>BRKX01000009.1:32577500-33860000 GCA_026008535.1 Perilla frutescens
AAGAAAATAACCAAAAACCTAAGACTCCCGGATACCACAAAATGATAACTCAAGGGACCGAGGCCTCATCAAAACCCATATGAAAACCCAGAATGGGAAAAACCATATGGGAAAAAGAGTACCCCTCTAAGCAAAATGAAAATAAACAGGAGTACAAAAAACCTGAGAAAAAGCATCCATAATACAAGGAATACTAGAATACCAAAAACCAGGAGAAACAATAGACGGGGCTAAAATATCAGCTACACTATTTCCTTCTCTCTATATATGTGATATACAAAAAAAATGAATATCGTCTATGAAATCTAAGATACATTTCCAACGTGCCTTGAGAATCCAAGGAACCTGTAAATTCCGAGAAGATAACAAATTAACCACTTAGATAGAGTCTGTCTCTAGCCAAATAAAGTCCAGAGACAAACTACGCTCCCATTTCAAAGCCACCAACACTGCAAATAATTCTGCTAGAAAAGAAAACCCAATACCTTCAGCCGTGTGAAAGCTACCAAAGACTGAACCATCTGAACGGCTGAAAACCATACCTATCACCATAACCCATGAGCTCCTTGTGAAGAACCATCGATATTAATCTTGATCCAACTTGTCGGAAGAGGGTGCCAACTAACCGAAATGATCGTCTTTGGTGGAGCTATACAAGGATCTACCTTTAGAGCTTTTAAGGTTAACAAATCACCAACATCATTTTTCATAAACTCTCGACGCCCACATATGAAAGCCAACTCCCGAAGCATAACCTAAATAGCGGAGATAAGAGTATGATGAGTGGGCACCAAGTCTTCGTAAATTGCTTAATTCCTAAAAGTCCATAAACTCTAAATGGCCGTGATAACCACCGTCTTTCATTACATCAAGAGTTGCGAACTAAAATTATAGTTCATGAACTGCACATAGGCCTTGTGTATTGAGTACGCATGAATCTCTTTAATATTAAAGACATCAAAAATCCAATGCCAAACCACCTTGGCCAACGGACAATGCCAAAATAAATGATCAACCGTCTCCTTTTCCCCTCGGCACAAAAAACAAATGGTAGGACCCATAAACCCATAAAGAGTATCCATGGTAGGCAGCCGAGAAAGTAATAAACACCAATTAACCAGAGATTGATGAATTGGAATACAAGAATTCCAAATCCAATGGCACCACTTAACGTAGAAAACTGCACTCTTGTATGAAGATGTGCCAATTTCGTCGTGATCGTGCCATGCAATGACTTTGTCCAAACCCTTTTGTGTTTTCCCTGAAATAATTGTTACTCTCAAAATATCATGCATGATATCAGGATAATTAGTGATAAACGAAGCAGTAAAGCTCTAAACACCATGCTCCAAAAAATTCCCAACAGTATCAGAAAACTTAGCATGCACATCAACAGGTATATTTAAACGATCCACAATTACATACCAAAACCAATGTTCATTCCAAAAATCCACTTTAGAACCACTCCCAATAATACAAAATGACTCCCGAATAAGAGACTGAACATGATTTTGAATTCCCAGCCAGATAGAGTAATAGAAAACTCTCTTACCTTGACACAGTGAAGACATAAATATGGAACGAATTAATTGCATAGCAGAATTGTCCACATTAATCAAACTTCAAGCTAATTTCATCAACAAGCTCTTGTTAAGCTCTTTGAAAGAAGCCCAACTCTCCTTCCTCCATGATTACACAAGTTGTCGCCCAATTTACAAATGTATATGAACGAGCATTAACATCTTCTTTCCCAAGAAAGTTACAAGCCACATTATCAAGCTTTTCAGTAGGGAAACATGCCAAGCATAATCCATCATCGAATGAATTGCAGAACTCATAATAACCGATTTATTCAAACAAAGTCTACCCGCCATAGATAAAATATGTCCATTCCAGTGATTAAACTTAAGATGGATCTTATCCGCTAAACTCCGAACATGGTTCACTCTTGGAATACCCTCAAAAAGAGGGACACCAAGATAATCAGTGGGAAAAGATCCGGCTATAAATCCCAGCTATGAGGTAAGGTATCGGTGAAACCTTCTTTACACCAACACTGTAAAACACACGAGACTTCAGCCTACTACAAACTTGACCCGAAACCTTAGCATAAACATCAATAATATTCTTCAAAGCCTTCACATTAGATTTGGTAGCTTGACAAAAAAGGAAGACATCATCCGCATATAAAATATGCGTAGAAAAATCCAATCCACGACTATAGGACATTTGTTTTAATTTTTTACAAAGCACATCATTGGAAAGGAGATAACTAAACATCTTCTCGACTATCCCGAATAACAATGGCGAAAGAGGGTCACCCTGTCGAACTCTACGAGAGCATTCAAAGTATCCAAAGGGTGAGCCATTAATTAAGACCGATAGTCTAGCCAAGGTTAGAATACCGGTAACCCAACAGTAAAATTTAGCTAGGAATCCATAATTCCTTAACACCCGATCTAAGAAAGGCCATTGAAGAGTGTCACAAGATTTAGTAATGTCAACTTTTATTGCCATATTCCTTCCTGCATGAGTTCGATTAAGAGCATTAACACCATCCGAAGCAAGAAAAATAGCCTCATGAATATGATGACCTTGGATAAATCCGTATTGTTGCTTAGTAACAATCTTCGCAGCAACCACATTTAATCTAGTAGCCAGCACCTTCATAAAAATTTTAAAAAAGAAATTGCTTAATACAATTGATCTAAATTCCTCCACCATTAAAGCCCTCTCCTTCTACGGAATTAAAACTAAAAAACTCGAATTCAAACTCGGGGGAAGTATGCCAAATGAAAAAATTACACCACAGCTCTGTATATGTCAACAACACTAATATCCCATGTGTCATGAAAGAATTTACCCGTATAACTATCAGGCCCCGCCACACTATTAAAATCCAAAGCAAAAACTGCAGATTTAACTTCTTCCATAGAGGGAATTGTCATGAGATATTGAGCTTGCTCATTAGTAACCAATTTAGGAACCAATGTATCCACAAACTCCAAATCCATGATATGCTCCCCGGAATCTGAAAATAAAGTTTTGAAATAATTAACAACATGAATAGCAATTTTGTTCGGTTCATTCACTAGCTCTCCATTAATTGACATAACATCCATTGCGGCCTTAGCCCTCCTAGCCCGAATACTTGCATGGAAAAATTTGGTGTTTCGATCCCCGTCATTAAGCCAATCTATATGACTCCGCTGCTGCAAATGGCAGGATTCAACAATAAAAAGATTAATAATATCATCTTGATAAGAAATTTCTTCATTCACTCTATCATCCGAATAGCCATACAAAATTTCTTCCTGTTTAATCTTGATGTTAAAATTACCAAAAACTGTAGCATTCCAATCCTTAAGCACTACTTTCAGATGTTTTAGCTTAATCATCACCACCCTAATTTTGCTTCGAGAATCAGCTTCATCCTTCTAAGACTCCCGGACCAAAGATAAAAAAGATGAATGAGATGTCCACATATTCCAAAATCGAAAGGGCCTTGGACCGGACGACTGAGGAGATTTACAAAACATCACCAATGGAGAATGATCCGAACAATTCCATGGAAGAAGTGAATCTGAAACACACGACCATGCATCCTAAAAATCTTTAGAAACTAGAGCACGATCAAGTTTGCTCTTGGTGATCGCTGGGAAAAATCTTCTGCTAGACCAAGAAAAAAAGTAATCCATTACTCTCCACTTTAAAAATTTCCAAATCCCTAATAAAATTATTAAAGTCCTGACAAGCTTGAGGGAATGGTTTGGATTTCCCCCGACGCTCATGAGAGCGGTTTGGGTTTCTCCCGACGCTCATGGGAATGGTTTGGATTTCTCCCGAATTACGTTAAAATCTCCCAAAATAATGAATTTTCCCAAAAGCATGTTAAGCTCATCCTATAATTGACGCCTCTTCATGTACGATGAAGAACCATGCACAACAACAGCAACTCCCGAAACGCTCCTCAAAACAAAATTAATCATGACACATTGATCGGACGAGTGAAGAACCGTGGCAGAAGCATCTTTGACATCAAAAATCCAAATATTAGACCTTCGAATACTTCTACTATTTTGAAAAATCAGAACCATATTTAAGTATCGTCAATAAGAAGCCGTAATTTTATCAAAACAACCCCTAGGCTCTATAATACCTAGAACTTCAGGTTTAAAAGCTTGAACGTGATTATGTAGCATATTTCGGGAGATCTCCGTTCCAATCTCGAAAATATTCCATGTGAGTAAATTCATTGAGATAATGAATTAGGACGCAAGAGCTCCTCACCCCTGCCTCAGTATTATTTTTATTGAAACCAGACACCTTCTCCATATTTTGCAACGCAAGAGTATCTGGTTGAGCAATAACATATTCAGCTAAGGCTGCATTAGCATTATTTTGATTCTCCTCATCACTTGAAGGATTTAATCTCCCAGAACGCTTCAGCGCTGCTGCAAGAGGTATTTTTCTTTTTACATATGTCGTCTTGAATAGAGCGGATGTCTCCCCCTTTTCCTCGGAATCAATTGCATGCATCCCCCCCTTGTCTCCCGAGTCAACATCATTCTCTACAGCATGCAAAGCCTTTTCCGTCCCAATCTTTGGGACTGAATCACCAATAACTTTCTTCTGCAACGTACCCTCTTTATTAACCCTTCCATCCAAGCCTACAGCTGTATGCTCAACATGCCCAAACTGAGGTACCTCATAAATATCCTCAACTTCATATTGCATCATAACCCTTTCAGCAACCCTTTTCTCCAAGCTAACAACTACATTCTCAATCTGTCCAGACTGAATATCATCACCTACAGACTTAACTTTATCTACCATACCCTTGGAACCATCTGCAATACCCGACATAGAAGCTTCCAGCTCAGATATCATATCTGAATTTCCCTCATCTCTAGTATCCACCTTATCCAAAACAGGGGATGTACGCTGCTCCAAAATATCAAATGGATTTGAGACAAAACTTCTGGAGCTATCGTAGGCTGGGAATTTCTAGAGACTCCAAAACTCTTAACCACTCAATCTTTCATTGTTGGAGTAGATTTTGTAGAAGTAGCACCTTTCTTGTTAAGCACTACTTCGACCTTACCCTGATCATTCCCGTCAACCCCTCCTTCAATGGTTTATCTATAGATTTCCGACACTTACTGGTAGAATATCCAACCACTTGACATTCAGCACAGAACAAGGGTAAATTTTCATAATATAAATCAATGAAAAAATAATTAGCCCCCTTATCGACCATAATCGAGGTTTGAAGCATATTCACCATATCAACCTCGATCAAAATTCTTGCAAAATGACCAACGTTGCCATGTACTGAGTTACCATCAATTTTTAAAAGAGTTCCCACTGAACAAGCACTTCCAACAAAAACTTCAGCATGCCCATACTCTATTGGAAGATTATACACTCTTACCCAAACTTGTGCCAGTGTCAATTTTATTTTATAGGGTGTGAAGCCGGGCACCGAATCCCAAACTCTCATGAATCTAGGACGCAGACTCCATGACTTTACATCGCGAACTTTCATCTGATCATCTGCATAAGAAAATTGCAAAGTAAAATAACCTTTGCCAAGAGAGATCAAACGTCAATCAGCAGTGGGTTCACAAATTTTCTGCAGCTTTAATTTGAGATCGCTCGCGTTCCATGGCTTCTCACCTTTCAACATTATCAATCTCCCAATAAGGACAAATTAAAATTTCTCAAGCTGTGATTTTTATAGATCGTCAGGAATTGAAAGCGAACATAACTCTCCACGTTTTATGGGTTGTATACGAGAGAGAGAGACGTCGTAAATAAATCTGGGTAACGTTCAGAGATTGAAGAATTAACAGCAGCGGCATACGAGACTCCATGCATCGTCACATGATTTGGAGCTCTATTTTCAGAATTAGGGTTGGAATTATTTTGTAGGGATCGTGAGGATTCCCTAGACTGATTATTTCTTAATGTTCGTGAGGAAGCATTGGAATGACAATTAGAACAATTTCCGGTGATGGTCGGAGAGATGAGTGGCGATGAAGACATCGATCAGGTGAGGCTACAGACCAATACAACCAACACTGATTTAGGTATTATCATGGCAAAGAATTAGTTTTCTAAGCAATTTTTCTCTGTTTTTTTTTCGGAAGAGTTTTCCCAGAGGCCCTCATCCCATTAAAATCAATAATATATAAAGACAAGAGGCACAACATATACTAATTAAATAATTAACACATTTTTAGAAATCTAGCATAATCAACATAATTTTGAACTTCTAATTTAAACATACTTAGCATAATTTTCATCTTAACATATATTTTCGTAGCATGTTTAACATAGTAATTAACCTTCTAATATAAACATATTTAGGGGGGTGTATTGGATGTGGATTTCGTTGGATTACATTGGAATTTTAAAATCCAGGTGTATTCAATCCAGACTTTTAGAATTCCAACGAAATTCTGGTGTATTCAATCCAGACTTTTAAAAGTTCATTGAAATCCTGGTGTATTGAATCACGACTTTTAAAAGTCCATCAAAATTTTGAGTTATTCAACAATCCACGGACTTTAAAAAGTCATTGATTTCGTTGGATTTCGGATGGATTTCACGTGAAAATTATGAAGGATGAAATCCGACCTCCAGACACGAGATTTCGATGGATTTAGAAAATCCGGGGAGCGTTGTGACCCAGCGGCCGGTGGGTACACGAATTTGGGACTCCCAGCGGTCGCTCGACCCAACGGCCGCTGGATTCGCTGAGGATGGCACCTCAGCGGCCGCTGGCTTCCAGCGGCCGCTGGGTTTAAGTCGGTGATATCCAAGCGGCCGTTGGGTCGAGCGACCACTGGGCCTGGCATAATCCGCTTATAAATATTCGTACACGGTCTCTTTTTTCCTCCACAATTTCTCCACGAACGGCAGCGGCGGCAAGGCGGCGCCTACAATCTTCATCAGGTACTCTCCATACTATTCGATTATGATTATTATTTTTAACTCGTGTATTCATTATTGATTAAATTTTACTCTCTTTTGGTTTTGATATAATTTGACTGATTATTGAATCATAGAAAACTAGTATATATGTTGTTATTATTAATGATAAGATGATTAATAGTGTATACAACATATTATATTAGTATTATCATGGGGGACTCACAACAAGATTCGAAAAAGAGGACATCTTATGAACCTTGGAGTAAGGAAGAGACTAACCTTCTGCTAGAACTTATGGTTGATGGTGCGCGTCGCGGATGGCGTGATAATAGTGGCATATTTAGCAAAGCCACTGTGGAAGAAAGAATACTTATTGTGTTTAATGAAAGACTCGGGTGTAATAGGACCTACAGTAATTATCAAAGCCGGCTCAAATGGTTTAAGAGTCATTGGATCGGTTATTCGAACCTGTTGAAGTATAGTTCTAGTTTTAGATATGACGACAATATGAAAAAATTCACGGCTACAGATGAAGTGCGGGATGCATACTTATCGGTATGTATCATATTGGAAATTAATTATTATGCAATATTTTTATTTAATTAATAAAGTGAATTAATTATTTTGATTTTATATTTTTATAGTCTAACCCGAAAGACACACACTTGCGATATGGAGATACCACTGATTATGAGGATTTGAGGATTGCGGTGGGTAATGGTGTTGCCGTTGGAAGAAATTCAATTGGGTTGGGAATTGCTACTGATGCAAATACATTAGGAGAAGATGAAAATAGAAATGCGCGCATAGAAGATTTAACGCTTGATCCTGAGAATGATGCGTGTGTCGCACTATCACAAGATGAGCAACCCTCGTCTAGTTTCACACCACCTTCTGGGCAGCCTGAAGTGACTAAGAGCTCCACTGAAAGACCGAAGCAAGCCAAAAGAAGTAGAACTCAGTATGAAGCAACTTCTGGCTCTAGTGAAAAGATCATGGAAGAGGTGAAAACACTGTTTGGTGAAGTTCACGGTCTCTTACTGAAAAGAGATAGCGAATTGGAGAAAAGAGAAAAAGAAAGATCGTACACTACATGGGATGCAATCAAAGAGATCCCAAATTTGGATGCAGACACTCGGATTAAGGCATTTGACTTGCTTGTCACGAAGTCCCAAAAAGATGGTTTTTTGAAGATGAGTGTTGAGGAACGAGTTCAGTGGATAGCTTACAAGATTAAGAAATAGGGATATTTTGCTTCATATTTGACATACTTTGATGTTGATTTATTAGTATTTTTCTGGATGTCTTGTTAGAATTTATGTTGATTATTTATTTGATGTTATGAATTATGTTTTTTGATTATATAACATGTTTGGTTTATTCGAAATTAACATTATTTTTTTTTGGGTAAATTTTTTTTTTATTTGTTGATTTATTAAGTTGTATGCATTTGGATATATTTTTTATTTAACACAATCGCTGTAATGAAGAAATTTTATTTGTTTAAATGCAGCATGGAAAATCATGAAATATTGGAAGAAGAAATAGAAAATGAAGAGATGGAAGAAGAAATTGATGAGAAAGAGGAGACATAATTCTATGAAAATGTTAAGCTCTTGCTATTGACAGCCAAGACAGTGTTAACACTATTAGGGGAAATTGATATGATGCGTCAGCATATTGAACGTTCTTTGCAGGGACGACCAATTACGAGAATTGGATATCATTTTCTTAAAGATATGATTGAAGGAGATCCACAAAGTTTTGGACAGTTGTATAAAATGTATCCTGATGCATTTCTGAAGTTATGCTCTATCATAAGAGATAAAACGCCTCTACAAGATACAAGACACATATGTGTTGAATAAATGGTGGCAACATTCTTGATCATTGTTGGGCACAACGACAGATATTGTAATGTTCGTCAAAGATTCAGTCGTTCTCATTTTGCCACAAGTCAAAATTTCAATAAAGTATTAAAGGCATTGAACATGATAGCACCGAACATGATGGTTAAGCCGTCTATACAGACCCCAGCTAAAATTCAGGATTGCACAAGATTTATGCCTTTTTTTAAGGTATGTATCATTTATTAAGTAATGTATTTTAAACATTTTATTTGTTTATATCTTATCTTGAATTTATTTTAGGATTTCATCGGAGCTATAGATGGAACTCATATTCCGGCAATGATAACAGGCCGAGAAGTAAGCAGTTTTCGTAATCGTCATTGTATGCAATCACAGAATGTTTTGGCAGCTTGCAACTTTAATTTGCAGTTCATGTATGTGCTAAGTGGATGGGAAGGTTCAGCACATGACTCAAAGCTTTTAAGTGATGCATTATCTAGAACAAATGGCCTTCAGGTGCCGCAAGGTATGTACCATATTTATAATTGTGTGTTTTTTTTTAAATAGTGTAAAGGCATCTATTTGACAAATAATAATAAAATTATTTTGTTGTAGGTAAATATTTTCTGGTGGATTGTGGATTTGCTAATAGACGTCAGTTTTTAGCTCCTTTGCGTGGTGTTCGATATCATTTAAAAGATTTTGGTGGTCAAGGTCGTCACCCCAGAAATGCAAGTGAATTATTCAATCTCCGTCATGCATCGTTAAGGAATGTGATTGAGAGGAGTTTTGGTGTCTTCAAATCTAGATTCACAATTTTCAAAACAGCACGTCCCTTCTCATTTCAAATCCAAGCTGAATTAGTTTTGGCTTGTGCTGCTTTACACAATTTTCTCCGAAAAGAGTGCCGCTCTGATGAATTTCTAGTGGAATATGAAGGAGATGAAGATTTACCACCTCCTCCTCTAGAAGAAGAAAATATGGAATGGCTATCTCAAAGCCAACTACAACAAAGAACGGAAGCTAATGCATGGAGAATGAGCATTGCCAATGCTATGTGGGAAGCAAGGCCCACGTATAACGGCGATGGAAATTATGATGAAATCGAAGATGAAAATGCTGAGTAATATTTTTTTTAATTGATTATGCAACATTGACTATAATTGGTATTTTATAAACAATTTGTGCTTATTGTGTTAAATTTTTATAACGAATTTGAATAACACATTTTTTATAATTGTTGTGTTTTTCTTTCACAACTTGTGTATCCGATGAAAGTAGACATATAATTAGTTGAAAATCCATATGATAAAAAAATATTTGTCAAACACCGTTTTATGTAAAAAACATAAAGTCCAACAGCCGCTGGTTGTAAGCGGCCGTTCGGACCGCCATAATTCAAGCCCAGCGGCCACTGGGATCCAGCGCGCGCTGGGAATGTTGGGCAGAAACATTCCCAGCGACCGCTGACTCCCAGCGGCCGCTGGGCTTGAATTATGGTTGTTTTCTTTTTCGCTATGTGTTCTATTTTATCGAAACTATTGTACGATTTATCGAAACTATTGTACGATGTTTATGTCTACTACGTTGATATTTGTATTCTTCCTTAACACTTTATGCACCATTCAATCATCGTACTAAAGAAGTAAAATGAAATGAAAAATAAACATAATCGAGATAAACATTGTTCACAAACATATTGTTCAACAAAATAGAAAACACACAGTTTAACAAAGTAAAAAACATTACAGTTCAACGACAGAATTAAAAAAAAACAACACCCAAATAATGGCAGCTGGGTCCTCCGCCTCCGGTATTTGCCTTTCTCGAGCAATCACACCTACACGATTCACAAACACCAAAGATCAATCAAAAACCAACAGTAAACATAAACATTTATTCAAATAATCAAAATATAATCCATAAAAGGCAAAAAACAAACCATTAATTGTCAGGTGGTGGATGTGGTGGTGGATAGAAGGCAGTTCAAGCATCCCACTGAGCCTGTAAGGATGGAATTTGTGCATCATGCGCGTCAAATCGAGCGTTTATTTGTTGGGTATGCGCATCAAATCGGGCGTTCATCTGTTGGGTATGCGCCTTATACCCATCGTCGATCTGCTACCTCAGTGATCCAAAGGATGCGTCGATATGCTCCCAAAATGACATTAAATCATTATGTAATCGCCCATAATAATCTCCGGACATTGTACGAGGTGGCTGCTCAGGTTGCTCTTCCTCTTCCTCCTCCTCTTCCTCCATCTCCTCATCTTCATTACCACCTTCATCACCACCAGTGGACGGCCCGGCACCAGAATCACCTTGACTCTTGACAAGCAAATCATTTGTGTGCCTGCTCACACATGGCCTCTTAGCAGGAGGTAATAACGTGAATCGATCTTTAATAATTTGAGCACCTTTTAGCTCACTGAAATTGATTGAATACGGCCTGATTTCATCATGCCCCTCCTGATAACCTGTCGTGGCACTGAGAACACCGAAATTATGTGCCAATCATGTCACAATAGGAACAAACAAAGAATGCGTGCGTGCACGAGTCTGCATCTGCCTCATAGCCGACCAAATGAAGTTTGAAATGTAAACTTTTGTGCCCCTCAACGCACAACACAACAAATACACCTCATTCGCATTCACTTTATTCGCCTGCTCTTTCCTAGACACATTGTAAGCAATGAATTTGTGCACAATTGCCAATGTCGGGTCTTGAATGTACCCATTCGACTTACCCGTATTATTCCAATTATCAAACCCAGTCAACTCACGCCAACCTGCTTCCACACTAAATGAATTGGGTCTCCCCCATTCCCCACCAGTAGGAAATCCAAACACAGTTTTCATTCTAGGCAAACTAATTTGGTAGTCTCTCCCGTTCATCCTAACTCCAAGCTTCTTGTGTTCATCAATCACATACATAGTAGACAAAAATTCATAGCACAAGTCTCCATAGCCAAAATAATCAACATGCTTAGCATAATGTTCTAACCCCAAAACCTTCAAATACTTCGTCACTTTTGCAACAATTTTTAAATCTTTCAACAAATCCCAATCAAGGTAACGAGGCATGGTAACCATAGATTCATTGAATTTTGTAAAGACTTGTCCCTCCCATTCAGTTTTTAGAGGAAATGGACATTCGTACCTCGTCGTGAGGTCCTCCTCTTCGGCTTCTTCGTGTGCCCCGATGTTGGGATTCTTCGTGCGAACCATGATTGAATGTGGTAGGTCGTGGGCTTCCAACGGTCGGTGGAGCGGTGGCTGGAGTGCAGCGGCAGATGGAATTGAGGAAGAAATTTTTCGCGTCTCGTGTGAAATGATTTTTAGGGCTGTTCTGCCCGATTTGGGGCTTTCTGCCCATTTATACTATTTATTCCCAACGGCCACTGGGTGCCAGCGGTCGTTGGCTTTGTTTGTCTCGTGCCCTAGCGGTCGTTGAGGCCAGCAATCGCTGGGTTCTTTCGGCTCGTCACCCAGCGGCCGCTGGCATCCAGCGATCGCTGGGTTTAATTTTTTACCAAACACCACGATCGTTGTATTCCAATGAGCGCTGGGTAGATGGATTTGAAATCCATTGAAATCATTTAAAATCGGTCCGAAATCCATACACGAAATCCACCAAACTCTGCGTGGAGTTGGGAGACTCCATGTGGAGTCTATGGATTTATAAAATCCATAAACATTTAAAAATCCATCAAAATCCAACGAAATCCACATCCAATACACCCCTGTAACGCCCCAAACTACTCCGTTTGGCCACGTCACTTAATATACAATTTATTTACATATTTTGTGTACTTGTTTTAATATGAGCGGAAGCTTAGGTCAAAATATGATACTATACATAGCACGATGAGGTAAGGCATCATAGTTTACAATATAAATTTTGTCCTATGAAGCATGCAATCATCTAACCTATCGGGCTCATAGTCTTACACAACCCGCCCGTCTAGCACCCTAAATTAACAAACATAATATAGGGATTCATCAATATAATTCGCACATAAAAGGCTCCAAGGTCAAACGACCCGCCTTTAAGTTGTTTGGCATAGTTATCAAATTATATACATCATAACCTACAAAAGATCGGGCTATTCCCATCCCCAATAATCATTGATCATAAAGCAAAAAGAGTGATCAATGTAATAATGATAGTAATGTAAGTATTTTTCAAAAAAGGAGCATGCAAAAGATAAACACAAGCTTGTGGGGTTCTCTTGTGTTCACAACGCTCCTACTCGGGCTCCGACTCCTCAACCTGAAATTCATTGAATGAATGGGGTGAGTATTTAACAACATACTCAGTGGGGAACACTGTAAACAGTTATAGCTAATTGCACAAGTGAAAATATAACATATGGACTTTTCATTACATTGTGGAGACTAGTCTCAACCCCGTAGGGTCTAAACATCATGATGCCCCCGTTAATGAACATCTTTATCCCTGTAGGGATGCCCGCAGACATCCTACCCCCCAGGGAGGACATTAACGAGTCTATTATCGATCCTGAAGGATCTCTGCCCCGAAGGGTCTCTTTGTCGACCCCGAAGGATCTCTTTCATTCACCGGTCCGAAGACCCTTCATATTTATACAATCAAAGCACAACAATAACTATAACATTGCACGTGTTCACAGTTTAGAGTTACCCCACCTTAAAAGACGCTTTTGAATCCTTTTAACCTTGAATACTCCTTTGCCGTGCACAAGTTGTCCTCCTCGAGCTCCAACACGTCACCTATCACCTTTTTTATTCTCTTTTCAATTTAGATGTCGAGTTATACAAATAAATCATAACTTTGAGTAAACTCATGCTATACTTTACTTTAAGGTCTTCTAACATATCCATATACACAATCATGGATATACAAGCTCATACTACGATTTTGGACTCAAAATATGCATTAAAGCTCTTTGAAGCATTTGATCGAACACATCACGGGCACACATTTAAACCACAAGCTCATGACTCATTTTAAATCCTTTAGACCCAACATTTCAAATACAAACACCTTTATCCTAGGGCTCTAACATACATGAAACTCAACCCCATACAACCCACACAACATCTCCAAACGATTATCAACAAAACAAAGGGAAATAAGGGCAAAAATCCAAACCCTAGCAACAATGAACCATAGGAATCCAATATAACTTCACATATAGCTTCAAGGAGATAAGTAAACCATTTGTTCAAGATATCAAGCAAGGAAATCAACAAAATCGAGAATCTTCCAATTTGGATACAAACCCTAGTTCCCAAAACAACAAGGAAATGGTGTTCAATCCCCAAGAAGGAGAGGTGTAGAGGTTACCTTTGTTGATGGATGATGATGGAAGAATCTACTCCACAAAGATGAAGGATTTGTAGAGAGAAATGGAGAGGAGAATCGCCCAAGTGAAAGGAAAGTGAGAAGAAAATGAACAAGTGTTGTATTTATAGGTAGAGAATCCCCGGACCCGCGCGACCGCGCAGCCCCCGCGACCGCGGAACCCCTCTCTCGGCCCACGCTCCCCGCGAGCGCGCAGCCCCCGCGGGCGCGCGTCCCTCGCCAGCCCCGCGGGCGCGCAGTCTCCCGCGACCGCGCACGTCCCCGCGGGCGCGCACCTCCCGCGAGCGCGCGACATGCCAAAAATCACCCCCTTATTTTAAACGACTCCCGAACTTAAACCACTCCATTTTCCTTTAAATTTTCAAGGCACTTTTAATACATACCGAAAAAGCGAGACCCCCGATCAACTCAGCGTTAGGGTGTTCAAGGTATGGAAAAATATTAATTTAAATATAAACACACTCGATTATCATCACATAACTCGACAAATTTTAACATTAAACATTAACGTGTATTATAAACTTAGTATAATACCACCGTGCTATGACGTATTGGCTCGAGTAAGACAACCTGCAATAAAACAACGGCATAACATACAAACATACTCACATGATTAATATTCAACAATATTAATTCGAAATCATTTACTAAAATTATAATTTATAATTTAGCAAAAGGGGGTCGGGGTATCACACACGATCTGGACTTGGTGGCTTGTGAAGGTCATGGACGTTGATAGAAAGGTGGATGGCGTCGAAGATGATGGCATCGATGAAAGTGTTGTTGAATTGCAATCCGATTAATCCCCGGCGTGTCTTGTACGATGAAAATGAATCTCAAAGTTGTTCTTCGGTTAGCGAGTTCCCAATAATCCCTCAATGTGAATTAAGAAGTTCCCTTGATATAAGACTTAAAGATGCTACCCTCTAAGAATGGTGATTTATAACTTAATCAACAAAAGTGATGTTTGATCAACCTAAGAATCGTGAGACAATTGAGAAAATAACTCTTTATTTCATGCAACGTCTAAAGAAAATAAAATACATGGATCCCTTATTTATATAGCTATATGGACGAAAATTATAGCCTAAAATAAATAAAATTGGATTAGGAAACTACCTAAACTAGAATTCTAATTTTCGTGTGTGTTTATACTTAGCATACAATTAACAGATAACATGCTATCAAATTGAGGATCCAAACTTACCTTTAATTTAATAAATTTTCTCTCTACCTAATGATTAAATGATTCGCGTGTATATCTTAGATGCTAGCTGCAAAAAAAAACGTTAAGTCATACTGAATTTTTATTATTAATATTTATTAATTAATATCACATCAATAGTTCTTAAATGTGATTGTTATATATAGATCCACATACCACTTTAATCAAAATAATTGGTGCTGCAAAAAAAGAGTTAAAGTCAAACTCAATATTCATTATTAATATTAATTAATTAATGTCACATCAATAATTGTTAAATATGATTGTTATATATAGACTAGTGACGGATTATTCCGTCTCAATATTACGACGAATAGTAATTCATCATTAGATTTAAAAATTAAATAATAATAATAATAATAATAATAAAATAATTAATTACTAACAATGAACATCGTCCGTCATTAATATTAAAAATTAAAAATATATATAGTCCATCGTTAAATAATAAAAATAATTCAAATTTTAAAAATGAAATGTTAACAACGGAATACGTCCTTCATTGCCATTACCGACAAATATTCTGTCGTAAATTCAGCATAATGTTTGAGCACGAACAAGTCACGCCAATTTTTACGTCTAAACACATTAGTATCACTTAAAAACCAAAAACTAACATCGTATCATTAAAAAATATTAGCCAAAAAAATAAAATAAAAATAAATTATTAAAATCAATATCAATCGTAACACCGAACAATATCACTTAAAATTTTAAAAATATATCACTTGTATCCCAAAAAAGTACCACATAATTTGATGATATTTTAGTCGCGCTGACTGTATCATATATATAATATATCTTATGTACATGAAGATTTGCAGAAAAATTATATAATTTCCTTTTAATTTTGGTTGGGGCCCCTATAAATATTTGTTTTAAAAAATAAGACACACGCTCAATCCGTGATCTTGTTTAGCTACAATGTAATATATGAAGGCCACACTTGTGTAAGACCCTCTAACGGGTCTCTTATGTTAGACGGATCTCCAACCGACCGTCAAGCGTTTTGCACATTCTCTCTCTTTCTCCCTCTTCTACCCGCTGCCTAGATTCTCTTCCACTATCGAAATCCACCAGCCTACAAATTCCCTGCCGTCATTGCCACTACTGCGGCCGCCGAAATCAATGCCCATGGTTCCAATCCCAGAGAGTCCCCCCACAGCCGCCGCCCTCAATTTCCCCTTCGAATCCAAACTCCATCGTCCAATTCTGCTTCTATATTTATTTATTTTTTTGTGATTGTTGTGTTGTATATGCAGATTTGGTTTTGAATATATATATCTTTGGTGGGGAATTCAAGAGAGATCGCCATCGGCCGTGTCGTCCTCGTCTCACTCCTTCTCTCTGCCATGGTGTTGAAGATCGTAGACCTCATCGTCGATCCAACATTATACTGGCGAATCATCTTCACCATCACCTTCTTCACCGGTGCCTTCCAAGCGTTGTTCGATCTGTTCATGTTGGCCATTTTTCAGAACTTGGATTTTCTCTCTCATCAAAATAAACCCTTCGAACTACTTTTCACATATATATATGTTATTTTGTTTATGAAAATGTTTGTTAGGAAAAACTATCAAGGAACCTCTAGATAAGGTTTTGATGAGATGTCAAAACTATTCCTGAAAAACTGACTAAGATACAAGCTGTAGATCCGAGCTGACCTATCTAGAGCCTCAAGAAGGAACTCAATTGAAGCTAGAGTCAACCCAACTGGAGTATGGTCAACCAACTGGAAGGATATGCCAAGCAGTCAGAACTCAATTCAACAGAGGGTTCAAAGAGACGAACCAGTCAAAACAAACTGACAGCTAAGTCAGCTGAGGTGAGAGGAAAATCAACAAGACTGAAGAAACTGATAAAAGATCGATTTAAACTGAAGACTGGAAGTATCCAATTGATGGCCAAACTTAACTTCAATCAAACTGAAGTAAACAGATGAATTAATAAAAGGCCAGAACTGAAGTCAGCCAGCTTGTAGGAGAAAACAAGCAAACATCTGACAAGGAAACTTGAGAAAGATCAGTCAAACTGACAAGCTAGCCAACAAATTGTGATCAGTTAAGCTGACAAGAAAGCTCAAAGAAAGAATAGTCGAACTAACAAGCTATTCAACAACTGGAGTGATAGCCGAACTGAGCAGACAAGCTCAGAACTGTCAACTGGAACTCAAACTTGCTAAATTGGAGCTCAGAACTGCCAATCAGAGAATCCTGGAGTTAATGCTCAAATAAAGATCCTGGAATTAAATATCCAACAGAGATCGATTGGCAAAGCAACGGCTACTGGAATTAAATATCCATCAGAGATCGATTGGCACAGCAACGGCTACTTTAACCAAAAGCTCCAACGATTATAAAGACCATCTGCCATTGATGAACCAACAGAGCCACCGATCAATGGAACTCAACGGTCACAAAATCACTCCTCTATAAAAGACGAGTGAATCAAATTTCTAAAGAGACTTTTTGCGACTTTCATTCTTGAAGCCTTCATTCAAGTTAAAACTGAGCTTTCTTTCTCCCTCCCACATAGCTCAAGTTCAGCATTTGCTAAAACTGCGAGAGTCCAACTGAGAAGAAAAATCCACAGAATCAAAGCATTCAGCTAGCTGTTGATAATCCAGCCAGAGCAACCTTCTTAGTTTCAGCAATACATCGATCAACTACCCAGCTCAATTAAAGGAGCACATCAGTTGATATCCCCTGTTCAAGACTAATCTCTTCAAGATCGAAAGAGATCTAAAACCTTGTAAAGACGTCAATAGCACCTACCTTCCTAGCGAGCAGTTAGGGACTGCAAGTGTGAGCCGTCGACCCGCTGAGGTAGCGAGCAGTTACCAGGTTCAGCCAACTATCCTTCATTGTGTAATTTGTAAAGAAACTCAAGTTATATAGTGGAGTTGCCCTTCTGCGTAAGAAAGAGAGGACGTAGAAGTTTGAGACTTCGAACCTCTATAAATCATCTGTTTGCTGTACTGTTTTGCTTACTCGCATATCTTTGAACTGTACACAAGCTCACACAATCTGCACTCAAGCTGTCTAAAAAAGTTCTCAACCGAATTGTGCATAGATAAGTTACTAAGCGAGTCAAGGGCCCTTATCATTCCGCATTTGAAGTAAAGTTTTTAGTTAGTTTATTCACCCCCCTCTAAACTGACATCGACTCACCCGGGACCAACAAGTGGTATCAGAGCGGTTGATTCTAAGGATCGGCTGTTTCTGCAGATCAACTAAATCAGATCTACTTATCTGTGCTAACATTTCAAGCTATGGGAAACCATAAGACACATTTGTTTTCAGTTGAGAATTATGATAATTGGAGCAGGAGAATGAAGGCACATCTCTGCTCGATCCATAAGAACATGTGGAAAGTTATTGAAGATGGTCCAATCATTATCATGATGGACAATGAAGCCCACATAGTTAATATCAATCAACCAGCCAGGATCCCAAAGCCAACTAACCTTCTCACCTGCGAAGAGAAGAAGTTGAAGAATCTAGAGTATATTGCTCAGGCTGCACTATTTCAAACTCTAGATGAAGACAGAATGAAGGACACAAAGAACTGCACAACTGCCAAGGAGATATGGGACTTACTAGCAGATCTATGCCAAGAGTCTGAAGCCATCAAAGGACACAAGCTCTAACTATCAGTCGACAGATACGAGTCCTTCAAAATGCAGCCAGAAGAGTCCATCTCAAGCTTTGAAAGCAGATTTCTAGGCATCATCAGTGAGATGACCAACCTGGGAAGAAGCTATCCCAATTCTGAGATGAACTCCAAAATTTTGGATAATCTCACCGTAGAATGAGACATGAAAGTGATAGCTACAAAAGAATCAAGAAATCTGAACAGCATGACTCCCAGAGAACTGTTTGGCTCTCTCAAAGCTCATGAGTACAGCCTAAACCGGAAGAAGGAAGCATCAACATCATCAGCTCAAGATGCAGTCTTCTATGGTGAAAGGAACCGGTTTAGAGATACTGGAGGAAGGAACAACTTCCGGCCCAGAAGCTCACCAGCCATAGAGAATCAAGGCGGATCTTTGTCCGAACGAAGAAGAGACATAACCGAAAAGAAAAAAAACCTGACTGAAGATATCAATGATCAAATTTAGTCAGTTACCAGGTTGTTAGAAAAAATGAAGAAAGTCAGGGACAAACAATCAGTTCCACCTCAAACTGATGAAGTCCCAAAAGATGAGAGAGCTCATCAACCAGCTGAACGACCAGCTGAACCATTTAGGGGTGGCAATTGAAATCTAGGAGAATGCTTTCACTGCCACAAACAAGGACATTACAGATATGAATGTCCAGAACTCCCTGAAGACAAGAAGGCCAAAGTGAGGTGAAGCTTCTTCAAAAGGAAAGCAATGATTGCAAACTTAGAGAATGCCGTGCTAGATGATTCACACTATCCATCTGGAATTGATTCTGACGGCTACAGCTCAGATGATGAAGCGTTATTCTACCTCATGGCTGACAATGATGAAGAGGTTAGTACAGCTGACTCTCAAACCTCTTTCTATCATATTAATGAAGCAACTATCTCTAGCAATGAACTTGACATGAAACTTATGATACTAGAAGATCAATTAGCTTCAATATCCTGCTTGCATGTTGAATTGAGAGATGAAAACAATGAACTGAGAAATAGAGTTAGAAAACTGAGCATTGATCATGAAAGAATGAATTATCTTGAATCTCAGTTTGTGGAATTTGAAAAGTTAAAATTGAGAATTGTTGATATATAACCTGAGAATCAAAAACTCAAGCAAGAGATCCATAAGAGAGAAGAAGTAACTCTCAAGTTCAAAAAGGGATCTCAAACTCTAGATGAGATATTGAATCATCAGAGAACCGAAACCAGCAGTACAGGGCTGGGATATAGCAAGTTTACTGCCTTAGAGAAAGAAAAGGCAGTTGCTCAACCCAGTGATAAAGGAATCCTAAAAGGATTCACCAGATCAACTAATGATCAGCTAGCTGAGACATCCAAAGGCAAAGGAATATTGAGAAATCCTCAAACTCAGCCCAGACAACTCAGACAGTTCTCCCTACCAAAAACACCAAGCCAACTGAAGCCAAAATTCCAGTCAAGACCATCAGTTCATCCAAACCAATCCTTTCATTCAAGGTCCTCAGTTCAACAGAGATCATCAGCTCAACACAGAATGCCCCCAAAGCAAACTGATAGATCAGTTCACTTCGGAAAGAAAAACCAGTTTAGATCTCAATCCTATCCTACCGAGAAGTTCAATCAGAACACCTATAGGAGAGATCAAAGAAACTCATTTGAACCCTACCATCACTATAACGAGTATCTGGATTCCAGAAATGAACCGAGAGTTGATACAAAAGGGTTCAATCCAGTAAACTGGAAACACACAAGGCATTGGCCTGATCAAAGAGCTCAAAGGCAAAGGAATATTTAGTTGAATTGTTTTATCCTACTAACTATCAAAGCAGGTACCATTCAACTGATTCAACTCAAAATAGACGAGCTGAAAGAAAATCTAAACTGATCAAGCGATCCAAATCAGTTGGATCTCTAAATGATAAAAAGCTAAAAGTTTGGCAAGTTTGGATTCCAAAGAGCTTGATGCATCAACAAGGACCCGATATGAAACGGGTCCCTAAATGATAATCTTTTTTTTGCAGGATAAGAGCATCCTATCTATGAAGAAAACTAAAGATATCTTATATCTAGACAGCGGGTGCTCCAAGCATATAACCGGAGACAGAGAAGATCTTGACAGTTATGAAGAAGTCAAAGGTCCATTTGTCACATTTGGAGACAACTCCAAAAGCCGAACCATTGGAGAAGGGTTCGTGGTCAAGGGAAAAGTTGTAGTAAATGGAGTCTCTCATGTGGATGGACTAAAATACAAGCTACTCGGCATCAGTTAGCTGTGCGACAATGGCCACTCAGTTGACTTCACCAAAATCTCCTGCAACATAAGAGACAAGTCAACTGGAGCAATTCTTCTTACTGGCATGAGGAGAGGCAACATGTATATTGTTGACTGGTCAACCGGCTACTCAGAAGCTTGCTTCCTTTCAAAAGGATCGACTGAAGCAAGCTGGCTATGGCATCGATGACTGAACCACCTCAACTTCAAAACAACCAACTACCTGGTCAAGAAAGAGCTAGTTGAGGGGATTCCCAAGGAGATATATAAGAAAACAGGCGTGTGTGGACCATGCCAAAAAGGGAAGCAAGTGAAGTCATCCTTCAAGAATAGGAGTCATCCACCAGGAACAACTGAATGCCTCCAACTGCTACATATGGATCTGTTTGGTCCAGTCAGACCACAGACCCCAAAAGATAAAAGATTCACGCTCGTAGTAGTTGATGATTTCTCAAGATATATGTTGGTGGAATTCTTGAAGAGCAAAGATGAAACTTACGCCAAGCTAACAGGGCTGATCAGAAGGCTGCAAACTGAAAAAGAGAAACCAGTTCAAAGGATCCGCTCTGACAATGGAACTGAATTTGTGAATCGGTAAATGATCAGTTTTCTCAGCTAACTTGGAATCACTCACGAACACTCAGCTGCAAGAACTCCACAAAAAAATGATGTAGCCGAATGGCGAAACCGAACACTCAAAAACGCAGCTCGAGCAATGATAGCTGATGCCAACATAGCTGAAGGTTACTGGGCTGAAGCAGTCAACACAGCCTGCCACATTCAAAATCGAAGTGCCATCGTCACCCCACATGACAAAACACCTTATGAATTGTATAAGGGTCATAAGCCTTCAATCTCATACTTTAAAATATTTGGCTGTAAATGTTATATTCACAACAATGGCAAAACTCAACTGAAAGCTTTCAGTGCTAAAGCTGACGAAGGAATATTTCTCGGGTATAATTCGCATCACGCACAAGCTTACAGAGTGTTCAATAAATGAACTCTTGTTATGGAAATAACATGTCATGTGGTATTTGATGAATATGCTAATGAGTACAGGAACAAAGAAACAATAGACACATCAGTTCAAGTACTACCTAGTGAAACTGAAAAATCGCAAGACTATGTGGATCACATTGTTTCAGAGCGGATTGAAGCTTCACTAGAAGAAGGTAATGAAACTGATGGAGATGCCGAGACCATAAACTCCACAACTGAAACAGGGGGAAGAACTGATGGAGATGCCGAACCAACTGATGAAAGGACGACTGATGACGTCACCACAGTAGAACCAGCTGAAGCTATCTTGCCCAAATGGCTCCGAAGCCATCCAACTGACAAGATAGTTCGTGATCCGAGAAGTCGAGTTCAAACCAGAAGTTCAACTGAACATGCACTATTCACATGCTTTATATCTCAGACGGAACCAGCAAACGTCAAAGAAGCCTTAGAAGATTCAGACTAGATCATGGCCATGCAAGAAGAACTGAATCAATTCACAAGAAATGGCGTATGGTTTCTTGTTGATAGACCAAAAACCCAGAAGGTCATTGGCACAAAATGGGTTTTTCGCAACAAGCTGGACGAACAAGGTGTGATCACAAGGAACAAGGCAAGACTGGTAGCCAAAGGATAATCACAAAGTGAAGGGATCGACTTTGATGAGACATTCGCGCTAATTGCAAGATTGGAAGCCATCAGACTGTTCCTAGCCTATGCAGCTCACTTTAACTTCACAGTCTACCAAATGGATGTCAAGAGTGCGTTTCTTCAAGGAATGCTCAAGGAGGACGTGTATGTCGAGCAACCGCCAGGGTTCGAAATTGGTGATCAAGTCTTCAAGCTGAAGAAAGCCCTCTATGCACTGAAGTAAGCTCCTCGAGTGTGGTATGAAACTCTAACGACCTTCTTGCTAAAGAATGGGTTTCAAAAAGGAGTCATTGATCGAACTCTATTCTGGATAGAACGATCAACTGAGATCTTAATGGTTCAAATTTATGTGGATGACATAATTTTTGGATCAAAAAGCAAAGATCAACTGATGCAAAGCGAATTCGAGATGAGCATAATGGGAGAAATGACATTCTTCCTAGGACTCGAAGTGAAGCAGCTGAAAGATGGATCTTTATCAGCCAGGCCAAGTACACTAAGGAGCTAGTCAAGAAGTTTGGAGCTAATAAAGGAAAAACTCTCAAGATTCCTATAAACACATCAGTTCAGCTAACTCTTGATGAAGAAGGAGAATCAGTTAGTCAGACATACTACAAAGGAATCATTGGGTCGCTACTCTACCTAACGGCTAGCCAACCAGACATCTCCTATTCAGTCGGACTATGTGCGCGGTTCCAAGCCAACACGAAGAAAAGTCATCTTGAAGCGGCAAAGAGGATTATCAAATACCTTAAAGGAACCATAAATCTTGGACTATGGCATCCCAGAGACGACAGTTTGAGTCTAATTGGCTATTCAGATTCAGACTTTGGTGGATGCAAGATTGACAGAAAAAGCACCAGTGGAACATGTCAGTTTCTTGGAAGCAAACTGATATCCTGGTTCAGCAAGAAGCAGCACTTCGTTGCCACGTCAACAACTGAAGCAGAATATGTAGCTGCAGGAAGCTCCTGTGCTCAAATACTCTGGATGAAGCAACAGTTGAAGGACTACAAAGTTGAAACTGAAGAAATATCTATATTCTGTGACAACAATAGTGTAATTGCAATATCTCAGAATCCAGTTCTGCATTCAAGAACTAAGCACATTGACATAAGACACCACTTCATCAGAGATCACATCAAGAAGAAGGACATATACATCAAATACGTCAACATGGAGAAACAAATAGCCGACATCTTCACCAAACCATTGCCTGAAGCAAGGTTTATGGAGCTATGCATACAACTGGGGCTACTTGAACTAGCATCAAAGGATGAAGATAGTCAACTGGAAGAAAAAGGTAGAAAACTATTCCAGCTGAAGAGTGGAACTGAACCATTTTGGCTTCAACTCATCAGAATGAGTAGTTCACAACTGAGAAAGTTGCTAAACTGATCAGTTGGACACATAAGCTATCAGTTCGAACTGAAGCGAGAAGTTGTACAAAGAAAGTAAACTGAAGCTGATCACCCTACCCCATCAGCTCAACTGAATCATCATTTCATCTGCTCAAACTGAGGCAATGAGCAAGGCAGAGTTAGCCAAAAGGTCTCAACTGATGATCCAGTCAGTCAAGCAGAACGTACCAGCTGCAAAATGCTCAAACTGATGAAGAAGTCTAAGGAACTGGAATCAACTCAACAGGAGACATCAGTTCAAGAATCAGCTGAAGGAAAGCAGAAAAACTGAAGGAGCAGCTGAACTGAGAAACAGCTGAATTAAAATTCCAACAGTCGAGGCCATGAAGAAACTGATGAGAAAACATCTCAGTTGGGGCTGATCAACATGGAAATCATCAGCTACAGTCGAAGCCAACTGATGACGTAATCAGTCTCAAGCCAAGAGGAAGCCACAAGAGAGAAACAGATAAGTTCAAATTTTTCAATAGTGGGAATGGTAAAACTACGTGTCACTCCAATATTACCCTTGGACTCATTCTCTCTCTTCATTAATCCCCAACGGATAGAATCGAAAGGCCAATCGACGGGTCGATTGAATAAATCTGGCCGTTGAAATAGGGGCATACGAAACGTCCCAACCGTTGGATGACCTTCACCTATCTATACAAATAAGTCTGCTGAGTCTTCGAGATAAGCTTCACACTTTTTACTGCCGACTTACCTCTCTCTCTTCTCTGGTCGAAAGAAAAATTCTTCAACCTTCAAGATCAATTCCTCACTCTTTCAGATCAATTCTTTCTATCAAAAACTTCTCATCAAAGTATCATGGCTCAAACCTTCACCGGTCGCACTCGCAAGAGGTTCAATTTTCGCCGATCTGGAGAAGACTCCATGGTATTTTGTGAAAAACTCGACAAAGATAAGTTCTTCAACCTAGCCGGATTCATTCAAGCCTACAAAGCTTCCCCTCTAAGTGGAATAATTATTGAAAAGCTCTCTCAGGCCAAGCTGAAGACATTCCTAGAAGAATTTCTAGAACGCATATATCCAGAACCAGTTGCAGAATTCTTCCTGAATTCAAATGGTTCCTCAAATCCCAAAGAAATCATATCTAAAGTAAGAGGACAGCAGATCATCGTCACAGCTGAATCTCTAAGCAACATGTTTAATCTACCCATCAAAGGACTCAAGTTGGAAGAATTTCAAATAAGCTTTCAGGAAGCCCATAACTTCTGGAAAAAGGAAGGCGAGACCCAACCATATAAAAGCAACCATCTCATCTCAAGATTTCAAGATGAGTATCAAGTGCTAGCTGCCATAGCCTCAAAAATAATGGTAGGGACAACTGGCAGCCAATCTGAAATGTCAGAATCCAAATACAAGATTTGCGCCTCCATCTACAATCGGCTAGAGATCAATTGGGCAAAATACTTCTTCGATCAACTAAAGAGATATGTTGATATCATTGAAAATCGCTGGGATGATAAAAAGTTCCCACAAAGGATTGGGTACATTAGTCGAGTTAGCATAATTTTAGAGAAACAGTTCCCTTAGATGACTGAAGAAACAGAATTCAAGAGCATAGTCAGCAATGAATTCATCTCAAAACCGCTTAAAATCGTGGAAATTGATCCTGAGCAAGCTGACCAGCCAAAGAAGAAGAAGCCTGCAGCGGAAGGCAAGGGAAAGATGCAGGTCACTGGCACATCCCAGAATGTTTCTGATGATGACATTCCTCTAGCTCAGAGATATAGGTCTCCAGTCAGTTCCCTGACATTGAGACATCAAGCTGGGTCAAGCTCCATCGCAGTTGGAACCGGCACATCAACTCAACTGAGATCGTCTACCAGGCAACAAAGCTCAGTCGCAGCTAGAGCTGACATTGCTGGACAATCAGCCAGATGAGCAGCTACCAGATCAGTTTCAAAGAAGAAGCAAACTGGTCAAACAAAGTAAAGAGAAGTACCAATGGCTCAAGTTGAAGGGAACATAAGAGCCTATTCAAAATGAGAATCCGTGAAGAAATGGGCTGATGAGACAACACGGAAATATATGGCTCAACACTATGCCCAGGAACTAACTGGCCACGAAGAACTCTTCCACACCTAGACTAGGTATATCTACTGGTTTTTGTGGAGACACGTGTATCTATCAGAACCCTTCTTCTCATTTCTCGCTTTCCATGGGATGAGCTTCTGGAAGCGAGAAGAAGAATGGAGTCTGTGGTGGACAGACAGTGAGAATGTTGGAATCACTCAGGGCAAACATCTAATGAGGCAGCTACAACTTAGAAAAGAATGTTCAAATCCATCAGAAGGCTCAATAAAAGATGTTTTTGATGAACTGTGCAAACTTCGAGGATTACAACTGCCCGTCATCACCACAGAGAGAGAACGCGAAAGATGGAAGCACTCTCATGTTCAACACAAATGGTTATTCAATGAATTGCAAAGGAAATCACAAAGTCATTAGTCTGGACAACCATCAAATACAAGAAGAAATCTAGTATCGACCCCAGTGGATGATCTCATTGATGAAGTAGCGAGAGAACTCCACTCTGAGAGATCTCCTCACTTAGCTGAAGTTGAGATCATTCTCGTTCCTGAGCAGTCAGAAGACTCAGCTGAAAAGGCTCAACAGTGTGAGGAGTCAGCTGAACCCCAGATCGCTCCTCCCCAAGAGCCAACTGCTGATGAAGAAGCTCCATCAACTATTCATCCTACTGCTCTAGTTACAGAGCCAGCTGAGTCTGACGAGCCAGCTGATCAGATAGCTCAAATGGATGATCAACCTACCTACCAAGGTACACTAGCGTTAACTGTGTACTTTGATCCAGTTCAAAGGGCTCTTCAAGCTGCAGCCCAAGCTACTGTACTGGAGACTCCACCAGAACCGAGCTATGATGAATCGGTCGGAATGGAGGAAACCCACACAATTCTGTGTGAAGAACTGATAGGAACTGAAGATGGAGAAGAGGTTGACTTGAGAGTAGTTCAGTTTGATACTCAACCAAGCAGTTCATCAGTCTAGCTCCCTGCCTACTATGTCAACTTGATCCACAGCCTGCAGCAACAGGTGAAACTGCACACGGAGCAAATCCAGAAGCTGCAAGCTCACCCCAGACTCAGGAACTGAGTTCTGAAGCAGTGATGAGGATAATGAAGGTGACTCCATAGAACCACTTGCCAAGAGGAGGAAAACTGATCACAAGAAGGACTAGTGGCTGATCAAGTTCAACTGATTAGAAAGCCCTAAGTTTACTTCTTATAACTCTATTTGTTAACATACTATTTGATTTACAAAAAGATTATCTTTTCACTTTCAAATAAATATCGACTTAGCATTTATTTTGAATATTTTGACCGTTGCAAAAGGATGACACGTCTCAAAGTCATTAAATGCCAACGACTAAAATAAAAGAGGCCAGGGCCAGTACCATTTCAACCATCAGATTTATGAGCCTGCCCAATCACTCATAAAAACCCTCTCCTATAAGCCTCTCAGAAATACCCCTCCTATGCTCTCCAAAGCTCTCTCTCTCTCTCTCTCTCTCTCTCTCAAAGGTCTTGAAATTTCCCAAAATTTCAGCCAACCCCAAAGATGGCGAAATTACCCAGATCTTTAAATTCCTTCAAAGAGCAACTACTGAGAGACAAATTTCTAGAAAGAAAGAAATTTCAGTTGATTCTAAACGAATCAAACAACCCAATCCTTCTGTCAAATCTTCACAAGACAGGAATTCTTCATTACCTGGAAACACCACCAAAGTTCTTCAGACAAAATTTGGTGAGTGAGTTTTTGCTTCAAGCAAAAATATCTGTAGATGAAAAGACAGTGTCATCAATGATTCAATGACGACTACTTCAAATCACTGAAAGAACAATTGCAGAAGTCTTCCAACTTCCACAAAAAGGTTCATCCGTTCAAGAACTGAAGGAATCTGCAGAATCATACTAGAGAGAATGGAAAGCTTCCACCTGCAACAAGCAATTCAGTTTTACGACAGCTAAAACTGATCTGAAGCCCGAGTATGGCGTTCTACTTGACATAACGAACAAGATGATGCTCGGGGAAATTGGAAGTCTGAGTAAACTAACCCAAGAGAGATACAAGGTTATGATTCACCTTGCTGAAGGACGACAAACAAATTAGGCAGAATTTATCTTCCAACAATTCAAGCATCAAGTTGTCAAGGCCTCTAACTCAAAGAAATCTGGCAAATTTGAGTACAAGGTAGGACTTGTTCTAAGGATGAGCAAAATGATTGAAGACCTGCTGAATCTTTCAATTGATGAAGCACTACCGGTCCTCATCTCTAACTGGATTTCCAAGAAAGGAACTGCCCATCTTCAGTCACTAAGAAATAATTGAAGAGCCAAGGCAAAGGTGAGCAACATCACTTCGAGCAATTCAACTGCCAACGCCGTTCATTCTCCAAAATCAAAGAATGGATCACCAGTTGATTTCCAGGTTTGCTCTGATCCAGATGAGCTTATTCCATTCATTGGAATCCTTCATTCAAACTATGGAGTAGACTACTTCAGAAGCACATGCCCTCCTCTCCAGCTGACTGAAGAAAATATTCGCACCTTCTATAGTGGTGAATATGCAGTCAAAAGTGCATAAAAGGAAGTGACTAATCTCCTTCTCACACACTTCGCTTTTGTTGCAGAACGTGACCAAGAGTTGTTCAAACAACTCCACCGATATTTCTATTGGTACAACTGGAGACATTCTATGTCCATCCAGCTACTGACAACGTGAAGAAACTTGGAGCATTAAATGGATAGGATCGTCAAATCCATTCTCTCCAACCATTGTGCAAGTTCAGCACATCATGAATCATAGGCTCGCCAACAAAATTCCAGCAGCTGCCTTGTTAGCTGAATTCAAAACCAGCATCATGCCTCAAGGAGCTGTGGTTGCAAATCAATCAGTTGACTGCCAAACTGGCTCCCTCTGCCGGAAACTGAACTTTGATAATTTATCAAGTCAGTCAGCTGAGCTATCATGACGAACTCCAACTGCCACAGAGAGGATAGAACCACATCTATCGCATACTGAACTCGTGGCTCTTCGGAAGAATCACATGCATGATGATGAAAGAGACAGTGATGATGATGATACTGCCACATCACCAAGTCTCCTATCCAAGTGCTATGTCACCCCTCTACTTAAATCCAGCTCAAAAAGGTTGCAACTGCTTCTGAACATTGATCAGTTCAGACAGCCACCGAAAAGAATTTCACAATCCCTTAATCAAAGGATGAAAAACTCATCAGTTGCTATTCATCAACTTCACCAAGCCAGGAGGACAGCAAGACTCGAACTGCCAAAGAATAAAACTGGATCTGCATCGACGACAAAGTGATCAAACTGCTCGAAAGGAAGCAGTGCAGCTA
This sequence comes from Perilla frutescens, assembly GCA_026008535.1. Classification (NCBI taxonomy): domain Eukaryota; kingdom Viridiplantae; phylum Streptophyta; class Magnoliopsida; order Lamiales; family Lamiaceae; genus Perilla; species Perilla frutescens. The sequence goes on from BRKX01000009.1 coordinate 32,607,234, forward strand.
GTCCAGTTCGGCCCTTCAAGAAGAAGAAACTGACTCAAAGAAGGCCAAGCAACTAATCAAACGAACTGATCAATTCAGTTCAGTTAGAGCCTCAAAGTCAGCTCATCAGCGGCAACTGGAAACGTAATGAACCTGATCATCCAACCGCTGAATCATCAAGCCAATCAGTTGGACTGTATCCCAACTGACTCAGGATAAGTTTTTCTTAATCCTCAAGCTTATCTTAACTTAATTGTTTCCATTGTAATTATAAAATTGCTTATATTACATCCAACAGTTACAATTTGAAAATGGGGTCCTCTCTCACAAGTTGCCATTAATATCTCTGCATTGTTATTAAATCGACTCCACAAAGGAGAAAAAGAAGGGTATCATTATCTATGAGATATAAATAGCAAAATCTGCAGAAAATATTTTGCTATTTATGGCAAACACCCCATTTTTAAATTTGCTCTCTCTCAGCCACACGATCATAAAGTTAATTCAAAGTCGGACGGCTGGGATGCATATATTATTTATTCAGCTAATCATCCATCAAATCAGATAGCTGATCAGCTAAGATAGGAATCGAGTGTCCTTGATCAATGCATGCAGAGCTCAATATATATATGCAAGGAGATGAATGATCAGATCAACTGTAAAATCTCTCTCTCCCCTTGTATTGATATCGCCTAACAAAAGCACTTGCAAATCTAACGCCACCATTTCTTTGTAGCAATGAAACCCTCATTTCAGATGGTGAATGTCAAGTCGCTCGTGAGCAAGCTGAAGAAAGACAAAACTCTTAATCTAGAGCTTCTTCACGCCTGCCTAGGTCCAGAGAAATTCCAAAGGATCTTTCGACCATTGGAGGAAATTGGGTTGCTGCCATTCTTGACGATCATGCCAGTCAAGAATCTACCCATCCATATTGCGGAGTTCTACCACAATGTAATCATCTCCGGCAACAACATCATCTCCACCGTTCAGAACTAAGTCATAACGGTGACGAAAGACACTATGATGTCTACACTCCTCCTCCCCGGCGAAGGCCAAGACGTGCTGGATCTAGAGCTTCTGAGCAAAAATGCACTGTGGAGTCTATGAAAACATCCACACGTGCATCACCATGACTGCTTACACAAATTGAAGGAAAGTCTGTCTAGTGAGATCATCCAACTCCTTGATATCACAGGTCACATCCTGCATGGAAACTTTGAGACGGTCCAGTTCTCCGAGCTAAAAACTCATCTAACGGCCGTTCTATTCTTCGGATACAAAGCCGACTGGGCTTCCTTCATTCTTGCTCAATTACGAACACATGTAAACCAAGCAGAATATGATCCGACCACTGGCACATTCTGAGAAAATGTTGGGTTTATGGGTCGCATAAGCCACATAATTTTGAGTCAATTTGACGAGGCGATCCCAACCATAGAGCAAATCGGATGAAGAGATATGCTCCCAACCATCTACTGCTATCCAATCCCAAAGAAATCACACCAACCAGGAACTGCTGACTCAAGTCATGGGAAGAGACCGTTGGTAGCAACTGCCAGCTCCTCAGGCGAAAGACAATTGTTGATTAAGAATGAGCCTCTCTCTATACTGAGTGATCAGTCTACAATACCCACCAGCTCACAACCTCTCACCTCAGTACATCACGACTTATTTGAGGATGAGTTTGAGCAAGTTCTAGACCATCAGCTACGAAGCTGTTTCGGTCTCATTGAGGGCAACAACCCATTGATGAGGCCACGATATTGCACCTCATTCGCACTCGTGGATCCTTCTTCTGGATCAACGAAGGACATTGGAGTAGAAATTGGATGAACCATCCACTCTGCTCACCGCCAACGCACTCAGAAATAATGGATTCAATGATCAAACGAATCCAGTGCAGCATACCAACTGACGCTCCTCTTCCAGACAATGAGCCAGCCAACTCCTCCTGCACACCATTTCTTAAAGACCTACCAATCGTATCAAATGATGAGATCCTTACCAACTTAACATCCATGTACTTCAGAGAGCAAGATCTCTCTCTCACCACTGATCGTGATCAGTTCATGACGACTGAAGAAGCTTATGCATGGTTCTTCTCGCCCATGCCCATTCCCTCAGTTCCCTCTGTCTGTGATGATAATTTGGCAACTTCATTCACCTTCTTGCCAAATCTATCAATGCCATCATCCGATCTACACCAATTTACCCTTTTGGATGATGCCAAAAAGGGGGAAGATGGAAGGAATGATGATGAAAATTTCACTCTTTGGGAGCAGATCCAAAGAGAAGTACAGCTTGAGGGGAAAGCTCAGCTTCAGGGAGAAGCTTAGAGAACACATGGAGTTCAAGAAAAAGGAGAATTGAGCATACCAAGAAGAAGCAGCTAAGGAAGTGAAGTAGTAGTTCTATCTACTATCAAGAGCTGATATGATAACTATGATATTAAAAGCTCTGATCTATAAGCTAAAAGTTATATGCTTTGATCTATACGCTATATGCTCGGATCTATAAGCTAAAAGTTATGTACTCCGATCTATACGCTCGCGCTGATCTATATGCTTTGATTTAATCCCTCAATATCATGCTCTGAGAACTATATATGATACATGCTCTAATACTTCTAATACTTCAAATATCATATCAAGCCGTGCCCATGCTCATGCACATTTCCTGATATCTTGATAATCATGCTCTGATAGTTCAAAATGAAAGCATGTGTAACATGAAAGTATGCTCTAGTACTTGAATTCTTGCTCTAACTTGCTCTGATATCAAGCTTTGCCTATAAGCAAACTATAGCATGTCTCTCAGACGAACATTTGCAGTTTTTCCATCATCATTGACAAGGTTTTGACATTATCAAAAAGGGGGAAATTGTTAGGAAAAACTATCAAGGAACCTCTAGATAAGGTTTTGATGAGATGTCAAAACTATTCCTGAAAAACTGACTAAGATCCAAGCTGTAGATCCGAGCTGACCTATCCAGAGCCTCAAGAAGGAACTCAACTGAAGCTAGAGTCAATCCAACTGGAGTATGGTCAACCAACTGGAAGGATATGCCAAGCAGTCAGAACTCAATTCAACTGAGGGTTCAAAGAGATGAACCAGTCAAAACAAACTGACAGCTAAGTCAGCTGAGGTGAGAGGAAAATCAACAAGACTGAAGAAACTGATAAAAGATCGATTTAAACAGAAGACTGGAAGTATCCAGTTGATGGCCAAACTTAACTTCAATCAAACTGAAGTAAACAGATGAATTAATCAAAGGCCAGAACTGAAGTCAGCCAGCTTGTAGGAGAAAACAAGCAAACATCTGACAAGGAAACTTAAGAAAGATCAGTCAAACTGACAAGCTAGCCAACAACTTGTGATCAGTTAAGCTGACAAGAAAGCTCAAAGAAAGAACAGTCGAACTAACAAGCTATTCAACAACTGGAGTGATAGCCGAACTGAGCAAACAAGCTCAGAACTGTCAACTGGAACTCAAACTTGCTAAATTGGAGCTCAGAACTGCCAATCAGAGAATCCTGGAGTTAATGCTCAAATAAAGATCCTGGAATTAAATATCCAACAGAGATCGATTGGCAAAGCAACGGCTACTAGAATTAAATATCCATCAGAGATCGATTGGCAAAGCAACAGCTACATCAACCAAAAGCTCCAATGATCATAGAGACCACCTGCCATTGATGAACCAACAGAGCCACCGATCAATGGAACTCAACGGTCACAAAATCACTCCTCTATAAAAGACGAGTGAATCAAAGTTCTAAAGAGACTTTTCAGGACTTTCATTCTTGAAGCCTTCATTCAAGTTACAACTGAGCTTTCTTTCTCCCTCCCACATAGCTCAAGTTCAGCATTTGCTAAAACTGCGAGAGTCCAACTGAGAAGAAGAATCCACAGAATCAAAGCATTCAGCTAGCTGTTGATAATCCAGCCAGAGCAACCTTCTCAGTTTCAGCAATACATCGATCAACTACCCAGCTCAATTAAAGGACCATATCAGTTGATATCCCCTGTTCAAGACTAATCTCTTGAAGATCGAAAGAGATCTAAAACCTTGTAAAGACGTCAATAGCACCTACCTTCCTAGCGAGCAGTTAGGGACTGCAAGTGTGAGCCGTCGACCCGCTGAGGTAGCGAGCAGTTACCAGGTTCAGCCTACTGTCCTTCATTGTGTAATTTGTAAAGAAAACTCAAGTTATATAATGGAGTTGCCCTTCTGCGGAAGGAAGAGAGGACGTAGAAGTTTGAGACTTCGAACCTCTATAAATCATCTATGTGTTGTACTGTTTTGCTTACTCGCATATCTTTGAACTGTACACAAGCTCAAACAATCTGCACTCAAGCTGTCTAAAAAAGTGCTCAACCGAATTGTGCATAGATAAGTTACTAAGTGAGTCAAGGGCCCTTATCATTCCGCATTTGAAGTAAAGTTTTTAGTCAGTTTATTCACCTCCCTCTAAACTAACATCGACTCGCCCGGGACCAACAATGTTCATTCCTACTGGTTCAAATTTCTCATCAACTTTCTCTCTCATGCTACGATTGTTAGATTCATGGGAGGCGCAACCATTGTTATAGGAAGAAGGCATGTCGTATGTTCGATTTGTATTGTTTTGAGTAATTTTTAGATCTATTTCTTGGTTTTGAGTTTATAGCAGATCTGTTGTCACTTCTGCATTAGAGGATGTCATTATTGGAAGATCGAGATGTTGTTGAAGATTTTGTGATACTTTTATTTCTAATTAGTGTTACTTTCTTTTGTAATTAGTGATATTTTATTTTGTAATCAATGATATTTTTCTCTATGATAATTTTATTGTTTTACTAAAGAATGAGTTTTTATTGTATTCATAGACCCGATTCTCAATTTCAGATTATGTTTAACTGACACTTTTCTTTCTAATTAGTAATACTTTCTTTTGTAATTAGTCATACTTTCTTTTGTAATTATTGATACTTTGTTCCATAGTAATGAGACTCCACTTCATAGGTGATGATACTCCACCCCACAAATAATGATACTCACATGTGAGTTAATGATACTTCACCCATAAATAAGGATACTTGAGTTAATGATACTCCACTCATAGTTAATGACATTTATCTTTTCTGGTTTGATAATTAATGTTTAATCATCAATAATATCATATTATACTCCACTTCCGAGTTAATGATACTTCATCTCATAATTAATGATACTTCATAGACTGTTAATGATACTCACTACATATATATCTAATGATACTTCACTTAATAGTTAATGATATTTCGCCAAATTTATATATAATGATGCTTCGCTTCATAGTTAATGATACTTCATTTCATAGTTAGTGACACTTCACATATAGTGATACTTTACTTTATACCTAGTGATACTCCACTGGCTGCGCGTGAGGTGCGGGTAAGACACGCACCTGAGTGTGAAAATGGGTCTGGGTGGGTTTTGGGAATGTTTGGGATGAATTTGAATTTTATTTGACCCGTCTAACATAAGCGACCCGTTAGACAATCTCATACAAGTTTTTATCTATTTCATAATTTGTATTTATGTTCAAGAGCGTATAAGCTCACCAAAGTCACTGTCGGGATGACTACTTCAAGTCCGAATATTGGTGTCCCACTCTATATTTTAATAAGATTTGTTTGCACTATATTTCTAAAATTATCAAACACGGAATTAATGATGCAAGGAGTGAGGCATTATATATTACTTGTGGACCACATTATTTCATCTCATTTTTTTGAGTTAATTAATTAAATTAACCAAGAGATCGCATGTACATGTTTGACTAAACTTGGCATAATTTCCTATTTTCAAGATATGTTTGTTAAATCTTTTTTAAAAACAAGTTATTGAAGTACATACGTATTTGGAGGGCAGAGCTTATAAAAAATGTTATTAAAGTCAAAATTGTAAAATAAAGATCGTTTTTATTTGGAAAAGGTCGAATCCTATTAATTTCTTAAAAAGAAACTCATAAAGCACATAATTAATGTATATCTTACTGTATTTTGAAAGAAAATGACTTTTTTTATAAAAAAAAAACATTTGAAATAAATTATAAACGCACTACCCTATAGGCCAATCATGAAAAGGATAAACCTATAGTACTTTACCGCTTTTGCTTTTGCCTGTTCTTTAAAAGAAAAGCCCTGTTTCTCATTATATATTTTAAATAAGTAGTGGAAAATCAGATAAAATCTAAAACACTATAACTCTCCAATCCATCGAAGCCTATATAATAGGCCTAGATGTGTTTGTGCTGTGGATGTAATCCAAATTCAGCTCAATTAGCTAATCCCATATATATCATCTAAATGAGAGTATACGGTAAGCAAACAAATAAAATCATAATACATCCAATTGTAGCCATGACATATTAAAAAGGAATTTTTTTTTCATTTATGCTGTCCATTAGGATATATAATTATTTTAGTATTTAATTTTCAAATTTTAGTTAATAATTAATTATTTTCTCAAAACATAATTATATATCCTAATTGGATAGAATGAATTATCCAAATTAATTAGTATAAAATTAAACTAAAAAAATTTAATGGTGTTTCTGAGAATATAGTAGAGGATTTCATCCTATATAAAACATTACAATTCTTTTTATGTGAAAAGATTAATTTAATTAACATCACATGTAATCGCAACAAAAAATGATATCCCAGCATATATCTCTAATCAAAGTATATTTTGTTGAAATAGATTCGAGATATTGTAGGTTGCTAACCAAGCCTAAAAATTAATTATTAACTAATTTAAAATTTAAAATTAAATTTTTAAAATTAATTATAAATTCTAATTGGGTGGAATAACCTCAATTAATAACTTTAAATAACTTATTATTTTTAATATTTAATTTTAAATATTTAATTAATAATTAATTAGCAATGATAAAATTAAACTACGTCGCATCACAAATGTATAGTGTTGGTAGAGGATTTCATACCATATAAAACAATACACTTTTTTTTTTCTGTGTCAAAAGATTAATTCAACATCCTATGTAACCGAACAAAAATTGATATACCATCTTACTATCAAATCAAAAGTATTTCATTGAAAGGGTTAATCGTCTTAAAGTACACAAATTTTACGGTGTTTTTGGTGTATCATAAATTTTAAAAAATATAATTTTAATAACATAAATTTAACTTTTGTTTGGTTTTTGATGAGTGTCTAAATTACACTCTTTTTTATTGCATTTATTTATAAATGCAATAGGTTTTTATGTATGTATTGATGTAAATATTGTAAGTATTGTTTTAAATCCTTAGTTTTAATAAAAGTGGCCAATACACCTTTTAGGTTAAACAATGCAAATTAAAGTTAAATTGGGATTTTGATCGACAAAGACCGCATGAGACGAGAAAAGACAAAAAAAACCAAGTGTCAGGCTCAAACTCGACCAAGGGACGTGAGTTCCCTTGGTCGCTCCACGCAACACACTGAAACGCGGCTCCCGGGCGCGACCAAACACTCGCGGTGCTGAGCTTTCAGGGATCGGATTTCCTTTGGTTGAAATGCGACCCCCAGACTCGACCTACCAGGGGTCGCGCTTTGCAGCACTGCCGGACGCGACATGTAGGCATGATCAAGGGGGTCATACCTCGTCTCTTTGTGCAGACGTGACCCCCAAAAATGACCCATTTGCCCGAGTTTCGGCCACTTTAGAGACGTGTTTTTCTTCGTTTTAAACACGACCCTCAAACGTGATCTCCTGGGGTCAGGCTTTAGACAAACGAATTCACTTTTTGACTTTTGACACTCAATTATAGGTCCCTTATATCCCCAATTTTTGGAGGGTTTGAAACATAATTCTCGCACTCCAAAAACACACAAGTCTTAAGATATTTTTGGAGAACAAGATGAAGGAAGAAGAAGATGGATTTTGTTACCTTTTTCTTTGTTCTTACTTTTGATGTAAACATGGTTGGCTAGAGCCTTAAGGCTCTAGATGTGGAGAAAACAATGTGAATCTTGTTCTTGGCTAGGGTTTAATCTATGGTTGTATTTTGTCAAGATTTCAATTCTTACTAGTTCTTGAATGATGTTGTTTTAGTAGCCTTCATTTAACATCAGATGTTTGAATCACATGTATCTAGTCAATCTTGTGATCATAAGCATGCATGAATAAAATATATGTATTTGTCTTCTTAGTCAAATGTCGAATATGTGGAAGGAAACTTGACCCCTTTGTGCTTTTGGTAGGTGTGATCTTGGGATGTATTAGAGATAATCATCCTTATCACATACGCACTTAAGAGATATTCGAGAGATGCTCTTATGATATTATGTGGTCTTCCTATCACTAAATGAAGCATTATTGTAGAGATAACCCTTGTTGTGTGTTCAAGAGAAGCATTGTCTATCCATGTCCTAGAGTCATGTTTTTAACTTGTCATTTAAACCATTTTATTTCAAGCCTTTGATATCTTGCATTGGTTTATAAGTTTGATCTTTTGTTTAAGTTAATTCATCTTATTGTGTTTTGATCCTTTAGTTTATGTTTTGGAATCTCTAGATTGGAATCAACCCTTTTACCTATTCAAAGTCTAGATAATCTACTCGTCTATAGTTGTGGTACTTGTGTTATCGAATTTCATTTCTCATTCTTTGTGGACCGACCTTGGTGCGACGTTTTTCACCAAAAGAAATCCAACACACAGTCGGTATGCCCACACTGCATAGAACTGTGGTAAGCAACATCATCTCCCAAAGGACCCGTGAGAATTCTTCCAACGTTTTAGTCTACAAAGTAACCCCAAATTCAACAACAAATATCTTTTTATGATTTAAAATCGAAAATAATAACAATTATCCAGAGATTAGGTTTCTTTCAAAGATGTAAAAGCATTCCGATTTCTAATTAATTCCACCCTAGCTCAACTTCAATTCATGCATGCAAACCAGTTATAACCACCGAAGACACTTCTGACGTGATTTTATTTCTCCTTAACTTTTCGATAATTGGGAAGACACTTCACTAATTATTTCCCTAATCGACTGACAACCGTAAGAGACACTCTATAGATTTAATGAGCGGATAACTTTAAAAACTAGACAAACACTATTCAAAATCAACAAACTCTGACACGGGTTCATCGAATTAAGACTGTTTTCCCTTGATTCTGAAGAATCAATTTACCACTAATTAAACCTAAACCACAATTATGGATGGCCAATTTAATTGGTTACTAATTAATCTCGAACTACTAAATATTTCGCACTATTTAGTAGAACCGAAGTAATTAACGACAATAAAAATAGAGAATCACAGATGCATGATTAGAATCAAAGTATAAAAACAAATTAGATCTCATAGAATAAATAACATAGGGCTTCATTAATAGTCACTGGAATAAAAGAGTTTAGCTCGAATTCATAATTGAATTCGAACTACAAAAGTTGAATTATAAACAAGATGAAAAAGAACGCTGTTTAAGAAGAAAAGAAAACTACCGAATAAAACCTAATCTCTGCTGTGAGTTCATGTCATCTCTCTGCTCCCTCTAGGAGTATTTAAATACAACTCATAAATTAGGAAATAAAGTTTGCAGCCCTAATCTAACTAGGAAACTGTTGGTCCCGGGCGAGTCGGTATCAGTTTAGAGGGGGGGTGAATAAACTGATACAAAAACTTTTAATATTAGATGCGGAATAACAGGGCCCTTTGACTCGCTTGATGAAACTTATCTATGCACAAACTTGATAATTAGTTAAGACAGTTTGAGTGCAGCTTGTGTGATATTGTGTGCAGTTCAGAGATATGCAATGATCAATATAGTACAGCACACAAGCAATTTATAGAGGTTCGAAGTCTCAAACTTCTACGTCATCTCTTCCTTCCGCAGAAGGGCAACTTCACTATATAACTTGAGTTTCTTTACAAATTACACAATGAAGGATAGTTGGCTGAACCTGGTAATTGCTCACTATCTCAGCGGGTCGACGGCTCACACTTGAAGTCCCTAATTGCTCGCTAGAAAAAATAGGTGCTATTGTCGTCTTTACAAGGTTTTAGATCTCTTTCGATCTTCAAGAGGTGAGTCTTGAACAGGGGGTATCAACTGATGTGCTCCTTTAATTGAGCTAAGTAGTTGATCGTTGAATAGCTGGAACTGAGAAGGCTGCTCTGGCTGGATCGTCAACAGCTGGCTGAATATCTAGATTATGCGAATTCTTCTTCTCAGTTAGACTTTCGCAGTTTTTGTCAAATATTGCACTTGAGCTTGGGTGGGAGAGAGAAAGAAAAGCTCTTGCTTGTATATGCGAAGGTTGGCGAAAGTAGTGGAGGCGAAGTGTATTACTCTGATTCACCCGTTTTTTATAGAGGAGTGATTTTATGACCGTTGAGTTCCATTGTCCATTGATCGGTGGCTCTGTTGGCTCATCAATGGTAGGTGGTTTTTAATGATCGCTTGGATCATTTGGTTGAAGTAGCCGTTACTCTGCCAATCGATCTTCATTAAATTCCAGGATCTTTGAAGGAGCATTTATTCCAAGATGTGCTGATTTAACTAATACACTCCAGAGTCCTCTGGCTTCAGCTTTCTTGGCAGTTTAGAGTTTCAGTTGGCAGTTCTGGATTTCTCAGCTCAGTTAGATTATCGTCCCAGCTAGCAGTTCTGAGCTTGTCAGCTGAGTTTGACTATGACTCCAGTTCGCAGTTCTGAGCTTATCAGCTTAGTCTGACTGTTGCTCCAGTTGGCAGTTCTGGGCTTATCAGCTGAGTCTTACTGTTGCTCCAGTTGGCAGTTCTGGGCTTATCAGCTGAGTCTTACTATTGCTCAAGTTGGCAGTTTTGGATTTCTCAGCTGAGTCTGGTTATCTCTCCAGTCGGCAGTTCTGAGCTTGTCATTCTCGAGTTCGACCGATCTCGAGTTCTTGGCTAGCTTGTCAGCTTGACTGATTTCTCTTTGAGCTTTCTTGTCAGTTCTGACTAATCACAAGCTGACTGACTACAGTTATTACTTTCAGCTGATATATCTTGCTTACTGTAGTCTGACCATCAGTTGGATGCTTCCAGTCTCTAGCTTAAACTGTCATTCTATCAGTTTCTTTCTGTTTTTAGTCAACTCCTTTCTCCCTCAGCTCAGCTGACTTGGTTGTCAGCTTGTTTTGACTGGTATGAATCTTCAGCTGAGTTGAACTTAGACTGGATGACGTGTCTTCCAACTTGTAGGCCATTCTTTAGATCGGTTGACTTTGACTCTACTTGAGTTCTTTTTTGATGATGCCCTGGGCTGGTCAGCTTCGATCTACAGCTTGAACTTTAGTCAGTTTTTCATAAATAATTTTGACATCTCATCAAAACCTGATCTAGGGGTTCCTTGATAGTTTTTCCTAACAATTTCCCCCTTTTTGATGATGTCAAAACTTTGTTGATGATGATGGAAAAACTGCAAGTGTAGTAAATGCTTAAGTAGAATCTTAAAATCAGAGCAAATTCAGAGCATGTAGAGAGACAAATTGATTCATGATTTTTATTCAAGTATCAGAGCATTTGTCATTCATGCTATCATTCAAGTATCTAAGCGTGTCAATTTTAAGAGCAATTTGGACTTCAAATTTCAGAGCATTATACTTTCATTCTTTTCTCTTGAGCATGCTTTCATTCAAGTATTAGAGCATTATGCGTTTTCATTCAAGAGACAAAGCATTCAAACTGAAGTATCAGAGCATAACTGAAGTATCAGAGCATAAAGTTATTATGTCAAAACATTCAAACTTGAAATATCAGAGCACAGTATCGAAGATTAGAGCATAGTGTATCTGAGTAAGAGCATTATAATCATGACAAGCTTGAAGTAAAATCATGATCAAAACTTGTATTATATATTCACTTTTAAAGCATAATTCCAAGAGTTAGTAGTTAAGACTACTAATCTACTCCCTGAAAGTTGCTCCAATTGCTCCTTTTCCTTCTCCTCGATTTCTCCTCTTTCTTGGACTCCTTGTTGTCTCAATGCTTCCCCCTGAAGCTGATCTTCCCCCTCATGATGAATTTCTCTTTGAATCTGATCCCAAAGAGTCAGACATCCATCATCATACTGTCCTTCTTCCCCCTTTTTAACATCATCCAAAAGGTGGAATGGATCACATGATGGTAGTGGCAAGTTTGGCAGGAACGTGAAGGCAGTTGCCAAATTGTCATCAGGGATGGAGGGAACTGAAGGAATTTGCATAGACGTAGAAAGCCATGCATAGGCGTCTTCAGTTGGCATGAACTGACCTTGATTAGAGATGTCTTGCTCTCTGAAGTTCATGGGGGCCAAGTTGCTGAATATCTCATCAGTTAAAGGAAGGGGTGGATTACCAACGAATGGTGTGCACGAGGAGTTGACTGGTTCATTATTGGGAAGAGGGGCATCGGCTGGTATACCGAGCTGAAGTCACTTGATCATCGAATCCATGATCTCCGAGAGTGTTGGAGGTGAGAAGAGTGGATGATTCATCCAGTTTTGACTCCATGTTCCTTCGTTGATCCAGAAGGAGGAGCCACGGGTGTGGATGAGGTGGAACATAGTTGACTCATCCAGTTAAAAGCAACATATATGGTACTGCAACTACCACCGCAGTTGCACGAAGAGGGAGGAGTCATTGTCCTCAATGAGACCAAAGCAGCTTCGGAGCTGGTGGTCTAGAACTGCTTCAAAATCAACCTCAATATACTCACTTTGGACTAAAGGTGGAGGTTGGGAGCTGGCTGATATTGTGGGCTGATCACTCAGCCTTAAAAGAGATGCACTCTCAAGCATCAACTCTCTTTCGTCAGTGGAGCTGACGGGTGCCTCCAAGGGTGCCTTTCCACGATCTGAGTTGGAAGGCCCTTGTGGGTGTGAACGCTTCGGGATCTGATGGCAGTAGATAGTGTAGACCATGTCCTGTCTTCCGAATAGTTCACCAGTTGGTATGATCTCATCAAACTGGCTTAATATGATGTGGCTTATGCGATTCATAAACCTGACTTTTTCTCGGAATGAGCCAATTGACGGATCATATGCTGCACGCTCTACGTTAGCTCTCAGTTGCGCAAGGATGTAGGAGGCCCAGTCAGCTTAATATCCAAAGTATAGAGCGGCTATGAGATGGGCTTTGATCTCAGAGAGATGGACTATCTCGAAGTTGCCATGAAGGATATGACCGGTGATATCCAAAATTTGGATGATATCACTTGGCATGCTCTCCTTTAGTCTATGTGAACTGTCATTGTGGTGCACGTGAGGAAGCTTCCAGGTTTCCCATAATGCGTGTTTGGGAAATGGGGGCTTCATTTCTGCAAAGATATGCTCTTTCAGTTTAGATAACAAGAGTTTTTGATGAGAGAGAGAAGGGTAACAAATGATCGAACAAGAGAGAGAGAGATAGAGTTTTTCAGATGATCGGAGCCTTTATCTCTTTGTACATATTTATGTATCTTTGCATGCAAGAATCGAGGGTACTCGATTGCTTTTCTTAGCTGATCAGCCATCCGATTTGATGGTTGATTAGCTGAATTAATGATGCATGTATCTCAGCCATTCAACAGTTAAGTGACTTTATGATCTTGTGGCTGAGAGGTAGTCATTTTGAAAATGGGGTAGTTGCCATAAATAGCGAAATATTTTCTGCAGATCTTTCTATTTATAGCTCATTAAAATATATTTTCTTCACCTCTTTGAAGGGTTAGTTTAATATCCACGCAGAGATATTAATGACAACTTTGTGATATAGAACCCGATTTTCAAATTGTAACCGTTGAAATATAATATAAGATATTTCATAATCGCAACGGTAACAATATAATGGAGATAAGCTTTTGAAAAAAAAACTTATCCTTTGTCAGTTGGGATACAGTCCAATTGATTGATGACTCGGCGGTTGGATGAATAGTTGAGTTTTGATTCTCAGTTGTCGCTGATGAGCTGGCTGCAGTTAAGGCTGCAACTCAATTGATCAGTTGGTTTGATCAGTTGCTCGGCTTTTCTGTAGACAGTTTCCGCTTCTTGAAGGGCCTAGCTGGACTAGCAGCACTACTTTCTTTAGATGTAGGTTTGTGCTTTGATGGTTCAGGCCTTTCTGTGTTCTTGGCTTTGCGAAGGTGAAGCTGGATCTCAACTGATAAACTTTTCATCCTTTGACTAAGGGAGTTTGAGATTCGCTTTGGCGATGACCGAAACTGATCATTTTTCTTAGTCAACTGCGCACCTTTTAAGCTTGACGTGAGTAGTGGAGTCACATAGCTTTTGGATAGGAGACTTGGTGACGTGGAAGTATCCTCATCGTCACTGTCTCTTGCATCAATGTGCCTTGTATCCTTTTGAGAAGCTATGACTGCAGTTTGAGATAGGTTGGGTTCTATCCTCTTGACAGCAGTTGGAGTTCATCGTGATGGCTCAGCTGACTGACTTGATAGATCATCAAAGTTCAGTTGTCGACAGAACGAGCCAGTTGGGCAGTTGGCTGATTGATTTGTAATCCCAACTCCTTGAGGTATGATGCTTGTCTTGAGCTCTGCTAATAAGGCTATTGCTGAAATCTTGTTGACTAGCCGATGATTCATGATGTGCTGAACTTGCACAATGGTTGAAGGAAATGGATTTGATGAACCTATCCATTTGATGCTCCAAGTTTCTTCTCGTTGCCAGAAGCTCATGCCATGAAAGGCAGTTAGCAAGAAGTGTGACTGGATGCACATAGAATGTCTCCAGTTGTACCAATAGAAATATTGGTGAAGTTGTTTATACAACTCTTGATCTCGTTGTGCAACAACAGTGAAGTGAGTGAGAAGGAGATTGGTCACTTCCTTTTGTGCACTTTTGACTGCATATTCACCACTGTAGAAAGTGCGAATATTCTCTTCAGTCAGCTGGAGCGGAGGGCATGTGCCTCTGAAGTAGTCTGCTCCATAGTTCGGGTGGGGTATTCCAATGAATGGAATAAGTTCATCTGGATCAGAGCAAACCTGGAAATCAACTGGCGATCCGTTCTTTGATTTTGGAGAGTGAACGACATTGGCAGTTGAGTTGCTCGAACTCTGGTTGCTCATCTTGGCCTTTCCTCTTCTCTTTTCCTCTTCTCTTCTTCTTTATGGACTGTAGATGAGAAGTTCCTTTCTTGGGGATCCAATCGGAGATTAGAACCGGTAGTGATTCATCACTTGGAAGGTTTAGCAAGTTTTTAAGCATTTTGCTCATCCTTAGAACAAGTCCTACCTTGGACTCAAATTTGCCAGATGTCTTTGAGTCTGTAGCCTTGATGACTTGATGCTTGATTTGTTGAAAGACAAATTCTACCCAGTTTGTGTATCTCCCTTCAGCAAGGTGAATCATGACCTTGTATCTCTCTTGAGTGAGTTGGCTTAGGCTTTCAATTGCTCCGAACATCATCTTGTTCGTTATGTCAAGTAGAACTCCATACTCGGGCTTGAGATCAGTTTTAGTGGTGGTAAAACTGAATTGCTTGTTGGAGGTTGAAGCTTTCCATTCTCTCTAGTGTGACTCTGCATATTCCTTTAGATCTTGAATGGATGAGCCTTCTTGTGGAAGTTGGAATATTTCAGCAACTGTTTTCTCATTGATGTGTAACATCCTTCCTTGAATCACTGAAGATATCATCTTCCCATCTGCTGATAATTTGGCATGAAGCAAAAATTCACTCACCAAATTTTGTCTAAAGAATTTTGGTGGTGTTTCCAGGTAGTGAAGAACTCCTGTTTTGTGAAGATTTGACAGAAGGATTGGATTGTTTGATTCATCAAGAATCAATTGAAATTTCTTTCTATCAAGGAAATTTATCTCTCATGAGTTGGTTTTTGAAGAAATTTCAAGATCTGGATAATTCAGCCATCTTTGAGGTTGGCTGAAATTTTGGAAAAATTAAAGATCTTTTGAGAGAGAAAGGTTTGAGATTTTCAGAGGAGGAGGCTTTTTAGAGGCTTGAGAGAGAGAGAGGGGACTTTTTATGAGTGTTAGGATAGGCTCATACATATGATGGTTGAAATGGTACTAGCCTCTGATTTCTTTTGATCATTGGCAATTAATGACCTTGACACGTGTCATTGTTTTGCAATGGTCAAAATTTCAAAATAAATGTAAAGCTTGACATTTATTTGAAATCAAAAAGATTAACTTTTACAAATATGGATCAAATGATAATTACAACTGATTAGCAAGAAGTACACTTAGGGCTTTTCTAATCATATTTAATTTGATCAGCCTCTTAGTCCTTCTTGTGATCAGTTTTCCTTCTTTTTGCCAGCGGTTCTGAGCTGTTAGCTTCTTCATCCTCATCGCTGCTTGCCAACTCAGTTTCAGCGAACTGGAGTCTCTATTAGGCTTGCAGCTGCTTAATTTGCTCAGTGTGCAGTTTAACCTGTTGCTGCAGGGAGTCGATCAGTTCCACATAATGGGGAGGGAGCTGGACTGTGGAACTGCTCGGTTGAGCCACGAACTGGACTGCTCTTGAGTCTGCTTCCTCTCCATCTTTAGTTCCAACAAGTTCCTCGCAAGGAACTGTGTGGGAAATCTCATCTGCTTCCATAATGATGATCTCATCATAAATTGACTCTGATGAGGTCTCTGGCGCGGCAGTTTGAGTGGCAGCTTGAAGTGCTCTCTGGATTAGATCAATGTACACAGTTATGGCTAGTGTACCTTGATATGCAGATTGTTCAGCTGCTTGAGCTATCTGGTCAGCTGACTGGTCACACTCAGATGTCTTTGGAGTTGACTCTTGGGAAGGAGCAATTTGTGCCTCAGTTTGCTCCTCGGGCAGTGGAGTCTCTTCAGTTGGCTCTTGTGGCTCTTCATTACTTGGGAGATCTGACAAAATGGGGACTTGAGCAGTTCTTCAAATTCCAGATCACTAGCTGTGCGCTCGTCAGCAGCTGGCGTCTCAGGTGAGTCATCTAGAAGATCGATGATAACATCATCTGGCTGAGGGGATTCTTCGAGTGCTGACTGCCTAGTCACAGACATTATGGAAGTTTGTCTTGTGTTGTAAGCTGCAGAAGTTTCAGCCTTTTGATGACTTCTCTGAACTTCTTGGTTGAACAACTCCTGTCCTTGCTTAAGCTGCTCCTGCCTGAGTTTTAGCAGTTCAGTGAGCAACCAATGTTGTTGACCTTAAGGGGCTTTCCATTGTCGCTGCTCAGCTTGAGTTCGACGAGGTGGCAGTCTGATATTGGCCCAGATAAGTAAATCATTCATTACTCCCACCAGAGTTTGCTTATCAAGATGTGGGTGGTTCTTACGAATGGCAAGCATTCTCCTCAATGTGATGACTGGATTTTGCTCTGGGGACTCCTGCCCAGCCCATTCCATACTCCATCTTTCTTCCCTTCTCCAGAAGCTCATCCCATGCAGAGAAGTTAGGAGAAAGTGGGCTTCAGAGTTGAAGCAGTGTCTCCAAAGGTACCAATAGACATACCTTGTTATAGCTTCATACAGAGTGGGTATTCCAGTTACGTCCTCAATGAAGTTCTCGGCTATGAACTTTTGAACTTGTTCATCAGCCCAGCACTTGACGATTTCAGCTCTCGATAGAGCTCTTATGTTTTCTTCAGTTTCTCCCATCAGCGGGCAAGCAGTTCTGAAAAAGTCGGCTCCTGAATCCTTTGGGGGAATTCCTCTATAAGGCACTATGTCATCATTTTCAACCGGCATAACATCAATTATCTTGATGTTACGAAGAGGCAGTTGTGGAGGAGGTGGAGGCCCTGACTTCTTCTTCTTCTTCTTTTGTTTGAACTGTTGAGGGCTTCTTCTTCGACTTCTCAGTTCTTTCCTTGAACTGAACTGGTCTGGTAGAGATCACTTCTTCAGGTGAATCAATGGGTGAACCGAAACGAACTTGACGCAGAGGCTTGGCTTTAATTGAACTTCCCAACATCTGGCTTATTGGGATGTTGTCTTCTGAATCGGAGTTTTCTTATGGAGTTTGCAACTGGCTGTCTCTTGCAGGTAACTGGTATAAAGTCCAGTTTGCCGACCATCAGTGTGTCGGTTTCCTCTGTCATGGAATCAAAGATGTTCTCCAATATGATACTGATTCTACTTGGATAGCACATCTTTTGATAGAACTCAGTTGGTAACCAGTTCTTCTCCACAATATCAACGTACTTCCTTATTTGCTCGAAGAAGTATTGAGCCCAGTTGATGTTGATGCCTCTGATGATCGCCGCACATATCTTCTACTTGTGCTCCGACATTTCTAAGTGACATCCAATTGTTCCAGTGACCATTCTAGCAGCGACTGATGCTAGAACCCTGTATTCTTCTTGAAGAAGAGACATGAGTGTACTGCTTTTGTACACATCTAAACATTCATCCCGCTTCCACTGGCGGTAGGCTTCCTCTTGATCCACTTCAACGTCTTGCAATCGTGTTCCGGTGGTTGGCAATTTGAACAATCTCCCGAGCAGTTCTGGAGTTATGATCAGTTCGACCCCACGAACTTCAGTCTCTGTTCTGTTATCGTAGCCTTTTGAGTTTAAGTAAAACTCAACCACAGCCTCTGGTATATTTTCGATGGATATTCTTCCGTGAAGCTTTTCAACCCACTTTCCTTTATCTTTGTGATCAGTAAGTTGCAAAGGGCAGAATCTGAGCACTTTTCTCTATAAGCGCCTATATCCAGAAACTTATCTCTGTAGAGATTTCTTTGGAATCCTTGTGAAGATTCACCAGTTCTTTTAAAGTTGAACTTTTGTCGAACAGCTGGTATGCGTCTGTCAGCCATGGAGTTTTTGTTTGAGATTAATGATCTAGAAGGGGTAAAATGGCTTTGACTGAATTTATGAACTGGATGTTTTTACTTTTGAAAGTTCTTCAGAACAGTTTCGAGAATTAAAGAATGAGAGATGTTTAAATTCTTTACTGTGCTTGAGATTGGTAAAAGTGAAAATGAAAATTCAGCCATCCCTTTTATATAGTATGATGGGGTTCATCCAACGGTTGTGACTCTTCAAATGCCCAACTTCAACGGTCGGATTAACTTAATCGACCTGTCGATTGGTTTTTCATTTCTATCTGTTGGGAATTAATGAGGAGAGAGAAAGACGATTCAACGGTAACATTTGGATGACACGTGTTTTTACCGTTTCCACTATTGAGATTTTTGAAATTATCTTTTCTCTTCAGCAGTTTCTCCTTGGCTTGAAACTGATTACGTCATCAGTTGGCTTTGGCCGTAACTGATGGTCTTTCTGTTGATCAGTTCCAACTGAGATATCTTCTCATCAGTTCCTGACTGGTCTTGACTGCTTGGTTTTTCATTCAGCTGCTTCTCAGTTCAGCTGTTCTCCTTCTTCCAGTTCAACTGTTCTCCTTCCGCTGGCTCTTGAACTGATATCTCCTTTTGAATAGGCTTCAGTTCCTATGACTCTTTCATCAGTTTAGTCAAGTTGCAGCTTGTATGTTCAGCATAACTGATTAGATTATCAGTTTGAGCAACTGAACTGATGATTTAGTTGAACTGATAGAGTAAACTGATCATCTCCAGTTTACTTATCTCTCAGCAGCTTCTTGCGTTTACTTCAAACTGATGGTTTATGTGGTCAACTGATCAGTTTCTCGCCTTTTTGATTCAGTTTTCTCTTCAGCTGGAGTGGTCCCTTGGTCTTTCTCATCCAGTTGATCATCTTCATCCTATGATCCTAGCTCCAGTAGTCCCAACTGTATGCATAGCTCCATGAACCTTGCTTCAGGCAGTGGTTTGGTGAAGATGTCAGCTATCTGCTTCTCAGTGTTGACATATTTGATGCATATGTCTTTCTTCTCAATGTGATCTCTGATGAAGTGATGCCTTATGTCAATGTGCTTAGTTCTTGAATGTAGAACTGAATTCTGAGATATCGCAATTGCACTATTGTTGTCACAGAATATAGGCACTTCTTCAGTTTCAACTTTGTAATCCTTCAGCTGTTGCTTCATCCAGAGAATTTGAGCATAGCAGCTTCCAGCAACTACATATTCTGCTTCAGTTGTTGACGTGGCAATTGAGTGTTGCTTCTTGCTAAACCAGGATATCAGTTTGCTTCCAAGAAACTGACATGTTCCACTGGTACTTTTTCTGTCGATCTTGCATCCACCAAAGTCTGAGTCTGAATAATCAATTAGACTCAAACTGTCATCTCTTGGATACCATAGTCCAAGATTTATGGTTCCTTTGAGATATTTGATAATTCTCTTTTCTGCTTCAAGATGACTTTTCTTTGGATTGGCTTGAAACCGTGCACATAGACCGACTGAATAAGAGATGTCTGACCGACTGGCTGTTAGGTAAAGTAGTGACCCAATGATTCCTCTGTAGTATGTTTGGCTAACTGATTCTCCTTCTTCATCAAGAGTTAGCTGAACTGATGTATTCATTGGAACTTTGAGAGTTTTTCCTTTACTTACTCCAAACTTCTTGACTAGCTCCTTGGTGTACTTCACCTGGCTGATGTGAATTCCATCTTTCAGCTGCTTCACTTGGAGTCCTAGGAAGAACGACATTTCTCCCATCATGCTCATCTCAAATTCGCTTTGCATCAGTTGAGCGAACCGTGTGGATAGATCTTTGCTCTTTCATCCAAAAATTATGTCATCCACATAAATTTGAACCATTAAGATCTCAGTTGATCGCTCTATTCAGAATCGAGTTCGATCAATGACTCCTTTTTGAAACCCATTTTTCAGCAAGAATGTTGTTTGAGCTTCATACCATGCTCTTGGAGTTTGCTTTAGTCCGTAGAGGGCCTTTTTCAGTTTGAAGACTTGATTACCAATTTCAAAGCCTGGCGGTTGCTCGACATACACGTCCTCCTTGAGCATTCCCTGAAAAAAAGCACTCTTGACATGCATTTGGTAGACTGTGAAGTTGAAGTGAGCTGCATAGGCTAGGAACAGTCTCATGGCTTCCAATCTTGTAACTGGCACGAATGTCTCATCAAAGTCGATTTCTTCACTTTGTGAGTAACCTTTGGCTACCAGTCTAGCCTTGTTCCTTGTGATCACTCCTTGTTCATCCAGTTTGTTGTGAAAAACCCATTTGGTGCCAATGGCCTTCTGGGTTTTTGGCCTATCAACAAGAAACCATACGTCATTTCGTGTGAACTGGTTCAGTTCTTCTTGCATAGCCATGATCCAGTCTGAATCTTCTAAGGCTTCTTTGACGTTTGCTGGTTCAGTTTGGGAGATGAAGCATGTGAATAATGCATGCTCGGTTGATCCTCTGGTCTGGACTCGACTTCTTGGATCTCTAACTATCTTGTCAGTTGGGTGGCTTCAGAGCCATTTCGGTAAGATAGCTTCAGCTGAGCCTCCAGCTGGCTCTTCTGTGATGACTTCATCAGTTGCCCTTTCATTAGTTAGCTCGGCATTCTCATCATCTCTTCCCCCTGCTTCAGTTGTGGGGTTTGTGGTCTCAGCATGATTTGTGTCTTCATTGACCAAGTTGTTCTCAACTGGTTTAGTACCAGTTTCATTGCCTTCTTCTAATGAAACTTCAAACCACTCTAGAACAATGTGATCCACATAGTCCTGTGAATTTTCAGTTTCACTAGGTAGTACTTGAACTGATGTGTCTATACTCTCTTTGTTCCTGTACTCATTAGCAAATTCATCAAATACCACATGACATGTTATTTCCACAACAAGAGTTCATTTATTGAACACTCTATAAGCTTGTGCATGAGGAGAGTTATACCCAAGAAATATTCCCTCATTAGCTTTAGCACTAAAAGCTTTCAATTAAGTCTTGCCATTGTTGTGAATATAACATTTACAGCCAAATATTTTAAAATATGAGATAGAAGGCTTACGACCCTTGTACAGTTCATAAGGTGTCTTGTCATGGACTGCTACAATGGCACTTTGATTTTGAGTATGGCAAGCTGTGTTGACTGCTTCAGCCCAGTACCCTTCAGCTATGTTGGCATCAGCTATCATTGCTCGAGCTGCTTCTTTTAGTGTTCGATTGCGCCGTTCGGCTACACCGTTTTGTTGTGGAGTTATTGCAGCTGAGTGTTCATGAGTGATTCCAAGCTGGTTGAGAAAGCTGATCATGTGTTGATTCACAAATTCAGTTCCATTGTCGGAACGAATCCTTTGAACTGATCTTTCCTTCTCAGTTTGTAGTCTTCTGATCAGCGTCGTGAGCTTGTCGTACGTTTCATCTTTGCTTCTCAAGAAATCCACCCATGTATATCTTGAGTAATCATCAACTACTACAAGAGTGAATCTTTTTCCTTTTGGAGTTTGAGGTCTAACTGGACCAAACAAATCCATGTATAGCAATTGAAGACAGTCAGTTGTTCCTGGTGGATGATTCTTATTTTTGAAGGATGATTTCACCTGCTTCCCTTTTTGACATGGTTCACATACACCTATTTTCTTGTATATTTCCTTGGGAAGCCCCTCAACTATCTCTTTCTTTGCTAGGTAGTTGATTGTTTTGAAGTTGAGGTGGTTCAGTCATCGATGCCATAGCCAGCTTGCTTCAGTTGATCCTTTTGAGAGAAAGCAAGCTTCTGAGTAGCCAGTTGACCAGTCAACAATGTACATGTTGCCTCTCCTGATGCCGGTTAGAAAAATTACTCCAGTTGACTTGTCTCTTATGTTGCAGGAGTTTTTGGTGATGTCAACTGAGTAGCCATTATCGCACAGCTGGCTGATGCTGAGTAATTTGTGCTTTATTCCATCCACGTGGGAGACTCCATTCACTACTACTTTTCCTTTGACTACGAACCCTTCTCCAATGGTTCGACTTTTGGAATTGTCTCTAAATGTGACAAGTGGACCTTTGATTTCTTCATAACCGTCGAGATCTTCTCTATCTCCAGTCATGTGCTTGGAGCACCCGCTATCTAGATACCAAATGTCTTTGATTTTCTTCATAGATAGGATGCTCTTATCCTACACAGAAAAGGATTAGCATTTAGGGACCCATTTCATATCGGGTCATTTTTGATACATTAAGCCTTTTGGAATCCACACTTACCGAACTTTTGGCTTTTTATCACTCAAAGAGTCAACTGATTTGGATTGTTTCATCAGTTTCGACTCTCTTTCAACTCTCCTTGAGTCGGTTGAATGATAACTACGTTGAAAGTTAGTGGGATAAAACAATTCAACTAGCACACAATTATTTCGAGATTTTTGAGCTCTTCTATCATGCCAATGCCTTGTGTGTTTCCAGTTTATTGGATTGAACCTTTTTGGATCAGCTCTTGGTTCATTTCTTGAATCCAGATACTCATTGTAATGATGATAGGGTTGAAATGATTTTCATTGATCTCTCCTAGACGTGCTATGATTGAACTGCTTAGCAGGGTAGGCTTGAGATCTAAACTGGTCTTTCTTGAAATGAACTGATCTGTCAGGTTGTCTTGTCGGCATTCTATATTGAGTTGGTGGCCTCTGTTGAACTGGGGGCTTTGGAAAAGTGGATTGACTTGAGTGAACTGATGGTCTTAGCTGGGATTTGGGCTTCAGCTGACCAGGTGCTTTAGATTGATAGAACTGGCCAAATTGTCTAGGCGGAGTCTGGGGATTTTTCAATATTCCTTTTCCTTTGTTTGACTCAGCTGGCTGATCATGAGATCTTGTGAACCCTTTTAGGATTCCCTTATCACTAGGTTGAGCAACTGCTTTTCCCTTTTCTAGGGCAATGAACTTGCTATATCCTAGCCCTGAGCTGCCAGTTCCAGTTCTTTGATGACTCAATAGCTCATCTAGAGTTTGTGATCCCTTTTTGAACTTCAGGTTTATTTTTTCTTTTTCAAGGATCTCTTGCTTGAGTCTTTGATTTTCTCTCTCTAGATCAGCAGTTCTTAGTTTCAATTTCTCAAATTCTATAAACTGAGATTCAAGATAATTTAATCTTTCATGATCAATGCTCAGTTTCCTAACCTTGTTTCTCAGTTCATCATTTTCATCTTTCAGTTCAACATGGAAGCAGGAGATTGAAGCTAATTGGTCTTCTAGCATCATAAGTTTCACATCAAGTTCATTACTAGAGACAGTTGATTCATTGATATGATAAAAAGAGGTTTGAGAGTCAACTGTACTAACCTCTTCATCATGGTCAGCCATGAGGCAGAATAGTGCTTCATCATCTGAGCGGTAGCCATCAGAATTGATTCCAGAAGGATAGTCTGAATCATCCAGCACGGTATTCTCGAGATTTGCGACCATTGCTTTTCTTTTGAAAAAGCTTCATTCTACCCTGGCTTTCTTGTCTTCGGGGAGTTCTGGACATTCAAACTTGTAATGTCCTTGTTTATGACAATGAAAACATTCTCCAAGATTGCTATTGCCACTCCTGAATGGTTCAGCTGGCCGTTCAACTGGTTGGTAGGCTTTTTCAACTTTTGGGATTTCATCAGTTTGAGGTGAAACTGATTGCTTATCCCGAGCTCTCTTCAACTTTTCTAGCAACTTGGTAACTGATTGGATCTGATCATTGATGTCATCAGTTAGATTCTCCTTCTTTTCAGTTGCCTCCCCTTTTCATTCAGTTGAAGATCCGCCTTGGTTTTCTTTGGCTGGTGAGCTCCTAGGTCGGAAGTTGTTTTTTCCTCGAATATCTCTACACCTGGTCCTTTCACCGTAGAAAGCTGCGTCCTGAGCTGACGATGTCGATGCTTCCCTTTTTCGGTTTAGACTGTACTCATGAGCTTTAAGAGAACCAAATAGTTCCCTTGGAGTGATGCTGTTTAGGTTTCTTGACTCCATTGTAGCTATCACTTTCATATCCCATTCGTCAGTGAGATTATCCAATATTTTGGAATTCATCTCTGAATTGAGATAACTTCTCCCGAGGTTGTTCATCTCACTGATGATGCCTAGAAATCTAGTTTCAAGGCTTGAGATGGATTCTTCTGCCTGCATTTTGAAGGATTCATACCTATCAACTGCCAGTTGGAGCTTGTTTCCTTTTATGGCTTCGGACTCTCTGCAAAGATCTGCTAGTAGGTCCCATATCTCTTTGGCAGTTGTGTAGTTCTTTGTATCTTTCATACGTTCTTCATCTAGAGCTTGAAATAATGCGGCTTGAGCAACGAACTCTAGATTCTTCAAATTCTTCTCTTCACTGGTGAGAAGATTAGTTGGCTTCGGGATCCTTGCCAGTTGATTGATATCACTATGTGAGCGTCATTGTCCATCATGATAATGATTGGACCGTCATCGATGACTTCCTATATATTCTCATGAATTGAGCAGAGATGCGCCTTCATTCTCCTGCTCCAGTTATCATAATTCTCAACTGAAAATAAATGTAGCTTATGGTTTCCCATAGCTGAAATGTTAGCACAGATAAGTAGATCTGATTCAGTTGATCTGCAGAAACGGCTGATCCTTAGAATCAACCGCTCTGATATCATTTGTTGGTCCCGGGCAAGTCGGTATCAGTTTAGAGGGGAGGGTGAATAAACTGATACAAAAACTTTTACTTTAGATGCGGAATAACAGGGTCCTTTGACTCGCTTGATGAAACTTATCTATGCACAAGCTTGATAATTAGTTAAGACAGTTTGAGTGCAGCTTGTGTGATATTGTGTGCAGTTCAGAGATATGTAATGATCAATATAGTACAGCACACAAGCAATTTATAGAGGTTCGAAGTCTCAAACTTCTACGTCCTCTCTTCTTTCCGCAGAAGGGCAACTTAACTATATAACTTGAGTTTCTTTACAAATTACACAATGAAGGACAGTTGGCTGAACCTGGTAACTGCTCGCTACCTCAGCGGGTCGACAACTCACACTTGAAGTCTCTAACTGCTCGCTAGGAAGGTAGGTGCTGTTGTCGTCTTTACAAGGTTTTAGATCTCTTTCGATCTTTAAGAGGTGAGTCTTGAACAGGGGGTATCAACTGAT
Organism: Perilla frutescens; assembly: GCA_026008535.1. NCBI lineage: Eukaryota > Viridiplantae > Streptophyta > Magnoliopsida > Lamiales > Lamiaceae > Perilla > Perilla frutescens. Next base: position 32,633,084 of record BRKX01000009.1, read on the forward strand.
GTGCTCCTTTAATTGAGCTGAGTAGTTGATCGTTGAATAGCTGGAACTGAGAAGGCTGCCCTGGCTGGATCATCAACAGTTGGCTGAATATCTAGATTATGTGAATTCTTCTTCTCAGTTGGACTTTCGCAGTTTTTGTCAAATGTTGCACTTAAGCTTGGGTGGGAGGGAGAAAGAAAAGCTCTTGCTTGTATATGTGAAGGTTGGTGAAAGTTGTGGAGGCGAAGAGTATTTAAAACTCTGATTCACCTGTCTTTTATAGAGGAGTGATTTTATGACCGTTGAGTTCCATTATCCATTGATCGGTGGCTCTGTTGGCTCATCAATGGCAGGTGGTTTTTAATGATCGCTTGGATCATTTGGTTGAAGTAGCCGTTATTCTGCCAATCGATCTTCATTAAATTCCAGGATCTTTGAAGGAGCATTTATTCCAAGATGTGCTGATTTAACTAATACATTCCAGGAGTCCTCTGGCTTCAGCTTTCTTGGCAGTTTAGAGTTTCAGTTGGCAGTTCTGGATTTCTCAGCTCAGTTAGATTATCGTCCCAACTGGCAGTTCTGAGCTTGCCAGCTGAGTTTGACTATGGCTCCAGTTCGCAGTTCTGAGCTTATCAGCTGAGTCTGACTGTTGCTCCAGTTGGCAGTTCTGGGCTTATCAGCTGAGTCTTACTGTTGCTCCAGTTGGCAGTTCTGGCCTTATCAGCTGAGTCTTATTGTTGCTCCAGTTGGCAGTTCTAGATTTCTCAGCTGAGTCTGGCTATCTCTCCAGTCGGCAGTTCTGAGCTTGTCATTCTCCAGTTTGACTGATCTCGAGTTCTTGGCTAGCTTGTCAGCTTGACTGATTTCTCTTTGAGCTTTCTTGTCAGTTCTGACTAATCACAAGCTGACTGACTACAGTTATTACTTTCAGTTGATCTGTCTTGCTTACTGTAGTCTGACCATCAGTTGGATGCTTCCAGTCTCTAGCTTAAACTGTCATTCTATCAGTTTCTTCAGGTTTTAGTCAACTCCTTTCTCCCTCAGCTCAACTGACTTGGTTGTCAGCTTGTTTTGACTGGTATGAATCTTCATCTGAGTTTAATTTAGACTGGATGACGTGTCTTCCAACTTGTAGGCCATTCTTTCGATCGGTTGACTTTGACTCTACTTGAGTTCTTCTTTGATGATGCCCTGGGCTGGTCAGCTTCGATCTACAGCTTGAACTTTAGTCAGTTTTTCATAAATAATTTTGACATCTCATCAAAACCTGATCTAGGGGTTCCTTGATAGTTTTTCCTAACAGAAACCAATAAAATAAAGTCTAATAATAATAGTAAATCTAATATTAGTAGTCCAAGCCCAAAAGCACTAGGAATTCTCGTGCCCAGCCCAATTATCTCGTATAAGTTAGCCTGCCAAAATGTTGTCTCTTGACACGCATCCAGTTGGTATGGGCATACTACTCAGTTTCCAGACTCACAAAACTTGTTTCAACCAACTAGGCTATGAAACCTCTAAAACCATGCGAATCCCTTCATATTTACGTCAATCACCTGTAATCAACCACAAAATGTAATTCTCTCCACAAAATATGATCATGGGACTATTAACACGGCAAAATTCACCAATAATAACCCAAAATATATAACTAATATTAGCCCAATCAGACCTTGTTTCATTATATCTACAAATATACTTTTATACTTATAAGCATGACTCGAGCACAAAATGTAAAACAAAGTAAGCAGGAGTAATCCAGCGCATCATATTTTTGGCGCTGTTGCCAAGGAACTGAGATAATTAAATTGATGATACAATATTATGATGACGATTGTGTGGATTAATTTAGACATTTTATTTTTGTTTTCTTAAGATTTGCACTAATTTCTTTGTCCTAATGATAGATAATGTATGCACACTCGATCTCAAGGAGAGCCACCTATCGAGTTGGATCCAGAAATTGAAGCAACGGTTCGTCACAACAACGCACGACATAAAAGGAGGAGAATGACAGATAATCCTCGACCCGGTCAAGAGCCTCTAATTGTCCAATGCAAAGACAATTAGAGGTGATGCAAGAGCAATTGAGAGCCCAAGAGGAGGTAAGAAATAGGTAAGACGAGGCTCCAATTAGGAACCTTTTCCAGCCCGTGGTGAATCAAGGGGTGGCAATTGGGCTACCCATTCAAGCCAACAACTTTGAGCTTAAGACATCGCTCATATTTATGATACAACAACACCCATTCTGAGGGACATCCATGGAGGACCCAAATGAGAATATACGCAAGTTTCTAGAGTACAGTGGGGCTTTGAAAGTTAATGTAGTTCCAAAAGATGCAATTCGACTTCGACTATTCCCATTTTCTTTGACTGACAAGGCAGAGACTTGGTGGTTAAGCTAAGCTCCGGGGTCTTTCCCAACTTGGGATCTATGTGTTATAAAATTTCTTCACAAGTTTTTTGCACCTGAAAAAAATCTTAAACTAAAGGGTGAAATCACCAAAATCAAGCAATGGGAAGATGAAACCATGTACGAGGGGTGGGAATGGTTTAGAGAAATGCTGAGGAAGTGTCTCGGACATGGGTTCGGAACCGACCATCAAGTGTGTATCTTCTATGCTGGGTGTAACCCCAAGGTGAGGACAATAATGGATGTTGCAGTAGGAGGTTCATTGTATGCAAGAGGCCCTGAAGAGGCCATGTGTAACAGCCCGGTCCCGAGATAGGGATTAACGAATGGGGACAGGGTTTTATTGATGGTTTATTGAATTAGACGGAAGATTAACCAAGAAAGTTTAAGGATAAAGATATACTTTTGAAAGATAGGCGACGATACTCGGGTTTACTTAATTAAGAAAGAAACATACTTTTGCGGAACTAAACGGCTAACTAATCAGATATCAACATGCACAGACCTATTTACATGTCCAAACAGATAGACGGATACCAACTTGAACAAGCCTCTTCATAGGCGAAGGAGAAACATGTTCGAGAAGTAGGAATAAAACTGAATATGCATCACTTATATATATACTTAGATAATCATGTCTTGGAGAATATCCTTAGAATCTCGATAAACATAATTGAACTTGAATGAAATTAGAAAGAGTGTATCAGAGTAGCAGAAACATCATGGGGTCCCAAAAGAAACTTATATAATAGTAAAACAATCTTGGCAGCCAACCCACATCCACAGCCACCATCATCCTCAGCATCTCAACCTGAAAACATTTGAAAAAGAGGGGGCGTGAGCACTAATGTACTCAGTGGGTTTTAATAAAAGCTTCTTTGATAACTCAAGAAATATCCAATAATAATATGGCGGTATATGGAGAGCAAAACGCAAAAGCCCTCTCCATATCCGCAAAACCTTTTCTTTACTTTTGGGCCCAACTTTGGCTCAAACCTGATGTCAACTGTACCCTTAGGCATGCCATAGGATACAAGAGGGGTTAACTCAAATATCCTCCCGAGTATGCGAGGGGAATACCCAGCAGTGACTCCCTTTAATGATCAAAGATCATGAACTATGAGATCAATCCTAGTTATAAGGCTATATTCTTCCTTTCTCAACCTTAATCCTTAATTTCTTAGCTTCCTTAACCTTACTAGAATTATCGAGCTTAGAGCAACGTCTAAGGCTAATCTTTTACTTAAGCATTACTTTGGCCTATAAGGGATTTATCACTACCGTAAAAGGCAATGCTTAATTAGCTAAATAAACTTTAGCAAAATCCAGTATTCAGATACGAAGAAATGAACGGGCATAATCATAAATTGTAATTTAAGCAATTCTAATTACCTCATGCTAGCATAAACAACACTTAAATAATTCGAGCATTTCTAAACATGCTCGTGAGCTTAAACAACATATAATATTTTTCCTTTTTTTCCTTCCTTGTACAGAGATCAATCAAGCAGAGCAAAATATTTTATTAGATATTTCATTTGCCCTATATGCTTCTAGAGCTTATTAGCTCAAACTTTAGATGAGTATAGATTTACCCACCTCGATTACTGGACAGAAGATGAAGCAACGAGTTGATGATCCTTCTCCGAATTCCTACGAGGCTCACTTCCTCCTACAAAAGTCGAATCGTCGACTTAGCGGCCTTCTTCGAAGAAATTAACTATCTAAAGCGAGAAATAATGACATTTTACTCGAAGACTAGAATATAAGACTTATTTATAGATTGCATGACTTTACGACTTTATACATTTCGAGAAGAATTTATTTATAGAACATCTCGTCTTGATTACTCGATTTTTAGACGGGGAATAACTTGAATGGATTACTCGAAATAAATCGGAAATATCTTGATTGCTTTTACAAAATTTAATCTTGAAAAATAACTTGGAAATAACACGACTTGAAAAGCTTGAAAAGCTCGGGAAGAGGGTACGAAAATAGCCGGAAAAGAAACGGCGGAAACAACATGGAGAAGGGGGCGCTGCGGCGCACATGGGCGCCGGCGGGCTGCCCCCCCCTCCCACCGCGGGGCACATGAGCCCCGGCGGGCTCATGGTGGCCGAGGGGGTTGTGGCGCGGCGGCGCACCCCCCCCGCGGGGCTCTCTCATTTTCTCTCTCTCTCTCTCTCTCTCTCTCTCTTCAACTGGGTTTCTTCAACTGTGTTCTTCAACTGTTCTTCGTGTTCATTGATTTCTTCGACGAACACGAAGAACAATTAACCCGAATTTTTATAAAAACAACATACTTGATTTTAACATGCAACAACATGCTTTAACTTAAAAAGAATTTTGGCATTATAACGGCGTAAACACGATAATCCTCTTTAAATATTTAGAATAATGATGAAATCTCTAAATATAGCTTGAACAGAATTTAAACGGAATAAACGGGGCTAATCTCAAGAATAATAACGACATGAATAAAGCGTAAACGTTATTAACTTGGAACTTCAATAAAAATTGAAATACAACTTAGACGGAAGGTAAACGAGTAATAATGAAGAACGCGAAGAACGTAAAGAATGGAAAGTAAATACGGAATTTAAAGATGGAAAAAGAAATGGAGATCGAGACCGACGAACACGAATGGACGGGGTTAGGTGCGTCGAAGGAAGGTGGCTAGCTCGGCGTCTCGTCAAGTCGCAATGGCGGCAGAGCCGCCCCCTACAACCCAACGGCGCCTCTAGCACCTTCCCTCACCGCATCCCTTCCACGCCACTCCGCTCGTCATTTTGCAGAACACTCACGAAGAACGCTTTTTACTTCGACAGAACTTTCTTGGCTCTCACGAGCTTTCCCACTCTCTATGAAGTGAAATGGATGGAAATGAGCAAATGAATGCAAAGGGGTGGCCTTGTATTTATAGGAAAAGCTTGGAAGCCACTTCAGTGCAAGAATACTGCAAAAGTTACCCCGGGTTCGGTTAAAAGCTGCTTTATTCAATGTCGAGGTCCAAATGACTTCAGACACGAAATCTAAAAATACCGGGAGACTTGTTGGCTCGAATACTAGTGAACCAACTTGATTTGTGAAAAAGATGGGGTCGTCTGAAGAAAGACGAGCAAAGATTCCCTTTTTTGGAATTCTTTTTACTATTCACTCAGACTGACAGATTTTGCTCCCGAGCGTTCGATTGACCTCAGAATGGAAATCCGTGAACGCCAACGGAATCCTTGAGTCATTTCCCATAAGAGGGGCCTGACAGAACTAGACTCGGATCAACGAGGAGGATTTCGTAAATTTCTCAAAACATGAACGCACGATCAGATTTTCCGAAAAGACGATCTTCACAAAAATTGACCCCTAAAGTCGTGACTGACATCTGACCTTTATTAACCTTGATTAAACTTATTCCTTAACTTTTTAATTATTATTAAGAATCCTCTAATCCTTAATCGAAAAATCTGGGGTATTACATCCTACCCCCCTTAAATAAATTTCGTCCCGAAATTTACTAACCCTGACAAGCAATAACAGGGTTTTTTTTGTAGCTCAGATTCGAGCTCCCGTGTTGCTTCCTTTGAACCATGATGGTTCCAGATCATCTGTATAAGATTAATCTTCTTGTTTTTTTAACTTCTGGATCTTTTGATCCTCAATGGTCTGGGGTTTCTCTTCCCAGGGTAAGTCCTCATCCAGGACTATCTCTTCTTTATTAACCACGTGTTTTGGATCTAACACGTACTTTCTCAATAGTGAAACATGAAAGACGTTGTGAACGTCACTCAGGTTGGGTGGTAGGTCCAACCTGTAGGCTATTTTATTCACCTTCTAAAATCTTAAAAGGTCCAACAAATTTGGGTCTTAGCTTATTCGTTTGCCAAGGCGAATCACTCATTGATGGAGACATTTTCGAGAACACTTTAACTTCAATGTCGAAACTGAGTTCCGTTCTTCTTTGATCCGTGTAAGCCTTTTGTCTGTCTTGAGCCTCCTTGATTTGCTGACAAACTAGCTCGATCTTCTGGACCACTCCTAGACCATTTCAGATCTAGCTATCATTGTTTTTCTATCTTCGTCCCAATATAAGGGCGATTTATATTTTCTTCCGAACAGGGCTTCATAAGGGGCCATGCTGATCAATGACTGGTAGCTATTGTTGTACGCAACCTTTACCAATTGTAGTAGCTCCTCCCAGCTGCTTCTTTGATTGACGACAATGTCTTCTAGAATCTAGATAGTCTTTTCGGACTGGCCACCCATTTGAGGATGAAATGTCGTGCTGAAATTGGGTTTTGATTCCATTGCTCCTTATAGGCTTCTCTGAAATCTTGACGCAATCTCGCATCACGATCCGATATAATGGAGACCGATACATCGTGCAAACGCACATCTTCCTTGACATGGGCTAATTGATCTAGCCATCCAACATTATAAAAACAATGAAATGTGTTGTTTTTGATAATCGATCCATGATCTCTCAAATAGCGGTATTCCACCGCTTAGACTTTGGTAAACCTACCACAAGGTCTATAATACTATGATCCTACTTCCATTCAGGAATTTCTATGGGTTGGAGTAACCAGAAGGTTTTGATACAAGGCTTCACTTGCTTGACATAGTTTTTCCTTACTTGGCACTCAAAGCCTTCCTTTGAATAAAAGCGCGCTATTGGTGACTTTCTAAAAATCTTGCGAGCTATCTGATCATGCTTCTAGTCTTTTCTCCTCGAGAACTCATTTCCTCTCTAAGCCTTAACTATCCTTTGCCTCAGGTCGGGATGAGTGACTATCGTGACGTTTTGTGCTTAATTGACTTTAGGTGGTGTTAGCACCTCGGTCCTTAACTTCTTGAATTTCAATCGAAGCTCCTTCTTAACTTGAACAAGTCCTAACTCTTCCTTATCCTTCCTACTTAGGGCATCAGTTACCACATTGCCTTACCTGACTGGTAGTGAGTCGTGCAGTTGTAATCCTTTACAAGTTCTAGCCATCTTCTTTGCAGATGCTAAGGTCCTTTTGCTTGAAGAAATACTTTAGGCTCTTGTGATCTGAGAAGAGTCTCACACTTGGCTCCGTAGAGATAGTGCCTCCAGATTTTTAGTGATAACCAACCACTGCCAACTCTAAATCATGTGTGGAATAGTTCTACTTGTGATTCTTAAGCTGTCCCGAACATAAGAAATCGCCTTTCCTTTCTTCATCAGCACGCATCCTAACCCTTTTCTCAACGCATTAGCGTAAACCAAGAAGTCTTTATTCTCTCCCTGAATGGCCCACACTGGGGTTGTGGTTATATCTTCTTTAAGGTCTGAAACTTTTCTCGCACTCGGGCGTCCATCGCGTCGTAGCTTTAGATATTGACGGGAATTCTTCGATGAATCTGCGATAGTATCCCGCAAGTTCTAGGAAATTTCTTTATCTTATTCATGTTCCTCGGACACTTCGAATTGCTTTCATCTTCAATCTTAGTTGGATCCATCTTGATTCCTTCTACTGAAACTATATTACTTAGAAACATACCTTTCTTGAGCCAAAACTCACACTTATTAAACTTAGCGCAAAGTCTTTTTTTTTTTTTTAACTTTCCCAGCACCACTCTTAGGTGCTCTTGATGCTCCTCTTCGTCCTTTGAATAGATAAGGATATCATCTATGAAAACTAGCACAAACTTATCTAGATACAGTTGAAAAACCCGGTTCATTAAATCCATGAACACCACTAGGGTGTTGGTCAATCTGAATGGCATTACCACAACTCGTATGTCTATAGTGAGTCTTGAAAATGGTTTTTAGGAATATCCTCCTTTTGGTTCTTCTGTTGATGATACCCAGATCTTAAGTCTATCCTTGCGAAGACACTTTCTCTCTTAGGCTTTGATCAAAGAGATCATCTATTCTTGGGAGAGGGTATTGATTCTTAATGGCCAGTTTATAAAGCTCTCTGTAGTCGATGCACATTCTCAATGTGCCATCCTTCTTCTTCACGAACTAGTTTGGAACTTTCTAAGGTGACACACTAGGTTGGATAAAACCTAGGTCTGATAACTCCTGCAGTTGAATCCCGAGTTCTTGCAATTCCTTAGGCACCGTTTTGGAAGGGGCTTTCGAACTGGTGCAGCTCCTGGTTCTAAACTAATAGCGAATTTTATTCGCCTATATGGTGGTAGTTCTGATAGCTCCTTTGAAAATACGTCTTGGAATTTTCTTGTGCCTGAAACGCCTTCTATTGTAAACTCTCTTTCCTCTTTCTTCATCACAGGCGCTTTTCAACGGGATTCTGACTTATAGCTTCTGCTGGAGGTCACTATTACTTGCAGGCGTAAAGGTCGCATGACTGGACCTTGAACGTAAGCTCAGAACTTATCTGACGTCATTCCTTAGATTGCCTCTTAATCCTTGACGAGCTGAAAAAAAAAATATTACCTAGAGATGCGCGTCCTACTAAGAGGACACTAACTAACATTACTTGGATTCTTCTTTCTATTGGGATTACTTCCTCTTACTCTTCCAAAAAGAATATTACTTTATACTTTCTACTCTATTCAAAGGGTTCACACTCGGGCTCTATGAGTGGGAGTAAAACAAAATGAATGCCTCTGAGTGAGGACTTTATCTTAACCGATAATTCTTTGACAAGTTCCAAAACTGGAAGAGATATAACACTAGGTTATATATATACTAATAACATTGCCTTCCTTAGAGGGCTTATAACCCAAAAGGGGGTTCTTGCATAATGCAAAGGTATGGAAGATAATCATTAATTAGTATTGAGAATCGTACTGAATATTTGCAAAGGCGTCAGTATATCTTTAATAAGGGGATGCTATCACTAATTCTGGATGATCAAAGAAGTATCATCAAAAGTTTACAATCTGTCCAAGAGGATATAATATTGAAGAAATTCAAATGATATGAAGGATTTCAACTAATATGAAGTTGTTGAAAGATGATTAATTTAATTGACACGAGAATGGATGAGTAGACTCATCAAAACTTCCTATCTTACTGAAACTTTTAATCTACCACTTCTAGGTCTATCTGCTTAACGATCTTCTTCAGGTTCTTTCTCTTTCTTTCATTGATCTTCACGCATCTTCTTCTTTACTAGGTTGCTATAAAATAGCATGAGTCAGTTGGCCTTAAATTAGCTACATTTGGTTGGATAAGGTGGCATACGGGAATCACTTTCACCTATTAGAAGGGATACCACAATCGACCTGATCTATATAAGTTTTCTTCTCGTCTAAAACCACGAATGTGGGGCATGCCTTGATAACTGGTTGAACTATTGGTTGTACTTTGACCACATTCTTTTTCTTTGCCTCTAGTTCCAGATCTCTATCTCCTTACGATAGCAACCTAGAATATACTTCTAACATAACTCGTACTTGAAACCTTCCCAATCATACTTCGTCCATTAATCCAAGGTTATCGTTCTTTGAACGGACTCGCACTAGTGGCTTATACAATCCATGCGCATAAAAGAGCATATCCTAATTCCTCATCCTTTGAACAAGCTATAAAATTGAAAATTCACTTCTAAGGAACAAACCCATCTCTCGACTCTCATCGGGTCTCCTAAATTATTAAATGATAGAAGATTATGATCGAAGAACACATTCTTGGCTTTTGAGCTACAGTTCAGGACTTGCTTGCCTGTGGCCTCGTTCTCTCGGCTTAATGTCTTCTCGGCGATATTCTAAAACATTAGCGACGCTCGCTCGAATTTGCACAAAGCAAAATGAAATGCCTTTCGATTAGATCTTTAGATTACGCAGAATAGATCAAGAAAAGTGGGAAAATTGCCTCATAGGAGGACTTTTGGCATAAATAAGAAAAAGGTTCTTAGTTACATTCGAAAATAGGGCTACTTTTTGGAGAATTACTGCTGCTGTCAAAATTTAAATGGTTGGTTAATACATTTTCAGAATAAGATCTGGATTAAAGTGGATAAACGGACAACAGGTCAGCAAGGTGTTTTAACAACAACACCTCCTTTGCCTACTTCTAATGCTTAACTATATGCTGGGTCCCCTTCTTCCTTATCTTCATCTGTCTCTGTTACCTCGAACTTGAATTGCTTTAAGCTTCCTTTGGGGAACTGATGGGGCATCTAGGATCCCAGACTCTGAGGGGCAACTGGTTGATAGGCAGGGGCCCACTGGTGCATTCTGGAGGGCAAGGAATCGGTGTCTCGGGTCTCGCTTCTAAGGTTTCTTCAGAATGAGGGCACGGAGCCTGAAATTCAGGGGGACTGTTCAGAGTCGCCCTTAGCAGTTCTGGTTCCACCACGAGGGAGGGACTTTGCTCGGCTAGACCGTTCACGTGGCCATACTTTGACTCCCAAAAAGCCATCAAGGCCGAGGAGAATTCAGTCAGGTTCCCGGTTACAGCATACGTCTCGGCATCACGGGTGATTGTGCTTTGCAGGATGCGATATATTGCTGGCTTCTCAACGGGAGGTGCTTGTTCACACATGCGGATGCATGTTTCCAAGTTGGATACACTTCCTGGCGTTCTTCCAATGTCGTTCCTTTCTTGAACATGGCGGAAATGAGGTACATTATTCCTAACAGCCGAACGACGCTTAACCATCTAGAAACAGGAAGCTTAATCGGTCTAGATTATAGAAGGGAGACCTAAGGTTCTCCTGAGATTATGCTATCGTCTAGACTCAGCCCTTTTATCTTGCATGAATAGATCCTTTTTGCAGTTGACATTTTACCTCTTTCAAAAAAAAAATTTGAGAATGAATCAACCCTTTTCTTTTAAATCGAGAACTCTTCTTCGAAGCTTTTATCTTTTCTTTAAGATATCGGTTTAAAAATAAATTTTTAAACACTTTTCTTTGTGATCAATAACTTATTTCTCAAATTTTCTTCCTCAGAAAATCATTTTTCCCGAACACTTTTTTACTTGGAATTCCACTCTCAAGGTTTTCCCCTTTTTATCCATAAAGAGGTATGCTTGCTCAAATTTCTTTATTTTCAGTATTCAAAGTTTATGAATTCAAAATCCAAAATCTCTATATTATCATACATTAATTTTAGTTGAAGATACGAGGGTGATGGCGAGTTGTGGGTTGCTGCTCTGACATATCACGAAACAATTCATATGCACATAAAAACTTAGCTTCTCTTAAACAAAGGGACAGGCCTGCAGAGTTGCAAACCTGGCTCTGATACCAACTGTAACAGCCCGGTCCCGAGATAGGGATTAACGAATGGGGACAGGGTGTTATTAATGGTTTATTGAATAAGACGGAAGATTAACCAAGAAAGTTTAGGGATAAAGATATACTTTTGAAAGATAGGCGACGATACTCGGGTTTACTTAATTAAGAAATAAACATACTTTTGCCGAACTAAACGGCTAACTAATCAGTTATCAACATGCACAGACCTATTTACAGGTCCAAACGGATAGATGGATACCAACTTGAACAAGCCTCTTCATAGGCGAAGGAGAAACATACTCGAGAAGTAGGAATAAAACTGAATATGCATCACTTATATATATACTTAGATAATCATGTCTTGGAGATTATCCTTAGAATCTCGATAAACATAATTGAACTTGAATGAAATTAGAAAGAGTGTATCAGAGTAGCAGAAAGATCATGGGGTCCCAAAAGAAACTTATATAATAGTAAAACAATCTTGGCAGCCAACCCACATCCACAGCCACCATCATCCTCAGCATCTCAACCTGAAAACATTTGAAAAAGAGGGGGCGTGAGCACTAATGTACTCAGTGGGTTTTAATAAAAGCTTCTTTGATAACTCAAGAAATATCCAATAATAATATGGCGGTATATGGAGAGCAAACGCAAAAGCCCTCTCCATATCCGCAAAACCTTTTCTTTACTTTTGGGCCCAACCTTGGCTCAAACCTGATGTCAACTATACCCTTAGGCATGCCATAGGATATAAGAGGGGTTACCTCAAATATCCTCCTGAGTATGCGAGGGGAATACCCAGCAGTGACTCCCTTTAATGATCAAAGATCATGAACTCTGAGCTCAATCCTGGTTGTAGAGCTATATTTTTCCTTTCTCAACCTTAATCCTTAATTTCTTAGCTTCCTTAACCTTACTAGAATTATCGAGCTTAGAGCAACGTCTAAGGCTAATCTTTTACTTAAGCATTACTTTGGCCTATAAGGGATTTATCACTACCCTAAAAGGCAATGCTTAATTAGCTAAATAAACTTTAGCAAAATCCAGTATTCAGATACGAAGAAATGAACGGGCATAATCATAAATTGCAATTTAAGCAATTCTAATTACCTCATGCTAGCATAAATAACACTTAAATAATTCTAGCATTTCTAAACATGCTCGCGAGCTTAAACAACATATAATATTTTTCCTTTTCTTCCTTCCTTGTACAGAGATCAATCAGGCAGAGCAAAATATTTTATTGGATATATCATTTGCCCTATATGCTTCTAGAGCTTATTAGCTCAAACTTTAGATGACTATAGATTTACCCACCTCGATTACTGGACAGAAGATGAAGCAACGAGTTGATGATCCTTCTCCGAATTTCTACGAGGCTCACTTCTTCCTACAAAAGTCGAATCGTCGACTTAGCGGCCTTCTTCGAAGAAATTAACTATCTAAAGCGAGAAATAATGACATTTTACTTGAAGACTAGAATCTAAGACTTATTTACAGATTGCATGACTTTACGACTTTATAAATTTCGAGAAGAATTTATTTATAGAACATCTCGTCTTGATTTCTCGATTTTTAGACGGGGAATAACTTGAATAGATTACTCGAAATAAATCAAAAATATCTTGATTGCTTTTCTAAAATTTAATCTTGAAAAATAACTTGGAAATAACATGACTTGAAAAGTTCGGGAAGAGGGTACGAAAATAGCCGGAAAAGAAACGGCGGAAACAACACGGAGAAGGGAGCGTCGCGGCGCACATGGGCGCCGGCGGGCTGCCCCCCCCCCCCCCGCCGCGGGGCACATGAGCCCCGGCGGGCTCCCTAGCCCTGGCGGGCTCATGGTGGCCGAGGGGGGTGTGGCGCGGTGGCGCACCCCCCCCCCTCGCGGGGCTCCCTCATTTTCTCTCTCTCTCTCTCTCTCTCTCTTCAACTGGGTTTCTTTAACTATGTTCTTCAACTGTTCTTCGTGTTCGTTGATTTCTTCGACGAACACGAAGAACAATTAATCCGAATTTTTATAAAAACAACATACTTGATTTTAACATTCAACAACATGCTTTAACTTAAAAAGAATTTTGGCATTATATCGGCGTAAACACGATAATCCTCTTTAAATATTTAGAATAATGATGAAATCTCTAAATATAACTTGAACAAAATTTAAACGGAATAAACGGGGCTAATCTCAAGAATAATAACGACAGGAATAAAGCGTAAACATTATTAACTTGGAACTTCAATAAAAATTGAAATACAACTTAGACGGAAGGTAAATGAGCAATAATGAAGAACGTGAAGAACGTAAAGAACGGAAAGTAACTACGGAATTTAAAGATGGAAAAAGAAATGGAGATCGAGACCGACGAACAAGAATGGACGGGGTTAGGTGCGTCGAAGGAAGGTGGCTAGCTCAGCGTCTCGTCAAGTTGCAATGGCGGCAGAGCCGCCCGCTACAACCCAACGACGCCTCTAGCACCTTCCCTCACCGCATCCCTTCCACGCCACTCCGCTCGTCGTCTTGCAGAACACTCACGAAGAACGCTTTTTTACTTCGACAGAACTTTCTCGGCTCTCATGAGCTTTCCCACTCTCTATGAACTGAAATTGAGCTTTCCCACTCTCGGCTCTCATGAGCTTTCCCACTCTCTATGAATGCAAAGGGGTGGCCTTGTATTTATAGGAAAAGCTTTGGCTTCCAAGGGAAGCCACTTCAGTGCAAGAATACTGCAAAAGTTACCCCGAGTTCGGTTAAAAGCTGCTTTATTCGATGTCGAGGTCAAAATGACTTCAGACACGAAATCTAAAAATACCGGCAGACTCATTGGCTCGAATACTAGTGAACCAACTTGATTCGTGGAAAAGATGGGGTCGCCTGAAGAAAGACGAGCAAAGATTCCCTTTTTTGGAATTACTTTTACTATTCACTCAGACTGACAGATTTTGCTCCTGAGCGTTCGATTGACCTGAGAATAGATATCCATGAACGCCAACGGAATCCTTGAGTCATTTCCCATAAGAGGGGCCTGATAGAACTAGACTCGGATCAACGAGGAGGATTTCATAAATTTTTCAAAACACGAACGCACGCAAAAGCTATTATTCATTCACCTTTTAAATACGTTTTTCATCACTGGGAACTCAAATGACTTCAGAATTAAAATCCGAAAACACCAGCATACTCCTTGAGTTAAAACCTTTCTAACGAGACCACGAATGGCCATAAAAGAAATAAGATCAGATTTTCCGAAAAGATGATCTTCACGAAAACTGACCCCTAAAGTCGTGACTGACATCTGACCTTTATTAACCTTGATTAAACTTATTCCTTAACTTCTTAATTATTATTAAGAATTCTCTAATCCTTAATCGAAAAATCTGGCGTATTACACCATGAGAATCATTGACGAAATGGCCTCCAACTCTTCTCAATGGCCAGGTGCGGCGGAGAACGTGCAGATAATGAAGAAAGTAGCCTCTACTTCTAACTCGATGCACTTAGACTATTGGCGACTCAAATGTTGACCCTCAATTCAAAATTTGAGGCCTTTTCAACTCCGAAGCCTGAAAATTCCATAACAATGGCCATATAATATGGAGGTCAATATGGTGGCAATCAGAATTTTCAAAATAGGGCACAACATCTAAATTTGTCCTATGCCAATCCAAACAATGGCATTCAACCACTTTCCGGTTTCTCGGTTACAAATGGTGTAATTGATGAAGAGAATAAGCCAAAGTTGGAAGAACTCTGGATGCAATTCATGGGAAAGACGGAGAAATATATGAGTGAATCTCAAGCTCATGTAGGAAAGTTAGAAAATACCGTTGGGGCAATTGGCACCCAAGTGAACATGTTGGAAAAGCAAATGAGCCAACTTGCAACCATTTTGGAAAACCAACATCAACAAGGCAAGTTCCCAAGCAACACAACTGTGAATAAGAGAAAGTGGGTACCGAGGAGAAAGAGGTGCCAACAAAGAAGAAGCCCAAAGAATACAAAGTGCCCATACCATACCCACAAAGGTTACAAAAGGTGAAGAACGATTAACAATTCTCAAGGTTCCTCAATATCTTCAGAAAAGTTCAAATCAACATCCCACTTGTTGAAGCACTTCAACAAATGCCGAACTATACAAAATTCCTAAAGGATGTTATTTCAAAAAAGAGGAGATGGGGAGAATTTGAAACGGTCAACTTGACCGAAAATTATAGTGCATTACTACAAAGGAAACTACCCACAAAGATGAAAGATTCGGGGAGTTTCAACATTTCAGTCACCATTGGATAAAACCATGTGGGTAAAGCTTTATGTGATTTAGAGGCAAGTATCAACTTGATGCCCCTCTCTTTCTTCTTAAAGTTGAAAATGGGAGAAATCAAGCCTACCACCATTTGCCTTCAAATGGCTGACCGATCATTGACATATCCAAAAAGGGTGTTAGAAGATGTCCTTGTGAAGGTCAACAATTTCATCTTGTCGGTTGATTTCGTTGTGTTAGACATGGAAAAAGATAAGGAAATTTCCCTCATCCTAGGGCGACCGTTCTTGAAGATGGGTAAGGCCTTGATTGATGTGGAGAAGGAAGAGCTTATTTTGAGAGTGAATGATTAGAAATTGACCTTCTCCCTCCAAAAAACAATGCAATATACCAAAGATGAGGTAAATAGCATAGAGGAGTACAATGTGCTCCGGATGGTGGAAGAGTGTGTAGACTTCGATCAAATGTGCAGACCGAGTGAGCCTCTTCAAATTTGCATTTCTAACTCTATTTTCACTTCTTTACCTTGTGATGATATTGGTCTATGTCAAACCGTTTCTATGATGAATTCTTTTCATGAAACTTACTTTAGGAAGTCAAAATTTCTTCCATTGAGAGACGAGGACCAAACATCAAATGAGAAAGAGTCAAAAGTGGAAAAAGAAATAATGGAGTTGAAGCCCCTACCGACACACTTGAGGTATGCATGTCTTGATGAGGACAAGCAAAAACGGGTAATTGTCTTTTCTCTTCTATCTAATGAACAACTAGATAAATTGTTAAGGATTTTAAGAAAATTCAAAAGCACTATAGAATGGTCCATTTCTGATCTCAAAGGCGTAGATTCTTCAATATGCATGCAAAAAATTTTGTTAGAAGAGGACTACAAGCCTAAAGTGCAAACCCAAAGAAGACTTAACCCTATCATGCAATATGTGGTTAGGAAAGAGGTTTTGAAAATGTTAGATGCCGGGATAATTTTTGCTATTTCTGATAGTGAGTGGATAAGTCCTACTCAAGTTGCTAAAAAAGGACGGATGACAATAATTGAAAATGAGAACAAAGAAACGATTGCTATTAGGGTAGTAACTTGATGGAGAATGTGTAGATTATAGGGCATTGAATGCTTATACTCAGAAATATAATTTTTCTTTATCCTTCATCGATCAAATGCTAGATAGGTTGGCGGGTCATGAATTCTATTATTTTCTAGATGGATACTCGGGATACAATGAAATCATGATTGCTCCCGAAGATCAACAAAAGACCGTCTATACTTATCCGTATGACATATCTGCATATAGGTGGATGTCATTTGGGTTGTGTAATGCACCCACCACTTTTCAAAGGTGTATGATGTCCATTTTTCATGGTTTGATTGAGAATATCATGGAGGTGTTTATGGATGATTTTTCTATGTTTGGAGATTCATTTGATAATTGTCTTGATAATCAAACACAAGTCTTGCAGAGGTGTGAAGACACCAATCTTGTACTTTATTTAGAAATGCCATTTCATGGTGAGAGATGGCATTGTTCTAGGATACAAGGTATCGGGAGAGGGTCTTGAGATGGACTGAGCAAAGATTGTTGCAATCGATAAACTACCCCCTCCAATCAATGAAAATCGAGTGCGAAGCTTTTTGGGGCACGCCGGTTTTTATAGGTATTTTATAAAATATTTTTCTAAAGTTTCGAAGCCTTTATGCCGTCTCCTTGAAAAAGCCGTTGAATTTGACTTTGATGCTAATTATTTGCAGGCTTCTGAGACCTTGAAGAAGGCCCTAATCATGGTACCCGTGCTTATCAAACTTGACTGGAGTCAGCCGTTTGAAGTGATGTGCGATGCTAGTGAGATAGTAGTGGGAGCCTCTCTGGATCAGAAGAAGGACAAGCTCTTCCAGGTGATCTACTATGGGAGTAGGACATTGGATCCCGCTCAAGTCAACTACACCACCACAGAAAGGGAGCTCCTGGCGGTGGTCTATGCTTTCGATAAGTTTCGGCCCTACCTCATTGGGGCCCAAATTATTGTGCATATAAACCATGCCTCTTTGAGACATCTCTTTGCCTAGAAGGATGCAACGCCGAGGCTTATCAGATGGATTCTCCTCCTTCAAGAGTTTGATGTGGAGATCCGAGATAGGAAAGGTTTCGAGAATATGGTGGCGGATCACTTGTCCTGGCTCGAGCATATGAAAAGAGAGGATGAGACTACAAGACCTATCAATGAAAGCTTCCCTGATGAGAGAATCGTGTCAGTAGCGACAAATGTCTGATGGTTTGCAGACATTGTCAACTACCTTGTTGCCGGAGTAGTGCCCGTGGAGATGGAGAGCTACCAAAAGAAAAAATTCTTCCATAATTTGAAATTCTATATTTGAGATGAGCCATATCTCTTTCGAAGATGTGTAGATTCCGTGCTTCAAAGATGTGTGCCGGATAAAGAATGGGGTGAAATTCTCAAGGCTTGCCACAATTAACCTTGTGGAGGCCATTTTGCATCAAATAGAACCACGATAAAAATTCTACAAAGCGGGTTCTATTGCCTTCCTTGTTCAAAGACTGTGGATAGTTCGTGAAGAGTTGTGAACGATGCCAAAAGATGGGCTCGATTTCGAAGAGGGATGAGATGCCAATGAGCACCATTATAGAAGTGGAATTGTTTGATGTATGGGGGGATTAACTTTATGGGTCTCTTTGTGTCTTCATAAGGAAATATCTATATCCTTCTAGTAGTACACTATCTCTCTCGGTGGATTGAAGCAATTCCTACTAAGACCAACGACTCGAAGGTTGTGCTCAAATTCCTCCAAAGAAATATCTTGACGAGATTTGGAGCCCCGAGAACATTGATAAGTGATGGAGGGACGCACTTTTGTAATAGGTCGATGACTAGCCTCCTAGCACGACACGGAATAAAGCACAAAGTGACTACTCTTTACCAGCCACAAGTGAATGGGCAAGCCGAACTTGCAAATAGGGAAGTGAAACAAGTCCTCCAAAAGGTGGTGAAGACAAATGGGAAGGATTGGGCTAACCATCTCGATGAAGCACTTTGGGCTTATTGAGCGACCTACAAGACTCCATTGGGTATGTCTCCCTATCAAATGGTCTTTAGAAAATCATGCCATCTTCTAATTGAGCTCACTCACAAGGCTTATTGGGCCACAAGCAAGCTTAATCTTGATTTTGAGATGTCAGTAAAGGAAATAATTTTCCGTTTGAATGAGATTGATGAATTTAGGCTTGAGGCCTTTGAAAATTCTTCCATCTACAAAATAAGGACCAAGTTCTATCATGATAAATTCTTGAGGAAGAAAGAACTTGCACCGGGGGATGCCGTGTTGTTGTTCAATTCACGCTTGAAGTTGTATCCCGAAAGCTCAAAACTAAGTGGGGAGGCCATTATTGGATCTCAAGGATTTCCGAGAGTGGTGCTGTAGAGTTGCGAGGAAAGGACGGAAATCTCTTCGTTGTTAATGGACAATGTGTTAAGAAGTTCTACAATGTGTAGGAGCATACCGGAGAATTCATACTCCATCTTAAAGATGTTTGAAGAAAACGATATCCCGTTGAGCTCACGAAGTTAAATTAAGGACTAATTGGGAGGCATCCCAATGGTTTTTAATTTTTGTTGGTTTATTATCCTTTTATTTTGGTTTATTTTTTATTTGTGTCTAGTTAATTTTGTTTTGATTTTATATTACTTTGAGGAGGCTTTGATCTTAATATTTAGTGTTTTGTGGGAGTGAAATGACTATAGGATGTTGGGATACAAGAGGGAGGAAAATAAGTGTGAAAAATGAGCACAAAAATGCTTAAGAGGGGAAGCGCGGGTACAAAACGCGACCTTCATAGGTCATATCTCACTTCAAGCTTGAAACACGGACCCGAAACGTCACTCCAGCTCGCAGTGCAGAGCCCTTCAGAAGCCTATTTCTCTTCACTTTTAACATAGCACCAAAACGCGATCTTCAAGGAGTCGCGCCCCACGACACTGCCGGACGCGAGCTCCCCACGCGAGTTTGTGCACCCGCGCCCCATAACACAGACAAGCGCAATGTCTACGTACGAGCTACTCTAGTTGTGCTCCACGAAGAAGCCGAATGTGACCCCTAGGCACGATACGGGTCGCATCTTGATGACGACTTACATGTTTTAAACCCTTTCTCTCTTATTTTACACTCATTATTCACATTCACAGTCACTCACACACGAGATTTTAAGCCATCCTCCCACAAGATTCAAGGTAAATCCTCTCAATTTCCTCCATAATTCCACCTACATTGTACTTTAGCATGATGATTTAGAGTTTAAATTGTTCATATTCTTGAAATTTGGGGATTTTTCATGATTTATGCCCTAAAGTTGAAATGGACGAAATTATTATGAGTTTTAATTGAATTATGCTTACATTTGATAAATTGTGCAATTGCTAGAATGAGGATGTTATGGGTTGAAGGAATTTGTTGGGATTTTGATGATTTTAGCTAGGGTTCTTGTTGAAATTGGGCATAAAAGTTCAAATGTCGGATTAAATGGATGCCATTTTATTTTTGTTAATCCTATTGTTGATTATGAAGTGTTGTATGCTACATCCTTGCACAATGTGCATTTGCCACCTCCAAATTGGTTTAGCACTAGCAATTTGAATTGATAATTTGGGGAAAATCTAAATGCATGTTGTTTGGGTGCAAGAATGTTGGTTTTTTATTTGGAATTAAGATACTCACTTTGTCGTCCTTGATTTTGTGTTTTGTATTGACTTTGACATATCTCTATGGATGAACCATGGAATTTGTTATTTTTGGGCACAAAGAGAAAGAGAATTCATATAGTATACATGTGATGTTGCTATGTTGCTTTTGACATTGTCATATTTAAATTAAGCCTCTTTTTGCCTAAATTCTAAATTTGACATTGCAATGTGTTCATGGTGTCTTGAGGTTGTTGAATGTATGAAAGGAAAATGTTGAGCATTACTCAATGTTTGGATTTGGAAACACGAAAATTATTCCTTTGTTTTAGATATTATCATATATAGTATGGGGCCTTTTTGTTCAAATGAATTGTATTCCTAAGATGTCCTCCTTGTTTTGATGGTACTATCGTGAGCTAAGCATGTAAATGAAATACATTCGGTGTAAGAGCTTAAAAGGATTTGGATTTTGTTCAAACAAAGTAAATTGTGGCAATATTTTGGATTTTATCATACATTTGGTATCCACAACTAGTTTGTTGAAATCTTGCTTTGGTTTTTGCTCATATGTCTTATTATTATCCAACTCTTGTCTTAGGTACCACATTTTCAAACACCACAATGCCGAGAAGGAGAAGGAAATCCAGGAAGAGAGCCAAGCCTGAATCTGACCCGGATATTGAAAACCAAGAAGAGGATGAAGACCTGGGGATCGATCATCCGATGACATACGAGATTTACTTCCCAGAGGAGGAGTTGAGGATAAATTGGGATCAACTTTTCCCATTGAGTATTGCCACTACAAGATTCCTGTGTCGCACAACCACAGAAACCCTTCGGATTAGGGATGATGTCTGGACCCTATTGGACAGGGTTTGTTGGTTGCAAGCACTCGAGGGGGACTATAAGACTTACCCTCTCTTGGTAAAAGAAGTGATGAGCACTTTAGATGTCAAGAGGACGGTAAAGAAGGGGCCCGTGAAGTGCACATTCCGGATAGAAAATCAGGACCAGGGTCTAACTGTTGATGAAGTGAACCAAATCTTCCGTGCTCCTCTAGACGGCATCTACCATAAGCCGCACATATACAACCAGGATTATGCCTACTGCCTCTTCTACCTCACGGAGTCCGACATAGAAAAGTACGACTCCAGCACAGCCAAGGCATCTGCAATGCCTAATCCAATCTTCCGGTACCTTCATTGCATTCTGGCATCGACAGTTTTTGCCAGAGAAAAGAACAACATTTTGAGGATTACTAAGCTATTCGCATTGTGGGCCATGCTAAATGCAGTCCACCTTAACTTTGGCACCTTCTTACTCGAGCAGCTTCAGAGGCAATATCACATCGACAATTGGTGGATTTGCATTGGGGGATTGATCACCCCATTAGCTGCCCACTTTGGCATCAACCTGGATGACTACCAAGAGGCCCCGGGATCGAGACTTTTGAACCTCAACTACTTAGGAAATGTGAAGATTCTTACCTCTGACACAACCATGTATCTGCTTTCAATGAGAACGAGGGGGAGCGACTTTCCATTACCAAACACGACTCTCACTCATGTCTCCAACTATCAAGACTGGACAAACTGAAAGATGGACACACCAGCCCACATTGAAGCTATTAGAGCTACTGGATTACCTAGGGACATTCGAGCTGCTATTGATGAGCAAGGAGAAGGAGGAGGGAACAAAGTTCGAGAAAGAAAGTCTGCCGGTAATTTTAGACAAGGGCGGCGCTGCTCAGAGGAACAATTTGGTGCCCGCTTTGACACTTTGGATGGCTGAATGACTTCAGTAGATGAGTCGATGCAAAACTGGAGAAATGATATGCAGGACCAGATTAGGAACCTGAGGACAGATATGTATACCAGATTTGATGAAATCCGAGCTGATATGCATGCACAGATCGAAAGCATACAATCCGACATTGATGAGAGGTTCTTTGGCCTGCGAGGTGATATGAGGAGTATGCAGGGGGGACATGACGATGACCAGATCAAAGATACAGGAACTTACTGGACTCTTCCGTGGGATGAATACCAGGTCCGAGTCGCAGCCACAGACTTATAGTCCGTCCCAGCATTAGCATCAGCTTACTCCGTATCAGTCCTACCAGCCATTCGAGCACCTGATCGAATATTTATTTCGACTGCAAAATTACCGCAAGTGAACGGTGCAATTATAGCTAGTAAACTGAGCAAAGACATCGTATCCACATGGATTAGAAAATAATACTCTAAGAACTATGACATAAATTAATATCTACTATCTAGAGGAACCAATTAAAGAGAGTTGTGGTTTTAAATTAATAATTAAAATGCAATCTTAAACTAAAATTTAAACAATTGAAATAACAAATGAAAAAGGTTTTAGAATTAAAGAAGAATTCTAAGGTTTTGATTTCATTAACTTTTCTACACAATCAAATCATAATTTAAATGTTCGTCACGACTCAAGTTCGATTAGGACAATCACCAAAAAAATTAAGCCTTCTCTCGAAGTGAATAATTCATGGATTACAACTTATAATTAACGTCTCCATTCAATTACTAAATTGTAACTCCTAAAAGCTTTACATATTTAATCTCCTCACTCTTAATCTCAATTCTCACGAATTTATTAATTAAAAGTGTTAATTACTGTTTAAGCATGCATAGAAACTCATCTCTCGAATTATAAATCTAAGCACATAGATCATCCAATTAATGGCCAATTAATCAGAAGCATTAAACGAAAGAGTAATTAAAATAAAACAAGGTCTAAACATTAAAGAAGTAAATTAATCATGCATGAGAGTTAACTACTCTCTAACCCTAGAATCCGAACATTTTAGCTACTCATCATGAAATAAATAACTAAACATGTTCCAGAGAAAAACATAGTTCAATGAAAATAAATCTGAAATAAAATCCGTGGAGAAATCTCATCTTCAATCTTCAATGAATTACATCTCTTTGTCTTGTTTTTCGTCGCTCTTGTTCCAAGTACTCTCTCTCTTGCTTAGGGTAAAAACTGGTGCAAAATTCGTCCAACATCGAGCCTTAAAAAGTCAAGAAAAATCCCGACTTGAATAGAAAACACAATGGACGGAACAAGGTAAGATTTGGGCTTTCCGTTATGAGGCGCGGCCGTGCTAACATGGATCACTAAGGCACGGCCGTGCCATCTCCTCCAAATCTGATGCCAGCCCTTGAACACGCACGACCGTGCCTACTTGAATCACCAAGGCACGGCTCGTGCTAACTTCTCTGGACGGTTTTGAACATTTTCAGCATGGTTTGACACGGCCGTGCCTAACTCAACCAACATGGCACGGCCGTGTGTTCCCCTGGAAGCCCACTTTGGTCCGTTTCTCAGCCCGTTGATCTTCTACTTCACTCTTAGGCTTTCAAGACTTCACTTTTCAGCACCAAAACATTGAAAACTCAATAAACTCAAGGAGAAGGACATTAGTTACAACTCAATAACTAAACACCATAATTTACACGATTTACTACTAATAATGCATCAATAAACGACCATAAATCCATGTAAAAATGGCCTAACTTCATTTTCTAAGCTCATACCCTAATGTATATTCGATAAGACACGGGGCAAGTTCTAGAAGTTCACACATTTACATAGCAAATCCCACATGCTTCAAAGCTATCAAGAATTTCATCACAACGCATCCAACTGCTTATTCATGCTCAAATCATGCTCTTTCCTATTACATACAAATCATTAGCAACTATGTCAATCAAAGCATGCTTCAAGACACAACTTCATCAAAGACTCGAATTCAACAACTCTACAGTCTAACAACACTGAGACGAAACAAACTAGAAACAACTAAAAACTAATAAAAGATGCAATCATGATACACCGCACTTCCCTCCCCCTCCCCACCAAACTCGTTCTCAAAGCACGATGCAAAGAACAAGTTTAAAGAAAGAAGTGGTGTAACATGATACTAACCCTCCCTGATACAGCTGTGGAAACTGTGCGCCCCATTACTGCATCATCTGGAGCATCAAGGTCGTTCTCTCATTAACTGCGGAAAGCATTATCCTGAAGGCGACAAGGTTGGTGGTGTTTTGATTCACCACCACCACCAGCGAGCTCATCCGGTGCTCTAGTTGTTCCAACCTCTCATTACGGGAGAGGGGTCAGTGGCAGTGCCGATTTCGGCTCAGGCCCTCATCTTTCTCCATCTCTGGAGAGGCTTGCTCTTCTGCTTCCTCCTCGACAGTGTCCTCGATTCCTTGGCCTCACTACAATAAAAAAGGCCTATTGCTACACGCCTTTAGCAACACTAAAATATGCATGTCATTTATGATGTCTATTACGACATTACACAATTATTATTTTTATCAGCGTAATTTTTTTAATACTATTACGACATTGAAAGGTCTATGTCACTATATTATGTCAATTATGACACTATTAGGTGTCACCAAAAAAATGATAAGATTTTCGTTCCTTCTTATAATTAATTAAAAGAAAACAGTGGAAGGAAAAAGAAAAAACTTAGGCGCCAATTTTCGCACCAAAATTATTGATTTTTTTTTTTGTACTAAAAATTTAAAACCATATGAAAACAGAGAAAAGAAGGAAGAAATTGGAAACTATTAACGAAGAAAGAAAGCAGAGAGATTAAATCAACTATTCCAAATTCCTCCTCCCCTGACATCCCTTTTTCTCTACAATTTGATTTCTGTTGAGTTGGTTCTGGAAGATTGGAATTTGGAAACAGCGCCAGACAAGAAGACCTTAAAACCGACAACGGTGGGAGTTGATGTAGGTACATCCCGACATCTTAAATTGTCATTAGGAGTCGACGCCTCCGTTCGAATTCTAGGTAGTTAAAGCGCTTCTCTTTCCATTTTTTATGCATTATTTTTTAGGTTTGGCGTAATTGATTGTTTTGAACTTTGTATGTTAATGGAACAAATGTGGTTAATTGAGTGATTCGGACAGGGTGTGTTGTTATTCCTTCGACTTCAATTCCAGATATCCTAAGCATATCGTTTAGCCGTTTCCTTGTATATATTTTTGCTCAAGTGATTAACCTCAGTTGAAATACTCTAGTTTTTTATGCATTAATTTTGAAATTTTATATATGAATAGAAATTAAGTTACATAATGAAGTTTATAATTCGAAATTAGTTTAGTTATATATTTTGGTTTCTAATTACCCTATTTGATTGAATATTATTTGGGCCTTGGATGTCTTGGATTTCATATTAAGAAAACTTAGATTAGTTTGGGTTCATTGAGTAATCACCTACTATGCAAGTGTTTTGTTTAATTTGTAGCTAAACTGGTTCTTCCTGGCCAATCAGATGATTAATCTCACTAATAGGCAATATCTTATTTATTAACCAATGGATTATATGCTTTTCTGATAGAATAGGAGCAACACCAATGGCTAGTATGCATGTTGAATTATTCAAAGATTTTTTGTTTTCTCTCATTGATTATTAGTAGTCTCCACTCTTTAATTAGCATTCTAGATGTTCCCATTTGCAGGTCCCAAATCCCGATTACTCTTTTAGGAACTCTCTTGATGGATAATTTTGGATGAATGTGTTTTTTTTGTATGGCGGATATCATGGTGTTCTACAGCTGCAGGTATGTTTATGGGTTGTCAGGTATGTTTTTCCCTTAGGTTGAATCTAATTTTCACTATCTTCGTCTATGCAGGGCTTTAAGTTTTAGGATTCAAATTCCTTTCTTGCACTTGCTGGCTGGTGCATTGGTAATGCAACTTTTATAATACATCTCTCTATCTCATAATTCTTTCTTCTTGCTCAATGACACTTAATCGTGTTGGGTAAACACTAATATAGTCATAACTAATACTTAAGAAATTGTGTTTGTTGATTTTATATTCTTGAGGAATTTATATGAAATTGTCTTTGTTGATTTCAGGTTTGGGTTCTTAAAATGTTCTGGTTCCAACTTGCCTAGTTTCTAGATTTTTAATTTCTTGTGGCATCCTGCTTACAGAAGATGCAGCCAGAGAAACACTCCAAAAAGTTATAAAGGATAAGTTCCTGGATTTTGCAGAACTATTTTTTAAGTAAATCCTGACATGTTTTATTTATTTTCTTTTGTGTGAAATCAAAACGAAGGAGTAAAAAAGAGAAACCTTGTAATCAAGAGAAATCTTCATGGGGTTAGTGAATGTAGCTATTCATGTTATTGACTGGAACATTCTTTGGTTGCTAGTAATGAACTAATCACCATCATTAATGATTCACATTAGATCATTAGAAACAATATGTGTTATATTCTTCTTTTCATTTGCAGATAAACTCGACAATGAAGGAGTGAACTTACAATCTCAAATTGTTCAATTGCAACAAAGGTATGAAATTAAAGTCTTGTATATTATGGGATCATGATTGTTGGATATATAGCAATTATGTGTACTAAGTGGAGTTATATATATTTAGGTAGTGTGAGTTGCCTATTCATTTTTTCTTTGATTTTATTTAGTTTTCTTGAGGTTTTGCAAATATGTTTCTATATTAGCTATTGAATAGTGGCTCTGTGATTGAAGAAGAATGATTAAAATGTCCTCTCTTATTAGATATTTTGTTTTCTCATTTTGCAATTCTTGGATGAGTCTGTTCACAAGTAGGATAATGTTGTCATTTTAAGAATGGAAATTCTGTATTATGTTCTTTAAGATTTTAATTTTAAAACAGAGTATGTTTATTATGTTTAATTTTGCAAGTATGACTACAACTTGAATGTATGTATTTATAGTACTGGTGAAATGGGCATCATAGTACATAATGTAGTATTGCTTCATTGGCATTTTTTTTATTATAAGCAACTTTTCAAAATCTGAGTGTTATATTAATATTTGTTTCAGATGGCACTGGGCGGAGGTCGTGAAAATGTTCTACTTTTGTATTCGGAATCTTATCACAACTTTTTTACAAGAAGAATTTGATGAATGCAACTAACAAGCTACCTACTCACAGTTCTGGCATAATGATCTTCATTACCAGCAATCTTAGTTTTGTTTTCTTTAGAAATTGGTTGGTAGTATTTGGATCTGTTTTGTTAGCAAATAAGATGGAGTTTTTTTTTTTTAATTAACAATTTTTCGTTGTTATGAAGTGTGAATTCATATTTGAAATGAATGGATCTAAATCTTCTTGTTCATGTTGGACATGTGTTAGTTATATATTAATATTAAAAAATATTTTAAAAAATAAGCTGCAAATTGTATGGTAATTTAATAAATTAGCAATATAAAAAATTAAAATACAAATATGGCTAATATGTGTTTTTTAAATTATTTTTTAATGACACAAAAAGGTGTCATAATATATGATTTTCTAGACAAAAACATGTCGTAACAGGACATTTATCAAGACATAGTATAGTGTCTCTATATCCGCTGAACCAATTCCTAGATTAGTTTGGACGACGTTGTAAGTGAACGTTGGGATAGGTCATATGTTGTAATAGGTACATTATTAAGACAGGGTTAAATGTCTTATAAAGCAATTTTTCTTATAGTGCCTCCCGTTCCCGGAAGGGGAAGGAAGTGCTGAACGGGCACATCTGGAGGCTCCGCCAATATGCCTCTGAGGGTACCCTTAAAAGGGAGAACCGGTATGTGGGCTGCCATGAAACGGCGATACGCCTCACTGTCCATCCGCCAATTGGCTCTATCATCAATGCTACTCAGTACCTACTTTGGCAATGGAAAATGATCTCCATTCTTCTGCATGAAGAATGCCCGGTCATTGCTATCTATCCCAATGAACTCTTTCCTCATTAACTCTCATATCCCCAACACCATATTTCCTTCCACTGTCTCCAACTCGGAGAAGTCAACCCCACGTTGAATCGCAATCACCGTGATCACTCCTCCACAGGTCAAAACTCCACTCTTCTTCATGCCAGCCCTATTCAAGTGATCGACCACATAGCTTGCTATATCCATTCTTCTTTCTCTCAAAGCAGACCAAATCATCAAGAACTCCATGGTTTTAACAGTGCCATTGTCATGATGAGCAAGGACGGTATGGACACTAGCCCTCTGGAGAAGCCTAAGAACTGGATTTCGAATATTGGAAGCTTTGGCTCTTCTCAGGTCAAGTGACACCCCGCCGATCTCTCCATCATTGAAGCGAGTGATTTGCCTCCAAAAGGCATTTCTTGAGTAATCCTTCTGCTCCCAATACTCTTCCCCGAGGCATCCAAACGGCATTGATGTCTACCCTGGTCAAAGTGTAATCATCGTTCCCAAGTTGGAAGCTAATGCTCACAAAACTTCCGTCGGGATTCTTCTCAACCACCAAGGTGTAAGGAATAAATTCCACCTGCAGGGTTTCAACATGAACTTGCGTTTCCTCAAGAGAACATCATCAACCTGGCGCACCAGGACACGGTGCTCATGCACACTGCTCGAGACATCATGTATACATTGTTATTACCCAAGATATCGAATTTGATCTATGAAAAGTTCTTACTCATTGATAAATCAAAGTAATAAACAACGCACAACGCACACATATGCTCGCCAATATCACATGAGTTCAGAACCCGAACTCTGTGGATCTTTATTCTTTCAGTAACTGGGTCAGAGACAGAGAATAGTATCCTATCGTGATCCTCCTCAATACACAACGAGTGTACTAGAATAATCAGTTAGTCAAGATAAACTAACTTATCAGATTATTCTACGGTGTACCGATGGTGTGTTCAGGACAATCTAAGCCGTGAGTTCTTTAATACAATACAAGGTTTTAATGATATGATCTTACCGTGTGAGTCCCCACACCATATCATCTACAATGTAAGTATATGAAACATTGCATAGAACAATTATAAAACATAATCTAAATGCAAACAGTGACTGCAATAACTTTCATTTCATATCATCATATTATCATAAAAGTATACAAAGACAAGTCTTCTAGTATACAAAACCAACAATCTCCCACTTATACTTGAAGCATGTCTTTCAAGTATAAAACTTAACAGACTAACTCTCCAATCAAAACTATCGACTCAAACTGCGCCCCTAGGTCTGCATCTCACTCCCATTTTCTCCACGTGACCATCAAAGGTCTAAGCCGGTAGGCTCTTCATGAATGGATCAGCCAGGTTGTCTTCTGATGCAATCTTGACCACCGCCACGTCTCCTCTCTTAATGATTTCTCGTATAAGATGGTACTTTCTCTTTATGTGTTTACTTGCATTGTGAGCTTTGGGTTCCTTCGAGTTTGCCACTGCACCAGAATTATCACAGTATATCGTGATAGTCTTAGGCGAACTAGGAACCACGCCCAAGCCCAATAGGAACCCGCGGAGCCATACAGCCTCTTTCGCAGCCTGAGAGGCAGCTACATATTCAGCTTCCATGGTGGAATCCGCAATGCATTTCTACTTAATGCTTCTCCATGCAATGGCTCCACCTCCTAATGTAAACATATAGCCTGAGGTAGACTTACTCTGATCTTTGTCAGTTTGAAAATCTGAGTCCGTATAACCTAAAGGTACTAGACTATCAGAGCGGAAAACCAACATGTAGTCTCGAGTCCTTTTAAGGTACTTGAGAATGTTTTTTACCGCAGTCCAGTGACCTTGTCCAGGATTAGACTGATATCTGCTTACCATGCCAACGTCATAGCATATATCAGGCCTAGTGCATAGCATAACATACATCAAACTTTCCACAGCCGAAGCATATGGTACTTTCTTCATTTCCTCTATCTCAGACTGTGTTTGGCGACACATTTCCTTGGATAGATGAATTCTATGCCTGTAAGATATAAAACCTTTCTTGAAATCTTGCATGCTAAACCTAGCTAGCACTGTATCGATATAAGTCACCTGGGACAGACATAACATCCTTTTCTGGTGATCTCGAATGATCTTGATGCCAAGGACATGTCCAGCTTCACCCAGATCCTTCATATTGAACTGCTTGGACAACCACACCCTAATGTTAGATAACTCCTTCTTACTGTTTCCAATAAGCAAGATGTCATCAACATAAAGTACGAGGAATGACACCACGTTTCTATCACATTTTTTGTACACACAGCTCTCATCCGGACTTTCCACGAATCCATATGACTGGATAACCTCGTCAAATTGGATGTTCCAAGATCTCGATGCCTGCTTAAGTCCATAAATGGATCTCTTAAGCTTGCACACCAAGTGCTCTTGGCCTTTAGCAATAAATCCCTCTGGTTGTCTCATGTGAATGTTTTCTTCAAGACTTCCATTTAGGAAAGTTGTCTTGACATCCATCTGCCAGATCTCATAATCTAAATGAGTGGCAATTGACAAGAGAATCCGGATTGACTTAAGCATGGCTACCGGTGAAAAGGTTTTCTCATAATCGATCCCTTCTTTCTGAGTGTACCCTTTCGCTACCAATCTAGCTTTGAAGGTTTCAACCTTCCCGTCAGCTCCTCTCTTGCGCTTGTAGATCCACTTACACCCAATGGGTTTAATCTCATCTTGTGGTTCTACGAGCTCCCAGACTTGATTCTGATCCATAGATCCAATCTCATATTCCATTGCAGTTTTCCAAGAATCTGCATCTTTATCTCGAATTGCCTCATCATAGGTCCTAGGATCTAATTCATTTAGTCCCTCTGGGAATTCTGAAGCCTCTCCCAGACCAATGAATCTATCAGGTTGGTGTACAACCCTCCCACTGCGACGAGGCAGTTCCTGTACTTCCGTGACACGTTGTGCAGTGTTTGGTGGTTCCTCTTCTTGTACAACTGGTGTAAGATTCGATCCTTCCCTTAACTCCTCAAGGATGATTTGACTCCTTGGTTTGTGGTTTATCACATAGTCTTCCTCTAAGAATCGAGCATTGGTGCTAACAATGATCTTCTGATCCTTAGGACTATAAAATAAACCACCTTTCGTTCCTCTAGGATATCCAACGAATAGCCTTACATCAGTACGAGGAGCCAGCTTATTAGCTTCCTTATCCAACACATGTGCAGGGCTACCCCAAATCCGAATATGGTTCAAACTGGGCTTTCGTCCAGTCCATAATTCTGTGGGCGTAGAAGGAACTGATTTTGACGGAACTAAGTTAAGAATATAGGCTGCTGTTTCCAGGGCATATCCCCAGAACGAAATGGGCAACTCAGAATTACTCATCATCGATCTAACCATCTCTAACAGTGTACGATTCCTTCTTTCCGCCACACCATTCTGTTGTGGTGTTCCCGGCGCAGTCAGCTGGGAAGTAATCCCATTCTCTGCCATGTGATCCCTAAATTCACTCAAGAGGTACTCGCCACCACGATCAGAACGTAGTGACTTGATACTTCTGCCTGTTCGTTTCTCCACTTCTGCCTTAAACACTTTGAATTTCTCAAAGCATTCAGACTTGCGACGTAACAGGTAGATATAGCCGTATCTAGAGTAATCATCAATGAGAGTGATGAAATACTTGAACCTTCCTTGAGCTTGAACTAACATAGGGCCGCACATGTCAGAGTGAATCAAATCTAATATCCTTTCGGATCTATTCCCTTTTGACTGGAAAAGACGCTTGGTCATTTTACCTTCCAAACAGGATTCACACAAAAGAAATGATTCCAGTACCAAAGAAGACAATGGTCCCTCATTTACAAGCCTTTGTATCCTCTTAAGGTTAATATGACCTAGCCTTAGATGCTAAAGATAGGTTTGATTTAATTCTGAAGGTTCTTTTCTCTTGTTATGGTTTATGATCGACGTATTCAATGGTTGTCTTTGCGTAGTGTTTTCAGTTGGTTTAAGAAGGTATAAGTGTCCATCCAATGTGCCAGAACAGATAAAATGTTTACCACTAAAGATAACTACTTTGTTATCAAAATAAACAGAATATCTATCCATAATCAATTTAGAAACTGAAATTAAGTTTCGCCTAAAACCAGGCACATAAAGACAATCTTTCAAAACCAAAGTTCTATCACTACTGAAAGGTAAAACAACGTCTCTCACTGCAATAGCCGCCACTCTCGTAGCATTACCCATGTAGAGAGTGATCTCATTCTCACTAAGCTGTCTTTTTACCAGGAACCCCTGTAAAGACATGCAAACATGATCAGTAGCTGCAGTATCTACTACCCATGGCTGGGTAGAACAAGTTGCTAAACATGTTTCTACAACCAGAGTGTGAGATGTACCTCTCTTCTTCTTCTTGTTAGGACACGCCGCCTTCTAGTGACCTGGTTGGCCGCACTTGAAGCACTTAGTCTTCGACTTGAATTCCTCGGGAGGAATCTTCGCCTTTGGCTTCTTTGCCTTAGGCACCTCATATGCAGCCTTCTTAGGTGCGTTTCTCTTCTTCCTTTTTCCACCAAAAGAAGACGCTCCTTTTTCAGCTATGTGGGCCTCAGAACTGCTCTTTTGGAGCAATTCAGCCGCCTAAAGGTCTATGAGTAGTTCAGTCAGGCTGACATCCCTTTTAATCATGATAAAATTCAGCCTAA
This sequence comes from Perilla frutescens, assembly GCA_026008535.1. Taxonomy (NCBI): domain Eukaryota; kingdom Viridiplantae; phylum Streptophyta; class Magnoliopsida; order Lamiales; family Lamiaceae; genus Perilla; species Perilla frutescens. Next base: position 32,666,085 of record BRKX01000009.1, read on the forward strand.
ACTGCTCAAACTTCGAGGACAAGCTATGAAGAACAATGTCGATTTGAGAATTGCCATCTAGCTCTCCACCCAAGGTCTCGATCTCAGATAAATACCCCATCATCATGAGAACGTGATCCCTAATAGGTGTGGAGTCAGACATTTTCGTATCCATTAGTTTCTTCATTGCCAAATGGCGTGCCGAGCGGTTCTGATGACCGAATAGCTGCCTAAGGTTGTACATGATATCATAAGCGGTTTTCATAGGCTCATGTTGATGTTGCAGCACACTTGACATAGATGCCAAGATGTAACAGCGCGCTATCTCATTAGACCTAACCCACTTATCATATGCAACCTTTTGGGCTTCGTCAGAACCCTCATCTGGCATCTGAGGACAAACCTCTTCAAGTACAAACTTGTGTCCCTCAGCAACAAGTACCAAGTTAAGGTTACGAATCCAGTCATTATAGTCTTCACCAACAAGTTTGTTTTCTTTGAGGATTGAGGACAGATTGGAGAGTGCCATTGATGATATGAAATAACTGAAATTAAAACATGCAGTACAGTCACAAAACACGTTTAGGATAAACAGTATATAATCGAAAACCTCACAAAAATTATATACTTTTCCACCGACACTTTAAAAATGATTTCTATAAGCCACGATCGTGTGGACGTTTATAAATTTCATTTTTAAATAGGTTAAACCTTTAATTTACCTCCAGTTGAGTTTCCTTACAACAAGCAAATTAATAGCCGGATAAAAATACGGTCATGTAATTGTCTAACTTATAAGCCACGATCGTGTGGACGTTTATCAATAAATTACATCTAAGTCTGCATACCATTATCTTCGCACCAAGATCACTATTCGAATTTAACCACTCCAGATGGAGAAGTCAGTTAGTTCTAATAGTGTTCTACAACTATCCATTTAGGAGATTTAATTTCTAGAGAAATCTGTGATATGACACATCCGATATGGAGGAAGACTGATGTCAACGTGCATGCCCATCACTTCTCAATTAAACCAGATATTAATGGAGACCGTATGAGATTTCTACATACTTTGGTATGAATCTCTCCCACTTAGTTATTTATGTTTGAGGTTTCATTTTATCCCATTATCGAACATGCAAACATCACATAAAATGATAAACATCCATTGCATGCTTCAACATAATAAGCAATAATAATAATCCAACTATCATGGCTTATATCTCATGTTGATTGATGAGATAAAACTGGAAAGTCAGCTCCGTAAACAGGCTTGGCTGCCGCCCCTTCACCGCGCCTTGCTGAAAACCCTAACTCCGTTTAGGGTTTCGGGACGTGAACCGGTGAACCTTGGTGCTGAACTACTTTCCTTCTTTGAGTTGATCTCTGATCTTTATTCAATACATACTATCTATTCCAAAAGGAAAAATCTAATATTGCTAGAATAAAAATTACAACTCAAAACTCGGCCTAACAGTTTTATATCTATTACATTAAAACAACGTAAAATAAAACTTAGACCTAATCCATGGATTTTCTCGTGGATAAAAATCACGTAGAAAAACCGCCATACGACCAACATTCATTCAACATAAACATACATCACATAAAATAAAAGAGCCATGATAGTTGGCAAACCTGCAAACAAACACAGTCTACAAATCCAACAATCATTTATTAAATGATCCACATAAAATAACATATGATATCTATGCATGAATATTAAATAATAATCGAATTTAACAATTAATTAAATAAATTAATTAATTCGATATTATTCAGAAGATAAAAAGTGGAAGTTAAAATAATTATCCACCAATTTTAACCTTGATATTTTCGAAAATATATCTTAAAATAAATATGGAAATTATTTATAATTATCCACCAAATTTATTTAATATTTTCAAGCCACCCTAATTAAATAATAATTGGATATATTGATATATATCAAAAATCTAATCCAAATATTATCCATAAGAATCTAAATCTTTAAGGATAAGGTTTGAAGATTTGATCCTCTTCAAAATCTTCCAAGTCCTATCCAAAATCAAATTCTTATCACAATTGGATTTTGATAATTATTTGTATATATCCAAAATCACCTTATCCAATTTAAATCTAAGATTTTCGAAAATATACCAAATAATAAATCTGGAAATTTGATCCACTTCAAATTCTTCCAAATTTAAAATTCTATTTTCAAATCTATCTAGATTAAAATTAAGTAAATTAAGATATACATTAAATAACATCAAATCTAAATCCAATATACATAAATTTCGATCCATCCTAATAAATAAATCTGAAAATTTGATTTTCATCAAAATCTTCTCCGAATTAATTTATTAAAAATAAAAAATTACACTATATTTCACATTTGGAAATTTTGACATTAATCAAAAAAAAATTCCAAATTATATAGTATAGGTTTTGAAAATTACAAGAATAATAAATATGGAAATTTTGATCCACTTCAAATTCATCCAAATTTATAATTCTATTTTCAAACCTATCTAGATTAGAATTAGATAACTTTTGATATACACCAAAAATTACTTATTCTAATTCTAATCATCAAGATTTTCGAACCATATCCAAAATAAATCTGGAAATTTTGATCTTGATAAAAAATCCATCCAAATTTTATTCCAAGGTTTCGAAAATTTTAACACAAAATTAGGGAAAAATTAAACATCAAATTTTGAAAAATTTGATTCTCAAATTTTCGAAATTATGAGATAAAAATCTGAAAATTTGAAGACTTCAAATATCATTCCAAATCTATATCTCATCATGATCAAAAATTGCAATAATTCAAAACTAGAATTTTCGAATTCAATCCAAAATTCTTCCAAGTCTTGAATACCATAAAAAATCGAAATACATGGCCAATTAAATCTGAAAATTTAAACACCATAAATTTATCATCAAATTTAATTATGCAATTTGAATTTATGCCCGGATTAATCCTAGAACAGTGCCAAAACCTGGCTCTGAGACCACTGTTGGGGTTTTTTTTGAATTAAACCACCGCAGGATCTATTTGGTTGTTCATTAATCCATGTTCATGCAAATCATAATTTTATGTAACATGCATGTTTATCATAGTCTAATCAAATAGCATGTAAAATAGATTCGATTCTAATAAAGCGGAAGACATAGAAAACGAACCTACTTACAAATCGACAGACGGTCTGTGGACAAGATTATAGATCTAATCTTGCTGCTGAATGAGCAATAATAGGCGCCACCTACACCTCAAAAATTCGACCAACACAGATTCTACTCCAAGATCTTCTGTTGTATTCCCCGGACTGTATCTAGATTCAGAGTGGGCTGAAATCTACTAGATAGAATTGTGAAATCTATGGATAACTTTGAGAGACTATGAGGGGCTGATTTCTTATGATTATTATCATCTAAATTTCGTGCCCCCCTCCCCTTATATATAGGGAGGGACGAAATTTCATGTTTCAGCCCTGCTGGGCTGGGCCTCTATCTCAAGTTCTATATCCAGTCCACTTTCAGTCATATTGGGCTACAACAGGGATCTAGAATAATATTAAATTGGCCCACTAATTTATTTAATATCTAATATCCAATAAACTTAGGATATAATTAAATAAATTAAGTTTTACTTTTATTCCACTAAAGAAGTAAAATTGACCTACCAATTTAATACATATTTGCGAATATGCTTTCTCCTTTAGTCTAACCATTCCCCGTGTTTAAGATATAATGTTCATTAATTAATTATGTCAGCCTCTGACAGCTATAATTAATTAACATCTAAATCCTTGAGTAGTACCACACAAGTTTTACCATGTAAGGAATAAATTCCACCTGCAGGGTTTCAACATGAACTTGCGTTTTCTCAAGAGAACATCATCAACCTGGCGCACCAGGACACGGTGTTCATGCACACTGCTCGAGACATCATGTATACATTGTTATTACCCAAGATATCGAATTCGATCTACGAAAAGATCTTACTCATTGATAAATCAAAGTAATAAACAACACACACATATGCTCGCCAATATCACATGAGTTCAGAACCCGAACTCTGTGGATCTTTATTCTCTCAGTAACTGGGTCAGAGACAGAGAATAGTATCCTATCGTGATCCTCCTCAATACACAATGAGTGTACTAGAATAATCAGTTAGTCAAGATAAACTAACTTATCAGATTATTCTACGGTGTACCGATGGTGTGTTCAGGACCATCTAAGCCGTGAGTTCTTTAATACAATACAAGGTTCTAATGATATGATCTTACCGTGTGACGCCCCACACCATATCCTCTACAATGTAAGTATATGGAACATTGCATAGAACAATTATAAAACATAATCTAAATGCAAATAGTGACTGCAATAACTTTCATTTCATATCATCATATTATCAGAAAAGTATACAAAGACAAGTCTTCTAGTATACAAAACCAACACAAGGAGTTGAGGAACTCCACCATCATCCTTTTATAAGATGGCCACTGAGCTTTGAGAATACCCGTAATGCTAATCCTACCACATAGCCTCCAGAAATCACCCCCAATCTTCAAATTATCCAAGTCGGAGCTTGAGACATAGCTAGATGGTGGAACATCAAGCTTCACTAGAGTAGCCCACTTGTCTTGCTGGACTTGATAATTTAGGACCACCCCGTGGTAGAGGGGGTGATTCGGGTCTTGGGGAAGTCGTAATCCATGACCTCCTCTTCGTGACATAGTACCTAAAAGGGTACGAAGTTAGCAAATTACTTAATTTTACACACAATAAATATCCAAGCTTAACCTCTCAATAATTTAACTATGATTCCTCATGCATAAATAAATGCTCAACATAAAATCGAGAAGCATCCTAGCTTAGATAATGAAGTGTATAAACAAAAATAATCAATTTCCCCCATTGCATAGCAACATTACAATTTTTCCCAAACTTAGGTATGAAATAAGCTAGATAAATAGTCCAAAATTCACCAATTAATTCTCTACTAGCATAATTCACAACCTAAAACCCTTCAAAATTCAAATTTATCCTAAAACATCATGCTCGACAAGAATAAATACAACCCATGCACAGAAATTGCATTCCAAGCACAAAATCACCATGCACGCCACCTATTCGACAACATGTCAAAGTGAAAAATCTAGCCACTAGCACATGCAATGGTTATAGCCACGTCCCCCATACTAAAAAAATCATCAAATCCATGCTCAACAAGTTAAGAGTAACAAGAAAACGTACCTTACTTGAAGAAATTTCTCAAAAATTGAAACTAGGGCTTAAGCACACAAATTTGGGGATTTTCGCCTTTTTTGTTGAATTGGCCTCCACTAGCTTCAAGTATGGATAAATGGGGTTGTAGAGATGGTAGGGAATGAGAATTTGTGGGTAGTGTGTGCTTGGAAGAGAGAAAAATTGAGTGAGGGAGAGAGAAAGCACGGACGTGCGTGTGTGAAGAGTGAAGGAATGGAAGAAAACTTATCTTTTAAAAGAGGGGATACGTGTGGTTTTAAAATGATGCACGACCATGCATATATGGTGCACCAACACATGGCCCGTGCGTATATCTCTGGACGAGGAGAGGCCTTTTCGTGCTTGGGGTGGCACAGCCGTGTGGGCTCGAACCGCATACGCACGGCCTGTGCCACCTGCTCCCATCTCCAATATTCGACCAGTCGCACGGACGTGCGGGCTTGGCACAGCCATGCACGGCCCGCGCGCATTCTCCAGTCCCAAGCAATTCATCTTATGGTCTCGGGGTTAACTTGGGCACGCATGTGGGGGCATTTGCACTCAACACAACTATGAACAACTGCAAAAAGAAACTAGAAAAAACACACAAAAAACAACACAAAAGAAAACACGAAAACAAAGAAATAAAAGAAAACTAACTACCAAAATGAAAAGAAACAAAAACAAAAAGTGCCAAAACTTAGGTTGCCTCCCAAGAGCACTAGTTTTACGTCTTTAGCTCGACGTAGCCACAAGCTTCAAGCTTCAACCAAAGTGAGGATCGAAACCTGTTCTTTTGCTCTGGATAGTAGAACCTTTTCACCCTATGTCCATTCACCATGAATGTTTCTCGATTTGATGTGAAGAGTTCCAAGGTTCCACTGTCCAAAACCTTCCTTATAATGAACGGTCCAGACCACTTAGATTTTAGTTTTCCCGGAAACAACTTGAGATGAGAATTGAAGAGAAGAACTGGCTTTCCAGGAAGAAATTCCCTCTTGGTTGTCATGATACATCTTCATTCTTTGCTTGTAGATAGCCGAATTCTCGTAGGCTTCATTCTGGAATTCCTCCATCTTATTGAGATGGATACATCTTTCTTCCCCCGCTTTCAAGAAGTGAAAATTGAGCTTCTTGACAGCCCAAAAAGATTTATGCTCCAGCTCCACCGGGAGATGACAAGACTTCCCAAAATCAAGTTGGTGTGGGGACATACCTATGGGGGTTTTGTAAGCCATTCGGTAAGCCTAAAGTGCATCATCCAGCCGAATGGCCCAATCCTTCCTATTAGTGCTCACCATCTTTTCCAAGACTTATTTGATTTCTCGATTAACAAGCTCTGTTTGACCATTAGCTTGAGGATGGTAAGCTGTAGTAACTCCATGCTTTACTCCATACTTGGCAAGCAAGTTCTCCATCCACTTATTCCGGAAGTGAGATCCTCCATCACTTATTAAGGCATGAGGTGTACCAAATTGAGTAAGGATGTTGTTGTGCAGGAATTTCAGCACCACCTTCGAGTCAGTCATTTGGGTAGGAATGGCTTCCACCCATCTCGACACATAATCAACGGCAAGAAGAATGTACTGAAAGCCAAAAGAAACTGGGAATGGTCCCATAAAGTCGATACCCCAAACATCAAAAAGTTCTACCTCAATAATGTTGGTTATTGACATCTCGTTTCTCTTGGATATGCACCCGGTTCATTAGCACTCACTGCACTCCCGAATAAAAGTGTGACAATCCATATAAATGCTCGACCAATAGAATCCACTTTGAAAGATCTTAATAGCTGTCCGATTTGCTGCAAAGTGTCCACCACTTGGAGAAGAATGGCACTCCCAAATCATCTTATCCAATTCTTCTTGAGGCAAACAACTTCGGATCACCGTATCCAAACATCTCCTATACAAATAAGGTTCATCCCACAAATAGAACCTCAAATCATGAAAGAATTTCTTCTTTTGATAAGGGTTCAAATTCGTAGGAGAAACCTTAGCAGCAAGGAAATTGACAATGTCAGCATACCATGGAATGTTTGCTCGAGCTACTAACAGCTGCTCATCTGGAAAATTCTCCTTGATGGGAACTCGAGAATCTTCACCCTCCACAGGCTCCTCCAGCCGAGATATGTGGTCAGCTACCATGTTCTCACATCCTTTCATATCCCCGATCTCTACGTCAAATTCTTGGAGCAGCAATATCCAATGAATCAATCTTGGCTTTGCATCATTTTTCTCGAAAAAATGTCAAATGGCCGCATGATCCGTATACACAATAGTCTTGGCTCCAATGAGATATGGCCTGAATTTGTCAAAAGAATACACCACAGCTAGCATCTCTTTCTCAGTAGTGGTGTAATTAGCCTGAGCTGAATCCAGAGTCCTACTAGCGTAGTAGATGACTCGAAATATCTTGTCTCTTTTCTGGCCGAATGCAGATCCTATAGCAATATCACTTGCATCACACATGATCTTGAAGGGTTGGGACCAATCCGGAGAGATCATAATCGGTGTACTAATCAAGGCCTTCATCAAAGTCTCAAAAGCCTGCACACACTCAGCAGAAAAATCAAAGGCAATGGCTTTCTCAAGTAAATAACACATAGGCTTAGCAATATTAGAGAAGTCTTTGATAAACCTCCTATAAAAGCCTGCATCTCCCAAGAAATTCCTCACGGCTTTTTCACTCTTCGGTGATGGGAGCTTTTCAATGGCCACGATTTTGGCTCTATCAACTTCTAAACCTGCAGAAGAAACTTTATGCCCAATCACAATACCATCTCGTACCATAAAATGATACTTCTCCCAATTAAGAACTAGATTAGTGTCTTCACATCTCTACAAAACTTGGGTTAGATTGTACAAACAATGATCAAAGGATGTGCCAAAAATAGAAAAATCATCTAAAAACGCCTCCATAATATTTTCAATCAAGCCATGAAAGATTGCCATCATGCATCCTTGAAAAGTAGCTGGATCATTACACAAACGAAATGACATTCTACGACATACAAAAATGCCATAAGGACAAGTAAATGCAGATTTATGTTGATTCTTAGGAGCTATCATGATTTCATTATAACCCAAATAACCATCGAGGAAACAATAAAATTCATTTCTAGCTAACCTATCAAGCATTTAATCAATGAAAGGTGAAGGGAAGTGATCTTTTCTAGTGGCTGCATTCAAAGCACGATAATCAATGCAAACTCTCCACCCTATCACCAACCTAGTAGCAATTAACTCATTACTCTCGTCTTACACTATGGCCATGCCCCCTTTCTTAGACACAACTTGGGTAGGACTCACCCACTCACTATCTGAGATAGCATAGATAATCCCTACATCTAACCACTTCAAGACCTCTTTTCTAACCACTTCTCCCATAATAGGATTAAGCCTACGTTGATTTTGCACACGAGGTTTATAATCATTTTCTAAGAGAATCCTATGCATGCAAATAGATGGGCTAATCCCCTTTAAATCTGAGATATACCATCCTATAGCAGTTTTATACTTCCTCAAAACACGTAGAAGTCTATCAAGCTCAGACACAGACAAATAAGTAGAGACTATCACTGGGTCAGTTTCATCATCACCAAGATAGGCGTACCTCAAATGTACAGGAAGAGGCTTCAACTCCAACTTTGGGGCTACCTTCTCGTCTCCATCTTCCTTTTTTGCTTTATCATTTTCGCCCCTTAGAGGTAGGAAATGGTTCCTTCTCTTTAAAAATTCTCGCGAAGAATCTAGAGCACCCATAAAATCCAAAGTATCGGGGTCATCATAAAACAAATCAGAAAGAGAAAGGGTAAAGAGAATTAATAAAACTTTTCTCCAGAGCCACTGAAGTAAGAATGGAAGTGGGTGTAGTTTGCTTTATTTGCGGCAAAACTGGTGTAGTCGGTGGCGGAATCTCAGTGGTATTATTCTCCACTTCATCCCCGTCATCATCGTCAATATGAACTGGAGTTGGAGCTGAATTTGGCATCTCTAGACCTTCACAGGACATTCCACTTCTCAGCTGGACAACTTTATAATGGTCCTTTGGATTTACCATTGGTTGGCTCGGAAACTGCCCTTGCTGGTGCTTACTTCCTATAGCTGTAGCTATCTGACCAATCTGATTTTCCATCATCTTCATTTGCATCCACATAGCTCCCACTATATTTTCCAGCTTCTCAATATGGCTTTGAGACTCCCCTATATACTTCTCTGTTTTTCCTATGAAGGCTATCAGCAAGTCATCCATCTTCAGTTTCTTGGGCTCACCGATCACACCATTTGTAACTGAAAATCCTGGAGGGGGCTACAGGGCATTATTAGGGTTGGAATAGGAGAAATTTAGGTGTGAGCAGTTACCTTGGTAGTACTGATTACCACCTTTGTTAGACCGGTACCCATTGTTGTAATTCATCTGGTGCCCTCTTTGATGCATAAAATTGACATCTTCCATCTGTGGCGGTGGCTCTAACTCAGGCTCATGCTTAGATCGAGACAGATCCTCAATCTTGGTATTCATAGCAGACAACTGTGCGGCAATCAAACTCAGTGGGTCAACCTCTAATGTAGAAGTTACCCTCTTCATAATCTGCACCTACCTCTCTCCAGGCCACTCATAGGTGGTGATAGCCATATCCTCATAACCCGAATGATTGCTTCATGTGCTTTGTTGAGCAGAGATCCTCCAGTTGTAGCATCTAACAATCCTTTCACCTCAAGACTACATCCACTGTAAAAGATGCAGACTTGGTGATCTTCTCCAAATCCATGGTTCGGACATTTTCTTAGAAGCTCTCTCAACCTCTCCCATGCATCATAGAGAGATCATTGGTCCCTCTGCTGGAACTGTGTAATCTCTACCTTCCGCTTCAGAGTAAATCCAGACAGGAAGAATTTGTGCAAGAACTTGTGAGCCAAATCCTACCAACTCGTCACTGATCCAGCTGCTAGAGTTTGATACCATTGCTTGGCTTTATCCTTCAGAGAGAAGGGAAATAGCCGCATCCTGATAGTATCATTTGAAACCCCATTGACCTTTATTGTGTTACTGATCTCCACAAAATGCAATAGATGCTCATTGGGATCCTTTGTAGCTCATCCACCATATTGATTTTGCTGAACCATTGATATGAGGGTTGGTCTGAGCTCGAAATTGTTGGCCTTGATTCTTGGTCCAACAAGAGGTCCATGAATAGGCACATGGGTGAACATCTCCTGTGCAGCTTCCTGTTCGGCAAGTTGTCTCTGTACTAACTTCAATTGGTGTTGGAACTGATTAATAAGCTCCTCTTGTGCCTGTTGACCCCTCTCAGCCATCCTAGTTCTTTGTGCATTCTTATGACGAATGACAGACTCTATCTCAGGTTGAAACGGCTCTAACGGGGTATTGCTAGAGCATGTGTTCATGCACTACCTACTTAAACCACAAAATAAGTAAAAATAAATAAAAGAACTGAAAATAAATAATAAATAAAATGTCTAAAGTAGTAAATCAATCGTATCACAATATTAGAATTAAAATTACTAATCCCCGACAACGGCGCTAAAAACTTGATTGAATATTTATTTTGACTACCCAATTACCGCAAGTGAACAGTGCCAATTATAGCTAGTAAACTGAGCAAGGATATCATATCCATAGGGATTAAAAAATAATACTCTAAGTACTATGACATAAATTAATATCTACTATCTAGACGAACCAATTACAGAGAGTTGTGGTTTTAAACTAATAATTAAGATGCAATCATAAACTAAAATCTAAACAATCGAAATAACAAATGAAAAAGGTTTTAGAATTAAAGAAGAATTCCAAGGTTTCGATTTCATTAACTTTCCTACACAATCAAATCATAACTTAAATGTTCGTCACGACTCAAGTTCGATTAGGATACTCACTAAAATAAATTAAGCCTTCTCTCAAAGTGAATAATTCGTGGATTACAACTTATAATTAACGTCTCCGTTCAATTACTAAATTGTAACTCCTAAAAGCTCTACATATTTAATGTCCTCACTCTTAATCTCAATTCTCTCGAATTTATTAATTAAAAGTTTTAATTACTCTTCAAGCAGACATAGAAACTCATCTTTCGAATTATGAATCTAAGCACATAGATCATCCAATTAATGGCTAGTTAATCAGAAGCATTAAACACAAGAATAATTAAAATAAAACAAGGTTCAAACATTAAAGAAGTAAATTAATCGTGCATGAGAGTTAACTACTCTCTAACCCTAGAATCTGAGCGTTTTAGCTACTCATCATCAAACAAATAACTAAACATGTTCCGGAGAAAAACATAGTTCAATGAAAATAATTCTGAAATAAAACCCGTGGAGAAATCTCGTATTCAATCTTCAATGAATTATGTCTCTTCGTCTTGTTCTTTGTCGCTCTTGTTCCAAGTACTCTCTCTCTTGCTTAGGGTAAAAACTGGCAAAATTCATCCAACATCGAGCCTTAAATAGTCGAGAAAAATCCCAACTTGAATAGGAAACACAATGGACGGAACAGGGTAAGATTTGGGCTTCCCAGACTGAGGTGCAGCTGTGCCAACATGGATCACTAAGGCACGACCGTGCCATCTCCTCCAAATCTAATTTCAGCCCTTGACCACACATGGCCGTGCCTACTTGAATCACCAAGGCACAGCCCGTGCTAACTTCTCTGGACGATTTTGAACATTTTAGGCAAAGTTTGACATAGCCATGCCTAACTTAACCAACATGGCATGGCCGTGCGTCCTCTTCAAAGCCCACTTTGGTCTGTTTCTTGGTCCGTTGATCTTCTATTTCACTCTTAGGCTTCCAACACTTCACTTTTCAACACCAAAACATCAAAAACTCAACAAACTCAAGGAGAAGGACATTAGTTACAACTCAATAACTAAACACACTAAATTACACGATTTACTACTAATAATGCATCAATAAACGACCATAAATCCATGTAAAAACATGAGTTTATCAGCACCAGCAGCCTTTCTAGTCGATGCAGCAATTCCAAATTGCCCAGTTTATGGCGTTCTCCTCCTCTCAACAGTTCTAGCATTTCCAGACGCAGCAGGTCATGACATCATCATCCTCCCAGCAGTACCATCATTTTCAGACGTCCTAGTTCATGCCGTCTTCGTCTTCTTAGCAATTCCCACACCTGTCTCCGCGTCATCCGCCTTATTGAGCTGTTAGTGAGCCTTGTCACCCCATCTTACCTCCAACCTTATTTCCTCTCTTGGATCAAAATAAGTTTGGGGGAGGGAGAGAAAGCTTTGTTGGCAAGGGTCTTCTCTGTTCTTGATTTCCAAAAACAAAGAACTTTTTATCGCTTTCTTTAAATTTCTATCTAGTTTATTATTCTTAGACTCTTTAAGCATGTTTTTATGATTTGGATTATGTTTGGATATTTAGTTTTTAATTATGGATTTTTCGGATGATGGCATGTTGGATAAGCTTTTGCATTCTGTTTATCTTTGTGATGTTTATCTACGTTTTTGATCATATACCTTATGATATGTGGTTTGGAGTTGCTTAAATTCAAATAATTGTATGTCTTTGTAACATGATAGAAGTCGTGAGCATATTTTTGATTAAAGTTGGAATCATTAATGATGATGAGCTTATGTTGAAATATTTTCAAAAATGTTGATGAAAGGCAAGATATTATGGCATCATGATTTAAACAAGTCTCTTTGTGTCTCAAAAGTACAATTATTGAAGGAAAACTTACCTTGGAAAGATTTGATCCAAAGATTACACCAATGTAATCTTTTCTTTTGATGAGTTATTGATGGTTGTATCTTTTGTGCACTTATTTTCCTCTAGAACTTGCATTGTGACTTAATTGAGGCTACAATTGTGTATTTGATCTCTTGAAAAGGATTTAAGGCCATTTGTTGTTTGAGCTCATTTTATCCAAATACTTACCTTGTGAAATACATCAAATCCCTTGTGAGCCCATTTTGAGCTTTGAAACGTCTTTTTGATTGTGTTGGGTTGGGAATGAAATCAACAAAAACTTTGAGTTAATTCTTTCATTAAATCTTATGAAGAATCTTGTAATTGGAAAAAGGTAAACATGTTGAAATACTCTTGTAGTGAAAAGAACAAAATGAGTTGAAATATCTAAGCTAGAATTGCATTTATTGTCAAAAGAAGAAAAGGAGATATTGTCACCATGACTTAACCTACAAAAGAATACGAAATGCACACGTGAAGTAGTGGAGATGATAGTCACTTTGAAGTGGAGATGATAGTCACTTTGCAAGCTTATGGTAGGATTTCAGTGCACTCTTGACCTTGAGCGGATACACGTTAAGCCTATACACTCGAGAGCGAGCGTTCTATGATCCGTGTGAGAGCTTGTGCTTCGATAATTTTATCATGATGATCTTGATGTGCTGGTTTATGTTTGATTGCCAATTTTATCTTTGCATTGCTAGTCTTGTGATTTTGAAGCAATTGCCATCATTGGTTTCTATTTAATCAAAAGTTTGCCCGCTTATCTTGTTGTTGTTTGAGGACAAAAAAATATTTAAATTTGGGGGGAGTTGGTGAGTGTCTAAATTACATTTTTTATTGCATGTATTTATAAATGCAATAGGCTTTTATGTATATATTGATGTAAATATTGTAAATATTATTTTAAATCCTTAGTTTTAATAAAAGTGTCCAATACAGGGCTTTTTGGGTTAAACAAAGGAAATTAAAGTCAAATTAGGATTTTGATCGACAACGGCCGCATGAGAAGAGAAAAGATGAAGAAAACCAAGTGTCGGGCTCAAACTCGACCAAGCGACATGAGTTCCCTTGGTCATGCCTTGCAACACACTGAAACGTGGCCCCCGGGCGCGACCAAACACTCGTGGTGCAGAGCCTTCAGGGACCAGATTTCCTTTGGTTGAAACGCGACCCCCAGACTCAACCTACCAGGGGTCGCACTTCGCAGCACTGCCAGACACGGCATGTAGGAGTGATCAAGGGGGGTCGCACCTCATCTCTTTGTGCAGATGCGACCTCCAAAAGTGACCGCTTTGCCTGAGTTTCGATCACTTTAGAGATGTGTTTTTCTTCGTTCCAAACACGACTGTCAAATGCGACCTCCTGGGGTCGCGCTCCAAACAGAAAAATTCACTTTTTGACTTTTGGCACTCAATTATTAGTCCCTTATATCTCCAATTTTTGGAAGGTTTGAAACATAACTCTCACACTCAAAAAACAGACAAGTCTTAAGATATTTTTGGAGAACAAGAAGAAGGAAGAAGAAGAAGAAGAAGAAGAAGAAGAAGAAGAAGAAGAAGAAGAATCATCCATCCATCTTGAAGATTCAAGCCATAGGATTGAAAATGAGTGATCTACTTTGGGTTTTATCTTCTCCTTTAAGAAGAAGAAGAAGAAGAAGAAGAAGCATCCATCCATCTTGAAGATTCAAGCCAAAGGATTGAAAATGAGTGATCTACATTGGGTTTTATCTTCTCCTTTCATCTCTTATACTTGTATTTTAGGATTGGTTTTGTTACCTTCTTCTTTGTTCTTGCTTTTGATGTAAACATGGTTGGCTAGAGCCTTAGGGCTCTAGGATATGGAGAAAATAATGTGAATCTTGTTCTTGACTAGGGTTTAATCTATGGTTGTATTTTGTCAAGATATCAATTCTTACTAGTTCTTGAATGATGTTGTTTAAGTGGCCTTCATTTAACATCAAATGTTTGAATCACATGCATCTAGTCAATCATGTGATCATAAGCATGTATGGATTGAATCTATGTATTTGTCTTCTTAGTCGAATGTTGAATATGTGGAAGGAAACTTGACCCCTTTGTGCTTTTGGTAGGTGTGATCTTAGAATGTATTAGAGATAATAATCCTTATTACATACACACTTAAGAGATATTCGAGATAGGCTCTTATGATATTACGTGGTCTTCCTATCACAAAACGAAACATGATTCTAGAGATAGCCCTTGTTGTGTGTTCAAGAGACGCATTGTGTATTAATCACTACAAAAAAATCTCGGTGTAGCGACGGATAGGTCCATCGCTAATCTTGGATTTTCCGTCATTAGAATGATCTAACGACGGATACCGTTCGTCGTTAAACCTTCAGTCGGCATGTTGTGTCACCGACCGCTTGGTCCGTCGTTAGATTATTAATGACCGATCTAATGACAGACATGTCCGTCGTTAAATTGGTCCCCATTTCTGTCGTAGCAAATTATTAATGACCGACATCGCTGTCGTTAAATCGATCGTTAATAATTTAATGACCGATTTCATCTGTCGTTAAAAAAGGTCGGATCTTTTTAAATTTTTTAATTTTTATTTTTAACAACGAACTTGTCTATCGTCAATTAATGTTTTAATTTTATTTTTATAATTTTTATTTTTAACGATGGACGCGTCCATCGTTAGTTTTTTTTGGGATTTCAATTGTATTTATTTTAAAATATTTTATATTAAATAAAATAGATACAAATTATTATATAAATATTTAGCTAGAATCATAGAATAAACATATAAAAATAATTATCCAAAATCATACATACAAAACATAACAAGTTTAAATGTTTAGATAATATATCAAACATAAAAATAAAAATATTAGTGACAATAAAAGACGAATAAAAACATGGATCCTACATGTGTGGATGAGGTTGAGGTTGAGAAGATGACCCACAAATGCCGACGTCCCCGAACTGACACTGCATCTCCTGCATCTGCTAGAGGAGAGCAAGCTGCTGATCCATCATCTCCTCATGTTTCTGCTCCCAGGTCTACTCTCGCTGCTCAAATCACTCCTGTTGTGCATGTAGCTCCTGTATAGCAATCTAAGAGTCGTAATACTGAGAGCCCACTGAATCAGCGATGCTACTCCTCTGAGTATGTCCGATGTGGGCAGCAGCTCGGTTTCTCAGCCCGAACACGGGTCTCTTGTCCACGCCCATGACATCGATATTGATCGATGTCATGTCTGGCGGCACCTCAGATGAGTCGGGAGGCACCTGACTCCTTTGCTCAATCACCTCACCGACCTGGCCCTATATTTATTAAATGATTAAGTAAACATAAAATGTCATATGATATGAAAATACACCTACATCATGTAAACATTTAACTTGAATATACTTACAGCGATGCGCTTTGACTTCTGATCGGAGTAGTCGGCGTCACTGCTGCCATGCAGTCTCATAAAGGTCTCCCACCCTATTTGACTAGGTGTGAGACCCCTCTTTGAAGCCTAAATAATAAAAGAAAGATATTAAATCACACAAAAATTAAACAAAATACTTAATTAATTTAAAAATAAATTATAATATTAATTAAGAGAACGAACCAATGCTGCAGCATGCGCATGAGCACATCGATGACTGCCCTTGTGCTTCACTATGCCAGTGCTAGAGCCATCCGGCTCAGACATTCAGTTCTTACTTGAAATCCCAGCCTTCTTCGTGACCTTTAACGTGTCCCAGTACGCCAGCCATGACTGCCAAGCATCCTGAGGAATGCACACAGGTCAACCCTCCCTCCTCTGCTTCTTGAATGTGTGCACCATGTCCTTGTATGCACAGCCACCTCAGTACTCCATAATCCCTCTATCATAGGAGTGACAGCGGGATCCCAAGTGAACTCCTTCTGCACAAAGTTAAATAAACATATATCATACAACATATATATATACACATATTTTATTCAAATACAATTTTATATGCATAAGACATACTGTGAACTCCTCAAAATAGCGCTACCTAACATCCGCTGGCACCAACTTCCATGAATAGCCAGACAGATGCATATATCTCTTAAATGATGTAGTGATAGCACTCGACACTGTTAGGGTTTTTTCGAATTACGAACTCGAACTCTTGTTGAACAGCTCTTGATCAATCTTGGGGTGTTGAATGATGATACGGACGATGGTGGATGATGGAGGTCATCGATTGGTGATGATCGAACATGGTGGTGTTGTGACCCATGCACCATCCGGTTCATACACCATACACCACTCATACTCCGTACACCCGTACACCATATACACCAAATTCTCACCATCTCTACACAAACAACAAAATGATCATCCCCGAGTTTGAAGGTCTACACGTCCTGATGCTTACCTAGATTGGGAATGGAAAGTTGACAAAATCTTTGAGTGCTACGACTTCCCCGAACCAAAGAAAGTACAGCTAGTTTCGCTGAAGTTTAGAGACTACACAGCAACATGGTGGGGATTCTAGTAGAACCGGTGCCAGTGAGATCGCCTTCCACCTATCGACACATGGCGTGAGTTGAAAGATTTGATGCAGAAATGCTATATCCAGAACACTATCAATGGGAGTTGGAGGAAAAGCTACACAAGCTTAGGCAAAGAGATCGAAGTGTAAATGACTACTACAACAAAATGATTGAAGTCATGAGATGGGCTGATGTAGAAGAATATCCAGAAGATACCATGAATAGATTTCTAGTTGGTCTACCAAGGGTAATTCGTGAAAGAGTAGCATTGTATCACTTCGATGAGTTGGAGGACATGGTGGAATATGCCATCCGAATAGAAAAGTGGCTACAGGAGCTAGAGACAAGGTCCAAGGAAGTGATTCAAATGGAGGCCTGGGAACAGTTGCCAACTGAGTTTGTTGCCACCAACAAAGATTCTACTTCCAAGGTACAAATTTTAAACATTGTTCAAGCATCTATTAAAGAGTTGCCATCTGTTTGTATGTGCTTAGACGTTGGAGAAGTTCAGGTAATTGAAGAATCTAAGACGGAAGTAGACATGACCAATGAGGAGATGCCAGTTTTGGATGAGTTAGTTCTAGAATATTGCAACTTGGAAGTTTCGTCTATGGAGATGACCGATCCTACAAGTTGTGAATTTAGAGATCCATGATATAGATGAGGAAGCTGAAGTAGTTGAAAACATGTTGCAGTTACAACCATGTTCACAAAAGGAGGATGACATCATTTTGGGAGTGGATGTCGTACAAGTGGAGCCTTTGCAAAAACACATGGCGGATCCATTAATTTCTAACATTTTTTGTCAACCATGTTCTTTTGATGTTTTAATCTTACAGGTTGCGAAAGATGTCTCACATGATATTGATGTTCCACCAGACTTATTTGTGGTTCCTATGTCCATGCATCCCATGAAGTTGCAACTTGTGCAAAAAGAGATTGATGATCAGTTCTTCATAGTCTTTGATCCAAGAGATTCGAATTCGAGGACTAATTCTTTTCAAGAGGAGGGGAATGATGAAGGCACGATAAGCATCAAAGAATCAAATGAAGAGCTGCCATTAAAAGGTTCCAAGATTGTTACTTTGTTGACAATTAAATATTGGAGATCAAGATTTCAAGAACAATGCATGAAGATAGAATTCACTAAGTTGTGCATGCATGGTAGATTCACGTTGCATAGACGAGTTGTATGGAGTTTTCGTCCCCCTTAGTTATTTAATTAAGGGATTGATTTTATTTTAGACTATACTATTAATTAGATTATAGTATTTATTATTTTGGATCAGATTTTTATTTATTTTTTATGTAATTTTCATGCATAATATAATTAGGTTTGACTCGAATTGTCTTTAAGGCAATTTCCTACCTTCTAGTTTAAGCTTTTTCCTAGTATAGTTACAGATCCCTTTTTTGATCAGATTTTTAGGCCTTTTTTTCTTCATAATTTCATGCTCCCTTAGCCCTATAAATAGGAGAACCATGTTACATTGATATTTTAGACATTATTTGAAGAATTTTAGACTTTGCTACTCAATATTGTCTCACACCTTTAAAGTTGTTTGTTAGTTTTGCTTGAAAACTTACATTCTTAGAGGATAGCATCTCTAGGTCTTATTCAAGGGAATGTTCTAATTCACACGAGGGATTAGGGTGAACTCGCTAATCGAAGAGTAACTTTTAGGTACGTTTTCGGAGTACACGAGACTTCTGGGGATTTATCGGGTTGCAATTTACATCACCAACATCAACCATCGTCCATTCAGCACCAACACTCATCTTCCATCATTTATACGCCTCCTACAACATCCTTCAACATTCAGGTCGAGTTCTATACACGTACGAGTCCGTTCAAGCCGTTTTTGTCCATACATGTTATTCAGCTCGTGAATAACATCTATCCCGTAAGTTCTTCATATCACTATCATAACCTATCTACCCTAGCCCTTCTTCACACCATATCATGTTCCTTACACCCTCACTAACCTACCTAAGCCATTCAAACCATTACAGTCCTATTTGATTTGGTTTTGTGTTTTATTTCTGTGTCATAGTCTAGAGGTCTTAATTAGGTCTAGTTCGTCACATATATTATTTTTGAGTTTTTTATCCTTTATTTCAGCATATTTAGTTTATTTGAGTCTTTTGGTATTGGATTGAATCCTTCTACCGCTGACGTGTATTAGAGCCAGGTTAGCATAGCTGGTCGTGGTTCAATCCTACGTGTCTTTTATTTTCTTATGTGTCATTTGTACGTGTTAATTGATTTGTAATAGTTTAGTTGTTCATTGAAAAAAAAAGAGTTTTGAAAAAAATTTGAAAAAAAACGTAAAAAAAACAGATCAAAATCTAAAAAAAAAAGAGTTGATCCAAAAAAAAGCACGATAAAAAAAATCCATATTGATTCATTATTTCCTTTTGAGTTCTATTTTTTATTTTTGGTACTTTCCTTTTAGTACTAGTCCATAGTTGGTTGTTACCTTTTGAGTCTTGTTTTATTTTTGGAACTTTCCTTCTAGCATTAGTCTTTAGTTGGTAGTTTCCAATTGAGTTGTAATTTAGTTTTGGTTCTTTCCATCTAGAGTCTAGTCTAATTAAGGTATTTAGATTGTGTCACATTAGTGGTACACACATCCAAATCATCTTCCTTCCTTCTTAGTTTCTTATTTCCTTTTCTTTTCTAGTTCTTTCCTTCTACCC
Source organism: Perilla frutescens (assembly GCA_026008535.1). Taxonomy (NCBI): domain Eukaryota; kingdom Viridiplantae; phylum Streptophyta; class Magnoliopsida; order Lamiales; family Lamiaceae; genus Perilla; species Perilla frutescens. Next base: position 32,686,238 of record BRKX01000009.1, read on the forward strand.
TTAGGATTTATTTTTGGATTTTCCTACACTAATTGGAACTTCAAAAATACATCTTATTCTTTCCTTTTCATCACCATACTCGACCACCACCACCTTACCATATACCATTCGTGTACACTATATACACGACACGCATACATTGCAGCCCCCACATATACACTACATTCACACACTTTGCATCACATATATTGAGTGATACACGAGAGGAAAAAAAAAGAGTGGAAACAAACGAGAGAAAAGTGAGGATTGTGAGGTCCTTTATTTCTTCACGTTTGTTACTTATGCAGGTACTATGAGGCATGAACATACCTTTAAGTCATCCATCAAGACAATCATTACCGACTTTGAAGTCTACACGATCCCGATGCATACCTTGATTGGGAATGAAAAGTAGATAAGATTTTTTAGTGCTACCACTTTCCCGAGCCAAAGAAGGTGCAATTAGCATCCTTGAAGTTTACAGACTATGCATCAACATGGTGGGGATTTCAGCAAAACCAGTGCCACTGAGATCGCCATCCACCTATCGACACATGGCGTGAGATGAAAGATTTAATGCGGGAACATTTTATTCCATTCCACTACCAACGAGAACTAGAGAAAAAGCTTTAAAAGCTTAGACAAGGAGATCGAAGTATAAATGCCTACTGCAACAAATTGATTGAAGCCATAAGACGAGCTGATATAGAAGAATATCCAGAAGATGTCATGGATAGATTTCTAGCTGGTCTACGAAGGGCAATTCGTGAAAGAGTAGCATTGTATCACTTCAATGAGTTGGAGGACATGGTGGAATACGCCATCCGAATAGAAAAGTGGCTAGAGGAGCTAGAGACAAAGTCCAAGGAAGTGATTCAAGTGGAGGCCTGCGAAACATTGCCCACTGAGTTAGTTGCCACCAACAAAGATTCTACTGCCAAAGTACCAATTTTAAACATTGTTGAAGCATCTATAAAAGAGTTGCCATCTATTTCCATGTGGTTAGACGTTGGAGAAGTTGAGGTAGTTGAAGAATCTAAGTCGGAAGTAGACATGACTAATGAGGAGATGCCAGTTTTGGATAAGATGGCTCTAGAAGATTACAATCTTGAAGTTTCGTCCATAGAGATGACAAATCCTAAAGATTGTATAGAGGACAAACTACAAATTGTACACTTGAAGAGCATTGGTGCCGTTTAGGAGATCGAAGTAGTTGAAAACATGTTGGAGTTGCAACCATGTTCACAAAAGGAGGATGACATCATTTTGGGAATGGATGTCGCACAAGTGGAGCCTTTGCAAAAACACATGGCGGATCCATTAATTTCTAACATTTTTTGTCAACCGTGTTCATTTAATGTTTTAATCTTATAGGTTGCTAAAGATGTGCCACATGATATTGATGTTCTACCAGACTTATTCGTGGCTCCTATGTCCATGCATCCCATGAAGTTGAAGCTTGAGCAAAAAGACTTTGATGATCAGTTCGTGTTAGTCTTTGATCCCGGAGATTTGAATTCGAGGATGAATTCTTTTCAAGAAGAGGGGAATGATGAGACCATGACAAGCTTCAAATCGGTCCATCCAAAGCTGCCAATAAAGATTGTTACTCTATTAACAATTAAAGATTGGAGATCAAAATTTGAAGAACAATACATGATGATCAAGAGAGTTGAAGTCACAAGCATGCACGTTGGAGGCATTTTGGACGTGCATGGCATGCATGAGAGTTTTTGTCTCCCTTAGTTATTTAATCAAGGGGCTGATTTAATTACATTATAGTATTATTTTAGACTATAGCTTTTATTTAATTATGATCAGATTTTATTTAATTTTTTATGTCAATTTTCATCCATAATTAAATGGTTTAACTAGAATTATATTTAAGACATATTCCAACCTTGAATAGAATTCTAGTTTAGGCAATTTCCTACTCTAGTTAGAGTTCTTTTTGGATCAGCTTTTTAGGCTTTTTCAAGGAAACATTCTAATTCACATGAGGGATTAGGGTGAACTCGCTAATCGAAGAGTAACTTTAAGGTACGTTTTCGTAGTACAAGATACTACGGGGATTTATCGGGTTATAATTCACATCACCAACACCAGCCGCCATCTGTCTCAACAACAACCATTCTCCACACCTCGTACGCCTCCTACAACATCCACAAACATTCAGGTCGAGTTCCACAGGCATCCGAGTCTATTCAAGCCAATTTCGGTCATACGTGTTATTCAGGCCGCGAATAGCATCTACACCATAAGTTGTTCGAAACTCTATCATAACCTATCTACCCCAGCCCTTTTTCACCCTTAAACACACTCCATATATCCTAAATATCATCCATAAGCCCACCGTTTAATTCCAGCCCCTTTCGTATTTGGATTTGTGTTATTTCATGTGTCATATTTTAGGTTGCTCAATTAGGTCTAGTTCTACGTTTATAGTATATTTCGAGTCTTTTATTATTTATTTCAGTATATTTTGTTTATTTGATTCATTTAGAATAGGATTGAATCCTTCCATAGTTGACGTGTTCGATCTAGAAGTCTTCCGCGCGTCTCTTGTATCTTGTACAATTTGTCCGGATGTCTAAAATATCAATGTTACATGGTTCCCCTATTTATAGGGCTAAGGGAGCACGAAAATAATAAGCTAAGATGGCCTAAAAACGGATCCAAAAGGGATCTCTAACTATACTAGGAAAAAGCCTAAACTAAAATTCTATTCAAGGTAGGAATATGCCTTAAATAAAATTCTAGTCAAACCTATTCAACTATGAATGAGAATTAACATAAAATTAAATAAAATCTGAACTAAACTATGGTCTAACATAATTAATTAAATACTATAGTCTAAATAAAATTCAATTCCTTAATTAAATAACTAAGGGGGACCAAAACTTCCATGCAAGCCATGCACGTCCAAAATGCCTCCAAAGTGCATGCTTGTGACTTCAATTCTCTTGATCATCATATGTTGTTCTTCAAACCTTGATCTCCAATCTTTAATTGTTAACAAAGTAACAATCTTGGAATCCTTTAGTCGCAGCTTTGGAAGAACCGATTTGATGCTTGTCATGGTCTCATCAGCCCCACAGGATCAATCTATAATTCTTGGTGCATGCATATCATGATTTTATGTGTGATGATATTAAATAAACATGTTGAATATGCCACGTAAGAACATCGAATTTAATGCAGTGAAAAAATCAAATTTGAATAACCACTCACATAGAAAGTAGGGTTGACGACGAGATTACAGGTCTAATCTCGTTGTTATAGAAGAACAGTCAAACTTGGCCTTCTTCCCACAATGTTCGACCACCACCAAAGCTGCAGAGATACTCCTTGATCTTCTACTGCATTCTCGATATCCGTTTAGATATAGAGTGGGTTACAAGCTACTAAACTGTGTATGGATAACCTAAGGAAATAAAGAGAGCAGTGTACATGAGAGGGGCTGATCATGTAACTATATTACACGCCTCCTCCCTCTCTTAAAATAGAGAGGGTGGCGTGAATACTGTTTCCCAACTCTAATGGGTTGGGCCTCTCCTCTTGTTCCATTCTCTTTAGTCCATTAAGGTATTATTTGGGCTACAGTAGGGATCTAGAAGAATATTAAATTGGCCCACTAATTTATTTAATATCCAATATCCAATACCTAGGATATAATTAAATAAATTAAGTATTATTTTTATTCCACTAAAGAAATAACACTGACCTACTAATTTAATACATTTTACTCAATGCATTCTTTTTTAGTTCAGCCATTCCCCATGTTTAAGATATAATATCCATTAATTAATTATGTAGGCTCTGACAGCTATAAATAATTAATTCTTCCATTACTAGAGTAGTACCACACAAGCTTTACCATGTACAGAATATGTTACTGCCCAAACACAGTGCATGACCCATTATGTGTGAATATATTACTGCCCAAAATATCAAGATTATTGACTCTATCAACAATCTCACCCATTCATAAATCAAAGCAGTAATCACAACACACATATGTTTGTCACTGTGTAAGGCTTAAAAATTCGAACTCTGTGGATTTTTATTCTCTCCCTTTAGGGTCAGACCAGAGAGTAGTATCCTTTCGCGATCCTCCTCAATACACGTATCAGTCTATCAAAATAATTAGTTAGTCGAGATAAACTAACTATCAGATTATTCTATAGTCTATAATGGTTGGTTCAGGACCATCTAAATTGCGAGCCATTTAATACTTTGTAAGGAACCCGATGACATGATCTTCACCGTGTGTTTACCCACACCATATCATCTACAATGCAAGTATAAGGAAAAATGCATATATAAACATATAACAAAGTAAATAGATGCAGAAACAGTGACTACAATAATAATCAATTATATCATCATAAACATTGTTAATAGTATACAAAGACAAGCTTTCAGTATACAATCCTAACAATCTCCCACTTATACTTAAAGCATGTCTTTTAATTATAGAACAAAACTGGCAAAACCCTCAAACTATTACAAATCTAAAAACGCAATCCCGAGTCTACATCTCACTCCTATTTTCTCCACGTGACCATCAAAGGTCTTAGCCGGCAGGCTCTTCGTGAATGGATCAGCTAGATTATCCTCCGATGCAATCTTGACCACTACAACATCTCCTCTATTAATGATGTCTCATATAAGATGGTACTTTCTCTCCATGTGTTTACTTGCCTTATGGGCTCTGGGTTCCTTCGAATTTGTCATTGCACCTGAGTTATCACAGTATATCGTGATACATATAGGCAAATCAGGAACCACACTTAAGTCCAACAAGAAGCTCCGGAGCCAGACGGCTTCCTTTGCAGCCTCAGACGCAGCTACATATTCAGCTTCCATGGTGGAGTCAACAATACATTTCTGCTTGATGCTCCTCCATACAATGGCTCCACCTCCCAAGGTAAACACATAGCCTGAGGTAAATTTACTCTGATCTTTATCGGCTTAGAAATCTGAGTCTGTGTAACCCAAAGGAACGAGACTATCATTGCAGTATACCAGCATATAATCTCTAGTCCTTTTCAGGTACTTGAGAATATTCTTTACTGCAGTCCAGTGTCCTTTTCTAGGGTTAGACTTATATCTCCTTACCATGCCAACCGCATAGCATATATCAGGTCTAGTGCATAGCATAGCATATATGAGGCTTTCCACAGCCAAAGCACATGGAATCCCTTTCATCTCATCTATCTCAGCCTGTGTCTTGGGACACATCTCTTTGGATAGATGTATTCCATGTCTGAAAGGTATAAAACCTTTCTTGGAATCTTGCATGATAAACCTAGCTAGGACTGTATCGATATAGGTCGCCTGGGATAGACACAACATCCTTTTCTGGCGATCTCAAATGATCTTGGTGCCAAGGACATGTCCAGCTTCTCCCAAATCCTTCATATTGAACTGCTTGGACAACCATACCCTTATGTTTGATAATACCTTCTTATTGTTTCTAATAAGCAAAATTTCATCAATATATAGTACTAGGAATGCCACCACATTTTCGTCACTCTTTTTGTACACACAGCTCTCATCCGGGCTTTAGACGAATCCATATGACTGGATGACCTCCTCGAACCGCATGTTCCAAGACCATGATGCTTGCTTAAGTCCATAAATGGATCTCTTAAGCTTGCAGACTAGGTGCTCTTAGCCCTTAGCAATGAATCCCTCTGGTTGCTTCATATGGATGTTTTCTTCAAGACTTCCATTCCGGAAAGCTGTCCTGACTTCCATTTGTCATATCTCATAATCAAGATGAGCAGCAATAGATAGGAGAATCCGGATCGACTTAAGCATGGCAACCGGTGAAAAGGTTTCCTCATAATCGATCTCTTCTTTCTAAGTATAGCCTTTCACCACCAATCTAGCCTTGAAGATTTCAACTTTCCCGTCAGATCCTCTCTTATGTTTGCAAACCCACTTGCATCCAATGGATCCAATCTCAGACTCTATCGCAATTTTCCAAGACTTGATTGTGATCCATAGATCCAATCTCAGACTCTATCGCAATTTTCCAAGAATCTGCATCTTTGTCTTGTACCGCCTCATCATAGGTCTTGGGATCCAATTCATTCTGTCATTCAGGGAAATCTGAAGATTTTCCCAAACCGATGAATCTATCAGGTTGTCGAACAATCCTCCACACTGCGACAAGGCATTTCCCGTACTTCTGTGACACATTGTGCAGTTATTAGTGGTTCCTCTGCTTGTACAAGTGGTGTAGAATCTACGTTCCCACCTTGAAGTTCTTCAAGAACAATCTCGCTTCGATGTTTATGATTTATTACATAGTCTTCCTCTAAGAATCGGGCATTGGTGCTGACAATGACCTTCTGATCCTTAGAACTATAAAATAAACCACCCACTGTTCCTTTCAAATACCCAACAAGAATCCTTACCTCAGAACGTGGCACCAATTTGTCAGCTTCCTTGTCTAGCATGTATGCTAGACTGCCCCATACCCAAACGTGACCTAGACTGGGTTTCCGACCAGTCCATAGTTCTAGGGGCGTGCGTGGTACTAACTTTGAAGGGACCATGTTTAAAATATAGGCTGCAGTTTCTAGGGCATATCCCCAAAATGAAATAGGCAATTCTGAATAGCTCATCATCGATCTAACCATCTCTAATAAGGTTCTATTCCTCCTTTCCGCTACGCCGTTCTGCTGTAGAGTGCCAGACGCAGTGAACTGAGATGTAATCCCTTACTCTGCTAAGTAATCCCTAAATTCAGTCGAGAAATACTCACCACCACGATCAGAACGTAGTGTCTTGATACTGTTTCTTTCTCCACTTCCGCCTTAAACATTTTGAAGAACTCAAAACACTCACACTTGAGATGTAACAGGTAAATATATCCATATCTTGAGTAATCATCAATAAACGTGATGAAGTACTCGTATCCTCCTCGAGCCTGAACTGACATAGAGCCACATAAGTCAGAGTGAATCAAATATATAACCTCTTTGGATCAATTTCCTTTCGAAGAAAAGGGTCGCTTGGTCATCTTACCTTCCAAACAGGATTCACAAAGGAAACGCTTCCAAGACCAATGATGATAATGGTCAATCCTTAATAAGCTATCGTATCCTCTTAAGGTTAATATGACCAATTCTTAGATGCCAAAGATAGGTTTGATTCAGTTCAGAAGGTTCCTTTCTCTTATCAGGGTTTGTGATCGATGTATTCAATTATTGCGTTTGTGTAGTTTTTTACATAAGGTTAAGTATGTAAAGATATCCATCCAATGTGACAGAACAGATAAAACATTTCCACTTGAGATAACGACCTTTCTATCAAAAGTAACAGAATATCCATTCAAAAAAAACTTAGAAACAGAAATCAAGTTCTGCCTAAAACCAGGCACATAAAGACAGTCTTTTAAAACTAAAACTCTATCACTAATAAAAGGTAAAGACACATCTCCCACTACAACAGCCACCACTTTCGTAGCATTGCCCATGTAGATGGTAATCTTGCCCTCACTCTACTGTCTTTTCACCAGAAACCCTTGTAAGGACATGCAAACATAATCAGTAGCTCCGGTATCCACTACCCATGACTGGGTAGAACAAGTAGCTAAACATGTTTCAACAACTACAGAGTGAGATGTACCCTTTATTTTCCTCTTGTTAGGACATGCAGATTTCCAATGTCCCTGCTGACGGCACTTGAAACACTTCGACTTTGATTTGAAGTCTTCAGAGTATACTTTGGCTTTGCCCTTCTTATCCTTAGGGTCTTTAGGCGCCTCATTTGCAGCTTTCTTAGGTGCATATCTCTTCTTCTTAACACTAGAAGAAGATGCCCTAGCTAGGTGCGCCTCTGAGCTTCCCTTTTGGAGATGCTCGGCTGCCCGAAGATCCATGAGCAGTTCTGATAAAGTAACATCCTTTTTTATCATATTGAAGTTCAGCCTGAACTGCTCAAACCTCAAAGACAGACTGTGAAACACAATGTCAATTTGGGACTCGTCGTCCAATTCATCACCTAGGGTTTCGATCTCCCACAGGAAGCCCATCATCTGGAGAATGTGATCCCGTACCGGTGTAGAATCTGACATCTTAGTGCTCATCAGATTTCTCATAGCCAAATATCGAGCCGAGCGATTCTGGTATCCAAAGAGCTCCTTAAGGTTGAGCATTATGTCGAAAGCGATTTTCATAGACTGATGTTGATGTTGCAACACACTTTACATAGAGGCAAGCATGTAGCAACATGCCATCTCATCAGTTCTAAGCCACTTTGCATAAGTTGCCTTCTATTCTTCACTAGAATTCTCATCGGACTTTTTCGAACATTCTTCATCAAGTACAAACTTGAAGTTTTCAGTAGTAATGACAATGTTCAGATTTCTTATCCAGTCTTTATAGTTTTCACCAACCAATTTGTTTTCTTTAAGAATGGAGGACAAGTTTGAGAGTGTCATGACGATGTAGAATAACTAAAAATAAACATGCAGTACAGTCACAAACATTAGGATAAAAACACATATAATTCGAAATCCTCAAAAAAAATTATATGCATATCCACCGACATCTTAAAAACGTTTCTTACAAGCACGTAGGGTGGATGTTTATAAAATTCATTTTTAAGCAGGTTAAAACTTAACCTTTAATTTAGCTCCAGTCAAGTTTCCTTATGACAAGTAAATTAATAATCGGATATAAACCCGGTCATGTAATCTTCTAATTAATAAGCCACGTAGGGTGGACGTTTATTAATAAATTACATCTAAGTGTGCTTACCATTATCTTCACCCCAAGTTCATTATTTCAAATTCACCTGCTTGGTAGCAGGGCTGATTAGTTCTAATAATGTTCTACAGTTATCCGTTAGGAAGTTTAATTTCTAGAGAATCCAGTAATATGACTGCTCCGTAGGGAAGTCGCCCATTACTTCTCAATTAAACTAGATTAATGGAGACCGTTTTGAGATTTCCACATACTTTGGTATGTGTCTCTCCCACTTAGTTATTTAAGTTTGAGGTTTCATTTTATCCCATTTAAACAAGCATTTAAATCACATAAAATGATAAACAACCATTGTATGCTAAACAACACAATAAGCATAATAAGTGGGACCAACTATCATTGCTTATGTCTCATGTTGTTAATGAGATAATCTTGAAAAAACAGCTCTTGGAAACCCGGACAACCCACACGGCCGCCGCCTCTCATGCGCCTCACTGAAACCCTAGCTCCTTTAGGGTTTCGGGATGTGTTCAGGATGTCCTTCCTTTTCAAAGCTGCTCCATTTTCCATCTTTGAATTGATCTCCTTTCCTTATTCTATATTCTAAACTGGAATAATAAGGAAAATAAAATACAACTCAAAAACTCTAACAATTTATTTCCTATTACATTAAAACAACGTAATAAATAAATTACCTAGACCTAATCCATGGATTTTCTCATGAATTAAAAATCTCATAGCCAAACCGGCATACGGCCAACCATACATTCAACATAAAGTAAACATCACATTCAACATAAAATTAAAGACCATGATAGTTGGTTTCACCTGCAAAAAATACCTTCTACAAATACAACTATCACAATTAAATGATATCCATAAAATAGCACATGATATCTATGCATGCCATAATTTTCGAAAATCCCCTTTAATATAATTAAAGAATTCAAAAATTACATCTTGATTTATTTGGAAATTAAAAAAAAATCTACTAAAATAAATCAATTAATTCGAATATATCCATAAGATTTATATTTGGAAATTCGTCAAAATTATCTACCAAATAATATCTTAATATTCGAAATTCATACCTTAAGATTAACTTTGAAAATTAATTAAAATCATCTACCAAAGTATATCTTAATAATACCGAAAAGTACCTTAAGATAAAATTTAGAAATGGATCACAATTATCTCTCAAATTATATCTCAAATTTTCTACACACATTAGGGAATTAAATCTGGAAATTTTCGACCATAGTCAAAAATTAGTCCTCCAATTTTAAACCCTAAAATCCCCCCCCCCCAATTAAATAATTAATTTGGAATTTTGATACATGTCAAAATACCATCCAAATTATATTATTAAGTACCAAAATTATAAGAATTAAAATTAAGGTAGTTTTGATCCTCTTCAAACACATACCATAATTAAAATTAGGTAACTTTTGGTAGACACCAAAAATTATCATGTACCAATTTTAATCCCCAAAATTTTGACCCCCCAGTATAGGTTATGGAAATTTTGATAACATCAAAAATTCATTCCATGTCTAACACTAATAGGATCGAAAATTTTGGATCAAATTAAGGGGAAAAATAATACATAATTTTCGAAAAAAAACAAGACAAAAAATTTCGAAATTTATAATGAAATAAATCTGGAGATTATGAAGAACATCAAGAACAATTCCATATCATATTTTATGTAGGGCGAAAAAAAACTCATGCAATTAAAATAGGAAATTTCGAAACACATCAAAAATTCATCCAACTTTAATTACACACATGCTCGAAAATATAGATGCAATAAATCTGAAAATTTAGACATAAAATTATCATTCAAATTATTGTAATTTTCGAATATAATCATAGAATTAATCCTAGATTAATATCGATACCTGCTCTGATACCAGTTGTTGGGGTTTTTTCGAATTACGCCCCACAAGATCTAATCAGATAATTTATAATTCTTGGTGCATGAATATCATGATTTTATGTGTGATGATATCAAATAAACATGGTGAATATGCCATGTAAGAACATCGAATTTAACGCAGCAGAAAAATCAAATTCGAATAACCACTTACATAGAAAGTAGGGTTGCCGACGAGATTGTTGGTTTTGTATACTGAAAAGCTTGTCTTTGTATACATTAAACAAAAATATTTAAGATAATATGGATTGAATAATAATTGCAGTCACCATGTGCTTTTAATTATTCTTATGTTTAATTGCACGTTCCATATACTTGCATTGTAGATGATATGGTGTGGGTCAACACACGGTAAAGATCATATCATTGGATTCCTTGCATTGTATTAAAAGACTCACGGCTTAGATGGTCCTGAACCCACCATCGGTACACCGTAGAATAATCTGATATTTAGTTTATCTTGACTAACTGATTATTCTAGTACACGGGCAAGTGTATTGAGGAAGATCTACTTACGATTCTAATCTCTATTCTGACCTTAAATGAGATAATAAGAATCCACAGAGTTCGGGTTCTTAACCCTTATATGTTGGCGGACATATATGTGTAGTGTTTGCAGCTTTGATTTATCAAAGGGTGAGATTCTTTCATAGAATTAATAATCTCGATATCTTGGGTTGTAACATTTACACATATGATGGGTCATGCAATATGTAGGGACACCGTGTCCTGGTGCGCCAGGTTGATGGTGTCCCTTTGAGGAAGCACAAGGATCATGGAAAGTCCTACAGGCAGAATATTAATTTATTCTTATCATGATAAACGGAAGTCGTGCGGTACTACTCAAGGACAAGATATTAATTAGTTATAGCTGTCAGAAGCTTACATAATTAATTAATGGATATTATATCTTAAACATGGGGAATGGCTGAACTAAAGAAGAAAGCATATTCGCAAATATGTATTAAATTGGTAGGTCAGTATTATTTCTTTAGTGGAATAAAAATAATACTAAATTTATTTAATTATATCCTAAGTTTATTGGATATTGGAAATTAAATAAATTAGTAGGTCAATTTAATATTCTTCTAGATCCCTGTTGTAGCCCAATATGATCTAAGCCCAATAGGGTTTGGGGAGTTAATTTTCATCCCCTCCTCTATATAAAGGGAGGGAGGCCACGAAAATTAAAAGAAAAATAAGCCTAATACAGCCCTCTAAGTGCTCTCTTGATTCCTATAATTTCTACACCCGTTTAGTAGTCTGCAGCCCACCCTGCTTCTAAACAAGGTCCGGGAATATAGCAGAAGATCAAGAAGTAGAATATTAGAGCTGTGTGTTTCGAACACCATGAAGATTCACCATGATCATGTGTTCTCCATCAACAGCGGGATTAGATCTTTAATCCCGTGAGCAACCCGACAAAGTTTGTAAGTACCGATTTCGATAGATTCTATTTTTTCCGCTGCAATAGATTCGATATTGAAACTTGCATGTTAATTCAACATAGGATAATTAATGTCACACATAAAATTATGATTTACATGAGTTAGTTATAATGACATCCAAATAGATCCTATGGGGTACAATTCGAGAAAACTCTAACAATTGTTATCAGAGCAGGTTTTGGCTCTACTCTAGAATTAATTCTATGAAAATTTCGAATTATATGTATAAATCTGTAGATGAATTTAAGGTGCTTAAATTTTCAGATTTATTTGTTCATAAAATTCGAAATTTGAAGTATTAAAATTCAAATGGATATTTTGATGTTCTTTGAAAAATTCGAATTTTAATCTGTGTGAATTTTCATCCTCTATGAATTTTAGTTTGGAAAGGATTTGATGAAGATCAAACATTCAGATTTAATTGATAAAGTGGATCGAAAATTTGGGTTAAGAATTGTTAAGGATTTTTCCAAATCCTATTTTTTAATCACATGCACTTTCGGTCATGATGTGGTTAGTTTGGAATGATATTTTATCTAACATAAAATTTCCAAATTTTTGGTTCTACAGTGATCGAAACTTTGAGTATCCAATTCCCTAAATTTTTGGTGTTGTTATTTTCGATTACGGATATTAATTTGGAATGGTATTTTATCAAAGATAAAATTTCCAAATCCTAATTGTCACCATGATCGAAAATTTATGTAATTCAATTCTGAAAATTTTAATTTCATAATTAACGAATTTATGTTTTAATTTAGAATAGAATTTTGATTAATATCAAAATTTTCAAATTTAATCATGATGGGATCGATAATTATGAGGATTAGAATTGGATTAGGTAATTTTTGATGTATATCAAAAGGTTACCAAATTCTAATCCAAGTAGGTTTCAAAATAGAATTTTAAATTTGGTAAGTGTTTGAGGAGGATCAAAACTTCCATATTTTTTTTATTCTAATAATTTTGATACATAGTATATAATTTGGAAAGGATTTTGATTAATATCAAATTTCCAAATAATTATTTTAATTAGGGAAGGCCGAAAATTATTAGAATTAATTTGGAGGAATTTTTTATTAATTTCAAAATTTTCAAATTTAATTCTAATGTAATTTCAAAAATTATAAAGATTTAATTTGGAATAGATTTTTGATTAATATCAAAATTTCCAGATTTTATTTTTTAGGGATTTTCGAAAATTAAGGAATTTTATTTGGGAAAGATTTTTGATAAATATCAAAATTTCCAAATTTATTCCTTATGTTATTGTCGAAGAATTAAGATTGAATTTGGTGGAAAATTATAATTAATTGCCAAATTTTATCTTAGTGTATTATTCGAAATTGTAAGATTTAATTTGGAGGAATTTTTGATTTATTTTGAAAATTTCCATATTTTATCTTTGTGATAATTTCGAATGTATAAAATTTAATTTGGTGGAGTATTTTAATTAATTTTAAAATTTCCAAATTTAATCTTATGGTATTTTTAAAAATTTCAATTTTAAATTGAAGATAATTTTCGAAAATGATCATGTATGGATATCATATGCAATTTTATGTTCATCATTTAAAATTTGATAGTTGTTGTATGTAGACGGTTTTTGTTTTCAGGTGATACCAACTATCATGGCTTTTTAAACTAGCATTTATTTTATTACATTGGTTTAATGTAATAGGAAAAATAAATGTTAGAGTATTTAGATGGAATTTTTGAAATTCCATGTGTCTTGAGTTGTATCTTTTTATTCCTTTATTATTCTAGATATATTAGGATTTTCCATAATTAAAATTTTTATCATATGGAAATTGAATATTTAAGATAATGATTACTTTATCCTAGTGGATTTGGATAAGGTAATTGATATCTTTGAATTTATTCAAATATGATAGGATAAGATTTAAATTAGGAATAGAAATCCTTATAGAATTAGATAAGGAAAGGGATTCTTCTCAAGAAAGGAAAGTGGAGCAGCCCCAACCAAGGAAAGACGACATCCCGGACATGTCCCGAAACCCTAAATCGGCGTTAGGGTTTTGGCGAGACGCTTGGTGGTGGCGCGGATGACGTCCAGATTTCCGGAGCTGATTTTCCAAGATTATCTGATCTCATGAATACAACATGAGAAATATGCCATGATAGTTGGTTTAAATTATTATGCTTATAATGTTGTGTGGATGCATGTCGTGGATGTTTATCATTTTATGTGATGATCTTGCATGCTAATTGGATAAAAATGAAAACCTCGAGTATAAATAACTAAGTGGGAGAGATTCATACCAAAGTATGTAGAAATCTCAATCGGTCTCCATTAATCTGGTTTAATTGAGAAGTGATGGGCATGCACGTTAACAATAGGTTATCCTCCCTAACGGATGTGTCATATCATTGGACTCTCTAGAAATTAAACCTCTTAATAGATAACTATAGGACACTGTTAGAATAAATTGACTGCTCTAACTGGAGCAATGAGTTCGAACCAGTGCCCTTGGGGTGAAGATGATGGTGTTCACACTTAGGTATAATTTATTAATAAACGTCCATACTAATGTGGCTTATTAATTAGAAGATTACATGACCGGGAATGTTTTCCGACTATTAATTTACTTGTCATAAGGAAACTTGACTGGAGGTAAATTAAAGGTTAATAACCTGTTTAAAAATGATTTTTATAAACGTCCACACTAACGTGGCTTATAAGAAACTTTTTTAAAATGTCGGTGGACATGCATATAATTCTTTTTGAGGATTTCAATTATATGTTTAGTATCCTAAATTGTGTGACTATACTGCATGTTACTTTTCTGCTATTCTATATTATCATGGCACTCTCCAACTTGTCTTCTATTCTCAAAAGTTTAATATCGATGAATTACTAAAGACTGGATTCGGAACTTAAAACATTGTCTTGAACGGCTGAAGGTTTAATTGTACTTGATGAGGAATGTCATAAGAAACCAGTTGCGAATTCTGATTAAGTAGTGAGAACCTCTTATGATGTAATCTCAAGAAACTCTTCGGACATCAGAATTACACAATAAGATGCATCACCATGAAAAATCTAATAAGCACCAAGATAGTCGATTCCATTCCTGTAAGGATCACGTTCTCCGAATGATAAGCTACTTATCGGAGATCGAAACCCTGGATGGTGAACAAGATACCGAATCTTAATCGACTTGGTCTTTAATAGTCTCTAATTGAATTGTATAAATAAAGAAAAGAAAATGACAAACCTAGAAGTCCCGAAAATCACATGCTGATAACTCAGGGGACCGGAGCCTCATCAAAACCCATATGGAAAACCCGTTGAGGGAAAAACAATATGGGAAAAAGAGTACTCCTCTACACACAACGGAAAAAACCAGGAGAGTAAAAATCCTGTGAAACAGCGTCTGAAATACATGGAATAACAAAAGTCCAAAAACTATAAGGAACATTAGGAGAGGCTAAGATGTCAGCAACATTATTACCCTCCCTATAAATGTGAGAAACACAAAAGTGAATATGACCAATATAATCCAAAATAGCACTTCATCTAGCTTTAAGCTTCCAAGGAACCTGCAAACTCCGGGAGGAAAGAAGAGAAACAACATACGCTGAATCTGCCTCCAGCTAAATAAAATCCAGAGACAATCTACTAGCCCATTCCAATGCTGTAAGAACCGCAAGAAGCTCAGCCAAGTAAGCAAATCCAACGCCTTCATTCGTGTGGAAATAGCCAAAAACCGATCCATCCGGACGACGAAACACTCCCCTGTAGACATAGCACCCGGAGCACCTTGCGATGATCCATCCGTATTAATTTTACTCCATCCCAATGGTGGGGGATGCCGAATAACGGAAATGAATTGCTGGGGGGGGAGGCAGCCGTGGCTCCACTTTGAGAGCCTTCAGGGTAAGTAATTCATTCATATCATTTCACATGAAACCACGGTTTCCTTTCATGAACGCCATCTCCTTCAAAGCAGTACGAACTGTGTTGATCAACAAAAATGGCGTAGGAGCTAAATTCTCATACACTGCTTTGTTACGGAAAGTCCAAATCCCCCACACAGCCGTGACCACAGCTGCTTTCCAAAGAACCTGAAGCTGTGTACCAAAAGTGCAACTCATAAAATACACAAACGCTTCATGGAATGAACTCGCCTGGATTCGATCAACATGAAAAATGTCCAACACCCAACGCCAAACAACTGCAGCCAAGGGATAAGACCAAAATAAATGATCAACTGACTCCCGCTCGTCTCAGCACATGAAACAAATTGTTAGACCAACAAATCCATGCAGAGTGTCCATAGTTGGAATTCTCGATAAAAGGAAACGCCACAAGACTAACGAACGCCGAACAGGAATTAAAGAGCTCCATATCCAAGTTCCCCACCTCACCGTCGGGAAACAAACCCGAGTACGCAACCTGGCCAACTTAGCCGTAACATTACCATGCAGGGACTTCGTCCAAACACGCTCATCCGCCCCAGAAATAATAGGGACCCTCAATATATCATTCAACACGTCCGGAAAAGTGCTAACAAAAGAAGTCGTGAACCTCCAAACCCCATTAACAAGGAAATCATCAACCTTATCATTGAGCATGTTCTTCATCCCATGACAAATGCAAAGACGATCCGACAAGACATATCCCACCCAATTATCATGCCAGAAGTCAATAGAAGAACCACTGCCCAAAATGCAATAAGATTCACTCACAAGAGATTGAGATAACTTACGCACCCCAGGCCAAATCGAAGAATATAAGACCCCCTTCGTATTAGCCGGTGAAGAGAAAAATCGAGTTCACAAGATTTTGAAGGTCAACGAGTCAGAGACAAGAAAATTCCATGCAAGCTTCATCAAGAAGCCACTATTAACCTCTTTAAATGAAGAAACACCAAGGCCTCCTTCTTCAACAATAGCACAAGTTCTTGCCCAGCTAACCGCCGTATAAGATCGAGAATTAACATCTCCTTTCCAAAGAAAATTCCTCATTGCCGTATCAAGCTTTCGAACCAATGAATTTGGCCAAGAATAGACCATCATCGAATGTATGGCCGAGCTAATAATCACCGATTTGATCAAACATAATCGACCAGCCATAGAGAGAACCTTCCCTTTCCAACGATCAAATTTTGCCAAGATTCTATCTGCCAAACGTCGTAAGTGCATAACCTTTGGGACGCCATCAAATAAAGGAACACCCAAATAATCTGTAGGAAAGAATCCCACGTTAAAACCAAGCTTAGAAGCAAGAAATTTCCGCACACTCGGACGTGCCCCACTACCATAAAACACTTTCGACTTCATCTTACTGCAAACTTGGCCTGATACCTTAGCATAGCATTCCATAATTCTTTTAAGAGCATGAACGTTTCATTTAGAAGCTCGGCAGAAAATAAAAACATCATCAACATAAAAGATGTGAGTAGGAAAGTCCACTCCCCGGCTATACGACATAGGAATTAATTTTTTCCGGGTGACGGCTTGATCAATGAGATAATGAAATGTGTCTTCAACAATTCCAAAGAGAAGTGGTGAAAGAGGATCTCCCTGCCGCACCCCTCCACCACATGCGAAATACCCCTTGGGAGAGCCATTAATCAAAATCGACAACCTAGCCGAAGACAAAATATTTTGAATCCAAACACAAAACTTTGAGGGGAATCCAAAACACCGCAACACACGTTGGATAAAAGACCAATCCATGGTATCAAAAGCTTTAGAAATGTCCAGCTTAAAAGCCATATTACTACCCTTATGCGTTCGATTTAATGTGTTAACACCCTCAGAGGCCAAAACAATAGCTTCATGAATCTGACGACCTTGGATAAATCCAAATTGATGCAATGAAACCAACTTGGCCGCCACCTGATATAATCGAGTAGCTAAAACCTTAGTAAAAATCTTGAATAAAAAATTACTCAAGGCAATAGGACGGAATTCCTCCACCAACAACGCACGGTCCTTCTTTGGAATTAACACAAGAAATCCCGAATTAAGACCAGAAGGAATAACTCCATACTCAAAAAATTCCAACACGGCTTTATAAATATCGCTAGCAATAATATCCCAAACAACATGATAGAATTTGCCAGAATAGCCATCCGGTCCTATCACACTATTAGCATCCAGATCAAAAATAGCACGCCTAACTTCTTCAAAAAAAGGATTCTCAATGATCTCTTGAGACTGGCGATCAGTAACCAATTTGGGAACCAAAAAATCAACCAAATCAAAATCTGTAATAGGCACTCCCGAACAAGAAAATAAATTTTCAAAGTATTGAACAACATGATTAGCAATTTGACCTTGATCATAAATCAGCTCTCCCTGAATAGATAAAACATCGATCGAAGCTTTGGCCCTTCACACCCGAAAAGTATCGTGAAAAAAATTTGTGTTTCGATCACCATCATTTAACCAATGAATATGACTTTTTTGTTGAAGATGGGCAGATTTAACGAAAAGAAGGCCATTTATCTCAGATTGAATAGCAATTTCCTCCTCAAGACGATCATCTGAATACCCATGCATAGAAATCCTTTCTTGGACCTGTACCAACTGCTTCTCAAGATCTCCAATTTTAACATTAAAATTCCCAAACACCTGTGAGTTCCAAGCTTTCAGCTCCCCTTTAAGACGTTTAAGCTTCATCATAACCACTCGAATTTTACTTCGATTCTCCACCGGCTGCAACTAAGACTGACGGACCACCTCAAGAAAAGATTCATGCTTAGTCCACATATTCCATAAATGAAAAGGCCTCGGGCCAGAATCAGTGAGAGGCTTACAAACCACCAGGAGGGGAGAATGATCTGAACACATTCTAGGAAGAAGAGTTGCAGAAACTAAACTCCACTTATCCTGAAATTCTTTCGAAATCAAAGCCCTATCAAGCTTACTTTCAGTGATCTCAGGAAAAAACGCCGGCTAGACCAAGAGAAAAACAGACCATTACTAACAACTTCCGTGACATCAAGCTTGCCAATGAAATTATTGAAATCTGAATAATCTTGAAGAGAAGGCTTAGATTTACTATGTCTCTCGTGAGCTCCGCGTATAGTGTTAAAATCACCCAAAATTAAAAAACACCCTTGCAAAACACTAAGCTCATTCCACAAGCAACGTCTCTTAATATACGTAGAAGAACCATGCACAACAGCCACCATCCCTGAAAAATAATTGTTTTTAACAGACACCATAACACACTGTTCCGACGAAAAAAGCACCACAGCTTGCACATTGAAACTAAAAAAAATCCAGATATTAGAGCATCGTCGACCTCTATCATTTGGCATGACTGGAACCAAACCCATCAACCTCCAATAAGAAGAAGGAATCCTATCAAACCGCACACGAGGCTCAATAATTCCAAGCACTTCAGGTTTAAAAACCTGAATATGTTTACGTAAAATATTTTGGGATATCTCCATACCTATCCCAAATATATTCCACGTTAATATATTCATTGAGAATTATGGTTAGAACGCAAGCAATTGTCCTCACTTGCCTCTGCATTTGTTTCTTTCAACTAAGCAATCTGATCCATGTTTTGAAGAGCACGCGAAACAGGATCTGTAAGCACATACGGAGCCAAAGACGCCGGAGGCACTTGCTCAGTCGTCCCATCTTCAATGACATTAGGATTCAATCGTCCTGAGCGACGTAATTCCGTTGAATGAGGTATAGTTCACTTGATATACGTACGTTTAACAGGGATATTCGTAGTCACATCCCTCTCTTCGCTGGCAGGATCATCAAGTTTCTCATCATGAGAATTATAAACTACCACAGCTTGGATCGGCACTTTATCAGCAGTATTATGAATACCAATCTCATCTGTAGAGGGAATGACATGCTGCTGCTCTTCTTGAGACTCTATATTATCCAACTCATCAACATGCAGGTCATTCACATTCTCAACAGCCCTATGCTGCACTCTATTCCCCTACTTGTCCAACGATACCCCACCTGAATATTCAACATCAACCTGATAGGACCCTCATTCAGCTCATCCACCGGTTTCGTTATCTGCATTAGAACCTCGAAAGCATTCGAAGTAGGGACCTCCACCCTATCCGAAACCATTGGATGCCCAGAAACCTCAGCCCTAGAAACAACAAAAGTCTTAGAGACCCATTCTTTCGTGGACTGAACTGCTTTACTCGACTGCTCCCCTTTCTTACTAGAAATATGAACCCTGGACAATTCAACTGACCCGTTCTTCCCAGAATCAACTCCTTCCGTCTGCCCCACAGTATCATTCTTCTTGATATTCTGAATCTTGCGACATTTACTAGTAGCATGTCCAACCGACTGACATTCACTGCAAAAAAGAGGTAAATTTTCATAGTGCAAATCGACAAAGAAAGAGGCATCTGCTCAGTACATCATAACTGAAACTTGCAGAGATTGGGCCATATCTATTTCGATCAACACACGAGCGTAATGCCCCACCACCCCTTGCATGGAATTACCGTCAATCTTGAGCGGCAATCCTACCGACCTCGCAATACCCACCAACACCTCCGGGTGCTAATATTCAATTGGAAGATTATACATTCAAACCCAAACTTGTGGCAATGTCAACTTGAGTTTATAAGGCGTAAAATCGGGAACCCAATCCCTAATTTTCAAGAAACCAGGTCGTAAGCTCTAAGATTGAATCTGACGGACCTGTTGTTGATCATCTGCACAAGAGAACTTCAACGTGAAATAACCTTTCCCTAGAGAAATTAGGCTCCAATCTTGCGATGGAGTCCATAGCTTCTGCAGACGGGCTTTAAGATCAATTGCAGACCACGGCCTATCCCCTTTAACCATTATCAGATGTCCAATTAATGAGAATTGGAACTTCTCAAGTTGCGATTGATATAGGTCATCCGGAATGGAAATTGAACAAAAATCACCTCGTTTGATTGGCAAAATACACGAGAGTGACATCGTAAAAATATCAGGGTGACGATTAGCCTTGGCAATGGAGATAGCCGCCGCATAGGAAACTCCATGCATGGGCGAAGGAGGCGAGAAAACCCTATTTCGCGAAAGAGGGTTTTCTAAGTTAGGGCTATGTTCATCCAAATTTTCTAATGTTCGAGGGGATACGTTAGGGTTATTTTTATCTAATTCTCGAGAAGAGAAATCAGACGGGGGAGTTTGGCTGGAAAACGGCTGAGAAGGGAGAACGTGAGACTGCATGACTATGGTAGAGTCCATAGCTTCTGCAGACGGGCTTTAAGATCAATTGCAGACCACGGCCTATCCCTTTTAACCATTATTAGACGTCCAATTAATGAGAATTGGAACTTCCCAAGTTGCGATTGATATAGGTCATCCGGAATGGAAATTGAACAAAAATCACCTCGTTTGATAGGCAAAATACACTATCCCTGAAGCTTAAATAATTCTTTTGAACTTTAGCATGATAAAGAATTATGTCACTTTATCAGAAATTCTTGTTGATCTTCAGACAGCTGAGATGCTAGTGAAAAGTATCACAGAAGCGCAAATGGCTGAGAGAAATGCATCTTCGGGTAAGAAAATGAATGCATCTCAACCAAATGAAGCGTGTAGGGCAATGAAGAAAATGACATAGTTACCTCAAAAGGACTTTAAATCCAAAGAATATGTGCTTCAAGTACAATCAACCGAGACATTATAAGTCTGAGTGTCCTCTCAAAAGGAAAGGTGTCTCTCACTCGTTTGAGTGAAGATGAGATCACTATGTACATGTGCAATGCTATGGTAAAATGGCAGCTATTGCAGTGGGAGACATAGACATACCTTTCAGTAGTGATAGATTTTAGTCTTTAAAAGGATTGTCTATATGTGCTAGACTTTAGAAACTTGGTTTCTGTTTCTAAGTTGGTTTTATGAATTGATATCTTGTTACTTTTGATAAGTAGATTGTTATCATGGTTGAGAAACATTTTATCTATTCTGGCATATTGGATGGACATCTTTAAATACACTAAAATCTATGCTTAACGCTACAAAATAACTATTGAATACATTGATCAACCTCAATAAAAGGAAAGAATCTTCGCAAAGGAATTAAACCTATCTTTGGCATCTAAGACTTGGATATATTATTCTTAAGAGGATTCAAAGTTTGATAAATGATGGTCCATTCGTCTCACTAGTCCTAGAATCGTTTCTTTGTGCAAATCCTGCTAAGAAGGTAAGATGACCAAGTGTCCTTTAAGGCTAAAGGAATAGATTCAAAGAAGTTATTAGGTTTAATTCACTCTGCTTGTATGGCCCTAGTGACAAGTACCTCTTAGGTGACTTTATGGATCACTTGGCAGAGAATGGGATTGCATCCCGGTTAACTACGTCTGCTATTCAAACAGCAGAATGACGTAGTGGTGCGAAGAAATTGAATGTTATTAGAAATGGTTAGATCAATGATGAGCTATTAAAAGTTGTTTATTTCGTTTTGCGGATATGACCTAGAAACGACGATTGCCTGTTGGATATCCCAGATGAATGAAAAGTGGTTCATTTTATAGTCCTAAGAATCAGAAGGACATTGTAAGCACTAATGCCCGATTCTTGGAAAAAGACTACATAATAAGTCACAAGGTTAAGAACAAGATAGTTCTTAATAGTTTGAGGAAGGGACATTCGAATCCTACACCAAAGTGTAAAAGAAGAGGTACCACCTAATACTGCACAACGTGTCACGAATGTACATAAAATTCTTCATCATAGTGGGAGGATTGTACGCCAACCTAATAGATTCCTTAGTATAGAAGAATCTTCTGATTTTCTGGAAAGACTAAATAAATTGGATCCCAGAAACTATGATGGAGTGGTTCAAGATAAGGATGCGGTTTCTTGAAAAATTGCAATGGAATCCAAAATGGGATCTATAGATCACCATGATAATGGGAGCTTGTAGAACCACTAAATGGGGGTAAAACTCATTTGGTGAAAGTGGATCTACAAAAGGAAAGAGAGGATCCAACAGATTGTTAGATCTGGAACCTCTTGTCGGTTGCTACTCATTTTTAACTTATTTGTTTAGCAAATAGATGTCAAGACAGTTTTTTTTCTGAACGGAAGTCTTGAGGATAATATCTATATGCGACAAACAAAGGGATTCATTGCTAAAGACCAATAGCACTTAGTGTGCTAGCTCAGAGGTCCATTCATGGATTTAAGTAAGCATCAAAATCTTGGAATATCCGATCTAATGAAGTTATCTAGTCATATGGATTCGTGGAGAAATCGGATAAAGGTTGTGTATACAAGAGGCGTGATAGAAACGTGGTGGTTATCCTAGTACCATATGTTAAATAACAACTTGCTTATTGGATAACAATGAGAAGGTGTTATCGAACATAGGAGTGTGATTGTCCAAGCATTTCGATATGAAAGATTTAGGCTGATGTACTCATCCCAGGTTACCTATATCGAAAATGTGCTAGCTAGATTCAACATACAGATTCCAAGAAAGGTTTTATACCTTTCAAGAATGGAATACATCTACTCAAGGAAATGTGCTCCCCAAACAAATAATGAGATGGATGAGTGGAAATGAGATTTCTTATGCTTCAGTAAAAGGAATTCTCACGTATGGTATGCTATGCGCAAAGACCGATATCTACTATGCAGTGGCATAGTGGAAAGATATCAATTTTAACCTTAGTTAAGGACAATGGACTGTGGAAAAGAGTATTCTCAAGAAGACTTGAGATAGTATGCTTGTTTACCACTCAGACAGTCTAATTGCTTTGGGTTATATGGACTTAGTTTTTCCAAAACCGATAAAAAGGATCAGAGTAAATCTTCCTCAGCATATGTGTTTAAATTGGGAAGGGGATATGTGGCATTGAGGAGTAAGGCAGAAATGCATGCTCACTCCACCATGAAAGTCAAGTATATGGCTAGGTCTGAGGCTACGAAAGACTGTATGGCTCCATTGCTTCTTGTTGAACTCAGGTGTGGTTCCTGATTTGCCTTAGGAGTATCACGGCACACTGTGATAACTCCAGTTCAGTAGCCAATTTGAAAAGGAATCCAGAGTCCATGGGGTAATTAACACATAGGATTAAAGTACCACCTTATACAAAATATAAGGGAGGAAGATGTGGCAGTGGTCAAGATTGCATTGGAAGACAAAAATGGTTGTCCCATTCACGAGCCTTCCAAGCTCAGACCTTCAATGGTCAAGTGGAGATAATGGGAGTTGATGCAGACCCGGGTGCCGTTTTGAGTTTATGTCATGTTGGAGAGTTAGCCCGTGTTGTTTATACTTGAAAGACATGCTTTGAGTATAATTGGGAGATTGTTGGTTTTGTATACTGGAAAGCTTGTCTTTGTATACATTAAACAACAATATTTAAGATAATATGGATTGAATAATAATTGCAGTCACCATGTGCTTTTAATTATTCTTATGTTTAATTGCACGTTCCATATACTTGCATTGTAGATGATATGGTGTGGGTCAACACACGGTAAAGATCATATCATCGGATTCCTTGCATTGTATTAAAAGACTCACGGCTTAGATGGTCCTGAACCCACCATCGGTACACCGTAGAATAATCTGATAGTTAGTTTATCTTGACTAACTGATTATTCTAGTACACGGGCAAGTGTATTGAGGAGGATCTACTTACGATTCTATTCTCTGTTCTAACCTTAAATGAGAGAATAAGAATCCACAGACTTCGGGTTCTTAACCCCTATATGTTGGCGGACATATATGTGTAGTGTTTGCAGCTTTGATTTATCAAAGGGTGAGATTCTTTCATAGAATCAATAATCTCGATATCTTGGGTTGTAACATTTACACATATAATGGGTCGTGCAATATGTAGGGGCACCGTGTCCTGGTGTGCTTGATTGATGTTGTCCCCTTGAGAAAGCACAAGGATCATGGAAAGCCCTACAGACAGAATATTAATTTATTCTTATCATGATAAACGGAAGTCATGCGGTACTACTGAAGGACAAGATATTAATTAATTATAGCTGTCAGAAGCTTACATAATTAATTAATGGACATTATATCTTAAACATGGGGAATGGCGGAACTAAAGAAGAAAGCATATTCGTAAATATGTATTAAATTGGTAGGTCAGTATTATTTCTTTAGTGGAATAAAAATAATACTTAATTTATTTAATTATATCTTAAGTTTATTGGATATTGGAAATTAAATAAATTAGTAGGCCAATTTAATATTCTTCTAGATCCTTGTTGTAGCCCAATATGATCTAAGTGGACTGGGAATGGAATAGGAGTTGGAGGCCTAAGCCCAATAGGGTTTGGGGATTTAATTTTCATCCCCTCCCCTATATAAAGGGAGGGAGGCCACAAAAATTAAAAGAAAAATAATCCTAATACAGCCCCTCTAAGTGCTCTCTTGATTCCTAGAGTTTCCACACTCGTTTAGTAGTCTGCAGCCCACCCTGCATCTAAACAAGGTCCGAGAATACAGCAGAAGATCAAGAAGTAGAATATTGGAGCTGTGTGTTTCGAACACCATGAAGATTCACCATGATCATGTGTTCTCCATCAATAACGGGATTAGATCTTTAATCCCGTGAGCCACCCGACAAAGTTTGTAAGTACTAATTTCAATAGATTCTATTTTTTCCGCTGCAATAGATTCGATATTGAAACTTGCATGTTAATTCAACATAGGATAATTAATGTCACACATAAAATTATGATTTACATGAGTTAGAATTAATGGCATCCAAATAGATCATGTGGGGTACAATTCGAGAAAACCCCAACAGAGATTACAGGTCTAATCTCATTGTTGTAGAAGAACAGTCAAACTTGGCCTTCTTCCCACAATTTTCGACCACTACCAAGGCTGCAGAGATACTCTTTGATCTTCTACTGTATTCTCGATACCCGTTTAGATGTAGAGTGGGCTACAAACTACTAAACTGTGTATGAATAACCTAAGGGAATCAAGAGAGAAGTGTGAGTGAGAGGGGCTGATCATGTAACTATATTACAAGCCTCCTCCCTCTCTTAAAATAGAGAGGGTGGCGTGAATACTGTCTCCCAACCCTAATGGGTTGGGCTTCTCCTCTTGTTCCATTTCCTTTAGTCCATTAAGGTATTATTTGTACTACAGTAGGGATCTAGAAGAATATTAAATTGGCCCACTAATTTATTTAATATCCAAAATCCAATACCTAGGATATAATTAAATAAATTAAGTATTATTTTTATTCCACTAAAGAAATAACACTGACCTACCAATTTAATATATTTTACTCAATGCATTCTTCTTTAGTTCAGCCATTCCCCATGTTTAAGATATGATGTTCATTAATTAATTATGTAAGCTCTGACAGCTATAATTAATTCATTCTTCCATTCCCAGAACAGTGCCACACAAGCTTTACTATGTACAGAATATGTTACTGCCCAAACATAGTGCATGACCCATTATGTGTGAATATGTTACTGCCCAAAATATCGAGATTATTGACTATATCAAGAATCTCACCCATTGATAAATCAAAGCAGTAATCACAACACACATATGTTCGTCACTATGTAAGGCTTAAGAACCCGAACTCTGTGGATCTTTATTCTTTCCCTTTAGGGCTAGACCAGAGAATAATATCCTATCGCGATCATCCTCAATACATGTATCAGTGTATCAGAATAATCAGTTAGTCGCGATAAACTAACTATCAGATTATTCTGTAGTCTACAATGGTTGGTTTAGGACCATCTAAACTGTGAGCCTTTTAATACTTTGCAAGGAACCCGATGATATGATCTTCACCATGTGTTTACCTACACCATATCATATACAATGCAAGTATAAGGAAACAAGCATATATAAATATATGACAAAGTAAATAAATGCACAAACAGTGACTGCAATAATAATCAATCTATATCGTCAAAAACATTGTTAATAGTATACAAAGATAAACTTTTAGCATACAATCCTAACAGACACCTCATGAGCCGGCATCATCACACTTCAAATGCAAAACAAAAATAAGTTTTTACAAAAAATTATATAAAAATATAAAAAAATACGAAAATGATAAAAAAAAGACAAACCCCTCCTCCACATGTATAACCCGTCGGCCAGTAGGACTAGCAACATGTCCTACAGAAGAAGCCTCCAAGTTTAATTGTCCAACTCCACCACTAAGTCCGGCGGACCCTAAAGATGGAGATGTTGTAGAGGCTCTGCTGGAGCCTCGTGAAGGACGACCACCGCCTATAGCTGACATCTGAAAAATTAAAACAAGTATGCGTAATAAACAAATACAGCACAGTGAAATGAATTATATTATTGCTAATTATGCAAATGAACCTTACACTAATCATCACAATCACTATCATAATTATCATCATCGCTAATATTGTTATCATCTGAGGTGTTAATGTCTTTATCATCATCGTCTTCATTTTCTTCTTCTACAATATCGATCAAACCACCATTTGGATGAACTGGTAACGGGTCATCATCTATCACAGGAGAACGTAGATTATCTACTACATCCTCTTAAAATGGATGAGATATGATAGTATTAGATTCTTCTGCAGGGACTTCCACATTTGATCGTGCTTTTATTTCACACACTGCCCACCAGTCACTCTTAGAGCGATTCAAACTCGGATCCGATAAGAGCAATAAAACACCCGCTCTGCTTATTTTTCCAGCACGAACAAATCATCTCCAGAATATCGCTTCTTATGGTTCATGGAAACAATTTTAAAATCGGGATGAGCAGTTGTTCTAGCCTAAGATGTGTCAAACCATTCACACTTGAATAAAACCGTTATCTTGATCGGGAGACCAGGATACTCCAACTCCAAAACCTCTATCAAATGCCCATAATAGTCACAATCGTATGTGCTATAATTTGTCCCTTTAACACAAACACCGCTGTTCACTATAGCTCTATGTGATACATGATTCCAAGTGGTCAACGAACAGACTTGATGAAAACATAGAACTGAGAATATATATTAAGAGCATAAATTAGGAGAATATAAAAATTGACAGATTAAGAGCAATACTGACTTTATGTAAATTTGAACTTCAGGACAGTTGAGTAAAATGTACAGTCGTGCAGCATTGTACTCATTATGTGTCAGGAATCTTTTGCTAGATCTTCCAAAAAGCCGTCCAAGATGCGTAAAAATTGACAGAAGATCTGAACAATCACCTGTTACATCACCTCGACCATCATAATTACGAGGCACATTTCTAATCCGTCGTCATTTTTAATTTTTTAAGTCATTAATAATTCAGAAATATTAACGACGGCTTAATCCGTCGTTAGTTTTAAATTTTTAAATCATTAATAATTCGGAAATACTAAAAACGGCTTAATCCGTCGTTAGTTTTAATATTTTAAATAATTAATAATTCAGAAATATTAACGATGGATATATCCATCTCTAATCCATCGTTAAGTTTTCGCGGGACACACTCCCGCCAACTTTAATAGCTGGAAAATGTAACGACGGCTAATCCGTCGTTACATCATCATAATTAGCGACGGACGTAAATCCGTCGTTAATATTGGTCGCTAAACCACACTTTTTTTGCGTGCATGTCTTAGAGTCTTGTTTTTAACTTGTCATTTAAACTATTTTATTTCAAGTCTTTCATATCTTGCATTGATTTATAAGTTTGATCTTTTGTTTAAGTTAATTCGTGTTATTGTGTTTTGATCCATTAGTTTATGTTTTGGAATCTTTGTATTGGAATCAACCCTTTTACCTATCCAAAGTCTAGATAATCTACTCGTCTATAGTTGTGGTACTTGTGTTATCGAATTTAATTTCACATTCCCTGTGGACTGACCTCGTTTCATTATATCTATAAATATGCTTTTATACTTGCAAGCATGACTTGAGCACAAAATGTAAAACAAAGTAAGCAAGAGTAATCCAGCGCATCAGTTTTTCATATATTTTTTAATTCTGGCCAATTGAAAACGTAAAATGAGTTCAAATTTTGTGTATTTAAGATAATTTGGTGTCCACGTAGATGTACACATTTCAGTTTTTGACTGCCACGTCAAATTCAATTGGTTGGAATTTGAAAATATGTGAAAAATCAAACAAGCATTAAGTTGATGTTATTAAAATTATATTTTTTAAATTGTGTGAAAAAACAAAAACACCCCAAGATTTATGTATTTTAAGGCAATTTACCCTTCTTTGAAGTACATACGAGATATATATAATTCGGCGATGCTTTTTCGAAAACATCAAGATTTAAAAGAACAAACAATTTAAATTTTTTGATTTTGTTTTGTACCTTCACATATTGATGAGTGGTGTTTTTACACAATATTTTGAAGTTTAAATGAAGTGAATTGAAGGGTTTTGCATGTGCTTTAACCCAAATTGCGCCATTTTAACCTCCCGACTGGGGAGTTTTGTTCCTTGTTTGAATTTTACAGGATATTGTGGACTAATAAATAAAATTTTAAGTGATTCAATGTCATGGGAAGATAGAGGATCGAATTGAAAGCATGTTGAAAGTTGAATCACCTCAATCGGACAAGAAACAAGAGAGAAGGAAGCAAAACTGTGAAAGGTGTCAGAGCAGGGGCGGAGGTGCGACCCCTGTAGCGCGAGTGACCCGATCGCGCCAATGGGCACGACCCATTCGACTATACAGAGTTTTGCCCTTTTTGAGACGCGAACACTCAGCGCACCCTGTGCACAATTTTCCCGATTTTCTTATTCTTTTTCCCCATTTTTTATTTTCTTTTAATCCTTTTATTCTTCCACTATATAAACCCACCCAAATTCAAAAATTAGAGCATTCCTTTCCACCTTTAGCCACTTTTAGTAAGAGAAATACTTGGAGAAGAAGAGATGAGAAATACAATTGAGGATTGAGCAACAAGGACAAAGTTGAAGCAAGATTTGAAGGCCAAAACATCCATCCGGGTTCATTTGTTCTTTAATTTTGTTAAAATCATGTTTCTTCTTGTAGAGATTTTGATTATCCATGTAATTATGCCCACTTGTGGAAGTCTTGGAAAGAATGCCAAATTATGCCAAGTTTTTCAAAGAAATGCTAGCAAATAAGAAGAAGTTAAAGGATCATCAGATTATGAGCCTCATGGAGAAATGTAGTGCAATTATTCAAAGGAAATTGCCACCAAAGCTTAAGGATCCGGAGAGTTTCATCATCGCTTGTGGTATTGTGAAGAAATTCTTTAGGAATGCCTTGTGTGACTTGAGAGCAAGAATAAATCTCATGCCCCTTTCTTTCTTCAAGGAACTCAACATTGGGAAGCTCAAGCCAATGCGTATTTGCTTGTAAATGGCGGATCACAATTTTACCTATCCGAAAGAGATCTTAGAAGATGTGCTAGTAAAGGTGGATAAATTTATCTTCTCAATTGATTTCTTGTTGCCTGATATTGAAGAGGAAAAAATGTGCCTTTCATTTTGGGGAGACCATTTTTGAAAACCGAGAGAGCTTTGATCGACATGGAGAAGGGTGAACTAATCCTCTGTGTGCATGAGTCAAGAGTTGTGTTCCCCATTTCCACGAGGAGAGAAGCCGCAAAAGATGATGAGCTTAAGAGCATTGAAGAATACAAGGTAGTCCAAGAAATAAAGCCACGAATTGAGAACATGAAAGTGAAGAAAGAGGTAGAGATATCCAAGAAATATTATAGGATCTTTGATCCGGATTTGACTTCTAAGCCTCAAAGAAAGAAAAAATGAGTTCTAAGGTGGTGTCAAGTGCCACCGAACCCGCCTTAACGGTAAGTCCATTCAAAATAAACCACTTCTTCTCTTTCAAACTTATTCGTACTTTGTTCCGAATAAGCTTGAGGGAGGGGGGAAGTGTGGTTATTTTGGACTCCTTTTTTATTTACTTTTATTTTGCATTATATGTAGTTTGCATTAAAATTTTGGTGAAATTTTAAATTTTCTAGTTTGTTTGCACGTTTACTTGCTTTCAATAACCAGTTGTTTTGGATTTGGTATTTGATCTTGTGGAGATTTGTGGTTGAAAATGGTTGAAGTGTGGATTGGGTTGTTATGGTGTTTATGATGAGATGGTTTTATTTGAAAAAATGACATGAAAGCATGTATGATTTGTTGATATTTGTCTTGATAGATTCTTAAATGCATTGTATCTTGATCTTGGTTGAGCCCATGTGAGTTTTTGAGCCAAAGATTACTTTATTTTTACAATCTTTTCCTTGCTTGTGTGATGATCAATTATACATGAATTGTCTGTAGAACTTCCATTATGTCTAACTCGAGATTGCAATAGTGTGTATGATGACTTGAAAAGGATTTAAGGCCATCTTTTGTCTAGCTTACTCCATCCAAATCTTACCATCTCCACGCTATAATCCCTTCTTAACCCCTTTGAGCCATGAGACCGCATTTATTATTTTGCTTTGGGTTGGGATTGAGTAGTGATGAGTATTGATGCTTGTGTAAGTTTGGAGTGCTTGAAATGAAATTGCATTTTAGAGTATTTGGAGCCTAAAATTCCAAATAACCCTTCTTAGCTCTCACAATAAAAAATAAAAAGGATTGAAATGAACACCTTGAAAAAAACGAGAGAAAAAAAAAGTTGAAAAAAAAAAGAAAAAAATGATGTGTTCACATTTTTTACCATTAAAAAGAAAGAGCAAGAAATGAGAGTGATATTGTTTATCATGATAAATTTCTAGACTTTGAGATTTTATGAAGCTTGAAAGGTGGAAGAGTACTTGTGTAGTTCTATTTGGTTAGTATGGAAATATAGGTTATTGAGGATTAATTCTTCATCGAGTCACTTAGCCAAACAATCCTCACCTTGCCAAAGAGCCTTCATTGTAATCTAGAATATAATAAGCCCTTAATTATTCTTGTTTGAAAGCACACATGGTAGTGGAGATGATAGACACTTTACAAGCCTATGGTAGACTTCTCGTATGACTTGATTTTGAGTGTATACACTTATAGCCTAAATACTTGAGTCATAAATGATCTTATATATATCATAGAAAGGTTACAACTTCTTTTGGCCATGTTGTCAAGGCTTGTTGATCTTTACTGAAAATGTGTTTTGAATCTCTGAAGCAATTTCCATCATTTTATCCGCACTTCATCATTTAAACCTTATTTCTCTTCATTGTTTGAGGATAAACAATCTTTTAAGTTGGGAGAATTGATGAAGAGTATTTTTGCACAATATTTTGAGGTTTAAATGAAGTGAATTGAAGAGTTTTGTACATATCCCATTTTAAACACTAATTTGATGGGATGAATCATAATTTGGTAGGTATTATGTGCACTAGGTGCACATCAGATGGTCAATGCGTTGATTGGGTCAACGTGCTGATAAAAAAACTCATCAAAATTAGTACCAATCGTAACACTAAAAAATATCACTTGTATCATTAAAAAGTATCGGCCAGAAAAAAAATAAAGAAAAAAGTTGTCAAATCAGTATTAATCGTAACACTAAAAATTATTACTCAAATTAAAAAAAATATATCACTTGTATCTCTAAAAAGTATCACTTATTTTGACTATTTTTTGTACAGGAGAATTTGTGCATAACTAGTAAACTAAAACTTATATGAGACCATCTTACAGGTTAAAATTCGAATCCAAAACTATATTTACTTAGAGGCACATTTAGAATTTTGTTGGTGTTTTGATTGTATTTAATTTGAGTGTCCGATTTCCCGTCTTACCAAACTCACAAGACTCCCCCAATTATTAACTCTAAATTTAAATTAAACCGCAATAAAAGTAAAAAAAAAAACAAAAACAAAAAACAAAAAAAATCAACACTCAAGAAACGAATTGCTGAACCCAAATTAAATCTCATCAATATTCTACCCGTTTGATAAATTGGCTTGGTACAAGCTAGAACTACATAAAATATGGTTGAAAACTGGTATAAATATAAGACAAGCTGAAACAATAAATATAAAGAACACGAAAGAATACAAAGATTTACATGGAACCTGAGATGAGTAAAAACATGGATAGAGGAGAATTTAATTATGATCTGTTAGAAATATGAACATAGATATAGTTCAAAACAACAACACGAACCGTAGATGAAACTAGATATTTATAAAGATACATATATTCAATCCCGATAGCCACAACTATACATTGCGAAAAAAATCCAAATTTATGGCATGGTGAGTCATTGAGCCTCTCAAACTCAACCTAAACAAAGTGGACCACCAACATCAAGGAAATCCAACATATAAAAAAAACGAATATTGTAAATTTGACGAAATTATTGAACGGGTCATAATTAATTGATGCTAAGAAAATTATGAAGCTTCCTATACAGCTTTCTGCACCCAAATTAAGTTCCAAGAATACTGCATTATTTAATTGACCTTGACTTAGACATGCATACGCAAAGCAAATTAAATGCATTGGCTAGCGTAAACGCGCGTCAGTATATATTTGTGTGAAAAGTATCTCACTGTTTAATTAAATTAAATGAATCTAATTAAAATCTCACTGTTTAATTAAATTAAATGCAGTCGTTACAAGTCAACTCATAATTCTCTTTTTTTTTAACATATCATAATTTTTGCGTTCAGGATTGAGTTATCGTTGCTGACTTTAATTTGAGCTTAGCAGCACAGCGAATACACGTACATGAAGTGTGACGACATATTATATATAGCAGTATAAAATAAAAAAGAATGAATACAAATCCCTCGCATTGACCAACTACATACTAATTAGGAGAATTAATAATTTGAGTAATTTCTTGGAAACTTTCAATAAGAAAATCGACTCAGAAGCAGACTCGTAGAGTTATTACGTAGCTAGCTTGGCTTATGTGTTTAAAAGTAATGGCTAACCAAACATACATGTTCCTCTTCAATCTATCTGAATTGTTTAATGTTTTCAAATACATAAACAGAGGTATATATATATACTCCCTCCGTCCCGATTATATAGTCCACATTTCTATTTTGAGGTGTCCTGATTACATAGTCACATTACTATAATTAGTGTTATTTGTAATATGAATATACAATTATACCCTTATTAGGTTTTAGAAATTAAAAAAATTAAACATTTAAGTTTGTGAAAGTTATAAATCTTAAATGTTATTTTTTCAAAAAAAGAGAAACATTAATTAAAATTGACCAATTTAATTATTTGCATGTACTTGAATTTGATCAATTCTATTGATATTCATTGTATTTGCGCTTCATTAATTGTATATTTTCTTTGTTTCAAATTATTAATACATTAAAGTTGAGCTAAAATTTAAGTTTTATTAATTTTCATTAAATAAGGTTAAAGTTGGAAGTTTAGCTTTTATTTCTTGTTTTCATAAATATTTTTAATCTACGTGCGAGTAGAAAATGGACTATATAATTGGGACGGAGGGAGTATATATATATATATATATATATATATATATATATAGGGATTGGATCTGGTGGGAACCCTTCCCCAGGTGGGAACAAGGAACCCATCCCATCCACCCATTTATAGATTTGGATGACGAAGATTAAAACAAATTATCGGTGGCAAACTTGTAAATATATTGAACTTTTTAAAAGGTGACATATTGGTAAATAAATTGAACTTAAAGTGGGGGTTAATTTCTTTCCGTCAAAATACAATGATGATGTCATCATATTTGTACAAATATTGTAGAAACTTTAATCAATCATAACTTGCTCATTTTTAATCGGATTTACGCAAATCATATATCAAATTAAAGCTCTTTTCATACTCTTTTATTTAAGATCCATATTGCATATCCTTATTTGAAAAAAATAGATGAAAAATACAAAAATTAATTTTCAGGCATATTTTTCATACAAAACAACCCCAGATTTATATTAGCACGACTTATATAATATTTTAGCACGATCTATATAACATTTTAGCATGAAACTACTCGCATAATAACATGATATATATAGGACATTTGAGCATAATCCGTAACTTATATAAGCATTTTGTTCATGACTTACTTGTTTTAATTAAATTTATGCAAATTATATATCAAAATAAAGATATTCTCATTAGATTGGGGTGAACTCATTTGGAGGCATGTTATTAAAATTCTCATTTTAGCATGTTGTGTAATACATTTTAACATGTTGTGTAATATATTTAAGCATAGTGTGTAATACATTTTAGCGGGTGATATTATGAATATTTTTCAAACAATTTTATATAAACATCTACACATTTATAGACACTATAAAACGAAAAATACGAGTTGATGATAAAGAAAAAAAAAGAATGAGAAAGTGAAGCAACGAATGAGATGACTGACAACTAAGAAAGAAAATGAGAGAATAGTTCCCGAAACGAGATAAAGTTTATGAGAACAAAATATGTGCTACAGTTCTAAGTACAGAGAGTAACATACAAAGTGAAAGGAACAAAGCTGAGGAAAACCTACACTACAAGCTCTCATGTGAAGATGATCCAATTAATGTTGTAGCATTTGTTATGTCGAAGTGATTATACTGTTAATAAAATTTCTACAAGTACTATTAATTTCAAGACATTTCTTATGAATATTAATTTATGTTGATAAATATTAGTTCAAGTTGAAGAATATTAGTTTAAGGTGATGAATATTAGTTTCAGACATTAGTTATTTATATTTGGAAATGTCATTGCTAGCGTGAATTTTTCTTTATACGAGCATGATATTGTTGTTTTATTAGCATCATATAGTATTTCATTTTAGCATTATACAATATTTCATTTTAGCACCATACTTCCGTGATTTTAGCATGATGTTTTATACCCTAATAGGAACACAATAAACCCTAATCGAATTGGGTACACTTAATTTAACCCCATTCTCACTTCATTTTAACTTGATGTTATGAACAATAAACCATAATGCGATGTAATAAAATCTAATGGAAATGTTATACATCCTAATGGGAATGTGACAAAAAAATTAGCATGCTACTTCCCTCATTTTAGCCTGATACTTAATTACCTCATTTTAGCCTGATCTACTACTAAACAACAATGAAGGATCTAGAAAATCGTAACGCGAATATAATAAATCCTACTTGGGAATAATGAACCCTAATGAAAATGTTATAAACCCTAATTGAGAATAATGAACCCTAATGGGGATGTCATAAATCATAATTGGAAATAATGAACCCTAATGGTAACGGGACATCAAATTTAGCCTTATTTTGCCTTCATTTTAACCTGATACATCCCCCATTTTAGCAAGATACTATAAACAGTAACGGGTCATGCAATAAACCCTAATTGAGAACAATGAGTCCTAATACGAATGTAATAAATCCTAATTGGGAAGAATAAATCCTAATTGAGAAAAATGAACCCTAATGAGAATGTGACATCAAGTTTAGCATGCTACATCCCTCATTTTAGCCTGATAATTTTCTAATTTTAGCATGATTTGATAAACAATAATGGGGGATGCAATAAACCATAATGAGAACATATTTAGCCTCATACTTCTTTGATTTTAGCATCATATTCTAAACAGTAATTGAGATTGACAAACCTTAAAATTAATATAATAACCATAAAGGGAATGTCATAAAATTTTTGAAAAAAATCATATATTCTTGAAATAAAATAAAATAAGTCCTAAAAATGAATATTTTATATATTTTTTTTTCATATTTCTTCGGATAAACAAAGCCATGTAGGATCTTGAATGAAATAGTATGAAAAAAAATTATAATTTGATATATTATGTGAAAAAACTTTGCGTTTATGAATTTTTAGCATTAAATTACTCTCATATTAGCATAGTGTATAAGAGATTTTAGCATGACGTTACATATCAGTATTACGTCTATATGTGGATAAAGTTATTGTTGTTAATTGAAACTTTCAATTTATTGTGAAATTTATCCAACATGTAACTTACATCAGCATCATTTATCACATATCAGAAATAAATTTGAATGATATTATAAATATCAGCATAAGTCATGTCATTTTAGCATGGACTATGAACCATTCCAGCATGATGTATATGTCATTTTAGCACGAACTATAATAATAACAGAATCATTGACGAAAAAATGAAAATAAATACAGGAATTAGAATTGGACGAGATAATTAAAAAAGATAAATACATGAATCAACAACATTATATGAAAAAAGATGAAACAAGGTAAAAATTTAATTCAGATAATTTAGAAAAAAATACCATTTAATCCAAAAGGAATAATAACGTTTACAAACAAATCAAGAAATCCTAAAAATTTAAAATGTGCATGTGAATGTAAAAAAAATATATATCAAGAATTCAAAAGCGTGTCTGAACCAACAACATCAATTTTAAGTTTTTGCATAAAAAAATCCTCTTAACCACATATATATTTACAGTTATAATATTTTATTAGTTTAATAAATTATTAAATTATCATAATGTTTCAATTTGTATTTAGTAAATGGTTTGCAAAACAAACAGAGAGAGGGGAGAGGAAATACATGGAAAATAGAGAGAGAAATGGTGGGAAGAGAGAGAGAAAAGTGCACAAAGAAAAAAAATCGTGAATATTGAAGAGTGGAGAAAATCATGTTTCAAAACATAAGAATTATTGAATTACCATAATACCCTCTTTTACTTAAAGTTGTAAATAATTACAAGTATGCCACCTTGCATTTGAGCAAACTTTGACTAAATTGTGACCCTTAAGATCTAAGTAATGGAAAGTTTAGACGAGTTTCTAGTTCCCATCTGCACGAAGGGTTCTCATTTGATCTATTCCCTATGTATATATATATATATGTATACATAGTCATTGTTTCGATAGTTTCTCTCTCTATTCCGACAATGGAAACCACATTCCTTTTCGAAGCCAGGAGGAAGTACTTCAATTCTGAAAATGTACGTTATTTGAGAGATGATAATGTTCCCAGTGAATGCACATAAATTTTTTGCTGCATGTATTTGTGTGATTGATTTTCAGTTGATGCGAATGATTATATTTATGAATGTCTATACATTGCATACATATGTATGTATGTATGTATGTATATCGATAGGCAGACGAGATATACGCACAAGAGATCGCGATAGATGATTGGATTCAGATCCCTCCAGTAAGAAGTGCAAGATGGTGGTTCTCTGCAGTTCATAATGTTACTGCTATGGTTGGTGCTGGAGTCCTTGCTTTTCCTTATGCCATGTCTGAATTAGGATGGTAACAATTAATTTATTTGAGTTCCCATTTAAAAAAATTAGTTAATCACGATTTCTATCCCAAACTTTGAGCGAAATAACAAAAATAATCTAATATTTAACTAACTGATCGCTTCGAACATTGCAACAAATATAAGACGAGTCAAAATTCGGCATATATGTTACAATGTTTAAAGTTCAGCTACACTAGATTGAAATTACTTTAAATTATAGCACAAGTTTTTTATTTCGCTCAAAGTTTGGAATAAAAAGTGTAATTAACAAAAAAAAAAAAAAAAAAACTCAATACAAAAGCTTGCTTGTTGAACAACAGGGGTCCTGGATTAACAGTACTCATCCTGTCATGGACCATAACTCTCTACACATTGTGGCAAATGGTGGAGATGCACGAATTGGTTCCAGGAAATCGTTTCGACAGATATCATGAGCTCGGACAGCATGCATTCGGCCATAAGCTCGGGTTGTGGATCGTAGTGCCACAGCAGCTCGTAGTCGAAGTTGGAGTCGACATAGTGTACATGATTACAGGAGGGCGATCTCTTTGTAAATTCCATGATTTGGTTTGCAAAGATTGCAAGAAAATCAATCCTACTTATTTCATAATGATTTTCGCCTCTGTCCATTTTGCACTCTCCCAACTTCCTGACTTCAATTCAATTTCCGGTGTCTCCCTCGCTGCAGCAGTCATGTCCTTGAGGTATCATTCTAATTAACAATTTTGTCACCCAATTGTTCTAAAAAGTAAAAAAAGCAAATAATCAGCTATTTAATCACTTAATTGTTTGAGGGATCTAGACCAGTCAGATGGTGAAACACAAGTACATATACATTAGTAATAGTTGTAACTTTTTTGTGTTCAATATTCTATGGTTGAAGCTACTCTACAATAGCATGGGGAGCTTCTGCAGCCCAGAAAGGCGAGCAACACGACGTAGAATATGGGTACAAAGCCACGACACCGAGTAGTACTGTCTTTTCATTCTTCAACGCGTTGGGGAGCGTTGCTTTCGCGTATGCAGGCCACAACGTGGTGTTGGAAATTCAAGCGACGATGCCTTCAACACCACAGAGGCCTTCGAAGAAGCCTATGTGGAAGGGAGTCATCGTTGCTTACATCATTGTCGCCATATGTTACTTTCCCGTTGCAATTATTGGATACTGGACATTCGGAAATGAAGTGGATGAAAACATTCTCATCACGCTACAGAAACCTGTTTGGCTCATTGCCATGGCTAACATGTTTGTGGTGGTTCATCTCATTGGAAGCTATCAGGTCAAATTAACTTAATTCAACTTTATCTAGCTAATTTAATTATCTATTCGTTTGGTCAATAAAACTATATATACTTGATTAATCTGATTTTGATTTGGTTTGTTTATGTGGTGCTGCAGATCTATGCGATGCCGGTTTTTGACCTAATTGAAATGGCCCTTGAGAAGAAACTGAGGCTCAAGCGGAGTTGGTATCTGCGCTTTCTTGCAAGGAATACTTATGTGGGTGTGTAGAATGTCATTTTCATCAAATTAATTAATTTTATCCTAACAAAAAAATATAATTTATTAGTTACGTGATACAAAATTCAATTAATATATACTTACAATTTCAATAAACAAATTTCTTGACTTCAGCTTTTACGATGTTTATGGCCATGACGTTCCCTTTCTTTAATGGGCTTCTTGGCTTTTTTGGTGGATTCGCATTTGCCCCAACCACATATTTTGTAAGCAACTATAAATTTAATTCTTGATTAAATTCATTAACCTGTCAATAATAATTTAATCCTTAATTTCTTCAGCTTCCGTGTATCATTTGGCTTATAATCAAGAAACCTAGAAAGTTCAGCCTGTCTTGGTTCATTAACTGGGTAAGTATAGTTTTAAGCTGTCATAATTTTCCTAGTTTTTACCTCCTTTTTGCTTGTATATATGTGAGTGATGATTATTTGTGCTATGAATCAGATTTGCATAGTAGTCTGTTCTCTTTTAATGGTCGTTGCTGGCATTGGAGGGCTAAATGAGATCATACGCCAAGCACATGGCTACAAGTTTTACTCTGGAAGTTGTGCAGATCATACCAGCTAACAAAGACATATCTATCACATGATATCCTATTTTAATTTAATTTTTCTTTGTAAGTTTCAATAGCTTAGTGTATATTGATACAAATAGAACAATTAAGTAATTGAACATGTATCATTTTGACGAAATGCAAGAGAACGTACATATTTGTAAATACTAGGAGCGATAACGTGTATTGCACGCTTTCTTAAATTTTTTATCCCCATGTTTGACGCATGAGAGATAGTTAGATATTGGTCAGCACGCATAGTATGCCCTTGCTATAAGTAATAATTGAGTTTATAAACTAATTACGAACTTTTCAAGCATATAATATTTCTAATTATCATTTTGAGCATTATTGAAAGAAAAAATAAGAAGCCAGTATTATTAAAAAAATACAAAACTTTTGCTAATCAACTATCAGCTGGTTATCCTATTCAGATCTGTTTATGTTGTTTTGTTTGTACTTTATATGTATAGTGTTTTATTTGTCAAAATAGATCTTATTCATGAACACTTGAGAATGTTGGAATTCTTCTGTACATTAGAATCAGGTGATAGAATTCCATAAATTAAAAAAAAAAAAACAAATAACGAAGATTAGTTTATGTTGAAGTTCAAATCATGGCAAGTCCGATACTTTATATATATAGGGCTGGGAAAAAATACCATTATACTATATTTACCGTACCGAAAAAATATGGTAATACTGAACTTTAAGGTATGCCGGTTTTTTCGGTAAGGTATGATACCATATAGAAATTTTGGATAAGGTAACGGTATGAAATTTTAAAAACTGAGATATACCGATGGTATACCGAACTTTTTCGGTATATACCATTAGTTCGGCATATACGATATATACCGTTGATTGTTATGCAAATAAGAAGAAGTTAAAGGATCATGAGATTGTGAGCCTCACGGAGAAATGTAGTGCAATTATTCAAAGGAAATTGCCACCAAAGCTCAAGGATCCGGAGAGTTTCATCATCGCTTGTGGTATTGTGAAGAAGTTCTTTAGGAATGCCTTGTGTGACTTGAGAGCAAACATAAATCTCATGCCCCTTTCTTTTTTCAAAGAACTCAACATTAGGAAGCTCAAGCCAATGCGTATTTGCTTGTAAATGGCGGATCACAATTTTACCTATCCGAAAGGGATCTTAGAAGATGTGCTAGTAAAGGTGGATAAATTTATCTTCTCAATTGATTTCTTGTTGCTTGATATTGAAGAGGACAAATATGTGCCTTTTATTTTGGGGAGACCATTTTTGAACACCGAGAGAGCTTCGATCGACATGGAGAAGGCTGAACTAATCCTCCGAGTGCATGAGTCAAGAGTTGTGTTCCCCATTTCCACGAGGAGAGAAGCCACAAAAGATGATGAGCTTAAGAGCATTGAAGAATACAAGGTAGTACAAGAAATAAAGCCACAAATTGAGAACATGAAAGTGAAGAAAGAGGTGGAGATACCCAAGGAATATTATAGGATCTTTGATCCGGATTTGACTTCTAAGACTCAAAGAAAGAAAAAAATGAGTTATAAGGTGGTGTCAAGTGCCACCAAACCCGTCTTGACGGTAAGTCCGTCCAAAATAAACCACTTATTCTCTTTCAAACTTATTTGTACTAGGGGGAGTTCAAGGTAACAAATTGATATATATGTATTTTGTGTTGTCTAATATTATTACTAACGCAGTTGTTTATTTATGTGTTAATACAGAAGGAGTATAGGTGGTTTTATCCTGATAAGGAGGTGCTTCCACTGTTGTGGAAGAAGTGTCAGGACCGGTACAAGGACATGGTGCATCACATGAAAAAGTATGACTACCAGCGGGCCGGCAGAGACCCGATTTTGTGCGCCAGGAGGACTGGCCTAGCTGGATAACATACTGGCAGGCGAAGGACACTCAGGAGAAGGCTCGAGTGGCCAAGAAGAACTGCCTGATCGAGCCTGATGGACTAGGATCATCCAGCCAGACTCACCACGAAGCTGCCAGATCAGCCGTGGATCATATGCACGATCTGGTATGAGTTATGATAATTATTCAAGTTTATAGTATAAAAAATTAACACTTTCTAATTTATTTTATTTTATTTTGTTGAATCAGGCTAGAGAGCAACACCTGTCCGAATGGGAGTCGCGCAATCAGACCTACCTCCGGCTTCACTGCCCGGACGGTCTCTGTACCTCAGCCAAGGCGAGAGAGAACAAGGTAAGTTTTTACTAATATTTTAATATATATATATAGGTATAAATATGTATATTATT
The DNA here is from genome assembly GCA_026008535.1 of Perilla frutescens. Taxonomy (NCBI): domain Eukaryota; kingdom Viridiplantae; phylum Streptophyta; class Magnoliopsida; order Lamiales; family Lamiaceae; genus Perilla; species Perilla frutescens. Next base: position 32,728,816 of record BRKX01000009.1, read on the forward strand.
TACTAATATTCTGATAAATGCAGGAGAAGTGTGACGCCTTGGCTGCTGAGTGGATATATAGCGGACAGTAGGGAGCCGGACAGCTGGAGTATCCTCCTCGTCAGCTAGCCTGGGCTCTGGCTCGCTATACACCCAGGCAGAGCTCGATACGAGACTGGTTGAGATGCAGGCACAAATGGAGGCACAGATGGAGGAGAAGCTGAGTGCCGAACGAACGACTATGCAGCAGGTGCTGGAGAAGCAGGCCAGGATGGAGTCCCTGCTTGAGCGCCTTCTAGTCGGGTGGTGCTGGAGGATCCGGAGGGTCTGGTAGCGGATCCGGCAAGCAGGATGATAGATCCGAGTAGTGTAAATTTGTATTATATTACATTTTTGAATAATTATTAATTTGTATTTAAATTATGTGCAATTATATATATATATATATATTTTAATTTTATGATGTTTTATTATATATATTTGGGTACAAAAAAATAATAAAAAAAATGAAAAATAACCGAATAAAAAAATAAAAAATAAAAATAAAAAGGCGACGGACTGGTTTTCGTCGCCTCACTCGTGGCCTCGATTCCACGACTGAAATTGACGACAGTTGAAGGCGACGGAATATTCCGTCGTTAAGTCTGTCGCCTTATTTTTTTAGCGACTACAATAACGAGACAGACCATATCCGTCGCCATTCCATCGCCAATTACGTTTAGCGATGTAAATTTCCGTCGCTATTTATTGATTTTCTTGTAGTGAATATTAAGTAAGTTTATAATATTTTATACAATTTATAAATACATTATAAAAAGATGTTATGAATAATATTCTTAATGTTTCTTACATATTTAGATTTACAATACAATTATAGTTTGTAATCTAATAAATAAAAATAAGAAATAAGAACACAAACAATAATATAATATTTTTACATTTAAGTTAGTTAATCTTTGTGATATTATACAAATATATATGCGTGTGTGTGTGTGTGTGAGTTATAAATGATTAATATATAATACTTAGTAAATATGATATACACATATAAATATCTAGTAAATTTACAACATCAAATAATTATAATTAATCTTATGTTATACTTAATGCATGGTAATGATAATTGATAAATATATTATTATTTAATCCTTAGTAAATAATTCTTACAATATCTAAATTAACGCCGTAATATTTATTTAGTTTATGATATTTTATCAATTTATATATAAATTACACCTGAAAGATAAACAATTTAATGTTATATCATATATGTGATGAATAAAAATCTTATATTTTCATTCAATTTTATATTTTTAATTCATATTATCAAAATCAAGAAATCAAACATATTATACATACACTTAAATAATATAATCAAGAAATCTTTAATTATTGTTGTATGAAAAGATTTATTTTATTTTGTTGAATTTTGATCGATATTAGCAGTGTTTCATATTTTTAGTAAATATATGAGATATACCGTAAGATGATATGGTACGGTATACGGATGTCGGTAAGGTATACCGAAATAAATGTAAGGTAAATGTATGCAATTTATTTTATACCGAAATTAAGATATACTGTATGAAAGTATACTGAATGTTAAGATAAGATAATTGTATGAATTTTCTCCATACCATATAAGTAAGGTAAAGTAAAGGTATAATGAAAAAAGTAAAGTGTACCTTACATTCCCACCCTTAATTAACACTTTGCCTTTTACTCAATAGTATGAGTTGCGGATTTGTATGAAGTAGAAAATAACAATTAAAAAAATATTAAACAAATATTTATCACTATATATCCCATAGTATTCAAACTGGTTTTAAAACCCGAAAAATTGATAATCTAATATATCCATAAAAAAATATGAAAACTAATATAAGAATTACTTTTTGAACCCTGAAAAATTTTATCTAAGAGCTATCAAAATAGTTGGTTCAGTTTATAAATTTAATTTAATAAAATTTCCTCTCAAAGTAGTTTATATATATATATATATATATATATATATATCATTATCACTACAAGAAAAATGGAGTTTAGCGACTGACACTAGCGACAGATTTTTATTCGTCGCTACTAACGATGAACTAACGATGCTTTGTGCGTCACTAACTCTTCAGCAGTAAAATTTTCTAGGACCGGTTCGCGGTTATTTACGACGGATCTACGACGGAAAGAGTGTTGTTAAACTTAACGACGAACTTGGTCCATCATTATTTTTTTTAATTAAATAATAATATTAATGACAGAATGTATCCGCCTTTAGCATTTCTTATTTTTCATTTAATTTAATTATTTAACGACAGAATTAATCAATCGTTAGTTATTTAATTAAATATTAATTTTAATTTTTAATTTTAACGACGGATGTTATCCGTTGTTAGTATTTTTTTATATTTCTGATTAAATTTTTAATTTTAACGACGAATATAATTCGTTGCTAGTCCGTCGCTAAAAGTCGATTATACAACTGAACCAGCCGTAGAAAATGCATTCGACCCCAAGCCCTAAATCCCCAAATCACCCAACCCTCCCTCTTCCCATCCCCGACCAAGAATGGCGGCGGCGAAAGGTATCTCTCGCTGCCTCTCCCTCTCTCTGTCTCTCTCCCTCTTGCCCTCGTCTCTCTCTTAGTTCTCTCTCTCTCTCTCTCTCTCGTTCTCTCTCTATGTATATATCTCTATCTCTCGCTGCCTCTCCCTCTCTCTTCCCCCCTCTGTCGCTGCCCTCTCTCTCTTCCCCCTTCTCTCTTTCGTTGCTCTTCTCAGTGTGTGTGTGTGTGTGTCTGTGTGTTCAGTGTGTGTTTGTGTGTGTGTGGCTGTGTGTGTTTGTGCGTGTATCTGTGTGTGTTTATGCATGTATTTGTGTGTGTTGTGTTTGTGTATCTACATTTATGTGTGTTTAATTTGATTTATTTGTTTTTAATTAATTATGTATTTTTGTCATTAATTAGGTGAGTCTCAATTATCGACATATGCAATTGTTTTTGTTTTGATTGACAAACCAGGTTAGATTCTAATTCTACAATTATAAGTTGTTATAACCTATGAATATATATGATTATTCTCAAGTTTAATGTTGTAATTAAATATATTGTTATCTGTTATAGGATTGAAATACAAGTAATATTATAAATATTATTAAGCCTTATCTGATAAGGTAAATTAGTGATTACATTAAAAATTATTCATTATTTATTTTTGTTTGTATTAAGGATTTATGTTTATTTATTTTATGGGATGAGGGCCCTGTATCCCTCTTTATTAATCATTTTATTTGAATGGATGCGGGCCCTTGGATCCCTCTATATTAATTGTTAGTGTTGTTGGTATTAATTGAAAAACTAGATGAACGTGGATCAATTAACGTAGAGTCGAGAACTTGGAACTATGATTTTCACATAGGTGCTGTCCAGATTTTGAATATTTATTTACTTTTATTCACCAATTATTGATTGAATTATTAGCATTTGTTGATTTTGTTATTGGTATTGTTTGATTAAGTAGTGGAACATAGATCAATCAGCGTAGAGTTAAGAACTTGGGACTATGATTTTCACATTGGTGCTGCCAAAATTTTAAAAAAATTATTATTTTTTTTACCAATTATTGATTGAATTGTTGGTATTTGTTGGTTTTGCTGTTGTTATTGTTTAATTAAGTAGTGAAACATAGATCAATTAGCGTAGAATCGAGAACTTGGGACTAGGATTTTCCCATAAGTGCTACTGAAATTTTGAAAATTTTCTTTTCTTTTTTTATTTATCAATTATTGATTGAATTGTTGGCATTTGTTGGTTTTGTTGTTGGTATTGTTTGATTAAGTAGTGGAACATAGATCAATTAACATAGAGTCGAGAACTTGGGACTATGATTTTCACATAGATGCTGCCGAAATTTTGAAAAATTTATTTAATTTTATTCAAAACTCGTTTAATTAGATAAGTTTTCGACCAGCTTCTCATCTAACAATGAGTGCTAATCATGATTGGATGTACAAACGATATGGAGCTAATGGGTGTTTAAATTCGGATTTCCTGAATAGACTTGAAAGCTTCATCAAATTTGCTGCTAGTCGGCCCGCGTTTATGGATGGAGACAAAATTAAGTGTCCATGTCGTAGATGTGATAATATTATATGACATGTTCAATGCTGTAGATAAATAGTTTTGGCCTGACTGTCAGACGCATTCACAATTGTTACTCGTGACTCATCTTATGACCTTGAAGTCTGAGAACAACATGTCACAGAGGTGCTTTGATCAGATTACAGAATTGATGAAAGAGATAGTGCCTGAGAATAACTTAGTCACAAATAATTTCTATACCACAAGGAAATTATTGCGCGGTATGGGATTACCAGTAGAGAAGATTGACTGTTGCTTCAGAAATTGCATGATCTTTCAGGCGGGAGACCGTGGATTATGTGGCCATCCTCGATACAAGAGTCAAGATAATGAGAATCGGAAGAAAAAAGTAGCTCATAAGAAGATGTACTATTTTCCTCTCACTCCTCGACTGCAGAGATTGTATGCATCTAACGCCATAGCTGCTGAAATGCATTGGCATGCATCATCAGTTGATGATGGGGTGATGCATCATCCAGCAGATTTTGTTGGTTGGAAGCATTCGAATGAAAAATTTCCTGATTTTACAGCCGAAATTTGCAACATTAGGTTGGGTCTTTCTACAGATGGTTATAAATTTCATACCATGAATCATGGAACATGTACAGCTACAATGAACAGTAGAGTATGTGTGAAAGGTACCGCGTATGATACGGATGAGAACAATTACTACGGCTTCCTTGAAGAAGTGTTTGAGCTTGAATATCCCGGTATGCCAATTAAAATGATAGTATTTGTTAGGAAAAACTATCAAGGAACCCCTAGATTAGGTTTTGATGAGATGTCAAAATTAGTTATGAAAAACTGACTGAAATTCAAGTTGTAGTTCGGAGCTGACCAATCCAGGGCATCAAAAAGGAACTCAAGCAGAGTCAAAGTCAACCAATCTGAAGAAAGGTCTACAAGCTGAAGGATACGTTATCCAGTCAAGATTCAACACAACTGAGGAGTCGAACAAGTTAAGACAAACTGACATCTAAGTCAGTTGAGCTGAGGGAGAAAAGAATTGACTAAAGACTGAGGCAACTGATAAAACATCAGTTTAAGCTAGAGACTGGAAGTATCCAACTGATGGCCAAACTGAAGCAAGCAAGACAGATCAGCTGAAGGCCAGAACTGTAGATAGCTAGCTTGTGACTAATCAAGATAACAAGAAAGCTCAAAGAGAAATCAGTCAAGCTGACAAGATACCCAAGAATTTGAGATCAGTCGAACTGGAGAAACAAAAAGCTCAGAACTGCTAACTGGAGCTATAGCCAAAATCAGCTGACAAGCCCAGAACTGCCAACTGGAGCGATAGCGAAAATCAGCTGACAAGCCCAGAACTGCCAACTGGAGCGATAGCCAAAACTCAACTGACAAGCTCAGAACTGCCAACTAGAGCGATAGCCAAACTTAGCTGACAAGCTCAGAACTGCCAACTGGAGCCATAGCCAAACTCAGCTGACAAGCTCAAAACTGCCAACTGGAGCAATAGTCAAACTCAGCTCATAAGCTCGGAACAGCTAACTGGAGCAATAACCAAACTGAGCTGAAAAGTCCAGAACTGCCAACTGGAACTCAAAACTGCCAAGAAAACTGAAGCCAGAGAACCTTAGAGTTTATTGCTCAAACCGGCGAATCTTGGAATAAATGCTCCTACAAAGATCCTGGAATTAAATATCTAATGAAGATCAATTGGCAGAGTAACGGCTACTTCAACCATAAGCTCCAAGCGATCATTAAAGACCACCTGATATTGATGAGCCAACAGAGCCACCGATCAATAGACAATGGAACTCAATGGTCATAAAGTCACTCCTCTATAAAAGACGAGTGAATTAGAGTTTAAAATACCTTTTGCCAACTCCCGACTCTTCGTCTACATAACTTTCACATATACAAGAAAGAGCTTTTCTTTCTCCGTCCCACTCAAGCTCAAGTTCAACTTTTGATAGAAACTGCGAGAGTCCAACTGAGAAGAAGAATTCACAGAATCAAGATATTCAGCCAGCTATTGACGATCCAGCCAGGGCAGCCTTCTCAGTTCCAGCTATTCAACGATCAACTACTCAGCTCAATTAAAGGAACACATCAGTTGATACCCCCTGTTCAAGACTCACCTCTTGAAGATCGTAACAGATCTAAAACCTTGTAAAGATGATAATAGCACCTATCTTCCTAGCGAGCATTTACGGACTTCAAGTGTGAGCCGTTGACCCGCTGAGGTAGCGAGCAGTTACCAGGTTCAGCCAACTGTCATTCATTGTGTAATTTGTAAAGAAACTCAAGTTATATAGTGAAGATGCCCTTCTGCGGAAGGAAGAGAGGACGTAGAAGTGTGAGACTTCGAACCTCTATAAATCACTTGTGTGCTGCACTATTTTGATTATTGCATATCTTTGAACTACACACAATATCACACAAGCTGCACTCAAACTGTTTTAACTAATCAACAAGTTTATGCATAGATAAGTTTCGCTAAGCGAGTCAAAGGGCTCTGTGTTGGTCCCGGGCGAGTCGATATCAGTTTAGAGGGAGGGGTGAATAAACTGATTCAAAACTTCAAGAACTTTTGCTTTAGATGCGGAATAGCAGGGCCCTTTGACTCGCTTAGTGAAACTTATCTATGCACAAACTTGTTGATCAGTTAAGACAGTTTGAGTGCCGCTTGTGTGATATTGTGTGCAGTTCAAAGATATGCAATAATCAATATAGTACAGGACACAAGCGATTTATAGAGGTTCGAAGTCTCAAACTTCTACGTCATCTCTTCCTTCCGCAGAAGGGCAACTTCACTATATAACTTGAGTTTCTTTACAAATTACACAATGAAGGACAATTGGCTGAACTTGGCAACTGCTCGCTACCTCAGCGGGTCGACGGCTCACACTTGAAGTCCCTAACTGCTCGCTGGGAACGTAGGTGCTATTTTTATCTTTACAAGGTTTTAGATCTCTTTCGATCTTCAAGAAGTGAGTCTTGAACAGGGGGTATCAACTGATGTGCTCCTTTAATTGTGCTGAGTAGTTAATCATTGAATGGCTGGAACTGAGAAGGCTGCCCTGGCTGGATCGTCAACAGCTGGCTGAATATCTTAATTCCATGAATTCTTTTTCTCAGTTGGACTCTCGCAGTTTCTATCAAAAGTTGAACTTGAGCTTAAGTGGGAGGGAGAAAGAAAAGCTCTTGCTTGTATATGCGAAAGTTGTGAAGGCAATAAGTTCTTTGTATTAAAGATTTGCGAAGAGTATTTTAAACTCTGATTCACTCGTCTTTTATAGAGGAGTGATTTTATGACCGTTGAGTTCCATTGTCCATTGATCGGTGACTCAGTTGGCTCATCAATGGCAGGTGGTCTTTAATGATCGTTGGGAGCTTTTGGTTGAAGTAGCTGTTACTCTGCCAATCAATCTTCATTAAATTCCAAGATCTTTGTAGGAGCATTTATTCCAAGATTCGCCGGTTTAAGTAATAAACTCCAGGGTTCTCTGGCTTCAGCTTTCTTGGTAGTTTTGAGTTCCAATTGGCAGTTCTGGATTTATCAGCTCAGTTTGATTATCGCTCCAGCTGGCAGTTCCAAGCTTGTCAGCTAAGTTTGGCTATTGCTCCAGTTGGCAGTTCCGAGCTTGTCAGCTGAGTTTGGCTATTGCTCCAGCTGGCAGTTCCGAGCTTGTCAGCTGAGTTTCACTATTGCACCAGTTGGCAGTTCTGAGCTTGTTAGCTGAGTTTGGCTAATTTCTCTTGATCTTTCTAGTCAGCTTGACTAATCATAAGCTGGCTGTCTATAGTTCTGACCTTCAGCTGATCTGTCTTGTTTACTGCAGTTTGACCATAAGTTGGATACTTCCAGTCTCTAGCTTAAATTGATGTTTTATCAGTTTCTTCAGTCTTCAGTCAACTCTTTTCTCCCTCAGCTCAACTGACTTGGTTGTCAGTTTGTTTTGACTGGTATGACTCCTCAGTTGAGTTGAATTTTGACCAGATGATGTATCCTTCAGCTTGTAGACCATTCTTCAGATCAGTTGATTTTGACTCTACTTGAGTTCCTTTTTGATGCCCTGGATTGATCAGCTCCGAACTAAAACTTGAATTTCAGCGAGCTGTTGACGATCCAGCCAGGGCAGCCTTCTCAGTTCCAGCTATTCAATGATCAACTACTCAGCTCAATTAAAGGAGCACATCAGTTGATACCCCCTGTTCAAGACTCATCTCTTGAAGATCGAAAGAGATCTAAAACCTTGTAAAGACGACAATAGCACCTACATTCCTAGCGAGCAGTTAGGGACTTCAAGTGTGAGTCATCGACCCGCTGAGTTAGCGATCAGTTACCAGGTTCAACCAACTGTCCTTCATTGTGTAATTTGTAAAGAAACTCAAGTTATATAGTGAAGTTGCCCTTCTGCGGAAAGAAGAGAGGACGTAGAAGTTTGAGACTTCGAACCTCTAGAAATCACTTGTGTGTTGCACTATTTTGATTATTGTATATCTTTGAACTGCACACAATATCACAGAAGCTGCAATCAAACTGTCTTAACTGATCAACAAGTTTGTGCATAGATAAGTTTCACTAAGCGAGTCAAAAGGCCCTGTTATTCCGCATCTAAAGTAAAAGTTTTTGAAGTTCTTAATCAGTTTATTCACCCCCCCTCTAAACGGATATCGACTCGCCCGGGACCAACAGTATTGTTCAAATGTAAGTGGTTTGACACAACAACACAGGGGACAACTGTTTATCCAAACTGTAAATTGGTTTCAATAAATCATAAGTGTAGCTACCTTAAGTATGAGTCGTTTGTCCTAGCAAAACAAACAATTCAAGTCTATTACTGTTCTTATCCGAGTTTATCTCGAGCAAAAAGTGATTGGTGGGCTGTGTGTAAGATTATAACTAGGTCTAATATAGAACTTCCACAAGAGACATCAACCTCAAATGTAGAAGTCTCGACTTTTGAAGAGGATGAATTACATAATGATCGGCCTCCACTTTGAGAGATTGATGATTCTGTTTCAATTAAATGGAATGAAGGTGAGATAGAAATTGATGACGAAGGGGAAGAAGAAGAAGAACCAGAAGAAGAAGAAGAGATCTTCGGTGATGCAGATGACGATAGTGATAATATAGACGATGATTAGTAGTGATATACGTGAGCGCTGATTTGTTAAATTATTTTTGTGCTTCCATACATTAATTGTAATTTAACTAATTAAGATCTTTTCTTAGATGCAGATACCTAGAGGTGGATTATTTAGCAGGACGGGTAGTGCCGGTGGATCTGGCACTAGAGGTGAGGTTAGTGGATCTGGCATCAGAGGCGGTGCTAGCGGATCATCCTCTTCATCCGGATGCATTAATACCTCCGTAGGAGACCTACATATCAGGGAGCAGTCATCATTTGATGAGTCAGCGATGGTAGCTCACCGTGATGGTCTGACTATGCTGACTATACGGGGCCGGTACGTTTCGTATTATTTTTTTATAATTAATTATATTTAATTTGTCTCAAAATTGGATAATTTATTGTTTTGTTATTTGTAGAACTTTGATGCCATCTAACGAGGTATCGACAACCATGACTCAGATATTTAAGAAGTACATAGATTCAGCTGTCGTTTCTTAGATGTCGGTGCCTGGAGCTACAAAGGAGCAGTATTTTGAGGACTTCAGGGTATAATTTATTTTTCAAATTAAGTATTTAGTTAAAAAATTAGTTGAATTACTAATGCTGTTTATTTCATATGTAGAAATTATTCACATGGGAGCCCTGTTTGGGCGAGGTGGTGCGTCATCTCTGGTTCTCGAAGGTGGCCGAGAGATATCGAGATATGATTCGCACCATCAACAAGAACAAGAACAGTAAGAGGCCAGCATACATTTCTTTAGAGGTGTGACCTTTTTAGATGACCTACTGGGAGGTTGAGAAGACGGAGAAGAAGATGCGTATTGCTTCAGAGAACAGGAGGTCTGAGCCCGATGGACCAGGGACGAGCATGATCACGCATAAGGGAGGGTCCAGATGTGCAATGCAACACGGAGATGATTTGGTAATTATTATTTATATATCCAGTCATTTAAATTTATGCAATTCATTTAATTAAATAGTCACAAGTTTAGGGACTCCTAGACGAGCAGGTTGTGTGAGAACTATTTTTGAGACTCCATCGTGATAAGAATGGAGTCTTCACTAATAAGAAGAGTAAGCGTCTTGCTATAAGTATTTAATCTATAAATAATCTATTTATATTTATATATATATACGTTAACGACTTGTTGTGTTTAGGCGGAGGTGTACCAACAGGTTGCGAAGTTGAGCTAGACAGTTCCAGGCACTGATAAGGTACCTGAGGTGGATATGACCGCCCTTTATCTAGAGGTGCTCGGAGGGATGAATAAGAAGAAGTGCGTCTTCGGCACTGGATCTCGGTCGCACCTATACAGTAATAATAGCAGCAGTAGCAGTATTCGTTCAGGAGCCACCTTGCAGCCCATGTTTACAAAGGAGGCCTTCACTCAGCGTGTTGATGAGACGCGGGCCCAGAACCGGGACGAGGTTAGGTCCGAGATCCAGAACAAGGTCAAGACTAAGATTCAGTAGTTGCAGTCCCAGATGGAGGCCCAAATGCAGGCTAGGATGTAGGCCTAGTGGGCCCAGATATTTGCAAGATTGGGCCAGCCTCCACACCCTCTCTCTGATGAGTGAAACAATATTTATATTTATATTCCATCGGTAGTCCGTCGCTAATATAACGATGAATATCAATTCTGTCGCTGAATACATGTAGCAGCAAGAGTATCAACGACGGTCTCAGTCTGTGATTAGTCCGTCGCTAACACCTTCTAGTGACGGAAATCCACTATACAGTGACGAAATTTTCCATCGTTAAAACCCGCTTTTTTGTGGTGTATCAAATCCCACTAAAGCAATGGTCATCTCATTTTTCAGGTTTTGTAAAAAAAGTTCCAATATTAGTTTTGATTAGTTTTCCAATTGTTCAATTATTAAAATTTTCATTCAATAATGTTAGATAGAACTGCAATTTCGAAAATAGTATAAGATATTAAAACTTATTTTTGCTTATCAATAAAAAAAACTTATTTACGCTTAATTAAATATGTTTTATCTTATGCGTGTGAGTATCTTAAACAATATTGAATTAGTTATCGCCCAAATCACATGAATTTCATCATTTAAATTAGAAAGTGATGTGACCCGGGACTCAAAGACCAACGAGACACAAAAGACGCGGAAGTAAAGGAAAGAAACTACGTCGATTACGAAAGGATTCTATACTCGAATAACTAGACAACTAAGACTCAATTAAAATACTTAGACAATGACACACAAAATAACACAAAATCCAAATAAAGAAGGGCTGTTTTGGAATGGATTTAGGAACGATGGTGATGATGATGAACGATGTTATGGAATAGGTTTAGAAGGGCTAGGGTAGATAGGATATGATAGAGGTTCGAAGGACTTACGGTATAGATGGAAAACACGATGAATTTATGCTGAATGGAACCGAACCCTTGATGATCGACACATGATCAGGTCTTGATGGCTTGGGAGAGACACGAACGTTGGTGAAGGATGTAGGACGTTGTTTGATGAAGGTCGAAGGTGGTAGTGTTGAGAATCGCAACCCGATTAATCCCCGGCGTATCTTGTACGACGAAAATGAATCTCCAAGTTGTTCTTCATAGCGAGTTCACCCTAATTCTTCGTATGAATTAGAACGTTCCCTTGATGTAAGACTCAAAGTTTTCTAGGCTTGAAGAATGATAATTTTCGAGGAAAACAATCAAAAGCTTTAAACGGTTGAGACACAAATTGAATGCAAAAGCAATTTTAATCAATAATGTCTAAAATATCAAAGTAACATGGTTCCCCTATTTATAGGGCCTATTATGCACGAAAATAACTAATAAAAAGGCCTAAAAATCTGATCCAAAAGGATCTCTAACTATATTATAGAAATACCTAAACTAGAATTCTATTCAAGGTAGGAAATTGCCTTAAATATAATTCTAGTCAAACCTATGATATTATGAACGAAAATTACACTTATTAATTAATTAAAAGCTGATCTAAACTATAGTCTAAAGTAATTAAATAAATACTATATTCTAGATAAAAATCAACCCTTTAATTAAATTAAATCAAGGGCGAAAACAGCTCCATGCACAAATGCACTTCTTCTTGCTCTCTTCTTCAACTCTTCAAGTTATATTCTCCATGGTATGATCTTGATCTTCATTAGTTAATAAATTAACTAAAGTATGGCTGCACTTTGCATCTTCTAATCCCTCAAACTTCTTGCGAATCATCACTTGGAAATAACCTTGTAATTTCTTCGCTCGAAGTCGCGTCATTGGACCTTTGAATTGCAGCTCGGGTTCAAGGCCTTCAATGCCTTGCATGGCTTCATCAGAAAGTTTCATTTTCATTTGTAGAAGTCTTATTCGTCGATATACTTCTTGATTGGGGTCCAAATTTATACTTATATTTCCGGTTTATGCTTGCTAGATGACTACTTAGGACCACACCCGCAATTGGACAGGATCAATTGTAGAAGCGATAAGCTTAACGCGAGTCGATCTCTCAAGGAAGACTTTATGTGAAAGAATTATCTAAAGACTACACATGCTTTCAAGTAAACGACTAAAATAAAATCTAAACATTCTAACAAGGGGGTTTGATGGTGACTATGTTAGGAATTCAAAATAGACAATAAAGCAAGATAACTAAATGCAAAAACACGAATTAAATCGAGATTAGAGGAAATAAGATTGGTTAAGGTATTAGGGTGTAGATTCTCTCAATGGTTTTATCACTATGCTTAAGTCAAGTTGATAATGCTATTCTCACAAATATGATAGACCCTTCCAATTAGTTTAACTTCAATTCTTGTCACTGTCTATCTGTTAAACCTCTCTTAGCTATATCATACAAGCAAGATTAACATATTAGGCTTAGAAACCCCATGCACCTAACGTTGAAGGAACCAATTTCCGGATTTAGATTCACAATCAAGACTCCTCTAAATCCTATCAATATTCAATTAGTGATCAATTACCTAAACATGAAAAAGCACGATTCCAACAACAACAATCAACAAGAACAAGCATAGATCAAAACCACATTGATCCTCTACCCCTTAATAGAGAGATTAGCCACTAAACATGCTCAAAATAACACAAATACCATAGAAGAAAGTCATCTCATAAATCAAATGCAAATAACTCAAACTTCTACAATATTAAGTATCCTTCAAGAGTTTTGGGACAGATCCCCACAAACATCCAATAAATACAAAGAAAATATAACATAAACCTCCTCCGAGCTTAGCTTCCGTGGATGGCTCGTCGTCGGGACCTTCTCATCTTCTCTTCTTCTTGCTTGGCTTGTCTCCCTTCTTCTTCCTTTTCTCCTCTTCCCTCTTGTGAGTGTGATGATGGTGGAATGGTGAGGAAAAATGGTGTAGAGATTTAGTGCGTGTAGTGTGTGTGAAAAGAGAGAGAATGGAGAGAGTGGTAGAGAGGATGGTATGGTGAGAATGGAGTGAATGGAATGAATGTGTAATTGATGATGAATCCCCAAAAATCTCTAATAGATATCAGAGAGAGAGAGAGATCCATAGGAGGGAGAGAGATAGAAAAGGTAATGGTAAGAGATCAATTAATGAAGGGGATTTTGTGGAAGATTTATGCCAAAAGGTCCACTCTATAGGTTTAAGTAATAATAAGCTACAAACTCTAGGAATTAAAAATGGCTCAAAAGTCCTTGAACTGATTTAAATAAGATCAGTTGGAACTGGAGTGAAAAGGAGCGGAGTTGCAACGAACATGAAAAAAACTGGACCGAGAGGGGGAGGAAGCAGCCGGCGGGCTGCAGTGCGCCGCGGGGGCGAGCGCGGCGGGGGCGGAGCGCGCGGCGGGGGCTAGCCCCGCAGGGGCCCTCAGCGCGGCGGGGGGGTGAGGAGGCTACGGTGGGGGCACGAGGCTCTCAGCATTTTTGGTGTCCGCCCGCGCTCCCCTAGCCCGCTCGTGCGGGTGCTTTTTTCTCAATTCCTTTTAAAATCTTGATCTCTCAATTTAAACAATCCAGCTCAATTACTCAATTTGCACTTGCCACCTAATTGCCGTAAAATACCTGTTTTTATGATTAAAAACTCAACTTTTGCAACACTTGGCACAATCCACCATTAGAGCAATAATTACAAATAATTACAAATAAACACATAAAATCAACACATAACAATATAAAATTAAACAAAATAAATACTAAACACAATAAAATAAATAAATTAAAATAACACAATTAGACACTAAACTACTCCCCCACACTTAGCCTTTTGCTTGTCCTCAAGGAAAAAAGAAATTAAAAACATGAATCAAGAAGGAAAAACTTGCAACTCAATCATATATTTGATCACGATTTATGGTTCACACAAAAGCATCAATCATCTATGAAAATGAGCACAATATCAAAACAAGTGATGAGCCCGACCTTTCAAAATCAAGATGATCAAGGAAGCAAGATTCTATCCAATTATTCCCCCACAAATCACTTCCAAAATTTATTCACAACAAAGAAAAATATGATCCTAAATAGAGGATTGCAATCGTAGGATAAAATTCATTAGGTTTAATCATCGAAATTAATCGAGCTTCCTAATGTGGTTTTCCATACTCAACATGCAAAATAAAAGAAGCATTTGCCACACATGAGAGGAGTAGAATCCGGAATGCAATCCAAATTATTTATGCGAATTATGGGGGCGGATCAAAATTCACAAGGTGAAAACCATAGGGGGGAAATCCCTAGTGTTCTTGTGTGGTTTCCCATAATCATTGTTGAATAAATCAACAAGAGGAGTAGAGATCCTTATTGCCCTTTTCTTTTCCTCTCTCTCTTTTTTTATTTCTTTTTTTTTATTATATTTTTTATTATATTTTTTTTATATATCAATCAAAAATACAAAAATAAAAATGAAGAAAGATAATTAGGGGATAATTTCAAGAATAAGGCTACCCAGCATCATAATCTTTCAAGGACAAGGTTTCACAATAATTTTTTTCAATTATGAACACATTCAAGAACAATTGTGGTTATGAGTGAAACCACAAAATCATTGAATTAATATGATTGATTTGAAAATAATTCCTTGAAGATTCATCTTCCAATTTTAAAATTTAACAATTAGACAAAAACATCATGCTAAGCAAGGGAAGAACAAAATACACAAGAACCAACAACTAAAAACATAGTCCAACAATACAAAATCCAACATAACTAATACAAAACTCACTACAATAACAAGCTTCATGACTCCCCCACACTTAAAACATGCATTGTCCTCAATATATGAAAAATGAATGAAAGCATAAGAGAGAAGGGAGTAGAGAACATCACAATTTTGTAGAAAACCGGCAACGTGCGCGAGCTCCTACAAAACAACACTAGAAAACACCAACGGAAAATACGAACAATATATTACAAAAAAACAACGCACACGAACACGAAACATGTAAAACACGAAATACATAAAAGAAACATTACTTCTCCGGTGGTGGATAAGGTGGTGGATTCTGTGGCGTGAAAGAGGAGGCAAGAGTCCATGCATCCCAGCTCGCTTGGAGGGCTTGAATTTGTTCGTCAAGTCGGTCTACTCGAGAGTAGAGGCCCCAAACATCTTCATGCACTGCACCGATGTCCACGTGTAAGGATTGGAAAGAGACATTATCCTCTCTTGCTGCGGGGGCGAGGCACGCGAAATTTTTTGCTTTTTGGCCCCAGTATCACTCTGACTTACCCTGCAAAACAAACAACAAAAATACAAAAAATCAAACACACAAACACTAAAAGAGATTAAATTACATAATTAAAAATAAGATAATCATGGGTTGCCTCCCATGCAGCGCACATTTTAATGTCTCGAGCTAGACATAGCCTCAGTTAGAGGTCATGGGGGTTTGTGGAGCACGATGACTTTGTGCCCCTAGACTTGGATGGAACATTTCATCCATGGACTGAAAAGCTCGAGTTCTCCACAAGAAAATGCTTCTTCAGTCATCGACTCTGTATTCTCTTTAGACTTTGATTTGCCCGGGAACCACCTCTTCCGGGTGTGGGATAGAAGCTTTTGATGCCTTGGGCAACCTTCTTACTTGAATTGTATTTATCAGAGACTTTCTTCACTTTTTCCTTCTCAATCTCCTTGCATGCGCTTCCCGGGCTTTCTTTCTGCACAAAAACCTTCTCGGGCCCGGCATCAATAACATCAAGGGAAAAGCAATTTTTTGTTAGGGGGTTGGCAGATATAAGAGGATCAAACATAGAGAAAGATACAGTTTCCCCAAAAATAGACATTTCCAATGTTCCATTTTTAACATCAATGAGGGTATTTGTGGTAGCCATAAAAGATCTACCCAAAAGCAATGTGTATTCTTTCTCATTTTCTTGGACTTCCCCTACGTTTAAGATAACAAAGTTAACGGGGACTATCAACCCACCTACTCTCAGAAGGATATCCTCAACAATTCCCTTAGGATATCTAATAGATTTATCAGCAAATTGTAGGCACATTGTGGTGGGTTTCAAGTTCCCTAACTCTAGTTGCCTAAATAAGGAGTAAGGCATCAAGTTTATTCCTGTCTCCAAATCTAACATCCCACATACTTCATTACCATTCCCCAAAGCAAGTTTAAGAGTAAAACCACCTGGATCACAGAGCTTTAGCGGTAGTTGTTGTTGTAGGATCGCACTCGCCACTTCGGACACCTCAAGCTTCTCATCCTCCAAACACTTCCTCTTCTTGGAAGCTAGTTCTGTGAAGAACTTGACATAGGCCTGCACATTGTGAATGACATCAAGGAATGGAAGGTTGACTTTCACCTTTGATAGGAGCTTGTAGAACTCTTGAAATTGGGTGTCTTGCTTCTCATTTCTCAACCGGCTTGGAAATGGAAGTGGAGGAATGTAGGGATTTGTGGCCTTGTGGAGTATGGGCTTCTTCTCTTATTCCTTTTCCTTTTTGCGCTCCTTTTGTTGTTGTTGAGGAGACTCCTCTTCTTTTTCAAAGGTAACTTTCTTCAAGTTGGGCTCTCCAACCTTATTTTCCTCAATGCCGCCACTTTTGAGCACAGTTATCGCTTGCACTTGCTCAGGCTGGCTTGGTAATTTTCCGCTCTTTAGCCGCTTCGACAGGTCACTCACCATATCTGCAACTTGGCCCACTTGGACTTCAATCCGTTTAACAAAGGCCTCCACGGACTCGAATCTTTGTTGAGTGGCCTGCATGAAGGCTTGAAGTGTATCTTCTAAAGGCGGTCTTGGCAGTTGATTTGGTTGGGCCGGATATTGTTGCGACCTCAGATAAGGTGGAGCTTGGTCGCCTCCGGCTTGTTGAGGTGGAGGCGATTGTTGTGGTGGGAGAGGTGGTTGTTGAGGTTGTCTCCAAGAGAAGTTTGGATGATTTCTCCACCCCGGATTATATGATTGAGAGTATGGGTTGTAAGGTTGGCGTGGTTGGAATCCTTGAAAGGCATGTACTAGCTCTTGAAGAGCATAAAAATGAGCCTCTTCACTTGACTCCGGCTCGATCGACCTTTGGCACAAGTTCGCCCTATGGCCATACTCTCCACAAATCCCACAAGTCTCAACGGTCATCACTTGTTGGGGTGGTCTCTCGGAAGTTTGAAGCATCTCTACTTACCTCGTCAACTCGGCAAGTTTTTTCATCACATCGTAACTAGGGTTGGCTTCATTGACGGAAGTTCTCTTTCCCCTAGCACTATTTTGTTGAGAAGTCGTGGCCATGGTCTCATAGATGTTGGAGACCTCTTCGGCGGTCTGTCCTCCAATATCTCCTCCCGATGCATTGTCCACCATATATTGAAATTTTTTTGGAAGCCCATCGTAGAAGAATTGGTTGAGCAACTCGGGTGGGAGATGGTGGTGAGGGTACTGTTGTTGGAGACCTCGAAATCGATCCTAAGCTTCATGAAATGCTTCACCCGGAGATTGGGTGAAGGTAACAATTTGAGCTCTCAAATCTTGGGTCTTTTGGTTGGATTAGTACTTGGCCATGAACTTCTCATAGACGGCGTTCCAATTGGCCAATGAGTTGGCCGGTAGAGACATGAACCACGTCTTGGCTCGATCCTTGAAGGTGTAAGAGAAACACCTCATCCTCAATTGATCTTCGTTCAAACCTTGTAGAGAAAAGGTTTGAACAACGGAATAGAACTCCCGGATGAAGTTCAAAGCATCTTCAGCCGGCATCCCATAGAACGAGGGAAGTTGGCTAAAATGAATGTTCTTGAACTCGTAGTTCCTTGCGGCTTCACCAAGAACTATGCAAGAAGTCGACGCCCTAATCACGGGACGAGCAAAATCTCTCATGTTCCTAGCCGCAGTGGCATTGGCATTGGCATTGTCGGGGTTGTTGAAAGGGTTAGCTTCCATCTCTCTTTCCCACTCGAACACGTTGAATCTCCTTGATCGATGGATGTCATCAAACACGGGGGCTAATCTCCGATTGAGGCTTCGTCTCCCTAGCATACACAAAAACTAACAAAACGAAGATCAAACGTACCTTGTGGAAAGAGAGGTGAGACTAAACAATCAACATAAGAAAAATCAAAACAAAAAACAACAACACAAACACGACACTTAAACAAGATCACCTTCACAAATGCAAACAAATAACACAAAAGAAAATATAGCACTAAAAAGACAATTCTTAAAAGCCTTCCCCGGCAACGGTGCCAAAATTTGATTGGGGTCCAAATGTACACTTATATTTCCGGTTTATGCTTGCTAGATGACTACTTAGGACCACACCCGTAATTGGATGGGGTCAATTGTAGAAGCGATAAGCTTAACCCGAGTCGATCTCTCAAGCAAGACTTTATATAAAAGAATTATCTAAAGACTACACATGCTTTCAAGTAAACGACTAAAATAAAATCTAAACATTCCCGATTTAGATTCACAATCAAGACTCCTCTAAATCCTATCAATGTTCAAGTAGTGATCAATTACCTAAACATGAAAAAGCACGATTCCAACAACAACAATCAACAAGAACAAGCATAGATCAAAACCACATTGATCCTCTACCCCCTAATAGAGAGATTAGCCACTAAACATGCTCAAAACAACACAAATACCATAGAAGAAAGTCATCTCATAAATCAAATGCAAATAACTCAAACTTCTACAATATTAAGTATCGTTCAAGAGTTTTGGGAAAGATCCCCACAAACATCCAAGAAATACAAAGAAAATACAAGATAAACCTCCTCCAAGCTTAGTTTCTGCTGATGGCTCGTCATCGGAACCTTCCCATCTTCTCTTCTTTTTGCTTGGCTTGTCTCCCTTCTTCTTCCTTTTCTCATCTTCCCTCTTGTGAGTGTGATGATGGTAGAATGGTGAGGGAAAATGGTGTAGAGATTTAGTGCGTGTAGTGTGTGTGAAAAGAGAGAGAATGGAGAGAATGGTGGAGAGGATGGTATGGTGAGAATGGAGTGAATGGAATGAATGTGTAATTGATGATGAATCCCCAAAAACCTCTAATAGATATGAGAAAGAGAGAGAGATCTGTAGGAGGGAGAGAGATAGAAAAGGTGATGGGAGTTGATGATAAGAGATTTTGCTTTTTTCTCAATTCGTTTTAAAATCTTGATCTCCCAATTTGAACAATCCAGCTCAATTACTCAATTAGCACTTGCCACCTAATTGCCATAAAATACCTGCTTTTATGATCAAAAGCTCAAGTTTTGCAACACTTGGCACAATCCACCATTAGAGCAATAAACACAAATAAACACATAAAATCAACACATAACAATATAAAATTAAACAAAATAAATACTAAACACAATAAAATAAATAAATTAAAATAACACAATTAGACACTAAACACTTCTCTAGTTGTAATTACATAAATGCTGATGAATTAAAAAAATGTTGTTAAATCAATAAATTTTGCAATTATAATATTATTCACATTTCTAACCAATTGAAATTATGTGTGTTTGCACATGATTGAAACCAAAGCTTTCGATGTTGTTTCCGACCAATTTAAAATTATGTGATTACAATATTATTCATGTCAGTTTCAATTGATTGAAAATGCGAATAAAGTTGTAATTGAAAAAATAGTTAAATATATGTTATTAGAAGTATATTTTTTCAATCGTGTAAAAATCAAAATCGGTGCAACGTTCATGTAATTTAAAACAATTATCCCTTAAAAATAATCCAACCACTGTGAATTATTGAAATTTGACATATAATCTACTATTTTGTGACATAAAGTCATCTAAATTCTATAGTGTGGATTGTAAATAAATTATAATATATAATCGAAGTAAAATTACTTTTCAAGTCAATTAGTAAGTTTAGCAAATTGCTAAGTTTTTCCTGATAAAAAATATATGCTTATATCCTAATAAAATATGTTCCATCAACTTTTAATTATCATTATTAGAAAAAATCATCAAAATTGTTAATGTTAACTTTTTATTTCAAAGTGAATAATATGAACACACGCGCACGCACATATATATCTAATGAATGGTGTATTATAAGAATAAAAAAAAGTAAAAAGTTCAAAGAGCAACCCTAAAAAGTACAAAAAAAAAACTGTGAAAAATGGGGAAGAAAACAAACTAGAGCCTGACTAACTAGAATAAATAAATAAAAATAAAGGTGAAAATTCATCCTAGTGTGGGATCTACGACTATATCCCACACCACATAAAAACAAAGGCCTAGATTTGATTAAATCAAAGGCCCAAATTTGATTAAAGACGTTGGTAATTCTGTAATATTTAAAAAGTTTTTCGAGTGGGAGCATTAACGTAATTTGACAATTCTTATAAAAATCACGAAATGCTTGATAACAAGATTGTCATGCTAATGAAGCATTATCATCATGCTAATGAAATGTTAACGTGATGCTAATTAAAGTTTTATAATATTGTTAACTAAAAATATATTATAAGAAATAATTATAAACCTAATTTGATTTAATAAACTCTAATTCAATAGAAAAACCATAATTGGATGAAATAAACCTTGATTGGATGTAATAAACTCTAAATAAGTCGGAACAAATCATCATAATAATAATATATATGCACTAAGTTAGCATTATGATTTTGCTTCATCAGCTGAATACACTATGTTAGCATACGACAATACTCTATCAACATACATTATAAACTATAGTTGGATGTAATAAACCTTAATGATCAGTTAGGAACTAAAAAAATTAAATTCAAAATAACTACTTATTAATCATAATTAGATGGAATAAACCATAATTGAGGTGGAATAAATCATAATTGAGATAAAATAAACCATAATTGAGATTGAATAAACCCTAATAAATTTGTACTACACTAGCATTATGATAATTATTCGTAAGCACAATGAATACATTATGTTAGCATAAACAAATGCTTCTTTAACATAGATTAGCATATAACAAATTATTCGCTAATATTAGTTAGAATGCGTTATCTTAATGCTGACGAAGTATTATTATAACCTAACGAAAGTATTTAAAACCTGGTTATGAATAAAAATTTATCTTTTATATTTTTAATCCATATTTTTCATCCAAATATGGTCTTCCGACATCTTAAATTAAAGAGCATGAAGAAAGCTTTAACTTGATTTATTTTTTGCGTGCATTGGATTAAAAATAAATGAGTTATGGTCATTTAAAATCTTTAAGATTTTTTTAAATTGTTGTCATCATCAATTTTAAAAGTTAAGACAAAAATAACTCTCTTCTTTTATTTTTGGCCCTATTATTTAAGAAATTACCACCATCTTTTCTACAAAATTTCAACTATGAGATCATTAAATTGGATAGTGGAGATGTGATTATAGTTCCTACACTAGAAAAAAATGTCTTATTTGATCTATTTCCTATATATATTATAGCGTCCCGATCCCGAAAGACCATGAAAATAGAGGCCACGGGGGTTGAAATTAAGAAATGGGAAAGAAAAGGGAACTCCTGATTAATGAAACCGCAACAGAATACTCATAACAATCAAACATGCTTTATAATAATATATACTCATTCATAACACTAAGACCAGAGTACTTAGCGTTCAATAAAAGAATATTACAAGTGCGGAAGCTCCATTGTTAGGAAAAACTATCAAGAGTTTTCCTGACTGGGGTTTTGATGAGATGTCAAAATATGTCAAAATATGCAAAGAACCTTGAAAAACTGAAAAGAAATCAAACAGAAAACCAAGGTTGATCAAAACAAAAAATTGAGCTATCAAAGCCTGAAAATGATCAATCCAAGAGAGAAAGAAAAGAACAGAGAGAAATGAAAAAAGAGAGAGAAAAAGAAAAAGAAATATCCAGCCCAAGAGCTGTGGAAAAAGAAAAACTATAGCTTGATTACTAGATCAGTTAGCAAGTCAAGTAAACTGAAAGATGCAGGTACCGTCAAAGTTCGAAGTACCAACTGCTATCAGTCTACAGTTGTGAACTGAAGAAAATACCAGTTCAAGGCACCAGTTCAGAAGTGCCCAATTCCAACTAAAGAAGATTACCAGCTGAAGAAAGGACCATTTCCAACTGAAGAAGAATGCCAGCTGAAGAATACACCAGTCCAAGGTACGAACTGAAGGATATACCAATTCAAGAAAGTTCCAGCTGAAGAATGTACCAGTTCAGTGGATATCAGCTGAAGACGCACCAGTTCAGAACACCAACTGAAGAAGCGCCAGTATCCAAACTGAAGACCAGTCCAAAGAAGTTATAGCTGATGGGACATCACTCCAAAATGCCAGCTGAAGAACACTAGTTCAAAACTGCCAGTGGAAGCAAATCAAACTGGAGCTCAGAAAGCATCAAGCCAGAGTCCAGAACTACCAGCTGAAGATGATCAAAACTGGAGCTTACAAAACTGCCAAAGATATGCAGAACTCACAACCGAAAGAATGTTCAGAACTGAAGATTCAAACTACCAGCTAAAGCCCATAACTGACAATCAAGACAGAAGCTGTAACTGAAATTCAAATTTCAAAAAACCCAATATGAACATCTTGAAGTTAATGCAACCAAGATCTTGGAAAAAAAACATGTCAGATGAGCAAAGACTACTTAACGACTCTTTAAATGAAAAGCCTCTTAACGGCTTTATCATTTATGATCACCTATTGATCAACAACGGTCACCAGCCACTCAACTATAAAAGATGAGTGACCCAGAAGACAACCGTGACTTTTTTGCCTAAAAACTTTCCGCGAAGACCTTCGCCAAAGCTCTAAAGCCTTAAGCTTAAATTCAAGAAAGCAAAAATTCCCAACTGAAGAGAAAGAGCAAAACTACTCATCAAGCTAGCTGTTGAAGAATTCCAGCTAGAGCCACTCTCTCAATTCTGTTCTACACTGATCAACTACCCAGCTCAAGCCAAAGACGCGCAAAGGAGCACAGTAGCTGATACCGGTTTCAAGAATGTATTCTTGAAGATCGAAAGAGATCTAAAACCTTGAAAAGACGACCAATAGAACCTTATCTCTCCAGCGAACAGTTGGGGATCGTAAGTGTGAGACTGTCGACCCTACCGGCTGAGGAGGTTCCTTTCGTTGGATCACCACTTCTGGGACAACACCAGTTGTAAAGGAATCCGTGACTCGTAAAGTCATTGAAAACCAGGTCCAACAATTTTCTTCACTGTGTAACTGTAATAAAGGAACTTTACACTTGCATAGTGAATTGCCCTTCTGCAGAAGGAAGAGAGGACGTAGAAGTTGAGCTTCGAACCTCTATAAAATTATCTGTGTGCTCTGTTTACAGTTTTTAGTTGCATATCTAAACTGCACACCTCAAGCACACACACAACACTTCGAGCTAGCTGATCATCTCAACTGATCACTTAAAAGCACGGATAAGTCTGTGAGTGAAGGGCTCTATCTATTCTGCAAATATTGTTAAGATTTTGATTAGTTTATTCAACCCCCCTCTAAACTGATTCTGACTCGCCCCGGGACCAACAAGTGGTATCAGAGCGGTTAATTCTAAGGATCAACCGTTCCTACAGATCAACTGAATCAGATCTTGTTATCTGTGCTAATCTATCAGCTATGGGAAACCATAAGCTACCTATTTTTTTAGTTGAGAACTACGATAACTGGAGCAGGAGAATGAAGACGCATCTCTACTCAATCCACAAGAATATGTGGGAAGTTATGGAAGAAGATCCAATTACCATTATGATGGACAATGAAGCCCACATTGCTGATATTAATCAACTAGCAAGGATCCCGAAGCCAACTCATCTTCTCACTAGTGAAGAGAAAAAGTTGAAGTATCTAGAGTTTGTGGCCCAAGCTGCATTATTCCAAAGTCTAGATGAAGATCGCATGAAAGACATAAAGAACTACAGAACCGCCAAGGAGATATGGTACTTACTTACAGATCTATGCAAAGAGTCTGAGACCATTAAAGGAAACAAGCTCCAACTAGTTGTGGACAGATATGAGTCCTTCAAGATGCACTCACATGAAACCATCTCAAGCCTTGAAATGAGATTTCTAGGCATCATCAGCGAGATGAACAATCTGGGAAGAAACTATCCCAATAGTGAGATGAACTCCAAGATTTTGGATAATCTCACAGAAGAATGGGATATGAAGGTGATAGCGACAAAAGACTCAATAGACTTAAACAGCATCACCTCAAGAGAACTATTTGGTTCTCTCAAGGCACTTGAGTATAGCCTAAACCAAAAAAGGGATGCATGCACATCATCAGCCTAGGATGCATCTTTTATGGAGAAAGAAATCAGTTTAGAGAAACTTGAGGAAGGAACACCTTCTGGCCAAGAAGTTCTCAAGCCAGACAACAACCAGGAGGCTTAACTAATCGATGAAGAGAAGCAGCTGAGAAGAAGGAGAGCCTGACTGAAGATATCAATGACCAGATCCAGTCAGTTGCCAAGCTGCTAGAAAAGCTCAAGAAGATCAAAGATCAACCATCAGTTCTGCATCAAACTAATGAGGAGCCCCGAGGTGAAAGAAACCAACCGCCTGTTAAACAACCCAGGGCAGCCAACAGAAACATAAGAGAATGCTTCCATTGCCATAAGCAAGAACACTATCGATATGAGTGTCCAGAGCTCCTTAAAGACAAAAAGGCCAAAAGTGAAGAGAAGCTTTTTCAATAGAAAAGCTATGATGGCCAACACAGAGAATGTCGTGCTGGGTGACTCAGATTATCCATCAGAAATTAACTCCGACGGCTACAGCTCTGAAGATGAGGCATTATTCTGCATCATGGCTGACGAAAAAAAAGAGGTTAGCACATGTGACTCCTTAACCTCTTTTTATCAGATTCGTGAAACTTCTATTTCTAGCAATGAACAACTAAGAGTGCTAGAAGATCAGTTAGCTGCAATATCATGTCTGCATTTGCAACTGAAGGAAGAAAATGATGACCTAACAGATTAAGTCAAAAGACTGAGAAGTGATCATGATAGAATTGAATCACTTGAAGCTCGGTCAGTTGAATGTAAAAATTTGAAGCTGAAAGTTAATGAGCTAGAAGCTGAGAATGAGAAGCTCAGAAAGGAGATCCATGAGAGAGATGAGATATCTCTCAAATTTAAAAAGGGATCTCAAACTCTTGATGAGATTCTAAGCCATCAAAGAGTTGAAACTGGTAGTTCAGGGTTTGGATACAACAGGTACATTGCCACTGAAAAAGAAAAGACAGTTACACAAATCAGTCAAGAAGGTGCTCTACTTGGCTTTGTCAGACATGTACCAACCCAACCAGTTGAAGAGGCCGAAGGCAAAGGAACTGTGAACATCTCTTCAAATCAGCCGAAGCGGTCCAATCAATCCTCTTAACTGAAAGGCTCAGTTCAGTTTAAGCCATCAGTTCAGCAAATGAAGCCATCTCATCGAAGGCCACCAGCTCAAAATAGGCAGTTCTCCTATCAGCAAAGGCCACCAGCTCAGCAGAGGCAACCAACCTACCAATAGAGGTCATCAGTCCAGACAAGACCTCCAGCTCATCAGAGACAGTCAATTCGACACAAATCACCAATCTATCCAAGGCCTAAAGCTCACTACATGCCTAAGGTGAACAGAACTAACCGGCCAAGTAAAGTAAGGAGAAATACTCAGTTTGGGCCACAGTCTTATCGAGATAGGGCACCAGCTAAGGAGAAGACTACACCATCAGCCTATCTTCACAGACCTTTAGCAAGTCAACCTGGAAAAGATGTTGACTTAAGAATAAACATGGATACAAGGTTATATCGAGCACGTCAATACGTTCAGATCCCTTTCGAGAAGTTCACTCCAACCGATCTCGCAACTCAGTATAGTGTGTACTTGGACTCAAAGGATGAACCAAGGATCAACTCCAACTATAACTGGTTTGCAAACTGGCCATACCACAAGAGCTATAGAGCTCATGAAGACAAAAGAAATTGGCCACAAAGAAGAGCTATACAAGCTCGAGATCATAGAGTTGTGATCAAAGTATTCTATCTTACTAACTCTCATCGCAAGTACCAATCAAATGACTCAGCTCAACGGAGGAGAGCTAAAAAAAGAGCAAAACTAATCAGACGGTCAATGTTTGAAAGCTCTCTACCTGCTGATAAGCCAAGATTTTGGCAAATCTGGATCCCTAAACACTTGATTAGCAAAGAAGGACCCGATATCATACAGTTACCTAAAAACTAATCGTCTCTCTTATAGAAAAAGGGCATCCTATCAAAGAAGAGGATCAAAGAGATTTGGTATCTTGATAGCGGGTGCTCAAAACACATAACAGGAGACATAGAGGATCTAGAAGGTTACAAGGAAGTGAAAGGACCATTAGTCAAATTCGAAGACAATTCCAAAAGCCGAACTATTAGAGAAGGGTTCGTGGTCAAAGGAAAAGTGGTAGTCAATAGAGTCTCCTACGTAGGACTGAAGCACAAACTACTCAGCATCAGTTAGCTATGTGACAATGGATATACAGTTGATTTCAGTTGAAGCTCATGCTACATCAGAGATAAGTCAACTGGAGCAATCCTCGTAACTGGCGTAAGGAGAGACAATATGTATATTGTTGACTGGTCAACCGGCTATGCAGAGGCTTGCATTCTCTCAAAAGGCTCAACTGAAGCAAGCTGGCTATGACATCAATGACTAAATCATCTCATCTTCAGAACCATCAACCATCTGGACAAGAAAGAGCTAGTTGATGGGCTTCCCAATGAGATTTTCCAGAAAACTGGCGTCTGCGAACCATGGCAGAAAGGGAAGCAAGTGAGGTCATCATTCAAAAATAGAAATCATCGTCCAGGGATAACTGCTCCCCTCCAACTGCTACACATGGATCTATTTGGGCCAGTCAGACCACGAGCTCCTAAAGGAAAAAAGATTCACTCTTGTAGTAGTCAACGACTTCTTAAGATACATATGGGTAGAGTTTCTCAGAAGCAATGATGAAACCTACTCCAAGCTATCAGCGATGATCAGAAGGCTGCAAATTGAAAGAGAGAGATCAGTTCAGCGAATTCATTCAGACAATGGAACTGAATTCATATACCAATAGATCATCATTTTTCTCAGTGAACTGGAATAACTCACGAGCACTCAGCTGCTAGAACTCCACAGCAAAACGGTATAGCTGAAGGAGAAATCGCACTCTCAAAAAAGCAGCTCGAGCAATGATAGTTGATGCCAACATAGCAGAAGGATACTGGGCTGAAGCAGTCAACACGGCATGCCACACTCAGAACAGAAGCGCCATCATCAGCGCACATAACAAGACAACTTATGAGCTATATAAGGGTCGTAAGCCATCTATCTCATACTTCAAAGCTTTTGGCTGTAAATGTTATATGCACAATAATGGCAAGGGTGAACTGAAAGCATTTAGTGCCAAAGCTGATGACGGAATATTTCTTAGTTACAATCCTCCTCATTCGCAAGCTTACAGAGTGTTCAACAGACGAACATTAGTTGTGAAAATAACATGTCATGTTATTTTTGATGAGTTTGCCAATGAGTATAGGAACAAAGAAGCAATCAATATATCAGTTCAAGTACTACTTAGCAAAACTGATAAATCGCAAGATTATTTGGATCATACAATTCCAGAAGACTTTGAAGTTGGACTAGAAGTTAAAAAGGCAATGTATCCAACACAAGACCAGCTGAGGGCACAACTGAGGGCAATCAAGTCAATGAAGAGACTGATCGTGCTGAGACCTTCAACCTCACAACCGAAGCAGGGGGAAGAACTAATGAAGACGAAGGGCAGAAGGAAGAAAAGACATCAAATGATGTCAATGCTGAGGATCCAACTAAAAATCCAGTTGAGGACAGTCTACCCAAATGGCTCAGAAGCAACCCAGCTAATAAGATTGTTGGAAATCCAAGAAGTCGAGTTCAGACTAGAAGTTCAACAAAGCATGCTCTCTTCACATGCTTCTTATATCAAGCTGAACCGGCAAGCATCAATGAAGCTCTTGAATATGCAGATTGGATCATAGCCATATAAGAAAAGCTAAACCAGTTCACAAGAAACGATGTTTGGTTTCTTGTTGATAGGCTGAAAACCCTGAAAGTCATTGGAACCAAGTAGGTTTTTCGCAACAAAATGGATGAACAAGACATCATCATAAGGAACAAAGTAAGACTTGCCTATGCGGCTCATAACAACTTCACAATATATCAAATGGATGTGAAAAGTTCTTTGCTACCAGGGATGCTCAAGAAGGATTGACGCGCGGTCGTTTCGCACTCAAAATAAATTTGTATGCTCTTGTGCCCATAGTGAGCGTAGCCAACTAATGTATAACACCCCAGATTTTTGGATAAGGTTTAGAGGATTATTAATGGTAATTAATTAATTAAAGAAGGAATTTAAATAAAGTTAGTTGTGGACGGATGTCAGTCACGACTTTAGAGATCAGTTTTCGTGAAAATCATCTTTTTGGAAAAATGTGATCCTAATTCGTTTATGACCATTCGTGGTTTGGTTAGAAACATTTCAACTCAAGGAGTATGTCGGTGTTTTCGGATTTTAATTCTGTAGTCAATTGAGTTCCCGGCTGTGAAAAACGTATTTGAAAGGTGAATGAATAGTAACTTTTGCGTGCGTTCGTGTTTTAAGAAATTTATGAAATCCTCCTTGATGATGCGAGTCTAGTTCTGTCAGGCCCCTCTTATGGGAAATTACTCAAGGATTCCGTTGGCATTCACGGACTTCCATTTTGAGGTCAATCGAACGGTCTGGAGCAAAATCTGTCAGTCTGAGTGAATAGTAAAAAGTAATTTCAAAAAGTGAATCTTCGCTCGTCTTTCTTCTGACGACCCCGTCTTCTTCACAAAATAAGTTCGTTCACTAGCCTTCAAGCTAACGAGTCTCCCGGTATTTTTATATTTTGTGTCTGAGGTCATTTGGATCTCAACATCGAATAAAGCAGCTTTTAACCGAACCCGGGGTAACTTTTGCAGTGTTTCTGCACTGGACTGGCTTCTCAAGGAAGCCAAACTCCCTCCTATAAATAAGGGACCACCTCTTTTGTTTTCACTTGCTCATTAACCATCCATTCACTTCTAAAATCGAGAAAGTGAAAAGCTTTGAAAGTCGAGATAGTTCTGCCGAAGTAAAAAGCATTCTTCTTGAGTGTTCCGCAAGACGATGAGTAGAGTGGTGTGGAAGGGATACGGTGAGGGAATGTGCTAGGGACGCCGTTGGGTCGTAGCAGGCGGCTCTGCCGCCATTGTGACTCGACGAGACGCCGAGCTAGCCACCTTCCTTCGATGCACCTAACCCCATCCATTCTTGTTCGTCGGTCTCAATCTTATTTCTTTTCCGTCTTTTAATTCCGCATTTACTTCTCATTCTTTATTTTCTTCATTATGGCTCGTTTACCTTCCGTCTAAGTTATATTTCGATTCCTATTGAAGTTCCAAGTTAATAACGTGTACATTATAGTTCTGGCATTACTCCTGTCATTGTTATTCTTGAGATTAGCCACGTTTATTCCGCTTAAATTTCGTTCAAGCTATAATTAACGTTTTGTCATTATTTTAAAAATTAAGTAGGATTATCGTGTTTAAGCCGTTATAATGCCAATTGCCTTTTTAAATTAAAAGCATGACATTTCGTGTTAATATTCAAAATTATTGAGGCATGTTGTCTTTTTAAAAATTTTCGAGTGTTCTTCGTGTTCGTCGAAAGAATCGACGAATACTGAAGAAACCCAGAAGTGAGGCCCAGGAACTGGGCGAGTAGAGAGAGAAAGAAAGGAGCCCCACGGGGGAAGGGGGTGGTGCGCCGCCATGCCACACCTCCCTTGGCCTTCAAAGTGCCCGCCGGCGCCAGGGGGCGCCGCGGCTAGAGGGGGAGCCCAGCGGCGTACCCCTGCGCTGCGGCAGGGGGCTGCCCTCCGGCGCCCATGTGCGCCGTGGTGCCCCCCCTTCCCGTGCTGTTCTCCGCCATTTTTTCAGCTATTTTCGTACCCTCTTTCCAAACTATTCGAGCTTTACAACTCATGTTATTGCCAAGTTATCTTCAAGTTTAAAATTTAGAAAAGCGATCAAGTTATTTCCAATTTATTTCGAGTAAACTATTCAAGCTATTCTCCGTCCAAAAGTTTAGAAATCAAGACGAGATGTCCTTTAAATAAATTAAATCCCTCTCGGAACTTCGTAAAGACATAAAGTCGTGTGATTAGGTTATTATTTTGTATATATTTTTGGTCGTTTTGGGCATACCGACTGATGGATTATGCGAGTATTTGGGTTGGAGATTGTGGATCTGCACTAGTTGTGGGCCATGGATGAAAATTACATCTTTTTTTATTACTTTTGGACTTTATTTTTATTATTTTCCTAGTTGGATTACGATTATGATGCTTTTTAATTAATTAATTAAGGATTTGGATAAAAAGACTCCTATATAGAGTAGGACTCTGTCCATTGCAGTATAGATTAATTCCAGACACTGAGAGACGCTAGAAACATTGAGGAAAACAGATTTTTCTCTGCAGATTACAGAATTCAATTTCATTCTTTATTCCTTTCTTCATCGTTCTCTCTATCAATTAATTTCTGAGGTGCCAATCCAATTATGAATTCAAGCTACGCGCGTTCTATTTCGGTGAAGATTGACGAATCCCTGGCGTATTTATTCTGTGAGATCTAATTTGTTCTTATACTTTAATTAGTGGTACAACGATTCTTCAGAATCGAGGGAATAACAATCTAAAGTCAACGGTCCTGTGTCAGAGTCTGTTGGTTTTGAATCGGGTTTCTCTAGTGTCTAATGATGTCGGCTCATTAAATCTATAGAGTGTCTCTTACGGTTGTCAGTCGATTAGTGAAATAATTGGTGAATTGTCTTCCTGATTATCGAGAAGCTAAAGAGAAATTAGGTTGCGTCAGTAAGTGTCTTCGGTGGCTATAACTGGTTTGAATTCATTAGTTGAAGTTATTATTGCGTCAATGATCGGAATAATTAAGCTAGGGTGGAGTTTATTGGAAGCCGAAATACCTTTTTAATCTGTGAAGAAATCTACTCTCTGTTTAATTGCTTTTATTTTCATTTTTTACACTATAACAAAGAAATTCAAATGTAAGGTTTGGTTACTTGCAGACTAAAGTGTTGGATAATTCTCACCGGTCCTTTGGGAGACGATCTTGCTCGCCACTGTTCTGGGTAGTGTGGGCATACCGACTGCGTGTCGGATTATTTTTGGTGAAAAACGACGCACCAAATTTTAGCGCCGTTGGCAAAATGTGTGAAGAAATCTACTCTCTGTTTAATTGCTTTTATTTTCATTTTTTACATTATAACAAAGAAATTCGTTCGTAAGCTTTGGTTACTTGCAGACTAAAGTGTTGGATAATTCTCGTCGGTCCTTTGGGAGACGATCTTGCTCGCCACTGTTCTGGGTAGTGTGGGCATACTGACTGCGTGTCGGATTATTTTTGGTGAAAAATGACGCACCATCGTGCTATCCATGTTAAGTCATAGCTAAGGGTATTTTAGTTGGGTGTTATATGATTTCATGTTATTAGAAATCTTCGAAGAAAACCGCTAAGTTGATAATTTGACTTTTGTAGGAGAAATCGAGCCTCGGGAGAATACTAATGAAGATCACCAGCTCATTGCCTCATCTTCCGTTCCGTAATCGAGGTGGGTAAATCTATACTCATCTAAAGTTTGAGCTAATAAGCTCTAGAAGCATGTTAGGGCAAATGAGATATCCAATAAAGCATTTTTGCTCTGTCTGATTGATCTTTGTACAAGGAAGGAAAGAAAGATATTATGTTATACCTGAGCTCTTGAGCATGATTAGAAATGCTAGAAACGTTAAATTATTGTTTATGTTTACCATGAGATATTTAGAGTTGCATTTAGCTACAGTTTGTACTTATTTACGTTCATCTCCTGATATTGAATGTTTATGCTTGCTAAGCTCGAATAATTAAGGATTAAGGATTGCCTTGTTAGGGTAGTGTTAAAACCCTTGTAGGCTAAGATCATGCAGTATTAAAGGAGTAGCCTTAGACGTTGCTCTAAGATTGGTTTTGCTAGTAAGGACAAGAGAGGAAGGAACTTAGCATTTCGCTTAAGTAGGATTTGAGCTCAGAACTTTTAAGGGAGTCACTGTTGGGTTTATTCCCTCGCAAACTCCGTTGGATAATTGAGGTAATCCCTCTTCTATCCTATAGCATGCCTAAGGGTGCAGTTGACATCAGGTTGGAGCCAGGATGAGCTCAAAAAGAAAAGAAAAGGTTTTGCGGATATGGAGAGGGCTTTTGCGTTTTGCTCTCCATATACCGTCACTTGATTATTGGATATCTTGAAGCTTATTAAAGTGTTTCATTAAAACCCACTGAGTACATTAGTGCTCATGCCCCCTTTTTTTCAAATGTTTTAGGTTGAGATGCTGAGGATGTTGGTGGCTGTGATTGTGGGTTGGCTGTCAAGATTGTTTTGCTATTATCTAATATTCTCTTGAAATCCCACTATGTAATCTGCTACTCTAAAAACACTCTATCTAATTCCGTTTAAAGTTATATTATGATTATCAAGACTCTATGAATATTTCCCCAGACATGATTATATGAATATAAGTTGCATACTAAGTTTTATTTCTACTTCTCGAGTATGATTTCCTTTCGCCTATGAAGGGGCTTATACGCATTGATATCTGTTATTATTTCAACCTATGGATGGGTCTACACTTAATGGTATCCGACTAATTAACTGTTTCATTCCACTTGAGCATGGTTTCCTTTTAATAAAAGTGAACCCGAGTACCATCTTCTATTCATCAAAAACATATCTCGATTTGTAAAACCTCCTTGTTAATCTTCTGTCTTACTTCATAAATCCCTTAATAACACCCCGTCCCCATTCATAAATCTCTATCTCGGGACCGGACTGTTACAGTTGGTATCAAAGCGAGGTTTGCAACTCTGCAGGCCCGTCTCTTTGTTTGAATTAAGCTAAGTGTATATGTGCACATAAGTTATTCTTTGATAAGTGAAAGTAGCAAGCCACAGCTCACCATCACCCATCGTATCCTCAACCAAAAATCAAGGTATGATAGTATAGAGATTCTGGATTTTAGATTTTGATTTTTGGAATACAGGAAAGGAAAAGATTTGAGCAAGCATACTTGTTTTATGGATAAGAGAAAAACCGTGAGAATGAAATTCCAAGTAAAAGGTGTTTGGGTAAGATGATTTCTGAGAATGAAAAGTTTGTGAAAAAGATTTCTCGATCCCAAAAAAGTTTACATTCATACTCAAAAATTTTGACTCAACAAAAAGGGAAACATGTATGTTAAAAGACCTTGGGCACCAAAATTTTTCTTATAAAAACGTCAACTGCTTTTAAAAGGAACTATGCGTGCAAGATAAAATATAGACGTTAGTATGATCTCAGGAGTTCCTTAGGTCTCCCTTTTATAATCTAGACTGATTTAGTTATTCTCTTCTAGATGGTTAAGCGCCGTATGACTGCTAGGAAAAGTGTGCCTCTTTTTCACTCCGTTCAAGAAAGAGTTGAAAGGTTCAGAAGAGAAACATGGGACGGTAACGAGCAATTGCTATTCTTCATGGCAAGGTATCTGGAGAGGTTGGCCTGGGCAAATGGTTACGGAGGAGATCCCGGGAGTGTATCTGACTTGGAAACATGCATCCGCATATGCGAGCAGGCACCGCCTGCTTGGAGGCCTACAATGTATCGCATCCTGCAAAGCACCATCACCCGTGATCCCGTAACGTATGCTGAAATCGAGAATCTGACGGAGTTCTCCTCAGCCTGGATGGCTCGTTGAGTGACGGAGTATGGCCATGTGCAAGCCTTAGCTGAGAGCAGCAAGCGGCCGAACAAAACCCCTCTCTAGTGGTGGAACTGAAATTACAAAGGGCAACCCTCAATAGTCCCCCCGGATTCCAAGTACCGCGCCCCCACGATGAAGGAGCCTCAGGAGCGGGACCCTCAAATGTCCAAGTTGTGAACCACACTGAGTCCCTATTTTCTTGCACTCCTCAAATGAACCAGTGGACCTCTGCATATGCTTCTCAGAGTCTGGGGCAGTGTACGTCCCATTAGTACCCCGAAGGCAATGTCCACATGAGGACGTTCAAGTTCCGCGTGCCGGAGACAGTTGAAGATGAGGAAGACCCAGAAGAGGGAGGCGAAGAGGAAGTAGGGTCGCCATGCAAGGGGAAAGGAAAGGCTCCAGCCTATAATTAAGCTGTTATGGAAGGTGTAGGAGGTGTTGTTGTTAGAACACCTAGTTATCTGATCCATCTGTCTATCTGTTATCTGATGTCCGTTTAATCCGCTTTAACTAAGATCCTAATATGTAATATGCTTTAACTTTCTAGACTCTAATAGTGGCAGTTAAATTTCCAAGAGACTGCCCTATTCCGATGTAACCCATAACTTATTCTATGATATCGATGCCAAAAGTCCTCTTAATGAGGTAATTTTCCCCATCATGCTTGAATGTTTAAATTTCCGCCTTGTTTAATCTTTCTTGTATGAATTAAAGACCTTATCGAAAGGCATTCTTACTTAGTGCGAATTCAATCAAGCGTCGTTAATATCTAGTTCTTTAGGATGCCGCCTCGAAGACGTCAAGCCGAGAACGAAGACGAGAATGAACCTAAGCAAATCCCAAACTCAGGACTAAGAGTGGAAAGTGTGTTTCTCAAACACAACCCTCCATCGTTTAATGGATTAGGAGATCCAATGGATGCCGAGAAATGGGTTCGTTCCTTAGAATGAATTTTTAACTTCATAGCTTGTTCAGAAGAAGAGAAGTTAAGTTGCACTCTTTTCGTGTCGACGGATGATGCAGACTACTGGTGGGAGTCCATTCGAAGGATGATAACCCAGAGCAATGGGAGGACTATAGTTGGGAAGATTTCAAGCACGACTTATATCAAAAGTATATCCCAGATTGTTATCGAGAGGCAAAGGAGATGGAGTTCTGGAACCTAAAACAAGGAAATAGGACAGTGTTAGAATACGACAGGGAGTTCAATCAATTGTCAAGGCATGCTCCAAATCTAGTGGACACAGACGGGAAGAAAGCACGCAAGTTCAAGAAAGGACTTAAATCTGAGATTGGCATAGCCCTCGCTAGGCAAGAAGACATGTCTTACGCTCGAACCTTAGCAAAAGCCTTAAACATAGAAGCCATTCTCCCTCAAGAGAAAGTTCAACCCTCTCAGTCAGGTAATGATCCAAAGGGAAAGAGAAAGTTGGAAGGAGGAAGAAGAGATGACAGAGGAAAGAAACCCCACTGGCAAAGCCGAGAGTCAGGGGTACCCCGAAGTCAGCCCAACCATAACCCTAACCGAGGCTGTGTCCAAAGTACAGAAGGATGCACGTTGGAGCCTGCCGAGCAAATCAAACAAGGTGCTACAACTATGGTGAAGAGGGGCACTTCAAGAGGAAGTGTCCGAAAGGAAACAACAGACGACCCCAAACACCTCAACAACCCTGGTACCTGCAACCGCTTCAGCAAATTCCTGGAAATCAGCCAAGGCTGCAGCAAGGAGGACCTCAGGGTCAAAGGCCGAGAATGAATCCAAGACCAAACCAAGGACGAGATCAAAGGTCTAATCTAGGATAAAGGCCACCTCAGCCAGCTTGTACGTATGCCCTCACTCAGCAGCAAGCTTCTAAGGCCCCAGGTAATCTAGCGGGTATGATTACCCTCCTCGAGACGCCAGTTTTAGCTCTATTCGATAATGGAGCATCACATTCATTTATAGCTGAGTATGCTTGTAAGAAATTGAAGATAAAACCCGAGAATGTTGAGAATGCTCTTGAGATTAGTATTCCCCCTGGAAAGTGAATGATGTCTAGGAAGGTCTGTTCTAACCTAGAATTGAATATAGAAGGGGAAAACTTTAAGTCAAATCTTTACGTAATAAAGATTCAGGACTTCGATATAATCCTAGGAATGGATTGGTTAGCCTCAGCTTATGCCTTCATAAGCTGCCCTGAGAGGGAAGTAGTGTTTCGACCACCCGGAAAACCCGAGGTGAAGATCTACGGATCAAGGCTGTGAATCAGAGTCCCAGTGATATTCGCTCTGAAAGCCACCAAGATGATAAGGAAGAATAGCCGTCAAGCATTTTTAGTTAACTTAATAAGGAGAGAAGAAGGAGAACTTTCAATTGAAGACATCCCAGTCGTAAAAGAATATCCCTACGTATTCCCAAAGGAACTGCCAGGACTGCCCCCAGAAAGGCAGGTAGAGTTCGCCATCAAGTTGGAACCAGGAGCCGCCCCAGTCTCGAAAGCCCTTTACAGAATGACGCCTAAGGAGTTGCAAGAACTCAAGGTTCAACTGCAAGAGTTATTAGACCTAGGTTTTATCCAACTTGGTGTGTCGCCTTGGGGAGCTTTAATCTTGTTCGTAAAGAAAAAACATGGTACATTAAGGATGTGCATCGACTATAGAGAGCTCAATAAGCTAACCATCAAAAATCGATACCCTCTCCCAAGAATAGACGATCTCTTCGATCAACTTAAGGGAGCAAGTGTCTTCTCTAAGATCGACTTAAGATCTGAGTATCATCAAGTGAAGATCAGAAAGGAGGCTATCCCTAACACTGCCTTTAGAACTTGTTATGGACATTACGAGTTTGTGGTAATGCCATTTGGATTGACCAACGCCCCAGCAGTGTTTATGGATTTAATAAACCGGTTATTCCATCCGTATTTGGATAGGTTTGTATTAGTTTTCATAGATGATATTCTCATCTATTCCAAGGATGAAGAGGAGCATCAAGGGCACCTAAGAATGGAGCTGGAAACGTTAAGAAGAGAAAAACTTTATGCTAAGTTTAGTAAGTGTGGGTTTTGGCTCAAGGAAGTGATGTTTCTAGGACATATAGTGTCGGCAAGAGAAATCAAGGTGGATCCAGCTAAGATTGAAGCAGTAAGCAACTGGAATTCTCCAAAGAACATGCACGAGATAAGGAGTTTTCTAGGACTCGCGGGTTACTATCGAAGATTTATCGAGGGATTTTTGACTATATCTAAGCCAATGACGCGACTGTTAAAGAAAGAGCCCAAGTTCAAGTGGACACCTGAGTGCGAGGAAAGTTTTCAAACTTTGAAGAAGTTGCTAACCACAGCCCCAGTATTGACTATTCCGGAAGGGAATGAAGATTTCGTGGTTTACGTAAATGCATCAAAGAAAGGATTAGGATGCGTGCTAATGCAGAGAGGAAAAGTGATTGCCTATGCTTCGAGGCAGCTTAAGAATCACGAGCAGAACTACCCTAGGCATGACTTGGAGTTGGCAACAGTGGTGCATGCGCTGAAGATTTGGAGACACTACCTCTATGGAGCTAAGTGTGAGATCTTCTCAGATCACAAGAGCTTGAAGTATTTCTTCGAGCAGAAGG
Organism: Perilla frutescens; assembly: GCA_026008535.1. Lineage (NCBI taxonomy): Eukaryota > Viridiplantae > Streptophyta > Magnoliopsida > Lamiales > Lamiaceae > Perilla > Perilla frutescens. The sequence goes on from BRKX01000009.1 coordinate 32,766,866, forward strand.
ATCTTAACATAAGACAGAGACAATGGCTAGAACTTATAAAGGATTACGACTCCATGATTCACCACTACCCAGGCAAGGCAAATGTGGTAGCAGATGCCCTAAGTCGGAAAGAGGAAGCGGAGCTAGGACTCATTTTATTCCAGGAAGATCTTCGCAAAGAGTTCCAGAAGTTAAGGATCGAGGTGCTAACACCACCCGAGACCATTCAAGCTCAAGTTGCCACGATTGTCGCTCAGTCTGACCTAAGGTAAAGGATAATTGAAAAACAAAGAGGAGACGGGTTTCTTGAAAAGAAAAGACTAGAAGCACGAGCTGATAGCTCGCAAGATTTTGCGGAAGCCGCCGATAATGTGCTCTTATTCAAAGGAAGGCTTTGTGTGCCAAGAAAGGAGAAACTAAAAGAGGAAATCATGTGCGAAGCACATGACACGCCATATACAGCACATCCAGGAAGCACCAAGATGTATCAAGACCTCAAAAGGAACTTCTGGTGGAATAACATGAAAAGAGAAATAGCCGCCTTCGTGGAAAGGTGTCTTAACTGTCAACAAGTGAAAGCTTTGCATCAAAAACCTTCTAGTTTGCTCCAACCCTTAGAAATTCCTGAATGGAAGTGGGATCATATCAATATGGACTTTGTAGTAGGTCTACCAAAGTCTAAGCGGGGGAATACCGCTATTTGAGTAATCGTTGATCAATTATCTAAATCAGCACACTTTCTTGCCATAAAAATGACGGATGGGCTAGATCAATTAGCCTAGCTGTATGTTAAAGAAGTTGTGCGATTGCACGGAGTGCCGGTCTCGATTATATCGGATCGTGATACGAGATCTTCATCATGGTTCTGGAGGAGCCTACAAGAAGCAATGGGATCAAAGCTAAATTTCAGCATATCATTTCATCCTCATACGGATGGCCAGTCCAAAAAGATTATCCAGATTCTAGAAGACATGCTTAGAGGAGTAGTCATCGATCAAGGAGGCAGTTGGGAGGAATTACTACCTTTGGTAGAGTTTGCGTATAACAACAACTACCAGTCATCGATCGGCATGGCCCCTTATGAAGCCGTATACGGAAAAAGGTGTAGATCACCCTTGTATTGGGACGAAGTTGGAGAGAGAAGAATACTTGGGCCTGAAATGGTCCAGGAAGCTGTCCAGAAGATCGAGCTTATTCATCAGCAAATCAAGGAGGCTCAAGATAAACAAAAGGCTTAGGTGGATGAAAGTAGAATGGAGCTCAGCTTCAACGTAGGACATAAAGTGTTCTTGAAGGTGTCTCCGATAAGAGGAGTAGTTCGTTTTGGCAAACGAAGCAAGTTAAGGCCAAGATTTATTGGACCTTTTGAAATGCTAGAGAAGGTGAATGAAGTAGCCTACAGGTTGGCCTTACCACCCAACCTGAGTGACATTGATGACATCTTTCATGTCTCAATATTGAGAAAGTACGTGTTCGATCCAAAGCACGTGATTAGCAAGGATGAAATAGTCCTGAACGAGGACTTAGCCTATGAAAAGAAGCCTCAAGCTATTGTGGATCGAAAGATCCAGAAACTAAGGAACAAAGAGATCAGTCTTGTGAAAGTAATCTGGAACTATAATGGTTCAGAAGAGGCAACCTGGGAGCTTGAATCCGAACTGCTCAAGAAGTACCCTGACGTGGCTTATCATGGTTAGTAAATTTCGGGATGAAATTTTTTTTAGAGGAGTAGGATGTAACACCCAAGATTTTTGGATAAGGTTTAGAGGATTATTAATGGTAATTAATTAATTAAAGAAGGAATTTAAATAAGGTTAGTTGTGGACGGATGTCAGTCACAACTTTAGGGATCAGTTTTCGTGAAAATTGTCTTTTTGGACAATATGATTCTAATTCTTTTATGACCATTCGTGGTTTTGTTGGAAAATTTTTAACTCAAGGAGTATGTCGGTGTCTTCGAATTTTAATTCTGAAGTCAATTGAGTTCCCGGCAGTGAAAAACGTATTTGAAAGGTGAATGAATAGTAACTTTTGCGTGCGTTCGTGTTTTGAGAAATTTACGAAATCTTCCTCGATGATCCGAGTCTAGTTCTGTCAGGCCTCTCTTATGGGAAATGACTCAAGGATTCCGTTGGTGTTCATGGATTTCCATTCGGAGGTCAATCGAATGCTCGGGAGCAAAATCTGTCAATCTAAGTGAATAGTAAAATGTAATTCTAAAAAGGGAATCTTCGCTCGTCTTTCTTCTGACGACCCCGTCTTCTTCACGAAATAAGTTGGTTCACTAGTATTTGAGCCAATGAGTCACCCGGTATTTTTAGATTTCATGTCTGAGGTCATTTGGATATCGACATCGAATAAAGCAGCTTTTAACCGAACCCGGGGTAACTTTTGCAGTGTTTCCGCACTAGAGTGGCTACTCAAGGAAGCCAAACTCCCTCCTATAAATAAGGGACCACCCCTTTTATTTTCACTTGCTCATTAACAATCCATTCACTTCTAAAATCGAGAGAGTGAAAAGCTTTGAAAGCCGAGAGAGTTCTGCCGAAGTAAAAAGCATTCTTCGTGAGTGTTCCGCAAGATGACGAGCGGAGTGGCGTGGAAGGGATGCGGTGAGGGAATGTGCTAGGGGCGCCGTTGGGTCGTAGCAGGCGGCTTTGCCGCCGTTGGAACTCGACGAGACGCTGAGCTAGCCACCTTCTTTCGACGCACCTATCCCCGTCCATTCTTGTTCGTCGGTCTCAATCTTATTTCTTCTCTGACTTTTAATTCCGCATTTACTTCCCGTTCTTTATGTTCTTCATTATGGCTCATTTACCTTTCGTCTAAGTCATATTTCGATTCTTATTGAAGTTCCAAGTTAATAACGTTTACGTTATAGTTCTCGCTTTATTCCCGTTGTTGTTATTCTTGTAATTAGCCTCGTTTATTCCGCTTAAATTCCGTTCAAGCTATAATTAACGTTTCGTCATTATTCTAAAAATTATGGAGGATTATCGTGTTTAAGTCGTTATAATGCCAATTTCCTTTTTAAATTAAAAGCATGACGTTTCGTTTTACTTTTTAAAATTATCGAGGCATGTTGTCTTTTTAAGTGAGGCTACTCGTGCTCTTCGTGTTCGTCGAAAGAATCGACGAACATTGAAGAAACCCATAAGTGAGGCCCAGGAACTGGGTGAATAGAGAGAGAAAGAAATGAGCCTCGCTGAAGGGGGGGTGCGCCGCCCCTTAGGATCGGAGTCAAGCCGAGTAGCCATTGTGAACAACCACCCACATTTCTCACACATAAATCAAACACATACAGAACAAGTGTACAGGAGCGTAGACCTGCTCTGATACCAATTTGTAACGTCCCAAACTACTCCGTTTGGCCACTTCACTTAACATACAATTTACTTACATATTTTTGTGTGTTTATAATAAAATGAGCGGAAGCTTAGGTCAAAGAGCATGACTAGGCATGATGTCATAATTCTCAATGTAAAATTTTCGCGAATTAGCATGCAATCTATTGAATCTAAGCTATCACACAATATTTTATCAAATGGAAGCATTGAACAAGCCCATCCACATAAACCATGCAATCGTCTAACTTATCGGGCTCATAGGTTGTCATAACCCGCCCGTCTAATATCCTAAATCAACATGCAAAGTATAGGGTCAATAATATACTTCATACGTAATAGGCTCCAAGGTCGAACGACCCGCCTTTAAATTGTTGCACAATATCAAGTTATATACATCATAACCTACAAAAGATCGGGCTATTCCCATCCCCAATAATCATTGATCATAAAGCAAAAAGAGTGATCAATGTAATGATAACAATAATAATAATAATAATAATAATAATAATAATAATAATAATATGAGTATTTCAAAAGAAGAGCATTCAAAAGATAAACACAAGCTTGTGGGGTTCTCTTGTGTTCTCAACGCTCTTACTCGGGCTCCAACTCCTCAACCTGAAATTCATTGAATGAATGGGGTGAGTATTTAACAACATACTCAGTGGGGAACACTGTAAACAGTTATAGCTAATTGTACAAGTGAAAATATAATATATGGACTTTTATTTACTTTGTGGAGACTAGTCTCAACCCCGTAGGGTCTAAACATCATGATGCCCCCGTTAATGAACATCTTTGGCCCTGTAGGGATGCCCGCAGACATACTACCCCCCAGGGAGGACATTAACAGGTCTATATTCGATCACAAGGATCTCTGCCCCGAAGGGTCTCTTTGTCGATCCCGAAGGATCTCTTTCATTCACCAGTCCGAAGACCCTTCATATTTATACAATCAAAGCACAACAATAACTATAACATTACACGTGTTCACAGTTTAGAGTTACCCCACCTTAAAAGACGCTTTTGAATCCTTTTAACCTTGATATACTTCTTGGCCGTGCACAAGTTGTCCTCCTCGAGCTCCAACACGTCACGTAGCACCTTTTATTCTCTTTTCATTTTAGACGTCGAGTTATTCAATTAAATCATAATTTAGACCAAACTAATGCTATAATTTGCTTTAAAGCCTTCAAACATTTCCACATACACAACCATGGATATACAAGCTCATACTACGATTTTGGACTCAAAATACGCATTAAAACTCCTTGAAGCATTTGATCGAACATGATACGGGCACACATTTAAACCACATACTCATAACTCATTTTAAATCCTTTAGACCCAACATTTCAAATACAAACAACTTCATCTTAGAGCTCTAACATACTTGAAAATCAACCCCAAAACATCAACACAACACCTCCAAACAATTATCAACAAAACAAAGGGAAATTAGGGCAAAAACCCAAACCCTAGCAACAATGAACCATAGGAATTCGATATAACTTCACATATAGCCTCAAGGAGGTAAATGAACCATATGTTCGAGACATCAAAGCAAGAAGATCAACAAAAATCCATAATCCTCAAAATTGGATAACAAACCCTAGTTTCCAAAACAACAAGAAATGGGTGGTTAATCCCCAAGAAGTAGAGGTGTAGAGGTTACCTTTGTTGATGGATGATGATGGATTATACTTCAAAAGTTGAAGAATTTTGAGAGAGAAAAGAGGAGAAAATCTCCCCCCCTTCTTCGTTGAAAGGAATGAGGAAGAAATGAACAAGTGTTGTATTTATAGGTAGAAAATCCTCGGACCCGCACGACCGCGCAGCCCCCACGACCGCGCGACCATGCTCTCGGCCCATGCTCCCCCGCGAGCGCGCACACTCCGCGGGCGCGCGCCTCGCCCACGCCCCGCGGGCGCGCACCACCCCGCGGGCGCGCGGCGTGCCCCCCTCAACCCCGCTTCTATTTTGACTCCCGGACATTTTTAACTCCATTTTAAAAACGACTTTGATTTTCGAAACACTCTTAATACACACCGAAAAAGCAGGGGGCGTTGCCCCCTAGCCCCCATCGGGGCGCTTCGCCCCCTGGACCCCCGATCAACTCAGCGTTAGGGTGTTCAAGGCTTTGGCAAATAAAACTCAATGCAATAAGATTCATCCGTTATCATATAACTCGACACTTTTAGTATTAAAACTCAAACTGTGTTATACACTTAGTATAACATCACTGTGCTATCACGTATCGGCTCGAGTGGAACAACCTGCAATAAATCAACGGCACAACATACAAACATACTCACATGATTAATATTCAATAATATTTATTCGAAATCATTTACTAAAATTATAATTTTATAATTTAGCAAAAAGGGTCGGGGTATCACAATCTCCCCAACTTTTAAAAATTTCGCCCTCGAAATTAGCCTAACATTTATGTTACATTAGGATATCGAGCTAAGATATCAACTTCTTTCTCCCAAGTGGCCTCTTCAGGTCCGTGCCGACTCCACTGCACTTTTATTAAAGGAACCTCACGGGTTCGAAGCGTATGAACTCTTCTATCTAACACAGCAACTGGGACTTCTTCATACGTCAAGTCCCTAGAAACTTACACCGTGCCATATGAAATGACATGACTAGGGTCCGACACATATCGTCTTAGCAACGACACATGGAAAACATCGTGCACACCCGCCAAATCCGGAGGTAGTGCTAGGCGATAGGCCACATCACCTACTTTCTCTAGAATCTCAAACGGTCCCACATAACGTGGCTGCAACTTACCTTTCTTCCCAAACCTAACCACTCCTCTCATTGGTGCAATCTTCAAGAATACCTTGTCACCAATCTCAAAGCTCACGTCCTTTCTCTTTACGTCGGCATAGGATTTCTGACGATCTTGAGCTACCTTGATTCTTCTTCTTATCTTCTCAATTACTTCCACCGTCTTCTCAACGATCTCGTGGCCTAAGAGTCGACGCTCTCCCACTTCATCCCAATGAATAGGAGATCTGCACTTTCTCCCATACAAAGCCTCGTACGGTGCCATTCCAATAGATGCTTGGAAACTATTATTGTAAGCAAACTCCACGAGTGGCAAGTGGCTCTCCCAACTTCCACCAAAGTCAAGAACACATGCACGGAGCATGTCTTCCAACGTCTGAATGGTCCGCTCAGACTGACCATCGGATTGAGGATGATACGCTGTGCTAAACTTCAACTGAGTTCCCATAGCTTCTTGCAGACTTCGCCAAAATTTAGACGTAAACCTTGTGTCACGATCTGACACTATCGACACAGGAATACCGTGAAGACGTACTATCTCATCGATATATATCTGAGCTAATCGATCCATGCTAAATGTCATCTTCACTGGAAGAAAATGAGCAGACTTGGTCAACCTATCGACAACAACCCAGATTGCATGATGACCCTTGACTGACGGTGGTAATCCTACCACAAAGTCCATTGCAATGTGTTCCCACTTCCACTCGGGGATCTCGAGTGGGTTCAACAATCCAGAAGGGCGTTGATGCTCGGCTTTCACTTGTTGACAAGTGATACACTTCGATACGAATTGGCCAATCGACCTCTTCATATTTCTCCACCAGAAAACCATCTTCAAGTCCTTGAACATCTTCGTGCCTCCTGGGTGCACAGAATATGGCGTATTATGTGCTTCTTCAAGAATCTCCTTTCTGAGCTCCTCATTCTTCGGCACACATAACCTTCCCTCGAAGAGTAGCGTGCCATCACTTGCAACGGCAAATCCCTGAATAGAACCTTCCAATGCTCTTTTCTTCATTTTGCATAAGAAAGGATCGTCGACTTGTGCTTCACGAACTCGATCATGAATTTGTGGTCGAACCACTAAAGCTGCTAAAATCCCTTGAGTGGTGTTGGAAGGATCCACCACCTCTAAGTTCATCTTCTCAAACTCCTTGATCAACTGCTCTTGCTTGGTTGGAAGATAGATGTTTCGGCTTAAGGCATCAGCTACGACATTCGCTTTTCCAGGATGATATAAGATCGTACAGTCGTAATCCTTCACCAACTCCAACCATCTTCTTTGTCGTAGATTCAACTCCTTCTGGGTGAAGAAGTACTTCAAGCTCTTGTGGTCAGTGTAGATCTCGCACTTGCTTCCATAGAGATAATGCCTCCAAATCTTCAATGCATAAACCACGGCTGCTAGCTCAAGGTTATGCGTCGGATAATTATACTCGTGTACCTTCAACTGCCTTGAGGCATACGCTACTACCTTCCCGTGTTGCATCAAGACACAGCCAAGTCCTTGCTTCGAGGCGTCACTGTAGATGACAAAGCCTTCCGTCCCATCAGGAATAATCAACACTGGGGCTGACACGAGATGTCGCTTCAATTCTTGAAAACTCTGCTCACACTTTTCACTCCATTGGAACTTCTCATCCTTCCGTGTTAATCTCGTCAAAGAACTCGATATCTTAGAAAACCCCTCGATAAATCTTCTATAGTAGCCTGCCAATCCCAAGAAGTTTCGGACTTCATTAACATTTGAAGGCGTCTTCCAATTGCTAGCAGCTTCCACCTTTGACGGATCTACCTCGATTCCATTTGATGTCACCACGTGGCCAAGGAATGCCACTCGCTCCAACCAGCACTCGCACTTTAAAAATTTTGCATACAACTCTTCTTTCCTTAGCATCTCCAATACGATTCTGAGATGCTCAGCGTGCTGCTCCTTGCTTCTTGAATAAATCAAGATATCATCGATGAAGACTATTACGAACTGGTCGAGGTACTGATGGAACACTCGATTCATCAAGTCCATGAAGACTACGGGCGCATTGGTCAATCCAAAAGGTACCACTATGAACTCATAGTGACCATATCGCGTTCTAAATACCGTCTTTGGGATGTCACTCTCCTTGATCTTCAATTGATGATAGCCGGACTTCAAGTCAATCTTCGAAAACACACCGGTTCCCTTCAGTTGATCGAACAAATCTTCAATTCTCGGCAGCGGATACTTATTCTTGATCGTCAACTGGTTCAATTCTCTATAATCAATGCACATTCGCATTGACCCATCCTTTTTCTTCACGAATAGCACAGGTGCTCCCCATGGTGAAACGCTCGGTCGAATCAATTTGTTGTCAAGCAACTTCTGAAGTTAAACTTTGAGCTCTTGCAACTCCTTTAGCGCCATTCTGTACGGAGCTTTAGATATTGTTGCCGCACCTAGCACTAGGTCGATGGTGAACTCGATCTAACGGTCAGGAGGAATCCCTGGCAACTCGTCTGGAAACACGTCGGGAAATTCGTTCACCACTGGCACATCTGACACTTGGACTTTAGTGGACGTTGACTCCACAATGCTAATGAGAAATCCCTGACACCCTCTTTTCTTCAACAACTTTATTGCGTTCATTGTTGTAATGATCCTCTTAGTTGACCTCGTTCTTGCACCATAGAAGATGAGCTTAGGCTCACATGGAAAATTAAATTCGACCTCACGATCACGACATCGAATCGTGGCATGATTTCCACTCAACCAATCTATACCTAGGATTACGTCGAAATCACGCATCTCCAAGACATGGAGATCTGCTCTCAGCACTCTATTATTGATTTCTAGCTTCAGGCCATACGCTATCTTACTAGACGAAACTCTCTCTCCTGAAGGAATACTGATCTCTAACAATTCACCACTATCTTTGCATATAACACCAAGCTTGGAACAGAAACTTGCAGATATAAAGGAATGAGAGGCACCGGAATCGAACAATACTAAAGTTGGAACATCTGATACTCGAAGAATACCTGACATAGTATCCTCACCTGACTTAGGGTTCTTTTCCTCACCCTCCAAGGCAAACAGTCGAGGCTTCACCTTTCTTTCTTGCTCCTTCCTCTTCTTCGGGCAAAAATAGGACAGGTGACTCGGGTCCCCACATGTAAAGCAAACCCTCTGTCCCGCACGGCACTCTCCTAAATGGAACTTTTGGCACTTAGGGCAAGGAGCCCTATCGTTGTTTCCTCTCTGTGGGACAGGCCTCTGCTGCCATGACTTGTTTTGCATAGGAACTTTTCCTTTTCCCTTGTCCTGCGGCTCCCATTTCCTCTTGCCAAAGGCCTCACGCTGCCTTTGGTCCTTCAAGTCCAGCTGGAGCCCGTGAGAGATGGCTTGGGCTCTCCCAATCACTTCACCATAGGTTCTCAACCTTTGGCCTAACAGAATTCCGGCAATTTCGGGACGCAAACCACGCTCAAAACGTCGAGCCTTCTTTTCATCCGTATCCACAATGTGCGGAGCATAGCGGGAGAGATGGTTGAACCGTCTTTCTTATTCGATCACAGTCATTCCTCCTTGCCTTAGATTGAGGAATTCAGTCTCCATCTTAGTCTTGAAAGACTCGGGGAAGTATCGGGTGAGGATCAACTCTTTTAAGTCAGTCCACACCAAAGCTTGGCGTTGCTCGGGCGTCATAGTTCGGGAATGGGTTTCGCACCAAAAGCTCGCCTCTTCTACGAATTAGAAGATAGCACATGAGGCCTTCTGCACCTCAGTGCACTGAATGTGCTCGAAGATCCGTTCCATTTCCTGAATCCACTCCTTAGTCGCTTCTGGACCCTCACTTCCTTTGAGCCTGGATGGCCCCATTCTTCTAAACTGCTCGACTACGTCGAACGCCTCTCTTTGGAGCCTTTCTCCTTCAGTCACTCCTCCTCGCCCCATTTATTGGGCCATGAGACCCTGGAGCGTCTCTAGAAAACCTCGGGCAAAGTCGGGCCCGTTCTCTCGTGGTGGAGGATCATGGAGACCACCCCCTTCATTACTTGATTCCTCTGCATCTCGCGGAGCAGGAGCACGACGCGGAGGCATCCTGAAGCCTTTAGGCACACTTTCTTGTTAGGTTAATGTCATTCTTAAAGCTAATTCGAGGACTACTTAAAGCACTTTTCATCATTCATAATCAAGAAAGCACACAACTTTCAAGATTTCATTTCTTTAAAGCTTGCATCGGGAATTTAAAACATCATAGTTGATCGTGACGACAGATTCATTTCATTCATCTTCATTGTCAAACTTCGGACCATTCATTCTTTTCTTCTTTATCATGCTATCACGATTATTCAACTCTTTAACTTCTTTAACTTCTTTCCTGACACACTCTATATACACACCCACATTCCATAAAACTCATACTTGAAAATCTTTAAGAGTACATACCTTAGGATCGGAGTCAAGCGGAGTAGCCATGGTGAACAACCACCCACATTTCTCACACATAAATCAAACACATACAGAACAAGTCTACAGGAGCGTAGACCTGCTCTGATACCAATTTGTAACGCCCCAAACTACTCCGTTTGGCCACGTCACTTAACATACAATTTACTTACATATTTTTGTGTGTTTATAATAAAATGAGCGGAAGCTTAGGTCAAAGAGCATGACTAGGCATGACGTCATAATTCTCAATGTAAAATTTTCGCAAATTAGCATGCAATCTATTGAATCTAAGCTATCACACAATATTTTATCAAATGGAAGCATTGAACAAGCCCATCCACATAAACCATGCAATCGTCTAACTTATCGGGCTCATAGGTTGTCATAACCCGCCCGTCTAACATCCTAAATCAACATGAAAAGTATAGGGTCAATAATATACTTCATATGTAATAGGCTCCAAGGTCGAATGACCCGCCTTTAAATTGTTGCACAATATCAAGTTATATACATCATAACCTACAAAAGATCGGGCTATTCCCATCCCCAATAATCATTGATCATAAAGCAAAAGGAGTGATCAATGTAATGATAACAATAATAATAATAATAATAATAATAATATGAGTATTTCAAAAGAAGAGCATTCAAAAGATAAACACAAGCTTGTGAGGTTCTCTTGTGTTCACAACGCTCTTACTCGGGCTCCGACACCTCAACATGAAATTAATTGAATGAATGGGGTGAGTATTTAACAACATACTCAGTGGGGAACACTGTAAACAGTTATAGCTAATTGTACAAGTGAAAATATAATATATGGACTTTTCTTTACTTTGTGGAGACTAGTCTCAACCCCGTAGGGTCTAAACATCATGATGCCCCCGTTAATAAACATATTTGGCCCTGTAGGGATGCCCGCAGACATACTACCCCCCCCAGAGAGGACATTAACAGGTCTATATTCGATCACAAGGTTCTCTGCCCTGAAGGGTCTCTTTGTCGATCCCGAAGGATCTCGTTCATTCACCGGTCCGAAGACCCTTCATATTTATACAATCAAAGCACAACAATAACTATAACATTACACGTGTTCACAGTTTAGAGTTACCCCACCTTAAGAGACGCTTTTGAATCCTTTTAACCTTGATATACTTCTTGGCCGTGCACAAGTTGTCCTCCTCGAGCTCCAACACGTCACCTAGCACCTTTTATTCTCTTTTCATTTTAGACGTCGAGTTATTCAATTAAATCATAATTTAGACCAAACTCATGCTATACTTTGCTTTAAAGCCTTCAAACATTTCCACATACACAACCATGGATATACAAGCTCATACTACGATTTTGGACTCAAAATAAGCATTAAAACTCTTTGAAGCATTTGATCGAACATGATACGGGCACACATTTAAACCACATACTCATAACTCATTTTAAATCCTTTAGACCCAACATTTCAAATACAAACACCTTCATCCTAGAGCTCTGACATACTTGAAAATCAACCCCAAACCATCAACACAACACCTCCAAACAATTATCAACAAAACAAAGGGAAATTAGGGCAAAAACCCAAACCCTAGCAACAATGAACCATAGGAATTCGATATAACTTTACATATAGCCTCAAGGAGGTAAATGAACCATATGTTCGAGACATCAAAGCAAGAAGATCAACAAAAATCCAAAATCCTCAAAATTGGATAGCAAACCCTAGTTTCCAAAACAACAAGAAATGGGTGTTTAATCCCCAAGAAGGAGAGGTGTAGAGGTTACCTTTGTTGATGGATGATGATGGATTACACTTCAAAAGTTGAAGAATTTTGAGAGAGAAAAGAGGAGAAAATCACCTCTTCCTCTTCGTTGAAAGGAATGAGGAATAAATGAACAAGTGTTGTATTTATAGGTAGAAAATCCCCGGACCCGCACGACCGCGCAGTCTCCGCGATCGCGCGACCATGCTCTCGGCCCATGCTCCCCCGCGAGCGCGCACACTCCGCGAGCGCGTAGTCTCCCGCGACCGCGCACGGCCCCGCGGGCGCGCACCACCCCGCGGGCGCGCGGCGTGCCCCCCTCAACCCCGCTTCTATTTTGACTCCCGGACATTTTTAACTCCATTTTAAAAACGACTTAGATTTTCGAAACACTCTTAATACACACCGAAAAAGCAGGGGGCGTTGCCCTCTAGCCCCCATCGGGGCGCTTCGCCCCCTGAACCCCCGATCAACTCAGTGTTAGGGTGTTCAAGGCTTTGGCAAATAAAATTCAATGCAATAACATTCATTCGTTATCATATAACTCGACACTTTTAGTATTAAAACTCAAACTGTGTTATACACTTAGTATAACATCACTGTGCTATGACGTATCGGCTCGAGTGGAATAACCTGCAATAAATCAACGGCACAACATACAAACACACTCACATGATTAATATTCAACAATATTAATTCGAAATCATTTACTAAAATTATAATTTTATAATTTAGCAAAATGGGTCGAGGTATCATAGCTATCTTTTTCGTCTCTCTACTCCAACTAAACTCCAAGTTTTATGTGATTGCCCTAGTCCAGCTTATTGTCGAGTCTGCACGAGTAAAGTGGGCACAACATCATGCAATCATCCTCATCCATTTCTGATATGCCCATTCCGCTACCCGAATGTAGAATGAGTGCTGAAAAAAGTCCTCTGTGCCTCTGACTGAATATTTAGCTTTGATTTTGCTTGAATAACTGGGCATAAAATGCCCATTTCGCCAGACTCGACCTCCGCAATGCCCTATGACCTTATCCTGGTTCTTTTTGACTCAAAACACACAGAAAATGACATTTATAACGAATAAAATACCTATAAAACATGAAATAAATGGACTTATCACACCCACACACTTTAGACATGATTGTCCTCAAGCATGGGATGCAATGCATCCAGAAAAACAAAAGAAAGAAAGGTAAAAAGAAACAGACTCAAAACAAAGCATGCAAATTGTTAATCAGAGTGGGCACATCACAACCAATATTCCAACACAACTGCAAAGTATCAATATACCAAAAATAGGTTAAAAATGAGTTTAGCTTGGTAATCCTCATAAACTCTCTTCACTCGGTGTTTAGGCTCAATGTATACACTCAAATCAATGCAATTCTGTACTTAGTCATTCCATAAGCTTGCTAAAGTTCTACTATCAATATCCATAAATCATATATGTATAAGTATCAATAGGGCTTTTTAGGCTACAGTGAACATTTCATGTAAGGCGGGGATTTATTTTTGTACAGGCCCCCCATTTTTTCTTAATCAACTACCCTACTGTGCCCCGTTCAGATAATAAATATTTATTTACTCTGGGCATTCTGAACACTTAAGACTAGGGGAATTTATTTCTCATCTTCTTTTTTCTTTTTCTTTTATCATTTTTTTTCTTTTTTTTATTTATTCCCCTATCTTCACTGGTCTTTTCACAAATATCCCTCAATAATTCTGCCTTCCCATTTTTTCTTTTTCAGGCTCTTCTAATGCCCAGGCTTTATATTTTACCATCCTAAAGAAGAAACATGCCAGGGCATTTCATAGGTTCAAAGGGGCGGCAAGGCTGTGTCATTGGTGGGTAAAATTTTCTTTTCAGTGGCTCATCAAAAGATGACTTATATCATCTACTTATGCATCAACAATTTCCAAGCTTCAAACAGAACAATAGTAAGTTCTAGAATTTCTAAGCACACAATTGTTCGCACATGAAGTAAAGAGAGTTGTGAAATGGGCATACAACAAATAGGCTCAAATCTCACAGGGCATTCTAAACTCGTCCGTCATCCCTATCTTATGCGGACATGCTGATTTTTTTTATGAAGCAGTTTTATGTTGAAAATATCAAAAGCAATGACCACATAGACTTCACATAAAGCATGTTTGACTCAAATAACCACCTACACACTTTTCATTTTGCAAAGTGTTAAAACAGACTCAACAAAAGACACTAAAACACAAACTGAAATGCCCCCAACCACATACTTTGCACTAGGCAAAGTGGGTGAACAGGGGCGACACACAAACAACAAAGACAAAACAAAAAAAATAAAAATAAAAATAAAACCTAATCTAAGGAAAGAAAGAACTAGGAATTAGTCGGATGCGGGCGTTGGGTAAGAGAACCCAACGTGTTTAAAGTAGGCCTTCAGGGCTGTCTCAATGCGGTCTAGTTTCTCATCTGTCTGGGACTAGGCATTTTCCAACACTTCCAACTTTTTCAGTATTAGAGTAACTGGGTGCTCCCCTTGTTGTGCCCTCCTTACTGGTGGCTTCCTAGATGTACCTGCAATCATCAAAAAGCTCGAAGGGTGTGCCCTCGGCACAAAAAAAAACAGGCTTCCCTTCTTCATCATCCACTACGTCCTGCATTCTCTTTAGACAAGCAATATCAAAGAATTCAAGGGGCAAGGGGGTCAAGTCAGTAGTGCTCAAATCCAGCAACCTAGACCTAATAGCAATTTGGGTGATCAACCGGGCACATGAGATTCTATGCTTAGGGTGCGTTTTTATTTCTCTGAAGTGTGCAATGGCCACAAAGCCAAAATTGATTTTAATTTTCTTTACCATGCACTAGAGAATGAAAAGCTCCTAATTAGTTATGGAATTAGAGCTATCCTTCCTACCAAAGAAACTATAGGCGCTCACCCTATGGCAGAATCTTAAGGATTCGTTATTCAACAATAGCCTTTTGTGGCTCCATTGTGATAAGTGGAGCCATCCCCAATCTCAGCCCATTTTGCCTCGACTCCCTCAGCAGAGTCGGGCACAACAGTTACTGCATTCACATACAAATCATCCTATAGATCCATATAAGACACAATTCCCATCAGCGTATTTAATTCATCAGCAGACATTGAAAAAAAAATTCTCAGAATTTTAAAACTCATTATCCTAGTAGACGTAGCAGGCTTATTCACAGCTTTAATTTTCAAATTTTGAATAAACTCTCGTGAGAGAAAAGAGAAAATGTCACATTCTATATCAAGGAAAAATTCCCACCCAATAGCAGTGAAAAGATCCTTTATCTCTTGCTCTATACCCAGAGCTACGAGAGACTCATGGTGGACTCCTTTGGAGTTTATGATGCCTCGGACCGGTGGTGGACCGTTGCTAAACCTTCCTGGGATGGGGCTCCCCACTTCTCTGCTTTTCTTGGGTTCGGGTTTTGGTGTGCCCTCCCCAGCCTTTCTCTTCCGTGAAGAGGGCTCTCCAACAAGCTTCTCTCCTGCCTTCACAGCCACCGCCTTACCAACCCTCTGCTTGGAAGCGAGTCTTCCGAGGGATCATCAACAAGCGTGTGAGCTTGAGATCACTCACTTTGCTCTTGCTCCTCCTCCTCTTGCTCAGAGGCCTCGTCCTCAGTCTCCTCATGTTGAGACTCTTCAGGCTACTCTGATTTCTCTGGAATGGGTTCTCTAATTTTTTCTTGCCCTTGGCCTTCTCCAGAGCCCTTTTCTTTATCTCCACAGGCGATTCCTCCTCTCTCTGAAAATCCATCTCATCCAATTCATCCACAAAATCGTCTAGTCCTTCATGTCATTTCTCTTCCACATTCTCCTCTTCCTCGACAGCTTCTTCAGATTGCTCAGGTGTTGGAACCCTAGCCGGTTTCTTCCCTTTCTTCGCGGTCACCTTTACCGCTTCTTGAGCTTGCTCCATTATGGGCTCCGTGGCTAGTTCTTCCTCCTGCATGGCCACAGTCGTGGCATCCTTTCCCGGCTGTTCTTCTTGTGACGGTGTTGAAGAGCTCGTCTTTTCCTCTTCCACTGCGGGCTCCTTCTCAGGCATAATTTTTTCAACAACCTTGCTGGTTACTCTGGTGACAGCTCCAGCAGTGGCTCCAACCTTAGGCTTCATAGCCTTCTTCTTTGCAGCTTTTAGTTGCGCGGCTCTTCGACCACAACAGGAGCCTTGAACTCCAACTTGTCCTTCGCCCTTGGAGCAATTTTCTTACCTCTGGTATTGACCATTTTTGAAGCTTGAGAGGTAGTGGAAAGGTTTTTGCTTGAAGGGTTTTTCGAACAGGGCTTGGATGTTTCAGAAAAGTTCGAAGAGAATGAAAGTGATTGTTTTGATTTTGTGGGGTTTGTTTAAAGTATAGTATTATTGTAGCTTGATGTGACCGTGAACTTTCAGATTCTTAGGGTTTTTATGTGATCAGAATGCCCATAGTAATGGATAAACATTATCCCTAAAAAATTAGACTTCATCTTTCTCTCTTCAGAGTCCCTAATTTTTCAGGATTCAACTCTATCTCTTGTTTCTCTCTCTTTATCCTAACCTGCAGATCATATACTTATCCAAAAATAAGCGTAAAATTGCCACTTATCTAGTTTAATTAACTAGAAACATTATTTAATTAAAAAAACGAATTAAAGTAATTAAAAACCTGAGCTGCCTCCCAGTAGCGTCTCATTTATTATCGTGGGCACGAAAAAATCCATGCTTAGGTGTAAATGGGCTCCCCAAGCCAGACCACTCTAGCATCCCGATTAGAATACCCTAGGTATGGTTTGAGACGATGGCCATTTACTTTAAATTATCCTCCAGTTTTGGGATTTTTAAGCTCAACTGCCCTATTGGGGCATTCCGCATAGACTTCAAATGGACCAACCCACTTGGTCCTCAGACTTCCTCCCATCAATTTGAACCTGAAATGGTACACAGTACTTGCTGTCCTAGGAATAATCTCTTTCTTCTAATCACTTGATCATGAAGCCTCTTCATCTTTTCCTTGTGAAGCATAGCATTATCATAGGCTTCCATTCTCATTTCTTCCAGCTCCTGAATCTGAAATTTTCTGAAATACCTGGCTGCATGCTTATCCATATTCAGCTTCTGAAGTGCCCATCATGCCTTATGTTCCAGCTCAACTGGCAGATGACAACACTTTCCAAATAACATCTGGTAAGGGAACATTCCTATTGGAGTTTTGAATGCAGTCCTGTATGCCCAAAGGGCATCATCTAAATGGGCACTCCTGTCCTTCCGGCTTGGATTCACTACCTTCCCAAGGATGGTTTTAATTTCTCGATTCGAGACATCAGCTTGGTCATTCCTTTGTGGATGATAAGCTGTTGTAACTCTATGATTTACCCCATACTTCTTCAATAGCCTCTCCATCGTTTGGTTGTAAAAATGGGTCCCTTGGTCACTGATGATGGACTTGGACATACCAAACCGGCTAAAAATATGGGATTTCAAAAATGCTGCTACTACTCTTGCATCATTAGTACGAGTAGCCTTGGCTTCCACTCATTTAGACACATCATCAACTGTCAGGATAATGTAATGGTTCCCCTTAGAGTTTGCAAGGGGTCTCACGAAATCCATTCCCCAAACATCGAAAATTTCCACTGGCATGATGGGTGTCATGGGCATTTCATTTATTGTTGTGATGTTCCCAATTCTCTGGCATTGATCACATCTTTTGCAAACATCGTGGGCATCCTTGAAAATTATGGGTCAAAAGAACCCATAGTCCAGAACTTTCCTCGCTGTTCGGTTTGGTCCGAAATGCCATCCGCAAGCATAATTATGACAATGCTTTAAAATCTCCTCAATTTCATAATCTGGGACACATCTTCTTATGATTTGATCAGCACATCTCCTACATAGAATAGGTCTATCCCAGACATAGAACTTGTTCTCATGCCTCAGTTTATCCTTTTGGTACCTTGAGTACCCAATTGGCAACTCTTCTGACTTCAAAAAGTTCACTATATCTGCATACCAGGGCTCCAGTTTGCCCCGTGCTGAGTACAAGTGCCTATTAGGGAAATGATCCGTAATGGGCATTTCATTGCATTTTTCATTCAGCACTCGGCTCAGATGATCAGCTACCAAGTTTTGTTCCCTACTCTTATCATTTATCTCGACATCAAACTCCTGCGATAACAGAATCCATCTAATTAGTCTCGGCTTCATCTCCTTCTTGGCTATCAAGTGTCTCAGGGCACCATGATCTGTGTAAACAATGTCTTTTGCTCCTAAGAGATAAGACCGAAACTTCTCGAATACAAACACTACTGTCAATAGCTCTTTTTCAGTAGTGGTGTAATTACACTGTGCCCCATTTAGAGTTTTGGAGGCATGGTAAATTACATGGCTTTCTTTTTCTCTCTTCTGACCTAGTAAAACGCCCACAACGTAGCCACTGGCGTCATACATAATCTTAAAGGGCATTCTCCAATCTGGTGGTTGGATAACCGGTGCTGTGACCAGTTACTTCTTCAGAAAATTAAATGCCTTCTTACACTCTTCATCAAATTCAAAGGGGACATCTTGTTGCAATAAGTGAGTAATAGACTAGGCAATTTTTGCAAAATCTTTTATAAATCTCCTGTAAAATCCAGTGTGCCCTAGGAATCCTCTTACTTGCTTCACCAAAGTGGGATATGGAAATTTTTCAATTATGTCCACTTTGTCTTTATCGACCTCAATGCCCCTCTCGAAAATCACATGGCCCAGTACAATGCCCTCTCTGGCCATAAAATGGTATTTTTTGTAGTTCAATATTAGGCATTTGTCCACGCATCGTTGTAACACCTTCTCCAGATTGTCTAAACATCAATCAAAGCAGCTTCTATACACCGTAAAGTCATCCATGAATACTTCAATGCAGTTCTCGAGTAAATCAGAGAATATGCTCATCATACATCGCTGAAATGTGCCAGGAGCATTGCAGAGGCCAAAGGGCATTCTGCGATAGGCAAATGTACCGAATGGGCACGCGAATGTTATTTTCTCCTGGTCCTCCTGACTCACTGCAATCTGCATGTATCATGAGTATCCGTCCAAGAAATAAAAGAACTTGTTTCCTGTGAGTCTCTCCAGGATCTAGTCAATGAATGAAAGTAGGAAATAATCCTTTTGCGTGATCGTGTTCAGCTTCCGGTAGTCAATGCAAACTCTCTAGCTAGTTTGCAGTCGTGTGGGCATAAATTCTCCCTTCTCATTTTTCACAACTTGAATGCCCGACTTCTTGGGTACAACATGGATTGGACTGACCCACTTGGTAACTGAAATAAGGTATATAATGCTCTGGTCCAGTAGCTTAATAATCTCTTTCAGCACCACATCCTTCATCACTGGATTGAGCTTTCTTTGTGGATCACGAATAGGTTTTACATTATCCTCCAGCAAAATCTTGTGCATGCAAACCGCTGGGCTAATGCCCTTTATGTCTGCCAAAGTCCATCTGAGTGCTTTTTTGTATAGTCTTAACAATCTCAAAAGGCGGTCCTTATCGGCTAGATTCAACTCCGCACTTATGATTATAGGGAGAGTCTCATTATCCCCCAAATAGGCATACTTCAAAAGCCTTAACAATGCCTTCAATTCCAGCGTGGGTGCTTTGACAATAGAATGCATCAGTTTATCACCATTATTCCGAATGGGCACACCATAATCCATACAACCGTATGGCATTTCTTCAAATGAGTACATCATCATAATTCATTCCTTAATGTCATCATCTTCATCCAGGACATCCTGGTCAGTCGGTCCATCCCACAATGCCCATTCCAGTGGATCTCTATTGCTCACTATGGATAGGGTAGATCGACTCGGGTGACGGAAGAAATTCACAAAACTGCAATTTTCTATATCTGGGGATGTTCTAATGCTTCAAATATGTTAAACGTCACCGTCTCCCCATCAAACTAGCACATTAGTGTGCCCTTATCAACATCAATCTTGGTGCGAACTGTCCTCATGAAAGGCCTTCCCAACAACAATACAAAAGATTCTGACGTCACTGTGCCCATATCAAGGACATAAAAATCTGCTGGAAAGATAAGCTCATCCACCTTGACCAATACATCTTCAATGAGGCTTTCTGGATATACATTAGACCTGTCAGCAAGCTGAATGGCCACGCGGGTTTCCTTCAGAGGTCCAATCTTCAATTCTTTAAACACAGACAGGGGCATTACATTGATTGATGCCCCTAAATCTAGCATGGCCTTCTGCACTTTTTTCTCTCCTATTATGCAAGGAATCATGAACATCCCTGGATCATCGCACTTCTTAGGTAATTTTCTCTGTATTACAACCGATACATTCTCCCCAACTAAGAACCTTGCATCATCATTTAATCGCACCTTTCTGGTGTAAAGCTCCTTCAGAAACTGGGCATACTGCGTCACTTGTTTGATTGTCTCGATCAGTGGAATGTTGATCTCCACTTTGCTGAATACTTTTAGTATCTCTCTGGTTTCCTCTTCTCTTCTATTTTGTGTTAATCTCCCTGGAAAAGGGAGGCTTCCGTTTTACTAGAATGGGCATTTTAGTAGGTTGCTTTAATTCCAGAATGGGCACAGTATCTTCTTGTTCAGCTTCGTGTGCCTCATCCTCTGTGGGAATTTTTTCCACTTCTTCTTCCAAGGGCATATCATCCATCTCTTCTACTGGTCTGACTATCTCCGGAAGTTCTTTCCCACTCCTTAGAGCCACTGCATTCACCTGATCTCTTGGATTTTCAACTTGGGAAGGCAGTTTCCCATTTTTCTCTTCCATCTTGTGCATGGCTTGAGCCAACTGATTGATTTGTTTGCTCATGTGTGAGAGACCAGCTCGGGTCTCTTGCTTGAATTTTTCATTCTCCTCAGCCATGGTAAACACAAGATCTTCTAGCCTTTACTTCCTTTTCTCTTCTGGCGGCGGTAATAGGAATACAGGATGTCCATCATCTGGCCTTCTCCACCTAAAATTTTCATGATCTCTCCAGCTAGGGTTATAAGTCGGGGAATGGGGATCATATCTTCGGTGATGCCCATTCTGGCCACCTACATCGTTTACTTCTTCCACTTCATCTTGTAGAGTAGGGCATTCATCAGTGAAATGGGATACACTTTTGCATACTCCACATGGTCTGGGTTTCTTTGTCGTGCTCATGCCGGACAAGATCTTTTCAATTTTGTCACAAAATCTATCAATCTTGTTGTCCTGGTCCAGTTCCCTTTCTGATTCGCTTACAACCCAAATACCTTCTCCACCGAAGTCTTGGTTGTCTTTATCCATTTCAGTGATAATTCTGAATACTTCAACAGGCTATTTGTTCAAAATAGATCCTCCACATGAGGTCTCCATCCTCCGAAAATATACTGAATCAAGTCATAGTCAGTAATCTGGTGTTGTGGGCATTTCACCAGCATCGCCTGGAATCTTCCACAGTAATCATAGAAACTTTCATTAGTTCCCATCTTTAGGCTATCTATCCTTCTTCTCATTTCTTGCACTCTGGATGCTGGGAAATATTTCTCCAAAAACTTTTGTTGAAGTTGTCTCCATGTGGTCAAAGCGCCAGTTGGCTGTGTATATAGCCAGTCTCGTGCCCCATCCTGCCCCATCTCAAAATCTTGCAAGTGTCTTTGTGGATCCTCTCCGGGCATTCCGTGGAACTTCGGCAAGATCTGGATAAAGATTGCATGAATATCCTAGTTCTGAGTCTTAGCTGGGAATGTAATGCCCAACTACCTTAGAGTCCTATTATCATCCGCATTGCCATTTGCGGCATTTCCATTTGCTGTGCCCATGTTGATATTGTGGCCGTTCTCAAACTGTCCTTCCTCCTCATGCCCTTCGTCTCCTTGATCTTCTTGATCATCTGGTGGTGGTGTGGGCTCATGAGGTCTGCTTGCAGTTTGGCCTCCCCTCTTCGCTGATGTCCTATTTTTTCTCGAAGTCTTCTCTATCACCAGATCGTACAATAGAGTCTCCTCTGAAGAGCCCTTGGGCATCAACTTCTAGGCTCACCAATCGTGAAAGATAAAATCACTAGAAACCAGCTCCTCAGCAATAGTGCTAATTTTGACGCGCAGACATTTCGTCCTCAAAATAAATTTGTATGCTTCTGTGCTCACATCGAGCGTAGCCAGCTAAAGAATATGAGTCGATCCCACAGAGAGCTGTTGTGATTCCACATTCAAGTAACCAATCATAAAAGGGGGTTTGATTTTGTTGTCAATACTGGAAATTAAATCTTTAAAAGAAAGTAAAGAAGATATCAAATAACAAAGGTTCTGGCATTTAAACTTGAATTTGGTTTAAATATATATCAACTCGATCATGGGCACACTGATTTTCATACATGATAAATCACCTAGTTATGGAGATTGGATTCCTCTCTGCGTCTCCACATTCATCCTTTTATTATAGACTTAAAAGTGATTCCTCATCAATTAAATCCCTAATCAGTCACCCACCCTCCGGTTCCCTAAAGAGATGTAAGTGAACAAACCAATGTGCCGTAGGTGAACCCAGATCTGTTGTGTTTACCGATTCCTCGTGTGCCCACAACAACCTATTGATTCCATTATTACTATATGAAGCAACACACAGTCACGATTTGCTAATACAATTAATAGTTGTGTGCCCTCTTTACCTAATGAGTGATCAGCATTATTGGGCATTTCCGATACACACTCACGTGGAACAAAGTACAAGAATCAATATAAACCTATCATGCATTAATATGTCCATTTTGGCCTCACGAGTCCAGATTTACATTTAAACCATTTTCGTTGTTCAAACACCAGAATAAAGTTTCTAGCCAAGCATGCTAGACATAATTAAAATTGGAAAAATAAAAGACATAATTATAAAGAGAACTTACTAAATTTAATAAGCAAAAATACTCAACATAAACGTTGAGTTCATGAACATACTCCTACGTCCAAAGGCTTAAGGCCTATTGGAATTGTTTATGTTGCAATGCAGCGTATGAGAAAATAAAATGCAGGAAAATAGAAATTCTAGCAGTGTTTCTGACTATCCAAACTTATGTTTTTAGAAATTAAAGTAGCTTAAATAGTTACACTTCTGAATTAGAGTTCCCCAACAAGCTGGGGTCTTCCCTGGATTTCCGAAACCGGCGTGCCCTCTCTAATCTGGCTGGATAAGCTTAAGCTAACCACATCCCTATTTTTTAGGGATTGGGCTTATCTCTTTGTTGCAGCACCTCTAAGAGTCCAATCCACCCCCTACTCTTCTTTGGATCATGCAGCTATCTTTTCCGTCTCTGTCCTCCAACTAAACTCTGAGTTTTCTGCGATTGCCCTAGTCCAGCCTATTGTCGAGTCTACACAAGTAAAGTGGGCACGACATCATGCAGTCAGCCTCATCCATCGCTGATATGCCCATTCCATTACTCGAATGTAGGATGAGTGCTGAAAGAAGTCCCCTGTGCCTCTGACTGAATCTTTAGCTTTGATTTTGTTTGAATAACTAGGCATAAAATGCCACTATCGCCAGACTCGAGCTCCGCAATATCCTATGACCTCATCCTGGTTCTTTTTTACTCAAAACACACAAAAAAGGACATTTATAACGAACAAAATGCCCATAAAAACATGAAATAAATAGACTTATCAAGGACGTGTATGTCGAGCAACCACCTAGATTCCAGATTGGAGATCATTCTTCAAACTGAAAAAAGCACTCTATGGGCTGAAGCAAGCACCTCGAGCCTGATATGAAACCCTCACAACATTTTTGCTCAAGAATGAGTTTCAAAAAAAAGTCATGATCGCACTTTATTCAGAATAGAGCGATCATTAGAGATCTTAATGGTTCAAATTTATGTGGATGACATAATATTTGGATCGAAGAGCAAAGATCTATGCACCCAGTTCGCACAATTGATGCAGAGCGAATTAGAGATGAGCATGATAGGAGAAATGGTGTTCTTCCTAGGACTCCAAGTAAAGGAGCTCCAAGATGGGATATTCATAAGTCAAGCTAAGTATACAAAGGAGCTTGTTAAGTAGTTTGGAACTTATAAGGGAAAAACTATCAAGAACCCCATAAATACATCAGTTCAGCTAACTCTCGATGAAGAAGGAGAATCAGTTAGCCAAACTCACTACAGGAGAATCATAGGTTCACTTCTCTACCTAACTGCCAGTCGACCAGACATTTCATATTCAGTCGGCTTATGTGCACGATTCCAAGCCAATCTGAAGAAGTGTCATCTCGAAGCAGCAAAGAGGATCATCAAGTACCTCAGAGGAACCATAAATCTTGGGTTATGGTATCCCAGAGATGATAGCTTGTGTCTAGCTAGATATTCAGACTCAGAGTTCAGTGGATGCAAGATTGACAGGAAGAGTACCAGTGGAACATGACAGTTTCTTGGTCATAAACTCATATCCTGGTTCAGCAAGAAGCAGCACTCAGTTGCCACGTCAACAACTGAAGCTGAGTATGTCGCTGTTGGAAGCTATTGTGCACATATACTCAAGATGAAGCAGCAATTGAAAGACTACATGGTCGAAACTGACGAAGTGCCTATCTTCTGCGACAACAATAGTGCTATTGCCATTTCTCAGAATCCAGTTCTGCATTCAAGAACAAAGCACGTTGAGATCAGGCACCACTTCATCATAGATCACATTGAGAAGAAAAACATATGCATCTAATATGTCAATACTGAGAAGCAGATAGCTGGCATCTTCACAAAGTCATTGCTAAAAGTAAGATTTGTGGAGCTATATATCCAATTGGAGTGATTGGAACTAGCTTTAGAAGATAAAGATGATCAAGTAATTTGGAGAATGTAGAGAGCAATCCCAACTGATGAGAAGAAGAGAGCAGAAGCTACAACTGAACCAAAAAGTGCATCAGTTTAGTCAGAAAAGGAGCTAAGACTGCTCAAGCCATTAGTTCAAATAAAAAATAAGTTGAAAAGTTTACAAACTGATGAGAAGCGTGGAAGATAAGAAGACAAAAGAACTAGAACTGATCAGAAGTTCAATCAGTTCAAACTAGAGAAGCAACTCATGATCAGCTAAAGCAAGCAGCTGAACTGAAGGGAGAGCTGGAAGCCTTCTCAGCTGAGGAAGGAGCTGAACTAAAAATATATCTTAGTTAAAGCCGATCGAGCCAACTGGAGATTGCCAGATGCAGCCAAGTCATCTAATGATGTCAGCAGCTTAAAGCCACGCGGAAGCTCAAGAGTGATAGATTTGAACAGATAAGTTCAAATTTTACTTTGCTTAGTAGACCAATAAAATGACGTGTTATGCCATTGTTATTGTTGGATCCACTCTCTCACTCCTCATTAATCTCTAATGGATAAATTTGTGATTTAATCGACGGATTAATCAGAACCGTTCGAATTAAGCTTCTCTCAAATCCTTTTTACCATTGGATTCTCTGTCAAATTGAAGGCTATAAATAAATTTGTCGAACCCCTTTCAGCTCATCCAAAATCCAATTAAGCCTTCAAGCATTCCTTATCATAGCCTAAATCAAGAGAGTTCATCTTCTCAAAAAGCTTCAGAAAATCTTCCAACCCCCTCAAATGGCTCAATTTTTTACCAGTCCTAACCGGAGAAAGTATAATTTCAAGTTATTTTGTGAAGATTCCACAGTCTTCAGAGAAGATCTCTACCGAGCTAAATTCTTCAATCCTATGGCCTTCAGACAGGTCTGTGAAAACTTAGAACTATGTGAAAGAATTATCACACTGGCAGAGAAGGCTAAGCTCAAGTTCTTCATTGAAACTGCTCCATCAAGAGTCTATCCTGAAGCCGTGGCGGAATTCTTTCTCAATTTAAAATATGAAGAGAATACTCAAGAAATCATAACTGAAGTAAAGGGGCGAAAAGTCACTGTGACTCCGATGACTTTGAGGAAGGTCTTCAAAATTCCAAGCTCTAGATGCAAGCTTGAACATGTATGGGTAGTTCCTGAGTTAAGCTACAGCAGATGGAAAAAGGACAAGGTAACTCAGGAGTATCATGGCAAGCATATGATAGCCAAATTCAAGGAGGAATATCAGATGTTAGCCACCATTGCTGCCAGAATGCTCACAGGAGCAACATGAACTACGCTCCAGTTCGGCTAAGTTTTGAGGCTTCTGATTGATCATCTTTTATATCCAATTTAGATCTACTTCAATTTTTCAGGAAATGTTTTGACATCTCATCAAAACCAAATCTAGGGATTTTCTTGATAGTTTTTCCTAACTATTTCTCCATTTTTGATGATGTCAAAACTTGACAATAATGATGGAAAAACTGATTTGAAAAAGAAATTGCATCACAGAATACAAAATTTCTTAAGACACTTTGAGAACTTAAAGCTTAGTATCAGAGCATAAGGAGAAAATTTAAGACTTGGTAGATCAGTTGAAGCTTGATATCATAGCGTAAACAGAGCTTAAGAATAATATCAGAGCGAAGAGAAAAAAACTAAAAAAAAACTTATAAGCTGATTTCAGAGCGAAAACACTTATATAAGCTTGATATTAGAGCGAGCATATATCAGAGCATATTAAGAACATATTATCAGGCTTGATTAGTCTGATCAACTTGGTATCAGAGCAAATAGCAAAATCAAAAATATCAAAGCATGATATTAACAGGAACTGATATCCGTCTCCTTCAGCTACTTCTCTTCCCTTTCAGCTGCTCTTCGGCTCCTTCTTTTCCTCATTGATTCTCCTTTCTCTCTAACACTATGTGTTAGGGCCATCTACACTAAAGTGTTCGGGATTGTCATTATCTGTTTAGATATTATGGCAATTTCAAAAGAACACAAAAGATTTTGGCTATTCATGTTTGAATAACATGTTCTGGACATTACTGTGAATATTCCGCTGCCAATCTGATCACTACAAGAAAACACGGCATACACCACGGAGATTCTCCGTGGTCTATTTATTTTCTCTACCGTTCTATATATTGGTGTTCTCTATAGTCCCTTTTTACACGACGGAGAATCTCCGTGGTCTATTCTACTAATACACAACGGTAATATACCATTGTCTTTTGTATAAATACCGTTGTATATTCACATTATATGTAACGGTTTCTTATTATTACCACTGTGTAATATGTACTTTAGATAATGGTAACATTTCATTTACCGTTGTATAAGATACTTATATGTAACGGTAAATACCGTCTTGCTCATGAAATTTACCGTTGTGTATAGTGATTATATGTAACGGTTTGTTCTATTATTACCGTTGTATAATATAATCATACGCAACGGTAATTATCATTGTAAAAATGAAATTTACCGTTGTATATTAACAGTATACGTAACATTTTTTTTATTTACCGTTGTATATTAATAGTATACGTAACGGTGATATTTTATTACCGTTGTATTTTTTCTATATATACCACGATAATTACTGTTGTAAATTGATATTTTAGTGTTGTAGATAATTATGATAGACAACGATAATTACTGTTGTGGAAGAATTATAAAAAAACGTTGTATATTACTTTTAGGGTTATTCGTCGTCTGTGCACCATAATGTAATAATTAAAATTAAATTCACGAATCATCCAAAACATCGTCAAATATTATCCAAAAATAGAATATCATGAAATATTATCCATAAACATATTAAGATGACTTAAAACATTAAAATGTCTGTCATCTCTAATATCTAATACAAAACAACTCCAAAAGAGCTATAATCAAAATAAAAAAATAATAATTATAAGTAATTGCAATGCATCCTGACGATATGCTCCAACAAACCTAGTTGTAGATAGCTAGAAATCCAAAATACCTTGATCCTATAAATGATCGCTCACACAATTCGGCCATTTCACTTGAACTTCCTTGATCTCATCTTTAGAATATGGACTTTTCTGAAGCTACAAAAAAGAAATAAAATGAAAGAAAAAATCACATTTTTATCATGAACTATAAATTGATTGGTATTTTATATGGAAGAAACTGCAGAGTCTATAAAACTAATAAAATTTAGCTAAATATCACACAATATACCATGCAGAGAATATATTAACACATATTTACCATATGCCAATTAAATATTTAGTGTTGAGTATATACATAATCTTGTCGTGGTCATTAGTGACTTGAAGTTATTATCCTCAAACCCCATAAATTTACTTAATGGTAAGAAGCACTTACCGTCTCAACTGTAGAACCAACAAATTCCATTGCTTTGTATGTTGAACCAACTACTTTAATTTCACCAATAATATATAAAATACACAAGAAATAAGTGAACAAAAACTACAAGTATCTTAGTTTCAGCAAAGTTAAAGCACTCAATTCAGATTAAAACCATGTGAGTACAACTCACACATCAATAAATTAGGAGCAATCTTAAGCAATTTGTAAGTAAAAATATTTGAGGGACTTAGTACAGCTTACATGGATGATTTTATTATTTTTAGACATGTCCAATACAGCCCCCGACTCTAAACATTCATTCAAGACATTTTAGAGCAGCTTATAAACTTTTCTAAGCACAAAAATAATTTATATGTATTTACATTTCTAAATAAAACCGGTCCGAGTTTTATACACTAAACTGAAGCAATAATTAAGGAGCAGAAACCAAGTCTTTCACATATCAATTTATTAAGAAAACTGGAAAGCAAATACAAGTATATTAACTAACAACAACATGGGCTTGTGGCTTTGACTGAGAGAATTGAATGCCTTGACATATATCCAGGATGAAGTAGAAGAAGTATAGGTAATGGACAGTTAATTGAAAAGCTATAAAAAAATGCAGGAAGTGAAGCTCACCCATTTTCTGTAATTCTTAGGTGTTCTAGAAAGGATAAAACGACCAAGAATCCCCCGACAACAATTGCAGCTGCAGCCATTACAGTGGTCAACATCCCAAGTTTCAACCATCATCCTACTTGATATCTTAGATACTACTGCATGAGGATATTCTGGAAACTTTCAAACCTAGGACTATAGGAGAGGAATAAGATGTAAGATAATTAATAGAAGCACGAAAGAAAAAAGAAACTTACAAATTTCCCTAAAACAGATACTTGGCTTTGATGCCTCGTTGATTTATTTATCCCAAATATTGACAAACTATACTTCTAGAGAAATCTGGTGAAGACAATTAATCTAAGTAATGTAATTTTATTACAAGTTTATCAATTCCATATTGCTTGCCAATAACAAAAATTACTTTTTGTTATCATACTAAACAGACTGGAGAAAGGCATGTATGTTTCCAATATAACATTTTCCCCTGATATAAAGAGAATAAAAGTTTGTTAGATTCCACAAACACTCCATACAGCAAATCACTATAAGTCTACAACAATATTTGAGCATGTTACTGAACAAATACACTGCTTTTCATAACAAAGCTTAAGACTGTATCTGTTCATTGGAAGAATATGAATCTAAGAACAATAATGGTAAAAAATGGATGGGAATACGAAAAATTTTCGAGTCTCCAACAAACACAACTGTGCTAAGTGCCATGCATCTTTGTCCGACAACACCAAAACCAGCTACAACTAAAACATTTAGAGTGGAGTCTATTTTTGCATCAGGCATCAGTTTACACTTATTTCATAAATCATTTGATGCAATATATATATAAGCATGAGGACACAATAATCACAATGCTCAAGAGTAGATTGACGCACGGATCTGAACACGTTTTCCACTAGCTGATGCCCTTGAATAGATATGCATGCCAGCCTTAAAAATGAGAATACATGTGTCAATCTGTTATGTGAAGTCCAACTTTTGTCCATTTTCAGAACGTTCATATACTTTCTCTTAGAAAATAAAAGTTTCAAAAACTTAACAACCTAATTTTACAAATTTACAACATTATAATTCAGAACTATAAAATTTGTAATGGTTCGGAATTTTTCTCATGAGGATGCAGAATACGTGATAATTAAGTAAGAAAATTTAATATAACAAGTAATAATAGAACTAACAGATTTATCATTTGTATATGACAGGGATATATTCAAGATATTCAAGCAAGAATTTTCTCTCTATATTTATCCGTGTTGCATTTTAACCATGGAATTCAAGTGCTCCCTAGAGCATGGACCGTGCTCAACTCGGCGATACCTGGCAGATTCCTTTTTAGACCGGGCTTTCTTTCCTTCCACGGGCTTCAGTCTCCACTACTATTTAAGGCCTTAATTTGGATGAAAATTGCACCACTTTTTACCCTATTGAAGAGAAGAGAAAGCAAGAGAACGGCAGAGGAACAAAAAGATCAACTGAAATCAAGAATCAACACGGCATAAGTTATTTTCAGGTTTTTAGTTTAATTTTAATTATGTTAGACTCGATTGTTCATTTGTTTTCTTTGGATTGTAAGTCGAATATGAGAGGCTAAACACTTAGAGATTCTAGGGTTTTCTACGTTTATGGATATTCGGGATTTCATTTAATATTATTGTTCCATTCTTCATCTGCTTATGCTTCCTTAAATTGTATGTCTTGTGAATTTGTTTGGCCATCAAGTGCACATGTTTAGTTAATTATTTATCACTCGAGGGAGTTTAATTGATTAATGGATTAGGAACGCATAACACAAACTTGCTAGATTGAGAGATTGGTAGGATTTCATGAGAAGAATAAATCTTAGGATCAATTTGGAGTTAAATAACAAATAGAGATCGAGAGATGAAATTTAGTATTTAATCTACATCTAGAACTTACTCGAGAGAGAGAGAGAGAGACTAGATATTCTTGTGATTCTTCTGCAGATTTAGGAATTAAATTAGGTCTAATGCATTAGTTGAAATCGTGAATTCCATAAGCGTGCATTCCTTAGAATCCACTTAATCCTTGATTTTTCCGTCCATTCAATTGCATTCTTTTTCGTCTTTTACTTGATTAGTTTTATTTTATTTAATTAGTTACAACACAAAACTCTCTTCTGGTCATCTAGATAAAGTAAGATAATTGAAATTGACTAGTTAGTTAGATTACAAGGCTAGTCTCCGTGGATACGATATCTGTTCTCACCATATTTTACTACAATTTACCTCGTATACTTGCGAGTCGTTTTTGTGTGAAATAAAAGAGCGAACAGAACTGGAAAGTAGTTCAATTATGGTGAGTTCATGTTTGGGAAGATCATCAGCAATGCGGAATCAACAGTGGTCAAGGGACCTCTATGCTATCATTCATTGATCTACAGCCTAATCAAGCAACAAAAGAAGAATGTCTCTTCAAAAAAAGATAAAATTGTTCCTCTCAACAAGCATCTCGTGATCAAGGTTGCTCATGAGATCGGAGATCCTCACCTTCACCTCCAGTTCAAGCAGTACCTGTCATCCAAGAAAGGAATGGATGATACTGTTGAAGAATCCTCACCAAAGGGTGTTGTTCTGAAGTTTCTAGAGAGAATTTTGGAGTTTCATGCTCATCAGATTTCTGAGCATACTTTTGAGAAGATGAAGATTCAAGCAATGTTTGCTGATCTTTCATCAGGAGAAAAATTTACCTCCCCAGCAGTAGATGTACCTGTGAATGTTCATAACTTACACAAGCTTGCAAGTACTGCCAAAGCTGCTACTCAAAAGAAGTCTACTCCAGCATCAAAGTAAGGGAAATCATAGACTGTAGCACAATAGAGGGAAGCTGAAGTTATTCCAGATGAGACTGTAGAGGAGGCTTATGTAGAAGAGCAGGAGATTGCTGAAGTAGAGATTAATGAGGAACAGGAAACTGCAACTGAAGAAGAGGCTGATGAAGAGACAGAAGCTGAAGATGAAGAAAAAGATTCTGAAGCAGAAGGAGGATCTTAACAAGATGATGCTGATCAAGACCCTAACAAATCCAAGTAGTTGCTGGTTATTACTCCTTTGCCTTTCTCGGTGGCAAATAGGGGGAGTAATGCAATATAAATTGTTTTTCTTCCCTATATGATTCATATCTGCTAAAAAATTAAAACTGATATCAAAAGATAAAAATATAAAAAAAAGTCAATATAGCAGAGCAGGTATAAGCTGATAAGAAAATGAAGCACAGCTGAATCATATGATGTTTTTCACAACATCCAAGTATGTTTTTAAGTACATCATCCTATAGTTCAAGGGTTGTGTTCTTTTAAAACATGGAGCTAATTTGCCACCAGATAAAGACAGAGGGGGAGATTGTTAGTGCCATCTGCACTAAAGTGTTCGGGATTGTCATTATCTATTTAGATATTATGGCAATTTCAAAAGAACACAAAAGGTTTTGGTTATTCATGTTCGAATAATATGTTCTGGACATTATTGTAAACATTCCGCTGCCAATTTGATTCAAGATCAAGACATGTACTTAATCGTGTTCAGAGATATGATTATGTACATGGTTGTCCAGAGAGTTTGCATGAAACGTGCCATGCTAGATTCAAGGAGTTGAAGTTGCAGATTCAAGATGGATGTTTCAGAATAGAAGCTACGTTATTAGTGATGAAGATCAAGAAGGAAAAGAAGAAGTTCTATTCAAGGAAGACATCTAAACTAGAAAAGTTCAATTTAAATACGGAAATTGTTTCTTTCTTAAATCCTAGTCAAAATAGGACTTCTGAATACCTTGTTTAGGCTATAACTATTTCTTATAAATAGCTTGGGATTTAGACTAGTTTAGGTGACATTAATTTTTACAAATACACAAAAGGGATGAGAGTTAAAAGACTTCACATTCGAAGCATATAGTATTCGGGTAGACTAGGTTTGATCGGTTAGATCATTGTGTTTCTAGTCTGTGTTTGAAACTCACTTTCATACACACTTAGAGGAGTCTTTGAAGAGATTTCCTGTGGGAACTAGATGGATTCTAGGTTGTGAGGGGAGCTCATAGTTCAGTTTAGTGAAAGAGGTTGAATTGGGTAGGAAAGGGGTCGAGTGATGGGATTCTTCATGTAATTGCCTTTGTATCCATTCAACGGAGTAGTAAACTGTTTCTCACGGACTTGATAAGTCCCTCTATTGTAGATCAATTGATTGAACAGAGTTACCAACCTTGTGTTCTTTATTTGCTTAAGTTTTTACATTCTGACCTTATATGTTAACAATAATGTTCAAGTACATGATGATGAACATGATCGTACAATTTATGTAAATTCACTATGAATGCCCCAAGCTTGCCCCTGAAGCTGAACTTCCCCCTCAAACTGAGCTTCTCCCTAAAGCTAAACCTCCCTTTGGATCTGATCCTAAAGAGTTCAGTTTCCATCATCATACCTTTCATCTTCCCCTTTTTTGGCATCATCTAAAAGGGTGAACTTCTGCAGACCGTATGATGGAACTGGTATACTTGGCATGAGAGAGAATGTAGTGGCCAAGTTGTTGTCATAAGTTGGGAGAACTGGAGGGTTAGGCATTGCTGAAGACAACCATACATAAGCTTCCTCAGATGGCATGAGATGACCAAGATCAGGAAGAGGAGAGGGATCTTGATATCTGAAATTTATGGACGGCAGATTTGTGAAGAGCTCATCATCAGAAGAAACTGAAATGTCTTCAAGAAGCGGTGCAAAAGAGGAGTTAGTTGGCTCGTTTTCTGGAAGATGAGCTTCAGCTGGAACTTCATATTGGATTCTCTTGATCATAGAATCCATAATCTCTAAAAGAGTTGGCGGTGTGTTAAACGGATGATTCATCCAGTTCTTACTCCAGTTTCCTTCTTTTATCTAGAAGGATACACTGCGGGTCTCGATGAGATGAAGCAAGGTAAGTTCATCCACTAGAAATCTCTAGAGATTATACTAAGATATATTTTCAGATTTTCAAATAGGGAGGAGTCAATGTCCTCAATTAGACCATAGCAGCTTTGTAGTTGGTCGTCTAGGGTTTTGTTGAAATCATCTTCAAGAAAGTCCTTTAGAACTAAGGAGGGGACTTGTGAGCTGGCTGGTACAGTTGACTAATCACTCATTTCAGTGATGGGATCACTCTCAGTCATTGACTACTTTTCTTTGCAGGAACTGGCTGTGTCAAGTGACAGCTTCTTTTCTCGACTAGAGCCATCATTTTCAGTTGTCAGCTGCTTCTTTTTGCTTAAGCTTGCAGCTTTTCAGCCAGTTTTCCTATTTGTGAAGATGGTTGGGAGTATGTCCCTTCTTCCAAGTACTTCTCTAGTTGTGATTTGTATTTAAACTTGAGTAAGAATAATGAGGCTGATGCGATTCACAAATCCAACTTTTTCATGAAAGGTGCCAGTTTTGCGATCAAACTCCACTCCATGAACATTACATCGTAGTTGAGCGAGGATGAATGAGGCCCAGTTGGCTTTACACCCATAACGTAAAGCGGCCATTAGGTGGGCTTTAAGATTGGAGAACTACACTGTCTCAAAGTTGCCATGTAGGATATGACCTACAATATCTAAGAGTTGAATAAACTCTAGAGGCACACTTTCCTTCAGTCAGTGTGAGAAGTCTTGATGATGTACGTCTGGATGTTTCCAAGTATTTCATAGCTCATACTTGTTAGGAAGAGTCAGATCATAGACTTGAGGTCCTTCGCTAGGAAGGGGGAATGTGGTCACCATTGTATCTTTTATCACTGTAATGACATGGTTGTAGATGGTGGAGACAATGTTCTCACCTACTATCTCTGCATTGTAGTAAAACTCTGCAACGTGGTTCGACAAGCTTTCGGAAGGCATGATCTTCAAGAAAGGTTGCAGCCCAGTATTTTTCAATGGACGAATAAGCTTATAATATCTTTCTGGACCCAATTGAGCATGAAGAAGCTCTAAGTCTAGAAACTTGTCCTTCTTCAACTTTTCCACGAGTCATTTGATGTTCATCATATGAAATGGAGGTTTTATTTCTGCAAAGAGATGGTTGAATTAGTATTGCCAGAGTTTTGGCAATTATATGTATATGCAAGGAGTGAGATAGAGAATTTGAAAATGATTTGAGCCTTCATCTCCTTCGCATATAGATTCAGCTTTGCATATATTTATCGAGAGCACTCGATTTCTTTCTAGCTGATCAGCTGTCCGATTTGATGGGTAATCAGCTAAATAAATATTGCATGCATCTCAGCCGTCCACATGTGAAGTAGCTTTATAATCATGCGGCTGAGAAATGATCAATTTCAAAAATGGGGTGAATCATGACCTTGTATCTCTCTTGAAGAATTTGACTCAAGTTTCCAATTGTATCAAACATCATCTTGTTTGTAATATCAAGTAGAACACCATACTCGGGCTTTAGATCAGTTTTAGCTGTGGTAAAACTGAATTGCTTGTTGCAGGTGGGAGCTTTCCATTCTTTCTAGTATGATTCTACAGATTCCTTCAAGGCTTGAGCAGTTGACCCTCTTCTTGGAAGTTGAAAAACTTCTGCAATTTTGCTCTTAGTGACTTGAATTGGTCGGCCTTGAATCACTGATGATATAATCTTTCCATCTGCAGTTAGCTTTGCCTGTAATAAAAAATCACTCACCAAGTCTTGTTTGAAGAATCTTGGTGGAGTTTCCACGTAGTGAAGAATTCATGTCTTGTTAAGATTCACTAAAAGGGTTGGTTTGTTTGATTCATTGAGAAACAACTGAAATTTCTTCCTTTCTAGGAATTTGTCTCTTAATAGTTGTTCTTTGAAAGAATTTAGAGAACTGGGTAATTCAGCCATCTTTGAGGTTGGCTGAATTATGAGGAATTCAAATGATTTAGAGAGAGAGAGAGAGAGAGCTTTTTGAGAAGGATAGGAATGAATATATCTGAAAGCGTAAGAATGGAGAGGTTTTTATGAGTGTTAGAGGTGACTCTTAAATTTGTTGGTTGGAGGAGTAAGGACTCTCGTCTCTTTCCTTTTGGTCGTTAGCTATTAATAACTATGAAACGTGTCATTGTATTGCAACAGTCAAAATTTTCAAAATAAATGTTGACTCGACATTTATTTAGAAATAAAATTAACTTTTTATTGATAAAAAGAATATTGATAAACTGAGTTACAAGAAGTAAACTTAGAGCTTCTAATCAGTTGACTTGATCAGCCTCTAGTCCTTCTTGTGCTCAGTCTTCCTTCTCTTGGCAACTGGTCCACTAGAGTTACCTTCTTCTTCTTCATCGCTGCTTGATGACTCATCTTCAGCTGGCTTGAGACCAGTGTGAGTCTACAGCTTCTTGATCAGCTCGGTATGTAGTTTTACCTGTTGCTATAGGTTTTGGATCAGTTCCTCATGGTAGGCCGTGTACTGAGTAGTTGAGCTTCCTGTTTGGCCTTCGAATTGAGCTGCGGAAGTTGGACCTTCATACAGAACTGCTGCGCTTTCATCAATTTGCAGTTCATTGCCTCTAGACTCAGCTTCTTCTCCTGCTTCAGTTCCAGTCAGTTCATCACATGGAACTATACGAAATTGCTCAGCATCTCCCAAACTGATCGTGTCTTCAAGACTTGGCTCTAGAGGGGGGTTTCGGGTTTAGTAGCTTGAGCCTTTGCTTGAAGTACCCTTTGAACAGGATCAAGATATATGACCAAGTTAAGGATGCCTTGGTATTCTGATTGCTCTGCTAACTGAACTGAGGGATTAGTTGGTTCTTCTATGGCAGTTTGCTCGCTGACTGGTTTAGTTGGGAGTTCGGTTGAGAGAGCCACTTCAGCAGTTGGAAGTTCAGCTGGCTCCTCAAACTAGTGAGCATGATCATTTGGCTCTTCTGGCTAAACTGGTGACTTGTGCATTTCCTCAAACTCAATTTCACTAGCAGTTCGGTTGTCGGTTGTTTTTCTTCTGCTGGCTGATCGGGGGAATAAGAAATGAGGTTGATCTCAACCTTAGCTGAATGAGGAGATCTTTCAAAGTGCAGTTCTCTCGCCACTTCTTCAATGATATGTTCCATTATGGTTGGCACTTGATCTTCTCTAGTAGTTGACTCTGATGTTGGTTCAGACAGCTGGTTTTGTTATTTCTTCTTCAGTTCATTGTAGAGCTACTTCTGTTGGACGTGCAGGTGCATCCATCTCTCACATTCATCTTCAGTGGTGATGGTTGGTGGCTTGATTCCTTTGAGATTACATATCTCACTAAAAATATTTGTCATTGAGCCTCGTGATGGATTGGATCACATCTTTCGGAGCTGTAGTTGCCTCCTTAGATCTTTGTTTCTTATGATTCTAGCATTTTCACCACCTGTCCACCATAGGCTCCATCCTTCTTCTCGCTTCTAGAAGCTCATTCCATGGAATGCAAGCAATGAAAGGAAGGGTTCTTTGAGATAGATATGTCGCCATAGAAACTAGTAGATGTACCTGGTTAGAGTGTTGAACAACTCTTTGTAGCAAGTTAGTTCTTGTGCGTAGTGTTGGGCTACATATTGGCTTATTGTGTCTTCAGCGCATTTCTTCACATCTCCCTTTGAGAAGGCTCTTATGTTCCCTTCAACTTGTGCCATTGCAGGGCACGTGAACCGGAAGTAGTTAGCTCCAGTTCCTTCATGAGGCATCCCTCTTTTAGGGATGATGTCTCTTAGATTCTCACACGGTGCTAGATCATCTATGGTCAGATTGGGAGCTAGCATTGGATCTGGTATGGGGTTGTAATCCTTCTTCTTTCTGGGTTGAGATGGTTTGTAGCTATTTTCTTTACTTGATCAGTTAGTCTCTTAGTCTGAATTGATCTGGTCACCGAATGTCTGTTTGATGATTCCGGTTGAGTCAAGGTGCCAACTCCAGTTGTGACTGAGCTTGGTCACCTGGCTAATAACTTAAGTTGAGTTGATGTGCCAGCTCCAGTTGCGACTGAGCTTGGTCCAGCCTCAACTTGTCTCAGTGGTTATACATTTAATGGAGATTTGAACCTCTGAGATAGCGGAATTTGATCCTCAAAATCTGATGAAATGTCCTTGATTATACCAGTTGTCTTGTCTTTAACTGCAACCTCTTTCTTTTTCGATTTATTAGCTTGTTCTGATTCAGGCTTCTTGACTTTGACTCCTTGGGTAGACAATCTTGGAATGAAGTCACTTCTGCTTATAAGCTTGAAACTTTTTGTTTCATCGTTAATTGATGAAAATTTCTTTTCCAAAATTATTCTTGCTCGGTTGAGATAGCATATGTGTTGTGGAAACCTTACCTCATTTCCCTTTTCTTTGATGATATCCACAAATCTGTTCAACTGGTTGAAGAAAAATTAAACCCAGTTGATTTTCAATTATTTGTCGATCGCTGCATAGATCTTGTATTCTGGTTCTGACATCTCGCAATGACTCACAGTCATTCCAATGATCATCTTTGCAGCTATACATGTCAGCATTTGATATTCCTCTTGAAATTGAGAGATGAGATGATTATTCTTGTACGACAGTGTCATACTCTCTTTTTTCCAGGCTCTATATGCTTTTAGCGAGTTTACATCAGTTTCTTCAAGAATAATTCCTCTGATTAGCGGGTCCAACATTTGGCTGAGTGATTCAGCGGTAACTGTGAACTCTTGCCATCTTACTTCAGTTCTGATCTCCTTGGGATTCTTTGTGTTGTCTGAGTTTAGGAAGAACTCAGTGAATGCTTCTGGATACACTCATTTTGGTGTAACCTTAATGAATGTCTTGAGATTAGCCTGATAAGGCTTTGAGATGATCACATCGCTTAGTAGAGAGTTTCTGCAGATTCGAGAGAAGGCAGCCGGGTCGAAAAATTTATCTGTGTAGAGTTTCTTGCATAATATTGTGGAGTCTTCTCCAGTCAGTTGGAAGTTGAGCTATGATTCTTGATAAAGGTTTTTGAAGAAAGATTATTTGAGAAGTTGGAAGTTCTAGCTTTTGAGAGAGAGAGATCTGGACGGTAAGTCGGTAGTAAAGGTAAACATTATTTTGTGAATTCAACTGACTTATTTATAGGGTGAGATGGAGCGCATCCAATGGTTGGAAAAGTTTCAAATTCATCAAATCTAACGGTTCAAGATTGGTGCAAAGAATGTGGCTAAATGGCCGTTTTGATTTACTCCAAAATCTATTCGTTGGGAATTAATGAAGAAAGAAAAGGTGGGTCTAACGGTAACATTGGTATGACAAATCATTTTTACCGTTCCCACTATTGAATTTGAACTTATCTGATTCTCTCTATTTGGCTTCCACGTTACTTGAAACTGATTGCATCATCAGTTAGCTCCATCGTAACTGATGATCTCCAGTTGAACTGATCAGTTCCAACTTAAATGTCTTCAATTCAATTCCTTCTTGCCTTGTCAGTTGGATTTATTCTTCAGTTCAGCTCCTCCTTCAGTTCAGCTGCTCTCTTCAGCTGGTTATGTAAACTAGTGACTCCAGTTGAGCTGATTGAACTGATTGACCAATTTCAATTCCTTTGACTTCTTCTCTCAGTTTGCAAGTTCTGCATTTTGCCACTTCTCTGAATTGGTTAACTCATCAGTTTGGACCTCTTGACTGGTTAAACTGATGTACTTCTCATTCAGTTCTTCTTTTCTCCCAGTTCCTTTCTTCAGCTGAACTGATCTTCTGCACTCCTTCATCTAGTTGATCATCTTCATCTTTTGAAGCTAGTACAAGCAATCCTAGTTGGATGTATAGCTCCACAAATCTTGCTTCAGGTAGTGGTTTTTTGAAGATATCAACTATCTGTTTCTCCGTGTTGACATATTTGATGCATATATCCTTCTTCTCTATGTGATCTCTGATGAAGTTGTGTCTTATATCAATGTGCTTGGTTTTCAAATGCAATACTGGATTTTGAGAGATTGCAATAGCACTATTTTTGTCACAGAATATAGACACTTCTTTAGTGTTAAATTTGTAGTCTTTCAGCTATTGCTTCATCCAGAGTATTTGAGCACAACAGCTTCCAACAACTATATATTCTGCTTCAGTTGTTGACGTGGTAATTGAGTGCTACTTCTTGCTAAACCAGGATATCAGTTTGCTTCTAAGAAACTGAGTGGTGCTCTTTTTGTCGATCTTGCATCCACCAAAGCCTGAGTCTGAATAGCCAGTTAGA
This sequence comes from Perilla frutescens, assembly GCA_026008535.1. Taxonomy (NCBI): domain Eukaryota; kingdom Viridiplantae; phylum Streptophyta; class Magnoliopsida; order Lamiales; family Lamiaceae; genus Perilla; species Perilla frutescens. The sequence goes on from BRKX01000009.1 coordinate 32,807,134, forward strand.
CTCAAACTGTCATCTCTAGGATACCATAGTCCAAGATTTATGGTTTCTTTGAGGTATTTGATAATCCTCTTAGCTGCTTCAAGATAACTCTTTTTCGGGTTGGCTTGGAACCACACACACAGTCCGACTGAATAAGAGTTGTCTAGTCGGCAAGCAGTTAGATAGAGTAGCGAATCGATGATTCTTCTGTAGTATGTATGGCTAACTGATTCTCCTTCTTTATCGAGAGTTAGTTGAACTGATGTGTTCATAGGAATCTTGAGAGTTTTTACTTTATCAGTTCCAAACTTCTTGACTAGCTCCTTGGTGTACTTACCTTGACTGATAAAGATTCCATCTTCCAGTTGCTTCTCTTGGAGTCCTAGGAAGAATGTCATTTCTCCCATCATGCTCATCCCAAATTCACTTTGCATAAGTTGAGCAAATTGTGTGCATGGATCTTTACTCTTTGATCCAAAAAATGTCATCCACATAAATTTGAACCATTAAGATCTCATCTAATTGTTCTATTCGAAATAGAGTTCGATCAATGACTCCTTTTTGAATCCCATTCTTCAACAAGAATGTTGAGGGTTTCATACCACGCTCGAGGAGCTTTCTTCAGTCCGTAGAGTGCTTTCTTCAGTGAAAACTTGATCACGAATTTGAAACCCTAGTGGTTGCTCGACATAGACGTCTTCTTTGAGCATTCCTTGTAGAAATGCACTCTTGATGTCCATTTGATAGACTGTGAAGTTGTAGTGAGCTACATAGGCTAGGAACAGTCTGATAGCTTCCAATCTTGCAACTGGTGCAAATATCTCATCAAAATTGATCCCTTCACTTTGAGAGTACCCCTTGGCTACCAATCTTGCCTTGTTCCATGTGCTTTCGCCTTGTTCGACTAGCTTGTTGCGAAAAACACACTTTTTGCCATTGACCATCTGGGTTTTTGGTCTATCAACAAGAAACCATATATCATTTCATGTTAACTCGTTCAGTTCTTCTTGCATCGCCATAATCCAGTCTGAATCTTCAAAGGCTTCTTTGACGTTTGCCGGTCCAATTTGAGATATGAAGCATATGAACAATGCATGCTCAGTTGAACTTCTAGTTTGAACTCGCCTTCTTAGATCGCTAACAATCTTATTAGTTAGATGGCTTCATAAATGAATCCTAATTTTAAGATGACCGACCCCGTTAATCCAGTTCATATAATGGCTTCAACTGGTTCCTCTGTGTTGATGTCATCAGTCATTCTTTCTTCAGTTAGTTCGGCATCTTCATCAGTTCTTCCCCCTATTTCAATTGTGGGGTTGGTGGTCTCAGCACGATTAGTGTCCTCATTGACCAGATTACTTTAAGCTAGTCTAGTGTTAGTTTCATTGCTTTCTTCTAGTGAAGCTTCAAACCGCTCTGGAACAATGTGATCAACATAGTCATGCGAGTTTTCAATTTCACTAGGTAGTACTTGAACTGATGTATCAATTATTTCTTTATTCCTGTACTCATTAACAAATTCATCAAATACCACATGACATGTTATTTCCACAACAAGAGTTCATTTTTTGAACACTCGGTAAGCTTGTGAATGAGGGGAATTATATCTAAAAAATATCCCATCATCAGCTTTGGCACTGAATGTTTTCAGTTGATTCTTGCCATTGTTGTGAATATAACATTTACAGCCAAATACTTTGAAGTATAAGATAGAAGGCTTACGACCCTTATACAGTTCATAAGGTGTTTTGTCATGTGCACTAACGATAGCACTCTGATTTTGAGTATGGCAACCTATGTTAACTGCTTTGGCCCAATAACTTTCAGCTATGTTAGCATCATCTACCATTGCTCGAGCTGCTTTTTAGAGTGTCTGGTTTTGTTGTTTAGCCATACCGTTCTGTTGTGGAGTTCTTACAGCTGAGTGTTCATGGGTTATTCCGAGTTCACTTAGAAAACTGATCATTTGCTGGTTCACGAATTCAGTTCCATTATTAGAATGGATCCTTTGAACTGATCTTCCTCTTTCAGTTTGCAGCCTTCTGATCAGTGCTGATAGCTTGGCATAAGTTTCATATTTGCTCCTCAAGAACTCCACCCAAGTATATCTTGAAAAATCATCAACTACTACAAGTGTGAATCTTTTGCGCTTTGGAGTCTGCGGCTTGACTGGTCCAAATAGATCCATATGTAGCAGTTGGAGGCATGCAGTTGTTCCTGGGACATGACTTCTATTTTTGAAGGATGACTTCACTTGCTTCCCTTTTTGGCATGATCCACACACACCAGTTTTCTTGTAGATCTCCTTGGGAAGCCCCTCAACTAGCCCTTTCTTGGCTAAGTAGTTGATGCTTTTAAAGTTGAGGTGATTTAGTCATCGATACCATAGCCAGCTTGCTTCAATTGATTCTTTTGATAGAAAGCAAGCTTCTGAGTAGCTGGTTGACTAGTTAATAATGTACATGTTTCCTCTTCTTACGCTAGTTAGAAGAATTGCTCTAATTGACTTGTCTCTGATGTCGCATGAGTTTTTACTGAAGTCAACTGAGTAGCCATTGTCACACAACTGGCTGATGCTTAGCAGTTTGTGCTTCAGTCCGTCCACGTAGGAGACTCTATTGACTACGACCTTTTCCTTGACCACGAACCCTTCTCCAATGCTTTGACTCTTGGAATTGTCTCCAAATGTGACAAGTGGACCTTTGATTTCTTTATAATCATCGAGATCATTTTTGTCTCCGATCATGTGCTTGGAGTACCCGCTATCTAGATACCAAATATGTTTGGTTTTCTTCATAGATAGAATGCTCTTATCTTGTAAAAATAAGAATTAGCATTTAGGTGCCCGTTGAATATCGGGTCCTTATTGATTGATCAAATTCTTTGGGATCAAAATTTGCCAAACTTTTGGCTTTTCACCATTCAGTGATCCATCAGATTTCGATCTTTTGAGCAGTTTTGATCTTTTGTCAACTCTTCTTCTTTGAGTTGAATCAGTTGAACGGTACCTGCGTTAAGAGTTAGTCGGATAAAATATATCAACTAATATGCTTTGATTTTTAGATCTTTGAGCTCTTCGGTCAAGCCAATGCCTTGTATATCTCCAGTTTGATGAGTTGAACCCTCTTGGATTGATCCTTGGTTCATTTCAAGAGTCCAAGTACTCATCATATTGATTCTTAATTTCAAACATGTTATTTTGATTTCTCATATATGTGTCTTGATTGAACCTTTGAGGAGAGTAGGTTTCATATCTGGATTGGATATTTCTCCTGGAATCAGCTGATCTTATAGATTGGTTTGCAGGCAGTTTGGGTTGAACTGGTGGCCTTGTGTAAGCTGATGGTCTCAATTGAACCTATGACCTCGGTTGAAAGGATGGTTTTGAATAAACTGATGGCTTGTTATGAACTGGTGGCCTTAACTGAAAGGTTGGCTTCGGTTGAACTGGTGGTTTTGGCTGAGAGGGTTGATTGAACTATCTAGGCTGAGCTTGAGGAGTTCCTAATATTCCTTTACCTTTAGATATCTCAAATGGCTGAGCTTGAGCTGATCTGGTTAATCATTTTAATACCTTTCCTTTTTCTAAGGCAGTAAACTTGCTATAGCCTAGCCCTGTACTACTAGTTTCAGTTCTTTGGTAACTCAATATTTTATCTAGATTTTGAGATCCCTTTTTAAACTTGAGAGTTACTTCTTCTCTCTTATGGATTTCTTACTTGAGTCTTTGGTTCTCAGCTTCTAGATCAACAGTTCTCAGTTTCAACTTCACAATTCCACTAACTGAGCTTCAAGATAATTCATTCTCTCATGATCAATGCTCAGTTTCCTAACCTTATTTCTCAGTTCATCATTTTCATCTTTCAGTCCAACATGCAAACTTGATTTTGAAGCTAATTGATCTTCTACCAGCATAAGTTTCTCATCAAGTTCATTGATAGAAATAGTTACTTCATTAATATGATAAAAAGAGGTTTGACATTTGGATGTACTAAACTCTTCTTCATCATCTAAGTTGTAGCCATCAGAATCAATTCCAGATGTGTAGTCTGAATTATCTAGCACAGCATTCTCGGAGTTTGCAATCATAGCTTTCCTTTTGAAAAAGCTTCTCCTCACTTTGGATTTCTTGTCTTCAGGGAGTTAAGGACATTCATATCTGTAATGTCCTTGTGGCAGTGAAAGCATTCACCCATGCTCTAGTTGCCACCTCTGACTGGTTCAGCTGATCGTTCAGCTAGTTGCTGATTTCTTTCAGCTTTTGGGATTTCATCAGTTTGAGGTGAAACTGATTGCTGATCCCTGACTTTCTTTAGTCTTTCTAACAACCTTGTTATTGACTGAATTTGATCATTGATATCTTTAGTCAGGTTCTCCTTATTTTTGGTTGTGTCTCGCCTTCGATCAGTAGCTGATCCTCCTTGGTTCTCTCTGATTGGTGAACTCCTCGGGCGGAAGTTGTTTCTTCCTCGAGTCTCTCTAAACTGGTTTCTTTCACTATGGAAAGATGTATCTTGAACTGATAATGTTGATGCTTCTCTTTTCCGGTTTAGACTATACTCATAAGCTTTGAGAGAGGCAAATAGTTCTCTGGAAGTGATGCTATTCAAGTTTTTTTATTCTTTTGTAGCTATCACTTTCATATCCTATTCTTCTGTGAGATTGTCTAGGATTTTAGAATTCATCTCACAGTTGGGATAGCTTCTTCCCAGGTTGGTCATCTCGCTTATTATGCCTAGAAACCTTATTTCAAGGCTCGAGATGGTTTCTTCAGGTTGCATCTTGAAGGACTTATACTTGTCGACTGCCAGCTGGAGCTTTTTTTTTATGGCTATAAACTCTTGGCACAGATCTGCTAGCAAGTCACATACTCCTTAGCAATTCTATAGTTTTTTGTATCCTTCATTCTATCTTCATCTAGAGTTTAAAATAATGCAGCTTGAGCAACAAACTCTAAATTCTTCAACTTTTTCTCTTCACTAGTGAGAAGATAAGTTAGCTTCGGGATCCTGACTAGTTGATTAATATCAACGATGCGGGCTTCATGATCCATCACAATGGTGATTTGACCATCTTCAATAACTTCCCACATATTCTCATGAATTGAGCAGAGATGAGCCTTCATTCTCCTACGCCAATTGTCATAATTCTCAACTGAAAAATAGAGGCAGCTTATGGTTTTTCATAGCCAGAAGTGTTAGCACAGATAAGTAGATCTGATTCAGTTGATCTGCAGAAATGACTGATCCTTAGAATCAACCACTCTGATACCACTTGTTGGTCCCGGGCGAGTTGATATCAGTTTAGATGGGGGTAAATAAATTGATACAAAAACTTTTAACTCAAATATGGAATATGATCAGGGCCCTCAACTCGCTTAAGAAATTTATCTATGTACTCTATCAGTTGGATAATTTCAATTGACTTGTGAGTGTAGCTTGTGTGATCTTTGTGTGCAGTTATAAAGATATGCAAGTTTATGATAAAAAGTACAGCACACAGATCAAGTTTATAGAGGTTCAAAGCTAAAACTTCTACGTCCTCTCTTCTTTCTTGAGAAGGGCAATTCACTAAATAATGGTAAAGTTTCTTTATTACAATTACATTGCAAAGACCTGTTAAACCTGGAAACAGCAACTCTTGTAGAGTCACGGTCGCCTTTTCAACTGTTGTTGTCCCAGAAATGGCAGTTCTCACAGAGCCACAGTCTCCTCAATTGGGTTCGATGGCTCACACTTGCAGTCCCCAACTGCTCGCTAGAGAGGTAGGTGCTATTGTCGTCTTTTCAAGATCTTAGATCTCTTTCAATCTTCAAGAGATTAGTCTTGAACAGGGGTATCAGCTGATTTGCTCCTTGAGTTGAGCTAAGTAGTTGATCGGTGTATAGCTTGAACTTGAGAAAATTGCTCTGGCTGGACTTTCAACAGCTAGCTGATTTCTTGAATCTTTAGGTTTTTCTTCTCAGTTAGGACTTTTGCAGCTTTAGACAATGCTTGAAACTTGAGCTGTGGGGGAGAAAGAAAGAAAGCTCAGTTGTCAGTCTAGCAAGAATTTGAATGGTGAAAGTCTGAAATTTGAGTCATTTTGAAAATTGGATTCACTCTTCTTAGATAGAGGAGTGATCTTGTGACCATTGAGTTTCATTGATTGCTGGCTCTATTGGTTCATCAATGGTAGTTTATCTTCATAGCCGTTGAAGCTTGTTGAAGTAGCCATTACTCACCCAATCGATCTCTATTGTGCATTAACTCTAAGATCTTTATTTGAGCATTAACTTCAGGATCTTCATTGAGCATTACCTATAGGATTCTCCAATTAGCAGTTCTGAGCTTCAGTTAGCAATTTTGAGCTTCAGTTAGCAGTTCTGAGCTTAACTACTCTGAAGTTACATAAACTGTGCGGTCATGTTCATCATCATGTACTTGAACATTGTTGTGAACACATAAGGTCAGAATGAAAAAACTTAAGCAAATAAAGAACACGAGGTTGGTAACCTTGTTCGATCAACTGATCTACGTCAGAGGGACTTATCAAGTCCGTGAGAAATAGTTTACTACTCCCTTGAATGGTTACAAAGGTTATTCGACAAAGACTCCCGTCACTCGACCCTTTTCCTACCCGATTCAACCTCTTTCACTAAACTGAATTGTGAGATCTCCTCACAACCTAGAATCCCTCTAGTTCCCACAAGAAATCTCTCTCGAGACTCCTCTAAGTGTGTATGAAAGTGAGTTTCAAATACATAATAGAAACACAATGATCTAACCGATCAAACCTAGTCTACCCGAACACTTTATGCTACGAATGTGAAGTCTTTTAACTTTCAGCCCTTTTGTGTATTCGTAAAAATTTGTGTCGCCTAAACTAGTCTGATTCCCAGGCTATTTATAAACAACAGATATAGCCTTAACAAGGTAATAAGAAGTCCTAATTCGACTAGGATTTAACAAGGAAACAATTTCCTTAAAACAATCGGACTTTCCTAGTTTAGATATCTTCCTTGAATAGAACTTCTTCTTTCTTTCTTGATCTTCATCACGAACAAGGTAGCTTCTATTCTGAAACGTCCATCTTGAATCTGCAGCTTCAACTCCTTGAATCTAGCATGGCACGTCTCTTGTAAACTCTCTGGACAACCATGTACATGATCATGTCTCTGAACATGATTAAGTACATGTCTTGATCTTCAATCAGATTGGCAGCGAAATGTTCAAAGTAATGTCCAGAACATGGTATTCGAACATTAATAACCAAAACCTTTTGTATTCTTTTGAAATTGCCATAACACCTTAAACAGATAATGACAATCCCTAACACCTAAGTGCAGATGGCACTAACAATCTCCCCATTTGTCTTTATCTGGTTGCAAATCGTCTCCATGTTTAAAAGAACACAATCCCTTGAACTGTAGGATCATGTACTTAGAAACATACTTGAATTTTTGGAAGAACATTATATGATTCAGGTGTTTTTCACTTTCTTATGAGCTTGTACCTGCTCTGCTATATTCAATTTTTTCTTTTATACTTTTATCTTTTGATAGCAGTTTCAATTTTTTAGCAGATATGAATCATAAAGGGAAAAATCTGTTTCATAACAAAATAGCTAAAAAGAAGCTATCATAGCAAAAAAATATCTTGCAAAACATGATGCAAGATAAGTAAAATAGAAACAGAAATATTAAAAAAAACTTATATTGCATTACTCCCCCTATTTGCCACCGAGAAAAGTAAAGGAGTAATTCGCAAAAACTACTCGGATTTGTCAGAATCTTGGGCATCATCATCTCCTTCGGATACTCCTTCTTCAGATCCTACTTCAGCATCATCATACTCTATTTCTTCTCCATCATCAGCATCCTCTTCAGCCTCTTCTTCATCATCCTCAGCTTCAGCAGTCACAACTTCATGATCCTCTTCAGCAGACTTCTCTTGGACAGCTTCTGCTTCCTTAAATTGTTCTGCAGTATGTGCTTCATCTAGCTTTTGTGCTGGAGTAGTCTTCTTCTGAGCAGCAGCTTCGGCGGTACTTGCAAGCTTGTGCAAGTTATGAACATTCTCAGAAACATCTGTTGCTGGGGAGGCAAACTCTTCTCCTGATGAAAGATCAGCAAGTATGCTCAGAAATATGCTCAAAATCTATTTCTCAGAAGTATGCTCAGAAATTAAACGAGCATGGAACTCCAGACTCTTCTCTAAAAATCTCAGCACAGCACCCTTTGGAGAGGATTCTTCAACAGTATCATCCACTCCTTTCTTGGATGACATGAATTGCTTGAACTGGAGGCGAAGATGAGGATCTCCTATTTCAGGAGCAACCTTGATCATTAGAGGCTTGTGAAGAGGATTAATTTTGTCTTTCTTTGAAGACACATTCTTCTTCTGTTGCTTGATGATGTTGTAGATCAATGATGGATAGTATAGTGGACCTTTGACCATTGTGCTACTGATGATCTTGCTAAAAATAAACTCACTATAGTTGAACTGCTTCCCAGTTCCAAGGTGAAATAGAAACCTCCCCTGAGCTTGAGTCACTGCTGCCCTGTGCTTAGTTGGTAGCTAATTATGGATCAGAATTCTGAACAGGGCACCATACCTGTGAGTCAGCTTAGAGGTTGGAATAGTCTGTGGATGAGATGGCCATTTGCTGTAGATGCCATGGGTCAGTTCCTCTGCAACCATCCCCCAGTCATCTATTTCTTTATACTCCCCCTCAGATGAACATCTCAAGAACTAATTAATGAGATCAGGGGAAAACTGTACCATTTCTCCTCTCACAAAGACTTTCTGGAAGTCTTCAGACTCTGGATCATCAATCTCTTTTAACAAATTACAGTAGAATTCTCTAACTATTTTAGGAACAAACTCCTGAACCTTCTGAACTGTACCTAACAAACCAGCTTGCTCCAGCAATGTATACACCCAGTAGCCAACAATGTATCCTTATCCACCTTCTTTTCAGAGATCATGGATCTCTGCTTCACTTTTTCCCATAACTCAGCATGCTTAGGAGAATGAAAGATGGATTGACTAGATGTACCTAGAATATGGACAATCTATTTGTAAACTTCAGACTCATGTTCCCTTGAATGCGAGTGAACATCTTTAGGTACATGGGTCGGCTGGGCAGCTTTCTTGACCTTCTTAGAAGGACCAGTTGATGTAGCGGCCTTCCTCTTCTTTGTGGATGCAGCAGCAGATGGAGGGGTGGCAGATGCTCGACTTCTGGTTACAGGAGTTCTTGGAACCAGCTGCACCATAGCAGTAGATGTCTTCTTCCTTGGTGTTTTCTTCTTGACTGGAGATCTCGCAAAAGGATCATATTAAGCAGAGGCCAACAATTTTTTCTGTTGTGGAATAGGAGTCTTCTCACCTGACTCAGATGATGAACTCTAAATGACTTCCTTCTCTGCTGGATCAGTGACCAACGGTCTGTGAATAACTTTCTTCTTTCCTTCGGCAAGAGCAGCAGCTATAACTTTCATTTTCAAGCTTAAGGGAATGTCATCTTCCCTATCTTCATCATCACTTTCTGTAGTAGAAGGTTGCACAGGCAGTTGAAGAACAACATCAGTTGGAGTAGATGTCGCAGCAGGACTTTTCTCTGCAACATGTGACTCAACATGTTCAGGCACATCTAAAGGCTTATCATGATCATCACCAGCAGATCCCTTCTCTTTCTGAAGGTCTTGGTTAGCAGGTGCTGTGATGATCTTTTTTGATGAATGAGTTGTAGTCTTCTTGGATTTCTTGACCGCAGTTCCCTTTGTTCTTGCCTTCTTTTTGTTGACATCGTAGGACTTCACAGCTTCCTTCAATACATCATCAATTGAAAGTTTCTGGGTCTTTATTTTCTTTGCAGAAGAAGCAATTTCTTGTTCTTCTATATCTTCTTCTTATTCATCTCCATGGAATGTTTCAATTAATTCATCTTTATCTTTGCTCAAAGATTCATCCTGAAGTGCCCTCTGAACGGGCTTCTTGTAGGTTGATTCTTCATGAACCTGCCTGTCGAACTCATCTTCTTCATAGAACTGATCTTGAGGTTTGGAATATGTAACATTTCCATACCTCATCCTGGGTTTTACAACTTTCTTGGGACGAACGAGCTTTCTTTTCGAAGCCATTGAAAGTGTATGGTTATAATAAAGAGATAAAACAGTAAGAGAATTAACGACTAACAATAGAAAAGACTCAGAATATGCAGAGGATTTATCGAGAGAGAAGGGTATTTTGATTTCAAAAAATTTGAAAAGTGACCATTCTCTCGAAACGGCTAAACATATATATAAGAGAGTATTCCATTCTTCAGGTTTCCGTTAGACTAAGAAATCGGAGGGAAATCCTAAAAAATCAGAGATGACGATAGCACGTCAGAACTAGCAGTTGAGAAAGATGTACTCAGGATTTGAATCATGAACATGTACATCTATATGAACATTTATGGGAATGTTCAGTCCCTTTGTGCAGGAATGGTTCTTTCCTACTGAGTGTGAAATAGTCACACTCATACCCTTCTTCTTGGTCTTACTGAACTAAGCATACCCCAAGGGCTGCTCTAAGTTTCTCAAATTGAGCTGAAGTCAATCCCTTGGTGAACAAATCAGCTAGTTGTTCTTCTGTCTTCATGTGTTCATCTTCAGAACTTCTTCTTCAACCAGCTCTCTGATGAAGTGATGTCTGATGTCTACATGTTTGGTCCTTGAATGCTGCACTGGATTCTTTGAGATGTTGATAGCACTTATATTATCACAGTACAGAATTGGGGTATTATGACTGACTTCATCGTCTTTCATCATCTGCATCATCCAGATAATCTGAGTAAAGCTGCTCCCTGCTGTAATGGACTATGCTTCTATTGTAGATAGGGATATGCAGTTCTTCTTACTGAACCAAGAAACAACATTGTTTCCTAAAAAGAAACAAGCACCTGAAGTGCTTTTTCTGTCATCTGGAGATCCAGCCTAATCAGCATCGCAGTATGCAGTAATACTTGTGTTTGTATCAGAAGTATACCACAATCCATAATCAGCAATTCCATTGATGTACTTGATGATGTTCTTAACAGCCTTCATGTGACTCTCCTTTGGACAGGCCTGATACCTGGCACACACTCCCACACTATATGCTATATATGGTTTGCTTGCAGTCAGATATAGGAGACTACCAATCACACTTCTGTAAAGAGTTTGATTAACTTCAATCCCTGTATCATCTTTTCCAATCTTGACTGTAGTGCTGATAGGAGTTCGTTTGTGTTTTGAATTCTCAAGCTCGAACTTTTTCACCAGATTTCTAGCATACTTAGATTGAGAGATGAATATCCCTTCTTTTGACTGCTTTATCTGAAGTCCTAGAAAGTATTTTAGATCCCCAATAAGGCTCATCTTATCACAATTACTTGTGATTTTTCTTTCCTGAGGAACAGTGTTTTGTCTTCTCCTCCTCTATTGTATCCCTTTCTTATCAGGTATATAGCTAGTCTTTCATACCATGCCTGAGGAGCTTGCTTCAAACCATATAATGCCTTTTTTAATTTGAACACAAACTCTGGATAATGTGGATCTTCAAATCCTTTAGGCTGTGCAACAAACACATCCTTCTCTAGGAATCCATTCAGAAAAGCACTTTTGACATCCATCTGATATAGTTTGAACTTCATGATGCATGCATGGCTAGGAGAAGTCTGACTGATTCAATCCTTGTGATAGGAGCAAAGGTTTCATCAAAATCAAAGCTTTCTATCTGAGAATATCCTTGTGCAACCAGTCTTGCTTTGTTTCTTGTAATATTTCTAGCTTCATCAGTCTTGTTCTTGAAAATCTACTTGGTTCCAACAATATTAACTCTTTCAGGCTTCTGCACCAGATCCCATATATCATTCATTTTTAATTGAAGAAGTTCTTCCTGCATGGCTTCTATCTAGTAGTCATCTTTAAGAGCTTCTTAGATGTTCTTGGGTTCTATCTTGAAAGTGAAACAGACATAGGATATTTCAACATACATCATTTTTCTCATAGTGCTCTTGGTCATCCTTCCTTCATGAATGTCTCCTATTACTTCTGAAGTAGGATGATTCTTGATGATGTGCTTTAAAGGTTTTCTCTGCCTTACTGTCTGTTCTTCAGCTTCTCTATCTGTATCATCATGGACTTTATGATATTCAAACACATCCGTGAGAACATCATCTTCAGGAACTTTGACAGTATTGTCCTGATTATCAAATCTGACATTGACTGTCTCAATTACAGCCTTTGTATCTTTGTTGTAAATCATGTATGATTTACTATTTCTGGAGTATCCAACAAAGATCCCTTCAACTCCTCTTTTGTTTATCTTGCTGAGATACTCTCTATCATTGAGAATATAACATGTGGTTCCAAACACATGAAAGTACTTCACTGTTGGTTTCTTTTCATTCCAAATCTCATATAGAGTAGTGAAGGTACCTGGTCTGAGATGAACTATATTGCTGATGTGGCATGCTATATTGATTGTTTCTACCCAGAACATTGCAGCAACTCCTTTAGCGACAATCATGGTCCTGGCCATCTCCTCAAGAGTTCTGTTTTTCCTTTTCTCAACTCCATTCTGCTGAGGAGTTTTGGGGGCTGAGCACTTATGACTGATACCATTCTCACAGCAGAATGTATCAAAGTACTGGTTCTCAAATTCTTTACCATGATCACTTCTGATTCTGATAATCTGATCATCCTTCTCAACTGTGATTTTGCAGGCTAATCTCTTAAATGTTGTGAAAGCTTCACTCTTGTCTCTGAGAAAATCAACACAAGTAAACCTTGAGTAATCATCAATGTAGAAGAGGAAATACTTCTTTCCTCCATAGCTTTCCACAGCCATAGGTGCCATTAGATCCATATGAATGAGATCTAGAATTCTCTTGGAAGTTCTATCTTGAACTTCTTTATGTTGAGATCTGGACTGTTTTCCAATCTGACATGGTCCACAGACTTTGTCTCTGTCAATTCGGAACTGAGGTAGTCCTCTGGCAATCTCCTTGTTGATGATCTTATTGAGATTTCTGAAGTTGATATGTCCAAGTTTCTGATGCCAGATCTCTGACTCTTCAATAGATGTTCTTTGACATGTTAAAGAACATTGTGCAAGAACATGTAGCTGATAACAGTTGTCAACTGATCTCTTTCCTTCCATGAATAAGTCATTGTTTTTATTCATAACTTTTCAGTTTTCCTTGGTGAAGACTACAGTCATGTCATCATCACATAGTTGACTGATACTAATCAGATTAGCTTTGAGTCCATCAACTAGCATAGCTTCCTTGAGTTTGGGCATTTCTTCAACCGTCAGCTCTCCTTTTCCCAGAATGTCCTGGATTGGTAAGAATCTTATCAAGATTCTTAGCTTCATTGTTTAGCTTGTTGACATTCCTTTTGATGGACTTTAGCCCTATAGTCAGTTCTTCAATCTTCTTCTTCTGCTGTTGGATAATGGCCTTCTATTCTCCATCAAACTTGATCAAATTCTCCTTTTCTTTGAGAAGATCTTTGTTGTGAGATTGAAGAGTTTTGTTGATCTCAGCAACTTCAAGTCATTTTTCATATATCTCCTTGTATGTATGAATAAACTCCTCATTACAGACATCATCATTATCTGAGTCTTCATCTTCATCTGTAAGTTTGAAAGGATCCTAGAACTATGAGACTTTTGTTATAAATGCATAGTTCTCTTCTTCTGATTCACTGCTACTTTCAGAGTCATTATCACTCAGAGAGGCATTGTAGTTCTTTTTATTGTTCTTCAGAGTGTTGGCAAATTCAGCTTGAATATGTCCAAAACCATCACACTCTCTGCACTGAATTCCTCTCTTTGTGTTTGATGGTTGCAACTCTTTTTGTACACTGTTGGAGTTTCTATCTTGCTGAGCAGTTCCAGGTTATTGTCTCCTGTTGTTTGACCTTCTGGAGGATTGTCTATCCACTCTTTTAAGCATTCGACTGAAATTCTTAATAATAAGGACCATATTATTCATTGTTTCTGAATCAAGTACAGTTTTTTTTTGCACATGTTCAGGAACATCCTCAGAAACTTCAGCTTTCAGAGCAATACCTTTCATCCTTGAGCTGCTGTCATCATCTTCAAGATACATCTCGAATGTCCTCAATGATCCCATCAGTTCGTCAAGTCTCATACTCTTGATGTCTTTGGCTTCCTCTATGGCAGCAACTTTGTAGGCAAACTTCTTTGGAAGAGATCTGAGAACCTTTTTTGCAAGTTTTTCATTGCTGATAGGTTCTCCTAGAGCAAAACTTTTGTTTGATATGCTCCTTAATATGGCATTAAACTCACCAATGGATTCAGATTCTTCCATTCTAAGACTTTCAAACTTTGAAGTTAAATTTTGAAGTCTTGACAGCCTCACAGAACTAGTCCCTTCAAAGGTAGTTTCCAGCATATCCCATGCAGCTTTAGTAGTCTCACAGGTTGAGATTAAGTTGAATGTTTCAAGATCTACTGCAGAGAATATTGCATTGAGAGTTTTAAAGTTGACATTGTACCAGTTTTTTTGTGGCACTTTCCATTTTCCTTCTTCAATTTCCACATGCCTTCCTTCTTTGGCAATAGTTGGCTTTTCCCATCCTTCAGTGACACTCTTCCATGCGAGTTCATCAAGTGATCTCAAAAAGGCCCTCATTCTTGATTTCCAGTAGGGATAGTTGTTACCTTCTAGCAGTGGTGGTCTGACTGTGGATCCTCCTTCTTTGATTGCACTCATAACTGGAATGCAACCAAAACCTTCACGCAGATATGTAGGTTTCAGGATTCTTTTTGCACTAACACCAAAGGCGACCTGCTCTGATACCAATTGAAGTTACATAAACTGTGCGGTCATGTTCATCATCATGTACTTGAACATTGTTGTGAACATGTAAGGTCAGAATGTAAAAACTTAAGCAAATAAAGAACACGAGGTTGGTAACCCTGTTTTATCAACTGATCTACGTCAGGGGGACTCATCAAGTCCGTGAGAAATAGTTTACTACTCCGTTGAATGGTTACAAAGGTTATTAGACGAAGACTCCCATCACTCGACCCTTTTCCTACCCGATTCAACCTCTTTCACTAAACTGAATTATGAGATCCCCTCATAACCTAGAATCCCTCTAGTTCCCACAAGAAATCTCTCCCGAGACTCCTCTAAGTGTGTATGAAAGTGAGTTTCAAATACAGACTAGAAACACAATGATCTAACCGATCAAACCTAGTCTACCCGAATACTATATGCTTCGAATGTGAAGTCTTTTAAATTGTAGCCCTTTTATGTATTCATAAAAATTCATGTCGCCTAAAAACTAGTCTGATTCCCAGGCTATTTATAAACAACAGATATAGCCTTAACTGTTGGTTTTGTATACTAGCAGACTTGTCTTTGTATACTTTTCTGATGATATGATGATATGAAATGAAAGTTATTGCAGTCACTGTTTGCATTTAGATTATGTTCTATAATTGTTCTATGCAATGTTCCATATACTTACATTGTAGATGATATGGTGTGGGGAGTCACACGGTAAGATCATATCATTAGAACCTTGTATTGTATTAAAGAGCTCACGGCTTAGATGGTCCTGAACACACCATCGATACACCGTAGAATAATCTGATAAGTTAGTTTATCTTGACTAATTGATTATTCTAGTACACTCGTTTGTGTATTGAGGAGGATCATGATAGGATACTATTTTCTGTCTCTGACCCAGTTACTGAGAGAATAAAGATCCACAGAGTTCGAGTTCTGAACTCATGTGATATTGGCGAACATATATTTCAATTGTTTATTACTTTGATTTATCAATGAGTAAGATCTTTTCATAGATCGAATTCGATATCTTGGGTAATAACAATGTATACATGATGTCTCGAGCAGTGTACATGAGCACCGTGTCCTAGTGCGTCAGGTTGATGATGTTCTCTTGAGGAAACACAAGTTCATGTTGAAACCCTGTAGGTGGAATTTATTCCTTACATGGTAAAGCTTGTGTGGTACTACTCAAGGTTTTAGATGTTAATTAATTATAGCTGTCAGAGGCTGACATAATTAATTAATGAACATTATATCTTAAACACAGGGAATGGCTGGACTAAAGAAGAAAGCATATTCGCAAATATGTATTAAATTGGTAGGTCAGTATTACTTCTTTAGTGGAATAAAAGTAAAACTTAATTTATTTAATTATATCCTAAGTTTATTGGATATTAGATATTAAATAAATTAGTGGGCTAATTTAATATTCTTCTAGATCCCTGTTGTAGCCGAATATGACTGAAAGTGGACTGGATATAGAACTTGAGATAGAGGCCCAGCCCAGTAGGGCTGGAACATTAAATTTCGCCCCTCCCTATATATAAGGGGAGGGGGCACGAAATTTATACAGATATTATCATAAGAAATCAGCCCTTCTTTGTCTCTCAATGTTATCCACAGATTTCACAATTCTATCTAGTAGATTTCAGCCCACTCTGAATCTAGATACAGTCCGGGAATACAACAGAAGATCTTGGAGTAGAATCTGTGTTGGTTGAATTTTTGAGGTGTAGGTGGCGTCTATCATTGCTCATTCAACAACAAGATTAGATCTGTAATCTTGTCCTCAGACCGTCTGTCGATTTGTAAGTAGATTCGTTTTCTATGTCTTCCACTTTATTAGAATCGAATCTGCTTTACATGCTATTTGATTAGACTGTGATAAACATGCATGTTACATAAAATTATGATTTGCATGAACACGGATTAATGAACAACCAAATAGATCCTGCGGTGGTTTAATTCGAAAAAACCCCAACATTAACAAGGTAATCAGAAGTCCTAATTAGACTAGGATTTAACAAGGAAACAATTTCCTTAAATAAATCGGACTTTCCTAGTTTAGATGTCTTCCTTGAATAGAACTCCTTCTTTCCTTCTTGATCTTCATCACGAACAAGGCAGCTTCTATTCCGAAACATCCATCTTGAATCTGAAGCTTCAACTCCTTGAATCTAGCACGGCACGTCTCTTGTAAACTCTCTAGACAACTATGTACATGATCATGTCTCTGAACATGATTAAGTACATGTCTTGATCTTCAATGAGATTGGCAGCGGAATGTTCACAGTAATGTCCAGAACATGGTATTCGAACATGAATAACCAAAACATTTTGTGTTCTTTTGAAATTGTCATAATACCTTAAACAGATAATGACAATCCTTAACACCTAAGTGCAGATGACACTAACATGTTCAGTTTGGCTATTGCTTCAGTTGGCTATCTTTCTTAGCTTCATTACCAGTTCAACTGATCACAAACTTTTGACTACTCTGTCAGTTCGATTAGTCTTATTTTGAGCTTCCTTGTCAGTTCAACTGATCACAAAAATTATTGACCAGTTTTGTCAGTTCGACTGTTCTTGATCTGAGCTTGGTCAGGTGTTGGCTTGTTTTGAGCTTCAACTTGGCTGATTTTAATTCTGACCCTCAGCAGTTGATTTGTCTTTATGCTTCAGTTCGGCTAATGTTAATTCAGGCCATCAGTTGGATGCTGCCAGTCTTCAATTTAACTGAATTGTTGTCAGTTTCTTCAGTCAGGTTGATTTCTCTTGCAGCTCAACTGACTTGGCTATCAGTTTGATTGTAGCTGATTCGATTTTTGAGCTTAACCCTCAGTTGGGTTATTTTCTTACGGATTGATGCATCCTTCCAGCTGAGTTTGACTATGCTCCAGTTCGGCTGACTTTTGAAGCTTCTGATTCATTTGCTTATATCTCTCGTTTGGATCTATTTTAGTTTTCTGGAAATGTTTTGACATCTTATCAAAACCACATCTAAGAGTTTTCTTGATAGTTTTTCCAAACAATTTTTAATTTATTAAAATGATAGAGTTTTGACTTGGTAATCTACCTTCTCCCCCAAAATAACACAAACCAGATCGAATACGTTATTTCTACCGTAGATGACACCTTCAGATCAGAACTTGACGTCTCTCCTTTCCCGTCCATAGCTCATTCTTCTCAAATTAAGAACCACACCAAAGCTCTAATTTCCGCCGCCGCCTGTAAACATTTCAGAAAATTTTATCCCAAATATCTCGCCCACATCGCCTATACTCTTGTCGCATGCCGCCATCTCTATACCACTATCTCCCATTCGCTATCCATCTTGCCCTCTCCTCGATCGCCCATAGTTGGTCTTCCCCGCTATTCCGAAACCTCTCCCACTATTGCGAAACCTAGGGTTTTGTTTGTAGAACTATTTTCTATTCTAAGTATGTGAGCGATTGATTCTCCGGTCAAAATAAGAATGCAATTTTAGCTCTCTCGATCTCTCTCTATAATTAAGGAATTCATCATACCCATTTCTTCACGTCCGATCCGACTTTACCATTTCAAAATTCTTCTTGAATTATGTGGTATGTGAAGTGGGATTTTCAATTTCTATTTTCTTAATCAATATCTTTACTGTATTATTTCATTCCCTTCATTTTTTTTGTGGTTTTCTTGATTTTAACTTGGAAAAAAAGTGTTGACAATTTGGAAGGGGGAGAATTTTTACCGTGAATCTAGAAGGAAAGATCTAGTGGCAAGCACTGTGAAACTCATCTTTTGCTTACTGATGACATTGTCTCCAAGGTTCATCATTCTCCTTTCAATCTATGGGAAATATTAATTTATATATATATATTTTATATATATATATATATTTCCAGCGATGAATTTTATGCACAGTTTTGAAATTGAGATTTTTAGTTAAGCCTCTTTTTTTTCTTTGTATTGACATGTGGAATTATTGGAGTTGTCACTAGAATTGAGTCATTTGTCTTAGTTCCGACGATTATCAGTTTTGGTTTCTTGATAATATAAACAATCTTGGAGTCTAAGATCTGATATTGAACTAATCAAGCACAAAGGTGTTCTAAGTCTAACCTCTTTTACTGGTTTGTGTGTGAGAAGCATTTGGTGGTGTTGACAAGTGATGATAAACCCCACCATGATCTTTAATTACATTTCAGTATTTCATCTTTCATTTTACATCTTAATAAAGTTTGGTTGATGAAATGTATATGTAGTCTAAAGTCAAGAAACTGAAAGTTTCCGAATCTATGGCAGTAGCTAAGGTTTGAATTTGTATTATTTGGTGAAACTTGTGCACTAAAATATATATGTTTTGAGCTTTCAAGTTGAAATCATACAGCTTATTGTCTCTGCCTTCAAGGATAGGCAGATAATGGGGAAGACAATGTATAAAGAACTCACTGATATTAAAAATAACCAGTGTTTTCCAAGAACTATATTCGCTATTGGCTTATTCTGCTTCTCTATGCAGAGGTTCTGTCCAGGGACATCATCGAGAATTTATGTGAAATTAATATTTTTTTAGTCCATCTTGTCTAATATTGTTAATTTTCTTTTAGTATTTAATAACCAATGCCACTGATAAATCTAGTAATCTTTAGCTTCTATACATGTTCTCTGAGAGTAGTCCACCTCTGCCCTCGGATACAGATAATGCATATACAATGATGCTCTTAAGTTGTACTATGAGGTAAGGAAATACCCATTGTAGCAGAGATCTCTGTTATATCTATGTACCTTTTATTCTTTACTCTATGTTTAAATGTCAAATTCCTATTTTGTTTTTTTGTTGTTGTTGATGATATTAGTTGATATGATGAAGTGGTCAAACTTACACGAGGCAACTGAAGGAGCAAAATGATGGAGAAAGAAAGAATACTTGATTTTTTTTTAGGACTACTACAACTTTCTTAGCATATGTATATGTTGAGTATATACCATTGGATATTAGTCTTTTAATTTTCACATTCATGTTATTTTGGATAAATATCTAATTTATGACGCACATTGTATATATTTTGTTGAATGAAATGAATTATTGTTTACTTTTAATTATTTTTTTATTTTGGGAAAATTTGTATGCATTGCTGAAATTGTAAAAAAAACACGAGTAGAATATTTATTAAAAATTATATTAAAATGACAACGGTCAAATTCAACCATTGTCTAGTAGAGAAGAGACAACGAGTTTGAATAAAAGTCGTTGTCTATTTACTGAAAGACAATGGTTATTGTGTAAATCTATTATCTGTTTGTAAATAGACAACGGTTTTATGGACAGTCGTTGTCTATACTTTATGGCAACAATTTTATGGACAGACGTTGTCCATACTTTATGGACAACAATTTTATGGACAATCGCTGTCTATACTTTATGGGCAGTCATTGTCTATGTGTTAATAGACAACGGGTTTTTAACAGTTATCTATTAGCGTGCGCTGATAGACAACACCTCTATTAACAATGCCCGATCTATAGCTATTTTTGTTATAGTGGTGTATAATCATTATATAAGTATATCCTAATTAGACATGTTTCGTTAGCATATGTCAAACATTCTATGTGCATTGATTATATTGTAGTAAATGTTTATTACATTTCAATTAATATATGATTCATTTGCATCAATTATATTGCTATAAATATTTATTTAATCCTAATTAGGATGTGTTTCATTAGCACATGACTAATATTTCATTATTATTAATTATATTGACAATGAACAATACATTAAGATATTTTTTTTATATGAGAATGATAACGCATTACTAATGTTAGCACCGACATATGCTAATGAAAATATTACAATAGTCCTAATGTAGTATAATTGATGTAACCTGAACAAGTTGTACAGGATACAAAAGACACGCGGAAGACTTCTAGATCGAACACGTCAACTATGGAAGGATTCAATCCTAACTTAACGACTCAAATAAAATAAATAATCTGAATTTTAAATGAAAATACAACTCGAACAAATAAATAAACTAATCTAGACCTAATTACGACACTTAGACTACGACAGAAAATGATACACAAAATCTAAAAAAAAGGGCTGATATGGGACGAATATTATGGCTGGAAATTAGGTGTATTTGGGATGAGAATTAAGGGTTAAGAATAGCTAGAGAAGATAGGATATGTTAAGGAAAATGATAACTTACGATTTAAGGTGTAGAACGCGGTTACAACTATAAAATCAATCTCTAACTCTTGTTGGGCAGCTCACGATTGATTTTGGGGTGTTGAAGGATGTCACGAACGTGGATGGAGGTGTAGGACATCGATGATGAGGGCTAAACGATGATGGTGTTGTGAATTACAACTCGATTAATCCCCAGCATATCTTGTACTATGAAAATGAATCTCTAAGTTGTTCTTCGTAGCGAGTTCATCATAATTCCTCGTGTGAATTAGAACGTTCCATTGAATTAAAACTTAAAATTGCTAGGCTTCAAGAATGATAATTTTCAAGGAAAACAATTAAAAGCTTTGAATATTTGAGACACAAATTGAATGCAAAGGCAAATTTAATCAATAATGTCTAAAATATCAATGTTACATGGTTCCCCTATTTATAGGGCTAAGGGAGCACGAAAATAATAAGCTAAGAGGGCCTAAAAACTGATCCAAAAGGGATCTCTAACTATACTAGGAAAATGCGTAAACTAGAATTCTATTCAAGGTAGGAAATTGCCTTAAATACAATTCTAGTGAAACCTAATTATATTATGCATGAAAATTACATAAAAAATAAATAAAAATCTGATCCAAAATAATAAATACTATAATCTAATTAATACTATAGTCTAAAATAAAAATCAATTCCTTAATTAAATAACTAAGGGGGATGAAAACTTCCATGCAAGCTATGCACGTCCAAAATATCTCCAACGTGCATACTTGTGACTTCAATTCTCTTGATCATCATGTATTATTCTTCAAACCTTGATCTCAAATCTTTAATTGTTAACAAAGTAACAATCTTGGGGTTCCATTTAACTTCTTCTAATTCTTCAAACTTCTTGTGAATAATTGCTTGCAAATAACCGTGCAATTTCTTGGCTCGAAATCATGTAATTAAACCTCTAAGTTGCAGCTCCGAGTTTGGTTCTTTGTTGCTTATCATGCCTTCATCATTCCCTTCCTCTTGAAAAGAATTCATCCTCAAATTCAAATCTGCGGGATCAAAGACTATGACGAACTAATCATCAATCTCTGTTTGCACAAGTTGCAACTTCATGGGATGCATGGACATAGGAACCACGAATAAGTCTGGTGGCACATCAATATCATGTGGAACATATTTGGCAATCTGTAAGATTAAAACAATAAAAGAACATGGTTGATAAAAAATGTTAGAAATCAATGGATCTGCCACGTGTTTTACAAAGGCTCCACTTGTGCGACATCCATTTCCAAAAAGATGTCATCCTCCGTTTGTGAACATGGTTGTAACTCTATCATCTTTTCATCTTCTTCGATCTTCTCAACTGCAACAATGTTCTCCAAGTGCACAATTTGTAGTTTGTCCACTATACAATCATTAGGACTTGTCATCTCCATGGACGAAATTAACTTCCAGATTGCAATCTTCTAGAGCTATCTCCTCCAAAACTAGCATCTCCTCATTGGTCATGTCTACTTCCGGCTTAGATTCTTCAACTACCTCAACTTCTCCAACGTCTAAGCATATGAAAACAGATGACAACTCTTTAATAGATGCTTCAATAATGTTTAAAGTTGGTACCTTGGAAGTAGAATCTTTGTTGGTGGCAACGAACTCAGTTGGCAACTTTTCGCAGGCCTCCACTTGAATCACTTCCTTGTACCTTATCTCTAGCTCCTCTAGCCATTTTTCTATTCAGATGGCATATTCCACCATGTCTTCCAACTCGTTGAAGTGATACAATGCTACTCTTTCTCGAATTGCCCTTCGTAGACCAGCTAGAAATCTATCCATGGTATCTTCTGGATATTCTTCTACATCAGCTCTTCTCATGGCTTCAATCATTTTATTGTAGTAGTCATTTATAGTTCGATCTCTTTGCCTAAGCTTGTGTAGCTTTTTCTCCAACTCCCATTGGTAGTAGTCTGGAATGAAGCGTTTCCGTATCAAATCTTTCAACTCACGCCATGTGTCGATAGGTGGAAGGCGATCTCGGTGGCATTGGTTCTGTTGGAATTCCCACCATGTTGCGGCGTAGCCTCTAAACTTCAGTGAAACTAGTTGTACTTTCTTTGGTTTATGGAAGTTGTAGCACTTAAAGATTTTGTCAACTTTCCGTTCCCATTATAGGTAAGTATTAGGATTGTGTAGACCTTCGAACTCGGGGATGATCATTTTGTTGTTGGTGTAGAGATGGCGAGAATTTGATGTATATGGTGTACGGGTGTACGGAGTATGAGTGGTGTATGGTATATGAACCGGATGGTACATATGGGTGTACGGGTGGTGTATGGAATGAGGCAGCAAGTTTTCGAACCTCTTATGGGTTAGGGATGAAAATTTGATACTTGGTGGTGATATATGTGATGTAGGAAAGGATTAAAAGAGATAAGGATAGAAAAAAACTAGACAGGAAAGAATAAAGGCTAGATGAGGAAAGAATTAGATGTATTTTTGAAGTTTCGAAATAGAATAGGAATCCAAAAATAAATCCTAAGGAAAGAAGGGAAGAACTAGAAAAGAAAAGGAAACAAGAAACTAAGAAGGAAGGAAGGTGATTTGGATGTGTGTACCACTAGTGTGACACAATCTAAATACCTTAATTAGACTAGACTCTAGATGGAAAGAATCAAAATAAATTACAACTCAAAAGGAAATTACCAACTAAAAAACTATTCTAGAAGGAAAGTTCCAAAAATAAAATAAGACTCAATAGGTAACTACCAACTATGGACTAGTACTAAAAGGAAAGTACCAAAAATAAAATAGAACTCAAAATGAAACAATGAATCAATTTGGATTTTTTTATCATGCTCTTTTTTTGGATCAACTCTTTTTTTTAGATTCTGATCTTTTTTTTCACGTTTTTTTTTCGGATTTTTTTTTCAGAACTCTTTTTTTCAATGAACACTAACTCTTACAATTCGATTGACACATAAACGGGCACAGAAAAAAAAATTGACTCGTACGATTGAACCACGACCAGCAGAGCTGACGTGGCTCTGATGCCAAATTTATGATGTAACCCGGACAAGTTGTACAGGATACAAAAGACGCGTGGAAGACTTCTAGATCGAACACGTCAAGTATGGAAGGATTCAATCCTAACTTAACGACTCAAATAAAATAAATAATATGAATTTTAAACAAAAATACAACTCGAACAAATAAATAAACTAATCTAGACATAATTACGACACTTAGACTACGACACAAAACGATACACAAAATCCAACAAAAAGGGCTGATATGGGATGAATATTATGGCTGGAAATTAGGTGTATTTCGGATGAGAATTAAGGGTTACGAGTAGCTAGGGAAGATAGGATATATTAAGGAAAAGGATAACTTACGGTTTAAGGTGTAGAACGCGGTTACAGCTATGAAATCGATCTCAAACTCTTGTTGGACAGCTCATGATCGATCTTGGGGTGTTGAAGGATGTTACGAACGTGGATGGAGGTGTAGGACGTCGATGATGAGGGCTGGACGATGATGGCATTGTGAATTACAACCCGATTAATCCCCGGCATATCTTGTACGATGAAAATGAACCTCTAAGTTGTTCTTCGTAGCGAGTTCACCCTAATTCCTCGTGTGAATTAGAACGTTCCCTTGAATTAAGACTTGAAATTGCTAGGCTTCAAGAATGATAATTTTCGAGGAAAACAATCAAAAGTTTTGAATATTTGAGACACAAATTGAATGCAAAGGCAAATTTAATCAATAATGTCTAAAATATCAATGTTACATGGTTCCCCTATTTATAGGGCTAAGGGAGCACGAAAATAATAAGCTAAGAGGGCCTAACAAATGATCCAAAAGGGATCTCTAACTATACTAGGAAAATGCGTAAACTAGAATTCTATTCAATGTAGGAAATTGCCTTAAATACAATTCTAGTCAAACCTAATTATATTATGCATGAAAATTACATAAAAAATAAATAAAAATCTGATCCAAAATAATAAATACTATAATCTAATTAATACTATAGTCTAAAATAAAATCAATCCATTAATTAAATAACTAAGGGGGACGAAAACTTCCATGCAAACCATGCACGTCCAAAATGCCTCAAATGTGCATGCTTGTGACTTCAATTCTCTTGATCATCATGTATTGTTCTTCAAACCTTGATCTCCAATCTTTAATTGTTAACAAAGTAACAATTTTGGGGCTGCGTTTAACTTCTTCTAATTCTTCAAACTTCTTGCGAATAATTGTTTGGAAATAACCTTGCAATTTCTTGGCTCGAAATTGTGTAATTGAACCTCTAAGTTGCAGCTCCGAGTTTGGTTCTTTGTTGCTTATTGTGCCTTCATCAATAATTATATCTGGTAACAAAATCATATGTGTTTAATATTATGTGTGTATAATCAATGTATAACTTCCATCTCAATTAAGCATGATCCGTTAGCATACGACGGATAATTCGCTAGCATCATGATCAACTATATTGCTATCACATTAATTTTAGAATTCAACAATTTAATTTTATTGAATTTTATCATTTTATGTTGTTATCATTGTCGTATGCTAACAGAAGTATTATGTAATGCTAAAGGAATGTATTACATAATGCTAACAAATCAATAATGTTGTGGATTGAAGTCAAATAATGGAACTAACAACCTTCAATCAAACAACTATAACTTTGTCTACGATTAATATTTTTTTGAAATTTATTTTTTCTTGAAAAGTAGGCTTAATGACTAGCTTTTCAACCATATAAAACTCGTCATTTAATAATTTTCTAAAAAAATCATTTTTGCATTTAAAATTAGGTGTTGTAAAGGAAGTGATATTGCTTCGTTAGCATATGATTATTGTTTGTCAACATATGAATGTGTCTCCGTTAGCCCGCATCCTGGAACTCCGCTATTTCTCTTTATTTTTAAATTTTGGCCTGGACGCGAAAATTATCAAAATGCCACCACGTTTTTTGAAGTTCCTTTTATTTACGGTCATGTCACGGCCTTTTTGACCAAATCTTGACCATTGGATTTTGAAGGATATGTGGTGAGAGATTGATTTATGGTTTACACACTAGAGGTGGTTTACATAAGAACCACCCCTATATATATATATATATCTATATATACACACATACATATGTACACACACATATATATGTATATGTGTGTGTGTGTGTGCGCGCGCGCGCGCGTGCATGTTTGCGTTAAAAATATAATACTAATATTAAGGACTTATTTGTAGTTAAAACTTGAGGGATTTATTTGATCAAATGAACAGGCACGAGGTGACCGTTCATTCAAGTTTTATTTAGTCTTTCTAGATATTTATTTTATTTTTGATTAAGCTCTTATTATTTTATTACGGGGCACACTTGTGTGAGACTGTCTAATGGGTCTATTACGTTAGACGGATCTCAATCTTGATCTGAGTTGAATAAAATATATAATTAAAAATAAAATGACTCGGGTATCACTGGGTATAAAGTAAAGTATAATTAACTGTGAAGTGAAGTATGATATTATACTTCACTTCCGAGTTAATGACAATTCATCTCATAATTAATGATACTTCTCATGAGAGTTAATGATACTTCACCAGATATATATCTAATGATATCTCACTTAATAGTTAATGATATTTTACCAAATTTATATCTAATGATAATTCACTTCATAGTTAATGATACTTCATTTCATAACTAATGATGCTTCACACCAGAGTTAATTATACTTCACCAGATATATATCTAATGATACTCCACTTAATAGTGAATGATATTTCACCAAATTTATATCTAATGATACTTCACTTCAGAGTTAATGATACTTTACCAGATATATATCTAATGATACTTCACTTAATAGTTAATGATATTTCGCTAAATTTATATCTAATGATACTTCACTTCATAATTAATTATACTTCACTTCACAGTTAGTGATACTTCACACATAGTGATACTTTACTTTATATCTAGTGATACCCAAGTGGTCGTGCGTCGGCAGGCGCATGGAGCCTACGCACCTGACTGTTTTTGCAGGTTTGGACGGGTTTGGAAGGATTTTTTGGGCGGATTTGGATCCTATTTGACCTGTCTAACACAAGAAACCCATTAAATGGTCTGACACAATGTTTTGTCTTTTATTACTGTCCTCAATTCTCAGTTCTCATTGAGTACATCTTTTACACTTCATCTAACTGTATTAAAAATATTCAATTTGTAGAATTGAATAGTTTGACAAAACTTATGTTTTAGCTCATAATTAATATTTTAGTCATATTTCATTACTCCTCACGCCACCTAAGAGGACGTACGAAAGTATCTTTAGCAAATTTCCCTAAATTAAGGGGGTGTATTGGATTGAGATTTCATTGGATTTTAAAGGATTTTTAAAATCCTGGTGTATTCAATCCATACTTTTAAAAGTCTTTTAAAATCCTAGTGTATTCAATTCAGACTTTTAAAAGTCCTTTAAAATCCTGGTATATTCAATCCAGACTTTTAAAAGTCCTTTAAAATCCTGGTGTACTCAATTCAGACTTTTAAAAGTCTTTTAAAATATGGATGTATTCAAAAATCCATGGAGTTTAAAAAGTCATTGACTTAATTGGATTTCACCAGGAAATGACGTGAAAATTACAAAGGATGAAATCCGACCCCTGGACACGAGATTTCGATGGATTTGGAAAACCCTGGCGAGCACTGTGTCCCAGTGGCCGGTGAGGAGTTGAAAGCGGGCACCCCGGCCGTCACCCGACCCTACCAGCCGCTGGCTTTGCTGATGATGGCACTCCAGCGATCGCTGGGAGCAAGGCCGCTGGCTTCTAGCGATCGCTGTGTTCCATCGAGCGCTGGAAAAAACGATTTCAAAGCCCATGTAATTTTTTAAAGGATCTCAATCTAATACACCCCATTAAATTTAGAGGATCCATAAATTTAATAACTTTTTTTCTAGTGCACAAAAATTTGATAACCTTATACTAATCAAAGCCCATGTAATTTTTTATAACTTACATTTAATCAAACGTCAAAAATTAACCCATTTTTCCCCACATCTGAAACAAAATAAATAACAAATACAATATTACTACACAATTTTACCCTTATAACCCGCTAAGTGTATTTTTTAAATAAAATTTGTATTAAATAAAACCCAACAGATAAGGCCCACCATTTCAATAGTCGCCTTTCCCAATCAAAATCTGCATTGCAAATATTATGCGAGAAAAATGATTTCCACAGAGCTCCAAATTTCTTTGGGCCATAATTATGCACTTTAATGGATTTTTTCATCCTTAATCATATCCTTTTTGAATTACCTCTAGACGTCCAACTTTTATTCCTTTACAGTTCTGTGATATTGAATCCTGATGAATGTCCAACGTTTATTACTCATCATCGATCTCATGAAACTCAAGAGGGTTAATTTAATGGCTATCTACGTGGGTCGATTCGCATTGATTGGGTTAATCCTAAAAAAATCGGCAAAAAATTAGTATCAATTGTACCAATAAAATGTATCACTCAAAATTTGAAAAGTATCACTTGTATCCTTAAAAAGTAATTAAATGATTTGCTAGTTATCTTATACTAGTTTATTTACTTTAAATTAAGATTTTTTCCATTCTAATTAATGTTTAGAGTTTAGGAGCTCAGAGTTTTTTAGAGTTCATAATTTTTTTAGTATTTTTAGAGGATTATTTTGTATTTTTTAGGGTTTATGTTTTTTTAAGTTTTATTAATTTCAATTACGGGTCATATTTAAGTTGGAAAAATTAATTGCCGAACACAATGCACGAATCCATACATTAGCGTTGGACAAGTGCGTTGCGCGAGGCGCCGAATTTCAAAAAAATAAAATTAACTCACTTTTTATTTTAAGGTTCACTAATTCGATTTTGTGGTATATATATTTATTTCAAAATTAGATTTTTATTTTTCAATTACCATTTATATTTATTTTGAAAAAAATTAAATTAATTATTGAGAGCAATGCACGAGCCCGCGTGTTAGGGTTCATTAATTTCATTTCAATGTATATATTATATTTATTCAAACATATTAAATTAATTCACTTTAATTAACCCAAATTCACTAATTTTATTTTAAGGCATATACTTTTTGGGAAAAAAACTTAAAAAAAATAAAAAATTGAAAAAAAAATCAAAAAAACTTCCAAGAAAAACAAAAAATAAATAAAAATAAGCGGTGTGTCACACAACACATTGCACGTGGGAGTCACGCACACGTAGCATGCTGCCGGAAATAAGTGGTGGTGCTTTGTTTAATATTTATATTTTATTTATTTATTGGGGCTATCTAGAGAAAAAATGAGTTGCGGAACTCTTAGGTGTTATTTTTGCAATGGAATGGGCTCAACGTTTATTTCTGGCCTTTATTTGGCTGGATGTGGATTCTACCTTTGTGGTTACTCTCTTTAGTTCTCGGACTCTTCAAGTGTCGTGGATCATGAAGGCTAGATGGATGCGGGTTCTGGCTTTTATTGACTCTATTCAATTTCGGGGTTTTCATGTCTATCGTGAAGAAAATTAAATAGCTGATATTTTAGCTGCCTCTAGTACTCCTTCAGAAGTTTGGTTTCATTCTATTCCTTATATTGATAGTTTTGTTGCTAGAGATTTTTCTGGTGCTGGCTATTTCAGATTATCTTAGAGGGGCTCTTTTCCCTATATGATTTTTCCTGTTTTAGGTTTTCCATATAGGTTTTAATGAGGTCCCGGTTCCCAAATTGAGTCATTATCTTGTGATATCCGGAATTTTTAGGTTCTATCACTTTCTTTTTCTTTTTTCTTTTTTATATATAATTTATTAGAAAGAAAAAAATGAGAAATGTGGATGGAATTACCAAATTAGACAACTTATATTTAGTCAAACCCTTTTTTTAATATTAGAACCCAATTATTATAAGGGTTGGTCTCTTGTGCATAAGGTGCATGGGCCGGCCCATCAACCCGGATCCAGCCCATGCCTAACCTAAAAAAAAACAGAAACAACGCGAGAGAAAGAGAGAGAGAAGAGAGTCGAGAGACAGTGCAGAGGACGACCACGCGATGGCGAGAGGGGATCGGCAACCTCACCCGACCGCCGCCACCATCAGCGCCGTCGCTGGAAGGCCAGCACCACCGCGCCGGAAGCTAGGACGGAGACATTACATTATATATTGAAGAAATTCAATTTTGATTCAATTTTTTGTCAAGCTCGAAAATTTCAAGATAACACTCTAGAATTCAATCAAACCTATTCAATTGTGTCCATTGTAGTTGGGAAATTTATTTTTCAGATTCTTAGAATTGAATAATTTATATTTTCAAAAATTTTTTTGGGAATTTGAAAAATATACTTGGATGTGTATATTGCTTAGGATGGATGAAATTAACATGAATGTGGGAAATTATTCGAAAGCTCTTGTGATAATTGATGATTCTGACAGTGAGGCAATCCCCATACGAGCACAATACGGAGGTAAAATTTTTACATAAACTGATCAGGTTTTACCCCCACGACTCTGATACTGTACAATATTTTAATTGATACTTTTGTGCACATTAGGTGATACTGTGACCCAGTCTGGATCTCTGATTGTTGAATTCGAGTTCTTAAATTAGTGTTGGTAAATTATGCTTATTTAATCGAGTGTTTATGTTTGCTGAAATCACCCACAATTTTGCAGCTTGAAGCATTTTAGAATGCACTCTTCTTAGAATTAGAGCAATGAATACTACAACTTGAGATTGTTGTAGTTGCTATTTCAATTCATTAATAATTAATCCCCCCTATATGAATATGAATTCAATGTATTCATCATAATCTTGAATCTTCAACTTGTTGTGGGTGATGATGTTGTTGCAGGTGCAAGTTAAAAATATCGAGCATTATCATTCCTACACATTACTTAGTAAGGATATTAGCTTTGTATTTTAAGTACAATTTTTGGTTGCTCTTTTGGATTATTGCTTAGACAGAAATGAGAGGTTGCTTGTGTACGAATACATGCCTCAGGGCACACTCAGCAGGTTTCTGTGCAACTGGAAAGATGAAGGTTTGCAGCCCATGGAGTGGATAAAGAGGCTAACTGTTGCACTAGATGTTGCTAGAGGTGTTGAATACCTCCATGGTTTGGCTCAACAAAGTTTTATTCATAAGGATCTTAAGCCATCGAATATTCTTTAGGGAGATGATATGAGGGCTAAAGTAGCAGATTTCGGTCTTGTTAGGCTTGCTCTTGATGGAAAAGCTTCGATTGCTACTAAACTGGCTGGAACCTTTGGTTATCTGGCACCCGAGTATGCAGGTAACTTTTTCTTTCTTATTGTTATTGGTTTTCTTACATATTCAGAGATTATGGAGCTTGTTCTAAGTTGATTCGACATGATTCTGTTGTTAGCCACTCAAAATTTATGTAAGAAGTAGGCCTCTAATAACTGCACTCATTTAATATTTCTTGAATTCAGATACATGATGGGGAACTATGTTAACTGGTACAAAAAATGAGTTGAATAGTTGATTCATGTTGAATTAATTCTTCTTGTGATTATAGATATCTAATAGTACTAGCTAGAGCCAGGCCTTGATGTATAGTATGCCCATCGAACTGTATATAGTATGTTGTAAGTGCATCCTAATGTTGTTGATGATGATTATATCACCATGTTATCGAATATCTTGGTTTGAAATGTTTTACTGGTCTCTATTTTGTGTTTCCTCATCATCGATAAGTCTGCTCGATCTAGCAAAAGCAAAAAACCAAGGGGAGGAAAAAAAAATTAAGGGGCAACTTGAAAAGGGCCGAAAGAAGAAGAGCAATGTTGAAGGAAGCTCAAATTAGTTGAGTGAGTTTGGCTCCAAGACTCCTAACCCTCGTTTGTTTAGATCGATATTAAGTTGGTACCTGTCTTCAGCACAATTGATACTTTCATGCTTATTAAATGGTACCTGTTCTATCTGACTGACTCACTTCTTAAATTTATTTTGAAGATTATTGGATTGAAGATTGCTCATTTTTTTAAATTTATCTTGGGATGTTTTAAGAGTTCAATTTGAATAAAAAATGTTGATTACTCTTGTGAAGTTTAAGAAGAAAAGACACTTCTCCACATGTAGTAGAAACTAAAGCTACAATGGATGCATTAGCTAGTAAGACTTGCATTTATTTGTGTTTTGTCCTTTTTTGCACTCCTGTGTAGTTAGGTTGCAATGGTGTTAGGTGATTGATTCTAGCCTGCTTTGTTTTACACATTCTATATGTATGAGCTGAAAAGGGAGTCCTTTAAACTTGATATATTGTGAAGTGGGAAAGATACAAGACACTCTTTCTCTGTCTGTGATTTTAAGATCCTCCTTAAACTGATATTATATTTGTTTCTAAAAATGATACGTCTTTGTTTTACAATTGATACCTTTACGCTAAATAAATGATACTCTTCAGGATGTATTGTTACTTTTTTTAAAAATGTGATGCTTTATAAATACACGAATGATACTGATATCATTTCTGAAAATAAATTTGACTTTCCTTAAAATCAATATACGTATATTAAAATTACACCTTAACATGGAATCAACAGTTACTTTTTTATTGAAGATTTGATACTATATAGATTAACAATTGGTACTGTGATTATATGTGTCAATAAATATAGGTCTTGTTTAATACAGATTATGCTAGTTATTAAAATGACAAAATTCAACATCAACCTGTAAACTACATACAAAACCACCATTCCATTCAATCAAAATAAATAATACAAAAACATCCATTCACCAACATACATCCCACAAAAATAAAACAAGAACAATATTTCTACCCCATCTCCAACATTATAACCAACTTCATGTAAACAAACCCAAACCACGAAATCCAAACAACCAAATCCAACACATCTAACAAATCCAAAGCACCATATCAAAATATTCCTAAGTTTTGATCTAATATCGAGCGTAACACCACAAATATCCAACAAATACATACAAACTTCTCACTCACTTCTTTTTCCTGTTCATGAATGCAAGCACCATCTTATACACTTTAAATCTTAAATCATTTGTTCCAGTAAGGGCAATACGAGTACAGTACGGGGCTCGAAGCTTCCTTCGACCAACAGACTGCAAAACCAACAAAATGAAGTTAGAAAATCATTTAGAGTAATATAAACTCTAATCTGAAGCACTGTAAATTAAAATAGAGAATTAAAATTGAAGACAAACTATAAGCAAAAACACTCTGATACTAATAAACATCAACATTGATACTCCATAATAAAAAAAATGCACACAAATAAAACATAAAACAAAATCACTCTGATACTTATAGGCATCTCATTTGGTACTAACCATCATGAAAATTTTGGGAAAAAAATATAAATTGCACACACATACAAAACATAAAATATAGAACAGAATTGATACTTGTAAACATCTCATTTGGTACTAAACAACATGCAAATTGATACTCTGTACACAAATGCACGCACATTCAAACAATAAAAGTGTCAAAACAGGTTATACAAAATTTTACAAAGATAAACATCATATTTAACAAAACATATAACAGACAAACATTAATTGAAAATTTTGATACATGTTTCCGATTCAATTGGTAGTAATAAGCATTGTAAATGATACCTAAAATCATAATTCATAATAATTATACACAATTTTTCAAACTAATCAGTCAAATCAACACATCAAATGGTACCAATCAGTTTCTAATGTCAAAATCAATAGACAAAATTCAAAATGCACAGAAACACATAAAAACAAATCTGTTATAAAATTTAGATACTCACACAAATCTCATCTGGTACTATTCATCAGTAACATTGATACTGAACTATAATATGCAGACTATTCAAAAGAACACAGATCTAAAACAGTGTACACTGAACCTTAAACACATAAACATAGTGTATTGAAGGTCTGAATCAAACAACAGAAAGAAATTGCAAGGACTCCACCAAAAATAACAACTAGAAATTGCAAGCTCGTATCTGAAACCATTTCGTATGAGTAACTATTTACAAAAATTGAACTAATTAAGTAACTAAGACACTTGAAATCACAATCAAAGAGACACCAAATACCCAAGAACATAACCAGACGACAAACAATCTGAAGATAAAAAGCTCCAATTACGAGCAGATTAACATCTACTGAAATAAATCTAAATAATGAACACATTCAAATGCAAATTGCAATACCTGAAGTGCCAAATCCATAAATGCGTCAACTTGGAAGGATGCAATATCATCCTTCCCATAC
Organism: Perilla frutescens; assembly: GCA_026008535.1. Lineage (NCBI taxonomy): Eukaryota > Viridiplantae > Streptophyta > Magnoliopsida > Lamiales > Lamiaceae > Perilla > Perilla frutescens. The sequence goes on from BRKX01000009.1 coordinate 32,841,408, forward strand.
ACTCTACGCATAGAAATATAACGTCCCTCAATCCCAACCAATGTTGACAAGAGGTCATCAATGAAAATTAATTCCTGTAAAATGCACGAATGATATTCATAACTGATCAAAGGCTTAGAGCCAATACAAATAAGATGGTTGATCTAATGAAGGCATGAAAAAACCACTACACCCACAATGGATTCTGTAAATTTTTCCCTTTACTGCATCATCCAACATGCATGAATTCCAATTTGAGTTTCGCATAAATGCTCAAAGCACTGTCATGTGGTTGATGAATTATTACCTGAATTGCCGCATGGTAGCAACCTATGGGTTTCTCCACCCCAGGACTGCATGCGAAAGAAACAACTACAGCAACAATATCACAGGAAAACAAATACAAACAAACATTAAAGCTCTAATTTTTCTTTCATGTACATATAATCAGTTAAAATGCAAATTGCGTAACACTATAATTGAGAATTCGAGAATACCCAAATAAGTCCATGGAAAACCCCTTTGATTCGGCAACTCCAGATGCAAACTTGATTTCCTAAGAACAATTTCATTAATATATGCATCAAACAACTCTTACCAATCACCATAAATCATAAATTCAAACAAAATGGGTGGGGAAAAATCGAGAGCGAGTTAAAAACAAAATGCCAGAGAAAAACCTGATGGAATCGACCAGTGAGGTAAGGGCGATCTACATTCCATGGCGAAGTGGAAGGGCTAGCTACGGCTGAATCCATTGAATTTCCCAACAACATTTAACTACAAATCTACAATTGCCTTTCATATATATGTTGTATGCGTATCAAATAACACATTCACACGTCAATTGCCATGGATTCGAACAGAAGTTTGGATTTTTTTCTTCTGTGTTGTGTGCGTGAAGATGGAAGAGAATAGCAAATTCACTGATGGAGTCAGCGAGATCAGGACGGATGAAATCGGAAGAGCGATCGAGATTGAGATTGGGAGAGAGAGAGAGAGAGATGAATGGCAAAGGTTAGTCATAGATCAAGGAGGAAAATGACTGAAATAAGACAAAAAAAATATTTATACCCCGAGTCGCGGATCCGGGTCGGATCGGTGCGGGTCGGGTCTGTCTCATGGACCGATCTATGCACCTGATGCACAGGAGATTTTGCGTTATTATAATTAGCACATATGCCATTAAATATTTGAAACGGCCTTGTTATTCTTCTATATATTATTTTATTAAATAAATGTTAGTGAATGATAAAAGTACAAGTTCAATATCACACATTATGACTGTTCATATAAACCGGTCAAATAGGAACCATATAACTTGTTCATAAATTCGTATAAATTTTATTATATATTCTCAAAAATTTCTTGAAGTGCTAAATTAAAGAATTAATTAATAATCACTTAAGTATGTAATTAAATCTAAAAATACACGGTTAGATTGAACTAAGTCACAATACACGCTTACTTGTAAAATTATACATACGACGTACATTGCTGGTGTAGTTTACTACTCTCATCAAAAGTGATAAACACAATGGCCAGCTGTCCAAAAGTACAGATTATATGCATTTTATTAATTCATTAGTTTATGGATTATGTATTTATCAAGATTGTTTTGATAAATGGTATAATAATTTGGTAGCTGGGCTGTCACAATGAATAATGGTATAATAATATATTCTTTTAGCACATAAATAAGCAGGCAACAATTTTTTTCAATTTAAAAATCACAATGGTCATTTGTTCTCTCTCTCTCTCTACAGATGTTATTGTTTCTTCGTTACATCTGTAAATGCTGGTCCCCTTTCATTTCTTAATTGTCGCAATCTTCGGCTATCAACCATTTCTCTTCCCACTTATATATGTTAGATAATTTCAACTTTCAAGTCAAAATAATAATAATAATAATAATAATAATAATAATAATAATAACCTTTTGCATAGTTTGTTTCTCTTCTTTGTCTCTGATCTATTGTTGTTCAAGCTTTGACTATCAAATCTTATTAGTGATAGATGGCTTATGCAGCTCTTGTTTCACTTGAACAAACCATACATCAAATCCTTAATCATGATCGATATTCCACTTCTCCTCATTAAAAGCAGCTAATTATGTCCCTCGATAAACACGTGATTTCATTCCAAGCTTTCCTTGAAGATTTTCCTGAGAAATCCAACAATTTGGAAGCACGAATCAGGGATGCAGCAACTGAAGCAGAAGATGTCGTCGAATGTTTCATGTTGGAACAAATTCGGCCGCGTAATGGATGCATCGCGTGGATGGATGAACTAGCTGGAATGAAGTTCGAGTTCGAGCTGAACAAAGTCATAGCAGAGAAAATGGAGTCGATAGCTGCAGAGGTAGTGGAGATGAAGAATAGCATCACAATCAAAGACGAGCAACTCAGTGATCATTCTTATATCTCCAATTCATCATCAGTAGTTGGGAAAATCAATATGGTTGGATTTGATGATCATTTGATGGAAATAAAGGCTCGACTGATTGGAGGATCGCCCAAACTCCAATTCCTCCCCATCGTCGGAATGGACGGCATTGGCAAGACTACTCTTGCAAAGAATGCTTATGATGATCAATCAATCTAAGAACACTTCCAGATTCGTGCTTGGGTCACAGTTTCACAAGATTATAGAGCTCGAGCAGTTCTTTCATCCCTCCTGTATTCGATGAAAGAATTCGACTCCAAAGATAGAAATGAATCTAATAAGAGCATTGGAGAAATGGCGGAAAGAGTTTACAAAATTTTGAATGGTAGGAGGTATGTCATCTTACTGGATAATCTGTGGAGTAGTAAGGTGTTGGATGAGGTGAAGAAGTTGTTTCCTGATGATAATAATGGAAGTCGAATCATGTTAACCACGAGGCTATTGAATGTTGCTGCTTACAATGCAGACCCCTCCATCCCTCCATACAAGATGCGTTTGATGGATGAGAATGAGAGTTGGAGTCTATTCAAGTAGAAGGTGTTCGCTCTCAAAAACAGAGCTCCTCCTGAATTGGAGATCATCGGAAAGGAGATCACAAGAAGTTGCAGAGGGCTACCGCTTGCAGTAGTGGTGCTTACAGGAGCCCTATCAACCATCAGTAAGACCCCAGCTTCATAGGAGGAAATTTCCAAGAACATAAAGGCAGCCACTTCAAAAGACGAGCAGCTCGAGAAGATAGTGTCATTGAGTTACAATCACTTGCCTCATCGTTTGAGGTCGTGCCTCTTATACATGGGAGCTTTTCCAGAAGATTACAATATCCACGTCTCAGAACTCATCAAGCTATGAATAGCAGAAGGCTTTTTGAAGCATCCAAATGGAAGTAAGAGCTTGGAAGAAGGCACATAACAATATTTGGAGGATCTAGTGAGGAGAAATCTTGTTTTGGTAACCAAGAGAAAGTCTAATGGGAAAATCAAGAGCTGCAGCCTCCACGATTTGGTAAGAGACATATGCATAAGGTTGTTAGAGAAAGAAAAGAATCTTCGACAGGTTACAGACAAGTTTCTTGAAAACACAACAGATGTGAGCATGCGTTCTGTTCTTCGTTTCCACGACACTGAAGGCCCTTTCGATCAATATAGGCTGCTCAGGGTTTTGCACGCGCCCGAATTTTTCTACATAAACGATCAGTTGCCTTCTCAGAAAATCATGAAGCTGTATCATTTGAGGTACCTTGCTTTCACTTGTTTCCGGATTCCTTCAGACATATCCAACTTTCATAATCTTCAAACATTAGTAGTCTTCAACGTTTTGTCCGAAGCAGAATTGCCATGTTCAATTTGGAAGATGTTGCAATTAAGGCATCTTATATTCAGAGGCCGCTTGCCTGATCCTAAAGAGGCAACTTCTTCTTCTTCTCTAGAAAATCTGCAGACTCTCAAGGAAGTACATGATCTTGCATTTTCACTTGAAAGGATTCCAAACCTAAGAAAACTAGGACTCCATTACAGTCTAGATTATTTTTCTAGAGGAGGGCATCTTAATGAATCTCTTGAATATTTACATCAACTTGAAAAACTGAAGATAAGTTTGGCGATTGGTAGTTATCATTTTTTTGATGGTGTTTTTCCGGGCTCGCTGAAGAAGTGTAGATTGCACCGGTGCATTCTCTCTCAGCGTTTCCTCACGGCTCTTGGTTCGTTGCCTAATCTTCGAGTTCTCAAACTAACATTTTGCACAGTTTACCCCAATGAGTGGAAGATAGGCGAAGGTGAGTTCCCTCAGCTGAAATTTCTGATGATTGGATGCGTGGAATTCGGCGCATTGGTTATTGAAGAAAGCAGTGTTTTGACAAAGCTGGAGCGGATATGCCTCCATAATTGTGATCAGCTGATAGAGATCTCAGATGTTATTGGAGAAATTCCGACGCTTGAACTGATTGAGGTGAAGAATTGTGGGGTGGATGTGTACAATTGGGCAAGAAGGATAGAGGAGGAACAACAGAGATTGGGAAATGATACCCTTCAAGTTCGTTGCATTGGTGGATCATCAACTTCTGTTTAGGAAGAGTTTTTTTGATCACCTATATTGTGTTTGTTTTAGGGGGGGATATTATTGAAATATTGTTTGCATATGTCATTTCATCAAATCTTCTCTCACTCTACTCATGTCCCTCTCTTCCAGCTGTGGCAGTTCCTATTTCAACTGCCACCAGAGCCCCCTTTCCCGGCGTTTGGTCAAATGAATTGCATATTATTAGAGCCAAAAGAAAAAAAAATACAATGTACAATACTAGAAAAGAACACAAAAGATTTGAAAATACTAATCAATCTTTCTCAGAAGCTCGGCGTTTGATGGCCAATCGAAAATCCAACTCTTCTTTCGCGGTGATTCAACTTGCCAACTTCGTTGTGGCGGAACACAATAGAGAGGCGTAAACACGCTTGATTTTTGGATTTATTTTGTGGAAGAGGCATGGTGGGTGTTTGCTCTTGGTGAGAGATACATGCTCGTCATTGAACAGAACCAGCGTCAAATATATGCAGAAGCAGTTTGCATTAGATATTTTCATAATTTTCCACGTGTCACTATGTGAAGCTCTACTATGTAGGACCACTCTTATTCATCATCTTAATTGGATCACTATTGTAAGCCATTAGATTAGAATCTTCAGTTAGTTAGAATGGCGGCAAACTGCTTGTATAAAAGCCTGAATCAATTCCTCTGCATTGTATCTTTTTATGAAATAAAATTTCAGTTCCAATAATACAACTCTCAGTTCATTCATGTATAATTTCTCATGAACTCAACATGGTATCAAGAGCGAGGCTCTCCAGATTCTCCATTTCTATGAATTGAGCCTTCGTTTGATTTTTTTTTTTCAACATGACGAAGAAAAATCAATCGTTTTCATGGCGGCGAGCGCGTGATGAGGAACTAGGGTTCATGGCTTTTTCTCCTCCGATTGAGCAAGGTGAAAATAGTGAGATTGGTGAAACTAGACGAAATGCAGCACACACTGAATCAGATCTGGTTCTACATCATACCGGCGGTGCTAGCAGCAATGATCGGAATGGATGTCAATCGACTGGTACTACTCAGAATGAAGTAACAACCACTCGAATTCTGGCTAACGACGAATTGTACATAGCGCCAAACGATCATCCTGGTATGATCTTAACTACAGATCTTTTTGATGGTAAGAATTACCACCATTGGTGCAGATCTATAAGGAAAAGTTTATTGTCTCGTAATAAATTGGTTTTGATTGATGGTAGTATGCATGCTCCTAGGAGAGATTCTATGGACTACATGCAATGGTTAAGAGTAGATTACCTCGTTTTTAGTTGGATCAGCAATTCAATGATGAAGGAGATTGCACGAGGTTTCCAAAACCTAGATACTTCTAGACAACTTTGGGAGGAATTACAGCATAGGTTCGGTAAAAAGAATGGGCCTAGGCTATATAAACTTCATCAAGAAATCGCTACGTATTCACAGCATAATCAAACAGTGATGGTGCATTTTAACAACCTTAATGCTTTGTGGGATGACTTGGCCTTGTTGAAGACATCTAAGCCTTGTACCTGCGAGGCTTTGGCAGATGCAATGACAGATCTTGAAGAGGAACATCTGATGAGTTTCCTCATGGGACTGAATGATTATTATGAGACAATCAGACAACAGCTTTTACTTCTTGATCCTCTTCCCACAGTCAGTCAGGCGTATGCAAGGGTTCTACAGGTTGAGGAGCAGATTAATGTATCTACTCAGTTTTCGAATGGTGTTGAACACAGTGCTCTATTTAGCAAGCAAGCAACTGGCTACAAAAAGGATGGATTCAAGAAGAAGCTTACTAAGGAGGAGAAAGCTAAGTTGAAATGTGAACATTGTGGGGGAACCGGACACTTAAAAACTGAATGTTTTGATCTTGTTGGAGTCCCAGATTGGTATAAAAGGTTTAAGGCTAACAAGAGTAAAGGGAAGGCTAATTGTATTACTCAGAAAATGGAAGACACTAAATGAAACTATTCTTCTTCTCAGGCAGGGCATAGGAAGGACTTTCCTGAAGATTCCTTGTCTGGTATGAGCAGGATGATTCCTGAGCTAGCAAAACAATTATCCATGTATCTTGGAAAGGACTACAAGGGAGAAGGACTGCAGTCAGATAACAACACCAACTCAGCAAATTTGGTTGAGGTGGACATAGGCACTTCTTCTCTTGATTTTCAGGGTCATTATGCTTTTGGAGCTGGATTACATATCACTAGAGAAGAATGGATTGTGGACTCTGGTGCTAGTAATCACCTATGCTGCCATGTTAGCTTATTGACAGACCTAAAGAAGCTCAAGCAACCTCTACAAATTTTTTTGCCTGATGGGACTAGTGTATGGGTCTTTTTAGCAGGGATTGCTAGGTTGAACAAAGGCATTGATTTGCACAATGTTTTGTTTGCACCACACTTTACTCATAATCTACTGTCTGTGGGTCAGCTTGCTAAGGATTTGAAATGCAAGATTCATTTTTTGGCATCGCACTGTTTAATTCTGAAAAAAGAAAATGACAGCATCTTAGGCATTTGCAAAATGAAGGGATCACTGTATGTTTTCCCTCAGAAATCTGTTTCTTCTGGATCTTCTTATACATCTCATTCGTCTTCTCCATTACTTACTGATCACTAGCTGCTTGGTCACCTCTCTTTGACTACTATGAAACACATGCCACAGTACAAGAAACGATACAGAGCAGAGGATTTGGATTCTTTGATTTCTTGTGATATTTGTCACAAAGCCAAACATCAGCGTACACCTTTCCCTCCTCTTCACAGACGAAGCATGGTTCATTTTGGTTTAGTCCACATGGATGTGTGGGGGCCTCATAAGGAGCCTAACATCACTGATACTCCCTATTTTCTCACAGTGGTAGAAGATCACAGTCGGGCTACATGGATATATCTCTTCAAGTCCAAATCTCAAGTTTGGAATATCATACACAGTTTCATACACATGGTTAAAACACAATATCAAGCTCAGATTTTGGCTGTCCGAACAGATAATGGGAGTGAGTTCCTAAATCACCAGGTTGCTTCTCTTTTCACCAAGCATGGGATTTCACATCAGAAATCATGTCCCTATTCCCCTCAACAAAATGGGATAGTTGAGAGGAAACATCGACATCTCTTGGAAGTGGCTCGGGCCTTGATGTTCCAAAGTAAGCTTCCAGCTACCTTTTGGCCCTACTCTATACTTCATGCTACTTGGCTAATTAATAGATTACCTAGTGCAGTTTTGGATTGGCTATCTCCTTTTGAGGTGCTGACTGGGAATTCTCCTGTTCTGGATAATCTTCAACCATTTGGATGTCTGGTATATCAATCCAACACTCTACCTCATAAGTCCAAATTTGACAGTAGAAGTTCCCAATGAATTTTTCTTGGGCATGCTCCTCTGCATAAGGGTTATATTCTTTATGATCTTACTTCCTTAAAAATCTGCATTAGGAGAGATGTTCATCTCTTCCCCTCATTGTTCCCTTTACAAGGCACTTCTCCTCTTGTTTTGCCATTCCAAAGTTTTACAGATGTGAATCCTAATTTTTCTCATTTTCCCCATAACTCATCTTCTCCACTTACTCTTCCCTCTGCTTCCCAGCCTCATTTTGATGATCCTCCTGCTTCTGCAGATATAGCAGACCAGACCACATTTCCTATACCATCATATTCTGCCACTTTTCCTGTTCCTGCTGTGGATGATGTTCCTTCTCCTGCACTAGCTCCTGATTTATCTATTTCTCCTAATCCCCCTCCTCTTCGATGAGGTTCTAGGAACCGCCATCCTCCTACCTATTTGTAGGATTATGTGTGCAATTTAACCAGCTCATTGTTACCACAGATACCATCTTCTAGTCTTACTCCCTCCACATTTCCCTACTTTATCTCCCATGCATTAACCTCGGCTTATACCTCATATCTCATGACTGTGCAGACTCTTAAAGAACCTTCCACATATAAGGAAGCATGTCAGTCTCCAGAATGGGTTGCTGCAATGGACAAAGAATTGCAAGCTTTGGAGGAAAACCATACCTGGGATATTGTTCCTCTATCCCCTGGTAAGCATGCCATCGGTTCCAAATGGGTTTATAAGATTCAGCTCAAATCTGATGGCTCTATTGAACGGTATAAAGCCAGATTAGTGGCTAAGGGCTATACTCAGGAATATGGAATTGACTATCAAGAAGTATTTTCCCCAGTTGCCAAGATGGTTACTGTCCGCTTGGTTTTTGCGTTGGGGACTCAATTTCAGTGGCATATCCATCAAATTGATATCAATAATGCCTTTTTGCATGGGCATTTATCTGATGAACTATATATGTCTTTACCTCAGGGCTATTCAAAGGGAGGCCCAGATTCTGTGTTGAAGTTGGTGCGGAGTTTATATGGCTTGAAGCAAGCATCCCGGGAGTGGAACCAGGAGTTAAGTAAGTTCTTGGTTTCTGCTGGGTTTCTTCAATCAAACAATGATCATTGCTTGTTTCTCAAAGGTTCTGGTTCTAGTTTTCTTGCTCTTCTTGTATACGTAGATGATATTTTGCTTATGAGTCCCTCTCTTGACGTGATTGCTGACATCAAACAGTCCCTGCATAATGCTTTTACCATCAAGGATCTATGGGAGGCTAAATATTTCCTTGGTATGGAGATTGCTAGATCCTCTGATGGTACTTATCTTTGTCAACGAAAATATGTGCTAGACCTTCTTGATTCAGTTGGTTTACTAGGAGGAAAATCTGTAGCTACTTCTTTAGCTACTGGTGTTGTCCTTCAGAGGGAGGGTGAGCTCTTGAGTCATCCAGAGTCTTATAGGAAGGTCATTGGGAAGTTATTATACCTTGTTTTCACTAGACCGGATATCTCATACGTTGTGCAACAGCTTAGCCAGTTTGTTCAATCACCTACTAAAGATCATTGGGAGGCAGCTTTGCATGTATTAAGGTATCTTAAGGGATGTCCTTCTCTAAGACTTCACTATACCATCACAAATCATTTCACTCTTAAGGTACACTGTGATGCAGATTGGGCATCCTGTAAGGACACACGACATTCTCTTACAGGATATTGTATTAATATTGGGTCTTGCTTGATTTCTTGGCGGTGTAAGAAACAAGAGATAGTGTCTCTGTCCACAGCAGAGGCTGAATACCGGAGTCTAAGTTTCACCACAAGAGAGATCCTATGGCTTACCTATATGTTATCTGATTTTGCTATTCCTATTTCTCTTCCTATCTCAGTATATTGCGACAGTAAAGCGGCAATTCAGATCACTCAACATCAAGTATACCATGAACGAACTAAGCATCTTGATATTGATTGTCATTTTGCGCGATCTCAGTTCAACAAGAGTGTCATTTTTCTTGTTTATGTTCGCACACATGATCAGATTGCTGACTTGTTTACTAAGGCTCTTCCTGGTCCTCGTTTTAGGTTTCTCTTGTCCAGCCTCCACCTTGGCGATCTTCACCAGGCTGTGGCTGAGGGGGGCTGAATAGAACCAGCGTCAAATATATGCAGAAGCAGTTTGCATTAGATATTTTCATAATTTTCCACGTGTCACTATGTGAAGCTCTACTATGTAAGACCACTCTTATTCACCGTTGATTTTCATCTTAATTGGATCACTATTGTAAGCCATTAGATTAGAATCTTCAGTTAGTTCGAATGGCGGCAAACTGCTTGTATAAAAGCCTGAATCAATTCCACAGCATTGTAGCTTTTTATGAAATAAAGTTTCAGTTCCAATAATACAACTCTCAGTTCATTCATGCATAATTTCTCATGAACTCAACAGTCATCTCCTCCATTGACGGCTCTTGGCTACAAACATCCAACATTCAATTAATAAAGTGTAATCAACCCCTAAAAATATACTAACTATAATTGTATATCCAATAATTTTAAAATTATACTTTCTAAAAATAATATAATATACTACATGAATTTAAAATACCAATCTTTATTTGATATAGTTGTTCATTTAATGAGAATATGAAATTGTTAACTATTTCATGCTCAATATAATTAAAATATATTATAAATGTTATATCTACGTATAAAGTATAATAAAGCATACTACCGATTATGATATTTTACTAAATAATTTACATGATTATTTTATTTAATGTATTTAATATATGTTGGTATTTATTTGACATAATAAAATCTAATAAACGTTATAAATTACTTTAAAATATCTGAAAACTCATATATATATATATATATATTTATCCATTTGTACAAATAGATTTTGAATGTCATGTATATAAGCAAATATATGTTGTTGAATATAGTACAAATGGGTTCTATAATAAAAAAATGTGTGGCATGTGTGTGTGTGAGAGAGAGAGAAGAGGGAGAAAAAATATTAAAAATATATATATATTTATATATATATATATATCTATATCATTTTTTATTTATAGTAACTGTGGATGATTTGATGTTTTTAGGAGAAATTTTTTTTTTGGATGGAACTCCATGTTATTATGAGAAACTCTTTTGTGCACAAGGTGCACTTTCGCCTTATTTCACTCAGCGCGTGGGCGTCACGCTCGTCTTTTTTTATTATTTTTTTATGATTTTATGTTTTTTCAAAAAAAAATTCAAAAATTATATACCCATAAATATAATTAGCAAAATCAAAAATTAAAGTAAATTAATTTAATTTGTTTGAAATAAATATAAATGTATATCCCTAAAATAGAATTAGTTAATCTTAAAATTAAAGTGAATTAATTTAAATTTTTTGAAATCCGACGGCTCGTGCATTGCACTCGTCCGACGCTAATGCATCGGCTCATGCACTGCACTGGACAATTATTTAAATTTTTCGAAATAAATGTTAACGGCAATCGAAAAAAAAATCGTAGTATAAATAGAGGGTTTGTTTACGTCATTTATCACACCTCAAACCATTTCATAATTTCATAGGCTGGCATTTGTATTTCTTTGAAAGGAGGAGGGATGAGGGAGAGAGAAGTGCTACCGAGAGTCGTTGGGGCTTGGGTATTGTTTCACTATGCATTTATTATTATTAGCACTATACGTTGACATCATTAGTTTTTTGTGTTAATTAAAATGTGTCAAACTCAATTCTATCATTTATAAATGTCGATTGACAAATTAAAACAATAGCTAAATTGTCCACACTATGGAGTTTTAAATTCCTCTTATAATTTTAAAATCCAACATCAAATTAGTATCAAAATTTAAAATTTAATTCATAATACAAATGCTCATGATCGATAATTCTCTATGTAATTATTCTATCGTGTAACACTCAATTGACAAATTGAGAGTATAATTAGAATGTCCATGACGAGGGCTCTAGCTCCAACTATACCACATTACATGGTATACCACATTCTTGTCCGAATCAATCATAATTACATCGAAAAAATTGTGGACATTTTATTTAACAGAAAAAACTAAAGGTGTTAAACGAAAAGTGTGAATTTAATATATTTTGAATAATTGAGGAGACTGACAGGGCCGGCCCTGGGGGTAGGCCAGGTGGGCCACCGCCCAGGGCCCCCAAATTTTTAGGGCCCATAATTTTTAAAAAAAATCAGCTATACTACCCCCTTAAAAAAAAAAATTATACTAAGGAAAGGGATGAACGTCAAACTGAGAAGGTGAACGGCTGAACGCGGTGCCCTCATCCCTCAAATCCCTAATCCCTCAATTCTGATTTCTCTCTCTCAAATTCGTGAGCCGTTGGCAACGGCTCTAAAATTATCTATTTATTTGCTCTTCACTTCTTCAGTCTGCTACAGTGCTACTCTACTCTTCTCTGTTCTCTCTTGTCTCTCCGCTCTAGTTCTCTCTGGCCGTTGCCCGCTCACGCTGCTATCTGCCTATCTCTCCCTCAGTCTCTCTCTGCCTATCTCGCTCTCTCTGTGACTCTGCCTCTCTCAGTCTCTGTCTGGCCGCTCTCTCTGTCTTGTTATTTGGGCATCTTAATTTCAATGTAAGTTCTTGATTTTTTTTTATTTTGGTGTTGATTTCAATTGTTAAATCTCCTAAAATTGTTATGTGAATGTGCTTAATTTCAATAAAACAGTTGACATTTTCTGATTTTCAATAGGAATCAATAATTTATTTTTTGTGATTAAGTTTCAGACGAGTAAAAATTGAAAAATGAAAGGGATTTTAAGTGATTTAATATATGATGGATTGGGACTTAGGACAGTCTCAGTCTCAGACGCGTAAAATTGAAGCTGGATTGATATTCATTATGTTTGGATTTTTAAGGAATTAACTGTAGAGTAGATTAATGTGGTGCTACAGTGTAGTGCTGCTGTATTGAAGCAAAATAAACGGTAGAGTAGAATTTTTTGAAATATATCAGATTTACATATTTGATTTTTTTTTTCAGATTTATAACTTGGTATTTTCCAACGGGCCTTCGTTTGGAGTGTTCCTGTTACATAGGCCCTTTACGTAACAGCGCTTGTGTCCCTTGTGGACCTAAGGTATTTTTTTCTACCCTTACAGCTTTGGTGAGTGCTGGAGTAGACAGGTTAGTTCTCGATTTCACTGAGTTGTGCTATTTTTTGTTAAGTATTTGATTGTGATTGTGCATTGTTGCTAAGTAATTTGTAGTGTAAAATGACATATAAAAAATATCAATCTGGAAGTCAAAAAAGAAATAAGAGAAAAAGAATTGATGAGTTGATTAAAACTCAAACTGGAGCTCTTGATAAGTTTTTTAAAACTGGCTCTTCGGTCGAACAAGATGATGCAATTGAGAGTGAAGAAGTTGATGTAAATGAGCCTGAAGAAGTTAATGTAATTGAGAGTGAAGAAATTGATGTAAATGAGCCTGAAGAAGTTAATGTGATTGAGAGTGAAAAAGTTGATTTAAATGAAGAAGTTAATATAATTGAGGATGAACATGAATTTGAAAAAAAGAGGCATACTTTGAATATATTTGATCCAAGAACTTGGGATAATCTTGATAATAAAACTAGAGATATCTTGGTAGAGAAAGGTCCTTTGAGAGAGAATAATCTGATGTTTGCTGTAGATGAACTTTCTAGACATTTTTCATATTCTCATTACACAAGAAAATTACAAAATGGAGAAAATCAAGATAGAAAATGGTTAGTGTACTCAAAAGATGCGAACAAAGTATATTGCTTTTGTTGTAAATTGTTTAAATCGGTACAAAATCATAGTCTCTTAGCAAATGAAGGATTGGATGATTGGAAACATTTAAGTGGCAGGCTAAAGAAACATGAGAATAGTATTGAGCATATTAACAATATGAGAACTTGGATTGAATTGCAAATTAGATTGAAAAGAAATGAAACAATTGATAAAGAATTACAAATGCAAATTAGAAAAGAGAAAGAACACTGGAAACTAGTTTTAGTGAGGATTATTTCTGTTATAAAATGTCTTGCATCACGTAATTTGGCTTTTCGGGGAGAGAATGAAAAGATTTACCAAAACAATAATGGTAACTTTTTGGGTTTAATTGAATTAATTGCAGAATTTGATTTGGTAATGCAAGAGCATCTTAGACGTGTCCAGAACAAAGAAATCCATTATCATTACCTTAGTCACAAGATTCAAAATGAGTTGATTTCAACACTAGCCTCTAAAGTTAGAAGTTCTATAATTGAAAAAATAAAAGAGGCAAAATATTATTCAGTGATACTTGATTGTACTTCAGATGCAAGTCATAATGAACAAATGACTTTAATAATTCGATGTGTTGATATGTCTGGTTGTCGAATAAAGGTAGATGAATATTTCGTTGAGTTTTTAGAAGTGGGTGATACATCTGGATTAGCTCTTTTTAATGAAATGCATTCTGCTTTACAATTACTTGAGCTTGATATTGATAATGTGAGGGGTCAAGGTTATGATAATGGTTCCAACATGAAAGGAAAACATCAAGGTGTACAAAAGAGATTGCTTGAAATTAATCCAAGAGCATTTTATATGCCATGTGCTTGTCACTCTCTTAATCTAACAATATGTGATATGGCAAATTCTTGTGTTAAAGCTGTCTCATTTTTTGGAGTTGTGCAACGTTTGTATACTTTATTTGTTAGTTCTACAAAAAGGTGGAAAATTTTGCAAGATCATGTTCACCAATTAACTTTAAAATCATTATCAACAACAAAATGGGAAAGTCATGTTAATAGCATTGAGGCTATAATAACTCAACCTAATGAGATAAGAGAAGCTCTATTTGAATTATCGAGAGTTAGTGAAGATGCCAAAACTAGGAGCGAGGCAGAATCTTTAGCAATTCATGAACTTGAGAATTTTGAATTTTTGTTGGGCATGACTATATGGCATAATATTTTAAATAAAATAAATTTGATTAGTAAAAAATTACAATCAGAAGACATGCAAATTGATTCTGCAATAATTATTTTGAAAGGTTTAATTTCTTATTTTGAAAAATATAGAGACGACGGTTTTCAATCGGCTATGACATCTGCTAAAGAACTTGCTTCTAAAATGGAAATTGATCCAGTTTTTCCTAAAAAACGCATAATCCATAGGAAGAAACAATTTGATGAAAATAGTTGTGATGAGAATTCATTATCTGCTGAGGAGTCTTTTAGGATCAATTATTTTATTGTTGTGGTGGATATTGCTATTTTATCTTTAAAAAGTAGATTTGAACAATTAGAAGTTTTTCAAGATATTTTTGGCTTTTTATTTAATCATAAGAAATTATCTTCATTGGATGAGAATACATTGCATGAATGTTGTGTTAAGCTTCAAGATGCCCTGAAACATAATGATAAATTTGATTTAGATGCTAATAATTTATTTTCTGAATTGCAAGTGCTACAAATGTGTCTACCAAAAGAAATAAAGTCAATTATTGAACTTCTTGAGTTTGCTAAAATTTCAGAGTGCTTTCCTAATGTTTGTATTGCATATAGAATATTGTTGACCATACCGGTTACTGTAGCATCCGCAGAAAGAAGTTTTTCAAAATTGAAATTGATAAAATCATATTTGCGATCAACAATGTCTCAAGATAGGTTAAATGATCTAGCAATTTTAAGCATTGAAAATGAGATACTAGAAAAACTTGATTTTGATGACCTTATTGATGATTTTGCCTCTCAAAATGCTAGAAGATCTAAATTATTTCAATAGTTATTCAATACTTGTATTTTTCTTGAATGTTTACACGTGTTGATTACATTTTTATAAAGTTTATCATGATTATAACATTAGTTGAAGTACTCGTAAAAAAATATATTAGGGCCCATTTTTTGTATTTTGCCATGGGCCCCGAAAATCTCAAGGCCGGCCCTGGAGACTGATTATACTTTTAAATAGTTTAAAAATGTATTTAGGCCAAAAAATAATTCGTACACCTAAATAGAATTGAACATGTAGTTCAGGTGTTTTTTTGGCCCTGTCTTGTGGATTGCTGATTAACTCTTGGCCTTCCGCAATAACTGTTTTCCTTGAGAAGTGAGAGCTCGTCTTTTTCTGTGTTTTTAATTTCACATTAAATGTCGTGTGTTTTTAATTTCAAAGTGGTGAACTTTTAGAATTCCTGTTCTTTGAATTATCCGATTATATGAATACTTAATGGCTGAATTATAAAATGAAGTATTACATATTTTAAACTCTTGAACTTCCAAGAATAAAATTTAATTTGGAGGTCGATCGTTTTAATCTTCCAAAGCTTATTTGAGTGAGGCTAGTCGGCTGCTTTTTCTGGATCGAAAACCGTTTCATAAAATCTTCGAAGCGCGCGAGTTTGTATTTGCACAATCATTTTTACTCTTTGTACCGTAAATTATTTTTCATCTTCTTTTATTAGTTATAAATTTACCAAAATGCTCTTATTAATAAACAAATGAATAAATTCGTGTTGCGTTCGAAGTTGTCTATTCGAACTTTTTAAATATGTCCGAAATCTTGTGTTCGAATATGATGGATATGTTCGAAGTCGCGTGTTCGAACGGTACCTAAAAAGAAATTTGTAGAGTCCGTTCGAAAATGATTTTTCGAACACACCATGCTTGTTGAAAAATA
Source organism: Perilla frutescens (assembly GCA_026008535.1). Lineage (NCBI taxonomy): Eukaryota > Viridiplantae > Streptophyta > Magnoliopsida > Lamiales > Lamiaceae > Perilla > Perilla frutescens. The sequence goes on from BRKX01000009.1 coordinate 32,857,913, forward strand.
AATTTTGGAACAAACATGATGTAACACCCTGAAAAATATAGCAATTAATTTTATTATATAGTGAGAAATTTCTTGAAATTAAAATTCAAATTATTTTGGGTTAGTTAAATTATGGTCTTAGAGGCAATATAAGACGAAAAAAAGTCTCCACCCTAGTTAGGTATTCTAATTAAAATTAGAATTCATATTATATAAATAAAGACTAATGAGATCGTCTTGACACTAAAATCATTTAAATCGTACTTCATTTAATCTTCCAACGGAATTTATTTCATGTAACAATTAGAACTCAATTTATTTAACCAAGACAAACATTATAAATTTAAGCCCAATTTTACAAATTGAAGCCCAATTAATTAATTTACTTTTAGCCCAATTTTATTTAATTTTCAGCCCATTTGCTCGAGCCCACTTCCAACATTCCTTAATTAGTATACTTGAAACTATTGATAGCCTCGTAATTTGGCAAATAATGCAAGGAAAAGTTATTATTCATTTGGATAAATTATAACTTCCACCAAGCAACTTTTGTCATTTGGAGAATGATTGATAGCGATTAGTGTGCTTGTATATACATGTATCCTTATGTATGTGTGTGTATATATATACATATTGCGGATTTGTTTGATGAGTTCAAAAGCTGAACAAAAAAAGAAAGAAAGGAAAAAATAAAAGAAGAAGAAAAGAGAAGGAAGTTAGAGGGTAAATTATGTTCCCTTCTGTTAATCATTTTTCGCCATTCAAACATTAGTCAAATTCTATGAAATTATACAAGAATACTTCCCTTGATGTATAGATTATATATGTATCAAAAAGTTCTCAATTTATGGTCTGAAAATCTAGAAACAAAGCTATGAATAGCTGCTGCCGCAGCTGTGCGCCGCTGTGCGACGCAATGACTTTTCACTTGGTTATTTTATTTAATGTATCAAATATATATTGGTATTTATTTGACATAATAAAATCTATTAAACGTTATAAATTACTTTACAATATCTGAAAACTCATATATATATTTATTCATTCATACAAATAGATTTTGAATGTCATGTAAATAAGCAAATATATGCTATTGAATATAGTACAAATGGATTCTACAATAAAAAATGTGTGGCGTGTGTGTCTCTGTGTGTGTGAGGGAGAGAGAGAGAGAAGAGAGAGAGAGAGATAGAGAGAGAGAGAGAGAGGGAAGAGGGAGAAAAATATTGAAAATATATTAAAAAAATAAAAAATATATAAATAATTTTTTTATTCCTAGTAAATGTAGATGATTCGATGTTTTTAGGAGGAAATTTTTTTTGGATGGAACTCCATGTTATTATGAGAAACTTTTCTGTGCACAAGGTGCACTTTCGCCTTATTTCAGTCGGCGCATGGGCGTCACGCACTTGTCTATTTTTATTATCTTTTTATAATTTTAAGTTTTTTTTTTCAAAAATTATATACTCTAAAATAAAATTAGCGAACTATAAAATTAAAGTGAATTAATTTAATTTATTTGAAATAAATATAAATGTATATCCCCTAAAATAGAATTAGTGAACCCTAAAATTAAAATTAATTAATTTAAATTTTATGAAATCCGGCGACTCGCACAATGCACTCGCTCATGCATTACATTGGACAATTATTTAATTTTTTCAAAATAAATATAAACGGTAATTGAAAAAAAAAATCATAGTATAAATAGAGGGTTTCTTTACCTTATTTATCACACCTCAAACGATTTCTCATAATTTCATAGGCATTTGTATTTCTTTGAAAGAAGGAGGGATGAGAGAGAGAAGTGCTGCTAGGAGGAGTTGGGGCTAGGGTATTGTTTTACTATGCATTTATTATTATTATTATTATTATTATTATTATTATTATTATTATTAAAGTTATGATAATTATTATTTTTTAATGTTAGGTGGCACGTACGGATTTAATTAAGTTCATTTTCAATTAAGTTTTAAAATCAAGTAAAGGTGGTGGATTCAACATTGAAATTAAAATACATCTATCCCTATTATGCTTATATATGATATGCAGATATTATTCATGACACCCTCCGGGTTATTTGATGATGACCTAAGGGTTTATGTTTATGATGACCCCTTTGGGTATCTAATGATGGCCCACGAGCTTAATGTTTATGATTACACCATCCGGGTTATGATGTGATGGCCTACGAACGCTATGCTATGATGACTGTTATGTTATGTATTTGTATAATTTGGAGAAATGTGGATACCACTGAGTTAATAGCACTCACCACAAAGCTATTATAATTTCAGGTTGACGAAGCTCGGGCAATGACGTGGAAACGGGGTGATGGTAAAAAATAATTAAATATTATTTTATTTTAAATATTATTTATGTTGTATTTAACTCTTTATTGAATAAATGAGATAATTCCTATTTATGAAAATTTTGGGACGTCACATAACGAGTCTTGCTAGAACACTTTGGATATTATGACTCTATAACATCTTCTAGAGGGTTGAGAACCTTAATTCCAGATCGATCGTTGAATTTGAGATTACCCAAAAAGAAAGACTTGAATATCGCTGGAACGCCTTGAATGCTAGAGAGAACTTTGTAGAGAAAAAGCAATAATTTTGAGATTTGGCATACGGTTGACACGCACAAGTTGGGACTAGAGGATTTTAAGTGTGGTCACTTTGGCATTTATTACGATATACTATTATCTTTCCAAAAATACCGGGTGCAATTGGACGGGAAAAGTTTTCCCTTCCTATTTTAGCCATGATTTTTTTTAATGAGGTGTATATAAATTAAGAAAAAATTAAGAGCAAAAAATACCTAAAAATCCCACGATTTTATTTTTAAATAGATATAGATAAAGACAAGGGAGAAAAATATGTATATGCAATTTTAAATAAAAATTAGGGTGGTTGGGCAAGATTTAAAAATAGAGTTACATAGACAATCTGTACTTGTTTTAAATAACCCTTGGGCCCACGAAATTTGCTTTATTTTCTTAAAAGCTATGCCACAATACTACCAAAGAAATAAAGATTGACTTGAATTTCAACTAAAAAATGAATATCATTATTAGGGCAAAAGATAACTTATGCCATTCACCTTCTCTTTCATAACCACCGTTTGTGAAAAAAAGAGAAAAAAAATTGATCTTCTATTAAAACTCGCCGTCGGTAAAGTATATATTGCCGCCTCTCACTGGTTGCAATGGCATCGGGATTTGAACGTGGGGAGGAGCACACGGGACATGAACGCCAGGCCGAGCAGTCGAATCCTCAAGTTAGTTTTTTTTTCAATTTCGAGATATTTTTGTTCATATTCATGTTTGATAATTTCACATTCTTGTTTGTTCATATTCTTGTATGATTTGTCAATATTATTGTTTGATAATTTCACAAATCGTAAGATATGATTGGATTATTGTTTAAATGCTAGTCGTTGGATTATGAAACTAGTCATAGCAATTTAGTTATTAATTGTAGCCATCTTAAAATGTATCGTAGGCTCACGATTCATTTGAAAAATTAACCGGAGGCCTACGATGATTAATTTTTAAAATGTATAATGAGCCTACAATTAATTTTTCAAATAAATCTTAGGCTACGATTAATTTTTCAATATTAATTAACCACCGGCATACGATTGATTTTTAAAATGAATCGTGAGCCTACAATTAATTTTAAAATTTTATTGTTGTTCTACGATTAATTTTAAATATTAAGCAGAGGCCTACGATTCATTTTAAATCTTAATCGTATGCTCATGATTCAGAGTAAAAATTAATCGTAGCCTACGATTCAGTTTTAAAATGAATCGTAGGCATATGATTACATTTTAAATTGTTTTAAAATTTATCCCTACGATCGACACGCATTATTCAACGTAGACTTAAGAATTTTAATCGTAGGCATTAATTAGAGGTTAATTGTAGGCTTGATAATGTTAATCGTATGAATTTTATTAATTGTAGGTTCGAGAAATTTCAATCGTAGGATGTTTTATGTTTAATTGTTCGTCTACGATTAATTTTCCAATTTAATTGTAGCCTACGATTAAATTGAAATATTTATAAGTTTAGGTCTACTAAATTTAAACCTTCATCGTATGCCTATTCTAATTGTTTTAATTATTTATTTTAATTTAAAATTAAGCGGGATTGATTTGTTTATAAAATTATTGTTAGATTGATTGAATTAGACAACCGCTGCAGAGACTTAGGCCATCTATATTGGTCTATGTTAGGCCGACAATGTTGCAGATGATTAGATTGACATTATCTGAGATCGGTGGTGATGATACGGTCCAGATATTTGATCTGGGTGTTTCGGATACTTTTTGAACTTCAGAGGCAGTGATGTCTAGAAGAAGACCATTCAGGCCCTGATGGCTCAGGAGGTGCGTGTGCCGGATGCTGCATTGGAGGGACGAGAGTGTAGATTCCGCCTTGGTCGATCCGAGCTTCGCTTTAGTCCGTCTAAGTTATGTATCATCTCGGGTTTACATTTCAGCACTTCTACATTTGATCCGAATGCAGCACACATAATTCTGGATTGAGGCATATTTTATAGATTATTTAAAGGGAAGAGCATGATCGTAAAAGAGATGTAGGAGAGGTTCGAGAAGTAGAGGTTCGTATACCAGATGGTTTTCTGTATCGATCAGGATCGGGCGGTTAATCGTTGGATGAAGGCTCTCATCGAGGATGTCGACAGATGGAATTCTTTTCCATGGAGAGCGTATTCGTATTAGATACCGATGCACTTCACCAGTCTCCTCCCCAGGACCCGGGGAGCTATGGGCGGCGTAGGCGACAGGGCATACCCTTCTTACGGCCCGGTATGGACACTCCGTGTAATTAGTTTTAAGTTTGTCATTATTATTATTATTATTATTATTATTATTATTATTATTATTATTATTATTATTATTTATGCTTGTTCCTCAGTTGACGTGGGTGATTGACGTCGGGGGTGAGCAGTTTACTCTACCTCAATATTTGAAGTGGTCATTCAGAGCTCCCACCATTGACATATGCACGTACAACCAGGGCCGATCCTAATGATTTGGTGGCCTGAGTTGAGATGAAACACGAGTTCCCTCGTTTACTTATAATTTAATAAATAAATTGAACAACATATAATATGAAATATTTTTCTTTCTATATATTTTGTTTTAGGCATGTGTGTGTGTGTGTATTAAAAAAAGCGGTGGCATATTGGTAAATATATTGAACTTCAAAAGTGAGCGGTTATTTTTTTCCGTCAAAATTTAGATGCTGATGTCAGCCTATTTGTACAAATATTGTAGAAATTTTAAATGATCATAACTTGCTTGTTTTTAATCAGATTTATGCAAATCATATATCAATTAAAGCTCTTTTCGTACTTTTTCATTTAAGATCCATGTTGCATATGTTTATTTGAAAAAAAATAGATGAAAAATACAAAAATAAATTTTCACACATATTTTTCATACATAGTAGCCCAAATTTACATTAGTGTGGTGTATAGAATATTTAGCACGATCTATATAGCATTTTAGCATGACCAACTATAACTCACATAATTATGTTTATCATGTTTTAGCATGAAACTACTCACATATTAGCATGATATATATGATATTTTAGCATAATTCATAACTCATCATCATTTAATATTAAACTACTGCTATATTAGTATAGTGCGTGTTAATATTAGAAGTGATACTTTTTAGTATTAAAAGTGATTTTTTCATGGAAGATCTAAATCCCTAATTGGAATAAAATAAACCATAATTGGGGTAAAATTAACCATAATTGGGTTGAAATAAACACTAAAAATGAACATTTTATATTTTTCGTCCATATTTTGTTCGGAGTACCAAAGGCATGCGACATCTTAAATGAAAGAACATGAAAAATCATTAATTTGATCTATTATATGAAAAACATTGCGTTCATAACGTTTTAGCCTGAAACTACTATCTTATTAACATGTTTTATATGCCATTTTAGCATGAGAATAACATGTAAATTTACTCTTAATAACATGCGTTGTTTGTTCATTTTAGCATGATTATATGTTCATATTAGCATCACATTATTTTCATTTTAGCATGGCAAAATTGCACGAGAATAAGAAAACACAATAATTGTTGAATTATCATATATAATACCTAATTGGGATGTAACTAAACTCTAATTGGGATGAAACAAACCCAAATTGGATGAAATAAACATAATTGAATGAAATAAACTCTAACTAAAATGAAATAAACCCTAAAAATTAATGTTTTGAATTTTTCATCCATATTTTTCGGATAAACATATGTATTCAAGATCTTAAATAGAAGAACATAAAAAAAGCTTTTAATTGGATATATTATATTTCTTTCATTTTATCATGACAAAATTACATGAGAATAACATGTAAATTTACTAAAATATTAATTATATGTATTGTTCGTTCATTTTAGCATTGTGATATGTTCATATCAATATTATATTGCTTTCATTTTAGCATGACAAACATTGCATGAGAATAACATGTAAATATATTCGTAATAATATTTGTGTTGTTCGTTCATTTTAGCATAGATATATGTTCATCATAGCATGCAAATATGTTCATATTAACATCATATTGCTTTCATTTGACGGAATTGCATGAGAATAAGAAAAAAACATAAATTATGAAATAAACCCTAATTGGGATATAATGAACCATAACTAGAATAAAGTAAGCCCTAAAAATGAATATTATTTTATATTTTCTTTCATATTTCTTTGGATAAACAAAGCCATGTGAGATCTTAAATGAAATAGTATGAAAAAAGTAGTAATTTGATATATTACATGAAAAAGTATTGCATTTATGATTTTTTCGCATTAAACTACTCTCATATTAGCATAGTGTATAAGATATTTTAGCATGCCGTTACATATTAGTATTAAATTTAAATGTGGATGAAGTTATTGTTGTGTAATTGAAGACTTTCGGTTTATTATGAAATTTATCCAACATGTAATTCACACCAGCACCATTTATCACATATATCATAAATAAATGTGAATTATATTATTAATATAAGTATAATTCATGTTATTTTAGCATGAACTATGAACCATTCCAGCATGATATATATATATATATATATAATTTTAGCACGAACTATAAATAGTAACAAAATCATCGACAGAAAAAATGAAAAATTAATACCTAAATCAGAATTGAATACAGTGTACAAGATAATTAAAAAATATAAATACGTGAATTAACAACATTATATGAAAAAGATGAAATAAGGTAAAAAAAATTAATTAGGATGATTTACATAAAAATAATATTTAATCAAAAAACAAGAATAGTAGTGTCTGCAAACAAATCAAGAAAATCTAAAAATTCAAAGTCTGAACGAGTAACATCAATTTCAATTTTGTGCATAAAAACATTATTAACCTTATATATATATTTATAGGTATACAATTTTATTGTTTTAATAAATTATTAATAATTATTATAATTTTTCCAATATAATGTGTATTTAGTGAATGATTTACAAAAGAAACATACGTAGAAAGGAGAGGGGCGAGAAAGAGAGAGAAGAGATGAGAGAGTGGAAGAGAGAGAGAGAGAGAGTGGAAAGAGAAAAAAAGACATACACGGTATACGAGAGAAATAAATGGAGAGAAGAGAGAGGGGAGAGAGATCATGTTTCAAAATATAAGAATTATTGAATTACGATAACACCCTTTTTATTTAAGATTGTAAATAATTACAAGTATGCTGACGCGCGGTCATTTCGCGCTCAAAATAAATTTGTATTGCTCCTGTGCCAATAGCGAGCGTAGCTAGCTATGAGTAAGGGTCGATCCCACAGAGAGCTGATGCGATCTTACTTTCGAGTCACCAATCACAAAAGGGGGTTTGGTACCGTGGTCACAACAATGGAAATTAAATCTGCAAAAATAAACTAGAGAGATATCAAATAATAAAAGGTTCCGGAACTTGAACCAGAATCCAGTTTAACTTATACTCACTCGATCATGGGCACAGCGATTTTCCTACACAATTAAATCACCCAGTTATGGAGACCGGATTCTTCGCTGCGTCTCCTTATTCATCCGTTCAGATTAGGTTTAAAGGTGATTCCTCGTCCATTAAACCCCTAACCTATCACCCACCCCCCGGTTCCCCAAAGAGATGTAAATGAACAGGAAGAAGTGTGCCCTAGACGAACCCAAGTTTGCTGTGTTTACTGATTCCTTGTGTGCCCACAGCAACCCACCGATTTCCCAGTTACCATTTGAATTAACACACAGTCACGATTCGCTAATCCAATTAACCCTGGTGTGCCCTCTACAACTAAAGAGTGATCAGCCACATTAGTTATATTAAACTCACACTCACTAGAAATAAGAACAAAAATCGGCAGAAATCTAATCATGCAGTAATGTGCCCACACGGCCTCATGAGTATTTAAGTGTTTCGTTAAACCTTCATCTTTAGTTCAAATTTCCGAATATAGATCTAACTACTCATGCTAGAAAGAACTGTAAATACATAAATTAAAGACATGATAAATAGGAAAAACTTACTGGAATTGAATAAAAACTCGTCCAATACCAACAATGAACGGAACAACATTAAATATAAATCCTAACCTCTGTGGGCATAAGGCCCCAGATTGTCTTGCTGCTGGAGCAGCGATGAAACTAAACTAATGGTGAAAGTAAAAGTGCAGAAAATTGATATGGTACGAAGTGTGTCTTTCTAACAATCGAAACTAGTATTTTAAAAGAGTACAAAGATCCATTCCAATCCCCAAAAATGGGGATTTTTCAATATCTGCCGGATTTGCTATGCCCCGCTGGAATATATCTGTATAAGGAAACTTTCTTATCTGCTGGATCTCTGTGCCCATTGCAATCTGCCTGTATAAGGGAACTTCCTTAGGTGGTGGAATGAATCCCGATATTTTAGGGATGTCATCCTTATCTTCAAAATTGCTTCCCAAGAGTCCACCTATGAGCAATCTTCCCAACTTCTATTCAGATTTCGAAATCAATCAAGTTCCAACGCCAACTTTATCTTCTTTCAACAGAATCCCGCTTTTTCCGGGAATGCCCTCTTCACTGCCTCTTCTGAATCTGTGCGAGTACTGTGGGCACGACATCTTCTGCTCAGGTCTAATATGCCCATTTCATCGATTTCAGTCAATTGGAGGCCAAAATGCCTATTTCGCCAGATTTCACTCCTATTATGCCCAAACCACTTTCCTAGTTCTTTTCCGACACAAAAGACACTAAAAAGGACATTTTGAGCGACTAAAATGCCCAGAAAAATACGAAATAAATGGACTTATCACACCCACACACTTTAGTCATGATTGTCCTCAAGCATGGGGTACGAAGAACACAGAAAAAGAAAAACAAAAAGGAAAGGAAAAGAAACCGACACGAAAAGCAAAACAAAACATGCAACCTGTTAATTCGTGTGGGCACAACATTTCAACAACCAACTTTTCCAATTAATTGCATAATGAGTATGCCCTAGCAAGTCAAAATTGAATTTAGCGTAAAGGTCCTCCCACACTCTCTTCACACAGTGTTTAGGCTTAGTGTTTACACTCAAATTCATTCACTCTATACTTATTCATTCCATAAGCTTGCGAATGCTCCACATTAGTTATATTAAACTCACACTCACTAGAAATAAGAACAAAAATCAGCAGAAATCTAATCGTGCAGTAATGTGCCCACACGGCCTCATGAGTATTTAAGTGTTTCGTTAAACCTTCATCTTTAGTTCAAATTCCGGAATATAGATCTAACTACTCATGCTAGAAAGAACTGTAAATACATTAATTAAAGACATGATAAATAGGAAAAACTTACTGGAATTGAATAAAAACTCGTCCAATACCAACGATGAACGGCAACAACATTAAATATAAATCCTAACCTCTGTGGGCATAAGGCCCCAGATTGTCTTGCTGCTGGAGCAGCGATGAAACTAAACTAATGGTGAAAGTAAAAGTGCAGAAAATTGATATGGTACGAAGTGTGTCTTTCTCACAATCGAAACTAGTATTTTAAAAGAGTACAAAGATCCATTCCAATCCCCAAAAATGGGGATTCTTCAATATCTGCCGGATTTGCTATGCCCCGCTGGAATATATCTGTATAAGGAAACTTCCTTATCTGCTGGATCTCTGTGCCCATTGCAATCTGCCTGTATAAGGGAACTTCCTTAGGTGGTGGAATGAATCCCGATATTTTAGGGATGTCATCCTTATCTTCAAAATTGCTTCCCAAGAGTCCACCTATGAGCAATCTTCCCAACTTCTATTCAGATTTCGAAATCAATCAAGTTCCAACGTCAACTTTATCTTCTTTCAACAGAATCCCGCTTTTTCCGGGAATGCCCTCTTCACTGCCTCTTCTGAATCTGTTCAAGTACTGTGGGCACGACATCTTCTGCTCAGGTCTAATATGCCCATTTCATCGATTTCAGTCAATTTGAGGCCAAAATGCCTATTTCGCCAGATTTCACTCCTATTATGCCCAAACCACTTTCCTAGTTCTTTTCCGACACAAAAGACACTAAAAAGGACATTTAGAGCGACTAAAATGCCCAGAAAAATACGAAATAAATGGACTTATCACACCCATACACTTTAGTCATGATTGTCCTCAAGCATGGGGTACGAAGAACCCAGAAAAAGAAAAACAAAAAGGAAAGGAAAAGAAACAGACACGAAAAGCAAAACAAAACATGCAACCTGTTAATTCGTGTGGGCACAACGTTTCAACAACCAACTTTTCCAATTAATTGCATAATCAGTATGCCCTAGCAAGTCAAAATTGAATTTAGCGTAAAGGTCCTCCCACACTCTCTTCACACAGTGTTTAGGCTTAGTGTTTACACTCAAATTCATTCACTCTATACTTATTCATTCCATAAGCTTGCTAATGTTCTTTCTTCAATTTCATTAAGTGGAAAAATGCATAAGTATCAAAAGGACTTTTATGGGCTGTAATGGGGCTCTTTAGGTAAGGTGGGGTTCTTTTGGTACTGGGCTAAAACTCTCAGGAGCGTTCACTGGACATACCACCATTTATTTTCAACTTACTTCCTCATGTCCTCATTTATTGTTCAGATTACAAAATTTTTCATCATGGGCATTCTGAACATTCAGACTAGGGGGAATTTTTTTATTTTTTTTTCAATTCTTCAAAACCATCCAGAGACTCCTTTTACTTCTGGTTTTTGTAATGCCTTGGCTTTATAGTGAGGTATATCAACAAAACTGCCAATGCATTTTATTGGCTCAAAAGGGCTGCAAAGCTATGTCAAAGGCTGGTTTAATTTGGCTTAGTGGGCTCAAGCAAGAAAATGTCTAAATCATCTACATATTCATTTCAAACTTTCTGATTTTAAAGTAGAGCAAAAGCAAGTTCTAGAAATTCTAAGTATGGAATGTACACACATGAAAAGAGAATGCTGTAAAATGGGCATAACAGCGCAGGCTCAAATCTCACCAGGTTAATGCTCAACTCATTCATCATCCTTGCTTCTAGTGTGGGCATGCTGACTCGATTAGCAATTTTATTAATATTTACAAACCAGAAACTAGTGCTCCCCAAATCTTAACAGATAGCATGCTGACTCAAACGACCCACCAACACACTTTGCACAAAGCAAAGTGTTCAAACTGACTCAACAACAAAAGACAACAACCCAAATGCCTCCACCTTGAGACAAAGTGGGTAGAATAAAGGCGACACCAAAAAGAATGAAAATCAAAAGAACATAAAAGAAAAGGAATTGAACCAGGTTGGTGGATGTCGGGTAAGTGAACCCAACATATTTGAAATATGCAGTGAGGGTTTGCTCATATCTTCCTCAAGAGGGTATCAACAGTCTGATACAGAGCATTCTCCATGCTATCCAGCCTCTTCATGGTCATTCTAGCACCATTTCTTTCTGATGTGCCCTTCCGCCTGGTGTCTTCCTGCTTGTCCCTATAGAAAATGAGAACAGAATGCTCGAAGGTCTGCCTTCGGCACAAAAGAAATAGGGTTGCTCTCCTCTCATTCTCAACTACATCTTACTTTTTTTTTCAGGCAAATACTAGAAAACTCTCCTAGTCTAGTTTGATACATCAGAAAAACACTTATTAAAATTACTGAAAAAGAAAGAAATTAAAAACCTGGGTTGCCTCCCAGTAGCACCCTAGTTACTGTCGTGGGCACGACACCTTCCAATTCAGATATAAATGGGCTCCACGAGCCAGACCACTCTGACATCTTGGTTTGCATGCCCCAGGTAAGGTTTCAGTCTGTGGCCATTAACCTTAAAACGCCCTCCAGTATCTGGATTCTTCAACTCAACTGCTCCATTGGAGCATTCCGCGTACACTTCAAATGGACCAACCCACTTGGTCCTCAGACTTCCTCCTATCAATTTAAACCTTGAATGGTACAAAAGAACTTGTTGCCCCGGAGTGAAGCTCTTCCTTCTAATCACTTGATCATGGAGCCTCTTCATTTTTTCCTTGTAAAGAACAGCATTGTCATAGGCCTTCATTCTCATTTCATCCAGCTCTTGAATCTGAATTTTTCTGAAATGCTCAGCTGCATCCTTGTCCATGTTCAGCTTCTGCAGTGCCCATCGTGCCTTGTATTCCAGCTATACCGGCAAATGGCAGCATTTCCCAAACAGCATCCTATATGGGGATATCCCGATTGGAGTTTTGAAAGCAGTTCGGTATGCCCACAGGGCATCATCCAGATGTTGACTCCAATCCTTTCAACTTGGATTAACTACCTTCCCAAGAATGGCTTTAATTTCTCGATTTGAGACTTCAGCTTGGCCATTCACCTGTGGGTGATAGGCTGTTGTGACTCTATGGTTCACCCCATATTTCTTCAATAATTTTTCCAGGTTTTGGTTGCAAAAATGTGTTCCTTGATCGCTGATGATGGACCAAGGCACACCAAACCGGCTGAAAATATGAGATTTCAGAAATGCGGCCACTACTCTTGCATCATTGGTAGGAGTAGCCTTTGCTTCCACCCATTTGGACACATAATCAACTGCCAGGATGATGTAATGGTTCCCCCTTGAGTTTGCGAGGGGTCCCATGAAATCCATTCCCCAAACATCGAAAATTTCCACTGGCATGATGGGTGTCATGGGCATTTCGTTCCTCCTTGTGATGTTCCCAACTCTCTGGCACTGATCACATCTCTTGCATACATTGTGGACATCCTTGAAAATCGTGGGCCAAAAGAACCCACAATCCATAATTCTTCTTGTTGTTCGGTTTGGTCCGAAATGCCCTCCGCAAGCAAAGTTATGGCAATGCTTCAAAATATCCTCAATTTCATTATCAGGGACACATCTTCTTATGATCTGATCAGCACACCTCCTCTATAGAATAGGACTGTCCCATGCATAAAACTTGCTCTCGTGCCTCAATTTATTCTTTTGGTACCTCGAGTACCCAATTGGCATCTCCCCTGACTCCAAATAATTCACTATATCTGCATACAAGGGTTCTCGTGTTCCCCATGCTGAGTACAGATGCTCATCAGAGAAAGGATCCATCTAATTAGTCTCGGCTTTGTCTCCTTATTGGCCATCAAGTGCCGTAGGGCACCGTGATCTGTGTAAACAATGCTCTTCGTGCCCAAGAGATAGGACTGAAACTTCTCGAATGCAAAAACTACTGCTAGCAGCTCCTTCTCAGTAGTGGTGTAATTACACTGTGCCCCATTCAGAGTTTTGGAAGCATAGTAAATTACATGGCTTTCTTTTCCTCTTTTCTGACCTAGTACAGCGCCCACAGCGTAGCCACTGGCGTCACACATAATCTCAAAGGGCATTCCCCAATCTAGTGGTTGAATAACTGGTGCTGTGACCAGTTGCTTCTTCAGAAAATTGAATGCCTTCTCACACTCTTCATCGAATTCAAAGGGGACATCTTGCTGCAATAAGTGAGTAATAGGCTGGGCAATATTTGCAAAATCTTTTATGAATCTCATGTAGAATCCAGCGTGCCCCAGAAAGCCTCTCACTTGCTTCACCGAAGTGGGGTATGGCAATTTCTCAATTATGTCCACTTTGGCTTTATCGACCTCAATGCCCCTCTCGGAAATCACATGGCCCAGTACAATGCCCTCTTTGACAATGAAGTGGCATTTTTCGTAGTTTAGCACTAGGCATTTGTCCACACAACGCTGCAACACCTTCTCCAGATTATCTAAGCATCGATCAAAGCAGCTTCCATACACCGTGAAGTCATCTATGAACACCTCAATGCAGTTCTCAAGCAAATCAGAGAATATGCTCATCATATAATGCTGAAATGTGCCCAGAGCATTGCAGAGGCCAAAGGGCATTCTGCGATAAGTAAATGTGCCGAATGGGCACGTGAATGTTGTTTTCTCCTGGTCCTCTTGGCTCACTGCAATTTTCATGTATCCTGAGTATCCGTCCAAGAAACAAAAAAAACTTGTTTCCTGCGAGTCTCTCCAACATCTGGTCAATGAACGGAAGTGGGAAATGATCCTTCTGCATAACCGTGTTCAGCTTCCGGTAATTAATGCAAACTCTCCAGCCAGTTTACAGTCGTGTGGGCACAAGCTCTCCTTTCTCATTTTTCACAACTTGAATGCCCGACTTCTTGGGCACAACATGGATTGGACTGACCCACTTGCTGTCTGAAATTGGGTATATAATGCCCTGGTCCAGTAGCTTAATTATCTCTTTTAGCACCACATCCTTCATCACCGGATTGAGCTTTCTTTGTGGATCACGAACGGACTTTGCATCATCTTCCAACAAAATCTTGTGCATACAAACCGCTAGGCTAATGCCCTTTATATCTGCCAAAGTCCATCCGAGTGCCTCCTTGTACAGTCTCAACAATCTCAAAAGGTGGTCTTCATCAGCTTGATTCAACCCCGCACTAATTATCACTAGGAGTGTCTCATTATCTCCCACGTAGGCATACTTCAAATACCTTGGCAATGCCTTCAACTTCAGCGTGGGCGCTCTAATAATAGAAGGCATCATTCTGTCATCACTTCTCCGAATGGGCACACCATAGTCCACACAGCCGTATGACATTTCTTCTAATGAATACAACATCATAATTCCTTCCTCAATGTCATCATCTTCTTCCAGGGCATCCTGGTCAGTCAGTCCATCCCACAATGCCCATTCCAATGGCTCTCTGTTGCTCACCATGGATAGGGTAGATCGACTCGGGTGACGGAAGGTATTCACAAAACTGCAATTCTCTGTATCTGGGGGGGTGCTTCATGGCTTCAAAAATGTTAAACGTCACCTTCTGCCCATCAAATTCACACGTCAGTGTGCCCTTGTCCACGTCAATCTTGGTACGAGTTGTCTTCATGAAAGGCCTTCCCAGCAATAAAACTGAAGATTTTGAAGTCGCTGTGCCCATGTCAAGCACATAAAAATCTGCTGGGAATATAAGCTCGTCTACTTTGACCAATATATATTCGATTAGGCCTTCTGGATAAACATTAGACCTGTCAGCAAGCTGAATGACCACACGGGTCTCCTTCAGAGGTCCAATCTTCAATTTT
Source organism: Perilla frutescens (assembly GCA_026008535.1). Taxonomy (NCBI): domain Eukaryota; kingdom Viridiplantae; phylum Streptophyta; class Magnoliopsida; order Lamiales; family Lamiaceae; genus Perilla; species Perilla frutescens. Next base: position 32,873,502 of record BRKX01000009.1, read on the forward strand.
TTGAACACCGACAGAGGCATTACGTTAATTGATGCCCCCAAATCCAGCATGGCCTTTTTAACTTTTTTGTCTCCGATAATGCAAGGAATCATGAACATCCCTGGATCATCACACTTCTTGGGTAACTTCCTTTATATAACAGCCGATACATTTTCCCCAACTAAGAACTTTGCATCATCATTGAATCGCACCTTTCTGGTGCAAAGTTCCTTCAGAAACAGGGCATACCGCGGTACTTGTTTGATTGCCTCAATCAGTGGAATATTGATTTCCACTTTGCTGGATACTTTTAGCATCTCTCTGATTTCTTCTTATTTCCTATTCTATGCCAATCTCCCTGGAAAGGGAGGTTTCCGTCTCTCTGGAATGGGCACTTTGGCAGGCTGCTTCACTTCCGAGATGGGCACATGATCAGTCTATTCAGCTTCTTGTGCCTTGTCCTCTGTGGGAATATTTTCAACTTCTTGTTCCAAGGGCACATCGTCCTTCTCTTCTCTTGGCCTGACCATCTCCGGAAGCTCTTTTCCACTCCTCAATGCTACTGCATTCACTTGTTCTCTCGGGTTTTCAATCTGGGAAGGTAACTTCCCATTTTTCTCCTCCATCTTGTGCATGGCTTGAGCCAATTGATTGATTTTCTTGCTCATATGTGAAAGACCAGCTCGAGTCTCTTGCTTGAATTTTTCATTCTCCTCAGCCATGGCATAGACAAGATCTTCTAGTCTTTGCTTTCTCTTTTCTTCTGGCGGCGGCAATGGGCATGCAGGATGCCCATCCTCTGGCCTTCTCCATTTGAAGTTTTCATTGTCTCTCCAACAAGGGTTATAAGTCTGTGAATTAGGATCATATCTTCTGGAATGCCCATTCTGGCCACCTACAACATTTACTTCTTCCACCGCATCTTGTAGAGTTGGGCATTCATCAGTGAAATAAAGTACACTCTTGCATACTCCACAAGGTCTGGGCTTTTTCTCCATGCTCACACCAGACAAGATCTTTTCGATTTTGTCACACAATCTGTCAATTCTACTATCTTGGTCCGGTGCCCTCTCTGATTCACTGACAACCCGAATGCCCTCTCCGCCGAAGTCTCGGTTGTCTTCAGCCATCTCCGTGAGAATTATGAATGCTTCAACAGGCTACTTGTTCAGTATAGACCCTCCACATGAGGCATTCACGATTGTTCTCTCATGTGGTGTCAATCCTCCAACAAAATACTGAATTAGATCGTGTTCAGTAATCTGGTGCTGTGGGCATTTCGCCAGCATTGCCTGGAATCTTCCCCAGTAGTCATAGAAACTCTCGTTGGTTCCCATCTTCAGGCTCCCTATCCTTCTTCTCATTTCTTGCACTCTGGATGCTGGGAAATATTTCTCCAAAAACTACTGCTGAAGTTGTCTCCATGTGGTCACAGCGCCAGTCGGTAATGTGTACAGCCAGTCCCGTGCCCCATCCTGAAGAGTGAAAGGGAACGAGACCAACCGCACGTACTCTTCTCGCCCATGGTTGGATGGTTGAGTCTGGCAAACCATCTCAAAATATTGCAAGTGTCTTTGTGGATCCTTTCCGGGCATTCCATGGAACTTCGGCAAGATTTGGATAAAGTTTGCATGAATATCCTAGTTCTGAGTCACAGCTTGAAGTGTAATGCCCATCGGGCACAGATTCATGTTGGTCGGGAAAACCAACTGCCTTAAAGTCCTGTTATCCTCCGCATCTCCATTTGCGGCATCTCCATTTGCTGCGGCCATGTTGAGAGTGTGGCCGTTCCCAAACTGTCCTTCCTCCTCGTGCCCTTCGTCTCTTTGATCTTCTTTATCTTCTGGTGGTGTGGGCTCACGAAGTCTGTTTGTAGCTCGTCGTGCCCTCTTCACTGCTGCCCTGTTTTTCCTCAAAGTCTTCTCTATCTCCGGATCGTACAATAGAGTTTCTTCTGAAGAGCTCCTGGGCATCAACTTCTAGGCACACCAGCTTAGAAAGTAAAATCACTGGAAATCAGCTCCCCAGCAACGTCGCCAATTTTGACGCGCGGTCGTTTCGCGCTCAAAATAAATTTGTATTGCTCATGTGCCCACAGCGAGCGTAGCTAGCTATGAGTAAGGATCGATCCCACAGAGCGCTGATGCGATCTTACTTTCGAGTCACCTATCACAAAAGGGGGTTTGGTACCGTGGTCACAACAATGGAAATAAAATCTGCAAAAATAAACTAGAGAGATATCAAATAATAAAAGGTTCCGGAACTTGAACCAGAATCCAGTTTAACTTATACTCACTCGATCATGGGCACAATGATTTTCCTACACAATTAAATCACCCAGTTATGGAGACCGGATTCCTCGCTGCGTCTCCTTATTCATCCGTTCAGATTAGGTTTAAAGGTGATTCTTCGTCCATTAAACCTCTAACCTATCACCCACCCCCCGGTTCCCCAAAGAGATGTAAATGAACAGGAAGCAGTGTGCCCTAGACGAACCCAAGTTTGATGTGTTTACTGATTCCTCGTGTGCCCATAGCAACCCACCAATTTCCCAGTTACCATTTGAATTAACAAACAATCTCGATTCGCTAATCTAATTAACCCTGGTGTGCCCTCTACAACTAAAGAGTGATCAGCCACATTAGTTATATTAAACTCACGCTCACTAGGAATAAGAACAAAAATGGGTAGAAACCTAATCGTGCAGTAATGTGCCCACACGGTCTCACGAGTATTCAAGTGTTTTGTTAAACCTTCATCTTTAGTTCAAATTCCGGAATATAGATTTAGCTACTCATGCTAGAAAGAACTGTAAATACATAAATTAAAGACATGATAAATAGGAAAAACTTGCTGGAATTGAATAAAAACTCGTCCAACACCAACGATGAACATCAACAACATTAAATATAAATCCTAACCTCTGTGGGCATAAGGCCCGAGATTGTCTTGCTGCCGGAGCAGCGATGAAACTAAACTAATGGTGAAAGTAAAAGTGCAGAAAATTGATATGGTACGAAGTGTGTCTTTCTAACAATCGAAACTAGTATTTTAAAAGAGTACAAAGATCCATTCCAATCCCCAAAAATGGGGATTCTTCAATATCTGCCGGATTTTATATGTCCCGCTGGAATCTGCCTGTATAAGGAAACTTCCTTATCTGCTGGATCTCTGTGCCCACTGCAATCTGCCTGTATAAGGAAACTTCCTTAGGTGGTGGAATGAATCCCGATATTTTAGGGATGTCATCCATATCTTCCAAATTGCTTCCCAAGAGTCCACCTATGAGCAATCTTCCCAACTTCTATTCAGATTTTGAAATCAATCAAGTTCCAACTCCAGCTTTATCATCTTTCAACAGAATCCCGCTTTTTCCGGGAATGCCCTCTTCACTGCCTCTTCTGAATCTGTGAGAGTACTATGGGCACGACATCTTCTGCTCAGGTCTAATATGCCCATTTCATCGATTTCAGTCAATTTGAGGCCAAAATGCCTATTTCGCCAGATTTCACTCCTGTCATGCCCAAACCACTTTCCTGGTTCTTTTCCGACACAAAAGACACTAAAAAGGACATTTAGAGCGACTAAAATGCCCAGAAAAATACGAAATAAATGGACTTATCATATGCCACCTTCCATTTGACAGAAATTTGAATGATCTGTGACCATTAAGATCTAAGTCATGGACGGATTAGATGGGTTCCGAGTTCCCAAATGGGGGAATGGTTCTCATTTAAACACTTCCATATATATATATACATATATATATATAGGAAGTGGTTCCAGAGAGAATCAATCCTGGTGTGAGAACTAAGAACCAATCTACACCCTTGAATTTTAAGATTGGATGGTGTAGAAAAGACGGTGGCATACTTATAAATAAAAGAAACATAAAAAAATATGCGGCAATTTCGTAATTTTAACAATATCAAGGTTAAAATAAAAAAAATGGATTTCATGGGTGCATGCTAACAGAGATAATTTCATATGCTAATAAAGATATTGACGATGCTAATATATATTGATAATGCTAAAATTAATATTGATGATGATAACGTTATGAGACTATTTTAATATGCATTACAAAAAAATATCTAAAATTAAAATATATATATATATATATATAATATGTATATATATATATATTACATTCTTTTACAATAAATTAGCAGTTTTGTTTTATTTTGCTAGCATTGAGAAACTTCCAAGAATATGTGAAACCTAACACATGAACAATGATATTAACACTATCTAATTTAGCTTTACATTTTATATTATTAGCATTATTGTTCACCAGTTTTAGATTATCATAGCTTGTTTTAGCATTATCATAACTAATATTAATTATCATTAACAGAAAAACTTGTCAGGAACATTATATATCAACCATGAACAATGATGTTATAATTTTGTTACATTGATATTATTGTTCGGTAGTGTTAGCATTATCATTGCTCATTTTAACATTATCATAACTAATGTTAACATTAGCAGAAAAACTTACCAGAAACATTATAAACCAACCATGAACAATGTTGTTAGAATTTTGTTATATTAGCATTATTATTCGATAGTGTTAACATTATCATTGCTCTTGTTAACATCAGAAAAATATGTTACACATAAGGTGAAAGTAATAACACATGTGAAATTATGGTTAGTATTGACCCATGCAAACTTTAATCGAATTTTTAAATGGTAGTATTATCATAGCATATCATTTATATAATTTTGAGCATGTGTGCGGGTTTTGGCTGAATTTGGATCAGGTTTGGGAATGATAGACCCAAGATCTGAATCGTAAGAGGGAAAAGCTTGGGTAAAACTGGTGGGCCCAATTACATAATAGATTTAGGGGATGGCTGGTATGTCAGAATGGAATCAGGTGGGAATGGAATGAACTTAGTAATGGAATGGTGATGAGAATGGAATGGAATGACTATTACCATTCCTTTGGCTGGTATCACAAGTAGTAAGATAGGAATGCAACTTACATTTTTGAATTGATTTTATTATAACAATATATAATTAATAAATAAAATACACGAATTGGCTTATTTAGTTCTAAATAAAAAATTACTCGTCTTTCAAAGATACTATTATATTTTAATAACATATTGTTGAATATTATGTGATTTTTTTTTACTTTATCAACATATGTGAAAAAAATTGAGTATACTTTAAATAAGTATTTCGCTAATGATTAGCGGGTTTGTATATTTTATGTAATCCTATAATATCATTAGTACTTTTGTGAAATTTTACAAGATTTTATGAATCATTAATAAATTATTAATGATTTTTTAAGAAAAATTCATAAATTTATTTTTTTAATAAAATATTTTATAAGAATATGAGATTTCATTTGTCAATATAAAAAACAAGTATAGTTTTGTAAAATAAAAAATAAAATTTATTTTAATAATCAGGAATGCATAATACTATGAGAGTGAGGAGTAATGCTAATCATATGTTTATGGTAATGTGATTCCTTCGGGAATGATCATTCCTAATTAGAAAAATCATACCAGCCATAGGAATGGGAATGGACGTGGGAATGTGATTCCATTCCCATTCCATTCCATCATACCAATCATGCCTTAATGTGACAATTCTATATGTCACAATAGATGTATTGTGATAAATAAAAATATCATAATAAATTTATTGTATCACTTCCGTACAACTCGCGGGGTTAGCATAGACTAGCGATGGTAAAACTGATGTATCTATTTTTTTGTGTTTTTATTTGAATATTATGGTTGAGTATGAATTGGCGTACATAGAATTTCTTGATAATATATCCTAATACCTGGCGAGAAAGGATTTATTACTGGAAAGTCAAACAAGGTGGTGCGCTTCCTCGAATAAAAAAGCATTGTGGTAATTCATGTCTTAATTTAAAATAAAAGGTTGTATTGGTTGATAGTTTTAAGTTTTTTCTTTTTCCACTTTTCTAGGACATCATAATATATAGAAGTTTATCAAAAATATATATACCACCGACATTTTCAGGTCGATGGTGGAGTGGTATTAGCTCGTTATTGTAAATTTTAAGTTTAAATTTCACCAATATTTTTAGACTTTGTACTTAATTATTATACTAAAGTAAGTGGTTTGCTAACTATTGTAGAGAAGTACTATAATTTACCATAAAAAGAATAATGTAATGTTGATCGATATTGTATTATAGTGTGTAATTTTGTCATTTCCTGTAAAAAAAATCTAAATTTCTTTCCATTTTTTTTCCATTAGTTGCAATCTTGTTGATATAGTGTGCCAAAATTAGCTTTTTATAATTTAATGTATTATCGACGGATAGAAGCTTTAAAGATGATTTTATTAAAAGAAAAGGTATTTTTTTTTTAAAGAAAAGGTAAAGTTTATTTTTGATTCATTAGAAATACACGAAGGATGGAAAGAATGATTAATCATATCTGTTGAATAAGATTATTTAATCGCCGGATCAATTATTTTTGGTTGTTGGAATCAGGATTTCAATTTTATTTGTTTTCTATATGTGATGTGAGATTAAACACTCAACATTCCAATCAGATGAAAAGTTCATGATAATATCAATAAAATATAATAGTAATTAACGCTTTTAATAACCCAAGTCAAATGATCATTGTCTTTATTTTATATGTTTAATTAATTATTAATTATTTGGTCATCAGTTAGACCCCTGTATTACTTGGTATTATTGAGGTTATCATTTCCAATAAATCGGCAGCAACTTTTGTGCATCAAATGGAGGATGACTTTGTCAACTTAAATTCTCGTACACCAATTGAAAATAAAATATAGTATAAAGTAATGAGGTTTACCGCGCCTGCTAATTTATTATTATTATTATTATTATTATTAGAAGATAACTATCAGTTCTTTTTTTTTTGGTTTAATATAACATTTTGTTTCATTAAACTTGTACAAAAAGATCATATGTGAAAAAACTATATATCAATGTGTACATGGTGTATAACATGTCTCATGTGGTGTATGCACGACCAGCCAGAAAAAAAAATCATTCATAATAAAAGACGAGAGAGAGCGATTCATTTAATTCGAATTCATATACTGATCAGTGATCATGTATTAAGTATTTGCAACATCGTTGCATCAATGCGACGCAAAATGTGTATACTCCTTCCGTCCCGATTATATCGTCTCTTTTATACTCACACATAAATTAAAAATATTTATGAAAACAAGAAATAAAAGCTAAACCTCTAACTTTAACCTTATTTAATGAAAATTAATAAAACTTAAATTTTAGCTCAACTTTAATGTATTAATTTTTTGAAACAAAGAAAATATACACTTAATGATGTACAAATACAATGAATATCAATAGAATTGATCAAATTCAAGTACATGCAAATTAATTAAGTTGGTCAATTTTAATTAATGTTTCTCTTTTTTTGAAAAATAACATTTAAGATTTATAATTTTCACAAACTTAAATATTTAATTTTTTTAATTTCGAAAACATAATAAGGGTATAATTGAAAATTCCTATTAAAAATAACACTACTTATAGTAATGAGACTATATAATTGGGAGACCTCAAAATAGAAATATGTACTATATAATCGAAACAGAGGGAGTATATATATAATATGGTTTGAACTAGATCTGAAAACCATTATGGATTTTGCTTTAATTATCCAAATTAAAGTTTATAATCTATTTCACTCTATATGATCGGCAGAGAGATCGTAATTCGAGATGATAATGTTAGAAATTATAAAAAAATCAATATATATCATGAAGACAAAATTCTTCAAGGCCCACTGAGACCATATTAACGGAGTATTAATTTTCATCCGTTCAGTTGAAATTATATCACTCTTTCTTTGATTAATTATATATTTATAATTAATGTTATTCGCTGAAACTCTTATTTATAAGAATTTTGCAGAAAGAATGACATAATGTAAAGAAAGCAAAATGATTTATTACGTTGTTAAGGTTGAAAATGATTGATTATTACCACCTAGGACGAATATTACTTAAATAAATAAAACAAAATGATTTAATAGTTGTTAATGTTCATCATGCCAGTTATACCACAAAAAATAAAGAAATGAAAGTAGTTGTACCCAAGTATGTATGTATTTATATATATATAATGATTTTCCATTATCATCGATCCTCAAACGCTAATATTTATTTATATCAACCTGAAAGTCTTCCTTGAATTCCTCTCTTTTCAGCTTCTTCAGAGACGAACTACGTACAATAAATGGCTAATGAAACTGAAAGTCCGATCAGCTACTACAGCAGTGTAAGTTTTCATAGTCTATCTCAAATTCTCAATATGTGTGCTTGTGTAATTGTTTTGTGTTCAACTACAACAATTCCACTGATTTTATTGACATATGCATGGTAACATACATGTAAATAATTAAATTACATTACATATAGGTGGATGATCAATCAGTAAAAGAGAGAGCAATAGATGAATGGCTTCCAATCACTTCTTCAAGAACTGCAAAATGGTGGTTTTCGGCTTTCCACAATGTCACTGCCATAGTTGGAGCTGGAGTCCTCGGTCTCCCTTATGCCATGTCCCAACTTGGATGGTAATTAAAACATATATACATACATACTCACACACACACACACACACACATATAGAATATCTAATATCTTGCAGATTGAATTAAGTTTAAACTTTTAAAAAGAAACTGCATGTGCGATGAGTTAATTTTTGGTCCTGATCAGGGGACCTGGAATAACAATGTTGGTCCTATCCTGGATCGTAACTCTCTACTCGTTGTGGCAAATGGTGGAGATGCACGAAATGGAGGATGGGCAACGTTTCGATAGGTACCATGAGCTCGGACAGCATGCTTTTGGAGATAAGCTAGGGTTGTGGATTGTGGTGCCATTGCAGCTAATAGTTCTAGCTGGATTGAACATAGTTTACCTGATTACAGGAGGCCAATCTCTCAGAAAATTTCATGATTTGGTTTGCAAAGATTGCAAAGATATCAAACTTACTTATTTCATTCTCATATTTGCCTCCGTTCACTTTGTCCTCTCCCAACTTCCCAGCCTCAATGCAGTCTCCGGTGTGTCTCTGGCTGCCGCAGTTATGTCCATAAGGTACGTATGAATCTAAATGTACATAACACCTCCCGTATACTATAGATGATTTAATCATATAACATGCATTTTAATCTATTGTCATGAATTAAATTCCTAAAACATACATACGTACGTACATACATACATACATATTTGTAGATGCCACATAAATCTTTATTAAATTAATTGTTGAATATCTTTTCGAGGTTGATTATGGCCCTTTATTTTGCTTTCTGTGGTACGAATATAATTGCATGGAATTTTCCATTACAATCTCTGTGTTACACTCCGTGTTACATTTTTAATACACTCTCTGTGTTAAAGCTTCATGAGATATACCATACCATCGCTTTTGAAAATCTTTAGCTCAACTTATTATTATTATTATATATATATAATATGTATATACTTATTAATTCTATTACTATTTGATATCTTAAATAGTCCAACATATATGATATAACAGTCATAAACATTTTATTTTAGGGGTGGTCTCCCATACAACGGTTGGACCATTTGTTCCCACCATACAGACGCGCGCATGCACTGCACGCCTTTTTTTTAGTTTTCTCCATTTTTTTTAGTTTTCTCCAATTAAAAAAATATACCATAAAATAAAATTAATTGACCATAAAATTTAAGGGAATTAATTTAATTATTTTTATCCGGTGATTTTCACAATGCACTTGCTTGATGCTCATGCATGGGTTTGTGCACTGAGCTTGCACGACAAGTTCTTTTTCAAATAAATATATACACTAAAATAAAATTAGTGAATCTTAAAATTAAAATGAATTTTTTTTTTTTTTTTGACTACTTGTGCTCTACACTTGACAATTAATTTTTTCAAATTAAATATAAAATCTAATTGAGATTAATAATCCCTAAAAAAATCCTAAGAAAATTAAAAAATACTAAACCCTAAAAAAACCATAAATCCTAAAGCTTAATTGAGATGAAATAAACCATGATTTGGAAGTAACAGATCCATATAAATCAAGTAGCAAACTTAATACTTTTCAAATTATGGGTGATATTTTTTAGTGTTATGATATTTTTTAGTGTTATCAGAGTAATACTTTTTTTGGTGATTTTTTGTTTCGATCGGTCTGGTCAACCCGTGGCCTATCCGTCAGATGGTCTAACCTTATTTAACAAAGTCTGATAGTGTTTATTTTATCTATATAATGGAATGTTTCCAAATTTGATGAAATCTGAACAATCTTTGATGTGTTTCCACCACTGTACGTATAGTTACTCCACGGTAGCATGGGTGGCTTCGGTTGGCAAAGGTGTGCAGGGCGACGTGCAGTATGGTTATAACTCCAAGTCTACAGCTGATGCTACCTTTAAGTTCTTCAATGCATTGGGGAGCGTTGCTTTCGCCTATGGAGGCCACAACGTCGTGTTGGAAATTCAAGCTACAATGCCTTCAACGCCACACAGGCCATCCAAGAAACCTATGTGGAAGGGAGTCATCGTTTCTTATATGATTGTCGCCATTTGCTACTTTCCCGTTGCTACTATTGGATACTGGAAATTTGGTAATACAGTGGACGAAAACATTCTGATGACTCTACGGAAACCTGTATGGCTCATCGCCATGGCTAACATGTTTGTGGTGGTTCATCTCATTGGAAGCTATCAGGTTTATTTAATTAGATTCTAACTAAATTGATTTTTCATGTTAATTTGGTTTCGTGTGTGTGTGTGTGTGTGTAATTTGAATTGATGGTGTAGGTATATGCAATGCCGGTTTTTGACATGATAGAAGCTGTGCTCGTGAAGAAACTCAAGTTCAAGCCAAGTTGGTATCTGCGATTTATTTCAAGGAATACTTATGTTGGTAATTTTTCTTTCTATAATTAAACTACTCGATCGATCAGCTTCATTTCTGATCATTTTCATGTTTATTTCAATTCGTCCCACTTAATTATTTCAGCATTCACAACATTTATTGCCGTCACGTTCCCTTTCTTCAACGCACTTCTTGGATTTTTTGGAGGATTTGGGTTCGCGCCAACCACATATTTTGTAAGCGATTATAGTAAATAAATATTATCTTATTATATGCACATGATAATATATACTTCTATATCGATCTCTTCTTGTAACAGAGAGTTGATTAACTACGCGATATATATATATATATATATATATATATATATATATATATATTTTGTGCAGCTTCCCTGTATAATATGGCTTGCTGTTTACAAGCCAAGGATGTTCAGCTTATCTTGGCTCGCTAATTGGGTATGCATATGTAGCCAATGAAATCGTTTATTGCATTTTCGTGTTGCATTCTTTATTGCACAATTAATTTTTTTAGTTTTTTTTTTCATTTTTTTTCTTCGAATTCAATTTCTTTTGTTTTAATTTAATTTACACTTATTATTTAGGGTTCATCCTACGTAATTATGGTATATTATAATTTTTAGTATTAAAATTTTTAAATTATAATAACTAGAAGAAAAATTGAATATTAAAAAATTATAATAAACCATAGTTGGGTAGGAAGAACCTAAATAATAAGTATAAAATTAAACTAAAGTACAAAAAATTTAAATTAAAAAACATGAAGAAAAATTAAAAAAAATTAATTGTGCAATAGATAATGCAACATGAAAATACAATAGTCGATTTCATCCCATATTTTTTTGTAGCATTTACATTTTTGTTTTATCGAATCTTTTTACCCTGATTCTCATTCATTTAACTTTGCTTGTGGAATTTGCAGTTTTGCATATTATTTGGTGTTGTCTTGATGGTTGTTGGACCAATTGGTGGGCTACGCCAGATTATAGTTCAAGCCAAAATCCAATTCTATCAATAAACATGGGGTGGTAGTTATCACATGAGATTTTAAATTATCAGTTTTTTTTTCTTGAATTTCAATTTCTTATGTTTTAGTTTAATTTTATAGTTATTAATTGGAATTAATTCTACATATCCAATTAGGAGGTTGTTTATACAACATCTTGTTAATTCTTTTTGTGGGAATATGATTTTGATAAAAAGAATACTTGTAGATTCTTACTTCTATGTTTGGAACATAAGAACGTCTCCGCATCACCACCCGAATTTCATTAACTTGAAATGATAAATAGCTTTGGGATGAGTGTTATTAATCAGTGAGTTAATCCTATTATACAAATATAACCGTAAGTATAAGCCATAGCATATATTAACAATAAGCCCGTAAGTCAACATAACATATAGTCCATAGGTTCATCATAATAGCATTCTGAAGGTCCGTCTAACCGGTAGGCCCATTGTGGATGCTAAATCTGCAATCAATGTCCTATCAAGATTCAGGCATCAAAGATCTATCAAAACTGTTGGGTATCGTGCCTAGTCGGGGGTTCATCTTCTTGGTCCCAACCCATGCGGTTCACCCTCACTGTTGCTCTTCAATCTTCCTTGATTTAGACTTTGGGGGGGGGGTCTCAGATTATTTTATCTTCACAGACTTCTTGAGGGGCAAAGATCGGCAAAGTAGAATGGTTAGAACGAGCAGCAAGATCAAGCAAAATAAAGCAGAAGCTAGAAAATCAAAGAACAGAAAAGAAAAGTAAAAGATAGAAAAAATCAGAGAATTGAGAAGTGGGAAAGATGTGTCTCTAGGACACTTAGGCTCAGATATTTCCTGTCGGGGGCACTGCAACTTCCGGCGACAACAACTCAGGCCACAAAGGGGATTTCAAGTGGGATCAGTGGCTCGAAGCTCTCTATCTTACTCTCAAAGGTTAAGGCTCTCAATTTCTCTCAACTCACAGCCAAACAGGAACCAGATGGACAGTATTCCGGCTAAAGAATCAGAGAAGGAATTGCAGAGCACAACATAGAACTAGAGATTAGAGATGAGGCTTGAAGAAGAAAGGGTGAGCGGCGCAGCTTAAGTAGAGATATTTTTTTTAACGAACACCCTAATGGGTGGATATATATATATATATATATATATTAATAACGTAGTGATACATCATCGTCTGGGTGGACGGAGCCCAAAAGTGACTCCCCCACAAAAATTCAAGAAGTAGAAACTGTAAATGATAAACCTATGATAGGGACAAAACATGCTAAGTATGGAACTAGAGCTAGGGACTCCAACGAAGGAAAATAATAAAATAAATACAAGACCAAATATAATAAACAAGAACATGGAAATATAAATGTGTCAGCACCGGAACCTAAAGTTCGGATAGCCCAGCTGGTCCATTCTAACTAAGGAAGATAGGGGCCTGGGGGCCATCTGAGCATAAAAAATGTGAAGGCCGTCAACCTCATGACCGAGTCTGGCAAGGAAATCAGCAGGACGATTACCCTCTTTATGAATGTGTGTAACTCGAACATGACGGTCTCGGAATATGAGTCATAGTCTGGAGAAGACTTCCCTAAGTTGTCCCTAACCTCGAGCATGAGATGTGATGACTGTGACCACAGCCGCTGCGTCGAGCTCGATCCAAATATGGGAAGCCATCTGGGGGAGGAGGAGGATCCCTTGGAGGAGAGACCGGACCTCCACCTCGAAGCTGGAACTGGCCTGCAGCGGGAGACAATAGGAGGTGAGCAGCTCACCATGATGATATCTAAGGAGCCCGCCCCCCACTACAATCTGCTGCACATGGTCGAATGATCCATCGGAGTTTAGTTTCACCCACGGCTCTGAAGGGGGCTGCCAAGTGACTGCATAGGACCTGAGGGGACGCCTGACAGTCTCGACAGCTGGCATGAAGAAAAATGCATCCAAACCGCATGTACAGATTCCCCCTGAAGAAAAAGGTGAGGAACAGACTCAGCACTAGGAACAGAACAGCAGGGGCACCTAGAAACTAGGGGGATCTCCCTAGCCAGAAGCTTGGCGTCGACAAGTATGCAATTAAAGTACAGATGCTAAAGAAATATGGACATGGTAGGGGTTAGACAATCGCTCCAGAAATCAGCCAAGAGAGCCCGCCTCGGAGCCCGATGCCTGACACACTCCCAAGCAGAAGTCAAAGAGAACTCACCGTGAGGGGTCAAATTCCATCTCGGGGCATTCCTCTCGCCCCACAGGATCGGCATAGACCTCAGGGAATCCTTAAACTCAGCAGGTAAATCATAATGTGCACACAGTGAATGCAACCTATCTACATGCCAGGAATCATGATGCAAATAAAAGCTCACAGGTCTATGATCACGCTGCACAGAAGGACATATCAAGTAAAGGGGAGCAGCCCCGAACCACACATCATCCCAGAAACTCACATCACCCATCCCGACAGACCAAGAAATATGCTGCTGGGCACGAATACCTTTAGTCTGAAGACGGTGCCAAATGCGGCTGTTAAGAAGAGAGATGGGCACACGTCTCGAGAAATAGCCTCCACAATACTTCATCATAGTAAAGCGGGCCCAAAGGGAGTTCTGGGACCGGAATCTCTACCAGAGCTTGAAGCTGAAAGCATCATAGATGTCTGATAGGTGACGAATGCCCAAGCCGGCCTCAGCAGTCGGAAGACAGATCTGCTTCCAACTGATCCAGTGGGCTTTTCGAGCCTCGTCATTGGACCCCCAGAAGAAGCGAGCCATGAGCTGCTCTAACTACTTGAGAATGTACTTGAGGTTTAAGTATAGAAGATTAGGGTTGGGGTAATATTTATGGGAGGTTAGGGTTCTAAGTATAGAAGATTAGGGTTGGGGTAATATATATGGGAGGTACCGGGTAATGGGCTAGGGTTAAGCAGTTGGGCTCAGAAAGGTTTGGGCCAGAATAAAATAAAAGGAATTGGGCCAGAGAAATAGATAAAGAGCAATTAGGTCAATCTCCACATATCCACTTTTGGACCATTGGTCTTTATGTCACCAAGGAAGTGCTTACCATCAATTGGAGTTGATCATGACAACCTTTTTACTCCTACCTATCACACAGACAAGGTAAGAGAGGGAGAGAGAAATACTATGCGTATTAATATCAGTCTCAACACTAAAGACCAACCCAATTCAGCAACATATCTCAAGCCATTCACTGACTTTCCTTGAACAAGTTACAACCTAGCATTGAACCAAAAGGGTAAGAATAACCAATCATATTAAAACCAACAACTTCACATAAGCATATAAGGTATTCAGGTACACAACCCAGAATACCATCACAAGTAAGGCACAAAACACAATTTCAACCAAGATCCATGTTCAAGGATCTTTTGCAGGCACTCAACTTTGCAACTGGGAGACACTTGGTGCCCATGTGTGCCATGGGTTGAATTCATAAGAGATTTTATCAAGTAAAACATCCTCTTTTTCCACAATATCTCTTATAAAATGGAATCTCACATCAATGTGCTTTGTTCTATCATGGAACACATGATTCTTGCACAATTTTATTGCAGACTGACTATCAGAATAAATCAAAAGTTTATCATCAATAGATTTTATCTCAGTAGCACACCATTAAGCCAAATGGCCTCCTTAACAACCTCAGTAGCAGCAATATATTCAGATTCAGTTGAGGATAAGGCTACAATATTCTACAATTGAGATTTCCAACTATTAAACACATAAGAGGTAGTTGATTTTTTTTTATCTCTATCATTTGCATAGTTTGAATCAATATACCTCACACATTTAACACCATCAGCTGCCTTAGAGAAGGTCATACCACTGTTCATAGTGAATTTCAAGCTGAGGAGCTATTTCAAAGCTTCCTAGTGAGGCAACCCAGGATTAGTCACGTATCTACTCAAACATGAAACAACATAGACAATATCTGGTCTAGTGCTAATCATTAAATACATGACAGAGCCAATAGCATTAGCATAGGGACACCTTGCATTTCATTCAATTCAAATTTATTCTTAGGAGATTGATCTTTACTTAGTATGAAATGAGATGTAAGAGGCACAGAAACAGGTTTACATTGCTCCATGTTAAATTTTTTCAACACTTGGTCAACATAAGCAGTTTGGTGCAACACAAGTGTATGTTTTTCCCTATTTCTGTCAATGTTCATGCCAATGATCTTTCTAGCATCACCAAGATTTTTCATATCAAATTTTGCACATAGACAACTTTGCACATGCTTAACAGTTTTTAGACAGGGGCTAATCAAGAGCATATCATCCATATAAAGCAGCAGAAACATAGGGACTTCAGATTGCATGTAATATAAGCAATGATCAAATTTGCTTCTGATAAAGTTCATGCCTTGCATACATCTGTCAAATTTTATATTCCACTACCTTAGGGATTGTTTTAGACCATACAAAGATTTCTTAAGCAAACAGACATGATTAGGAAATGATTTATCAACAAAGCCCTCTGGTTGATGCATGTATATATTATTCTCAAGTTCACTATGCAAAAAAGCAGTTGTCACATCCATTTGCTTAAGTTCCCAATCAAAATGAGCCACAAAAACAAGCATAATTCTCACAGTTGTGAATTTAATCACAAGAGCAAATATCTCATTTTAATCTATGCATTCTTTCTGAGTAAAACCCTTTACTACTAGTCTGGCTTTATATCTTACATTATCAATTTCTTGTTTGATTTTAAACAACCACTTGCATTCAACAACAAAACAATTATCAGGTTTTTTAACAAGTAATCAGGTTTGATTATGTAGGGCCCCGAATCCGAAGGCCCGATGTGCTAATGAAAACACGCACGAGGGAAGAAAATAACAATAAAATTTTCACAAACTAGTATAAAACATTTTCTCAAATTATAAAAATTCAGATAGCACTTCGTTTAGAATCATAATAAATTCCACGCTCATAGGCGTTTACCATTCAACAACCAATCACACAAGATAAGACTTTTCAACCAACCTATCGTTTCAAAATCACACCTTTCGAACCACCAATTAAAACATGTTCAACCTTGACTAGTTAAAAATCCAATATTCAACATTCAATTTATTCCAGCGAGGCCATCACGATCACACACGTCCATAAAATATTTAAATAATTCATAAACATACAGCGGAAGCATATATACTCATATTTGTTGACCACAACTAAAACAAAGTCAAAATTTCAAAAACTAAAATCTGGTCGACCATACAAGATGTCCCCATTACTCCACATCTGCCACCTGCCATCATCAATTACCTGAAAATATTTTTAAATAGTGGGGCTGAGTGCCAGAAAATACTTCGTGGGAATACTCATACATTCGTCCAATAATTTGCAATAAGAATATCCATAAATCCATATTTAACATGTCATAAATCATACGCTCAATAGACATAGTGGAGACCGAGCCTAATGTGATCACATATAAACCATAACATATTCATAAGTAATTGTATCGGAGTGCCATATTCGGAATTCCTCATATGAGTCGTGTCAATCCACATTGAGCAACATAAGCATAAATAATTTTTCACAGCGGATGAAAGTTTAAATATATTTTCGAAAGCATTTTAGTAAATAAACCCACCTTATAGCTAAATTAGCTGAAGCTTTATTCATGACTTCTCGTCCTAAGCCTGCTGTCGGATTAGGACCTTATGCTTAAATATAGGAATAGCCTTAATCGTCGTCCTAAACAGGTCTCGGATTAGGACCTATACATAAGAACTATGTCTTAATAACATATCAATCTTCTAAACATATACTATAACGTAAATAAGGATTTAGGGAACGAGTCCCTAAAATAAGAGCATAACCTGACGTCGTTTAAAGGTTGAACGAGATCCTAGCTTAAAATGTATCGGAATCCTTGATCGCATAAATATATGCCTTAAATTCATAGGGGGAAATTATAAAACTTAATTTAAGATTTAAGGGATCATAGAATATTAATATAGAAATATTGATTTATTATATCATACACTTAATTTCGATTTTAATCTAGATTAAGCAAAATAGATCAAATAGAATAAGGTATATAAAAAAAATAAGATTATGTAGTCAAGAGGGCTTGAACACTTGACCAAAAATATAAATAGAATAATAAGCACTTAACCACTAGGCTAAAAGAATTTATGCAACATTAATTAAACTGCTTTAATTAAATACTCTCATAAATGCTTGAGTAAAAAGAGGATTATAAAATGCATCAAAGTGGATTGAACCTTAGACCTCTAACATAAAATCTAAATTCTCACCATTAGAATAAAAATTTACAATACCTAACCATTAGACCACATAAACTTACACGAAAATTAACAATTTGAATATAATTAAATAAAGTCAAAAATTGTGCATTAGACCTCATAACATAAAAATAAGAATTTATCCATTTAGGCTATAATTGAATTTTAAAATATATCCCAAGATTCATAATTAATGTGTCATAAACATATGTCTTAATTAAAATTAAATTGCTACTAAAAAGATTGATCCATAGACTTGCAATTTAATTGTAGAGACATATTCATTAGAATAAGATCAATTTTTGATAAACATTTCCAAACTTTTTAACTATATTATCAATATTATAAATAGCATTAAAAAAGTAGAATTAACTAAAAAAACATTAAAAAACAAAACAAAACAAAACTCACGCACGCACACACATCAACACACGCACATACCCACACACACTAAACACACACACACACCAACATCTATTTCCATTCATTCTTCACCAACCCAATCAATTTGCAAAATGTTCAAGAACATCAAGAAAAATAAAAATTAAGATTAAAATTATATTTAAAAATATGTAATCAAAACAGCCCGTAAATCCACTATGAAATACATAAAATCGAAAATAAGATGCAATAACATAGAAAGAAATGAGATTTTTCAAGGCTAGGTTTAACCCTTTCTTAGATCCAAAAATAGGAAGCCTAAATCTCTAAATCTCTTAAAAATAATCATAGAAAATGAAAGAGAAGGGGAAGGGGAATCTCAAAATGGTATTGCATGTTAAAAATTTCATCGGAAAAATTTTTCCGGCAGTGGAGGAGGCGGCGGCGACTGGCGGCGGTGGTGGCCGGCGGCGGAGGTGGTGGTGGCGAGGGGAGGAGTAGAGTGAGAGGGAAGAGGGGGCTGATCCCCATTGAGTGAAGTGAAATGAGCTAAGGAGGCTTAAGTGGTAATGAGGGGATATTTATACCCTTCTATAACTTAACCCTAAAATCCAATTAAATCAATAACTAAATCATAACTTGGTCAATTGAAGTCTAACAAAGATGAAATCAAGTTCTATAAATTCGTATCGATGAGAACTATCGTCTAATGTATTCATTCATCTCATTTCGATAATAATTGAGCCGTAAATAAATAAAATCATAATTGGTCTAGAAAGCCCATCATTTGGGCCTTTATTAAAAATGGATACAACTTAAGCATTTGGGCTCTAGAAAATTCATTGGGCCTCTATTATTGCATTTGGGATGTTACAAATCTACCCTTCTTAAAAGAATTTCATCCCGAAATTCACGTATTTGCTATCGATAAGTTTGCATATTGTCTCATGATCTCATATTCACTTATAATATCAATATTTTCGCGTCAGCTCTACGAGCTCCTTACCATCACTGCTTCATCATTTCGAGATTTTAAAATCTTGCTATCAAGGATTGCCTTTGATTCTTTTTGATAAGTGATTTGGATCCACCTTTACTCTGTCCCTATGGATGGTATGGATTGGGTCAAACTCCTATTCTTGGAATATTGAAACATGAATACGCGATTGTTACTAACTTTAACGGTGAGGGTAAAACTTAGGTTCTCTCTATGCGATTTAAGAATTTCATGATGACCAATTGATCATGGTCATAACATCTTTTGTCCAAATGATCTTTTGTATGAGTCAACTTGTGAACTTTTTCTTCAACTTCGAATCGTAAGCTCGTACAACGCTTGCAAGCATAGGTTTGTTTCTATCTTGGTATCTTTGATTCTTCTCATACTCAATCGAAGACTACTATCGTTGTTGGTTCTAATTTGACCATATGATGTTTCTTTCATTTGCTTAATCCTTGCAAAGAGGATATCTATAATTCAAACGGTACATGTCTTATATGATATCATTTCAATCGCTACTTGGTGGCTATTTCTAAAAGCTAATTTTATCGTTATTAAACATTACTTCTAGTCTTCACCTCGATCCAAAGTGTAATTTTTAACATACACTCATGCGTGTGTGCTATCATTTCTGATTAATTGTGCGAGAGCGGAAAATCATACTAAGATTGATTCCTTATCCATAACATCTCATAACTTTCTTCTTGAACCTAAGTGGGACCCGTAGCAGGTATACTGGTATCAATAATATGAATCTATAATAATCTTACAATCTCTTCAATATGTGCCTCGTAAATGTGTGCTGACTCATTCAGTTTATCCATAATTATTCGTACTGCATGATCTTCACAGATCATCTTGGGTAATCCTATAATACAGTTCATCAAAATGTATTCACATTTCAACTTTAGAATTTATGTAGCCTTCTAAGCATCTCATGGTTGAGCTTTTATGGTTCAATTTCATAAACTAGCTTTCATATTCCTCATCATTCTTTCATTCATTTTGCTCGATGCTACCACCACTTCGATCTTCAATCCTGTAATATCCTCGAGCAATTATCCTTATTGGGTTATTATACAATTAGACGTTTCTTGGGTCTTTCAACTTTAAGCATTTGCTACAATATCCATCTTTGTTATGTGATATATGATAATGTGATTGTAATTCTCACTAGCTCCAATCATTCTCATGCATCACGTAGAAATTCTTTTATTCAAATAAATACATTTAAACTATTCGATCAACGTAGATCTTGCGCATATTGTCGTGGAGGTCAAGCAACTGAATTCTTTATACATAAACTATGACATTAAACTATTCATCATATTTCAGATGTTCTCATGTGATCTCGATTGTCAGGATGTAGTTGCAATCACTTATCATTTTTACTAACACTAACATGAATGCATACAAAATCTTATTTCTAAAGCATTACTGTAGATGACTATTCTTTTGTATCCTTCCAACATAGTCCATATTCAGGTGGTGACTAACCTCTTCTTAAGCTCTTAAACAATCTCTTCACACCCTTTTATCTAGTGAAACCTTTACTGATCCTTATTAGCAAAATCATGGTTACTAAAATTTTAGAGAATCCTTCAACGAGTCCTATGTATAACATGGATAAACTTAGAACACTAATCATCTCATTCACGTTGGTTAATTACTACACATCATCTTATCTCTTTCTACCATAGAGAGATCCATCTTGATTCATTAAGTTAATACTATATGACCTTGAAATCTATTTCATTAAGGTAAATCTCTCACTTGTCAACTTATCATATAGTCCCTTCCTTCAAAAGTTTCCAACATCTCCTTTAGATGTTTCTTAAGTTGTATATATGTTGTTTCTAACATCATCCATAACACCATCCATAAATAAAAAGATAAAATTGTCTTACACGGGTTAAACTATTGGTACATGGGTCCACGAATACTATAGGAGTATTGCTCAAATCAAAATACATAACTACGAACTCATAATGATCATAACGAGTTTGAAAAAAATCTTGTGTGTATATTTCTCATGAATATAACCGCTAGCATCTGGATCTGCAGGTAATCCCGTAAAAAACACTTGTACCGTTCAATTACTCAAGTAGATTGTCAATCCTAGATAGTCGTCATTCGTCTCTCCTTGTTAAGATGCTCAACTCTTGGCCATTAATAATATTCGGAACAATCTAGCATTTTTCATAACATACAATATCGATGTAGTTTCGATAATATACTTGACCTTATAAATCTTTGGTCTAGGAATTCGTATAGTCGTACTTCCATTATTGTGATCACCTTGACATCATACTTTATAGTGCCTTTAACACGAACACGATTATCGGTGTAAGATCTATAGTATAATCTATTTTTCAATTCGGAGCTATTCTGGAGAAATCTTCAAAATTACATCATTAAACTTGCTTATGACGGTACATTATTTACTATACATTAACGATTTTCATTCTTCCTAAGCTCACTAAGAATACTTAGCATTCTATCTTCATATTCATCTCCAAAGTCTTCTTGGTTGTTCGTACTCACATTGTTGTACTTGTCTTTTACTTCATGAAGTGTAGCTCTTATTCTCCTAGATTTAGAAACATCATATTTTTACCATATCACTTAATCATTGGATGGATAACTCTTTCCAGGTTGTTCCTAAAATAATATCGAAATCCTTCATTTGCAGCACATGAAGGTCTTCTTGCTGTGAAAGCCAAAATCTAGAGTAAGGGAACTTATATCGTTCACTAGTAGTTTTCTCGAATATGAACTTATTTGTAATATTTTTCATTCCAACTCATCATTATTCATTATGAATGAAATATTCTTTTTCTTATTTGTATATTGCGGATACAAAACCTTCAATATTTTTCCTATTTTCATTCGTATTAGCCATTGTCATATTCTCTTTCTTTCGATGAACAAAATTATTTGCGAGCTCGTGGAGAAATATTCATTTGTCGATGTGAACTCCCCATAATCTCTATCATATTGATTATTTCAACCTTATTGTTCCATTGTAATACTACTTCAATGATTAACTTTTCCATTCGTCATGTCACCTGTCAAACTTGCTATCAAAGCCTGACATTCTTTCTTCTTAATCGTCTTCATAGATAATATATTGACTACCATAGCAATTATTTTAATTCATAAAAAGTGAACTCTTCTTCCTTCGGTAATTGGAGCATTAGTTTTTCCTCATGGCCTCATACTGTTTAACAATTATCCTCAAGTCGATCCATTTTCAGGGTAACATTAAATCATTCATTTAATTCTATCACGTGCACATTTGCCTTAAAATACCTGTAGTTATATAAACTGTGCCATTATGTTCATCATCATGTACTTGAACATTGTTGTGAACATGTAAGGTCAGAATGTAAAAACTTGAGCAAATAAAGAACACGAGGTTGGTAACCCTATTCGATTAATTGATCTACGTCAGGGGGACTTATCAAGTCCGTGAGAAATAGTTTACTATTCCATTGAATGGTTACAAAGGTTATTACACGAAGACTCCCGTCACTCGACCCCTTTCCTACCTGATTCAACCTCTTTCACTAAACTGAATTGTGAGCTCCCTTCACAATCTAGAATCCTTCTAGTTACCATAGGAAATCTTTCCCGAGACTTCGCTAAGTGTGTATGAAAGTAAGTTTGAAGCACAGACTAGAAACATAATGATCTAACCAATCAAACCTAGTCTACCCGAATACTATATGCTTCAAATGTGAAGTCTTTTGACTCTCAGCCCTTTAGTGTATTCGTAAAAATTCATGTCACTTAAACTAGTCTGAATCCCAGGCTATTTATAAGAAACAGGTATAGCCTAAGCAAGGTAATTAGAAGTCCTACTTTGACTAGGATTTAACAAGGAAACAATTTCCTTATTTAATTCGGACTTTTCCTAGTTTAGATATCTTCCTTGAATAGAACTCCTTTCATTCTTGATCTTTATCATGAACAAGGCAACTTCTATTCTGAAACGTCCATCTTGAATCTGCAGGTTCAACTCCTTGAATTTAGCATGGCACGTCTCTTGAAAACTCTCTGGACAACCATGTACATGATCATGTCTCTGAACATGATTAAGTACATATCTTGATCTTTGATCAGATTGGCAGCAGAATGTTCTCAGAAATGTCCAGAACATGTTATTCCAACATTAATAACCAAAACCTTTTGTGTTCTTTTGAAATTGTCATAATATCTAAACAGATAATGACAATCCCAAACACCTCAGTGCAGATGGTACTAACAATCTCCCCATTTGTCTTTATCTGGTTGCAAATCAGCTCCATATTTTAAAAGAACACAACCCTTGAACTATAGGATCATGTACTTAGAAACATACTTGAATGTTCTGAAAAACATCATAAGATTCAGCTGTGTTTCACTTTCTTATCAGCTTATACCTGCTTTGCTATATTGATATATGTTTTTTATATTTTATCTTTTAATAGCAGTTTCTATTTTTAGCAGATATGAATCATATAGGGAAGAAAAATCTGTTCCATAACAAAATAGCTAATACAAGCTATTAAAGCAAAAACCAATATATCTTGGAAAACATGATGCAAGATAAGTAAAACAGAAAACAAAAAAACTTAAAAAACTTATATTGCATTACTCCCCCTATTTGCCACCGAGAAAGGCAAAGGAGTAATATTCAGAAACTACTCGGATTTGTCAGAGTCTTGTTCATCATCATCTTCTTCTGATCCTCCTTCTTTTGAACCTGCTTCAACATCATCATACTCAGTTTCTTCTCCATCATCAGCATCCTCCTCAGCCTCCTCTTCATCATCCTCGTCTTCAGTAGCTTCTTCTTCATGGTCCTCCTCTGTAGTCTCTTCTGGGACAACTTCTGCTTCCTTAGCTTATGCTGCAGTCCGTGCCTCACCTTACTTTAGTGTTGGAGTAGACTTCTTCTGAGTAGCAGCTTCGGTAGTACTTGCAAGCTTGTACAAGTTTTGAACATTCTTAGGAACATCTGCTTCTTGGAAGACAAACTCTTTTCCTAGTGACAGATCAACAATCATTGCTTGGATCTTCATCTTCTCAGAAGTATGTTCAGAAATCAAACGAGCATGAAACTCTAGACTTTTCTATAAAAATCTCAGCACAACACCCTTTGGAGAGGATTCTTCAATAGTATCATCCACTCCTTTCTTGGATGATATAAACTGCTTGAACCAAAGGTGAAGATGAGGATCTCATATTTCAGGAGCAACCTTGATTACGAGACGCTTGTGGAGAGAAATAATCTTATCTTTCTTTAAAGACACATTCTTCTTCTGTTGCTTGATGATGCTATAGATCAATAATGGATAGCATAGTGGACCTTTGACTACTGTAGACTCTGCACTGCTGATGATTTTGCTGAATACAAACTCACCATAATTGAACTACTTCCCAGTTCCAAGATGATACAGAAACCTCCCCTGAGCTTGAGTCACTGTTGCCCTGTGCTTAGTTGATAGCCAATTGTGAATCAGTATTCTAAACAAGGCTCCATATTTGTGAGTCAGCTTGGAGGTTGGAATAGTCTGTGGATGAGATGGCCATTTATTGTAGATACTCTGGTCAGTTCCTCAGGACCCACCCCTAGTCATCTATCTCCTTATACTCCCCCTCAGATGAATATCCCAAAAACTCATTGATGAGATCAGGGCAAAATTACAGCATCTCACTTCTTACATAGACTTTCTGGAAGTCTTCAGCCTCTGGATCATCAATATCTTTGGTCAAATTATAGTAGAACTCTGTAACAACTTTGGGAACAAACTCCTGAACCTTCTGCACTGTTCCCAACAGACCAGCTTGCTCCAGCAAGGTATACACTCCAGTAGCCAACAATGTATCCTTATCTACCTTCTTCTCAGATATCATGGACCTCTGTTTTTCTTTCTCCCATAACTTAGTGTGCTTGGTCGAACGAAAGATGGATTGACTAGAAGTACCTGGAACATGGACAATTTGTTTGTGAACTTCTGACTCATGTTCACTTGAATGAGAGTGAACATCTTCAGGTACATCTGTCGACTGGCTAGCTTTCTTGACCTTCTTGGAAGGACCAGTTGATGCAATGACTTTTCTCTTCTTTGTAGATGTAGCAGCAGATGATAGAGTGACAGATGCTCGACTTCTGGTCACAGGGGTTCTTGGAACTAGCTGCACCATAGCAGTAGAAGCCTTCTTCCTTGGTGTCTTCTTCTTGAATGGAGATCTTGCAAATGGATCATATTGAGCAGATGTGAGTAGTTTTTTGCTGTTGTGGAACATGAGTCTTCTCAGCAGATTCAGATGATGAACTCTGAATGACTTTTTTCTCTGCCAGATCAGCAACTAAAGGTCTGTGAATGACCTTTTTCTTGCCTTTGGCAAGAGCAGCAGCTATGGGTTTCATCGTCAAGCTTAAGGGAATATCGTCTTCCCTATCTTCATCATCACCTTCTATAGTAGAAGGTTGCACAGACGGCTTCAGCATAACACCAGCTGGAGTAGATGTCTCAGTAGGGCTTTTCTCTGCAACATGTGCCTCAACATGTTCAGGCACATCTAAAGGCATAATGTGATCATCAGCAGCAGATCCCTTCTTTTTCTGAAGGGCTTAGGCAGCAGGTGCTGTGACGACCTTCTTTGATGAAGGGGTTGTAGTCTTCTTGGATTTCTTGATTCGCAGTTCCCTTTGTTCTTACCTTTAGTCTGTTGACATCGTATAACTTCGCAGCTTCTTTTAAAAGACATTAATCAAAAGACTCTGGGTCTTTGTTTTCTTTACAGAAGAAGCAATTTCTTACTCTTCTGTTTCTATATCTTCTTCCTCTTTATCTCCATAGAACGTTTCAATCAATTCTTCTGTGTCTTTGCTCGAAGATTCATCACGAAGTGCCCTCTAAACAAGCTTCTTATAGGTTGATTCTCCTCGAACATGCCTGTTGAACTCGTCTTCTTCATAGAACTGATCTTGAGGTTGGGAATATGTGACTTTTCCATACCTCATTCTAGGCTTTACAACTTTCTTGGGATGAACGAGCTTTCTTTTCGGAGCCATTGAAAGTATATGGGTATATGATGAGGTGCAGCAGCAAGAAAATTAATGGCAAACAATGGAAAAAACTCAGAAATCTCAGAGAATTTATTGAGAGAGAAGGGTGTTTTGATTTCAGAAATTTTGAAAAGTGAACATTCTCTCTAAACGACTAAACACATATATAGGAGAGTATTCCGTTCTCAGGTTTCCGTTAGACTAAGAAAGCGAAGGAAAATCTCGGAAAATTAGAGATGACGATAGCACATCAGAACTAGCCGTTGACAAAGATGTACTCAGGGTTTGAATCATGATCATGTACATCCGTATGAACATTTATGGGAATGTTCAGTCCCTTTGTGCAGGGATGGTTCTTTCCTGCTGAGTGTGAAATAGTCACACTCATACCCCTCTTCTTGGTTTTACTGAACCAAGCACACCCCAAGGGCTGCTCTGAGTTTCTCAAATTGAGTTGAAGTCAATCCCTTGGTGAACAAATCAGCTAGTTGATCTTTAGTTTTCATGTGTTCAATCTTTAGTACTTTTTTTTCAATCAGCTCTCTGATGAAGTGATGTCACAGAGCAGAAAATATCAAGAATATCACCAGGCCAAGAAGCCAAACATGTAGTAATCACCGAAAAGCACAGAAAATACACAAATGACTCTCAAGAACCTCTTAACTAACCCAGCTATCCAGGCTACTCACACGAGGAGACCTAAAGGGGAATCCAGACGAACTGGACTGTAAGCTAGGGTTTGAAACTGGCGTTGAATACCAAGGAATCACAAGAGAGAGCACACTAGAACAAGAAATATGTGGAAGTAGGTAATAGGATCGCAAGATACCACACAGAGGAGTTAGGGTTTCAGAATTATACCAGAGCTGACTCTCCCAGGCAGGAGAAAGGCCGGACTTACCTAAAAAACACCTTGCCCGTCCGAGGTGAATTGGCACAGCCCTTACCGACGGTGGGGTGAGGTGAATGAGGGTTGGGAAATGCCCCTGGCTAGGGAACTTTGCTCTGATACCACTGTTGGGTATCGTGTCTAGCCAGGGGTTCACCTTCTTAGTTCCCGACCCTTGAGGTTCACCCTCACTGTTGCTCAAGCAACTAGGGTTCTCAATCTTGCTTGATTGAGACTTTGGGGGATCTCAGATTATTTTATCTTCAAAGACTTCTTGAGGGGCAAAGATCTACAAAGTAAAATGGTTAGAACGAGCAGCAATATCAAGCAAAATAAAGCAGAAGCCAGAAAATCAGAGATTTGAGAAGGGGGAAAGATGTATCTCTAGGACACTTAGGCTCAGATCTTTCCCGTCGGGGGCGCTGCAACTTCCGGCGACAACAACTTAGGCCACAAAGGGGATTTCAAGTGGGATCAGTGGCTCAAAGCTCTCTTGTAATACCCCGAATCTTTTTTAAATTTAAATTATTATTTGCAAAATTAAATTATTTATTTTGTAATATTTATTGCTTATGATTTAAATGTTTACAGGTTGTCCAATTCGGAGCAACGATGCGCCCCTACTAAAGAATAAATGAAAGAAAAATTATGCAATACAGTGAAATAAATTTTAAAACTTTGAAAAGATCGAGTATCGGGCCAGATGAATAAACTTTCATAATTTAAATCATAAGTATTCAAGAGTTGAGATTTAATAAAGTCATATAAGAATAGTAATAATAATAACAATGGTGATATAAACTAAGATAAATGAGGAAAGGGAATTGGAGGGTAGATAAATAAAATATTAATTTTGATAAAAAAAACAAAAGGAAAAGAAAAAGAAAGGTGAACATGTCATAGATATTTTTATCATAAATTGAAAATAATAGATATTGCATATTATATATATATCTCTCTCTCCTTCTCCATTATTCTAGAAAATTCTCTCTCTCTCATAGAAAATAGAAATAAAAAAGAGGATAAATGACTTCTCTTTCATTCTCTCTCTCTTCGATTTCTCTAGCTTTCATTTTCTTCTCAATTCTACAAATTAAGAACATTAACTCTTCTCTATTTCATTCTCTACTTCCCTCCCCAATTATTGAAAGAAGATTTCACACACACTAGCTCTATATCTTTCCCGTCGATTTTCTCCCAAGCAAGGTAATTCTTCTTCTTTCCCTCTTTTCCTTTCTCGTTCCTTGGATATTGGGTGGTGACTGTTGAATGATTAAGGAAGTTTGGTTACTTTGGTGGTAGGGTAATGAGAGTTTGATAGAAGTAGCAATTCATGGAGGAATTAGTGTTCTTAATTAGGTTGTTGTAGATACCATGTTTTATTTCTTTTAATTTCTTGAAAGTATGAGCATGGGTTAATTGTAAGTTATATAATTTTGTAGCTTGGGGTTTTGATCTGTATCATGTATAAGTCCTTGACAATGGAAGAAGATGAGGATTTAATTGTATAAATTAAAGGGAAAAACATACAATCCCCAAATCTGTTTTTGGGCAGCACATATACCCCTACTTCGATTGAAAATCTGATTTCTTGGAGTTGTTTCTGGATGTCTAGAGTATTTCATAGTTGTAGGTTATCGTCTTAGCTTTCATTTGAAACTTGAATCGGGTTAATACAAATTTTGTAGACGAAGTTACAATCATTTTACCAAAACCTATCAGTTTTTCCGAACAGGTTTATTTCGTTAATTTAATTCGACTTTTCAGCCTTTTTAATGTCAGAATCTGGGAATGCCTATTTCAGTAACAGTTTTAGATATACCTCTTAGGATTCTACAGGACTTGGAATTACTTGATTTGGATTTTTAGTTGATGAGATATGGGCGATTTACTAAAACTGGTACATGAGACGAAAATAAGGGGAGATGCTTTCAAGTGTTGGGGTTTGAAATATTCATGTTGATTTTTGGTCGATTTTAAGGGTTTTGACATTGTATAATCACAATTTGTATGATCTTGAATTATTATAAATTGCTATGTCAAGTCTTAAATCTTAATAAACTGTGATATAATCTTAAGAATTTCATAAAATGTCTTAAACCCATAATTTGGGAAGAAATTAAAGTTAAACTTAAAATTTCATATGAATGAGCATATGACTTGAGTTTTTCCTTAGAAGGTGTGTGCTATGTTACTACACTTAAATTCATAAATATAACAAATGCTTCTAATGAGTTCAAGATTATCTTAAATTATGTTTATTGTTGAATTTAGATTCTTAATTTTATTTAAAGGGCCTTGAAATATCCAAATGATATAAGATGATTTATAGTTGTAAAATATGATAAACTTAGGCAAATAATTATCTTAAAGACCCCGGTAACTAAAGAAAGAATTTTAAAGTGCTAGGAGTGGCGCAATCGGAGCTCGAAGACGGACAACAACTTGAAGCTGTAAGAGGTTTACTTTGATCTTCATTCGAGGTGGGGTTTACTTCTATCTGTAAGCGTAGTTGTTACATGGTTATAATCATTGTTGTGTCGTGTATCATGCTTATGAATTAATGTGGCCCACAAGGGGTTCATGATCCACAAGGGATCGACGAAGTCGATTGCCCACAAGGGGTAGGCCCACAAGGGGTCAGGTCCACAAGGGACCGAGACTAGTCTCAATGTGTCAACTACGTTTATGTGTTCATTTGTATGATGCATTACATAATTGGTTATAGCTGCTTGCAGTGTATTCCCCACTAAGTATGTTTACATGCTCATGCCCTATTTATGTTGATGTTTTTCAGGTTAAGGAGTCGAAAGGCGGAGCAGGTGGGAAATGACCACTATGTTCTCCCAGTTACACGCATTTATAACATTTGCTATTACTAACTTATCTTGATTGTATTTTGGATAATTTGACCATCTTTGATAATTATGGTGGGATGTGACCCAAGTTTTATGCTTTTTCTTATTTAATGTTGTGGTAGGTTGTTACCCAACTAGAAAATATATATTTTATTTTGCAAAAATTATTAAGGGATTATGAATTACTAGATGAATTTTAATTTTCAAAATTTCTCTTGATTTATATGACATATATTAGGCAGGTTAGGAAGGTTCTCTTCCACTCCATTATGACATAAACATAGATAGATATTTTTATTTTAAATTTTTATTTTTCATTCTTAACTACTTTCAAGCTTCCGCATTATATTTTATAATATTTGATACGAAGAAATGATTTTTAGTAGCGTTCTTATTCACTAGGAATTGGGGCGTTACAGAAGTGGTATCAGAGCAGGTCTACGCTCCTGTAGACTTGCATCTTTTGTTAAATGTTATATTTAAGTTTTGTCTTGATATATTTGTTCATGATTTTGAAATTGGGAGAATATGTGGTTCATGACCGCTGCTCGACTCCGACTCCAAGGTAACATGTATTTATATTATTTTTATAAATGTTATGATTAAAGTTTGGTGTGAGCATGAGATGTTTGTGTCGGGAAAAGTTTGAAAGTGTGATCATATCATGATGCATTATGTGAAAGATTAATTTTGTCCACAAGGGACAAAGAATGATTATTATGGTTTTCTTGCTATGATCATTTATGATGGCTTATGTGCCCGACACATTCTTTACAGAGATTTATTTATGAGTATTTGAAAGAGCTTTTAAACTTTTTGGAAAACGTAACAGGCTATGAATTGAAATGCCTTATTGATTATGAATTTTATGTTACTCTACAAGTCATCCTCGAGATATAACCTTTAGGAATTAGACTTTTTGAGTGAGTTGCACAATTAGATGATAGGACAAAATGCCCATTCGACCTTCATTTAGACGGAATGACACATATGTACAAAAAAAAACAGAGAGTGAGTCCTACATATATCAATAACATAGTCGACTTCATGTGTGGCTTCATACTCACTACGTATGAGCTTATTTAACAATAGAAAACGCAAGCATCTACCAGATGCAAGTGCAACACACCTAGTTAAATGGTCACGATGTTATTTTCAACAACCTCACGATGGAGTTTCTAAGGTAAAAGATGTAGGAAGAGTCTAGCGTAACGAAATAGGATTCATTCAATAGCTGCGATACGCACTTAAACGGAAACATCAAGGATTGAAGAAAGGACAAGAATTCGTCACGAAATCAGAGTGGCATCCTGCCGCATGACATGTGAAGCAAACAAAGACTTGCAATGCCGAAAATTAAATATTTGTTTGACGAGATTAAAGGAGACAGCTTATTTTGAATGATCAACTTAAGACATCTTTATGGACTTGATGGTTCGTGTATGTCACTCAGTACTTGATCAGTTCATGATCATTTTCTTCAACAGTATCTTAGTACACTCAAGCAACAAAGCAACACACACGACATCTCAAGTTCGTCTCCGAAACCTTTAGGAAAGGGAAGTTGTATGCAATATTCTAAAAGTAGAAATTTTCGATAGATCAAGTTGTTTCTAAAGCATGTGGTGATAAGAAGTAGAATAGATATTGATTGAGTTAAGGTAGACAAGTAGAATAGAAATTGATCCAGTTAAGGTAGAAATGATGATTAATTGGAGGATTTCAACAAATGCGAACGATGTGAGGAGCTTCCTCGGAATGGCGAGATACTATCGAATATTTCTAGATTAATTTTCCAATATCGTCAACTCGTTGACAAACCTAACATAGGAAATATATATATATATATATAAACATATTCTTATAGAATAAGCAGTATGAAAGGAGCTTCCAAAAGATAAAGTAACGTTTAGTGACACTCCCGATGTTGACCGTACATGATCGTACCAAATGACTCGTCAGCCACACCGATGTCTTGAAGCAAGGACATGGATGAATAAAAATGCAACACGGCATAGTTGTAGAAATCATTTTAAAATAAATAAGTTGCACCAGCAAAATATCCAATACACGACTCAGAGCTCGCCGCGGTGGTTCGCGCATTGAATGTATGGCAACATTATCTTTATCGAAGCACGTGTGAAATCTACATCAACCACGAGAGCCTAAACTACATTTTCACCCGAAAGGAGCTAAATTTATGACAAAGAAAATGGTTGGAGCTAGTTAAAGATTATGATTGCACAATTTACTATCTTCGTGGAAAGGTGAATGTCGTTGCCGATGCACTTAGCCGAAAGAGTTATCTCATAGCGATACTCATAAAGCAGACGCATCCAATTAGAGAGTTTGAGAAGCTGAACTTAAAAGTGGTGGTTCCACCTAACACCACAATGGGAGTCTTGGCTGCACTTGTGGTTCGACCGATGGTACGTGATTGAATTTGTGAGGCTCAAAGCAATGATCCGTTTCTATGCGAAATGAAGATGAGCTCTGTATAAGACTATCCAAGGGTTTGCGGTGGCGAATGATGGAACACTTCATTTTGAAGGAAGATTATGCGTTCCAAGGAATGAGGAGTTAAGACACGAGATACTTGAAGAATCTCACATCACTCCATATTCCGTGCACCCCAAGAGGAACCAAGATGTACAATGATCTGAAGACAATCTACTCATGGTAGAACATAAAAAAGATCCATCACCCAGTTTGTAGTGAGATGTATCACGTATCAACAAGTGAAAGTCGAGCATCAACACTCTTCCGGATTACTAAACCCACTGGAGATTCTCGAGTTAAAAAGAAAGCATATCGTATGACTTCGCAGTAGGACTACCTCGTATGGTCATAGGTCATCATGTAATCTCAATTGTTATGAATAGGGTGACAAAGTCGATCATTTGGCTCAACTTTATATCGATGAAATTGTAAGACTACGTGGCATTCCAGTATCGATTGTGTTTGATCGTAATACCAGATTTACCTTTAAATTTTGGAGAAGTTTCCAATTAGCCTTAGGCACCAAGTTAAAATTTAGCATAGCTTATCATCCGTAGTCTGACGAGTAGTTAGAAAGAACGATCCAAATCTTGGAAGACATGTTACAGGCCTGAGTGCTGGACTTCGGGAGAGGCTAGGAGAATCATCTAGCACGGGTTGAGTTCTCCTACGACAATAGCTATCAAGCAACAATATGAATGGCGCCCTATGAAGCACTACATGGAAGAAAATGTAGATCACCAATCCATAGCAAGCAACGAATTTTGGGACCCGAAATCGTAGAGAAGACTGTTGAAGTGATCGCAAAGATTCGGAAAAGAATTAAACAACCCAAGATCATTAAAAGTCATACGCTGATTCGAAGCAAAACGACGTGCATTTTGATGTTGGAGACAGAGTGTTCTTGAAGATAGCGCTAATGAAATTTGTGATCAGACTTGGTAGAAAGGGAAAGTTACAACCCCGGTACGTGGGACCATTCCAGATACTTGAAAATATTAAAAATGATGCTTATCGCCTAGCCCTATCCCTAGACTTAGCAGGTTAATTTGGAGGACGAAATTATTTTAAGGGGGTAGGATGTAATACCCCGAATCTTTTTTAAATTTAAATTATTATTTGCAAAGTTAAATTATTTATTTTGTAATATTTATTGCTTATGATTTAAATGTTTACAGGTTGTCCAATTCGGAGCAACGATGCGCCCCTAGTAAAGAATAAATGAAAGAAAAATTATGCAATACAGTGAAATAAATTTTAAAACTTTGAAAAGATCGAGTATCGGGCCAGATGAATAAACTTTCATAATTTAAATCATAAGTATTCAAGAGTTGAGATTTAATAAAGTCATATAAGAATAGTAATAATAATAACAATGGTGATATAAACTAAGATAAATGAGGAAAGGGAATTGGAGGGTAGATAAATAAAATATTAATTTTGATAAAAAAAACAAAAGGAAAAGAAAAAGAAAGGTGAACATGTCATAGATATTTTTATCATAAATTGAAAATAATAGATATTGCATATTATATATATATCTCTCTCTCCTTCTCCATTATTCTAGAAAATTCTCTCTCTCTCATAGAAAATAGAAATAAAAAAGAGGATAAATGACGTCTCTTTCATTCTCTCTGTCTTCGATTTCTCTAGCTTTCATTTTCTTCTCAATTCTACAAATTAAGAACATTAACTCTTCTCTATTTCATTCTCTACTTCCCTCCCCAATTATTGAAAGAAGATTTCACACACACTAGCTCTATATCTTTCCCGTCGATTTTCTCCCAAGCAAGGTAATTCTTCTTCTTTCCCTCTTTTCCTTTCTCGTTCCTTGGATATTGGGTGGTGACTGTTGAATGATTAAGGAAGTTTGGTTACTTTGGTGGTAGGGTAATGAGAGTTTGATAGAAGTAGCAATTCATGGAGGAATTAGTGTTCTTAATTAGGTTGTTGTAGATACCATATTTTATTTCTTTTAATTTCTTGAAAGTATGAGCATGGGTTAATTGTAAGTTATATAATTTTGTAGCTTGGGGTTTTGATCTGTATCATGTATAAGTCCTTGACAATGGAAGAAGATGAGGATTTAATTGTATAAATTAAAGGGAAAAACATACAATCCCCAAATCTGTTTTTGGGCAGCACATATACCCCTACTTCGATTGAAAATCTGATTTCTTGGAGTTGTTTCTGGATGTCTAGAGCATTTCATAGTTGTAGGTTATCGTCTTAGCTTTCATTTGATACTTGAATCGGGTTAATACAAATTTTGTAGACGAAGTTACAATCATTTTACCAAAACCTGTCAGTTTTTCCGAACAGGTTTATTTCGTTAATTTAATTCGACTTTTAAGCCTTTTTAAAGTCAGAATCTGGGAATGCCTATTTCAGTAACAGTTTTAGATATACCTCTTAGGATTCTACAGGACTTGGAATTACCTGATTTGGATTTTTAGTTGATGAGATATGGGCGATTTACTAAAACTGGTACATGAGACGAAAAACAGGGGAGATGCTTTCAAGTGTTGGGGTTTGAAATATTCATGTTGATTTTTGGTCGATTTTAAGGGTTTTGACATTGTATAATCACAATTTGTATGATGTTGAATTATTATAAATTGCTATGTCAAGTCTTAAATCTTAATAAACTGTGATATGATCTTAAGAATTTCATAAAATGTCTTAAACCCATAATTTGGGAAGAAATTAAAGTTAAACTTAAAATTTCATATGAATGAGCATATGACTTGAGTTTTTCCTTAGAAGGTGTGTGCTATGTTACTACACTTAAATTCATAAATATAACAAATGCTTCTAATGAGTTCAAGATTATCTTAAATTATGTTTATTGTTGAATTTAGATTCTTAATTTTATTTAAAGGGCCTTGAAATATCCAAATGATATAAGATGATTTATAGTTGTAAAATATGATAAACTTAGGCAAATAATTATCTTAAAGACCCCGGTAACTAAAGAAAGAATTTTAAAGTGCTAGGAGTGGCGCAATCGGAGCTCGAAGACGGACAACAACTTGAAGCTGTAAGAGGTTTACTTTGATCTTCATTCGAGGTGGGGTTTACTTCTATCTGTAAGCGTAGTTGTTACATGGTTATAATCATTGTTGTGTCGTGTATCATGCTTATGAACTAATGTGGCCCACAAGGGGTTCATGATCCACAAGGGATCGACGAAGTTGATTGCCCACAAGGGGTAGGCCCACAAGGGGTCAGGTCCACAAGGGACCGAGACTAGTCTCAATGTGTCAACTACGTTTATGTGTTCATTTGTATGATGCATTACATAATTGGTTATAGCTGCTTGCAGTGTATTCCCCACTGAGTATGTTTACATGCTCATGCCCTATTTATGTTGATGTTTTTCAGGTTAAGGAGTCGAGAGGCGGAGCAGGCAGGAAATGACCACTATGTTCTCCCAGTTACACGCATTTATAACATTTGCTATTACTAACTTATCTTGATTGTATTTTGGATAATTTGACCATCTTTGATAATTATGGTGGGATGTGACCCAAGTTTTATGCTTTTTCTTACTTAATGTTGTGGTAGGTTGTTACCCAACCAGAAAATATATATTTTATTTTGCAAAAATTATTAAGGGATTATGAATTACTAGATGAATTTTAATTTTCAAAATTTCTCTTGATTTATATGACATCTATTAGGCAGGTTAGGAAGGTTCTCTTCCACTCCATTATGACATAAACATAGATAGATATTTTTATTTTAAATTTTTATTTTTCATTCTTAACTACTTTCAAGCTTCCGCATTATATTTTAAAATATTTGATACAAAGAAATGGTTTTTAGTAGCGTTCTTATTCACGGGGCGTTACATCTCCATCTCACTTTCAAAGTTTAAGCTCTCAATTTCTCCCAACTCACAGCCAAATAGGAACTAGATGGACAATATTCCGGCTAAAGAATTAGAGAAGAAATTGCAGAGCACAACACAGAACTAGAGATCAAAGATGAGGCTTGAAGAAGAAGGAGTGAGCGGCGCAACTTAAGTAGAGAGATTAGGGTTCTAAGTATAGAAGATTAGGGTTGGGGTAATATATATGGGAGGTACCGGGTAATGGGCTAGGGTTAAGTTGCTGGGCTCAGAAATGTTTGGGCCAGAATAAAATAAAAGGAATTGGGCCAGAGAAATAAATAAAAAGCAATTGGGCCATTCTCCACAAAAACAAACACGAAACAAAATGTGAAATCTATATGATCGACGGGGGTTGATCCTTGAGCGGACTCCGATACTCAAATCAGTAATAGACAAATAAAAAAAATACACAAAGTGATAAAATAAAGGTAAATTGAGAGAATGGTCATGAAATAAGTAGCTAGATATGGAACACTATTCCCAGGTTTGCTCTGTGAAGCTCGTTCGAGCATAGATTTGTTTTTCATATAAGCTCAATGAGGGATTTCCCGTGATTATATACAGCATTATGTTTTATTGTCTTAATGGCCGATGCTTCTCTTGCGTTTCTTAGCATTCTTTTATAGGAGTCAGGCCCTCTTACACCTCCTTAGGATTTTTCTTGGACTCAACCCAAGCCCATGTCTCTATAGCTCATCCCATTTCCAGATTTTCGGGATTGATGCCTATTTCCCCACATGACTCAATCCCTTATCTTTGCCCCTCACACATGACCTAGGATGTGCTATGATTTATGACTAGCCTTGAAGGTGGGCTTCGAATATGGGCCTTAAGGGTAGGACTCAAGGGTAGGCTTCAATGGTGGGCATGGACAGGATATTTTTGTACCCTTACAATTAGTCCTTCATTACTGGACTTTGCATGGTGAGGTTGAGTAATTAATTTGACTCTATATTTGGCATCTACGTCATATATATCCTCATTGTATATGGTGGTGACAAAGAGTCTTCATTTTCTCGGTGGGGATTGAGTGGCTACTTTAAGTTTTTTTTATGTCAGAAGATTATCTCGAGTCGCTACCAGGTCTAATGGGGTCACGTAAACCGTAATTTAACTCGAAGAGAACATATGGAGTCTCTAATTCTAAGGGGTCATTTAGAACGAAATTGCAGAAAGTAAAGTACACAAAGAATTGGTAATCCTGTTTAATCAATCGATCTATGTCAGGGGACTTGTCAGGTCCATAGGAAACAAGTCACTACTCCGATGCAATGTTTACTTAGGGTAGTACACACAGCTACCTTCCCATCACTCGAGACCCTTTCTACCTGTACACCCTCTTTATATGAATTAAACTGTGATATTCCTCACAACTTAGACTCTCTCTATCTAGTTTCCACATATATTATCTCCCAAGAAATCTATTGACAGTGTATGAAAAGTGTTTCAAGACACGATGACTAGAACACTGAACTCTAGCCTAAACTGATGACCGAAGCTAATGTGGATCTTTAAACAATTTTGAGCTCTTGCTGAACCTCTCTACTTCAAATCTTTAGCTCTATTTTATGTCTCTAACAAGTTCTGATCACAGGCTATTTATAAGACAATATATAGTCTTAACAAAGAAACAGAAGTCCTAATCCTATCAGATGTCTAATGAGGAAAATTTCCTTAATTAAACAAATCCTTGATCCGCAAACAACCTTGTTAATGATGTTCTTTCATCATGAGACTTTTGCCTTATCTTCAATCACGTGCTTTTCAAGCTGATTAAGACATCTTCTATAACACTCTTGAATCTTTTCTTCGAACAACTTTGTTCGATTGTTTACTTTCACCTAAACTGCAAGTGTACAGTGAGGCTTCTAGCATAACAATGAATAATGTCATATCCACAGTGATTTAATAATTAATCTACTAATTATCTTAATCTAATTTTCTATAGTTATCTAAACTACCAATCATGGTTGAATTTAATTACTAAATAAATGAAAATACTGAAATAGTAAAAGTCACCACAGAAATAAACACAGATGAAGTAAACAATGAAGAGGAAATGCATTCTAGGATTGGAAATTTCTTATTTAATCTATTCTTCCAATTATTTAATTTAGCATCTATGTTGGGATTTAAGTCATGCTAGAACAACCACTCTAGTATTCTAAACATTCTCTCGATGTTTCTAAATTGTAGATTACACAAAAAAATATTAACTTGTACATTCAATACCTATCATGAAACTCCTAACAGTCCCAAAGACTTATTTTTCTCTAAATTAATCGCAACTCTGTCGAGTGATATTGATTAACCAGCTAATTATTCCAGACCTTATGTTAAAACTCATCTCCTGATTTATGAATTAACACATCAGATTGCATCATTTGGTGATAAGGTAAATAATACAGATAAACCTAGGAATAATCAAAACATGATCAAACCATACACACCAAATAAAATAAATCAATAGAACTTCATAAATAAATCATAATCCAACCCTAGAATACTAGGGTTTTAGCTATTAACGGCAAAATGACTAACTAAAATAATCCACAAAGAAAACATTGTATTTCTATGAATAGAAAAAATAAAACCGGATGATTTAATTAGTCGGTGCGGCTATGCCACGGTTGCAACCCGCCGGAAAGGCGACGATGGCCACCTTTTTTGACAATCTCGTCCTTATCCATTTCTTGTCTGCTCGAGCCCAATTTTTAATATGTTGTGTATTTAATTACGTATTTCATTTTGTCTCTTGAAGTCATCATCATTTGGGGATCATAAATAAGCCAAACGATCGGAAAACATTGGTAGACGCTATTACCGATCAGTTTCAATTTTTTGAGGTTTCAGGGCCTTTCGAGGTCCTGAAAAAAAAAACATTTCTTTTGAAAAATTGTCCGAAATATTATTTTATGTTGGAATAGTATGTTGTTGAATTTTATTTTTAAAGATCCTGTCATTTATACTTTTGCCTAAAGCGATTAAACTATTTTAATTTTATTTTGAAGGTATGAGTTCTCGAAAAATTTCCAAACTTATATGTTTTAATTCATGTATGATAAGATTATCTTTCTA
Organism: Perilla frutescens; assembly: GCA_026008535.1. Classification (NCBI taxonomy): domain Eukaryota; kingdom Viridiplantae; phylum Streptophyta; class Magnoliopsida; order Lamiales; family Lamiaceae; genus Perilla; species Perilla frutescens. The sequence continues at coordinate 32,913,316 of BRKX01000009.1, forward strand.
CTTATTTTGAAATTTTTATAAGTATTGTAACAACTCGATCCCGAGATTTAGGACGGGGATGTTATGTGGAAAAATAGAAGGGGTTACCTGAGGCATGTCTTAGGATAAGAGAGGGGTTACCTCAAATATTCCGCTAAGTATGTGAGAGGGTTACCTAACAGTGACTCCCTGGTGATCAAATGATCACAACCTTGTGACATAAATGCCACTACCAGGTAACCTGAAGGTTACAATGAGTGTGCGAGGGGATTACCCAATAGTTACTCTCCTTAAACTTATCAATAATTCATCTTTAGTGACTTGAAGGCCACAACATGATAATTTAATATCACTGTTCTTTGAGATCAATATCCTGCTTAACAATAATTGAATCTCAACATTCAATTCTCAACCTCAAAACCTCAACATTCAATTCTCAATATTCAATCCTTAATAGTCAATCCTGCTGGCATAGATTATAACCTAGAATGAATCATCTAGATCGTATTCATCAATCAATACTATAGCCTTAATGCCTATGAGGGATACTATAATCAACCTACAAGGCATCATTCATCTAAATAACTTTTCTAATCAATAATGTCAATACCAAAGTTAACTTATGATCATGATCATCTATAACTCATATCAATTAGCTATATGATATCACATTATATCAAATCACATCATATAGTATCAACTCAAGACCTCAAACAATAATTAACATAATCATGTCAAATAATAACTTCCTTTCTTTGTACAGAGACTAATCAGGTAGAGCATAAAACATTTTATTGGATAATTCACTTTGCCCTATCATGCTTCTAGAGCTCTCTAACTTAAACAATAGATTAGGTTTAGAATCACCCACCTCAATGATGATCACTGACGGCACGATAACCTCAAAACTAGCTTCATTAATCCTAGCAGGCTTTGCAGGTGCTACAAGGGTTGATCTTCGACTCAGAACATCCATTATATTTTCAAGATTTAATCTACTATAAATTGAGCTATTATTTACTTTAATTCTTTTCTAAAATAGATTGAGTAACTCTAGAGACCTCAAATTATTCCGACTCAGAGGGAAATAAATTCCAAAACGTCATTTTTGATTTTATCCCACCAACTGATTTGACATAGGTCTCTTTCCATAACTTGTCATTTTATTCAGCTGACCTCGATTGCACTTTTCACTTGCCCAAAAATTATGACAATAATACGGGACACTCTTATACATACGAGGACTAAATATTGATACTTTGAGAATTTTTCGATAACCCATGCTTCCGACACAAAAATAACTGCTTTAATTAAATAAGTGAAATTATTCAAAACTCAATACGAGATCATAAAATTTGGCAGGCTTATAGGAAATAATTTTTGGAATAACTTTTCAGAAGAAACTTTTTCGATTTGGTGACCCAAAATAGGCGAAAATGGGCAAAAACCGAATTTTTTTCAATTTAGCTGCTGCCTCTTCGGACTTTTCGTTTCGGTCCATTTCTTACCCTATCGAGCTAGAATTTTAATATGTTGTGTATTTTAATTAATGCTTCATTTCGTATGATGAGTCCGTCATCGTCGGTGGCCAGAAACCGACCAAATTGAATGAAAATGTGAATAGTAATTATGCACCGACCAGTTTCGGTTTTTGCCCATTTTTGCATATTTCAGGTTGCCAAATCGAAAAAGTTTCTTCTGGAAAGTTCTTCCAAAAATTATTTCCTATATGTCTGCCAAGTTTCATGATCTCGTATCGAGTTTTGAATAATTTCAATATTCACATAGAATTCAATCAATCATTTCATTAAAAGACAGGTCTGCAGAGTTGCAAGCCTGCTGTGATACCATCCGTGACAGCTCGGTCTCGAGAATTAAGACGCGGATGTTATGTGGAAAAATATTGTTTAATTGGAAATCCAAGGGGGTATTTCTAGAAACGAACTAAGTTAGCGCCTCAAAAATTTAGGTAGCATAACCTTATAACTAAAACAAAATCAACGTTTTCAAACATATTGAAGAAGTTTAATGATTCAATCAAGTCAAAGGGATGCCTATTCATAGGCTAATCAGAATTTAAACAGAATCCAATAACTAACGAATATGAATTTGGCTATTTAAATAAACAAGACCTTTTCATAGGTCACAAGATCTAAGACCCATCAATAGGTCAGAGGTAAATAAATCATACTATCCCATTTATAGGACGGAAGCAAGAGAACAACTTAAGATTTGCTATAGGTTAACTAAAATTAAGCAGAATCAACATGCTTGAAAAGTAAAGCCTCTTCATAGGTGAAAGACAAATTAACAAACATGCACATTAAAATGTGGGATTTTTCATTGGATAAATTATATAGTTAAGCGTATGAAATATGCTAATTCGAAAGTCAACAATTGTTCATAATCAGAGTATCAAAAGTGTAACAACAAAATACCATTAGACATCAAAGTAGCAAGAAACATAGTGGGAATAATGGTAGTAAACCACGATCTCACAGCCAATCCACTTTCATAGCCACCATCCACCTTTCCATCTCAACCTGAACAATATTTGAAAAAGAGGGCGTGAGTAATAATGCAATCAGTGGGGTTTTATGTGAAAACTCTTTAAAACTTTAGAAATATCTAACATTAACTGGCAGCATATGGGAAGCAAATCGCAAAAGCCCTTCCCATATCTGCAATACCTTTTACTTCTTCTGGGTCCATCCTGGCTCAAACCTGCTGTCTACTGCACCCTGAGGCATGTCTTAGGATAAGAGAGGAGTTACCTCAAATATTCCACTGAGTATGTGAGGGGGTTACCCAGCAGTGAACTCCCTGGTGATCAAAAGATCACAACCTGGTGACCTAAAGGCCACTATCTGGTAACCCGAAGGTTACAATGAGTATACGAGGGGATTATCCGGTAGTGGCTCTCCTTAAACTCATCTTTAGTGACTCGAAGGCCACAACAAGATAATGTAATATCACTGTTCTTTGAGTTCAATATCTTGCTTAACAGTAATTGAATCTCAACATTCAATTCTCAACTTTAAAACCTCAACATTGAATTCTCAACATTCAATCATCAATAGTCAATCCTGCTAGCATAGATCATAACCTATAATGAATCATCTAGGTCGTTTTTCTCATTCAATACTATAACCTTAATGCCTATGAGGGATACTATAATCAACCTACAAGGAATCATTCATCTAAATAACTTTCCTCATCAATAATATCAATACCAAAATTAATTTATGATCATGATCATCTATATCTCATATCAATTAGCTATATGATATCAGATCATATCAAATAACATCATTCAGTATCAACTTAAGAGCATAAACAATAATTAACATAATCATGTCACATATTAACTTCATTTCTTTGTACAAAGACTAATCGGGTAGAGTATAAAGTATTTTATTGGATATTTCACTTTACCCTATCATATTTCTAGAGCTCAGTAGCTCAAACCATATATTAGGTTTAGAATCACCTACCTCGATGATGATCACGTGATGACACGATAACCTCAGAAATAACTTGATTAATCTGAGTAGGCTCTGCAAGTTCTATAAGGGTCGATCTTCGACTCAGGACATCCATTATATTTTAATGATTTAATCTACTATAAATTGAGCAATTATTTAATTTAATTCTTTTCTAAAATAGATTGAGCGACTCTAGGGTCCTCGAATAATTCCGACACAGAAGGAAATAAATTCCAAAATGTCATACTTGATTTAATGACACCAACTGATTTGACATAGCTCTCTTTCCATAACTTGCCATTTTATTCAGCTGACCTCGATTGCACTTTTCACTTACCCTATCAAGCTAAAATTTTAATATGTTGTGTATTTTAATTAGTGCTTCATTTCGTATATTGAGTGCGTCGTCATCGGTGGCCGAAAACTGGCCAAATTGTCGGAAAATGTGAATAGTAATTATGCACTGATCAGTTTCGGTTTTGTCCGTTTTCACCTAATTCAGGTCTCCAAATTGAAAAAGTTTCTTTTTGAAAGTTCTTCCAAAAATTATTTCCTATATGTCTGCGAATTTACATGATCTGGTATCGAGTTTTGAATAATTTCAATATTTACATAGAATTCAATCAATCATTTCAATAAGAGACAGGTCTGCAGAGTTGCAAGCCTGCTCTGATACCATCAGTGATAGCTCGGTCCCGAGAATTAGGATGAGGATGTTATGTGAAAAATAGAAGCAAACATGTAGTTTAATTAGAAATCCAGAGGGGTGTTTCTAGAAACAATCTAAGCTAGCGCCTCAAAAATTTAGTTAGCATAACCTTATAACTGAAAGGAAATCTACGTTTTCCAACATATTAAAGAAGTTAAATGGTTCAATCAAGTCAAAGGGATGCCTATTCATGGGCCAATCAGAATTTAAATAGAATTCAATAACTAACAAATAGGAATCCGACTCTTTAAATAAACAAGACATTTTCATAGGTCACAACCTCTACGACCTATCAACAGGTAAGAGGCAAATAAATCATTGATGTGTTGTCGTTTCGCGCTCAAAAATATATTTGTAAACTCCCGTGCCCACAGCGAGCGTAGCTAGCCAATGAGTACGGATCGATCCCACAGAGAGCTATTGCGATTCTATCTTCAAGTAACCAATCACAAAGGGGGTTTGATGTTGTCACTAAACCGAATTTAAATCTGCAAAAGAAACAAACGAAAATATCAAATAACAAAAGGTTCTGGCATTTGAATTAGAATTTGGTTTAAACCTAAAACAACTCGATCATGGACACACCGATTTTCATACATGATAGGTCATCTAATTATGGTGACTGGATTCCTCTCTGTGTCTCTTCATCCATCCTTTCATTTTAGGTTTGCAAGTGATTCCTCTTCGATTAAACCCCTAACCAGTTACCCACCTCCCGATTCCTCCAAGAGATGTAAGCAAACAAGCAGCAGTGTGCCGTAGACGGACCCAGATCTATTGTGTTCAACTGATTCCTCTTGTGCCCACAACACCCCATTAATTCACTTATTACTATATGAACCGACACACAGTCACGAGTCGCCAATTCAATTAATAGTGGTGTGCCCTCTTTAACTAACGATTGATCAGCCACATTGGGCACTTCAGACACACACTCATGTGGAACAAGGCTCAAGAATCAACAGAAACTTATCATGCATTACTATGCCCATTTTGACCTCACGAGTCCAGATTTATGCTCAAACCAATTTCATTGTTCAAATGCCAGAATTAATGATCTAGCCGAGAAGGCTAGACATAATTGAAATTGCAGAAATTAAAGACATAAAATAAACAAAAACTTACTAAATTAATTAAGTAGAAACTCGACTCCAATGTCGAGAAGCATAAATATATCCTAAGTCCCGAAGGTTTAAGACCTTTTGGATTGTTTTTGGCTGCCTCAACAGCGTACTGAAAATGAAATGCAGAAATATAAAATGTAGAATTGTTTCAGACTGTCTAAAGATTGTTTTCCCAGTGAATAAACTTGCTTAAATAGTTACATTTCCGAGTGGAGTTTCCCCCACAGGCGGGGGTCTTCTGCTGAAATTCCGGAACGACGTGCCCTCTCTGATCTTGTCTGGATAAGCTTCAGCTTTATCAAATACCTATTTTTTAGGGATTGCTCTTATCTCCTTCGATTGAGCTTATCTCTTTGTTGCAGCGCCTTCTAGGAGTCCAGCTTAGCTCCAACTCTCCTTCGGATATGTAGCTATCTTCCACCATCTCTCCTCCAACTAACTTCCGGATTTCACAGGAATGTCTATTTTGACCTGTGGTCGAGTCTGTAGAAGTACTATGGGCACGACATCATCTGTCAGCTCCATCCGTATCTGATATGCCCACTTCACCGACCGAATGTGGGATGAATACTGAAGAAGTCCCCTGTGCCTCTGATGAACATATGTCTGAGATAAACGTGAATAACTGGGCATAAAATGCCCCTTCCGCCAGACTCGACTCTTGGAATGCCCTTTGACCGCAACCTGGTTCTTTTCGTCTCAAAACACACTAAAAAGGACATTTGTAGAAGATAAAATGCCCATTAAAACACGAAATAAATGGACTTATCACACCCACACACTTTAAACATGATTGTCCTCAAGCATGGGGTGCAACGTATCCAGAACAACAAAAGAAAAGAAAAGAGAAAAGAAACAGACTCAAGACACAAGCATGCAAACTGTTCTCAGTGTGGGCACATCAGAAATAATCCAACAAAATGCAAAGTTTCAGCATACCTAAAATAGGTCAAAAATGAGTTTAGCTTGGTGTTCCTCACAGGCTCTCTTCACTCAGTGTATACACTCAATTCGGCTGTAATTATGTACAAATTCATCCCATAAGTTTGCCAAAGTTCTACTGTTCATTCTCTAGAAACCATGATGCATTAGTATCAATAGGGCTTTTTAGGCTACAGTAGGCATTTTAAGTGGGAGGGGTTTTAATTGATTGTACAGACCCCTCCCCAGCTCCTTTCTATTCCCTACCCTACTGTGCCCTGTTCAGGCACTGAATTTTTCTTATTTTTAGGCATTCTGAACACTTAAGACTCGGGGGATTTTTATTCAGACTTTTTTTTTCTTTTTCTTTTTTTTTCTTCTTTTTCTAATCACTTTTTTTCTTTTTTTGTTTTATATTAATTCTTCCCCCTTTCTTTTCTAATCATTCATATATATGCCTTCCCAACACAACTCTCTTTCTCCATTTTTTTCTTTCCAGGTTTTGTAATGCCCTGACTAAGTATAAACCATCCCAAAACAAAATCAACCAGGGCATTTTATAGGCTCAAAGGGGCTGCAAGGGCTGTGTCATTGGTGGGAGTATTTCAGTGGTTCAGCAAAACATGGCCTATCTCATCTACATGTGCATCAATAATTCCCAGAGTTAAACGCAGAACAGAGGCAAATTCTAGAACATCATAAGCACATAATTATTCACACTCATGAATGAAAGAAAACTGTAAAATGAAGCATACAACATATAGACTCAAGTCTCACAGGGCATCCTAAACTCGTTCATCATCCCTATCTTTAATGGGCATGCTAACTTTTCTGTAAATCAATTAAAGTTGGATCATCAAGTGAAATGCCCACACAGACTCACAGAATAGCATGCTTTGACTCAACTACCCACCTACACACTTTGCAACTTGCAAAGTGTGGACACACACTCAAACAAATTAACAACAAATAAAATGGAAAAACAAAACAAAACCTAATGTACAAGGACAGAATGAACCAGGCTAGTCGGTTGCAGGTGTTGGGTAAGAGAACCCAACATGTTTGAAATAGGCTTTCAGGGCTACTTCTATTCGGGTCAGTTTTTCATTGGTCTGGAACTGGGCATTCTCAATCAACTCAAGTCTTCTCATGATCACTGCGACTGGATGCTCCCTCTGCGGTGCCTTCTCTCTGGTGGTTATCTCGATGTACCTGCCATTGCTAAAAGCATGCTCGAGGGGTCTGCCCCCGGCACAAAGAAAACAGGTTTTCCATCCTCATCGTCAACCACATCTTGCATCGTTCTCAAGCAGTTAAGATCAAAATATTCATAGGAAAGGGGGGTTAAATCAGTATCATGCAAATCAAGGAGCCTATGTCTAACAGCAATTTGGGTGATTAATTGTGCACAAGAGATATGATGCCTAGGGTGTGTTTTAATCTCCCTAAAGTGTGCAATGGCCACAGAGCCAGAATTAATTTTGATTTTATGCACTTTGCACCACAAAATAAACAGCTCTTGATTAGTGATTGAATTAGATCTATCCTTACGGCCGAAGAAGTTATAGGCCAACACCCTATGGCAGAATCTCAAAGCATCGTTATTTAAGCAATACCCCTTTGTGGATCCACTTTGAAAAATAGATCCATCCTCAATATCAACCCATTTTGCATCGACTCCTTCTGCAGAGTCGGGCACTACAGTCACGGCATCGATATACTCCTCATCCTGGAGGCCCAAATATGTCATGATGCCCAACAGCATGTTCAAGTCATCAGCCGACATAGAATAACTCCTACCCATCAGTTTAAAAGATAAAATCCTAGTAGATGTAGCAGGCTTATTCACAGCTTTAATTTTCAAGTTTTAGACAAAATCACGGGACAAAGAAGCAAAAATCACACATTCTATATCCAGAAAACACTCCCAACCGATTGCAGAAAACAAGTCCCTTACCTCCTGCTCTATACCAAGAGCTGCGAGCGTCTTACGGTGGACTCCTTTTGAATTTATAATGCCCCTGACTGGTGGCGGGCCACTGCTGGGCTTACTTGGTGTGGGGCTCCCTACCCCTCTGCCCCTTTTGGGCACAGGGGCTGAAGTGCCCTCTTCAGCCTTCCTCTTCCGTGAAAAGGCCTCTCCAGCCAGCTTGGCTCCGGCTTTTACACTCACAGATTTTCCCACCCTTCGCTTGGGTGAGGAGTCCTCCAAGGGCTCTTCAGTTGCTGTCTGAGTTTGGGAGGGCGCGCTGGTTTCTTGCTGCTCCAGCTCTTTTTCGGTATCCCCTTGCTGAGATACTTCTAGCTGCTCGGTTGGCTTTGGAATGGGCTCGCCAACCTTCATTTTTCCCTTTGCTTTCTCCAGTGCCCGCTTGTTGATGTCAGTGGATGCCTCGTCCTCTTCTTACTGTTCAAAAAGCGGTATCTTCTCCGGTTGTGGCTCAGCCTCAATGTCTTCTATTTCAGTCAAATACTTGTCCAAATCAGTATCTCTGTATCCTTCTTCTTCACCCTCTTCTCTTGCTTCAACTTCATCTCCTTCCTCGTCATCCTCCAAGTCCTCGATCTCCACTGATGTCATAGGGGTCGGAGCCTTAACTGGCTTCTTAGCTTTCTTCTATTCAGCCGCTTTTTTAGGCTTTGGTTCAGGCTCTTCAGTAGCCTCTTCCTCCTGCATGCCCTCTGCAGTCGTCTCATCATCTTGCTGCTCTATTTGAGTCGGAGTTGCATAAGTTTGCTCCGTCACCTCAACCTCAGGCGGAAGCTCCTGTTCCGGTGGAGTCTCATTGGAAAGTTTGCTCAAAGTGGCTGCCTCAGACGCAACTTTCTCCTTGGGCTTGGCAGAGGCTTTCTTTATGACCTTGGCTGGAGTGGGCTCTTCAGAGACAGTAGGAGTCTCAAACTCCAAGCGTGCCTTTGGTCCAGCCTTGGGTGCAACCTTCTTCCCTCTGGTCTTCACCATTGTTGAGCTTTTTTAGAGTTTTCAGAGATTAGGGTTACAGAAGAAATCAAGAGAGAGTGTTCTGATTTTTGAAATAGGCGAGTAAAAGTTATAGTGGGGATTCTGTGGGGTAAGACTTTTATATAACAAAAATCACTATTTATGATTTGACTTGAGACTCTTCAGATTCCTTAGGAGTCTCCCGGATCAGTATGCCCTATGCTAATGGATAAGCCTTATCCCCTGAAAAATCGGAACAAACTTTATCTCTTCAGAGTGCCTTACTTCAGAATCCCTATTTCGAAGGGATTTATTTTATCTTCATCTTTCTCTCTCATTATCTAAACCTGCAAACACCATACTTATCCAAAACAAGCGTAAAATTGCTCCCTAAACTAGTTTAATTAACTGGAAAACTTATTTAAAATAAATAAAAATGAATTAGGATAAATAAACACTTGGGCTGCCTCCCAGTAGCGCTCCAGTTATTGTCGTGGGCACGACATCACCCCAGATCAGGCGTAAGTGGGCTCCGCGAGCCAGATCACTGTGACATCTTCATCAGAGTGCCCAAGGTAAGCTTTCACACGGTGACCATTCACTTTGAAGCGCCCTCCAGTATCGAAATTTATTAGCTCAATCGCCCCATTCGGGCATTCTGCATACACTTCAAATGGACCAACCCACTTGGTCTTCAGTCCTCCTCCCATGAGCTTGAACCTTGAGTGATACAAAAGTACTTTCTGTCCTGGGATGAATCTCTTCCTTCGAATTACTTGATCGTGGAGCCTTTTCATTTTTTCCCTGTACAGCACCGAATTATCATAGGCCTCCATTATAATTTCTTCCAGCTCTTGAATTTGAAATTTTCTGAAATGCCTAGCTGCGTCAGGATCCATATTCAGCTTCTGAAGTGCCCATCGTGCTTTATGTTCTAACTCGACTGGCAGATGGAAACACTTTCCAAATCACATCCTGTATGGGGACATCCCAATTGGAGTCTTGAATGCAGTTCGGTATGCCTATAGAGCATCTTCTAGATGAATACTTCAATCTTTTCGGTTTGGAGCCACAACCTTCCCAAGAATGGCTTTAATTTCTCGATTTGAAATTTCAGCTTGACCATTTCCTTGGGGGTGGTAAGGTGTGGTGACCCTATGGTGAACCCCATACTTCTTCAACAATCTTTCCAGCATTTGGTTGTAAAAATTGGTCCATTGCTCACTGATGATGGACCTGGGCACACCAAACCGACTAAAAATGTGGGATTTCAGAAATGCGGCTACTACCCTTGCATCATTGGTAGGAGTAGCCTTTGCTTCTATCCATTTGGACACATAATCAACTGACAGGATAATGTATTGGTTCCCCCTCGAATTTGGAAAGGGTCCCATAAAATCCATTCCCCAAATATCGAAAATCTCCACTGGCATGATTGGTGTCATGGGCATTTCATTTCTTCTTGTGATGTTCCCTACCCTCTGGCACTGGTCACACCTTCTGCAGACATTGTGGGCATCATTGAATATTCTGGGCCAAAAGAACCCACAATCCAAAATTCTCCTCGTTGTTCGGTTTGGTCCGAAATGCCCTCGACAAGCATAACTGTGACAATACTTTAGAATCTCATCCATCACCTCACCAGGGACACATCTTCTGATGATTTGATCAGAGCACCTTCTCTATAGATTAGGGTAATCTAATGTATAGAACCTGCTCTCATACCTTACTTTATTTTTCTGGTATCTTGAGTACCCAATAGGCATTTCGCCAGATTCAAGGTAGTTTACTATATCCACATACCAGGGTGCTAGTTTACCCCTTGCCGAATACAAATGCTCATCAGAAAAATGATCGGTAATGGGCATTTCGTCGCCTTTCTCATTCAGCACCCGGCTCAGATGGCCAGCTACCAAGTTCTGTGCCCCACTCTTATCTTTTATCTCGATATCAAACTCCTGTAAAAGCAGGATCCACTTAATCAGTCTCGGCTTCGTCTCTTTCTTGACCATCAAGTGCCTCAAGGCACCATGATCTGTATAGACAATGCTCTTTGCTCCCAAGAGATAAGATCGAAACTTCTCAAATGCAAACACTACTGCCAATAGCTCCTTTTCAGTAGTGGTGTAATTATATTGTGCCCCATTCAGAGTCTTGGAGGCATAGTAAATTACATGGCTTTTCTTTCCTCTCTTCTGACCCAGTACCGCGCCCACAGCGTAGCCACTGGCGTCACACATAATCTCAAAGGGCATTCCCCAATCTGGTGGTTGAATGACTGGTGCCGTGACCAGTTGCTTCTTCAGAAAATTGAATGCCTTTTTACACTCTTCATCAAATTCAAAGGGAACATCTTGTTGCAATAAGTGAGTAATAGGCTAGGCAATTTTTGCAAAATCCTTTATGAACCTCCTGTAGAATCCAGCGTGCCCCAAAAATCCTCTCACTTGTTTCACCGAGGTAGGATATGGAAATTTTTCTATTATGTCCACTTTGGCTTTATCGACCTCAATGCCCCTCTCAGAAATCACATGTCCCAGCACAATGCCATCTCTGACCATGAAATGACATTTTTCATAGTTTAGCACTAGGCATTTGTCCACACAACGCTGCAACACCTTCTCTAGATTATCTAAACATCGATCAAAATAGCTCCCATATACTGTGAAGTCATCCATGAATACTTCAATACAGTTCTCTAGCAAATCAGAGAATATGCTCATCATACATCGCTGAAATGTGCCAGGAGCATTGCAGAGGCCAAAGGGCATTCTGTGATAGGAAAACGTTCCGAATGGGCACGTGAATGTTGTTTTCTCTTGGTCCTCTTGACTTACTGCAATATGCAAGTATCCTGAGTATCCATCCAAGAAACAAAAAAACTTGTTTCCTGCGAGCCTTTCCAACATCTGGTCAATGAACGGAAGCGGGAAATGATCCTTCCGTATGACCGTGATCAGCTTCCGGTAGTCGATGCAAACTCTCCAGCCAGTTTGCAGTCGTGTGGGCACAAGCTGTCCTTTCTCGTTTTTCACAACTTGAATGCCCGACTTCTTTGGCACAATATGGATTGGACTGACCCACTTGCTATCTGAAATTGGGTATATAATGCCCTGGTCCAGAATCTTAATTATCTCTTTTAACACCACATCCTTCATCACTGGATTGAGCTTTCTTTGTGGATCACGAACGGGTTTTGCATCATCTTCCAACAATATTTTGTACATGCAAACCGCTGGGCTAATGCCCTTTACATCTGCCAAAGTCCATCCGAGTGCCTCCTTGTACAGTCTCAACAATCTCAAAAGGCGGTCCTCATCAGTTTGATTCAACCCCGCACTTATGATTACAGGGAGAGTCTCATTATTCCCTAAATAGGCATATTTCAGATGCCTTGGTAATGCCTTCAACTCCAGCATGGGCGCTTTGATAATAGAAGGCATCAACTTATCATCATTTCTCCGAATGGGCACACCATAGTCCACACATCCGTATGACATTTCTTCCAATGAGTACAACATCATAATTTCATCCCTTATGTCATCATCCTCTTCCAGGGCATCCTGGTCAATCAGTCAATCCCACAATTCCCACTCCAGCGGTTCTCTGTTGCTCACCATGGATAAAGTAGAACGGCTCGGGGAATGAAATGTGTTTATAAAATTACAATTTTCTGTATCCGGGGGGTGTTTCATGGCTTCAAAAATGTTGAACGTCACCTTCTCCCCATTAAATTCACACGTCAATGTGCCCTTGTCCACATCAATCTTGGTTCGAGCTATCTTCATGAAAGGTCTTTCCAGCAACAAAACTGAAGATTTTGAAGTCGATGTGCCCATGTCAAGCACATAAAAATCTGCTGGGAAAATAAACTCGTCCACCTTGACCAATACATCTTCAATGAGGCCTTCTGGATAAACATTAGATCGGTCAGCTAACTGAATGACCACACGGGTCTCCTTCAAAGGTCCAATCTTCAATTCTTTAAACACCGACATGGGCATTACGTTGATTGATGCCCCCAAATCCAGCATGGCCTTCTCCACCTTCTGGTTTCCAATAATGCAAGGGATCATGAACATCCCTGGATCATCACATTTCTTGGGTAATTTTTTCTGTATCACAGCCGATATATTTTCCCCAACTAGAAACCTTACGTCGTCATTGAATCGCACCTTTCTAGTACAATGCTCCTTTAGAAACCGGGCATACCGCGACACTTGTTTGATTGCCTCGATCAGTGGGATGTTGATCTCCACTTTGCTAAATACCTTTAGCATCTCCCTGGTTTCCTCTTCTCTTCTATTCTGTGCCAATCTCCCTGGAAAGGGAGGTTTCCATCTCTCTGGAATGGGCACTTTGGCAGGCTGCTTTACTTCCGGAATGGGCACAGTACCAGTCTGCTCAGCTTCTTGTGCCTTGTGTTCTATCGAAATTTTTTCCACTTCTTCCTCTAAGGGCACATCATCATCATCATCTCTTGGCCTGACCATCTCCAGAAGCTCTTTTCCACTCCTCAATGCTACTGCATTCACTTGTTCTCTCGGATTCTCAACTTGGGAAGACATGTTCCCATTTTTCTCCTCCATCTTGTGCATGGGTTGAGCCAATTGATTGATTTGCTTGTTCATGTGTAAAAGACTCGCTCGATTCTCTTGCTTAAACTTCTCATTTTCCTCAGCCATAGCAAACACAAGATCTTCCAGCCTTTGCTTCCTTTTCTCTTCTGGTGGTGGCAATGGGCGTGCAGGATGCCCATCCTCTGGCCTTCTCCATCTAAAGTTTTCATGGTCTCTCCAGCCAGGATTATAAGTCTGGGATTGGGGATCATATCTTCTGGAATGCCCATTCTGGCCACCTACAGCGTTTACTTCTTCCATTTCGTCTTGTAGAGTAGGACATTCATCAGTGAAATGAGATATGCTTTTGCATAATCTATCAATCCTGCTGTCTTGGTCCGGTGCCCTTTCTGATTCACTTACAACCCGAATGCCCTCTCCACCGAAGTCTCGGTTGTCTTCAGCCATTTCTGTGAGGATTCTGAATGCTTCAACAGGCTGTTTATTCAAAATAGATCCCTACATGAGGCATTCACGATCGTCCTCTCATGTGGTCTCAATCCTCCGATAAAATACTGAATCAAATTGTGTTCAGTAATCTGGTGCTGTGGGCATTTCGCTAGCTCGCCTGGAATCTTACCCAATAGTCATAGAAACTTTCGTTGGTTCCCATCTTCAGGTTCCCTATCATTCTTCTCATTTCTTGCACTCTGGATGCTGGGAAATATTTATCCAAAAACTTCTGTTGAAGTTGTCTCCATGTGGTCACAGCGCCTGTAGGTAGTGTATACAACCAGTCCCGTGCCCCATCTTGAAGAGTAAACGGGAACGAGACCAACCACACATACTCTTCTCGTCCATGGTCGGATGGTTGAGTTTGGCAAACCATCTCAAAATCTTGCAAATGCCTTTGTGGATCCTCTCCAGGCATTCCGTGGAACTTCGGCAAGATCTGGATAAACTTTGCGTGAATATCCCAGTTCTGAGTCACAGTTGGGAGTGTAATGCCCATTGAGCGTAAATTCATGTTGGTCAGGAAGACCAACTGCCTTAAAGTCATGTTATCATCCGCATTCCCATTCGCGGCATTTCCATTTGCAGCCATGTTGATGTTGTGGCTATTCTCAAACTGTCCTTCCTCTTCGTGCCCTTCGTCTCCTTGATCTTCTTGATCCTCTGGTGGTGGTATGGGCTCACGAGGTCTATTTGCTGCTTGGCGTGCCCTCTTCACTGCTGCCCTGTTTTTCCTCTAAGTCTTCTCTATCTTCGGATCGTACAATAGAGTCTCCTCTGAAGAGCCCCTGGACATCAACTTCCAGGCTCACCAATTGTGGAAGATAAAATCACTAGAAACCAGCTCCCCGGCAACGACGCCAATTTTGACGCGCTAACGTTTCGCGCTCAAAAATATATTTGTAAACTCCTGTGTCCATAGCGAGCGTAGCTAGCTAATGAGTACGGGTCGATCCCACAGAGAGCTGTTGTGATTCTATCTTCAAGTAACCAATCACAAAGGGGGTTTGATGTTGTCACTAAATCGAATTTAAATCTGCAAAAGAAACAAACGAAAATATCAAATAACAAAAGGTTCTGGCATTTGAATTAGAATTTGGTTTAAACCTAAAACAACTCGATCATGGGCACACTGATTTTCATACATGATAGGTCATCTAGTTATGGTGATCGGATTCCTCTCTGCGTCTCCTCATTCATCCTTTCATTTTAGGTTTAAAAGTGATTCCTCTTTGATTAAACCCCTAACCAGTTACCCACCTCCCGATTCCTCTAAGAGATGTAAGCAAACAAGCAGCAGTGTGCCCTAGAGGGACCCAGATCTGTTGTGTTCAACTGATTCCTTTTGTGCCCACAACACCCCATTAATTCCCTTATTACTATATGAACCGACACATATTCACCATTCGTCAATTCAATTAATAGTGGTATGCCCTCTTTACCTAACGAGTGATCAGCCACATTGGGCACTTCAGACACACACTCACGTGGAACAAGGCTCAAGAATCAATGGAAACTTATCATGCATTACTATGCCCATTTTGGTCTCACGAGTCCAAATTTATGCTCAAACCAATTTCATTGTTCAAATGCCAGAATTAAAGATCTAGCCGAGAAGGCTAGACATAATTGAAATTGTAGAAATTAAAGACATAAAATAAAGAAAAACTTACTGAATTAATTAAGTAGAAACTCGACTTCAACGTCGAGAAGCATAAGCATATCCTAAGTCCCGAAGGTTTAAGACCTTTCGGATTGTTTTTGGCTGCCTCAGCAGCGTACTGAAAATGAAATGCAGAAACATAAAATGTAGAATTGTTTCAAACTGTCTAAAGATTATTTTCCCAGTGATTAAACTTGCTTAAATAGTTAAATTTCCGAGTGGAGTTTCCCCCACAAGCGGGGGTCTTCTGATGAAATTCCGGAACGACGTGCCCTCTCTGATCTTGTCTGGATAAGCTTCAGCTTTATCAAATCCCTATTTTTTAGAGATTGCTCCTATCTCCTTCGATTGAGCTTATCTCTTTGTTGTAGCGTCTTCTAGGAGTCCAGCTTAGCTCTAACTCTCATTCGGATATGTAGCTATCTTCCACCATCTCTCCTCCAACTAACTTCCGGATTTCACGGAAATGCCCATTTTGACGTGTGGTCGAGTCTGTGCGAGTACTGTGGGCACGACATCATCTGTCAGCTCCATCTGTATCTGATATGCCCACTTCACCGACCGAATGTGGGATGGATACTGAAGAACTCTCATGTGCCTCTGATCAACATATGTGTGAGACAAACATGAATAACTGGGCATAAAATGCCCATTCCGCCAGACTCGACTCTTGGAATGCCCTTTGACCGCAACCTGGTTCTTTTCGACTCAAAACACACTAAAAAGGACATTTATAGATGATTAAATGCCCATTAAAACACGAAATAAATGGACTTATCAATCATATTATCCACTTCATAGGACAAAAGCAACAGAACAACTTAAGATTTGTTATAGGTCAACTAAAAGTAAGCAGAATCAACATACTTGAAAAGTAAAGCCTATTCATAGGTGAAATACAAATTAGGAAACATGCACATTAAAATGTGGGATTTTTCCTTGGATAAATTATATCGTTAAGCGAATGAAACATGCTAACTAGAAAGTCAACAATTATTCATAATCAGAGTAGCAGAATCATAACAGCAAGATACCATTAGTCATGAGAGTAGCAAGAAACATAGTGGGAATAATGGTAGTAAACCACGATCTCACAGCCAATCCACTTTCACAGCCACCATCCACCTCTCCATCTCAACCAGAAAAATATTTGAAAAAGAGGGCGTGAGTACTAATGCAATCAGTGGGGTTTTATGAGAAAACTCTGTAAAACATTAGAAATATCCAACATTAACTGACAGCATATGGGAAGCAAATTGCAAAAGCCCTTCCCATATCTACAATACCTTTTACTTCCTCTGGGCCATCCTACCTCAAACCTGATGCCTATTGCACCCTGAGGCATGTCTTAGGATAAGAGATGGATTACCTGAAATATCCCACTGAGTATGCGAGGGGGTTACCTAGCCCTGATAATCAAAAGATCACAACTTGGTGACCGAAAGGCCACTACCTGGTAACTCAAAGGTTACAATGAGTATGCGAGGGATTACCCAATAGTGACTCTCCTTAAACTCAACAATAATTCATCTTTAGTGACTCGAAGGCCACAATATGATAATGTAATATCACAGTTCTTTGAGCTCAATAGCTTGCTTAACAATGATTGAATCTTAACATTCAATTCTCAACCTCAAAACATCAACATTGAATTCTCAACATCCAATCCTCAATAGTCAATCCTACTGGCATAGATCATAACCTAGAAAGAATAATCTAGTTCGTATTACTCAATCAATACTATAGCCTTAATGTCTATGAGAGATACTATAATCATCCTACAAGGCATCATTCATCTAAATAATTTTCCTCATCAATAATATCAATACCAAAGTTAACTTATGATCATGATCATCTATATCTCATATCAATTAGCTATATGATCTCACATCATATCGAATCATATCATTCAGCATCAACTCAAGAGCTCAAACTACAATTAACATAATCATGTCACATAATAACTTCATTCAGTTGTACAGAGACTAATCAGGTAGATCATAAAATATTTTATTGGATATTTCACTTTGTCTTATCATGCTTCTAGAGCTCACTAGCTCAAACCATAGATTAGGTTTAGAATCACCCACCCCGATGACGAGCACGTGACAACACGATAACCTCGAAAATTGCTTCATTAATCCTAGCAGGCTTTGTAGATGCTACAAGGGTCGATCTTCAACTCAGAACAACCATTATATTTTCAGAATTTAATCTACTATAAATTGAGCTATTATTTAATTTAATTATTTTCTAAAAGAGATTGAGCGACTCTAGAGACCTTAAATAATTCCGACAAAGAAGAAAATAAATTCCAAAATGTAATTATTGATTTAATGGCACCAACTGATTTGACATAGTTCTCTTTCCATAACTTGCCATTTTATTCAGCTGACCTCGATTGCACTTTTCACTTGCCCGAAAATTATGAAAATTATTCGGAACACTGTTATACATACGAGGACTAAATACTGAGACTTTGAGAATTTTTTGATAACCCATTCTTTCGGCACAAAAATAACTGCTTTAATTAAATAATTGAAATTATTCAAAACTCGATACGAGATTATGAAACTTGGCATGCATATAGAAAATAATTTTTGGAACAACTTTCCAAAAGAAACATTTTCGATTTGGCAACAAGAAATAGGCTAAAATGGGTAAAAACCGAAAATGATCGGTGCATAATTACTATTCATATTTTCCGGCAATTTGGCTGGTTTCCGACCACCGAACGATGATGAACTCAACATTAAGCACTAATTAAAATACACAACATATTCAAATTCTAGCTCGATCGGGTAAGAAATGGACCAAAATGAGATGTCTGAAGAGCAGGCATGACGGCGATGGCGACGACTCTTTGACAACCTTCCGGTGTTCGGCAGCTGCTTCTACCACACCACCCCCCCAACAATAATTAACCTGGGCCTGCATGAGTGATTTACTGGGCGTAGGCCCCGGTTTTTCATTCGTCAACACGAACTCAGAGAGAGAGAAGATAAGAGAGGAATGAGCAAATGGGAAGTGAAGCCACCCTCCCCTATTTATAGGGAAAACTTTGGCTTCCCTTCCAGGTATAAAATATTAATAAAGTGATTTCGGACTCGATTAAAAGTTACTTAATTCAATGGCGAGGTCCAAATGACCTCCAACACAAAATCTGAAAATACCGAGAGACTTGTTGGCTTGAGTACTATTGAACCAACCTAACTAGGGATGATGAAGAAGTCGTCTGAAGAAAAATTAAGAAAGATCTGTTAGGAAAAACTATCAAGGAACCCCTAGATCAGGTTTTGATGAAATGTCAAAATTATTTATGAAAAACTGACCAAAGTTCAAGCTGTAGATCGAAGCTGATCAGCCCAGGGCATCATCAAAAAGGAACTCTAGAAGAGTCAAAGTCAACCAATCTGAAGAATGAACTACAAGTTGAAGGACACGTCATTCAATCTAAAGTTCAACTTGGCTGAGGAATCATACCGGTCAAAGCAAGCTGACAACCGAGTCAGCTGAACTGAGGGAGAAAGGAGTTGACCAAAGATTGAAGAAATTGATAGAATATCAGTATATGCCAGAGACTGGCAGTATCCAACTAGAGCGATAGCCAGACTCAGCTGACAAGCCCAGAACTGTCAAATGGAGCAATGGCCAATCTCAGCTGACAAGCCCAGAACTGCCAACTGGAGCAATGGCCAATCTCAGCTGACAAGCCCAAAACTGCCAACTAGAGCAATGGCCAATCTCAGCCGACAAGCCCAGAACTGCCAACTGGAGCAATGGCCAATCTTAGCTGACAAGCCCAGAACTGCCAACTGGAGCAATGACCAATCTCAGCTGACAAGCCCAGAACTGCCAACTGGAGCGATAGCCAGACTCAGCTGATAAGCCTTGAACTACCAACTGGAGCAACAGGCAGACTCAGCTGAGAAGCTCAGAACTGCCAGCTGGGACGATAATGTAACTGAGCTGAGAAATCCAAAACTGCCAACTGAAATTCCAAACTGCAGAGAGAGCTGAAGCCAGAAGACTCATGGAGTGTGTTGCTTAAATCAGCGTATCTTGGAATAAATGCTCCTTCAAAGATCCTGAAATTTAATGAAGATCGATTGGCAGAGTAACGGCTACTTCAATCAAATGATCCAAGTTATCATTTAAGACCTCCTGCAGTTGATGAGCCAACAGAGCCACCGATCAAATGGACAATGGAACTCAACGGTCACAAAATCACTCATCTATAAAAGACGGGTGAATTAGAGTTCTAAATACTCTTCGCAATCACAAATTCTTGCCAACCTTCGCATATACAAGTAGAGCTTTTCTTTCTCCCTCCCACTCAAGCTCAAGTGCAGCGTTTGATAGAAACTGCGAAAGTCAAACTGAGAAGAAGAATTCACTGAATCAAGACATTCAGCCAGCTGTTGATGATCCAGCCAGGGCAGCCTTCTCAGTTCCAGCTATTCAACGATCAACTACTCAGCTCAATCAAAGTAGCACATCTGTTGATACCCCCTTGTTCAAGACTAACCTCTTGAAGATTGAAAGAGATCTAAATGCTTGTAAAGACGACAATAGCACCTACCTTTCTAGCGAGCAGTTAGGGACTTTAAGTGTGAGCCGTTGACCAGCTGAGGTAGCGAGCAGTTACCAGGTTCAGCCAACTGTCCTTCATTGTGTAATTTGTAAAGAAACTCAAGTTATATAGTGAATTTTCCCTTTTGGGGAAGGAAGAGAGGACGTAGAAGTTTGAGACTTCGAACCTCTATAAATCTCTTGTGTGTTGTACTATATTATTCATTGCATATCTCTAACTGCACACAACATCACACAAGCTGCACTTAAACTGTTTCAACTGATTATCCAAGTTTGTGCATAGATAAGTTTCATCAAGCGA
The DNA here is from genome assembly GCA_026008535.1 of Perilla frutescens. Classification (NCBI taxonomy): domain Eukaryota; kingdom Viridiplantae; phylum Streptophyta; class Magnoliopsida; order Lamiales; family Lamiaceae; genus Perilla; species Perilla frutescens. Next base: position 32,934,104 of record BRKX01000009.1, read on the forward strand.
GTCAAAGGGCCCTGTTATTCCGCATCTGAAGTAAAAGTTTTTGAATCAGTTTATTCACCCCCCCTCTAAACTGATACCAACTCGCCTGGGACCAACAAGTGGCAGCCGTTTCTGCAGATTAACTGAATCAGATCTAATTATCTGGGCTAACATTCCAGCCATGGGAAACCATAAGCTACCTTTGTTTTCAGTTGAGAACTATGATAACTGGAGTAGGAGAATGAATGCGCATCTCTGCTCAATTCATGAAAATATGTGGGAAGTCATTGAAGAAGGTCCAATCATGATCATGATGGACAATGATGCTCACATAGTTGATATCAATCAACCGGCAAGGATCCTGAAGCCAACTAATCTTCTCACCAGTGAAGAGAAGAAGTTGAAGAATCTAGAGTTCGTTGCTCAAGCTGCATTATTTCAAAACCTAGATGAAGATCGCATGAAGGATACAAAGAACTGCACAACTGCCAAAGAAATATGGGACCTACTAGCAGATCTTTGCAGCGAGTCCGAAGCTATAATAGGAAACAAGCTCCAACTGGCGGTTGACAGGTATGAATCCTTCAAAATGCAGGCAGAAGAGTCCATCTCAAGCCTTGAAACTAGATTTCTAGGCATCATCAGTGAGATGAACAACCTTGGAAGAAGTTATCCCAATTCAGAGATGAATTCCAAAATATTGGATAATCTCACTAACGAATGGGATATGAAAGTGATAGCTACAAAGGAGTCAAGAAATCTAAACAGCATCACTCCAAGGGAACTATTTGGTTCTCTTAAAGCTCATGAGTACAGTCTAAACCGAAAAAGAAAAGCGTCGATATCATCAGCTCAAGACGCAGCTTTCTATGGCGAAAGGTCCAGGTTTAGAGACGCTCGAGAAAGAAACAACTTCCGACCTAGGAGCTCACCAGCCAAAGAAAACCCAGGCGGATCTTCAACTGAACGGAAAAGGGATGCAACTGAAAAGAAGGAGAATCTGACTGATGACATCAATGATCAGATTCAATCAGTTACCAAGTTGCTAGAAAAGTTGAAGAGACCTCGGGATAAACAATCAGTTTCACCTCAGACTGATGAAATCCCAAAAGTTGAAAAAGTCTACCAACCAGCTGAACGGTCAGTTGAACCATTCTGGAGTGGCAATCGCAATCTTGGTGAGTATTTTCATTGACATAAACTAGGACATTACAGGTTTGAATTTCCAGAACTCCCCGAAGACAAGAAAGCCAAGGTAAAAAGAAGTTTCTTCAAAAGAAAAGCAATGGTCATAAATGTGGAGAATGTCGTGCTGGATGATTCAGACTATCCCTCTGGAATCAATTCTGACAGCTACAACTCAGATGATGATGAAGCATTATTCTGCCTCATGGCTGACCATGATGAAGAGGTTAGTACAGCTGACTCTCAAACTTCTTTTTACCATATCAATGAAGCAAATGTCTCTAGTAATGAGCTTGATGTGAAACTTATGATGCTAGAAGACCAATTAGCTTCAATCTCCTGTTTGCATGTTGAACAAAAAGATGAAAATGATGAACTGAGAAACAAGGTCAGAAAACTGAGCATTGATCATGAAAGACTAGAGTATCTTGAATCTCACCTTATAGAATTTGAGAAATTGAAACTGAGAACTGCTAATCTAGAGGAAGAAAATTAAAAACTCAAGCAAGAGATCCTTGAAAAAGAAAAGGTAAACCTAAAGTTCAAAAAGGGATCTCAGACTCTAGATGAAATACTCAGTCATCAAAGAACTGGAACTGGCAACTCAGGGCTAGGATATAGCAAGTTCACTGCCCTAGAAAAGGGAAAAGCAGTTGCTCAACCTAGTGACAAGGGTATCCTAAAAGGGTTCACGAGATATCAGGATCAGCCAGCTGAGTCAAACAAAGGAAATGGAATATTGAAAAATCCCTAGACCCAGCCTAAAAAGTTTGGTCAGTTCTACCAATCTAAAACACCCGGTCAGTTAAAGCCCAGTTTCCAGTCAAGACCTTCAGTTCAAACCCAACTGATTACGTAATCAGTTTTCAAGCCAAGGAGAAACTGCTGAAGAGAAAAGATAAGTTCAAAAGTCTCAATAGTGGAAACGGTAAAAACACGTGTCATCCAAATGTTACCGTTGAACCGTCTTTTTCTCTCCTCTTTAATTCTCAACAGATAGAAATGAAGAGCCAATCAACGGGTCGATTGATCTAATCCGACCGTTGAATTTAGGGAGACCAAGCGTCACAACCGTTGGATGAGCCAAATCTCTCTATATAAATAAGTCGGCTGAACAATCCAGATAGGCTTTCCAATTTTTACCACAAAGTTACTGGCCTTCTATCTATCTCTCGTCAAAAGCTTGTTCAATCTTGAAAGATCAAATTCCTCAACTTCGCAAGTTAATCTCTTTCGAAGAATCATGGCTCAAAATCCATCACGCAGAAGATTCAATTTCCAACAATCCGGAGAAGACTCTAAAGCTTTCTGTGATAAGCTCGATAGAGATAAATTTTTCAATCCAGCTGGATTTCTTCAAGCTTCCAAAGCTTCTCCGCTAAGCAGAATGATCGTCGAAAAGCTTTCTCAGGCCAGGCTGAAAAAGTTTATGGAGGTGTTTCCAGAATGAATCTACATTGAACCAGTTGCTGAATTTTATCTAAATTCAAACGGATCTTCGAATCCTAGAGAAATCAGATCGGAATTCCGAGGACACGCTATTGTCGTAACAGCTGAGTCCCTGAGCAACACATTTGGACTACCCAACAACGGACTCAAGTTGGAGGACGTTCAAGTGAATTTCCAGGAAGCATATGATTTCTGGAAAAAGGAATGAGAGCCTCAACCATATAAGAGCAATCATCTTATATCAAAGTTTCAAGATGAATTACAGGTACTCACTGCTATTGTCGTAACAGCTGAGTCCCTGAGCAACACATTTGGACTACCCAACAACAGACTCAAGCTGGAGGATGTTCAAGTGAATTTCCAGGAAGCATATGATTTCTGGAAAAAGGAATGAGAACCTCAACCATATAAGAGCAATCATCTTATATCAAAGTTTAAAGATGAATTACAGGTACTCACTGCTATTGTCGTAACAGCTGAGTCCCTGAGCAACACATTTGGACTACCCAACAACGGACTCAAGCTGGAGGACGTTCAAGTGAATTTCCAGGAAGCATATGATTTCTGGAAAAAGGAATGAGAGCCTCAACCATATAAGAGCAATCATCTTATATCAAAGTTTCAAGATGAATTACAGGTACTCACTGCTATTGCTTCAAAAATCATGGTTGGAACAACTGGCAGCCAATCGGAAATGACAGCAACAAAGTACAAAATTTGCGCTGCCATCTACAACAGAATGGAAATCAACTGGGCACAGTACTTCTTCGAACAACTGAACAGGTACGTTGATATCATTGAACGAAGCTGGAACGGTGAGAAATTCCCTCAAAGAATTGAATATATCAGCCGGGTCAGCATAATTCTGGAGAAGCAGTTCCCATGGATAGTTGAGGAGAAGGAATTCAAAACAATTGTCAGTAATGACTTCATCTCGAAGCCTCTCAGAATTGTTGAGATTGATCCGGAACAAACTGACCAGTCAAGAAGAAAGAAGCCTGCAGCTGAAAGCAAGAGAAAGAAGCCAGCTGCTGCTGACTCTGATGAAGAAATTCCAATAGCTCAGAGATTCAGGCAACACAGTTTAGTTGCTACCAGACGTGACATGATCGGACAGTCAGCCAGGCCAGCTGCTGTCAGATCAGCTACAAGGAAGAAGCCAGCTGATCAACCACGAAGGAGAATAATATTGCTCTCTCAGTCCAGAAGGAGAAAACGATCAAGTCCTATACTAGATCCAACAATTCCACCAAACTTAGCTATTGAAGATACAGCTCCATGCGACAAACCCAGAAGATATCATCCCTGCAAGAGGGATCCCTCACAATGGAGCCAGAGCTGATTACTTTGAAATGACCTGCCCACCAATGGCTCAAGTCGAAGAAAATATAAGAGCCTACTCCCAAGGAGAGTCCGTGAAGAAATGGGCTGATGAAACCACGCAGAAGCACATGGCTCAACATTTTGCCCATGAGCTAACTGGCCATGAGGAGCTCTTCCACACCTTAACCAGGTACATCTACTGGTTTTTATGGAGGCATGTATACCAGTCAGAACAATTTCTATCATTGCTAGCCTTTCATGGAATGAGTTTCTGGAGGCAAGAAGAAGAATGGAGCCTATGGTAGACAGACAGTGAGAATGCCAGTATCACTAAAGGCAAACACCTCATGAGGCAGCTACAGCTGAGGAAAGAATGCTCAAATCCAGCTGAACTGATACCGACTCGCCCGGGACCAACATATTTTTTTTTCAAAAATAGATTTATGATTCCTTTCGGATGACATATAACAGTTCTGATCGTTCGTTTACCTCAGATTGGAAATCTATGAACGCCAACGGATTCCTTAGGTTGATTCCTATAAAATAGGCTTGACAATCCTCGGATCATTGGGTAGGATTTCGCAAATATTCGAAAATCATGCCATTAAGGAAAAATACTATTCACACTCTTACTTTATACGCTTTTCATCGCCGGAATCTCAAATGACCTCGGATTAAAATTTCCAAAGTACCAGCACGCTCCTTGGGTTAATACCATTCAAACAAGACTAAAATTGGCTATATTCAAATTGAGATCGAATAATTTTTATAGACAATTTTCGAATAAAAGACACCTAACGTCGTGACATACATCCAAAACATCTTAATTTTAGCTCCACTTAATTTATTTACTCTTCTAAATAAATTTAGAAAACTCCTAAGATATTCTGAAATTTCTCAGGTGTTACAAGTATAGAGCCCTGTTGAATTTTATAATTGGTTATCTAGTCGATTTAAATTTTAATCAGAAGTTTGTGATTTAGGAAAATTCCCAAATTAATATGTTATATCTTTCATAAGTCTTGGATCAAGCTCTATTTATTTCGTAATTTCTGGAAGAGTATTAATCTTTGTTGGATTTTTAGGTAAATATCTAGAAAAGTTGGAGACAACGGAGTATCAACTTTTACCAACCTCTGAACTCGGTCAATCTCGAATTAATAACTTATCGAAATTCTCTTTATGTTTTGAGTCAAGTAGAGGTCTCTAAAGTCATGCGTTCTAAAGTCGGGTTATAGTCAAAGAAAGGAAAAATCCTGCTTAAATTATTTTGGGCTCTAGGATTTTCAATATAGATCGCTAAGTTGATAATCGGTTTTTCTAGGACAAGTCGAGCCCTAGAGGAACCCGGGAAGGAACTTTATATCATTTGTTCCACTCTAGGACCGTGATCAAGATGGATAATACTATACTTATCTATGGGTTGAGCTAGGGAGTTCTAGAAGCATGATAGGGAAAAATGAAATATCCAATTAAGTATTTTATGTTATGCCTGATTAGTCTATGTACAAAGATTACTATGTTATGGGATATGATAATGTGAATAGTTGTTTGAGCTCTTGAGCATGTTATATGATGAATGCTAGCATAATGTGATATAATATAACATGATTGATATGAGACATAGATGATCATGATCATAATTAACTTTCGTTTTGATATTGTTGATGAGGAATCGTTATTTAGATGAATGATGCCTTGTAGTTTGATTATAGTATCCCTTATAGGCATTGAGACTATGGTATTGATTGATGAATTAGACCTAGCTGATTAATTCTAGGTTATGATCTGTGCTAGCAGAGTTAAATATGGAGATTGAATGTTGAGGCTGAATGATTGTTAAGTAGGATATTGAGCTCAACGAACGATGATATTGAATTATCATATTGTGGCCTTCGAGTCAGTAAAGACGTATCATATCTATGGCTTATGTCTTTCAGGTTACCAGGTTGTGGTCTTTTGATAACTAAGGAGTCACTGATGGGTAACCCCCAGCGCCAAAATTTGGTGGGTCGTTTTACACAAAAAAGAAATTTCCCGACAGCAGTCGGTATGCCCTTACTACACAGTACAGCGATGAGCGAGATCGTCTCCCAAAGGACCGGTGAGAATTACTCTAAACTTCCAATCTGCATAACCAAACTTTGAAGGGGATTTTTGTGATTATAATAAAACAAACGAAATTAACAAATAAATAGAAAGATGCACGATTGAACTGAATGAACGAATTTATAATATGAGAAGAAATACTACGGATTCCAATTAACTGCACCCTAGCTCACCTAAACCGATCCTCGACATAAATATTAATTCAATTAACACATACAAAATAGTTATAGCTACCGAAGATGCTTACTGACGCAGCCTAATTCCTCCGTAGATTCTCGATAATCAGGAAGATGCTTCATCAATTATTTCCCTAATTTACTGACAACCATAAGAGACGCTCTATAGGTTTAATGAGCTAACAGCCTTGAATTCTAGAGAAACCCGATTCATAATTAACAGACTTTGACACAGGACCGTTAAATTAAGATTGTTATTCCCCTGGTTCTGAAGAACTATTTCACCACAAATTAAATTTAAACCACAATTAAGGATGGCCGGTTTAATTGACTACTAATTAATTCTGACTCACTAAACATTTGCAACTATCTAGCAATATCTAAACAATTAACAACTCGAAATACTGAGAATAACAAATGCATGCGAATCAATTGAATGATAAAAAAGCACTTAGATCTCACAATTTAGCAAGGCCAGGGCTTCGTTAGTTGTTACCGGAATAAGAAGAAATTAGCTCGAACACATATTAAAATTAAATCCCAAAAATATTAAAGAAACGAATACCATGGAATAACGAAGAAGATGAAAATAATAAATCTATTCCAGCGCGTTGCTCACGTTTCTGTTTTTGCGTGAATATTGAATTATCAAAAAGTGGTCCATTAATGATAAGTCATAATCTATATATAATATCCCTAATTAAAATAGTATCCAACATGGAAATTAACATCCTAATCCAATCCCAACTAGGTAATTAACAAAAGATGGACTCTTTAGCCGGTGGGAACCCTGAATCCCGCGTCCAGGCCATGGGCCTTAGTAACTCCCGCACGTAAGCGCAAAACACATGCTCAGGTCCAGCTTACAGATTCTCGGCCCAGTCCTTCCTATGGTATGCCCATACGGCATGTTCCTCCTGAATTCTAGCTTCAGCTTCATTTTCTCTTGGCTGCACTTCACCGATAATAGACCAATTCTTCCAAACTTGTGTCAATTACCTATAACTCTTGCAAAAACACATTTTTCCTCCACAAAACAATATTACAGGGCAATGAACTCGATTAATTCATATTAAAATGGCCTAATATGCTAAGTAAAAATAGCCTGCTCAAAATGGGTGTAGAAGTGAGTTTGTCCTTCAAAATATCAAATGCTTCCTTACACTTGTCATCAAAATTGAAAGAAGCATCTTTCTGCAGCAACTTGGTCATGGGTTGAGCGATCTTCGAGAAGTCTTGAATGAAGCGCCGGTAGAAACCGGCGTGACCTAAGAAAGCTCGAATTTCCTTCTCGTTTGAAGGGTAAGGCAGCTTCACGATCAAATCCACCTTTGCTCTATCAACTTCGATTCCCTTGGCAGAGATGACATGCCCGAGTACAATGCTTTGTTGCACCATAAAGTGACACTTCTCAAAATTCAGCACCAAGTCGGTTTCAACACATCTTTGAAGGACCTTGTCCAGGTGCTCCATACATTGCTCGAACGAGTCTCCATGAACTGTAAAATCATCCATAAAAATTTCGATGCAGCTTTCAATCAAGTCAGAAAAGATACTCATCATACATCGTTGGAAAGTGCCAGGTGCGTTGCACAATCTAAATGGCATTTTTCGGCAGGCCAATGTTCCAAACGGGCATGTGAAAGTCGTCTTTTCTTGGTCTTCCTGGGCGATAAAAATCTGAAAATAGCCTGAGTATCCATCGAGAAAGCAGAAGAATGATTTTCCCACCAAGAGTTCGAGCATCTCATCAATGAATGGCAAAGAAAAGTGGTCTTTGCGTGTGGCATCATTAAGTTTTCAGAAATCAATGCACATGCGCCAACCTGTCTGCAATCGCATCGGGATTAACTCGTTATTCTCATTCTTTATAAGCTGCAAACTGGATTTTTTTGGGACTACATGCACTGGACTGACCCAAACACTGTCAGAGATAGGGTAAATGATCCCTGGCTGGAGCAGCTTGAGGATTTCTTTGAGGACCACCTCTTTCATCACCGGGTTCAATTTTCTCTGTGGATCTCAAGAGGGTTTGAAATCTAGCTCTAGAAAAATTTGATGCATGCATATATCTGGACTGATTCCTTTGATATCGGCCAAGGTCCACCCTATAGCTCCTTTGTGTTTCTTCAAAACCCCGATCAATCTGCCTTCCTAGTCCAAAGAGAGATCTTTGCTAATGATAACGAGTAGCGTATCGTGCTCCCCCAGGTATGCATAGTTCAGATGTTCAGGGAGGACCTTCAATTCTAGAACGGGTGTCTTCACATGAAACGGTAGAATCAATTTTGTGTCTGTCGGTAAGGGCATACTGCCTGTCAGATTCCGAGTTGGAAACTCACTGGTGGCATATAGCTGCTGTATAATTTCCCTACTCTAACTTATCATCCCTAAAATTATGCTCAACAAACTCGTCAACTAGAGAATCAACAATATCAACCATATAAAAAGCCTCAGGGTCCTCAACATGCTTCATAGCTTCAAATATATTAAATATAACAATGTCACCATCAAATTCAAAACTAAGCATGCCTTTATCAACATCAATCTTAGTTCTTGCGGTTTTCATGAATGGACGTCCTAACAGAATTAATGATCTATGTGCAGAAAAAGAATAATCCATGTCAACAATGTAGAAATCCAAAGGAAAAATTAAAGCATTAACCTTGACAAGAACATCTTCAACTACACCCTGAGGATATGCATTAGACCTATCAGCTAACTGAAGAATGACTCAAGTATCTTTTATAGGATCTAATTGCAAATCTTTGTACATAGATAAAAGCATAACATTTATAGATGCACCTAAATCTAGCATGATTTTCTCAACCTTTTTACTCCCAATGATGCAAGGGATAGTGAACATACCTAGATCCCTGTATTTTTGTGGCAATTTCCGCTGAATTACCGCGGAGACATTTTCACCAACCTTGATTCTGGCATCCTTTCCGTATCTGATCTTTTTGACGCACAACTCTTTAAAGAATTTCGCATATCTGGGTACTTGCTTGATGGCATCAATCAGAGGTAAGTTGATTTCAACCTTCTTGAACAAGTTAAAGATCTCCTTCTCATCATCTTCTTTCTTGTTTCGAATCAATCTGGAAGGAAAATGAGCTGCAACGACAGAGTTAGAAATTTTGGAATCAACTTGTACCTCAGTAGGGGCAGACTTAGCAGGTTCAGTCGGTTGTTCTTCTTTTTGTCGGGTTTGTCTTCAGTCTGCACAGTATGCCCATACTGCGCATGCTTCTCTTTCTTAGCCTCCACTTCAACCAGTTCCTTTCCACTTCTAAGAGTCACAGCACTAACATTCCCCCTGGGATTTTGCTCAGCTTGGGAGGGCAGCTTCCCTATATGCCCTTGCATCTTGATCATTTGAGTAGCAAGCTGAGTTATCTGTGTACCCATACTGCCTAGAGCTGCTTGCGCCTCTTGCCGGAATGCCTTTTGATTATGTGCCAAACTGTTCACCAGAGCATTGCTTTGTTCCAGACACTTCATAATCTCACTCTTGCGGTGGCCTCGGAAGTAAATCTCCAGCTGGTCTCTAATCTCCTGGCTGTTTCAAATGGAAATTCGGATGGTTCCTCCAACCTGGATTGAAAGTGTTGGAATAAGGGTTATAATTTCACTTTCTTCTGAAAGCATCTCCTTGTGGGGCATCGTAATTTATTCCCCTGAAGGCATCTTACTGTGCATCGCCCGATCCATAGCAGGCTTGCTCAGATGGAGACTCATGCAAGGTAGGGTAAACATCTGTGAAATGCCAATTCTCCGAGCATACTCCGCAACGAACATTCTGAGTATGTGCCACCGCCAAGCCTCGAACTAGAGAAGTTAGTGCATCAATCTTGTCATTTACCCTAGAGTTCTCAACCCGATCAATCCCTTTCACTGGTCTGTAGCGATCATCATCCTCGTTGTCATATTGTTGTCCTCCAGAGACCATGTCGATTATGAGTTGTTTTGCCTCATCCAAAGTTTTATTCATGAGAGATCCTCCACTAGCCGCATCTACCATTTTCCTGTCAAAGGAAGACATGCCACGGTAAAAGTAATTGGTGAACAATTGATAATCAGAGAATCCGTGGTCCGGGCATTTGCGACACAGTTGTTGGAATCTCGCCCAGTATTCGGCCAAACTTTCATTTTGTTTCTGCTTGATACTGCTAATAGCCATCCTCAGATTCACAGCTCAGGATTCTGGAAAGAATTTGCGCAAGAACTGCTCTTCCAACTCTTCCCATGAGGTGATCGAACTAGATGGTAAATCAAAGAGCCACTCCCTGGCTTTGCCTTGTAGCGTATGTGAAAATGTCAGTAGTCGCAAGTTGTTAGCAGAAAATCCTTGAGGACACAATGTGGAACAGACTAGATCAAATTCGGCCAGATGTGTGTGTGCATTCTCTCTAGGTAAATCACTGAACTTTGGCAGAACCTGTATGAACCCGGGCCGTATCTCTGCATTATATGCAATTGTAGGTAACACGATGCAGATGGGCCTGTTGTTCCGATGGCGACCCAGCTCTCGAATCAGAGGAGCATGTTCAGCGGCATTGGCCAGGACTCGATTCTCATTGTTGGCGTTAGCCATACTTTCATCGAACAATTGATGAAGATCAAAAGTTCTTATTTCAGATGCGGAAGTTCCCTTAGATTCCTTAGCAGCCCTCCTCAACTGATGTAAAGTTCTTTCTGGCTCTGGATCGAACAACAACTCGTCCTTTTGCGAGGAACGAGTCATGCACTGGAAAGAGAAAGCAAAGATAAGAAAAATAACAAACTGAAAATACTAGAGTAATTACTGCTTTTAGAACCAATCCCCGGCAACGGTGCTAAAATTTGGTGTGTTGTTTTACACCAAAAATAAATTTCCCGACAGCAGTCGGTATGCCCTTACTGCACAATATAGCGATGAGCGAGATCGTCTCCCAAAGGACCGGCGAGAATTACTCTAAACTTCCAATCTGTAGAACCAAACTTTCAAGGGGATTTTTGTGATTATAATAAAACAAACGAAATTAACAAATAAATAGAAAGATGCACGATTGAACTGAATGAACGAATTTATAATATGAGAAGAAATATTACGTATTCCAATTAACTCCACCCTAGCTCACCTAAACCGATCCTCGACACAAATATTAATTCAATTAACACATATAAATTAGTTATAGTTACCGAAGATGCTTACTGACGCAGCCTAATTCCTCCATAGATTCTCGATAATCAGGAAGATGCTTCATCAATTATTTCCCTAATTTACTGACAACCATAAGAGATGCTCTATAGGTTTAATGAGCTAACAACCTTGAATTCTAGAGAAACCCGATTCATAATTAACAGACTCTGACGCAGGACCGTTAAATTAAGATTGTTATTCCCCTGGTTCTGAAGAACTATTTCACCACAAATTAAATTTAAACCACAATTAAGGATGGCCGGTTTAATTGACTACTAATTAATTATGACTCACTAAACATTTGCAACTATCTAGCAATATCTAAATAATTAACAACTCGAAATACTGAGAATAATAAATGCATGCAAATCAATTGAATGATAAAAAAGCACTTAGATCTCACAGTTTAGCTAGACCAGGGCTTCGTTAGTTGTTACCGAAATAAGAAGAAATTAGATCGAACACATATTAAAATTAAATCGCAAAAATATTAAAGAAACGAATACCATGGAATAACAAAGAAGATGGAAATATCTGTTCCAGCGCATTGCTCACGTTTCTGTTTTGGCGTGAATATTGAATTATCAAAAAGTGGTCCATTAATGATAAGTCTTAATCTATAAATAATATCCCTAATTAAAATAGTATCCAACATGGAAATTAACATCCTAATCCAATCCCAACTAGGTAATTAACAAAAGATGGACTCTTGAGGCGGTGGGAACCCTGAATCCCGCATCCAGGCCATGGGCCTTAGTAACTCCCGCTTGTAAGCCCAAAACACATGCTCAGGTCCAGCTTCCAGATTCTCAGCCCAGTCCTTCCTGTTGTATGCCCATACGGCATGTTCCTCCTGAATTCCAGCTTCAGCTTCATTTTCTCTTGGCTGCACTTCACCAATAATAGACTAATATTTCCAAACTTGTGTCAATTACCTGCAACTCTTGCAAAAACACATTTTTCCTCCACAAAACACTATTACATGGCAATTAACTCGATCAATTCATATTAAAATGGCCTAATATGCTAAGTAAAATTAGCCCGATCAGTAACCAATTCAAATACTCGGTGGGATATTTGAGGTAACACCTCTCTTATCCTAAGGCATGCCTCTATGCGGTGCAGTAGACATTAGAGGGACTTTCGTGTTTTGCTTCTCATATGCTGCGAGTTGGTGTTGGATATTTCTAAAGTTCTTCAAAATTTTCTTATAAAACTCCACTGAGTGAAATTGTACTCACGCTCTCTTTTTCAAATATTTTTCAGGTTGAGATGGAGAGGTCGATGGTGGTTATGAAAGTGGGCTAGCTGTTGAGATCAGATTTTACTATTATACCATTATTCCCACTATGTTTCTTGCTACTCCGATGACTATTAGTATCTTGTTGTTTTGATTATACCTATGATTCTGCTACTCTAATCATGAATATTTGTTGACTTCGTAGTTATCATGTCTCATATGCTTAACTATATAATTAATCTAAGAGGAAGAAGACCTACTTTTTGCTATGCATAATTGTTTATTTGTTTTTCGCCTAAGAATGTGCTTTACTTGTTGAGTCTTTTGATTATGTTTACTTTTAGTTGACCTATAATGATTCTTAATTAAATTATTTCCTTGTTTCCATCCTAATAATGAGATATAGTATAATTTATTTACCTCTAATTTATTGATCGGTCTTAGTTGTTTGGACCTATGAAGATGTCTTGCTTATTTGAAAAGTCAAAATTCTATTTATTAATTATTGGATTTTGTTTAAGTTTTGATTGTCCTATGAATAGACATTAATTTGACTTGATTGAATCATTTGACTCACTTGATAGGTTGAAAAATGTGAATATCTTTCAGTTATAAAGGTTATGATGTCTAAATTTTTTAGGCGCTAACTTGATGTCTTACGTGACACCAATCATAGAAGTTAGTTAAGAATGATTCAATGGTGTCACTGCATGATGTTTTTTTTTCAAGAGCTTTACATTGTTCTTGTTATAAGTGATTGATTGTCATTCATCTTTATGGCAATTCATAAATCACTTCAGTATTTGATTTTTCTAAGTACATTACCGTTGTTCTGGACATCGTTCATAACAATGTACATGAACTTAATTTGAACTTCTTGAAGATAGCTCAAAGCAAGGAGTTTGTATTGAGTTGAGAAGAAGACTGTTGTGCATTGTGCCACAATAGAGATTGTTCAACATGCTGAATACTACAAGCTAGCTTTAGTGATATCCTAAAGTCAGTCTGTGAACATACAAATGATTCCGTTGTGCTACCTGAAGTGAAGATTCAAGATCAACAATGTACATTGCAATGTACATGGACATCTGCAATGAAGAGAAGACTCAAAGATTAACAAATGTTCATTATAACATTCGTGAATGTTTACATAATGATTCTTTGTCCAGTTATTCTTCCATGATTGATGGAGCTATTCAAGGTTTACAACCAAGGGAAGATTCAAAGATCTATCTATAAGTTACCATATTCAACTGAAGAGATCAAGACTGAAGTCAAAGGTAGATTTTTAAAGTTCAAAGATATCCTAATATGGACCAAACTTGATCTCGATTCCAAACAAGGAAAGTTTCCTTGTTTGTTTCCGAATCAAATTAGGACATATGTTCCCATGTTTAGGCTATTCTTGTTCATCTAGATGTAGCCAGTGATACAAACTTGTTAGGAGTGCACAGAACACACCGAACAGAAGCACTGCACAAGAATTGTTTAAGATCTCTAACTATTTTGAGCCACTTAGTTACGGTTGTATCTTAGACTAGAGATTAGTGTTTTTCATCATGTATTGAAATATACTTGTTCATACATTATTGAAATGAGTCTCGGGAGAGATTTTCTCTGGGAACTAGATAGATTAGATATCTATGTTGTGAGGAGATCTCACAATTCAATTCAACGAAAGATGGTGTACGAGTAAAAAGGGTAGCGAGTGACAAGAGGTCAGCTTCGTGTAAAATTCTTAGTACACGTGATACCGGAGCAGTGAATTATTTTTCACGGACTTGATAAGTCCCCCTGACATAGATCGTTTGATTGAATAGGGTTACCAAAACTCTACGTGCTCTACTTTCTGCAATCGTCTTAACGTTTACCAAAACGTTCTCGAACTATATTTGAACATCTTTCAAACATGCAACAACTTTCCAGTGAACATTGTGCAGACAGATACTTATCATACGAGTGTGCAATTTCAGCCTAGTTCCCAAAAGAGCCCCCTGAATTTCTAATTAAATTACGTTTTTCCTTATATTTTTCCCTGTATTATCCCATCCTAATTCTTGGGACCGGGCTACTGCATATTGTAACGCCCACGTCTAATTGTAAATATTGTAATAATCATTTATGTACTCATTATAAAAATTATTTCAAATCAATAAATCATTCTACAGTGTGTTGAAAATGTCATCATTGGATAGCATTTTACATAAAATATGGCTAGCAACAAATTTTAAAATGATCAATGGTCACGCTAGCGATTGATTGTCACTTGTTTCGAAGTGGTTAAAATGTAGATTAACATGCAATATAATAATAATAATAATAATAATAATAATAATAATAATAATAATAATTGGATGATTCAGTTACTAACATCCACTATATTGTTTATTATTTATTTTTTGTTTTTTATTTTTGCCTTTAGTCCTCACATCCAGACCTTATAACAAGGGTTAATTGCCTTAAAATATCCAAATCTTGGGAAGTTTTTAATTTTTCACATATTTTTAAAAATGAAGTTTTAATAACATAAATTTCACCCTTGTTTGGTTTTCACATGATTTTTTTTTTAAATTTCAACCACTTGAAAAAAATAAAAACTATCCATAATTTGTATACTTAAAATAATTTGGTGTCTAAGTAAATGTACACGTGACAGTCGGACTACCACGTCAAATTGAATTGATCGGAATTTGAAAACATGTGAAATATCGAACAAAACCTAAGATTATATTATTAAAACTACATTTTTTTAAAAAGTGTGAAAAAAACACCCCAAAATTTGTGTATTTTAAGGCATTAACCATTATTTCACTTATATCTTTCTTCTTTTTTTCTGTTTTGATGAACCTATATCTTAAAATCGAACACTGAAATCAAATTAAATTTTACTATATCTATATTGACAAATACTTGTATGAGACCGTCTAACGGGTCTCTTATGTTAGACAGGTCAAAACCCGCCCAAACCCGCCCCCACGCGTAGGCGCGTGAGCTGCACGCTCCCCACGCGCGGCACGTGTAGCTCACGTGCCTGTTCAGATTTTTTTTGCTTTTCTTTCCCTATTTTCGGCTGCTGTTGGGCCCAACAGCCCACTCCCCTTTTTCTTCTTTCTTCTTCCTTTTTTCTTTATTTTTTCTTATTTTTGTTCATTTCTTTTTTTTTCTTTTTTTTTGTTTTAATAATCATTGTATATTAAGCGCAATACACCAGTTCACGCATTAATTTTATGGCTCACTAATTCCATTTTAGGGTATACATTTATTTTTAAAAAAATATTTTTTTTTCTTGACGATTGACTAATTATTGAGCCAAAAAAGAAATATCATTAATTATAAGGTAAAGTATCATTAATTATAAGTGGAGTATATCATTAACCCAAGTATCATTATTTATGAGGTGAAGTATTATTAACTCACATACGAGTATCATTATTTATGGGGTGAAATATCATTACCTCTGGAGTAGAGTATTATTACTATGGAAAAAAGTATCATTAATTGCAGAAGAAAGTATCACTAATTGAAAAAAAGTATCACTAATTGCAGAAGAAAGTATCACTAATTAGAAATAAAAGTATCACTATTTGCAGAAGAAAGTATCTATAGTTAGAAGAAAAGTATCACTAATTGCAGAAGAAAGTATTCATTAATTGAAGAAAAGTATCACTAATTGCAGAAGAAAGTATCACTAATTAGAAAGAAAAGTATCACTAATTACAGAAGAAAGTATCACTAATTAGAAGAAAAGTATCACTAATTGCAGATGAAAATATCACTAATTAGAAGAAAAGTATCACTAATTGCAGATGAAAATATCACTAATTAGAAGAAAAGTATCACTAATTGCAGAAGAAAGTATCACTAATTAGAAAGAAATGTATCACTAATTTTAGAAGAAAGTATCACTAATTAGAAGAAAAGTATCACTAATTGCAGAGAAAAGTATCACTAATTAGAAAGAAGAGTATCAGTTCAAACATATTGCAGTTCAAAAATTGAATCATTAGCTACATAAAAGAAAATGTTGCGATTCAAAAATTGAACATGTTAGTGAGTAGTAACTACTCATTATATTAGTGATGCTTCGTTTTTTATTAATAGTGATACTTACTTCATAATTAATGATACTTCTCTGTTGATAATTCAATAATTAATGCTTAATCATCAGTAATTTTCATTTTATTAAAAATATAAATTTTCTTCTAAATTTTCATTTTAATAAAAATATAACGTTTGTGCTAAAGAAAGAAAGGAAAAAAAAAGGAAGAGCACAAACGTGCTAAAGAAGAAAAAGGGAAAAAAGAAAAGAAAAGAAGAAGCACATTGTGCTAAAAAAAGAAAAAAAAGGGAAAGAGCACGCTTATGCTATTAAAAAAAGGGGGAACAAAGAGAGAGAACACGCAAGTGCCAAAGAAAAAAAAAAAGAAAAAAAAGAAAAATTGAATATCAAAGAAAAGAGAGAAAGGGGGGGGGGCCCATTAAAAAAAAGAGGGCGACCACTTTGTTGGGTCAAATAATATCCATCTAATGCAAGGGGATCCGTTAGACGGTCTAACAGAAGTGTGTCCCATCTATATTTATCAATTTAATTAACATATGTTGAGTAATATATATATATATATGTATATATATATATATATATTATTCCAAATATGACCCAATATTCTATTTTATACGATATCCGATTGTAGCGCCCCAATCCTAAAAGACCGTGGAAATGAACGCCACGGGGGTGGGAATTAAGAAGCGGGAAAGAAATGGGGTAATTTAATTAACGACGGGGTGATAATCCACAAATGTTAACTAGGAAGTCCACAAATGTTCAGAATCAGAGAAGCAGAATCATATCAACAAAATATCAAGATCAAATTAAGTTCTTAGCATTTAGCAAAAGAATACCATAAGTGCGACAACTCAATTCTTAATAGAATACTAACAAAAAGGGACAACGGAAATATATGTAAATCATAATAGCCCATATCTCAGCCTCGTCACCTCCACGCTCCAGCCTACTGACCTAAAAATGTTTAAAAAGATTTGGACTGAGTACTAATGCACTCAGTGGGCAAGTTCTCACAATTTAAGTTATGCAAATCATTTTGTAAAAGTAATCTATCTGTGTCCATGCAGGTAGTGAAGCTTAGGAGGTTTAAAAGTTGGAAGCAACCTAAGTTCACCAAAACATTTTATCGTGAAGCGCTTAAGAGTATAACCCGTCACTACCCGCAACCCAAACTACATAACTAGCGCATAACGTTGAGTATGGCCATAGTATACCCAAAGAGTATAACCAATATGTGTTTCATTTTAGTCTCACCGACAAGGAGTAGGGCAGGACAAATAATGTATGCATACTGTAGCTACTCATATTGACACAGCGTTGGTTTATGAGACTCTAACACATACAGTAGCATGTAAATATTTAACACAGATAGTCACATATGCAATTTTAGCAAAGCAGAGCTTAATAACTCGACAGATACAATTTGCAAAGATAGTATAGTATAACCCACCTTTCTCGAGATTCTGAAAAGCTAACTTCTGAAGAATCAACCCTGATACTCTTTCTCTAACTCAGCTGGTACTACAGAAGGTAAACTTTAACTTAGGATAAACGCTATAATTCCAGAAATTAATCTACTATAACTGGAGCTATAATTAATTCTATTCTATTCTAAAATAGATTGCGCGACTCTAGAGACCTCGAATAATTTCGACGAAGAAGGAAATAAATTCCAAAACATTATTCTTGCTTTACTGGGATCAACTGATTGGACATAGGTCTCTTTCCAAAACTTGTCATTTATCCAAAGTTTACCAGATCTATGCCACGACACTTTTTAACCTCTCGAAAATTACGAAAATATTCAAGGATGATACTATACATGCCAAGAGTACAAAATGAGAATTTTAGAATATTTAGATAACACATGCTCACGGAAAAAAAATAATTGCTTAAATTAAATAATCGATATTATTCAAAACTCATTCGAAAATTACGAAATTTGATGGAAGCATAGGAAATATTATTTCGAGCAACTTTAGAGAAGAAACTTTTTCGATTTGATAACCCAAAATGGGTGAAATGGGACAAAAACCGAAACTGATCGATAATAATATTCACAGATTTTAGCTGAAAATGTATCGGTCTCGATCGAGCTTGATACTCGTTGGATTTTCGCTCAAAAGTATAATTTTTGATAGTGCGGAAAATAAGGAATTTAATGGTGTAATCAGATCAAAAATTGGACGGCTAGAACATAAATTCGAACTAGGCAGATTTATAATATAATATTCGGATCCGAATTTCAAACGACGAGAAATCAAAAATCTATTTCGGTTAACTACAAGATCCAAATGATCAACGACTATTTATAAAAAGAAGATTTCTAATACGACTATCCAGGAAGAGTAGATCTGAGATTTACATAAAATGAAAACGGGAAAAAATACCGAAAACTCACAACATCAAAAATCAGAATCGGTAGAATTAAAGATAATCGAAATATAAGCATATTTAGAACTTGAAATTTCTAAATTCATCGGTCCGAATGACCAGAATCGGAGAAAGTACCTTCTCCGAGGAATTGGCGGCGGTCACGATGATTTTCCATCATGATCATCCTTCGTGTCATCATTTCAATCATGTATCCGTGATCTACGTGTTGACACCTTTAAAATGACTATTTCAGAATTGAAATAGGAAACTAGAGGCGTACCTTCTCTAGAAGCTGCTCGGCGATTCGATTTTGAAAACGAATGAAAAATGAAATCTTAAGCTCCTATTTATAGAGGAAAAATAAATAAGATAATAATGAATAAAAGAAAGAGGATAATGATGGAAAAATAATAGGATAATTACGAATAAGATAATCTTTTGAAAAAAAAATTGGATAATGACGGATGTGCATTTTTCTATTAAATTTATTATTTTCCAACTTAAAGTTGTGCCAAGAGTTCATTTGAACTCGAAATTAGAAAATTCAAAGTTTGGCACGATGCTCGAAATTTTTTTCTATCAACCCGAGAAAAATATTAGAACATATTTTTAAAGCAATTTTTGACCAAAACAAAATGTAACAGATTTTCATGCCTGTGATTTTCCTTTATTTGAATCATTTAAGGGTAACATAAGTTGAATTAAACCTTCTAAAATATTTCGGGGTATTACATTCTAGCCCCTTAAATAAATTTCATCCCGAAATTTCCATATCTTGAGAAGAAGTATCAAAGTACATTCTCAAGGTTCAAAACCTCAATTTTTTGTACTTGATGCCTAAAACTGATAAGGGTCTCCTATTCTTTAGGTTGATTCTCAACTTTTAGCCCTCTTTCCGCTTTCTTCTTAGTTAAATACTTCTTTGAAGAGTCTATACTCGCTCTTCTTTTCCACGCTGATTTATTTTTCAGAAAGCCTAAACGTTCGCCACCTTTCTCTATCATTTATGAGAGCTATCATGATACAGCGACTTCAAATAATCTCCCCATGATTCGAATGAGCACGCCCTTGGACGGTTGGATTACAAATTCTATCAAGTTCGAAGTGTGTTTTATCTCCTTCCTTAAAATCTTGAGATTCGACATTTACGTCTTCTTGAAGCGTGCTTGAATCGTATTTCCGATGCAACTTAGTCTTATTTTCGTCATTATACTCTTCTCTTTTCTTTAAAGTGGTAGTCCGACTGTCTGGCTCCCGCTTGAGACCACATTCGCTTGCATGCATAATAAGAAACACACGTCTAGATTTTAACTGTAAGCTCGAAACTTGCTTGTTGACATCCATTGATCATCTTTAAACGTTATGAATTGGGAAATTACTTTAGAAATGTACTTTTAACTTTGGAAAACACTAACTGGTACTGCTTTGATTCCATTCGTCATTATGGAATATTATCATTCGCTCTCCTAACAATATACTTAAATGAATACTTTTATAAGCTATCTCTTCTATTTGAGGTTCCACACTCGAGTCCTATGAGTGGAAGTTAAAAGAAACAAACGCCTCGAAGTGAGGACTTTATCTGATTAATAATCTTTAACAAGTTCAAAAGCTGAAAGAGATATACCACTAGATTATTTATTCCAAAAATATTTCCTTTTTAGATGATTTATAACTCGAAAGGTTCTTGCATTTTACGAAGATATATGGGAATAACAAAAGAAAATCAACGCTTAAGAGTTGAGAACCATGCTTGAATTATATTTTTTTTCCATAAAGGTGTCAGTATAGCCTATCAAGGAAGTGTTATTACTGATTTCTTGATGATCAAAGGAGCATCATCAAAAGATTATAAGTTATCCAAGAGGATTTGATCGAGAAGTTTTAAATATAATGAGACTATTGAAGGGTGATCGATGGGAATGAACAAATAGATTTTTCAAACCTTCCTATCATACTGACGCTCTTGATCTACCAACCACTAGATCTATCATCTTGATGATCTTCCTCGGGTTCCTTTTCTTTCTGGAGCATCTCGCACTTTCCTCTTTAAGAGGTTGCTATGAAATAACGTGAGTCATCTGGACTTTAAATGGTTGCGCCTGCCTGTGAAAACGATATCTAGGGATCACTTCCTACCCATCGGAAGGATACGAGAAAACGATTTGATCTATGATACCTCCTAGATTCATTTGACTTTAACTTCTCCTGGAAGCTGAGTAGAACACCGGCAAACATATCTTTAAATTAATTTGGCAGCAATCATGACGACCATCTTTACCCTCATTCTAAAAATTGATCTAAAACAAGCTAAAAATCTTGGAAATGAAACATGCCACGACCTCGATCAGCCATCCACTGAGGTGAAGAGCTCTTGAAGAAATGAATCTTTATTCCCTGTAATCGCAACAGGATCGTTAAACATGACTCCTAAGTTGAAAGCTTGCGTAGGGATTTATTGAACGTGTAATAGATCTGCAATCTGATAACTGGGCTATAAATTGATTACTCATTTCCTTGCTTCTAGTTCATAGTCAAAGCTTTATAATCTCATCTCCACGGAGAGGTATAAAAGGCGGTGATCGGTCTACCTCAATATTTCACTCAGGTGACAATTCTGATATTGACCTTGTTTGTAGCAGCCATCATCGTCTAACATATCTACCCACAAAAATTTCTAGTCTCCACATAGATCATCGACTTATGTTTTTATTTTCAAAATATTTAATTGCTTAATGTGTCCATCTTCCTAGAAACAACGCAAATTCTTGGTCAACTTTAACACAACTCAATCTGAAAGATTTCTTCTAACCGGATGTTGACCCCATATAGTAGGTCATTTACCCAATGAACTTCAAACACCGAATGGATCTTGGTATACGTATAAAATATCGTAATCCGCTCATCGTGATATACATGTGGCAATTATTCTGAGCCGTAAGTTTATGTTTAGTCATCAAAATGAAACGTTTCCTCAGTCAAACTATGTTCTCAACAATCTCATTAGTGTTTACAAATTCAGCCTAAGCTCAGCAACTATAGGCTAAGTTAATCTTACATTCTCCCACTTTCAAGTTCTTGTACTCATTCAAGAGTATAAATAATAAACACATTCCGGCTATCAAGGTTTATAGTATGCATTCTGCACGTTCCCAACATCACAAGTATGCACAATGCATATATAAACAAGTTCATACATATATATAATCAACATAGTTTTTCGACAGAAACCAGTATGCTCACAGACATATTTCAAAACCAGTATGCTATCACTATAGCAACAGAGTACGCAATCAGCGGTTAATCAGAGTATGCTATCCGCATACTAATCAATCTTTTGAGGAATTCCCGTCAACACGGCGAATCCTAATCTTTCGTTTTTAGATAGACTTAACATTTCAACAAATAATGTAAATTTTTAAAAACTAAAATTTGCATAAAAATATGCATACCTTTTAAGCTGTTGCGTGAGTGACGAGCTGAGGACTTATATAATATGAAACAGAATTTCAATGAAAGACGAAATAAGACCCAACAGGTCTGCAGAGTTGCAAACCTCACTCTGATACCACTTTGTAGCGCTCCGATCCTGAAAGACCGTGGAAATGGACGCCATGGGGGTGGGAATTAAGAAGCGGGAAAGAAATGGGGTAATTTAATTAACGACGGGGTGATAATCCAAAAAGGATTAATGTTTAGAATAAAATTTAACAACCGAGTATGCCAAAGATAGGTTATGCCTTCCGGAAAATTAGACAGTATAACCTCAGTAAATAGAGCGAATCCCCGTTTATAACGGCTTATAAGAGAAGAATGGAAGCTGTAACAATTCAATAAGCCCTTTCATAGGCCAAACAGAAATAAATAACCAGATACCAACAATCAATAGACCCATTCATAGGTCGATAAAAGAAACAGACACCAATATGCTGAACAAATGAAGCCTTTCCATATGCCAAAATGAAAGATCAAATAGACATAACGAAAGACGGGCTTCCTCTCCTTGGAATAATTATGTAGCTAAGCATATGATACATGTTAACTAGGAAGTCAACAAATTTTCAGAATCAGAGAAGCAGAATCATATCAACAAAATACCAAGATCAGAGTTCTTAGCATTTACCAAAAGAATACATTCTTAACAGAATACTAACAAAAAGGGACAACGGAAAAATATGTAAATCATAATAGCCCATATCTCAACCTCGTCACCTCCACGCTCCAGCCTACTGACCTGAAAATGTTTAAAAAGATTTGGGCTGAGTACTAATGCACTCAGTGGGCAAGTTGTCACAATTTAAGTTATGCAAATCATTTTGTAAAAGTAATAAATCTGCGTCCAAGCAGGTAGTGAAGCTTAGGAGGTTTAAAAGTTGGAAGAAACCTAAGTTCACCAAAACATTTTATCGTGAAGCGCTTAAGAGTATAACCCGTCACTGCCCAAAACCCAAACTACATCACCAGCGCATAACGTTGAGTATGGCCATAGTATACCCAAAGAGTATAACCAATAAGTGTTACATTTTAGTCTCACCGACAAGAAGTAGGGTAGGACAAATAGTACGTGCATACTGTAGCTACTCACATTGACACAACGCTGGTTTATGAGACTCCGATAATATATAGTAGCATGTAAATATTTAACACGGATAGTCACATATGCAATTTTAGCAAAGCAGAGTTTAATAACTCGAAAGATACAGTTTGCAAAGATAGTATAGTATAACCCACCTTTCTCGAGATTCTGAAAAGCTAACTCCTGAAGAATCAACCCTGATACTCTTTCTCTAGCTCAGCTGGTACTACAGAAGGTAAACTTTAACTTAGGATAAACGCTATATTTCCGGAAATTAATCTACTCTAAGCGGAGCTATAATTAATTCTATTCTATTCTAAATTAGATTGTGCGACTCTAGAGACCTTGAATAATTTCGTCGAAGAAGGAAATAAATTCCAAAACATCATTCTTGCTTTACTGGGATCAACTGATTTGACATAGGTCTCTTTCCAAAACTTGTCATTAATCCAAAGTTTACCATATCTACGCCATGACACTTTTTAACTGCTCAGAAATTACGAAAATATTCAGAAATGATACTATATATGCCAAGAGTAAAGAATGAGAATTTTAGAATTTTTCGATAACACATGTTCTCGGAAATAAAATAACTGCTTAAATTAAATAATCGATATTATTCAAAACTCATCCGAAAATTACGAAATTCGATAGGAGCATGGGAAATATTATTTCGAGCAACTTTCGAGAAGAAAATTTTTCGATTTGATGACCTAAAATGGGTGAAACGGGATAAAAATTGAAACTGATCGATAATAATATTCACAGATTTTAGCTGAAAATGTATCGGTCTCGATCGAGCTCGATACTCATTGGATTTTCGCTCAAAAGTACAATTTTTGATAGTGCGGAAAATAAAAAATTTAATGGTGTAATCAGATCAACGATCGGATGGCTAGAACATAAATTCGAACTGGGACAGATTTATAATATAATATTTGGATTTGATTTCAAACGACGAGAAATCAAAAATCTATTCCTGTTAACTACAAGATCCAAATGATCAACGACTATTTATAAAAAGAAGATTTCTAATACGACTATCCAGGAAGAGTAGATCTGAGATTTACATAAATTGAAAACGGGGAAAAATACCGAAAACTCACAACATCAATAATCAGAATCGGTAGAATTAAAGATATTCAAAATATAAGCATATTTAGAACTTGAAATTTCTAAATTCATCGGTTCGAATGACCAGAATCGGAGAAAGTACCTTTTCTGAGGAATTGACGGTGGTCACGATGATTTTCCATCGTGATCATCCTTCGTGTCATCATTTCAATCATGTATTCGTGATCTACGCGTTAACACCTTCAAAATGACTATTTCAGAATTCAAATAAGAAACTAGAGTCGTACCTTCTCTAGAAACTGCTCGGCGTTTCGATTTTGAAAACGAATGAAAAATGAAATCTTAAGCTCCTATTTATAGAGGAAAAATAAATAGGATAATAATGAATAAAAGAAAGAGGATAATGATGGAAAAAGAATAGGATAATTACGAATAAGATAATCTTTTGAAAAAGAAATTGGATAATGACGGATGTGCCTTTTTCTATTAAATTTATTATTTTCCAACTTAAAGGTGTGCCAATAGTTCATTTGAACTCGAAATTAGAAAATTCAAAGTTTGGCACGATGCTCGAAATTTTTTTCTATCAACCCAAGAAAAATATTAGAACATATTTTTAAAGCAATTTTTGAACAAAACAAAATGTAACAGATTTTCATGCATGCGATTTTCCTTTATTTGAATCATTTAAGGACCCAACTTATTTTCTAAATTACCAGAGGGTAACATAAGTTGAATTAAACCTTCTAAAATATTTCGGGGTATTACACCGATTATATATTACTATATAGTATTATATTTTACTTTTTCTAGTCATTTGCAAACAGTTTACCCTTTTGTCAAATAATAAAGAAATAGATCGACCTGAGCTTGTCGGTAGTAATTCATCACTATGGTTGAAAATTGAATATTGTAAATTTGAGGAAAGAATTGGGTGGAACTAGGGGTGGGTCGGTACGGTATAGCGAAAATTTCACGCCATATTGTATACCGCACTGAAATTTAGATATCAAAAAATTACATACCGTTCTCGTACCAAAACATTCAGTATCGCGAACTACTGTATACGCTGTAATCAATATTGATATCGTACCTATTAGGAAAAACTATCAGGAAACCCCTAATTTTGGTTTTGATGAAATGTTAAAACATGTAGAAACATCTTCTGAAAAACTGCACAAGTTCCTAGCCAGATATGTAAAACTGGCCAAAAGGAGAATCCAAAAATAGCTCAACCGAAGCAAGAGTCAACCGCACTGGAGCATGGTCAACCCAGCTGAGAGGATACATCAACCAGTCAGAAAACAACCAAACTAAGGGTTAAAGCATAAAAGACAAATCAGCTTCAATCGAACTAACAGTTGAGTCAATCAAGCTAGAAGAGAAATCAAGCCGATTGAAGAAACTGACAACAAGTTAGTTTAAAGTGAAGACTGGAAGCATCCAATTGATGGCCAAAAATCAAATATCAGCCGAACTGAAGCTAAGAGTCAAACTAACTGCTGATGGCCAGAACAGAAATTAGCCAGCTCAAAGCTCAAGCTCAATATCAACTGCTGACCAAGTTCAAAATAAGACCAGTCAAACTCACAAATTATTCAACAGTTTGTGAACATTTGAACTGGCAAATAAGCTCAAGATAAGACTAGCTAAACTGACCAACTAGTTAACAAGTTGTGAACAGTCAAACTGGCAAAAGAGCTCAGAAGAACGGCCAACTAAAGCTATAGCCGAACCGAGCTGCCAAGTACAGAACTACCAATTGGAGTACAGAACTGAAAGTTGAGTAGCTGAAGAACTGCTAACTGGACCAGTCCGGAACTGAAAGATGAGCAACTGGAGAACTGCCAACTGAAGACTGAGTAGCTGAAAAACTGCCACCTGAAGTCCAGAACTGAAAACTGGACGGTTGAAGAATCTGCCAACTAAGTTTCACGTAGTTAATGCTTAACCAGAGATCTTGAAATTAATGAAGAAGATATTGGAGTAAATGCCCAACAGAGATCGATTGACTGAGCAACGGCTATTTCAATAGTCTTTAACGGCTACAAGAATCAACTACCATCGATGGATCAACATAATCAACGATCGATGGAACTTAACGGTCAAAAATATTACTCATCTATATAAGAAGAGTTAATCTCATTTGACTTAAGACTTTCGCAATTTAAATTCTTGCTATATTTAGATACTCACAACTGAGCTTTCTTTCTCTCCTCCCACAGCTCAAGTTCAAGCACTGTCTAAACCTGTGAAAGTCCCAACTGAGAATAAGATCTTAAAGATTCAACTAATCAGCTAGCTGTTGAAAAGTCTAGCAAGAGCAAGCTTCTCAGTTCAAGATATTCAACGATCAACTACTCAGCTCAACTCAAGGAGCACATCAGTTGATACCGATTTCAAGACTAATATCTTGAAGATCGTAAGAGATCTAAAACCTTGTAAAGACGATAATAGCACTTATCTCTCCAGTGAACAGTTAAGGACTGCAAGTGTGAGCTGTTGAAACCGGTCGAGAAGATCGTGGCTCTGCGAGAACTGCCTTTTTTGGGATAACAATAGTTGAAAAGACGACCGTGACTCTGCTAGAGTTGCCGTTTCCAGGTTTTAACCTGTCTTCAATGTGTAATTGTAATAAAGAAACTTTACCATTGCATAGTGAATTACCTTTTTCAGTAAGGAAGAGAGGACGTAGAAATTTCAGCTTCGAACCTCTATAAATCACTTGTGTGTTGTACTTATTGCTCTCTATTTGCATATCTTTACAAGTGCACACAAAGATAACACAAGCTGCACTTACAAGCCAACTGCTCTTCTCAACAGTCTAAGTGCATCGATAAGTTTTCATATGCAAGTCAAGGCCCCCAACTATTATGCATTTGAGTTAAAAGTTTTTGAGTCAATTTATTCACCCTCCCTAAATTGACATCGACTCACCCAGGACCAACAAGTGGTATCAGAGCGGTTGATTCTAAGGATCAACCATTTCTGCAGATCAACTGAATCAGATCTACTTATCTGTGCTAACATCTCAAGCTATGGGAAGCCATAAGCTACCTTTCTTTTCAGTTGAGAATTACGATAACTGGAGTAGGAGAATGAAGGCTCATCTTTTCTTGATCCATGAGAATATGTGGAAAGTTATTGAAGATGGTCCAATCACCATTATGATGGATAATGAAGCCCACATAGTTGATA
The DNA here is from genome assembly GCA_026008535.1 of Perilla frutescens. Classification (NCBI taxonomy): domain Eukaryota; kingdom Viridiplantae; phylum Streptophyta; class Magnoliopsida; order Lamiales; family Lamiaceae; genus Perilla; species Perilla frutescens. The sequence goes on from BRKX01000009.1 coordinate 32,962,037, forward strand.
TTAATCAACTAGCCAGGATCCCGAAGCCAACTCATCTTCTCATAAGTGAAGAGAAGAAGTTGAAGAATCTAGAGTTTGTTGCACAAGTTGCACTCTTTCAAACTCTAGATGAAGATAGAATGAAGGATATAAAATACTGCAGAACTGCCAAGGAGATATGTGACCTTCTAGCAAATCTTTGCTAGGAGTCTAATGCTATCAAAGGAAACAAGCTCCAGCTGGCAGTCGATAAATATGAGTCCTTCAAGATATAACCTGAAGAGACCATCTCGAGCCTTGAAACAAGATTTCTAGGCATAATAAGCGAGATGACCAACCTGGGAAGAAGCTACCCCAACTGTGAGATGAATTCCAAAATTCTAGATAATCTCACAGAAGATCAGTTAGCTTCAATATCTTGTATGTATGTGGAACTGAAGGATGAAAATGATGAACTGAAAGATAGGTTTAGAAGACTAGGCATTGATCATGAAAGAATTATCTTGAAGCTCAGTTGGTGGAATTTGAGAAGTTGAAAATAAGAACTGTTGAATTAGAAGCTGAGAATAAGAAGCTCAAGGAATAGATCCATGAGAGAGAAGAAGTAACTCTCAAGTTTAAAAAGGGATCTTAGACTCTAGATGAAATTCTTAGTCATCAGAGAATTGAAACTGGTAGTCCAGGGCTAAGCTATAGCAAGTTTACTGCCGCAGAGAAAAAAAAGGCAGTTGCTCAATCCATTGATAAAGAAATCCTAAAAAAATTCATCAGATCAGCTCAAGCTCAGCCAGCTGAAATGTCCAAAGGTAAAGGGATATTAAAAACCCCTCAAGCTCAGCCTAAACAGCAGTTCCGCCAGCCCCCTCGGTCAAAACCAACCAGTTCAACTGAAACCGACCTTCTAGCCAAAATCACCAGTTCATCCAAGGCCAGCTTATCAACAAAGGCCATGAGTTCATGCTAGGTCATGAGCTCAACTGAGACCTCCAACTCACACAAGGCCAGCTTATCAACAAAGGCCACCATTAAACCAAACTGAGAGATCATTCAACCTTAGAAGAAATGTTCAACCCAGGCCGTAACATTCTCAAAAGTTTAGCCAAAATACCTCTGGGAGAAAACTCAGAAGGTCCTTTGAACCTAGAAATCAATATGATGAGTATTTGGATTATAGAAATGATCCAAAGAATAATCCAAGCAGGAGCAGCACCATAGTGTGGAAACACACAAAGAACTGACCAGATTGAAGAGCACAAATGGCTCAAAATCAAAATATATTAGTTGAACTATTTTATCCAACTAACTCTAAAAGCAGGTACCGTTCAACTGATTCAACTCAACGAAAAAGAGTTGACAAAAAGCCAAAACTGATCAGAAGATCCAAATCAATTGGTTCACTGAATGAAGAACAGCCAAAAGTTTGGCAAATTTAGATCCCAAATAATTTAATCAATCAACAAGGACCTGATACTCAATGGGTACCTAAATGCTAATCCTTATTTTTGTAGGATAAGAGCATTCTATCTATGAAGAAAACCAAAGACATTTGGTATCTAGATAGCGGGTGCTCCAAGCACATGACCGAAGAAAAAATGATCTCGACGGTTATAAAGAAATTAAAAGTCCACTTGTCACATTTGGAGACAACTCCAAGAGCCGAACCATTGGAGAAGAGTTCACTGTTAAAGGAAAGGTCATAGTCAACCGAGTGTCTCACGTGGACAGACTGAAGCACAAATTGCTGAGCATCAGTCAACTGTGCGACAATGACTATTCAGTCGACTTCAGCAAAAGCTCATGTGACATCAGAGAAAAGTCAATTGAACTAATCCTTCTAACTGGCGTAACAAGAGGCAACATGTACATTGTTGACTGGTTAACTGGCTACTCAGAAGCTTGCTTTCTCTCAAAAGGCTCAACTAAAGCAATCTGGCTATGCTATCAACGACTGAACCACCTCAACTTCAAAACTATCAACTATCTGGCAAAGAAAGAGCTAGTTGAGGGGCTTTCTAAGGAGATATGCAAGAAAAATGGTGTCTGCGGACCATGCCAAAAAGGAAAACAAGTGAAGTCATCTTTCAAGAACAAAAGTCATCCCCTAGGAACAATTGCAAACCTACAACTACTATATATGGATCTGTTTGGACCAGTCAAATCACCGACTCCAAGAGGCAAAAGATTCACGTTTATAGTATTTGATGATTTCTCAAGATATACTTGGGTAGAGTTCCTGAGGAGCAAAGATGAAACTTATGCCAAGCTATCAGATTTGATCAAAAAGTTGCCAACTGAAAAAGGAAAATCAGTTCAAAGGATCTGATCGACAATAGAATTGAATTCGTCAACCAGCAAGTGATCAACTTTCTCAGTGAACTGGGAATAATTCATCAACACTCAGTTGTAAGAACTCCACAACAGAACGGTATAGCGGAATGGCGAAACCGGACACTCAAAGAAACAACTCAAGAAATGGTAGTTATGCTAACATAGCTGAAAGTTATTGGGCCGAAGCAGTCAACACAGCCTGCCACACTCAACACCAAAGTGTCATCGTCAGTTCACTTGACAAAACACCTTATGAACTGTATAAGGGTAGTAAGCCTTTTATGATCATACTTTAAAGTATTTAGTTACAAATGTTGTATTCACAATAATGGCAAGACACAACTGAAAACCTTCAGTGCCAAAGCTGATGAGGGAATATTTCTTGTATATAATTCCCCTCATTCACAAGCTTATAGAGTGTTCAACAAATGAACTCTTGTTGTGGAAATAACATATCATGTTGTCTTTGATGAATTTGCTGATGAGTACAGGAACAAAGAATTAATTGATACATCAGTTCAAGTACTACCTAGTGAAACTGAAAACTGACAGGACTATGTTGATCACATTACTCTAGAGCGGTTTGAAGCTTCCCTAGAAGAAAGCAATGAAATCGACACTAGACCAGCTGAAAGCAATATGGTCAATGAGGACACAAATCCCACAACTGAAGTAGGGGGAAGAACTGATGAAATTGCTCAAACAACTAAAGAAAGAACGACTGAAAGACCAGCTGAAGAATCAGTTGAAGGACAAGCTAAACAATTAGCTGAAGAACTATATGAAGATCCAGCTGAAGCCAACTTGCCCAAATGGCTCCGAAGCCACCCAACTGACAAGATTGTTGGTGATCTAAGAAGCCAAGTTCAAACCAGAAGTTCAACTGAGCATGCACTAATCACAGGCTTTATATCTCAAACTAAACCGACAAACGTTAAGGAAGCTCTTGAAGATTCAGACTAGATCATGGCAATGCAAGAAGAACTGAACTAGTTCACAAAAAATGATGTATGGTTTCTTGTTGACAGACCAAAAATCTAGAAGGTCATTGGCATAAAATGGGTTTTTCGCAACAAGGTGTGATCACTAGGAACAAGGCAAGACTGGTAGCCAAAGGATACTTTTAAAGTGAAGGGTTCGACTTTGATGAGACATTTGCACAAGTTGTAAGATTGGAAGCTATCAGACTATTTCTCATCTATGCACCTCACTGCAACTTCACAGTTTACCAAATGGCCATCAAGAGCGTATTCTAACAAGGAATGAGCAAAGAAGACATATATACCACCAGGTTTTGAAATTGGTTATCAAGTCTTCAAGCTGAAGAAAGCTCTCTATGGACTAAACCAGGCTCTTCAAGCATGGTATGAGACTCTTACAACATTCTTGCTAAAGAATGGGTTTCAAAAAGGAGTCATTGATCGAACTCTATTCAGAATAGAACGATCAGATGAGATCTTAATGGTTCAAATTTATGTGGATGACATAATTTTTGGATCAAAGAGCAAATATCTATGTGCTCGATTTTCAATTGATGCAAAGTGAATTTGAGATGAGCATGATGGGAGAAATGACATTTTTCTTAGGACTCCAAGTAAAGCAGCTAGAAGATGGAATCTATACAATGAATTGAAGAAGTAGCAATCAAGTCAACAGTTTGAAACACCTTCAGCTTCAACTGCAAGTGAAGAGCAAGTACCAGTGAAAGATCTTATTGAAGAAATGAAAAGAGAATTACACTTTGAAAGATCTCCACACAGTAAGGAGGTTGAGATCAATCTCATTCCAAACTCCCCCGAGAAGCCTGCTGATGAAGAAGTAATTAACAATCGAACTTCCAGTGATGTTGAGTTTGAGGAATTGCTCAAGTCACCAGTTCGACAAACTGAGGAGTAACCGCCCCAGTTAACTACTGGAGCCCAACCAGTTGAGGTGTCAACTGAACTTCCAACTCCCGTCAAGGAGCCAACTGCTGAGACAACTCCCTCAAATGAGCTCCCAACTACTCCAATTATTGAAGAAGTGGCCCCTGAGGGACCAACTGATCAATCAGTTCAGTTGGCAGAGCAACAAGTTCAACAAAGAACATTAGAGTTAGTGGTGTTCCTTGACCCAATTCAAAGGGCACTTTAACATGAGCTCCCAACTACTCCAATTATTGAAGAAGTGGCCCCTGAGGGACCAACTGATCAATCAGTTCAGTTGGCAGAGTAACAAGTTCAACAAAGAACATTAGAGTTAGTGGTGTTCCTTGACCCAGTTCAAAGGGCACTTTAACATGAGGTTTAAGCTGCTGAACTAGAGACTCCTCCAGAGTCAAGCCATGAAGAAACAATCAGCTTGGGAGATGCTGAGCAGTCAAGGATAGTTCCTTGTGAACAATAGGAAGGAACTGAAGAAGAAGATGAAGCTACATCACTAGGCGATGAACTGCAGCTGAATGAGGACGCAGAAATGCTCTATGAAGGTCCAACGGACACAGTTCAGTTTGAAGATCAGCCCAGAAGCTCCACTGCTCAGTTTACAGCTCATCATGAGGAGCTGATCCAGAACCTGCAACAATACGTAAAACTGCATGCTGAGCTGATCAGGAAACTGTGGACTCACACTGGACTCAAGCCAGCTGATGATAGGTCCTCAAGCAGTGATGAAGAAGACAACTCAAGCGGACCAGTTGTCAAGAGAAGAAAGACTGAGCACAAGAAGGACTAAGAGGCTGATCAAGCTTAGCTGATTAGATACTCTAAGTTTACTTCTTGTAATCCAGTTTGTCAATATTCCTTTTGATGAATAAAAGTTTATTTTATTTCCAAAATAAATGATGAGTCAGTATTTATTTTGAAATTTATGACCGTTGGAAAATAATGACACGTTTCATAGTCATTAAAAGACAATGACCAAAAAGAAAAAGATAAGAGTCATTACTTCTCTCAGCTAATAAATTTCTGAGTCCCCTTCCTCACTCATAAAAACCTCTCAGCTCTTAGCCTCTCAAAAATATTCATTATCTATTCTTCTGAAAAGTATTTCTCTCTCTCTCTAAAAACATTTGAATCCTTATTAATTCAGCCAACCTCAAAGATGGCCGAATTATCAAGCTCTCTAAATTCCTTCAAAGAGCAAATGTTAAGAGACAAATTCTTAGAAAGGAAGAAATTTCAGTTGATTCTTAAAGAATCAAACAATCCAACCCTTCTAGTGAATCTTCACAAAATAGAGATTCTTCATTACCTGGGAACCCCACTAAGATTTTTCAGACAAGACTTTGTGAGTAATTTTAATTGTAGGTGAAACTAACTGCAGATAGACAGAACATATCATCATTGATTCAAGGATAACTGATTCAAATCATTGAGAGAAAGGTTCATGAGATCTTTCAACTCCCGAGAAAAGGGTCAACCTTTCAAGACTTTAAGGAATCTATAGAATCATACTGGAAAGAGTGGAAAGCTCCCACCTGTAGCAAGTAATTCAGTTTTACCACAGCTAAAATTGATCTGAAGCCCGAGTATGGTGTTCTACTTGATATCACGAACAAGATGATGTTCGGGACAATAGGAAGTCTGAGTCAACTTACTCAAGAAAGATACAAGGTAATGATTCACCTTGCTGAAAGACGTCAAACAAACTGGGCAGAGTTTGTATTCTCCCAATTCAAGCATCAAGTCATCAAAGCTGCTGATTCAAAGAAGACTGAGAAATTTGAGTCTAAGGTAGGACTTGTTCTAAGAATGAGAAAGCTACTTGAAGATATGCCGAATCTACCAAATGATGATGCCCTACCTGTCCTCATCTCTGACTAGATTCCCAAGAAAGAAAGTGCTCACCTTCAGTCACTCAAGAAGAAAAGGAGATCCAAGGCGAAGGCAAGTATGTAACATCCAAGATTTTCAGAGTTCATTTAGAAAATTAAAGAAATTAATTAGAGCCTAGTTAAGGATGTTTTGGCCCTAAATTGCGATTTTAGAAGTTATTTTTTCGTAAAATCATATTTTTGAGAATTTTGATTTCAGCTCAGTTGCAGCCAATTTTGGTCACGTTTAAAAGGTGTTGACCCAAGGAGCATGCCGGTGCTTTCGGATTTTGAATCTGAAGTCGTTTGAGTTCCCGGTGATTTAAATTGTGTTTAAATGAGTTATGAATAGTGTTTTTTCCGTAGGAGCGCGTTCGTTAGAAATTCATGAAATCTGGTGTGTTGATCCGAGCCTTGTTCTTTCAAGCCTAACTGATAGAAAATTTCTCAAGGAATCCTTTGGCGTTCCCGGATTTTCATTCTGAGGTGAATTGAACGCTCGGGAATTTTATTTGTCCCTTGCGTGGAATAGTAACTTTATTTTTAAAAAGAGATTAATTTCTCGTTCTTCTTCAAAACGACTCGTTCTTTATTCCGAGTCAATTTGGTTCAACAGTACTCGAGCCAACGAACCTGTCGGTATTTTCGGATTTAATAAACGAGGTCATTTGGACCTCGCCATCAAATAAAGCGCCTTTTATCCGAACCCGATATTTTTAAAGTAGTATTGTTGCACTGCTGAAGCTTCCCGAGGAAGCCATTTATTTTTCTATAAATAGAGCCCCTCCCCTTTCATTTTTCCTCGCTCATTTCTCATTCTTAAATCCCCATTTCTGTAGTAGAGAGAGAGAGTAGAGGGAGCCCTCTTCGTGAGGGCACCCCAGTGAGAGAGAGATCGGAGTGAGGGCGCCGCGGGGCTGGGCAAGGAGCCCCGTGGGGGCAAGGGAGCCCCGCGGGGGTGCAAGGAGCCCCGCCGGGCCGCAAGGGAGCCCCGCGGGGGCGCAAGGAGCGCCGCGGGGGCAAGGGAGCCCCGCGGGGGCAAGGGCGCGTGGGCGCGTTCAGCAACCCCTGCACGTTTTCGTGCGGAGGCCATAACGTTCGCCTCGGTTGGAGTTACGAGGCCCATGAGTACTCAAATCGAAGCTCTTTCGATAATCTACAAGGTAGAAGTGGCCGATCATCCGGAATTTTGATTTTTCAAATCTGATTTTCCGTCCCTATTTGTGATAATTTTGGATGCCTTAATCTTTTAAATTCTCGTGTTTTAAGTTATAGTTAAGGGTCAAGGGTTTATATATCATTTCAGTGTCTTATTAGGAGCTCAAATAAGGTTTCAAGTCATTGATTGACTTTCATAAAGATGAGTTGAACCCCGAAGAGGCCCGAGGAAGGATTTTCGGCTCGTTGCTTCGTCTACGTGCTCGTTATCAAGATGTTCGTCATCGAGGTGGGTGGTTCTAAACCAAGTATAAATTTTGAGCTATTAAGCTCTAGAAGCATGATAGGGCAAGATGAATATCCAATTAAAATATTTTATGCTCTGTCTGTTTAGTCTCTGTACAAGGAAAGGAAGTTGTATGCATGATATTGTTGAATTGTTATTTGAGTTTGATAAAGTAAAGTAAGTTATTATAAGTTAAGTGAGCTCTCAAGCATGTTTAGATATGCTAGAATTGTTTAGATACGATTGATACTAGCCTGAGATCTAGAATTGCTTTAATTGCAATCGATGTTTATCCGCATTCGTTTCCTCGCATTTGAATGTTTATGCTTTGTTAAAGCTCGTATAGTTAAGGATTTCCTTTTAGGGTAAGTAATAAATCCCTTATAGACCGAGGTCATGCTCAATTAAAGGATTAGCCTTAGACGATTGCTCTAGGCTTGGTATTGTTAGCTAAGTTAAGTAAGGAAGGTTAAAGTTAAGTAAGGAAGGAAGTTAAGGAATAATATAACTTATGTTGTAAGCAGGTTATCGAGCTCAAAGAACAGCTTATTTACATTATCATGCTGTGACCCTCGTGTCACTAATGTTAAACATTTGACAGTAAAGGGAGTCACTACTGGGTAATCCCCTCGCATACTCAGAGGATACTTGAGGTAACCCCTCTCTGAGCATTCTAGTATCTATTCATCTTCAGTTGACTTATGAATAAGTCTTGAATGCTTGTTATTATTGTTCGCCTACAAATAGGCTTTTCTTTCCAAGCATGATTATGTTCGTTCAAGTTAATCTTAAGTTGTTTTCTTGGTCCGTCCTATGATTAGGACAATAAGATATATTTGATTCCGACCTACTTATGAGTCTTGTTGATGTGACCTATGATGAGGTCTTGTTTATTTGAAAAGTCAAATTCCTATCTGTTAGTCTTTGGATTCTGTTTAAATTTCGGTTGGCCTATGATTTGGCATTTCTTTGACTAGAGTGAATCCTTTGACCCATTTGACCCGATTAAACACTTTGACCCTTATTGATTCGTTGAAAACGATAGTTCTTCCAAGTCATAAAGTTAAGTTGCCTAAGTTTTTGAGGCGCTAACTTAGTTTAATTCTAAAAATACCCCCCTGGATTTTCGATTTTTCGTGCTATTTTACGCACAACAACCCCGTCCCCATCCTCGGGATCGGGCTGTTACAGTTGGTATCAGAGCCAGGTTTGCAAACACTGCAGGCCTGTCTCTCCTTGAAGTAATTGATTGAACTCTTATGTGAATATTGAATTGTTCAAAAGTATTAATCAGCAACCCCTAGCTCACCATCTCCCTCGTATCTTCAACAAAGCTAAGGTATGATTGAGTTAAAGTATATTGATTATATTTGGTATAACTTTTTGAAAGTACAGGATGAGGAGAAAAGTTTTGAGCAAGTCAAGGTCAGTCGATTTTGAAATCAAACATTATTTCTTTAGAAATAAAATTTTTAGTTATATCAAAGTTTAAAGTGGAACTTATTGAAGTAAGTTCTAGATCAATGTTTTAAGAGTTTTTAGTCATTAAGGACTCGATTAAAAAGCAAATCTTTTCAGAATATTATTTTTTGCAGATACTCGAACTATTTCGGTCATTTTAGACCGTTAAAAATTTTGAGTAAAGTTATAAAGCTTGAAAGTTGATTTGAAAATCTTCTTTGTGATAAAGGCTCGTCTACTGCCCATAAGAAAAGAATTTAAGGATGAGTTAAGGATGAATGAGGCATAGAGAATATAGTTAGAACATAGACTATATCGAGCTTGAATTAAGGAGAATTCTAGAATTCCCTTTAGGTTCTCTTAAAAGAACCCTAGATTGAGTAAGTTCTCTCTCGATGAGCAAAGTTAAGTAGAAGCAGTTCGAAAGAACATTTATAGAGCGCTCATAAGAAGGATAAAGGATTTCAAGATTGTAGTAGAATCGAGAAGAAGGTCATGAAATTCAGTTCCGAGCAAGGAGCAAGAAGGTGAGCAGTCGAGTTAAAGGCAAGTTATCGGATCGCGGATCCGACGCAAGTTCAAGGAATCCCCACGCAAGCTTTCAAAACTCAAGAGAAGTCTCGTTTGAAGATCTAATCGCATTTGCAAGGAATGAAGATTCGTTTCCTTCGATAGAAGCTCGTTGATTCAAAGGAATGACATTCAAGTCCACGTCGCATTCAAATGCCTAGAGTTATCGCTTGCTTCAAGCCAATTAATGAAGATGAAGATTGTCGTTATGACTGTAGCCAAGATAGTATGAAGATAAGTTGTCGGTATTCTACCAAGCTTCCAAGAGACATTGAAGTCAAGCTGTTTTGAGTCCAGAAAGTGCCATAGATCAAGTCGATTTGTCGTGTCCCTTTCGATATATAGGAGCAACCTCGCCAAGAAGAAGGTACGTGATGCTTAAGAAAGAGAGAGAAGACCCAAAGAAGAAGATCGTTAAGAAAATAGACCTAGTGTTCGAAAGATTGAGAGTTTCAGTTTGATGAAAGTTTTGTTGAGTCTATTTATTCATTCTCGTGTCGATAGAATCGATTTGTTCATTCTCTTTTGGAATCGATTTATTCTCTTGTTAATTGAATCAATTGCCCTTCAATAAGCTTCATATTAATTGAAATTCTCCATTTATACCATTTGAAATTCTTTGGTTATATTCATTTCGATAATTTACAATCCTTTGGATGATACTTCTTTGATCATCAAGAATCAGTAATAGCATTTCCTTGATAGGCTATGCTGACGCCTTTGAGAGAATATTGAAGCACGGTTTTCAGTTGCTAACCGTTGATTTCTTCCATATCTTTGTTATGTGCAAGAATCCTTCAAGTTTATAAGTCCTCTGAAAAGGTAATATTTTGGCATATATAACCAAGTGTTATATTCTTTCTAGATTTTAACTTTGTCAAGAAATTATTGACTAAGATAAAGTCCTCACTTAGAGGCGTTCGTTTATTTTGCTCCCACTCATAGAACTCGAGTGTGGATCTTGGAATAAAGCAGAGAGTTATAGTAGTATTCCTTTTAGTCAAGGTTGGAGGAATAAGAGATAGTATTTCCTAGAAGGAAGTGGAATCTGAGTGAGCGCCAGATAATATTCTCTAACTTTAGGACGTGCGTTTCCAAGAAGATTTCTCAGCTCGTTGCGTTTGGCGGTGATCTAAGGAATGTCGGCAAGTATGTTCCAAACGTGCAGTTCAGATCCAGACATGCGATCATCATGCCTGCAAGCGATGGTGACCATCAGCAGGAGCCATGAAGTCAGATGACTACTTCAAGAAAAAGAGACGACTGTGCGAAGAAGTTTAGATTTAAGTTGCGTCAAGAATTTAAGTTTGGAGCGCATCGCGAAGTACGCCCCAATAAGGCGAAGAATTCGAACCTCAAGAAGTTAAAGTTGAAGATAAAGTGAGTTTTCGAACAAGATAGAGCGTGCAAGGAACCATCGAAGGAGGTGCTCGATTGATTCGAGTTCATCATCTAGTTCGAGTTCATCAAAGTTTCTCAAGGTTGCGTGAAGTAAAGTCAGAAGTAAAAGTAAAGCCAAGCGAAACAAAAGAAGGATGGACTTGTCGAGATTGTCCGTGCTCAAGGAGCAAGTTTGGTGAATTTTTCTTTTAATTATTTTGTTGCTCGAATAGTTTCTAGATGTTCGCTCGAATGCAAGATCATAAGGAGTTCGTGTGAAGCGATATTTCTCGAGAGATTTCATTAGGAAGAAAAGATAGAAGATGCTCAAGCTTTGAGGAAGAAAAGAAGAAAGATTATAGAAGTAATAGTCCTGCTTAAGGACTGATTTATTAAGAAAGGCTTCAGGCTATTCTTAGCCGTATAGTAAGGTTTTGAACCTATGTCGTTCCAGTAAGGCAGTAAATTCTTAAAAAGGTATCCAAATCTCCGTTTGAGGGGAAGTAAATTTCGGGACGAAATTTTTTTTAAGGGGTGTAGTCAATAACATCCAAGATTTTCAGAGTTCATTTAGAAAATTAAAGAAATTAATTAGAGCCTAGTTAAGGATGTATTGGCCCTAAATTGCGATTTTAGAAGTTATTTTTTCGTAAAATCGTATTTTTGAGAATTTTGATTCCAGCTCAGTCGCAGCCAATTTTGGTCACGTTTAAAAGGCGTTGACCCAAGGAGCATGTCGGTGCTTTCAGATTTTGAATCTGAAGTCGTTTGAGTTCCCGGTGATTTAAATCGCGTTTAAAGGAGTTATGAATAGTGTTTTTTCCGTAAGACGCGTTCGTTAGAAATTTGCGAAATCTCGTGTGTTGATCCAAGCCTTGTTCTTTCAAGCCTATCTAATAGAAAATTTCTCAAGGAATCCGTTGGCGTTCCTGGATTTTCATTCTGAGGTCAATTGAACGCTCGGGAATTTTATTTGTCCCTTGCGTGGAATAGTAACTTTATTTTTGAAAAGAGATTAATTTCTCGTTCTTCTTCAAAACGACTCGATCTTTATTCCGAGTCAATTTGGTTCAACAGTACTCGAGCCAACGAACCTGCCGGTATTTTTGAATTTAATAAACGAGGTCATTTGGACCTCGCCATCGAATAAAGCGCCTTTTATCCGAACCCGATATTTTTCAAGCAGTATTGTTACACTGCTGAAGCTTCCCGAGGAAGCCATTTATTTTTCTATAAATAGAGCCCCTCCCCTTTCGTTTTTCCTCGCTCATTTCTCATTCTTAAATCCCCATTTCTGTAGTAGAGGGAGGCCTCTTCGTGAGGGCACCCCAGTGAGAGAGGGATCGGAGTGGGGGCCCCGCGGGGCTGGGCAAGGAGCCCCTTGGAGGCAAGGGAGCCCCGCAGGGGCGCAAGAAGCCCCGTGGGGGCAAGGGAGCCCCGCGAGGGCAAGGGCGCGCGGGCGTGTTCAGCAGCTTCGGCACGTTTTCGTACGGAGGCCATAACTTTCACCTTGGTTAGAGTTACGAGGCCCATGAATACTCAAATCGAAGCTCTTTTGATGATATACAAGGTAGCAGTGGCCTATCGTCCGGAATCTCGATCGTTCGAATCATATTTTCCGTCCCCGTTTGTGGTAATTTTGGATGCCTTAATCTTTTAAATTCTCGTGTTTTAAGTTACAGTTAAGGGTCAAGGGTTTAGATATCATTTCGGTGTCTTATTAGGAGCTTGAATAAGGTTTCAAGTCATTGATCGACTTTCGTAAAGATGAGGTGAACCCCGAGGAGGCCCGAGGAAGGATTTTCGGCTCGTTGCTTCGTCTACGTGCTTGTTATCAAGATGTTCATCATCGAGGTGGGTGGTTCTAAACCAAGTCTAAAGTTTGAGCTATTAAGCTCTAGAAGCATGATAGGGCAAGATGAATATCCAATTAAAATATTTTATGCTCTGTCTGTTTAGTCTCTATACAAGGAAAGGAAAGGAATAAAGGAAGTTGTATGCATGATATTGTTGAATTGTTATTTGAGTTTGATAAAGTAAAGTAAGTTATTATAAGTTAAGTGAGCTCTCAAGCATGTTTAGATATGCTAGAATTGTTTAGATACGATTGATGCTAGCCTGAGATCTAGAATTGCTTTAATTGCAATTGATGTTTATCCGCATTCATTTCCTCGCATTTGAATGTTTATGCTTTGTTAAAGCTCGTATAGTTAAGGATTTCCTTTTAGGGTAAGTTATAAATCCCTTATAGGCCGAAATCATGCTCAATTAAAGGCTTAGCCTTAGACGATTGCTCTAGGCTTGGTATTGTTAGCTAAGTTAAGTAAGGAAGGTTAAAGTTAAGTAAGGAAGGAAGTTAAGGAATGATATAGCTTATGTTGTAAGCAGGTTATCGAGCTCAAAGAACAGTTTATTTACATTATCATATTGTGACCCTCGTGTCACTAATGTTAAACATTTGATAGTAAAAGGAGTCACTACTCGGTAATCCCCTCGCATACTCAGAGGATACTTGAGGTAACCCCTCTCTCATCCTAAGGTATAAGGGTGCAGTAGACAACAGGTTTGAGTCAGGAAAGGCGCGAGAAAGGAAGTAAAAGGTTTTGCGGGTATGGAGAGGGCTTTTGCGTTTTGCTCTCCATATGCCGCCAGTTTATAATTGGATATTCCAAAGTTTATTAAAGAGTTTTCTCATAAAACCCCACTGAGTACATTAGTGCTCACACCCTCTTTTTCAAATATTTTCAGGTTTAGATGATGAGGCCGGTGATATGCTGTTGGTGGGGTTGTCTGAGGTTTTATGTTTGTTGCTCTGTATAGTTACATGTTTTATTCCGCTAAGTTTCTGCTAAGTACTCTGATGTTAGTATTTAGTCTTGAGATGTGTAACTTGATTCTTGATAGTAGCATGTTTTTAAATGCTATGAATCCTAGTTGTCAATAAAGTCTTTGAAGCATGATCTTTTGACATACCCGTCTATGCCTTTATTGATTCTTAGTTATATGAATAGTCATATCTGCTGAGCATTCTAGTATCTATTCATCTTCAGTTGACTTATGAATAAGTCTTGAATGCTTGTTATTATTGTTCGCCAACAAATAGGCTTTTCTTTCCATGCATGATTATGTTCGTTCAAGTTAATCTTAAGTTGTTTTCTTGGTCCATCCTATGATTAGGACAATAAGATATATTTGACTCCGACCTACTTGTGAGTCTTAGTTGATGTGACCTATGATGAGGTCTTGTTTATTTGAAAATTCAAATTCCTATCTGTTTGTCTTTGGATTCTGTTTAAATTTCGGTTGGCCTATGATGTGGCATTCCTTTGACTAGAGTGAATCCTTTGAACCATTTGACCCGATTAAACCCTTTGACCCTTCTTGATTCGTTGAAAATGATAGTTCTTCCAAGTCATAAAGTTAAGTTGCCTAAGTTTTTGAGGCGCTAACTTAGTTTAATTCTAAAAACACCCCCTTGGATTTCTGATTTTTCATGCTATTTTACGCACAACAACCCCGTCCCCATCCTCGGGACCGGGCTGTTACAAAGAAACAACACATCGAGCAACTCAACTGCCAATACCGTCCCTTTACCAAACTCTAAGAACAGATCATCGGTTGATTTCAAGGTTTTCTCTGATCCAGATGAGCTTATTCTATTTATTGGAATCGATCATCTAAACTATGGAGTTGATTACTTCAGAGGCACTTGCCCTCCTCTCCAGCTGACGGAAGAGAAATTCGCACATTTTATAGTGGCGAATATGCAGTCAACAGTGCACAAACGGAAGTGACCAATCTTCTTCTCATTCACTTCACTTTAGTTGCAAAGTAAGACCATCAGTTGTTTAAACAACTACACCAGTATTTCTACTGGTTAAATTCGAGACACTCTATGTCTATCCAGTCATATTTCTTGCTAACTGTCTTTCATGGCATGAGCTTTTAGCAGTGTGAAGAAACTTGGAGAATCAAATGGATAAGAGTCTCAAATCCATTTCTTTTCTAACAATTGTGCAAGTTCAGCACATTATGAATCAATGAGTTGCCAATAAGATTCCAGCAACTGCCATGCTAGCTGAGATAACAGCTAACATGATGCTTCAAGGAGTTGTAGTTACTAATCAATCAGTCAACTACCCAACTGGCTCCCACTGCCGAAGACTGAACTTTGATAATCTATCAAATCAGTCAACTGAGCCATCACGACGAGCTGAAACTACAACTGAAAGGATAGAACTAGATCTATCACATACTCAGGTTGTGGCAAATCAAAGAAGTCAAGAGCATGATAATGAAGCAGATAGAGATGATGAAGACACTGCCACATCACCAAACCTTCTATCCAAAAGCTATGTTACTCCACTACTCAAGTTAAGTTCAAAGGCAGCTCAACTGACTATCAACATTGATCAGTTCAGATCACCTCGCAAAGGAACTTCATAGTTTATAAACTTGAAATTGAAAAGCTCATTAGTTGCTCTTCAGCAACTCCACCAAACTGTGAGAACTACCAGGCCCGAACTACCAAAGAACACAACTGGCTTAGTTTCAAAAATGAAGAGATCAAATTACTCAAAAGGAAGTAGCGAAGCTAGTCCAGTTCAGTCACTCAAGAAGAGAAAACTAACTCCAACTGACAACTGATCAATTCAGTTCAGTTGAAACATTAGTCAATTCGATGCAGCAACTGAAGCAAAGATCAAACTGCTCAACAGCTGCCTCACCAGTTCACTTCAACTAATTAGTTGGCAGTATCCCAACTGATTCAGGATAAGCTTTTCATTCAACTATGTATGCAAAGTTGATTATTTATATGCCAATGAGATAAAGGATCAAATCACTTTCGAAATCTCTATCCCTCTTCTTGCAATCTCTCATCTTTATTCAAGTTCTTGTTCTTCTAACATCACCATCTCTCTCTGCAGAAATGAAATTTATTTTTCACATGATGAATATCGAACTCCTACTCGAAAAGATAGAGAAGGATAAAATTCTTGACTTAGAGCTTCTCAACACTCGGTTAGGTCTAGAGAAATATCTCACGCTCATTCGACCATTAGAGAACACCAGGTTACTACCATTCCTGAGGATCATGCCCGCCATGTGTATTCCCAATCATGTTGCCAAATTCTACTACAATACTGAAATCATCAACGACAACATCATCTCTATTGTGTACAATCATGTCATTACGATGACAAAAGACACGATGATGACCTTATTTCAACTTCCCAGTAAAGGACCAAAGGTGTATGAATTGGTCCTCCCCAACAAGTTTGAGTTATGGAACGCCTGGAAGCAACCACACATTCATCATCGGGATTTCTCACACAACTTGAAGGACAACCTCTCTCAAGAGTTTGTCCAACTATTGGACATCGTAGGCCATATTCTACACGACAACTTTGAGACCGTTCAATTCAATTCTCATTTGATGGCCGCTTTACATTACAGATGTAAAGCTGACTGGGCCTCCTTCATCTTTGCACAACTGTGCCGCAATGTTCTCCACGCTGAAATAGATTGCAAGACTAGCACCTTTTGAGCGAAGGTTGGGTTTCTCAATCACCTCAGTCATATCATTATCAATCAAATTGAGATAACCATTCCAGCTGGAGAATCTCTTGGACGAAGGGACATTCTCCCACCATCTTCCAGAATAGGAAGAATAGCGGCAAAGCTAGAAGCTCAAGGCAAACGAAGCAGCTGTCCGTTAAAGCTGACGGCTCTGATAAAGGAAAGAAGTCATTGCTTAAAGATGATAGCCCATGCTGAGGAAAGCAGTCAATGACTGTGAGTGTGCCACTCACTCATATAAGTGATCAGTCAACTGCCCCAGCTAGCACAGAACTCTCATCCTCAATCTGCAAGGACTTTCTTGAAGAAAACTTTAACAACACACTAGATCATCAGTTGAAAAGTTGCTTTGGTCTCATTGAGGAGTTTGATTCCTCATTATTTGAGCAACTAAAGAGATATCTCTGATATGGAGATTTCAGCTAGATGATCTCACACTGCTTCATCTCATTGAGACACAAGGCGCATCCTTCTGGATAAATGAAGGACATTGGAGCAAGAATTGGATAAATCATCCATTTAACACGCCGCCTACACTCTCAGAGATCATGGATTCAATGATCAAAAGAATCCAGTGCGCAGTACTAGCTGAAGCTCCTCTACCAAACAATAAGCCAACCAACTCCTCCTCTACACCACTGCCTAAAGACATAATATTCTCCTCAGACGATGAACACTTCAACAATATGGCATTCATCAACTTTGGAGATCAAGATCCCTTTTCTATCCCCAATCTTGGTCATCTCATGTGAACAAAAGAGGTGTATGTATGGTTGTCTTTGCCAATGCCTAATCTTCCAGCTCTCCCAGCCTTTGACAACACTTTGGCAACCACATTCTCTATCTTGCCAAAGCTGTCGGTTTTATAATATGATCAACAATAGTTCACCTTTTTGGATGATGCCAGAAAGGGGAAAGATAAGAATGATGATGGAAATTTAACTCTTTAGGAGTAAATCTAAAGAGAAGCTCAGCTTCAGGGGGAAGCGAACCTTGAGGGGGAAGTGCAGCTTGAGCTGCAAGCTTGGGGCATTAATGACATCCTTGATGTTAGAGAAAAAGAGAGTCGAGCAAGAAAAGAATGAGCTGAAAAGTCAGCTGAAAGAGCTAAATGAAGAAGCAAGTTAAAATATCAAGATTTGATACTTTTAAGTTCTTTATGATAATTTCCCTTCTTACATGCTCTCAGATTATGCTCTATGCTCTAATATTATGCTCCAAAATCATGATTTCATCATGCTCTGATATTATAGTTTAAGCTATACGCTGACACTACGGTTTCATGCTTGGATATTATGACTTCATGATAGCTCTAAGTTCAAACTTAAGCACAGACAAATTCACAATAGCTATGTCTGATACCAAGCTCAAACTGATAAAGCTTAAGTGATTTAAGCCCCTTCCTTCTATGCTTTTATATTAAGCTTGAACTGAACTCCCAATGCTCATGATACCAAGCATAGTGGCTCTGATACCGGCATGACTGTTCTGAAATCATGACCAATTGTAGCATGAATAACTCATGAAAGGAAGTGCTTATAGATCTGATACCAAGCTTAAACTGAACATTCTTGATAATGAACTCTCTGATATTATCAAGCTATATATTGATATTATGCTCTGATACAAGTACGAATTGAACTCTCATAATACAAGTTCAGAACTCTGATAGAACTCCAAGTTATATTGATATTATGTATCAATTACTCAGTTTTTCCATCATCACTGACAAGTTTTAACATCATCAAAAATGGAGAAATTGGTAGGAAACTGACAACAAGTTAGTTTAAACTGAAGACTGGAAGCATCCAACTGATGGCCAAAAATCAAATATCAGTCGAACTGAAGCCAAGAGTCAAACCAACTGTTGCTGCTAGAACTGAATTCAGACAGCTCAAAGCTCAAGTTCAATACCAATTGCTGACCAAGTTCAAAATAAGACCAGTCGAATTGACAAACTATCCAACAGTTTGTGAACAGTTGAGCTGGCAAATAAGCTCAAGATAAAACTAGCTGAACTGACCAACCAGTTAACAAGTTGTGAACACTCAAACTGGCAAAAGAAATCAGAAGAACAACTAACTAAAGCTATAGCTGAACCGAGCTTCCAAGTATAGAACTGCCAACTAGAGTTCAGAACTGAAAGCTGAGCAGCTGAAGAACTGCCAACTGGACCAGTCCACAACTGAAAGATAAGCAACTGGAGAACTGCTAACTGGAGTCCAGAACTGAAGACTAAGCAGCTGAAAAACTGCCAACTGAAATCCAGAACTGAAAATTGAACAGTTTAAGAATCTGCCAACTAAGTTTCATGCAGTTAATGCTTAACTAGAGATCCTGAAATTAATGAAGACTATATTAGAGTAAATGCCCAATAGAGATCGATTGGCTGACCAACGGCTATTTCAACATGCTTTAACGGCTACAAGAATTAACTACCATCGATGGATCAACATAATCAATGATCGATGGAACTTAACGGTCATAAAGATCACTCATCTATATAAGAAGAGTGAATCTCATTTGACTTGAGACTTTCACAATTCAAATTCTTGCTATATTGCAGATACTCACTACTGAGCTTTCTTTCTCACCCCCACAGCTTAAGTTTCAAGCACTGTCTAAACCTGTGAAAGTCCCAACTGAGAAGAAGATCCTAAAGATTTAACCAATCAGCTAGCTGTTGAAAAGTTCAGCAAGAGCAAGCTTCTCAGTTCAAGATATTCAACGATCAACTATTCAACTCAACTCAAGGAGCACATCAGTTGATACTAATTTGAAGACTAACTTCTTGAAGATCAAAAGAGATCTAAAGTCTTGTAAAGACGGCAATAGTACCTATCTCTCCAGCAAGCAGTTGGGGACCGCAAGTGTGAGCTGTAGAAACCGGCCGAGGAGACCATGGCTCTGCAAGAACTACCATTTTCGGGACAGCAATAGTTGAAAAGACGACCGTGACTCTGCGAGATTTGCCGTTTCCGGGTTCAACCTATCTTCATTGCGTAATTGTAAGAAACTTTACCATTACATAGTGAATTGCTCTTTTAAGTAAGAAAGAGGATGTAGAAGTTTCAGCTTCCAACCTCTATAAATCGCTTGTGTGCTATACTTATCGCTCTCTATTTACGTATCTTTACAACTGCACACAAAGATCACACAAGCTGCACTTACAAGCCAACTGTTCTTCTCAACTGTCTAAGTGCATCGATAAATTTTCATACGCGAGTCAAGGGCCCCAACTTTTCTGCATTTGAGTTAAAAGTTGTTGAGTCAGTTTATTCACTCTCCCTCTAAACTGACTTCGACTCGGTCAGGACCAACAGTACCGATATTTTCGGTATACTGTACCGTACCAATATTATACGATATACCGAACATACCGAACTTCCAAGATATTCCGAACTTTCACGATATATTGAAAATACTGAAATTTTAAGGTATACCGAAAATACCGAATTTTACATGTCGTACCGATCCGCTTTTTGCATTATTAGTTTTTTTAACTTTTAATGCTTAATATTGTAGAAGAATATAAGGTTGCTATTTGTTAAGTATACTTTTAAATTGTTAATTTTCAATTCATAAACTCATGTATTTTTTATTATATATATTTTCTAAGGTTTTATGTTAAACTTATTGAATATTATATTTGTTTTAGAATTTATTGAACTCTAAAATATTTTTTATCTTCTTATTTAGTAATCTTCTATTATTTCTCTTATCACTTACTTTAATCATAAGTCGTAACTATAATAATGTTAGTTTATTATCTTTTATTAGTCATGTTCAACTTGAATATCTAAACATCAAAGTATTATTATCATAATTTATTTATATTCTGATTTCTTATTGTTATTTTATTATTTTTCAACTTATAGTGCTTAATATTGGAGAAGAATATAAGGTTGATATTTATTATGTATACTTTTAAATTGTTCATTTTCAATTTATGACTCGTGTATTTTTTATTATATATATTTTCTAAGTTTTTATGTTAAACTTTTTTAATATTATATTTTTTTAGAATTTAATGAAATCTAAAGTATTTTTAATCTTCTTATTTAATAATTTTCTTTTATTTCTCTTATAACTTCTTTTTTTCTAACTTTTAGTGTTTAATATTGGAGAAGAGTATTGAGTGTTTAATAATAAGGGCTCGTTTACTAGACTTGATGGGATAAACCATGATGTCTATGACTAGGATGGTTTTACAAGATAACGTATCAATATTATGTTTGCTAGAAAATATTTTAAGATGCATAGATTGGTAATCTATTGTTTGGTTTCATTGACTAATTTACATATAAATTACAAATCTCTAAATTACCCTTAATTTTAATATTTTCTAATTAAATAATTAATGAAAAATTCATAACTACATTGTCACCCTACATCTCTCGACCCTAATGATTTAAAAATATTTGCCATAATTTCTAGTCCATGAATGAACATCAAAACAATAATTAAAAAAAAAATACTACCTTACCGACCTAGCAACATTAACATTTATATATCATGATTCATCTAAGTCTGCTAATGAACAAAAAATCTACCATAATTCCTAATAATCATTGAATAAAACATCAACAATAATCTGGCAAACAAAAAACAACTAGTCCGTGAATAAAACTTATTGTTAAAATACTAATAAAAAACTTAAATCTGCCAAAAAAGAGCTACTAGTTCATGAATAATACTTATTGTCGAAATACCAATAAAAATCTTTAATACACTACCAAAAATGCTAAGTTTTGAAAGAATTGCAAAATATTTTTCAATTATAATTTTCCAGCAAGCAACATTCGAACAAATTTGACACGTGCATCATCAGGCAAGCTCGAAAATAACTCCAACTCCTCTATATTTTTTACTAAATTCTTTGATGCCACCACCTTCTCTTGCAAGGTCAATCCACCAATTTTTTTCATTGCCTCAAACACTTCCTTTCTTGCTGTAGATAAATCCTATTCATACCAATTCGGCGAGCAATATCTCTCAATCTAGTCTCAGTACTCCGACAAAAGTTACCTAATAAATCATATATACCTTCATTTCCAGTTGGGGATTTTTTTTTTCCCACCACTTTTTTTTTATCTTCATCTTGTTCTCTAGTAGCTCTATCTTTACCAAATATTTCACACCAATCATGATAATATGGATGCGATTTGAAACGCAAAAGACGTGCATTCTTGTCTCTCTACAAAAAAAAAATTGCATGGATTGAAAATGGAATGAATGTAGAAGTAATAACAATTATCTATACATATTTAGTTTAACAAGTGATCAAAGAGTTGAATAGAGGCATAATATCTTCATTGTTGCATACCGAACATCATTACTGGCATCTATCATTTTTGTGCTATCATTCCATCCAACTCCAGTATAAGTAAATATTAATGCAATTGTTCCGTAGTCTTTTTTCCAAACATGGATCTTGGAATTTATGTGTGGAGTAGCTTGAAGATCCGTTCCAGGAAAAGCTTTAGCCATACTTTTTTCAAGAACACTCAAGTAACCAACTCTAAAGTCGTTATCTGCCTTCCATTCTGAAGTAATTATGTCTTTCAAACAAGCTATAAGAACTTCTTCTTCTCTTTGACTCCAACATCGATGCGTTTTATCTGTTTTTTAATTGTTATTTTGCTTGATGATTCCATTTTAAACTATTTCATGAAAACCTCATACTACAAAATATCCCAAAATACTATAAAAAAATGGATATATAATGATAATGTAAAATTAACATAGTAAATAAAGTATAAACAACGTCATTCAGTGATGATAAAAAATAGAAAAATAAAGAATCAATTGCATAGTCTTTTTCACCCAAATACAAATGTGGGATATTGCACGAAGTAGCTAGTTCAATCAAACTACATTTCTCCACTCATCAAACATTGATTGTGCTAATTTATCTCTCCATGTGTTCCATTGTGTTGATGCCTCAACACTGTCAATTATGTCATGATTTTCTAAATCACTTGTATTAGCTTCCAATTCATCAACTAGATGCTCAATTGGATCAATATCTATCTATGTTCGTATATATAAAATTATGGAGCAAGCAACATGCTATAATAATTCGATTTTGAATCTTGATAGGATAGTAAGAAGGACTTTTCAAAATCCCCCACCACATTTTTAGTAGTCCAAATGTGTGTTCTATGACATTGCGTGCTCTTGAGTATTTCATATTGAAATACTCTTGAAACGTACGAGGCTTTGTGGATGAGTCACCCCATTTATCCAAATGGTATCTAACACTCTTATAAGGTGTTAGGAAATCTTCACTATTTGGGGCTAACCATTATCACACAAATAATAACATCCTGTAATCATGAAATAAAATATTTCAACTAGTTACATTCTATTAAAATAGAATGAGTCTCTATAAAACTAGAAGCAGTCAAATAGATCAAGTTGTACCCTTTGGAACTTTCAATCCATTTGTACGATTGATTGCATCACATATCACTCTAGCATCTGTAGCTGAACCTTCCCAACCAGGAAGGACGTACACAATCTTTATGTCTCGATCACATACACTAAGAACATTAATAACTATTTCCCCTTTTCTTAACCTATATCTTGGTTTATCGATAGCTGGAACCTTTACTTGAATATGTGTTCCATCTAAGGCTCCTAAACATCCCGATTATGTAAGAAGTAATATCACATTTATGTTATAATATTTACTTAAGATTATAAATTTAGAATTCTTATAACTATATATGTAGGAAATAAATTACCTCGAACCATTTCCACCTTGAATTCGTACAATCATTTAACTTCAACAATGCTTTCAGTACCATATGGATGTACTTTGACACAGTTTGTCTCGATCTTATAAAATCATGCTTGACAATCCTATTCTTCTTATGATGGCCAGGATAGATAGAAACATGGCAACTTTTTCTTCAATACTAATTAACATACTTAGAATGAAGTAGTCCTCCTAGATGTTCCATCAAGTAACATAAACGAGAAAATGCATTCGGGTTCATTCTAAGATTGACAACACAATCTGCTTCACTAAAATTAATTAATCTTCTCATATAATTCACTTGGTTAGGAATTCAACCGATCATACAATATCTTCATATTTGTTGTTCAAGTCTACGAGTTTGGCCATCATTTTCATTAAGTTGAGTCAACACTATGTTGATAAAAAGTATAGTTTGATGCATGATCTCTTCCAAAATCAAAAATATCTCAATTCTTTTATTTGAAATCGGAGGCATGCTGACTGAAATTTCCAAATCAATAATGTTAGTTTTGTATACTGGAAGAACATGTCTTTGTATACTTTTCTGATGTATGATGATATAGATTGAATCTTATTGCAGTCACTATTTGCATTTACATTATTATATAACTGTTTATGCATATTCAATATACTTACATTGTAGATGATATGGTGTGGGTAAACACACAGTAAGATCATATCATCAGATCCTTGTATTGTATTAAAAGTCTCACGGCTTAGATGGTCCTGAATACACCATCAGTACACTGTAGAATAATCTGATAGTCAGTTTGTCTTAAATGATTGATTATTCTAATACACTTGTTAAGTGTGTTGAGGAGGATCACGAAAGGATACTGTTCTCTACTCTGACACTATAAGTTAGAGAACAAAGATCCACAGAGTTCGGGTTCTTAACTTATATTTATTGGCAAACATATGTATGCTTTGTTTATTGCTTTAATTTATCCATGGGTGAGATTTTCTTATAGAATCAATAAACTCAATATCTTGGGTAATGGCATTTGCATACATGATGTGCCGTGCAATAAATATAAGCACCATGTCCTGGTTCACCAGGTTGATGATGTTCTCTTGAGAAAACACAAGTTCATGTTGAAACCCTGCAGGTGGAATTTATTCAGTACATAATAAAACTTATGTAGTACTACTCAAGATTTTAGATATTAATTAATTATAGCTGTCAGATGCTTACATAATTAATTGATGAACATTAGATCTTAAATATGGGGAATGGCTGAACTAAAGGAGAAAGCATATTCACAAATATGTATTAAATTGGTAGGTCAATATTATTTCTTTAGTGGAATAAAAGTAATATTTAATTTATTTAATAATATCTTAAGTTCATTGGATATTGGGAATTAAATAAATTAGTGGGCCAATTTAATATTCTTCTAGATCCCTGTTGTAACCCAATATGACTTTAATGGACTGGAGATAGAAAATGAGATTGAGGCCCAAACCCAGTAGGGTTGGGACACTGTATTTCAGCCACCTCCTTATAAATAAGGAGGTGGGGATCAAAAATTTACACACATATCAGCCCCTCAGTTATCTCTTTATCTCCGTTGATTCCATAATTATCTAGTAGATTTCTGTCCATCCTGAATTTAGATAGAGTCCGGGAATACAGAAGAAATCGAGAAGTCGAATTACTGAGCAAAGGGGGTGCCGATCATAGTACTTACAACAATAATATTAGACCTTTAATCTTTTCCTCAACCCGACGTTCATTTATAAGTGTTTTTCGATGTTCTATGTTTCCGTTTTCAGTAGAATTGAAAAATCGGATTGCATATTTAATTGAACTTAGTTAAATAAAACATATGTGTTGCATAAAATATGAATACATGATATTAGGATTAAAGAACAACCAAATAGATTCTGTGGTGGTTTAATTCAAAAAAACCCCAACAAATAATACAAGTGTAAGAGCTTAGAAAGTAAGTCAAAGGACAAAGAAGGAGCATAGATAAATAAACTGTCTATACTGATCATGGTATAAACCATGCTTGGATACCCGAAAACTAATGATCTTTCTTGTAATTGATGACACAATCACATAAATACTTTAATATAAAACTTACTGCACAAACAAATATATGAGGGACTAACGATAAATCTAAACAAATATTTATATCATGTGCAAGACATAATAAAAAAAATGCACCAAACAAATGAGAAGTCAGATCAAAAAATATAATAAAAAAATTACATATTATTAGATCAAGAACTTTTTTATTTTTAGGACAATTAAGATTCTAAAAGGCCTCATTTCAAAAAAGAGTCTAAGAAGATTATTCCTAGGATATAATTTATATCGTATATTCATCTATTCATCTAATTATCATGCATTCAAATAAACTGATAGTGAATTATTGCGCCTTCAATTTATCAAGTTTCCACTAGTCGCCAAAACTGAATTAAATTCATATGTATTTGGCAGAGCAAGATGAGAATTGTTGAATTTATCATGATGAAACCAAAAGTTTTTCTGATCTTGCAACTCACGCCTTGAATTATACAAGAAGTCTATGACTAAAATTAAAAGATTTGAGAATGGATCAAACCTTCACGGAGAGCAGTTCTGCAGAAGTAGCAGAGAATGGCGGGAATGAGAGCGGGAGCAATAGAGAATATGCGTATTACAATTTTAATTTATAGTTAAGGATAATTAAGTCCAAAAATAAATTAATATCGGTATATCAAATTTTGTGATTACACATTCTACCTTGGAGGTGTGATACCTTATCAAGCCAAGGCCTAATAAGGATGACGGGTCATTCATTTATCATAGGCTTTATGATGAGACCATGACAAGCATCAAATCGGTCCATCCAAAGTTGTCGTTAAAGAATCCCAAGATTGTTACTTTGTTAACAATTAAAGATTGGAGATCAAAATTTGAAGAGCAATACATGAAGATAGAACTCATCAAGTTGTGCATGCATGGCAGATTCACGTTGCATAGACGAGTTGCATGGAGTTTTCATCCCCCTTAGTTAATTTAATTAAGGGGCTGATTTTAATTAGATTATAGTATTATTTTAGACTATAGTATTTATTTAATTAGGATCTGATTTTTATTTAATTTGATTGTAATTTTCGTGTGTGTTTATTAAGGATTTTCTAGAAGGTCTTTTTAGTTAGGTAATTAGAGTTTTAATTATGAGAACTTCTTTCCTAGTTAGAATTCTAGTTTAGGTAGTTTCCTAATCCAATTTTATTTATTTTAGGCTATAATTTTCGTCCATATAGCTATATAAATAAGGGATCCATGTATTTTATTTTCTTTAGACGTTGCATGAAATAAAGAGTTATTTTCTCAATTGTCTCACGATTCTTAGGTTGATCAAACATCACTTTTGTTGATTAAGTTATAAATCACCATTCTTAGAGGGTAGCATCTTTAAGTCTTATATCAAGGGAACTTCTTAATTCACATTGAGGGATTATTGGGAACTCGCTAACCGAAGAACAACTTTGAGATTCATTTTCATCGTACAAGACACGCCGGGGATTAATCGGATTGCAATTCAACAACACTTTCATCGATGCCATCATCTTCGACGCCATCCACCTTTCTATCAACGTCCATGACCTTCACAAGCCACCAAGTCCAGATCGTGTGTGATACCCCGACCCCCTTTTGCTAAATTATAAATTATAATTTTAGTAAATGATTTCGAATTAATATTGTTGAATATTAATCATGTGAGTATGTTTGTATGTTATGCCGTTGTTTTATTGCAGGTTGTCTTACTCGAGCCAATACGTCATAGCACGGTGGTATTATACTAAGTGTATAATACACGTTAATGTTTAATGTTAAAATTTGTCGAGTTATGTGATGATAATCGAGTGTGTTTATATTTAAATTAATATTTTTCCATACCTTGAACACCCTAACGCTGAGTTGATCGGGGGTCTCGCTTTTTCGGTATGTATTAAAAGTGCCTTGAAAATTTAAAGGAAAATGGAGTGGTTTAAGTTCGGGAGTCGTTTAAAATAAGGGGGTGATTTTTGGCATGTCGCGCGCTCGCGGGAGGTGCGCGCCCGCGGGGACGTGCGCGGTCGCGGGAGACTGCGCGCCCGCGGGGCTGGCGAGGGACGCGCGCCCGCGGGGGCTGCGCGCTCGCGGGGAGCGTGGGCCGAGAGAGGGGTTCCGCGGTCGCGGGGGCTGCGCGGTCGCGCGGGTCCGGGGATTCTCTACCTATAAATACAACACTTGTTCATTTTCTTCTCACTTTCCTTTCACTTGGGCGATTCTCCTCTCCATTTCTCTCTACAAATCCTTCATCTTTGTGGAGTAGATTCTTCCATCATCATCCATCAACAAAGGTAACCTCTACACCTCTCCTTCTTGGGGATTGAACACCATTTCCTTGTTGTTTTGGGAACTAGGGTTTGTATCCAAATTGGAAGATTCTCGATTTTGTTGATTTCCTTGCTTGATATCTTGAACGAATGGTTTACTTATCTCCTTGAAGCTATATGTGAAGTTATATTGGATTCCTATGGTTCATTGTTGCTAGGGTTTGGATTTTTGCCCTTATTTCCCTTTGTTTTGTTGATAATCGTTTGGAGATGTTGTGTGGGTTGTATGGGGTTGAGTTTCATGTATGTTAGAGCCCTAGGATAAAGGTGTTTGTATTTGAAATGTTGGGTCTAAAGGATTTAAAATGAGTCATGAGCTTGTGGTTTAAATGTGTGCCCGTGATGTGTTCGATCAAATGCTTCAAAGAGCTTTAATGCATATTTTGAGTCCAAAATCGTAGTATGAGCTTGTATATCCATGATTGTGTATATGGATATGTTAGAAGACCTTAAAGTAAAGTATAGCATGAGTTTACTCAAAGTTATGATTTATTTGTATAACTCGACATCTAAATTGAAAAGAGAATAAAAAAGGTGATAGGTGACGTGTTGGAGCTCGAGGAGGACAACTTGTGCACGACAAAGGAGTATTCAAGGTTAAAAGGATTCAAAAGCGTCTTTTAAGGTGGGGTAACTCTAAACTGTGAACACGTGCAATGTTATAGTTATTGTTGTGCTTTGATTGTATAAATATGAAGGGTCTTCGGACCGGTGAATGAAAGAGATCCTTCGGGGTCGACAAAGAGACCCTTCGGGGCAGAGATCCTTCGGGATCGATAATAGACTCGTTAATGTCCTCCCTGGGGGGTAGGATGTCTGCGGGCATCCCTACAGGGATAAAGATGTTCATTAACGGGGGCATCATGATGTTTAGACCCTACGGGGTTGAGACTAGTCTCCACAATGTAATGAAAAGTCCATATGTTATATTTTCACTTGTGCAATTAGCTATAACTGTTTACAGTGTTCCCCACTGAGTATGTTGTTAAATACTCACCCCATTCATTCAATGAATTTCAGGTTGAGGAGTCGGAGCCCGAGTAGGAGCGTTGTGAACACAAGAGAACCCCACAAGCTTGTGTTTATCTTTTGCATGCTCCTTTTTGAAAAATACTTACATTACTATCATTATTACATTGATCACTCTTTTTGCTTTATGATCAATGATTATTGGGGATGGGAATAGCCCGATCTTTTGTAGGTTATGATGTATATAATTTGATAACTATGCCAAACAACTTAAAGGCGGGTCGTTTGACCTTGGAGCCTTTTATGTGCGAATTATATTGATGAATCCCTATATTATGTTTGTTAATTTAGGGTGCTAGACGGGCGGGTTGTGTAAGCCTATGAGCCCGATAGGTTAGATGATTGCATGCTTCATAGGACAAAATTTATATTGTAAACTATGATGCCTTACCTCATCGTGCTATGTATAGTATCATATTTTGACCTAAGCTTCCGCTCATATTAAAATAAGTACACAAAATATGTAAATAAATTGTATATTAAGTGACGTGGCCAAACGGAGTAGTTTGGGGCGTTACAAATTGGTATCAGAGCAGGTCTACGCTCCTGTAGACTTGTTCTGTATGTGGTTGATTTTTGTGTGAGAAATGTGGGTGGTTGTTCACAACGGCTACTCGGCTTGACTCCAATCCTAAGGTATGTACTCTCAAAGATTTTCAAGTATGAGTTTTATGTAATGGGGGTGTGTATATAGAGTGTGTCGGGAAAGAAGTTAAAGAAGTTAAAGAGTTGAATAATCGTGATAGCATGATAAAGAAGAAAAGAATGGTCCGAAGTTGGACAATGAAGATGAATGAAATGTATCTGCTGTCACGATCAACTATGATGTTTTAAATTCCCGATGCATGCTTTAAAGAAATGAATTCTTGGAAGTTGTGTGCTTTCTAGACTATGAAATGATGAAAAGTGCTTTAAGTAGTCCTCGAATTAGCTTTAAGAATGACATTAACCTAACGAGTAAGTGTGCCTAAAGGCTTTAGGATGCCTCCGCGTCGTGCTCCTGCTCCTCAAGAGGCAGAAGAATCAAGTAATGAAGGGGGTGGTCTTCATGATCCTCCACCACGAGAGAACGGGCCCGATTTTGCCCGAGGTTTCCTAGAGACGCTCCGGGGTCTCATGGCCCAACAAATGGGGCGAGGAGGAGTGAATGAAGGAGAAAGGCTCCAAAGAGAGGTGTTCGACGTAGTCGAGCAGTTTAGAAGAATGGGGCCGTCTAGGCTCAAAGGAAGTGAAGGTCCTGAAGCGACTGAGGAGTGGATCCGGGAAATGGAGCGGATCTTCGAGCATATTCAGTGCACCGAAGTGCAGAAAGCCTCATGTGCTATCTTCCAATTTGCAGAAGAGGCGAGCTTTTGGTGGGAAACCCATTCCCGAACTATGACGCCCGAGCAACGCCAAGCTTTGGTGTGGACCGACTTGAAAGAGTTAATCCTCACTCGATACTTCCCTGAGTCTTTCAAGACTAAGATGGAGACTGAATTCCTCAATCTAAGGCAAGGAGGAATGACTGTGATCGAATATGAAAGACGATTCAATCGTCTCTCCCGCTATGCTCCATACGTTGTGGATACGGATGAAAAGAAAGCTCGACATTTTGAGCGTGGTTTGCGTCCTGAAATTGCAGGGATCCTGTTAGGCCAAAGGTTGAGAACCTATGGTGAAGTGATTGAGAGAGCCCAAGCCATTTCTCACGGGCTCCAGCTGGACTTGAAGGACCAAAGGCAGCGTGAGGCCTTTGGCAAGAGGAAATGGGAGCCGCAGGACAAAGGAAAAGGAAAAGCTCCAATGCAAAACAAGCCATGGCAGCAGAGGCCTGTCCCACAGAGAGGAAACAACGATAGGGCTCCTTGCCCTAAATGCCAAAAGTTCCATCTAGGAGAGTGCCGTGCGGGACAGAGGGTTTGCTTTACGTGTGGGGACCCGAGCCACCTGTCCTATGATTGCCCGAAGAAGAAGAAGGAGCAAGAAAGAAAGGTGAAGCCTCGACTGTTTGCCTTGGAGGGCGAGGAAAAGGACCCTAAGTCAGGTGAGGATACTATGTCAGGTATTCTTCGAGTATCAGGTGTTCCAGCTTTAGTATTATTCGATTCCGGTGCATCTCATTCCTTTATATCTGCAAGTTTTTGTTCCAAGCTTGGTGTTATATGCAAAAATAATGGTGAATTGTTAGAGATCAGTATTCCTTCGGGAAAGAGAGTTTCGTCTAATAAGATGGCGTATGGCCTGAAACTAGAAATCAATGATAGGGTGCTGAGAGCAGATCTCCATGTCTTGGAGATGCGTGATTTCGACGTAATCCTAGGTATGGATTGGTTGAGTGGAAATCATGCCACGATTCGATGTCGTGATCGTGAGGTCGAATTTAATTTTCCATGTGAGCCTAAGCTCATCTTCTATGGTGCAAGAACGAGGTCAACAAAGAGGATCATTACAGCAATGAAGGCAATGAAGTTATTGAAGAAAAGAGGGTGTCAGGGATTTCTCGTTAGCATTGTGGAGTCAACGTCCACTAAAGTCCAAGTGTCAGATGTACCAGTGGTGAACGAATTTCCCGATGTATTCCTAGACGAGTTGCCAGGGATTCCTCCTGACCGTCAGATCGAGTTCACCATCGACCTAGTGCCAGGTGCGGCACCAATATCTAAAGCTCCGTATAGAATGGCGCCAAAGGAGTTGCAAGAGCTCAAAGTTCAACTTCAGGAGTTACTTGACAACAAGCTAATCCGGCCAAGTGTTTCACCATGGGGAGCACCTGTGCTATTCGTGAAGAAAAAGGATGGATCGATGCGGATGTGCATTGATTATAGAGAGTTGAACCGGTTAACGATCAAGAACAAGTACCCGCTGCCAAGAATTGAAGATTTGTTTGATCAACTGAGGGGAGCCGGTGTGTTTTCAAAGATTGACTTGAAGTCTGGTTATCATCAATTGAAGATCAAGGAGAGTGACATTCCTAAGACGGCATTTAGAACGCGGTATGGTCACTATGAGTTCACGGTGGTACCTTTTGGATTGACCAACGCGCCTGGAGTCTTCATGGACTTGATGAATCGAGTGTTCCATCCGTACCTCGACCAGTTTGTAATAGTCTTCATCGATGATATCTTGATTTATTCAAGAAGTAAGGAGCAACACGCAGAGCATCTCAGAATCGTATTGGAGACGCTAAAGAAAGAAGAGTTGTATGCAAAATTTTCAAAATGCGAGTTTTGGTTGGAACGAGTGGCATTCCTTGGCCACGTGGTAACATCAAATGGAATCGAAGTAGACCCGTCGAAAGTGGAAGCTGTTAGCAATTGGAAGACGCCATCAAATGTTAATGAAGTCCGAAGCTTCTTAGGACTAGCGGGTTACTATAGAAGATTTATCGAGGGGTTTTCCAAGATAGCAAGTCCTTTGACAAGATTAACAAGGAAGGATGAGAAGTTCCAATGGAGTGAAAAGTGTGAGCAGAGTTTTCAAGAATTGAAGCGACGTCTCGTGTCAGCCCCAGTGTTGATTATTCCTGATGGGACAGAAGGCTTTGTCATCTATAGTGACGCCTCGAAGCAAGGACTTGGTTGTGTTTTGATGCAGCATGGAAAGGTAGTAGCGTATGCATCAAGACAGTTGAAGGTGCATGAACGTAATTATCCGACGCATGATCTTGAATTAGCAGCCGTGGTTTATGCATTGAAGATTTGGAGGCATTACCTCTATGGAAGTAAGTGCGAGATCTACACCGACCACAAAAGTTTGAAGTACTTCTTCACCCAAAAGGAGTTGAATTTACGTCAAAGGAGATGGTTAGAGTTGGTGAAGGATTACGACTGTACGATCTTATATCATCCTGGAAAGGCGAATGTCGTAGCTGATGCCTTAAGCCGAAAGATCTATCTTCCAACCAGGCAAGAGCAGTTGATCAAGGAGTTTGAGAAGATGAACCTAGAGGTGGTGGATCCTTCCAACACCACTCAAGGGATTTTAGCAGCCTTAGTGGTTCGACCACTAATTCGTGATCGAATTCGTGAAGCTCAAGTCGACGATCCTTTCTTATGCAAAATGAAGAAAAGAGCATTGGAGGGTTCTATTCAGGGATTTGCCGTTGCAAGTGATGGCACGCTACTCTTCGAGGGAAGGTTGTGTGTGCCGAAGAACGAGGAGCTCAGAAAGGAGATTCTTGAAGAAGCACATAATACTCCGTATTCTGTGCACCCAGGAGGCACGAAGATGTTCAAGGACTTGAAGATGGTTTTCTGGTGGAGAAATATGAAGAGGTCGATTGGCCAATTCGTATCGAAGTGTATCATTTGTCAGCAAGTGAAAGCCGAGCATCAACGCCCTTCTGGATTGTTGAACCCACTCGAGATTCCCGAGTGGAAGTGGGAACACATTGCAATGGACTTTGTGGTAGGATTACCTCCGTCAGTCAAAGGTCATCATGCAATCTGGGTTGTTGTCGATAGGTTGACCAAGTCTGCTCATTTTCTTCCGGTGAAGATGACGTTTAGCATGGATCGATTAGCTCATATATATATCGATGAGATAGTACGTCTTCACGGCATTCCTGTGTCGATAGTGTCAGATCGTGACACAAGGTTTACGTCCAAATTTTGGCGAAGTCTGCAAGAAGCTATGGGAACTCAGTTGAAGTTTAGCACAGCGTATCATCCTCAATCCGATGGTCAGTCTGAGCGGACCATTCAGACGTTGGAAGACATGCTTCGTGCATGTGTTCTCGATTTTGGTGGAAGCTGGGAGAGCCACTTGCCACTCGTGGAGTTTGCTTACAATAATAGTTTTCAAGCATCGATTGGAATGGCCCCGTACGAGGCTTTGTATGGGAGAAAGTGCAGATCCCCTATTCATTGGGATGAAGTGGGAGAGCGTCGACTCTTAGGCCCCGAGATCATTGAGAAGACGGTGGAAGTAATTGAGAAGATAAGAAGAAGAATCAAGGTAGCTCAAGATCGTCAGAAATCCTATGCTGACGCAAAGAGAAAAGACGTGAGCTTTGAGATTGGTGGCAAGGTATTCTTGAAGATTGCACCAATGAGAGGAGTGGTTAGATTTGGAAAGAAGGGTAAGTTGCAGCCACGATATGTGGGACCGTTCGAGATTCTAGAGAAAGTAGGTGATGTTGCCTATCGCCTAGCACTACCCCCGGATTTGGCGGGTGTGCACGATGTTTTCCATGTGTCGTTGCTAAGACGATATGTGTCTGACCCTAGTCATGTCATTTCATATGGCACGGTGCAAGTTTCTAAGGACTTGACATATGAAGAAGTCCCAGTTGCTGTGTTAGATAGAAGAGTTCATACTCTTCGAACCCGTGAGGTTCCTTTAATAAAAGTGCAGTGGAGTCGGCACGGACTTGAAGAGGCCACTTGGGAGAAAGAAGTTGATATCTTAGCTCGATATCCAAATGTAACAGAAATGTTAGGCTAATTTCGAGGACGAAATTTTTAAAAGTTGGGGAGATTGTGATACCCCGACCCCCTTTTGCTAAATTATAAATTATAATTTTAGTAAATGATTTCGAATTAATATTGTTGAATATTAATCATGTGAGTATGTTTGTATGTTATGCCGTTGTTTTATTGCAGGTTGTCTTACTCGAGCCAATACGTCATAGCACGGTGGTATTATACTAAGTGTATAATACACGTTAATGTTTAATGTTAAAATTTGTCGAGTTATGTCATGATAATCGAGTGTGTTTATATTTAAATTAATATTTTTCCATACCTTGAACACCCTAACGCTGAGTTGATCGGGGGTCTCGCTTTTTCGGTATGTATTAAAAGTGCCTTGAAAATTTAAAGGAAAATGGAGTGGTTTAAGTTCGGGAGTCGTTTAAAATAAGGGGGTGATTTTTGGCATGTCGCGCGCTCGCGGGAGGTGCGCGCCCGCGGGGACGTGCGCGGTCGCGGGAGACTGCGCGCCCGCGGGGCTGGCGAGGGACGTGCGCCCGCGGGGGCTGCGCGCTCGCGGGGAGCGTGGGCCGAGAGAGGGGTTCCGCGGTCGCGGGGGCTGCGCGGTCGCGCGGTTCCGGGGATTCTCTACCTATAAATACAACACTTGTTCATTTTCTTCTCACTTTCCTTTCACTTGGGCGATTCTCCTCTCCATTTCTCTCTACAAATCCTTCATCTTTGTGGAGTAGATTCTTCCATCATCATCCATCAACAAAGGTAACCTCTACACCTCTCCTTCTTGGGGATTGAACACCATTTCCTTGTTGTTTTGGGAACTAGGGTTTGTATCCAAATTGGAAGATTCTCGATTTTGTTGATTTCCTTGCTTGATATCTTGAACAAATGGTTTACTTATCTCCTTGAAGCTATATGTGAAGTTATATTGGATTCCTATGGTTCATTGTTGCTAGGGTTTGGATTTTTGCCCTTATTTCCCTTTGTTTTGTTGATAATCGTTTGGAGATGTTGTGTGGGTTGTATGGGGTTGAGTTTCATGTATGTTAGAGCCCTAGGATAAAGGTGTTTGTATTTGAAATGTTGGGTCTAAAGGATTTAAAATGAGTCATGAGCTTGTGGTTTAAATGTGTGCCCGTGATGTGTTCGATCAAATGCTTCAAAGAGCTTTAATGCATATTTTGAGTCCAAAATCGTAGTATGAGCTTGTATATCCATGATTGTGTATATGGATATGTTAGAAGACCTTAAAGTAAAGTATAGCATGAGTTTACTCAAAGTTATGATTTATTTGTATAACTCGACATCTAAATTGAAAAGAGAATAAAAAAGGTGATAGGTGACGTGTTGGAGCTCGAGGAGGACAACTTGTGCACGGCAAAGGAGTATTCAAGGTTAAAAGGATTCAAAAGCGTCTTTTAAGGTGGGGTAACTCTAAACTGTGAACACGTGCAATGTTATAGTTATTGTTGTGCTTTGATTGTATAAATATGAAGGGTCTTCGAACCGGTGAATGAAAGAGATCCTTCGGGGTCGACAAAGAGACCCTTCGGGGCAGAGATCCTTCGGGATCGATAATAGACTCGTTAATGTCCTCCCTGGGGGGTAGGATGTCTGCGGGCATCCCTACAGGGATAAAGATGTTCATTAACGGGGGCATCATGATGTTTAGACCCTACGGGGTTGAGACTAGTCTCCACAATGTAATGAAAAGTCCATATGTTATATTTTCACTTGTGCAATTAGCTATAACTGTTTACAGTGTTCCCACTGAGTATGTTGTTAAATACTCACCCCATTCATTCAATGAATTTCAGGTTGAGGAGTCGGAGCCCGAGTAGGAGCGTTGTGAACACAAGAGAACCCCACAAGCTTGTGTTTATCTTTTGCATGCTCCTTTTTGAAAAATACTTACATTACTATCATTATTACATTGATCACTCTTTTTGCTTTATGATCAATGATTATTGGGGATGGGAATAGCCCGATCTTTTGTAGGTTATGATGTATATAATTTGATAACTATGCCAAACAACTTAAAGGCGGGTCGTTTGACCTTGGAGCCTTTTATGTGCGAATTATATTGATGAATCCCTATATTATGTTTGTTAATTTAGGGTGCTAGACGGGCGGGTTGTGTAAGCCTATGAGCCCGATAGGTGAGATGATTGCATGCTTCATAGGACAAAATTTATATTGTAAACTATGATGCCTTACCTCATTGTGCTATGTATAGTATCATATTTTGACCTAAGCTTCCGCTCATATTAAAATAAGTACACAAAATATGTAAATAAATTGTATATTAAGTGACGTGGCCAAACGGAGTAGTTTGGAGCGTTACACGCCATTACCCGCCCCTACAACCCCTTGGATTGATATTTCTATGGATTTTATCTTGGGATTACCTAGGTCTAGGTCGGGTAAAGATTCGGTGTTCGTTGTAGTTGATCGGTTCTCCAAAATGGCTCATTTCATTGCATGTAGAAAAATCGATGATGCTGTTCATATTGCCAACTTGTTCTTTGTGTATGTTGTTAGATTACATGGAATTCCTCGTACTATTGTTAGTGATAGGGATTCTAAGTTTTTAAGACATTTTTGGCGTGTTTTGTGGGGAAAATTAGGTACTAAGTTATTGTTTTCTACTGCATGTCATCCACAAACCGATGGTCAAACTGAGGTTGTGAATCGTACATTAGGAGCTTTACTTAGGTCTCTAATTAAGAACAATTTGAAGTCATGGAAGAGTGTTTACCATATGCTGAATTTGCTTATAATCGTGTTATTCATTCTTCTACTAACATGTCTCCATTTGAGGTAGTTTATGGATTTAATCCATTAACTCCTACTGATTTGATTCCTTTACCCATTGAGCATCTAACGAGTGTTAAAGGTATAAAGAGAGCTGATTTTATTCGAGAGATGCATGAGAAGTTTCGTGCCCGGATCGAGCACAAAGGCGCTCAAACCACCGCAGCACGCAACACGAGGCGCAAACGTGTGATATTCCAGCCCGGAGATCGTGTTTGGATCCGTTTGAGTCCAGGCCAATTCCCTACCTTGAGGAAGTCGAAGTTGTCGCCCCGTGGAGATGGCCCATTCACTGTTTTGAGCCGTGTTAATGATAATGCATACCGCATTGATCTCCCTGGTGAGTACAAGTGTTCTTCCACGTTTAATATTGCTGATTTGTCTCCTTTTTCTGCAGATGAATTCGACCATGATGACACTTCAAATTCGAGGATGAATTCTCTTCAGCAGGGGGGGAATGATGAGGACATCCATAGTTAAGAAGTTGCAAGAATATTTGCAAGCTACAATTCGCAAGAAGTTCGAAGTTGAAGACGGTGTGCAAGGAAGCTTGAAGATGATGACCTTATTGAAGATGGAAGACGGAGATCAAGATGTGGAGTGCAATACATGAAGGAGGCGTGCAAGTGTGCTTTTGTTGGACTAGATGTGTATACTTGCTATTCAGCCCAAGTTAAGCATGCATGGTGGAAAAGCCCAAATTACTCGGCCCTTAATGATCCAATTAAGGGGATTGATTTATTAGACTATAGTATTTTATTTATTTAATTTATCCTATGGTTTGGACGAATTTTTGCAGATTTTTAATTAGGATTTTTTGGTTATTATAGATAGAGTTTTGACTAGATTTTTAGATAAGGCAAGATCTACAAAATCTACCTTAAATAGAATTCTAGTTTAGGAAGTTGTTGAAGTCCAATTCTAGTTCAATTTGGACTACAATTTTCGGTCCTATAGGGTTAGATTTTCGGTCCTCTTAGTATAAATAGAGGGTCCATATTTCATTGTTACTTTAGACCATATTTGATAATTTTAAGCTTTGCTTTCAATATTGTCTCAACCCCATTTTATATCTTTGTGAGTTTAGATCTTTTAAATTCATACTCTTAGATTTAGCATCTCTAAGTTTTACAAAGGGAATTCGCTGTCCACGTTCGACGGATCGTCGGAGATTCGCTATCGAAGAACAACTTAAAGAATTTGGCCTTGTGTACGTTCGAGATTCAAGGCAACTTTCGGGTTGTAATTCACATCGACAAAACATCAACATCGCCGCCGTTCGACGCCTTCCATCTCCACCGTACGTCCCCCTCAAGTCCAGCCTTCATCGTGTTCAAGTTCGTGTCCAGTCCGTCAAATCCGTAAGTTCGATTCTACCCTATCATACCCTATCTACTCTAGCCCTTCTAGCCTATTCATCATCATCGAAATTCCATCATTCTTACCCTTATCATAACCGTCCATAAACAGCCCTTCTCTTTATTGGATTTGTGTTATTTTGTGTGTCATAAGTCTAGGTATTTTAATTGAGTCTTAGTCGTCTAGTTTTCGAGTATAGAATCCTTTCATACCGACGTAGTTTCTTTCCTAGCTTTCGCGTCTTTTGTGTCTCGTTGGTCATTGAGTCCCGGGTCACATCAGTATTCGTCTCTTGCACATATTTATGTGAACTTAGAGCGATGGGACGACGTAGTGAAGGTGCGGAGATCGAGAGGGTGCAGAGGGGTCGAGAAAAGGGCTTGCTATTGGACAATCGAGTTAGATGGAATCACGCACAAGTTTTATATGGGAGATAGGTCGCATCCCTGCACGAAAGAGATGCATTTGGTCTTGAACGGTTTGTTTAAATCCGAACTACTCAAGCACTGACTTTTTTTGTTATGTACTAGATTAAGCACTGAGATTGATGATGTTGAAACACTCTCTTGTTTAGTTTAGTGACACTGAATTGCTGCTGCATTGTAGAACTCCACTAGAAGTAGATATTATATGTAAGAATCTGAAACTCCAACATAAGTCCTACAGATTTACTGTTTCCTTTCTTTAGTTTTAACATCTATCTTGGAGTTTTAAGTTTATTCATTTTCATTAACAGTTAAAAGAGATGCACAAAATATTGTGAAAATGTAGAGTCGATGGTTTTAGGCCGTCATTCTCGTGTTAGATACATTTACAGGGAAAAAAAAAGGAACATAGCATACATCGTTTTTTTTTTCCTGAATTATTATAAATATATTTTCTTATATTAGTTTTCTTAATTCTTAACATATTTTTATGTTCCGTAGTACAAATTTTATGGTTCTGAAACAAAAACTAATCAACTTTATAACTAAATTCATGTTTAAACATTAATTTTCAAAGTGAAGCTAATAGATAATTAGTATTAAATAATATTCATCAACTTTAGTAATTCTAATTCCTAACAAATTCTGACCGAATTACATTTAGTATAAGGTAGAGCATTCCAGCTATTGTAAAATAGAAAGGTAGCAGTCTCTGTTTGCAAATCCTAACAAATCCTAATCCTAATAACTAACAAATAATTCCACCTAACAAATCCTAATCCTAATACCTTTTCATGTAAAATGGAAAGGTGGCAGTCTCTGTTTGCAAAATTATCATTATTATGATTGTGATTATTCAAGCAATTTTGATGATTTTGGAGATCAGCTATACATATATATCATACAATTTGTGACAATATAATATATGCTACTATTATAAAAGAGCCTTATTTTACAAAATATGATGTACCTATTATATACCTATTATACATTTAATTTAAGGATAATCATGTAATATGATATGTAATCTTTATGTGAAAAAAATAATTCGTTTTTAAAAAGAAATAATGCAATCTAATGTGCTATATTATTATTATTATTATTATTATTATTATTATTATTATTATTATTATTATTATTATTATTATTTAGGTTAATTACAACTTGATTCTAGGACATTTGAATTTTTTAATAAAAGTATCTCAACTTTTAAATATTTAATAATCTATATAATAATGTAATCTAATATGCTATATTACTATTACAGCAGTTCTTGTGTGTACTGCACTAGTATATAATGACACTTAATATAATACTTCAGATCACTCATATGATTTTAGATCAATCACTTAAATGAATATTCATGAACAATTACAGAAAACAAAAAACTAAAAAAAAAAAGAATTGGTGAAGAGATCAAGAGGTATCGGGAACTTATAAAACATAATTTATTATAAATGAAATTTTTTATGTAATTTCGAATTAAATGAATTCATATAGCATAATTTATTATAATTTTGAATCAAATGAACTAGTATAATATACTGTTTTATAATTTTGAATAAATAAATCAATCAATATTAAAATCTAAAAATGTTATGTTTATCGAGTCTATATAAACTTGAAACTATGATTTCGAGTATATATTGACCTGATTGCATGGTATCAGGTCTATATTGATTCGAAAATATGTTATCGGGTCTAAATAAATCCGAAATGATAGAGTTTTTGGTCTATGAATGTAACACCCCAGATTTTCGGATAAGATCTAGAGGATTGATTAATGTTAATTAATTATTTAAGGAAGAAATTTAATAAGTTAATTAAGGTTGGATGTCAGTCACGACTTTAGGAGTCAGTTTTCGTGAAAATCGTCTTTTCGGAAAATATAACCTTAATTCTTTTATGGCTATTCATGGTCTCGTTAGAAAGGTTTTAACTCAAGGAGTATACCGGTGTTTTCGGATTTTAATTCTGAAGACATTTGAGTTCCCGGTGTTGAAAAGCATATTTAAAAGGCGAATGAATAGTAACTTTCGCGTGCGTTCGTATTTTGAGAAATTTGCGAAATTCTCCTCATTGATCCGAGTCTAGTTCTGTCAGGCCCCTCTTATGGGAAATGACTTAAGGATTCCATTGGCGTTCACGGATTTTCATTATGAGGTCAATCGAACGCTCGGGAGCAAAATCTGTCAGTCTGAGTGAATAGTAAAAAGTAATTCCAAAAAGGGAATCTTTGCTCGTCTTTCTTCTGACGACCCCATCTTCTTCACGAATCAAGTTGGCTCACTAGTATTCGAGCCAACAAGCCTCCCGGTATTTTTAGATTTCGTATCTGAGGTCATTTGGACCTCGACATCGAATAAAGCAGCTTTTAACCGAACCCGGGGTAACTTTCGCAGTACTTCCGCACTGCAATGGCTTCCAAGGGAAGCCAAAGCTTCTCC
This sequence comes from Perilla frutescens, assembly GCA_026008535.1. Taxonomy (NCBI): domain Eukaryota; kingdom Viridiplantae; phylum Streptophyta; class Magnoliopsida; order Lamiales; family Lamiaceae; genus Perilla; species Perilla frutescens. Next base: position 33,003,203 of record BRKX01000009.1, read on the forward strand.
TATAAATAAGGGACCACCCCTTTACCTTTCATTTACTCATTTACCACCCATTCACTTCTAAATCGAGAGGAAGAGAAGCTTTGAAAGCAGAGAAAGTTCTATAGAAGTAAAAAACGTTCTTCGTGAGTGTTCTTGAAGACGATGAGCAGAGTGGCGTAGAAGGGATGCGGTGAGGGAATGTGCTAGGGGCGCCGTCGGGTTGTAGCAGGCGGTTCTGCCACCGTTGCGACTTGACGAGAAGCCGAACTAGCAACATTATTTCGACGCACCTAACCCCGTCCATTCGTGTTCGTTGGTCTCGACTCCATTTTTTTTCTGTCTTTTAAATTCCGCATTTACCTTCCGTTCTTTATTATTGCTCGTTCACCTTTTGTCTAAGTTGTATTTCAATTTTTATTAAGGTTCCAAGTTAATAACGTTTACGTTATATTTCTCGTTTTACACTCGTTATTATTATTCTAGAGATTAGCCTCGTTTATTCCGTTAAATTCCGTTCAATCCATGTTTAACGATTTCGTCATCATTCTAAATCTTAAGAAGAATTATCATGTTTATGTCATTATAATGCCAAAATTCTTTTTAAGTTAAAGCATGTTGTTGCACGTTAATTTCAAGTACGTTGCTTTTAAGAAATTTCAGGTTAAGTGTTCTTCGTGTTCGTCGAAAGAATCAACGAACACGAAGAACCTAGTTGAAGATCGCGCAGAACTGGGCTGAAGAGAGAGAAAGGAAGAGAGCCCCGCGGGGAGGTGGGTGCGCCGCCGCGCCACACCCCCCTCGGCCCTCATAGCCCGCCGGGGCAAGGGTGCCCCGCCGGCGCACCCATGCGCCGCGGTGGGGGCTGCCCGCCGGCGCCTATGTGCGCCGCGGCGCCCCCCTTCCTCCGTGTTGTTTTCTGTCATTTCCGGCTATTTTTCGTACCCTCTTCCCGAGCTTTTCGAGCTTTTCAAATCATGTTATTCTCAAGCTAATTTAAATTTTAAATTTTAGTGAAGCATTCAAGTTATTTTCGATTTATTTCGAATAAGATATTCAAGTTATTTTCCGTCTAAAAATTTAGAAATCAAGTCGAGAAGTTCCTTAAATAAAATAAATCCTTCTCGGATCCTTATAAAGTCAAAAAGTCGTGCTATCCATGTTAAGTCCTAGCTAAGGGTATTTTAGTTGGGTATTATTTAATTTCATGTTGTAGTTAGAAATCTTCGAAGGAGGCCACTAAGTCGATAATTCGACTTTTGTAGGAGGAATCGAGCCTCAGAGAAATACTAAAGAAGACCACCAGCTCATTGCCTCATCTTCTGTCCCGTAATCGAGGTGGGTAAATCTATACTAATCTAAAGTTTGAGCTAAGGAGCTCTAGAAGCATGTTAGGGCAAATGAGATATCCAATAAAGTATTTTTGCTCTGCCTCATTGATCTCTGTGCAAGGAAGGAAGGAAAAGAAGATATTATGTTTTAATTGAGCTCTCGAGCATGTTTAGAAATGCTAGAAATATTAAAGTATTGTTTATGCTTAGCATGAGATGTTTAGAATTGTCTTTAGTTACGATTCGTATTTATTTTCGTTCATGTCCTTGTATTAAATGTTTATGCTTGTCAAGCTCGTATAATTAAGAATTAAGGTTTGCCTTGTTAGGGTAGCGTTAAATCCCTTGTAGGCCGAGATCATGCAATATTAAAGGTTTAGCCCTTAGACGTTGCTCTAAGATTGGTTTTGCTAGCAAGATTAAGGAGGGAAGAAACTTAGCATTTCTCTTAAGTAGGATTTGAGCTCAGAACTTTTAAGGGAGTCACTATTGGGTCTTTTCCCTCGCAAACTCATTTAGATATTGGAGGTAATCCCTTTTCTATCTTATGGCATGCCGAAGGGTACAGTTGACGTCAGGTTTGAGCCAGGATGGGCCCAAAAAGAAAAGAAAAGATTTTGCGGATATGGAGAGGGCTTTTGCGTTTTGCTCTCCATATACTGTCAGTTAATTATTGGATATCTTGAAGTTTATTAAAGTGTTTCATTAAAACCCACTGAGTACATTAGTGTTCATGCCCCCTCTTTTTCAAATGTTTTACAGGTTGAGATGCTGAAGATGTTGGTGGCTGTGGATGTAGGTTGGCTGCCGAGATTATTTTACTATTATCTAAGATTTTCTTGAAATCCCACTATGTGATCTGCTACTCCGATACACTCATTCTAATTTCGTTTAAAGTTCTATTATGATTATCAAGACTCTATGAATATTTCCCCAGACATGATTATTTGAGTATAAGATGCATACTAAGTTTTATTTTTTCTTCTCGAGTATGATTTCCTTTCGCCTATAACGGGGCTTATACGCATTAATATCTTTTATCATTTCGACCTATGGATGTGTCTATACTTAATGGTATTCGCCTAATTAACCGTTTCATTCCACTTGAGCATTCTCCCATTTTACTAAAAGTGTACCCGAGTACCATCGTCTATTCCTCAAAAGCATATCCCGATGGTAAAACCTCCTTATTAATCTTCCGTCTTACTTTATTAATCTCTTAATAACACCTCGTCCCCATTCGTTAACCCCTATCTCAGGACCGGGTTATTACAGTTGGTATCAGAGCCTGGTTTGCAACACTGCAGGCTTGTCTACATAAGTTGTTCTTTGATAAGTGAAAGCAGCAACCCACAGATCGCCATCACCCTCGTATCCTCAACCAAAAATCAAGGTATGATAGTATAGAGATTCTAGATTTTGGATTTTGATTTTTGGAATACAAGAAAGGAAAAGATTTGAGCAAGCATACCTGTTTTATGGATAAGAGAAAAACCGTGAGAATGAAATTCCAAGTAAAAGGTGTTTGGGTAAGACGATTTCTGAGAATGAAAAGTTTGTGAAAAAGATTTCTCGATCCCAAAAATTTTGACTCAACGAAAAGGTAAACATGTATGTTAAAAGGCCTTGAGCACCAAAATTTTTCTTATAAAAACGTCAACTGCTTTTAAAAGGAACTATGCATGCAAGATAAAATCTAGACATTAGTACGATCTCAAGAGAACCTTAGGTCCCCTTTTTATAATCTAGACTGATTAAGCTATTCTCTTCTAGATGGTTAAGCGTCGTATGACTGCTAGGAAAAGCATGCTTCTTTTTCGCCCGGTTCAAGAAAGAGTTGAAAGATTCAGACAAGAAACTTAGAATGGTAACGAGCAATTGCTATCCTTCATGGCAAGGTATCTGGAGAGGTGGGCCTGGGCTAATGGTTAAGGAGGAGAGCCCGGGAGTGTATCTTACTTGGAAACATGCATCCGCATGTGCGAGCACGCACCGCCTCCTTGGAGGCCTACAATGTATCGCATCTTGCAAAGCACCATCACCCGTGATCCCGTAATGTATGCTGAAATCGGGAATCTCACGGATTTCTACTCAGCCTTAATGGCTCGTTGGGAGACGGAGTATGGCGACGTGCAAGCTTTAGCCGAGCAGCAAGCGGCCGAACAAAACCCCTCTCTAGTGGTGGAGCTGGAACTACAGAGGGCAACCCTCAATAGTCCCCCTGGATTCCAAGTACCGCGCCCCCACGATGAAGGAGCCTCAGGAGTGGGACCCTCAAATGTCCGGGTAGTGAACCACACCGAGTCTCGTTTTCTTGCACTCTTCAAATGAACCAGTAGACCCCTGCATACGCTTCTCAGAGTCTGGAGCAGTGTATGTCCTATCAGTACCCCGAAGGGAATGTCCACATGAGGATGTTCAAGTTCAGCGTACCGGAGACAGTTGAAGATGAGGAAGAAGAGAAAGACCCGGAAGAGGGAGGCGAGGAGGAAGTAGGGTCACCATGCAAGGGAAAAAGGAAGGCTCCAGCCTACAATTAAGCTGTAGTAGGAGGTGTAGGAGATGTTGCTGTTAGAACACCTAGCTATCTAATCCATCTGTCTGTTTGCCTGTTATCTGATATCCGCTTTAACCAAGATCCTAAAATGTAATACATGCTTTAAACTTTCTAGACTCTAATAGTGGCAGTGAATTTTCCAATAGACTGCCCTATCCCAATGTAACCCATAACTTATTCTATGATATCGATGCCAAAAGTCCTCTTAATGAGGCAATTTTCCGCATCATGATGAATGATTGTTTAAATTCCCGCCTTGTTTACTTTTTCTTGCGTAAATTAAAGACCTTATCAAAAGGCATTCTTGCTTAGGATGCCGCCTCAAAGACGTCAAGCCGAGAATGAAGACGAGAACGAACTTGAGCAAGTCCCAAACCCAGGTCTAAGATCCGAAAGTGTGTTTCTCAAACACAACCCTCTATCGTTTAATGGCTTAGGACGAATTTTCAACTTCATAGCTTGTTCAAAAGAAGAGAAGTTAAGTTGCGCTCTTTTCATGCTGACGGATGATGCGGATTACTGGTGGGAATCCGTTCGAAGGACGATAACCCCAGAACAATGGGAGGATTATATTTGGGAAGATTTCAAGCACAACTTATATCAGAAGTATATCCCAGATTGTTATCGAGAGGCAAAGGAAATGTAGTTCTGGAACCTAAAGCAAGGAAATAAGACAATGTCGGAATACGATAGGGAGTTCAATCAATTGTCAAGGCATACTCCATGTCTAGTGGACATAGACGAGAAGAAAGCACGCAAGTTCAAGAAAGGACTTAAATCTGAGATAGACATAGCCCTCGCAGGGCAAGAAGACATGTCTTACGCTCAAACCTTAGCCAAAGCCTTAAGCACAGAAGCCATTCTCCCTCGAGAGAAGGTTCAACCCTCTCAGTCAGCTAATGATCTAAAGGGAAAGAGAAAGTGGGAAGGAGGAAGAAGAGATGACAGAGGAAAGAAACCCCACTGGCAAAGCCGAGAGTCAGGGGTACCTTGAAGTCAGCCCGACCATAACCCTAACCTGAGGCCGTGCCCAAAGTGCGGAAAGACGCACCTTAGAGCCTGCAGAGCAAATCAAACTGGGTGCTAGAACTATGGTGAAGAAGGGCACTTAAAAGGGAGTGTCCAAAGGGAAACAACAGACGACCCCAAACACCTCAACAACCCTGACACGCGGTCGTTTCGCGCTCAAAATGAATTTGTATGCTCCTGTACCCACAGCGAGCGTAGTTAGCTATGAGTAAGAGTCGATCCCACAAAGAGCTGATGCGATCTTAATTTCGAGTCACCAATCACAAAAAGGGGGTTTGGTACCGTGGTCACAACAATGGTAATTAAATCTGCAAAAATAAACTAGAGAGATATCAAATAATAAAAGGTTCCGGAACTTGAACTAGAATCCAGTTTAACTTATACTCACTCGATCATGGGCACAACGATTTTCCTACACGATTAAATCACCTAGTTATGGAGACCGGATTCCTCGCTCCGTCTCTTTATTCATCCGTTCAGATTAGGTTTAAACGTGATTCCTCGTCCATTAAACCCCTAACCTATCAACCACCCCCGGTTCCCCAAAGAGATGTAAATGAACAGAAAGCAGTGTGCCCTAGACGAACCCAAGTTTACTGTGTTTACTAATTCCTCATGTGCCCACATCAACGCACCGATTTCTCAGTTACCATTTGAATTAACACACAATCACGATTCGCTAATCCAATTAATCCTGGTGTGTCTTCTACAACTAAAGAGTGATCAGCCACATTAGTTATATTAAACTCACGCTCATTAGGAATAAGAACAAAAATCGGCAGAAACCTAATCATGTAGTAATGTGCCCACACGGCCTCATGAGTATTTAAGTGTTTTGTTAAACTTTCATCTGTAGTTCAAATTCCGGAATATAGATATAGCTACTCATGCTAGAAAGAACTATAAAGACATAAAATAAAGACATGATAAACAATAAAAATTTACTGGAATTGAATTAAAACTCGTCCAACACCAACGATGAACAGAAATAACATTAAATATAAGTCCTAACCTCTGTGGGCATAAGGCCCCAGATTGTCTTACTGCCGGAGCATCGTTAAAACAGAACTAATCGTGAAAGTAAAAGTGCAGAAAAATAATATCGTACAAAGTGTTTTTTCTAACAATCAAAACTAGTCGTTTAAAAGAGTACAAAAGATCAATTCAAATCCCCAAAAGTGGAGAGTCTTCAATATCTGCCGGATTCACTATGCCCCACTGGAATCTGCCTGTATAAGGAAACTTCCTTATCTGCTGGATCTCTGTGCCCACTGGAATCTGCCTGGATAAGGAAATTTCCTTAGGTGGTGGAATGAATCCCGATATTTTAGGGATGTCATCCTTATCTTCCGAATTGCTTCCCAAGAGTCCACCTATGAACAATCTTTCCTTCTTCTATTCAGATTTCGAAATCAATCAAGTTCCAATGCTAGCTTTATCTTCTTTCAACAAAATCCCGATTTTTCCGGGAATGTCCTCTTCACTGCCTCCTCTGAATCTGCGCGAGTACTGTGGGCACAACATCTTCTGCTCAGATTGATTTTCATCTAATATGCCCATTTCATCCGTTTCAGTTAAGTTGAAGGCCAAAATGCCTCTTTCGCCAGATTTCGCTCCTGTCATGCCCAAACCACTTTCTTGGTTCTTTTTCGACACAAAAGACACTAAAAAGGACATTTAGAGCGACTAAAATGCCCATAAGAATACGAAATAAATGGACTTATCACACCCACACACTTTAGACATGATTTTCCTCAAGCATGGGGTACGAAGAACCCATAAAAAGAAAAACAAAAGGGAAAGGAAAAGAAATAGACACGAAAAAAAAAACATGCATCCTATTAATCTGTGTGGGCACAGCGTTTCAACAACCAACTTTTTCAATTAATTGCATAATCAGTATGCCCTAGCAAGTCAAAATTCAATTGAGCGTATAGGTCCTCCCATACTCTCTTCACATAGTGTTTAGGCTTAGTGTTTACACTCAAATTCATTCATTCTATACTTATTCGTTCCATAAGCTTGCTAGTGCTCTTTCTTCAATTTCATTAAGTGGAAAAATGCATAAGTATCAAAAGGACTTTTATGGGCTGTAATGGGGCTCTTTAGGTAAGGTGGAGTTCTTTTGGTAATGGGCTAAAACTCTCAGGAGCGTTCACTGGACATACCACCATTTATTTTCAACTTACTTTCTCATGCCCTCTTTTATCATTCAGATTACATAATTTTTCATCATAGGCATTCTAAACATTCAAACTAGGGGGAATTTATTCTTTTTTTTTCTTTTTTTTTTGAATTTATTTTTTTCATCATTTTTTTTCGTTTACCCTATCTTTCTTTTTGCATTTTCAATTCTTCAAAACCGTCCAGAGACTACTTCTACTTCTGGTTTTTGTAATGCCCTGGCTTTATATAGTGAGGTATATCAACAAAACTGCCAAGGCATTTTATTGGCTCAAAAGGGCTGCAAAGCTATGTCAAAGGCTGGTTTTATTTGGCTTAGTGGGCTCGAGCAAGAAAATGCCTAAATCATCTACATATGCATTTCAAACTTTCTGATTTTAAAGTAGAGAAAAAGCAAGTTCTAGAAATTCTAAGTATAGAATGTACACACATGAAAAGAGAATGTTGTAAAATGGGCATAACAACGCAGGCTCAAATCTCACCAGGTTAATGCTCAACTCATTCATCATCCCTGCTTCTAGTGTGGGCATGCTGACTCGATTTACAATTTTATTAACATTCACAAACCATAAACTAGTGCTCCCCAAATCTTAACAGATAGCATGCTGACTCAGACGACCCACCAACACACTTTGTACGAAGCAAAGTGTTCAAACAGACTCAACAATAAAATACAACAACCCAAATGCCCCCATCCACACACATTGCTTGAGGCAAAGTGGGTAGAATAAAGGCGACACCAAAAAGAATGAAAATCAAAATAACATAAAAGAAAAGGAATTGAACCAGGTTGGTGGATATTGGGTAAGTGAACCCAACATATTTGAAATATGCAGTGAGGGTTTGCTCATATCTTCCTCAAGAGGGTATCAACAGTCTGATACGGGGCATTCTCCATGCTATTCAGCCTCTTCATGGTCATTCTGGCACCATTTCTTCTTGATGTGCCCTTCCGCCTGGTATCTTCTCGGTTGTCCCTATAGAAAATGAGAACAGAATGCTCGAAGGGTCTGCCTTCGGTACAAAAGAAATAGGGTTGCTCTCCTCTCATCCTTAACTATATCTTACTTTTTTTTTCAAGCAAATACTAGAAAACTCTTCTTGTCTAGTTTGATACATCAGAAAAACACTTATTAAAATTACTGAAAAAGACATAAATTAAAAACCTGGGTTGCCTCCTAGTAGCGCCCTAGTTACTGTCGTGGGCACGACATCTTCCAATTCAGATATAGATGGGCTCTACGAGCCAGACCACTCTGATATCTTGGTTTGCATGCCCCAGGTAAGGTTTCAGTCTGTGGCCATTAACCTTGAAACACCCTCCAGTATCTGGATTCTTCAGTTCAACTGCTCCATTAGGGCATTCCGCGTACACTTCAAATGGACCAACCCACTTGGTCCTCAGACTTCCTCCCATCAATTTAAAGCTTGAATGGTACAAAAGAACTTGTTGCCCCGGAGTGAAGCTCTTCCTTCTAATCACTTGATCATGGAGCCTCTTCATTTTTTCCTTGTAAAGAACAGCATTGTTATAGGCATCCATCCTCATCTCTTCCAGTTCTTAAATCTGAAATTTTCTGGCATGCCCTGCTGCATCTTTGTCCATGTTCAGCTTCTGCAGTGCCCATCGTGCCTTGTATTCCAGCTCTACCTGCAAATGGCAACATTTTCCAAACAACATCCTATATGGAGACATCCCGATTGGAGTTTTGAAAGCAGTTCGGTATGCCCACAGGGCATCATCCAGATGTTGACTCCAATCCTTTCGACTTGGATTAAATACCTTCCCAAGAATGGCTTTAATTTCTTGATTTGAGACTTCAGCTTGACCATTTCCTTGTGGGTGATAGGCTGTTGTGACTCTATGGTTCACCCCATATTTCTTCAATAATTTTTCCAGGGTTTGGTTACAAAAATGTGTTCCTTGATCACTGATGATGGACCTGGGCACACCAAAGCGGCTGAAAATATGAGATTTCAGAAATGCGGCCACTACTCTTGCATCATTGGTAGGAGTAGCCTTTGCTTACACCCATTTGGACACATAATCAACTGCCAGGATGATGTAATGGTTCCCCCTTGAGTTTGCGAGGGGTCCCATGAAATCCATTCCCCAAACATCGAAAATTTCCACTGGCAGGATGGGTGTCATGGGCATTTCTTTCCTCCTTGTGATGTTTCCAACTCTCTGGCACTGATCACATCTCTTGCATACGTTGTGGGCATCCTTGAAAATCGTGGGCCAAAAGAACCCACAGTCCAGAATTCTTCTTGCTGTTCGGTTTGGTCCGAAATGCGCTCCTCAAGCAAAGTTATGGCAATGCTTCAAAATATCCTCAATTTCATTGTCAGAGACACATATTCTTATGATCTAATCAACACACCTCCTCCATAGAATAGGACTGTCCAATGCATAAAACTTGCTCTCATGCCTCAGTTTATTCTTTTGGTACCTCGAGTACCCAATTGGCAGCTCTCCAGACTCTAAAAAGTTTACTATATCTGCATACCAGGGTTCTCGTGTGCCCCATGCTGAGTACAGATGCTCATCAGGGAAATGATCCGTAATGGGCATTTCATCGCCTTTTTCATTCAGCACCCGGCTTAAATGATCAGCTACCAAATTCTGTGCCCCACTCTTATCTTTTATCTCGATATCAAACTCCTGCAGGAGTAGGATCCATCTAATTAGTCTCGGCTTTGTCTCCTTCTTGGCCATCAAGTGTCGTAGGGCACCGTGATCTGTGTAAACAATGCTCTTCTTGCCCAAGAGATAGGACCGAAACTTCTCGAATGCAAAAACTATTGCTAGCAGCTCCTTCTCAGTAGTGGTGTAATTACACTGTGCCCCATTCAGAGTTTTGGAAGCATAGTAAATTACATGGCTTTCTTTTCCTCTTTTCTGACCCAGTACAGCGCCCACAGCATAGCCACTGGCGTTACAGATAATCTCAAAGGGCATTCCTCAATCTGATGGTTGAATAACTGGTGCCGTGACCAGTTGCTTCTTCAGAAAATTGAATGCCTTTTTACATTCCTCATCAAATTCAAAGGGGACATCTTGCTGCAATAAGTGAGTAATAGGCTGGACAATTTTTGCAAAATCTTTTATGAACCTCCTGTAGAATCTAGCATGCCCCAGAAAGCCTCTCACTTGCTTCACCGAAGTGGGGTATGGCAATTTCTCAATTATGTCCACTTTGGCTTTATCGACCTCAATGCCCCTCTCGAAAATCACATGGCCCAGTACAATGCCCTCTCTGACCATGAAATGGCATTTTTCGTAGTTCAGCACTAGGCATTTATCCACACAATGCTGCAACACCTTCTCCAGATTATCTAAGCATCAATCAAAGCAGCTCCCATACACCGTGAAGTCATCCATGAACACCTCAATGCAGTTTTCAAGCAAATCGGAGAATATGCTCATCATACAACGCTGAAATATGCCCGGAGCATTACAGAGGCCAAAGGGCATTCTGCGATAGGAAAATGTGCCGAATGGGCACGTGAATGTTGTTTTCTCCTGGTCCTCTTGACTCACTGCAATTTGCATGTATCCGTCCAAGAAACAAAGAAACTTGTTTCCTGCGAGTCTCTCCAACATCTGGTCAATGAACGGAAGTGGGAAATGATCCTTCCGCGTAACCGTGTTCAGCTTCCGGTAATCAATGCAAACTCTCCAGCCAGTTTGCAGTCATGTGGGCACAAGCTCTCCTTTTTCATTTTTCACAACTTGAATGCCCGACTTCTTGGGCACAACATGGATTGGACTGACCCACTTGCTGTCTGAAATTGGGTATATAATGCCCTGGTCCAGTAGCTTAATTATCTCTTTTAGCACCACATCCTTCATCACCGGATTAAGCTTTCTTTGTGGATCACGAACGGGCTTTGCATCATCTTTCAACAAAATCTTGTGCATACAAACTGCTGGGCTAATGCCCTTTATATCTGCCAAAGTCCATCCGAGTGCCTCCTTGTACAGTCTTAATAATCTCAAAAGGCGGTCTTCATCAGCTTGATTTAACCCCGCACTAATTATCACTGGGAGTGTCTCATTATCTTCCAAGTAGGCATACTTCAAATGCCTTGGCAATGCCTTAAACTCCAGCGTGGGCGCCCTAACAATAGAAGGCATCATTTTGTCATTACTTCTCTGAATGGGCACACCATAGTCCACACAGTCGTATGGCATTTCTTCTAATGAATACAGCATCATAATTCCTTCCTTGATGTCATCATCTTCTTCCAGGGCATCCTGGTCAGTCAGTCTATCCCACAATGCCCATTCCAATGGCTCTCTGTTGCTCACCATGGATAGGGTAGATCGACTAGGGTGACGGAAAGTATTCACAAAACTGTAATTCTCTGTATCTGGGGGTGCTTCATGGCTTCAAAAATGTTAAATGTCACCTTCTCCCCATCAAATTCACACGTCAGTGTGCCCTTGTCCACATCAATCTTGGTATGATCTGTCTTCATGAAAGGTCTTCCCAGCAATAAAACTAAAGATTTTGAAGTCGCCGTGCCCATGTCAAGCACATAAAAATCTGTTGAGAATATAAGCTCGTCTACTTTGACCAATACATCTTCGATCAGGCCTTTTGGATAAACATTAGATCGGTCAGCTAACTGAATGACCACACTAGTCTCTTTCAAAGGTCCAATCTTCAATTCTTTGAACACTGACAGGGGCATTACGTTGATTGATGCCCCTAAATCCAGCATGGCCTTTTCAACTTTTTTGTCTCCGATAATGCAAAGAATCATGAACATCCCTGGATCATCACACTTCTTGGGTGACTTCCTTTATATCACAGCTGATACATTCTCCCCAACTAAGAACCTTGTATCATCATTAAATCGCACCTTTCTTGTGCAAAGTTCCTTCATAAATCGGGCATACCGCGGCACTTGTTTGATTACCTCAATTAGTGGAATATTGATTTCCACTTTACTGAATACTTTTAGCATCTCCCTGGTTTCTTCTTCTTTCCTATTTTGTGCCAATCTCCCTGGAAAGGGAGGTTTCCGTCTCTCTGGAATGGGCACTTTGGCAGGCTGCTTCACTTCCGCGATGGGCACATGATCAGTCTGTTCAGCTTCTTGTGCCTCATCCTCTATAGGAATATTTTCAACTTCTTCTTCCAAGGGCACATCGTCCTTTTCTTCTCTTGGCCATCATCTCCGGAAGCTCTTTTTCACTCCTCAATGCTACAGCATTCACTTGTTCTCTCGGGTTTTCAACCTGGGAATGTAACTTTCCATTTTTCTCCTCCATCTTGTGCATGGCTTGAGCCAATTGATTGATTTGCTTGCTCATATGTGAAAGACCAGCTCGAGTCTCTTGCTTGAATTTTTCGTTCTCCTCAGCCATGGCATAGACAAGATCTTCTAGCCTTTGCTTTCTCTTTTCTTCTGGCGGCGGTAATGGGCGTGCATGATGCCCATCTTCTGGCCTTCTTCATCTGAAGTTTTCATGGTCTCTCCAGCCAGGGTTATAAGTCTGGGAATTGGGATCATATCTTCTGGAATGCCCATTCTGGCCACCTACAACATTTACTTCTCCCACCGCGTCTTGTAGAGTTGGGCATTCATCAGTGAAATGAAGTACACTCTTGCATACTCCACAAGGTCTGGGCTTTTTCGACATGCTCACACCAGACAAGATCTTTTCGATTTTGTCACACAATCTGTCAATTCTGCTGTCTTGGTCTGGTGCCCTCTTTGATTCACTGACAACCCCAATGCCCTCTCCACCGAAGTCTCGGTTGTCTTCAGCCATCTCCGTGAGAATTCTGAATGCTTCAACAAGCTGCTTGTTTAGTATAGACCCTCCACATGAGGCATTCACGATTTTTCTCTCATGTGGTCTCAATCCTCCAACAAAATACTGAATTAGATCGTGTTCAGTAATCTGGTGCTGTGGGCATTTCGCCAGCATTACCTGGAATCTTTCCCAGTAGTCATAGAAACTCTCGTTGGTTCCCATCTTCAGGCTCCCTATCCTTCTTCTCATTTCTTGCACTCTGGATGCTGGGAAATATTTTTCCAAAAACTTCTGCTGAAGTTGTCTCCATGTGGTCACAGCGCCGGTCAGCAATGTGTACAGCCAGTCCCGTGCCCCATCCTGAAGAGTGAAAGGGAACGAGACCAACCGCGTATACTTCTCTCTTCCATGGTTGGATGGTTGAGTCTAGCAAACCATCTCAAAATCTTGCAAGTGTCTTTGTGGCTTCTCTCCGGGCATTCCATGGAACTTCGGCAAGATTTGGATAAAGTTTGTATGAATATCCCAGTTCTGAGTCACTGTTGGGAGTGTAATGCCCATCGGGCACAAATTTATGTTGGTCAGGAAAACCAACTGCCTTAAAGTCCTGTTATCCTCCGCAACTCCATTTGCGGCATTTCCATTTGTTACGGTCATGTTGATAGTATGGCCGTTCTCAAAGTGTCCTTCCTCCTCGTGCCCTTCGTTTCCTTGATCTTCTGGTGGTATGGGCTCACGAGGTCTATTTGTAGCTCGTTGTGCCCTCTTCACTGCTGCCCTATTTTTCCTCAAAGTCCTCTCTATCTCCGGATCGTACAATAGAGTTTCTTCTGAAGAGCTCCTGGGCATCAACTTCTAGGCACACAAGCTTAGAAAGTAAAATCACTGGAAATCAGCTCCCCGACAACGGCGCCAATTTTGACGCGCGGTCATTTCGCGCTCAAAATGAATTTGTATGCTCCTGTGCCCACAGCGAGCGTAGCTAGCTATGAGTAAGGGTCGATCTCACAGAGAGCTGATGCGATCTTACTTTCGAGTCACCAATCAATAAAAAGGGGTTTGGTACTGTGGTCAAAACAATGGTTATTAAATCTGCAAAAATAAACTAGAGAGATATCAAATAATAAAAGGTTCCGAAACTTGAACTAGAATCCAGTTTAACTTATATTCACTCGATCATGGGCACATCGATTTTCCTACACGATTAAATCACCCAGTTATGGAGACCAGATTCCTCACTGCGTCTCCTTATTCATCCGTTCAGATTAGGTTTAAAGGTGATTCCTCGTCCATTAAACCCATAACCTATCACCCACTCCCCGATTCCCCAAAGAGATGTAAATGAACAGGAAGCAGTGTGCCCTAGACGAACCCAAGTTTGCTGTATTTACTGATTCCTCGTGTGCCCACAGCAACCCACTGATTTCCCAGTTATCATTTGAATTAACACACAGTCACAATTCGCTAATCCAATTAACCCTGGTGTGCCCTCTACAACTAAAGAGTGATCAGCCACATTAGTTATATTAAACTCACGCTCCCTAGGAATAAGAACAAAAATCGGCAGAAACCTAATCGTGCAGTAATGTGCCCACACGGCCTCAGGAGTATTTAAGTATTTTGTTAAACTTTCATCTTTAGTTCAAATTCCGGAATATAGATCTAGCTACTCATGCTAGAAAGAACTGTAAAGACATAAAATAAAGACATGATAAACAATAAAAACTTACTAGAATTGAATTAAAACTCGTCCAACACCAACGATGAACAGAAAAAACATTAAATATAAGTCCTAACCTCTGTGGGCATAAGGCCCCAGATTCTCTTGCTACCAGAGCAGCGTTAAAACAGAACTAATGGTGAATGTAAAAGTGCAGAAAAATAATATCGTACAAAGTGTTTTTTCTAACAATCAAAACTAGTCTTTTAAAAGAGTACAAAAGATCAATTCAAATCCTCAAAAGTGGAGAGTCTTCAATGTCTGCCTGATTCACTATGCCCCGCTGGAATCTGCCTGTATAAGGAAACTTCCTTATCTGCTGGATCTTTGTGCCCACTGGAATCTGTCTGGATAATGAAATTTCCTTAGGTGGTGGAATGAATCCCGATATTTTAGGGATGTCATCCTTATCTTCCAAATTGCTTCCCAAGAGTCCACCTATGAACAATCTTTCCTTCTTCTATTCAGATTTCGAAATCAATCAAGTTCCAACGCCAGCTTTATCTTCTTTCAACAAAATCCCGATTTTTCCGGGAATGCCCTCTTCACTGTCTCCTCTGAATCAGCGCGAGTACTGTGGGCACAACATCTTCTGCTCAGATTGATTTTCATCTGATATGCCTATTTCATCCGTTTCAGTTAAGTTTAAGGCTAAAATTCCTCTTTCGCAAGATTTCGCTCCTGTCATTCCCAAACCACTTTCCTGGTTCTTTTTCGACACAAAAGATACTAAAAAGGACATTTAGAGCGACTAAAATGACCAGAAAAACACGAAATAAATGGACTTATCAAACTCCGGTACCCGCAGCCACTTCAGCAAATTCCTAGAAATCAGCGAAGGCTGCAGCAAGGAGGACCTCCGGGTCAAAGGCCGGGAAGGAATCCAAGATACAACCAAGGACGAGATCAAAGGTCTAATCCAGGACGAAGGCCACCTCAGCCAGCTCGTACGTATGCCCTCACTCAATAGCAAGCTGCTAAGGCCCCAGGTAATCTAGTAGGTATGATTATCCTCCTCGAGACGCCAGCTTTAGCTCTCTTCGATACTGGAGCATCGCATTCATTTATAGCTGAGTTTGCTTGCAAGAAACTGAAGATAAAACCCGAGAATGCTGAGAATGCTCTTGAGATAAGTATTTTCTCTGGAAAGCGAATGATGTCTAGGAAGGTCTGCTCTAATCTAGAATTGAACATAGAAGGGAAAAAATTTAAGTCAAATCTTTATGTAATAAAGATCCAGGACTTTGATATAATCCTAGGAATGGATTGTTTAGCCTCAGCTTATGCCTCCATAAGTTGTCCTGAGAGGGAAGTGGTGTTTCGACCACTCGAGAAACCCGAGGTGAAGATCTACGGATCAAGGCTGAGAACCAGAGTCCCAGTGATATCTGTCCTAAAGGCCACCAAGATGATAAGGAATAATAGCTGCCAAGCATTTTTTAGTTAACTTAATAAGAAAAGAAGAAGGAGAGCTTTCAATTGAAGACATCCCAGTCGTAAGAGAATATCCCGACGTATTCTCAAAGGAACTGCCAGGACTGCCCCCAGATAGACAGGTAGAGTTCACCATCAAGTTGGAACCAGGAGCCGTCCCAGTCTCGAAAGCCCCTTACAGAATGGTGCCTAAGGAGTTGCAAGAACTCAAAGTTCAACTGCAAGAGTTATTAGACCTAGGTTTTATCCAACCTAGTGTATCACCTTGGGGAGCTCCAATCTTGTTCGTAAAAAAGAAAGATGGTACATTAAGAATGTGCATTGACTATAGAGAGCTCAATAAGCTAACCATCAAAAATCGATACCCTCTCCCAAGGATAGACGATCTCTTCGATCAACTTAAGGGAGCAAGTGTCTTCTCCAAGATCGACTTAAGATCTGGGTATCATCAAGTGAAGATCAGGGAGGAGGATATCCCTAAGACTGCCTTTAGAACTCGTTATGGACATTACGAGTTTATGGTAATGCCATTTGGATTGACCAACGCCCTAGCAGTGTTTATGGATTTGATGAACCGGGTATTCTACCCGTATTTGGATAGGTTTGTATTACTCTTCATAGATGATATTCTCATCTATTCCAAAGACGAAGAGGAGCATCAAGAGCACCTAAGAATGGCGCTGGAAATGTTAAGAAGAGA
The DNA here is from genome assembly GCA_026008535.1 of Perilla frutescens. Taxonomy (NCBI): domain Eukaryota; kingdom Viridiplantae; phylum Streptophyta; class Magnoliopsida; order Lamiales; family Lamiaceae; genus Perilla; species Perilla frutescens. The sequence continues at coordinate 33,019,907 of BRKX01000009.1, forward strand.
AAAACTTTATGCTAAGTTTAGTAAGTGTGATTTTTGGCTCAAGGAAGTGATGTTTCTGGGACATATAGTGTCAGCAAAAGGTATCAAGGTGGATCCAGCTAAGATTGAAACAGTAAGCAACTAGAATTCTCTGAGAAACATACATGAGATACAAAGTTTTCTAGGACTCACGGGTTATTATCGAAGATTTATCGAGGGATTTTCGACTATATCTAAGCCAATGACGCGACTGTTAAAGAAACACTACAAGTTCAAGTGGACGCCTGAGTGCGAGGAAAGTTTTCAAACTTTGAAGAAGATGCTAACCATAGCCCCAGTATTGACTATTCCGGAAGGGAATAAAGATTTCATGGTTTACGCAGATGCATCGAAGAAAGGATTAGGATGCGTGCTAATGCAGAGAGGAAAAGTGATTGCTTATGCTTCAAGGAAGCTTAAGAATCACGAGCAGAACTACCCTATGCATGACCTGGAGTTCGCAGCAGTCGTGCATGCGCTGAAGATTTAGAGACACTACCTCTACAGAGCTAAGTGTGAGATCTTCTCAGATCACAAGAGCTTGAAGTATTTCTTCGAGCAGAAGGATCATAATATGAGGCAGAGAAGATGGCTAGAACTTGTAAAGGATTACGACTGCACGATTCACTACCACCCCGGGCAAGGCAAATGTGGTAGCAGATGTCCTAAGTTGAAAAGAGGAAGTGGACCTAGGACTCATATTAGTCCAGGAATATCTTCGCAAAGAGTTCGAGAAATTAAGGATCGAGGTGCTAACACCACCCGAGACCATTCAATCTCAAGTTGCCATGATAGTCATTCAACCTGACCTAAGGTAAATGATAATTGAAGAGCAAAGAGGAGATGAGTTTCTTGAAAAGAAAAGACTAGAAGCACGAGCTGATAACTCGCAAGATTTTACGGAAGCCGCCGACAATGCGCTCTTATTTAAAGGAAGGCTTTGTGTACCAAGCAAGGATGAATTAAAAGAGGAAATCATGTGCGAAGCACACGACACGGCATATACGGCACATCCCGGAAACACCAAGATGTATCAAGACCTCAAACGGAACTTCTGGTGGAATAACATGAAAAGAGAAATCGCCGCCTTCGTGGAAAGGTGTCTAAACTGTCAACAAGTGAAAGCTTTGCATCAAAAACCTTTCGGTTTGCTCCAACGCTTAGAAATTCCTGAATGGAAGTGGGATCATATCAATATAGACTTTGTAGTAGGTTTGCCAAAGTGTAAGGGGGGGGAATACCGCTATTTGGGTAATCGTTGATCGATTATCTAAGTCAGCACACTTTGTTGCTATTAAAATAACGGATGGGCTAGATCAATTAGCCCAACTGTATGTTAAGGAAGTTGTGCGCTTGCACGGAGTGCCGGTCTCGATTACATCGGATCGTGATACGAGATTTATATCAAGGTTCTGGAAGAGCCTGCAAGCAATGGGATCGAAACTAATTTCATCCTCAAATGGATGGTCAGTCTGAAAGGACTATCCAAATTCTAGAAGACATGCTTAGAGGAGTAGTCATGGATCAAGGAGGCAGTTGGGAGGAATTACTGCCTTTGGTAGAGTTTGCGTATAACAACAGCTACCAGTCATCGATCGGCATGGCCCCTTATGAAGCCCTGCATGGAAGAAAGTGTAGATCGCCCTTGATTTGGGATGAAGTTGGAGAGAGAAGAATACTTGGGCCTGAAATGGTCCAAGAAGTTGTCCAGAAGATCGAGCTTATTCGTCAGCGAATTAAGGAGGCTCAAGATAGACAAAAGGCTTATGCGGATGAAAGAAGAATGGAGCTCAGCTTCAGCGTAGGAGATAAAGTGTTCTTGAAGGTGTCGCCGACAAGAGGAGTAGTCCGTTTTGGCAAACGAAGCAAGTTAAGGCCCAGATTTATCGGACCTTTTGAAATTCTAGAGAAGGTGCATGAAGTATCCTACAGGTTGGCCTTACCACCCAACCTGAGTGACGTTCATGACGTCTTTCATGTCTCCATGTTGAGAAAGTACGTGTTTGACCCAAAGCACGTGATTAGCAAGGAAGAAATAGTCCTGAATGAGGACTTACCTTATGAAGAGAAGCCTCAAGCCATTGTGGATCGAAAGATCCAGAAACTAAGGAACAAAGAGATCAGTCTTGTGAAAGTAATTTGGAACCATCATGGTTCAGAAGAGGCAACCTGGGAACTTGAATCCGAACTGCTCAAGAAGTACCTTGATGTCACTAATCATGGTTAGTAAATTTCGGGACGAAATTTTTTTTAGGGGGGTAGGATATAACACCCCAGATTTTCAGATAAGATTTAGAGGATTGATTAATGTTAATTAATTAGTTAAGGAAGAAATTTAATAAGTTAATTAAGGTTAGATGTCAGTCACGACTTTAGGAGTCAGTTTTCGTGAAAATCATCTTTTCGGAAAATATGATCTTAATTCTTTTATGGTCATTCATGGTCTCGTTAGAAAGGTTTTAACTCAAGGAGTATGCTAGTGTTTTTGAATTTTAATTCTGAAGTCATTTGAGTTCCCGGTGTTGAAATGCGTATTTAAAAGGCGAATGAATAGTAACTTTCGCGTGCGTTCGTATTTTGAGAAATTTGTGAAATCCTCTTCATTGATCCGAGTTTAGTTTTGTCAGGCCCTTCTTATGGGAAATGACTCAAGAATTCCGTTGGCGTTCACGGATTTCCATTCTGAGGTCAATCGAACGCTCGGGAGCAAAATCTGTCAGTCTGAGTGAATACTAAAATGTAATTCCAAAAAGAGAATCTTTGCTCGTCTTTCTTCTGAAGACCCCGTCTTCTTCACGTTGCAAGTTCGGTCACTAGTATTCGAGCCAACGAGCCTCCCGGTAGTTTTAGATTTCGTGTCTAAGGTCATTTGGACCTCGACATCAAATAAAGTAGCTTTTAACCGAACCTGGGGTAACTTTCGCAGTACTTCCGCACTGCAATGGCTTCCAAGGGAAGCCAAAGATTCTCCTATAAATAAGGGACCAGCCCTTTACCTTTCATTTACTCATTTACCACCCATTCACTTCTAAATCGAGAGAGTGAGAAGCTTTGAAAGCCGAGAAAGTTCTGTTGAAGTAAAAAACGTTTTTCGTGAGTGTTTTTAAAGACGACGAGCAGAGTGGCATGGAAGGAATGTGGTGAGGGAATGTGCTAGGGGCACCATTGGGTTGTATCAGGCGGCTCTGCCGCCATTGCGCCTCGACGGGATGCAAAACTAACCACATTCCTTCGACGCACCTAACCTCGTCCATTCTTGTTCATCAGTCTCGACTCCATTTCTTTTCCGTCTTTTAAATTCCTCATTTACCTTCCATTCTTCATTATTGCTCCTTTACCTTCCTTCTAAGTTGTATTTCGATTTTTATTAAAGTTCCAAGTTAATAACGTTTATGTTATATTTTTCATTTTACTCTCGTTATTATTATTCTAGAGATTAGCCTCATCTATTCCGTTAAATTCCGTTCAAGCCATGTTTAACGATTTCATCATCATTCTAAATATTAAGAAGGATTATCGTGTTTATGCCATTATAATGCCAAAATTCTTTTAAAGTTAAAGCATGTTGTTGAACGTTAATTTCAAGTACATTGTTTTTAAGAAATTTCGGGTTAAGTGTTTTTCGTGTTCATCGAAAGAATCAACGAACATGAAGAACCCAGTTGAAGATCGTCCAGAACTGGGTTGAAGAGAGAGAAATGGAGAGAGCCCCGCGGAGAGGGGGTGCATAGCCCGTCGGGGCTAGGGTGCCCCGCCAGCGCACCCATGCACCGCGGCGGGGGGCTGTCCGCCGGCGCCTATGTGCGCCGCGGCGCCCTCTTCCTCCGTGTCATTTTCCGTCATTTCCAGCTATTTTTCGTACCCTCTTCCCGAGCTTTTCGAGCTTTTCAAATCATGTTATTCTCAAGCTATTTTCAAGTTTAAATTTTAGTGAAGCATTTTAGTTATTTTTGATTTATTTCGAATAAGTTATTCAAGTTATTTTCCGTCTAAAAATTTAGAAATCAAGTCGAGAAGTTCCTTAAATAAAATAAATCCTTCTCGGATCTTTATAAAGTCAAAAGGTCATGCTATCCATGTTAATTCCTAGCTAAGGGTATTTTAGTTGGGTATTATTTAATTTCATGTTGTAGTTCGAAATCTTCGAAGGAGACCGCTAAGTCGATAATTCAACTTTTGTAGGAGGAATCGAGCCTCGGAGGAATACTAAAGAAGACCACCAACTCATTGCCTCATCTTCTGTCCAGTAATCGAGGTGGGTAAATCTATACTCATGTAAAGTTTGAGCTAATGAGCTCTAGAAGCATGTTAGGGCAAATGAGATATCCAATAAAGTATTTTGGCTCTGCCTTATTGATCTATGTGCAAGGAAGGAAGGAAAGGATGATATTATGTTTTAATTGAGCTCTCGAGCATGTTTAGAAATGCTAGAAATATTAAAGTATTATTTATGCTTAGCATGAGATGTTTTAAATTGTGTTTAGTTACGATTCGTATTTATTTTCGTTCATCTCCTCGTATTGAATGTTTATGCTTGTTAAGCTCGTATAATTAAGAATTAAGGGTTGCCTTGTTAGGGTAGCATTAAATCCCTTGTAGGCCGAGATCATGCAATATTAAAGGTTTAGCCCTTAGACGTTTCTCTATGATTGGTTTTGCTAGCAATATTAGGGAGGGAAGAAACTTAGCATTTCGCTTAAGTAGGATTTGAGCTCAGAACTTTTAAGGGAGTAACTGCTGGGTCTTTTCCCTCACAAACTCATTTGGATATTTGAGGTAATCCCTCTTCTATCCTATGGCATGCCGAAGGGTACAGTTGACGTTAGGTTTGAGCCAGGATGGGCCCAAAAAGAAAAGAAAAGATTTTGCGGATATGGAGATGGCTTTTGCGTTTTGCTCGCCATATATCGTCAGTTAATTATTGGATATCTTGAAGTTTATTAAAGTGTTTCATTAAAACCCACTAAGTACATTAGTGCTCATGCCCCCTCTTTTTCAAATGTTTTACAGGTTGAGATGCTGAGGGTGTTGGTGGCTGTGGATGTGGGTTGGCTGTCGAGATTGTTTTGCTATTACCTAAGATTTTCTTGAAATCCCACTCTGTGATCTGCTACTCTGATACAATCATTCTAATTATGTTTAAAGTTCTATTATGATTATCAAGACTCTATGAATATTTTCGCAGACATGATTATATGAGTATAAGATGCATACTAAGTTTTATTTCTACTTCTCGAGTATGATTTCCTTTCACCTATAACGGGGCTTATACGCATTAATATCTATTATCGTTTCGACCTATGGATGGGTCTATACTGAATGGTATCAGCCTAATTAACCGTTTCATTCCGCTTGAGCATGCTCCCATTTTACTAAAAGTAAACCCGAGTACCATCGTCTATTCCTCAAAAGCATATCCCGATTGTAAAACCTCCTTATGAATCTCCCGTCTTACTTCATTATTCCCTTAATAACACCCCGTCCCCATTCGTTAACGCCTATCTCGGGATCGAGCTGTTATGATGTATTCACCTGAAAATATAGACCCGAAAGCATGCTATCGGGTCAATATTGACCCAAAAAGCATGTTATCGGGTCAATATTAACCCGAAAAGCATGTTATCGAGTCAATCTAAATCCAAAAATGTTGGAATAATATAGTCGATAATATACCCGAATTTCAAATTCTAATGACAAATATACGTATGAAAATCATTAAATTCAATATTTTTAAGGTATGCCCATGATTTAATTCGGGTAGAATGTTGTCGGGCAAAAAAATGTGGAGCGTTCACTTTCGGATTTATATACTCTCGTTTGTGTCTCTATTTTTTTTAAACTATTATTTTTTTTAATTAAACAAAAGTTAAAAGGTTGAGTCAAATTTTTCCAAAGGATCCACCATTTTTAGTAAGGACATATATGAGATAACATTAGAGTTTGGTTAAAAAAGGTGGAATTATTGGTTTTGGTTAGAAAAGATTTTTTCTATTCTCATTTGGTCACAAAGATCCATTTACACTTACCTTTTTCTTTTTCACTTTTACAAATTACGGGGTTAATTGCAATTTTAATTGTTATTTTTTAGTAAATTTGAATTAACTAGGAATAGTTGAAATATTTAAGGTTATCTAAATTACTATGAATCAAAGGACAAAGTCATTATTACAACATTTTAAAAATAATGTCAAAATTATAAATTGAAGGAAGTGTGATAATTAAAAATCAACGCGTTGACTGAGTCAACCCGTAAAAAAAATCCGTCAAAATTAGTATCAACTGTAACACTAAAGAGTACTACCCAAAAGTCCAAAAGTATCATATGTGTACATAAAAAAGTATGGGCCAGAAAAAAAAATCGACAAAATCACTAACACTAAAATATATCACTCAAAATTCAAAAATTATCACATGTATCCTTAAAAAATATTACCTTATTTTGATATTTTTGTTACGGGTTGACAGGGTCAATGCGTATTGACCCGCGTTGATAATCTAATGTGGACCTCGTACACAAGAGAATTGGCTTTACTATTATAATTCATTTAGTTTTTTTATCTCGTTGGAAACTAATAATACCTATCTAAGGAATTCTAAACGTCAATTATAGTTTGATGTCTAACATTTTAACTTTTAAACAAAAGTGACAGATGTGTATTTTACACAACTTTTGGATATGAATTGATGTTCTTTATTATGTGAAGTTCTGTATTTTATGTAGTTTTTGTGCTCATTTTATTATCATTTGGAGTTTTTGATGTGTTTGCTAGTTTTGCAGTAAATGTTGTGATTTCATTACATATTTGAAGCAAAAGTAGTGAATATGGGCAAGAGGAGTTGAAGGGATGTTTAATTAAGTCTTTGGGCTTAATTAAATACTTAATAGAAGCCTAATAGACCGGATAAAGATATCAAAATACAAAGAAATCCGAAGCCCAACTCGAAGCAGAGGTGGGTCGACCTAGGAGAGCTCGGTCAACCCGACCCAGTGTAATTTCTGAAAGAGTGGATCAAACTGGCTCAGTTGGCTCGCCCGAATGGCTTGGTTGACCCGGGTGTGATGGATTCCCGAAAACTTGATTTTCTCACTCCAATTTAGGATTTTTAACCTACATATAAAAACCTTCATTTTGATACATGCCAAAGACAACATTGGACGCACATTGGAACAAGTGATAGACGCCCAAGACATCACACGCATGTCCAAAGAGAGAAGAAAGAAGAGGAAGTTGTCGTCTACTCAATAGGAGATGTCAAGGTTGTTAAAGACAAAGTACCATTGCGGAGAAGACGGAGTCACCGAATTATATCTTGTTTTCGGTTTTCTTTATTTTCTATTGTCATGAATACTGGAACTCTATTTATGCTTATTTATTTTATTATGTCTAGCTAAATTTGTAGCTAGGTTTTAGGGATTGGAACCTATGGATTTTTATATATAATTTGATTATTTTTTCTTCCTGCTATTTCTAGGGGTTTGATTTCTATGGAATAATTTATATCTTGTATGAATGCTTGATCACCATTTATGCATGCTAGTTGTTAATCTGAAGCATTGATCAGAGAAATATTAATGATAGAAAGATAGAAATATGTTAGTGCCATCTGCACTAAGGTGTTCGGGATTGTCATTATCTGTCTAGAAACTAAGGCAATTTCAAAAGAATACAAAAAGGTTTTGGTTATTCATGTTCGAATACAATATTCTGGAGATTTCTGTAAACATTACTCTGCCAATCCGATTGAAGATAAATATATGTACTTAATCATGTTCAGAGACATGATCATGTACATGGTTGTCCAAAGAGTTTACAAGAGACATGCCATGCTAGATTCTAGAAGTTGAAGCTGCAGATTCAAGATGGATGTTTCAGAATAGAAGCTGCCTTGTTCGTGATGGAGATCAAGAAGGAAAGAAGAAGTTCTATTTGAGGAAGACATCTAAACTAGAAAAGTCCGATTTATTTAAGGAAATTTGTTTAAGTCACTATTCAGTTTAGTGAAAGAGGTTGAATCGGGTAGGAAACGGGTCGAGTGATGGGAGTCTTCGTGTAATAACCTTTGTAACCTTTCAATGGAGTAGTAAATTGTTTCTCACGGACTTGATAAGTCCCCCTGACATAGATCAGTTGATCGAACAGGGTTACCAACCTCATGTTCTTTATTTGCTCAAGTTTTTACATTATGACCTTACATGTTCACAACAATGTTCAAGTACATGATGATGAACATGACTGCACAGTTTATGTAACTTCAATTGGTACCAGGGCGGGTCGCATTTGGTATTAATGCCAAAAGATTCCTGAAAGCTACATATCTGCATGAAGGGTTTGGTTACATTCCAGCTATGAGTGCAATCAAAGAAGAATGATCCACTGTCAGACCACCACTACTAGAAGACAACAACTATCCATACTGAAAAGTAAGGATGATGGCGTTTCTGAGATCTCTTGATGAACTCGCATGGAAAAGTGTCACTGAAGGATGGGAAAAACCAACTGTTGCCAAAGAAGGAAGGCATGTGGAGATTGAAGAAGGAGAATGGATTGTGCTACAGAAGAACTGGTACAATGTCAACTCTAAAACTCTAAAGGCAATATTCTCTGTAGTGGATCTTGAAACATTCAGCCTTATCTCAACCTATGAGACTGCTAAAGTTGCATGGGATATTCTTGAAACTATCTTTGAAGGGACTAGTTCTGTGAGGTTGTCAAGACTTCAAAATCTGACTTCAAAGTTTGAAAGTTTCAGAATGGAAGAATCTGAATCTATTGGTGAGTTTAATGCTAGATTAAGGAGCATATCAAATGAAAGTTTTGCTCTAGGAGAACCTATCAGCAATGAAAAGCTTGTAAGGAAGGTTCTCAGATCTCTTCTAAAGAAGTTTACCTACAAAGTTACTGCCATAGAGGAAGCCAAGGACATCAAGAGTATGAGTCTTAATGAACTGATGGGATCATTAAGAACGTTCGAGATGAATCTTGAAGATGATGACAGTAGCTCAAGGAAGAAAAGTATTGCTCTTAAAGCTGAAGTTTCTGATAATGTTCCTGAACATGTACAGAAACAAAAACATGTACTTGATTCAGAAATAATGAATAATATGATACTTATGACCAAGAACTTTAGTCGAATTCTTAAGAGAGTAAATAGACAGTCTTTCAGAATATCAAACAGCAGAAGACAAAAACCTGGAACTTCTCAGCAAGATAGAAACTCCAACAGTGAGCAGAAAGAGTTTCAACCATCAAATACAAAGAGAGGAATTCAGTGCAGAGAGTGTGATGGTTTTGGACATATTCGAGTAGAATGTGCCAACACTCTGAAGAAGAATAAAAAGAACTATAATGTCTCTCTGAGTGATAATGATTCTGAAAGTAGCAGTGAATCATAAGAAGAGACCTATGTCTTTACAGCAAAAGTCTCAAAGTTCCAGGATCCTTTCAAACATGCAGATGAAGATGAAGACTCAGACAATGATGATGTCAGTAATGTGGAGTTTATTCAAACATATAAGGAGATGTATGAAAAATGGCTTGAAGTAGCTAAGATCAACAAAACTCTACAATCTCAGAACAAAGATCTTCTCAAAGAAAAGGAGAATTTGATCAAGTTTGATAGAGAACAGAAGGCCATTATCCAATAGCAGAAGAAGGAGGTTGAAGAACTGACTACAGAGCTAAAGTCCATCAAAAGGAATGTCAACATGCTGAACAATGGAGCTGAAAATCTTGATAAGATTCTTACTAATCCAGGACATTCTGGGAAAAGTCATCCAGATCTTAGATACAATGGTGCAAAATCCAAGACAGTGTTTGTCACAGCCAGTACATGCCAGACAGTGCATGTACAAAATAATGTTCAAGCCATCCAGAAGAACATTAATAAAAAGATAACTACTAATAATGGCAACAGGAAAAGAATTATCTGTCACTATTGTGAAGAAAAAGGCCACATTTGACCACACTTTGATAAGTATCTCTTTGATCTGAAAAGAATAAAGAGAAGATTTATGGCTCAGCATTCCAGCAACACTCAAAAGAGAATAACTACTCAACAAAGAAAGAAGCCTGCACAGAAAAAGTAATGGGTTATCAAGCAAACTAGTCTAATTGTTCAGACTTTGTTAAGAGTTGAAGATAAAGGAAGCTGGAACATTGACAATGGTTGTTCAAGACACATGATAGGAGATTTCTCTGTGATGCAGAATCTGAAAGCTTGCTCGTCAGATTTTGTTACCTTTGGAGATGGAAAGAGAGGTAAAGTTATGGGAAAAGAGAACTGACTGATGATGGACTCAGAGCTAATCTGATAAGTATCAGTCAACTCTGTGATGATGATATGACTGTAGTCTTTACCAAGGAAAGCTGAAAAGTCATGAATAAGAATAATGACTTATTCGTGGAAGGGAAGAGATCAGCTGACAACTGTAATTAGCTACACGTTTCTGCACAATGTTCTTTAACATGTTAAAGAACATCTATTGAAGAGTCAGAGATCTGGCATCAGAAACTTGGACACATCAACTTCAGAAATCTACAGAAGATCGTCAGTAAAGAGATTGTCAGAGGGCTACCTCAAATAAGAATTGACAGAGACAAAGTCTGTGGTCCATGTCAGATTGGGAAACAGTCCATATCTCAACATAAAGAAGTGCAAGACAGAACTTCCAAGAGAATTCTAGATCTCATTCATATGGATCTAATGGGGCCTATGGCTGTGGAAAGCTATGGAGGAAAGAAGTATGTCCTTATCTGCATTGATGATTACTCAAGGTTTACTTGGGTTGATTTTCTCAGAGACAAGAGTGAAGCTTTCACAGCATTCAAGAGATTAGCCTGCAAAATCACAGTTGAGAAGGATGATCAGATTATCAGAATCAGAAGTGATCATGGCAAGGAATTTGAGAACCAGTACCTTAATACATTCTGCAGTGAGAATGGTATCAGTCATGCGTACTCAGCCCCAAAAACTCCTCAACATAATGGAGTTGTTGAAAGGGAAAATAGAACTCTCCATGAGATGGCCAGGACCATGATTGTTTCTAAAGGAGTTGCTACAATGTTCTGGGCAGAAGCTATCAACACAGCATGCCACATCAGCAACAGAGTTCATCTCAGACCAGGTACTACTCCATATGAGATTTGGAATTAAAAGAAGACAACAATTAAGTACTTTCATATGTTTAGAACCACATGTTATATTCTCAATGATACAGAGTATCTCAACAAGATGAACAAAAGATGAGTTGAATGGATGTTTGTTGGATACTCCAGAAACAATAAATCATACAGGATTTACAACAAAGACACAAAGGCTGTAATTGAGACAGTCAATGTCAGATTTGATAATTAGGACAATACTGTCAATACTCCTGAAGATGATATTCACACGGATGTGTTCGAACATCCTAAGGTTTATGATGATACAGACAAACAAGCTGAAGAACAGATAATAAGATATAGAATGCCTTTGAAGTAAATCATCAAAAATCATCCTACTTCAGAAGTAATAGGAGACATTTATGAAGGAAGGATGACCATGAGCACTCTCAGAAAAAGGATGTATGATGAAATATCCTATGTCTATTTCACTTCCAAGATTGAACCCAAGAACATCCAAGAAATTTTTCAAGATGACTACTGGATAGAAGTCATGCAGAAAGAACTTCTTCAGTTCAGAAAGAATGATGTCTGGGATCTAGTGCAGATACCTGAAGGAGTCAACATTGTTGGAACCAAGTGGATTTTCAAGAACAAGACTGATGAAGCTGGAAATATTACAAGAAACAAAGCTAAACTAGTTGCACAAGGTTATTCTCAGATAGAAGGCATTGATTTTGATGAAACCGTTGCTCTAGTTACAAGGATTGAATCAATCAGACTTCTTCTAGCCATGGCATGCACATGAAGTTCAAACTATATCAGATGGATGTCACGAGTGCTTTTCTGAATGGATTCTTGAAGAAGGATGTGTTTGTAGCATAGCCTAAAGGATTTAAAGATCCACATCATCCAGAGTTTGTGTTTAAACTAAAGAAGGCATTATATGGCTTAAAGTAAGCTCATCGGGCATGGTATGAAAGACTGGCTACATATCTAGTAAGCAAGGGATACAATAGAGAACGAGAAGACGGAACACTATTCATCAGGAAGGAAAAATCACAAAGAATTGTGGTTGAAGTATATGTGGATGATATAGTATTTGGATCAATGTCTGATAAGATGGTCAAGGACTTCATCAGAGACATGGAAACTAAATTTGAGATGAGCCTCGTTGGAGATCTAAAATATATCTTAGGACTCCAGATAAAGCAGCTAGAAGAAGGGATTTTTATCTCTCAATCTAAGTACGCCAAAAACTTGGTGAAAAAGTTTGAGCTTGAAAATTCAAAACACAAACGAACTCCTATCAACACTACTGTCAAGATTGGAAAAGATGATGCAGGAACTGAAGTTGATCAAACTCTCTACAGAAACATGATTGGTAGTCTCCTATATCTCACTGCAACCAGACCAGATATAGCATACAGTGTGAGTGTGTGAGCAAGATATCAGTCCTGTCCTAAGGAGAGTCACATGAAGGCTGTTAAGAATATCATCAAGTACATCAATGGAACTGCTGATTATGGTTTATGGTATACTTCAGATATAAACGCAAGTATTACTGCATATTGTGATGCTGATTGGGCTGGATCTCCAGATGACAGAAAAATCACTTCAGGTGCTTGTTTCTTTTTAGGAAACAATGTTGTTTCTTGGTTCAGTAAGAAGCAGAACTGCATATTCCTATCTACAGCAGAAGCAAAATACATTGCAGCAGGGAGCAGCTCTACTCAGATCATCTGGATGATGCAGATGATTAAATACTATGAAGTTAGTCATGATACTCCTATTCTGTACTGTGATAATATAAGTGCTATCAATATCTCAAAGAATCCAGTACAACATTCGAGGATTAAACATATAGACATCAGACATCACTTTGTCAGAGAGCTGGTTGAAGAAGAAGTGCTAAAGATTGAACACATGAAGACTGAAGATCAACTAGCTTATTTGTTCACCAAGGGATTGGCTTCAGCTCAATTTGAGAAACTCAGAGCAGCCCTTAGGGTGTGCTTGGTTCAGTAAGACCAAGAAGAGGGGGGTATGAGTGTGACTATTTTACACTCAGTAGGAGAGAACCATTCCTGCATAAAGGGACTGAACATTCCCATAAATGTTTCTACGGATGTACATGATCATGATTCAAACCCTGAGTACATCTTTGTCAACGGCTAGTTCTAACGTGCTATCATCATGTCTGATTTTCTGAGATTTTCCTTCGATTTCTTAGCCTAACGGAAACCTGAGAATGGAATACTCTCTTATATATGCTTTTAGCCATTTAGAGAGAACGTTCACTTTTCAAAATTTTGAAATCAATAAACCCTTTTCTCTCGATAAATCCTCTGAGTTTTCTGAAGATTCACTCCATTATTTGCCATTGATTTTCTTGCTGTTTCACCTCATCATATACCCATATATTTTCAATGGCTCCAAAAAGAAAGCTTGTCCATCCCAAGAAAGTTGTAAAGCCTAGAATGAGGTATGGAAAAGTTACATATTCCAAACCTCAAGATCAGTTCAACGAGGAAGATGAGTTCGACAGATAGGTTCGAGGAGAATCAACCTACAAGAAGCCTGTTCAGAGGGCACTTCGTGATGAATCTTCGAGCAAAGATACAAAGGAATTGATTGAAACTTTTAAGGGGGATGAAGATGATGAAGATGTGGAAACAGAAGAGCAAGAAATTGCTTCTTCTGTAAAGAAAACAAAGACCCAAAGTCTTTCGATTGATGATCTTTTGAAGGAAGCTGCGAAGTCATATGATGTCAACACAAAGAAGCCTAGAACAAAGGGAATTGCAGTCAAGAAATCCAAGAAGACTACAGCCCCTTTATCAAAGAAGATCGTCACAGCACCTGCTGTCCAAGCCCTTCAGAAAGAGAAGGGATCTACTGTTGATGATCACGTTAAGTCTTCAGATGTGCTTGAACATGTTGAGGCACATGTTGCAGAGAAAAGCACTGCTGAGACATCTGCTCCAGCTAGTGTTGTGCTGAAGTCGCCTATGCAACCTTCTACTACAGAAGGTGATGATGAAGATAGGGAAGATTATATTCCCTTAAGCTTGAAGATGAAAGCCATAGTTGCTGCTCTTGCTAAAGGAAAGAAGAAGGTCATTCACAGACCTTTAGTTACTGATCTGGCAGAGAAAGAAGTCATCCAGGGTTCATCCTCTGAATCTGCTGAGAAGACTCCTGTTCCACAACAGGAAAAATTGCTTGCATCTGCTCAATATGATCCGTTTGCAAGATCACCAGTCAAGAAGAAAACACCAAGGAAGAAGGCTTCTACTGTTGTGGTCCAGCTAACTCCAAGAACCCCTGTAACCAGAAGTCAAGCGTCTGCCACTCCACCATCTGCTGCTGCATCAACAAAGAAAAGGAAAGTCGTTGCTTCAACTGGTCCTTCCAAGAAGGTCAGGAAAGCTGACCAGCCGACAGATGTACCTGAAGATGTTCACTCTCATTCAAGTGAACATGAGTCTAAAGTTCACAAATAAATTGTCCGTGTTCTAGGTACTTTAAGTCAATCCATCTTTCATTCTTCCAAGCATGCTGATTTATGGGAGAAAGTGAAGCAGAGGTCCATGATCTCTGAGAAGAAGGTGGATAAGGATACACCGTTAGCTACTGGGGTGTATACCTTATTAGAACAAGCTGGTTTACCAGGCACTGTGTAGAGGGTACAAGAGTTCGTTCCAAAGGTAGTTACTGAATTCTACTGTAACTTGACTAAAGAGATTGATGATCCTGAGTCTGAAGACTTTCAGAAAGTCTATCTAAGAGGAGAGATGCTGCGGTTTTCCCCTGACATCATTAATGAATTTTTGGGTTGTTCATCTGAGGGGGATTTCAAAGAAATCGATGACTGGGGGATGGTTGCTGAAGAACTGACCTAGGGCATCTTTAACAAATGGCCATCACATCCGTAAACTATTCCAACCTCCAAGCTGACTCACAAATATGGCGCCCTGTTCAGAATATTGATCCACAATTGGCTACCAACTAAGGACAAGGTAGCAGTGACTCAAGCTCAGAGAAGGTTTTTGTATCACCTTGGAACTGGGAAGCAGTTCAATTATGGTGAGTTTGTATTTAGCAAGATCATCAGCAGTGCAGAATCTACAGTGGTCAAAAGTCCACTATTCTATCCATCATTGTTCTACAGTATCATCAAGCAACAGAAGAAGAATGTTTCTTTAAAGAAAGACAAGATTATACCTCTCCATAAGCCTCTAGTAATCAAGGTTACTCCTGAAATAGGAGATCCTCATCTTCACCTTCAGTTCAAGCAGTTCATATCATCCAAGAAAGGAGTGGATGATACTATTGAAGAATCCTCTCCAAAGGGTGTTGTGCTGATATTTTTAGAGAAAAGTCTGGAGTTCCATGCCCGTTTGATTTCTAAGCACACTTCTGAGAAGATGAAGATTCCAAGCAATGATTGCTGATCTGTCATCAGGAGAAGAGTTTGCCTCTCAAGCAACAGATGTTCCTAAGAATATTCATAACTTGCACAAGCTTGCAAGTACTACCGAAGCTGCTACTTAGAAGAAATCTCCTCCAGCACAAAAGCAAGGTGAATCTCAGACTGCAGCACAAGCTAAGGAAGCAGAAGCTGTCTAAGAAGAGACTGAAGAGGAGATAGCAGAGGAGGTTCATGAAAATGAGGTTCATGACAAAGAGGCTGCTGAAAAAGCGAATGATGAAGAGGACGTTGAGGAGGATGCTGATGATGGAGAAGAGACTGAGTACGATGATGCTGAAGCAGGTTCTGAAGAAGAAGGATCTGAAGGAGATGATGATGCACAAAACCTTGACAAATCCGAGTAGTTGCTGGTTATTACTCATTTGCCTTTCTTAGTGGTAAATAGGGAGAATAATGCAATATAAGTTTTTTGTTTTCTGTTCTACTTATCTTGCATCATGTTTTGCAAGTTATTTTTACTTTAATAGCATGTAATAGCTATTTTGTTATGCAACAGATTTTCTTATGTTCTTCCCTATATGATTCATATCTGCTAAAAAAATTTGAGACTGCTATCAAAAGATGAAAATATAAGAAAATCAATATAGCAGAGCAAGTATAAGTTAATAAGAAAGTGAAAGACAACTGAATCATATGATTGTGTTCTTTTAAAATATGGAGTTGATTTGCAACCAGATAAAGACAAAGGTGGAGATTGTTAGTGCCATCTGCATTAAGGTGTTCAGGATTGCCATTATCTGTTCAGATATTATGGCAATTTCAAAAGAACACAACAAGCTTTTGGTTATTCATGTTCTAATACCATGTTTTGGACATTTCTATGAACATTCCGCTGCCAATCTGTTTGAAGATAAAGACATGTACTTAATCATGTTCAGAGACATGATCATGTGCATGGTTGTCCAGAGAGTTTACAAGAGATGTGCCATGCTAGATTCAAGAAATTGAAGTTGCAGATTCAAGATGGACGTTTTAGAATAGAAGCTGCCTTGTTCGTGATGGAGAGAAAGAAGGAAAGAAGGAGTTCTATTCGAGGAAGACATCTAAACTAGGAAAGTCCAATTTATTTAAGAAAATTATTTCCTTGTTAAATCCTAGTCTAATTAGGACTTTTGAATACCTTGTTTAAGATATAATTGTTTCTTATAAATAGCCTCGGATTCAGATTAGTTTAGGTGACACGAATTTTACGAATACACTAAAAGGGTGAGAGTTAAAAGACTTCACATTCGAAGCATATAGTATTCGGGTAGACTAGGTTTGATCAGTTAGATCATTGTGTTTCTAGTCTTTGTTTGAAACTCACTTTCATACACACTTAGAGGAGTCTCGGGAGAGATTTCCTGTGGGAACTAGAGGGATTCTAGGTTGTGAGGGGAGCTCACAATTCAGTTTAGTGCAAGAGTTTGAATCAGGTAGGAAATAGGTTGAGTGACAGGAGTCTTCCATTCAACGAAGTAGTAAACTATTTCTCACGGACTTGATAAGTCCCTCTGACGTAGATCAGTTGATTGAACAGGGTTACCAACCTCGTGTTCTTTATTTGCTCAAGTTTTTACATTCTAACCTTACATGTTCACAACAATGTTCAAGTACATGATGATGAACATGACCGCACAATTTATGTATCTTCAAAATCTGATTATGTGTGCTTGGAAGGACCGACCAAGTGAACAAGTATCACATAGAGTTGAATAGATCTTCGAGAACTTGAGTAGGAGTAATGACATGTGTGAAGAACCGACCGCAGTGAAGTGCATGCTCATTATATCTATGTTATGGTATATATATGTCTTAAAATAGCAGCCTGATAATAATTTAGTGATCCCTCACCATTGATAGATTAAAGACGTGATAAATAGTCGGGTTGAGAGAATCAATGAATATGGTAAAATGATATAGTAAATCCATATTCCTCATAACATAGTATTTTCGCATATTTGGTTTATTTCAGTATTTTGTTTTGTGTCTTTATTTTATGCATGTTATTTTTGTTTCCTTTTATTTGAGTACGTTGAGTCTACATATTAATTAAGTGCTTGTGTTTAAGAATGAGTTAATACAGTCTCTATGGGATACAATACTCTTGCTTGCCTAGGTATTACAATAACACCGTGCACTTGCGGTATGATTTATTTGTTAATAAATAGCGTGTCAAAATGATGTCTTGATTTTTGAATATTCAGCTTAATACTTGACCTTGTAAAATTTTATTAAACTAGCTAAAAGGGTGTGCATTCGCATGTCTAAATTATTATTATAATAAGTACATAAAAATGAATGTATTTTACATTCAATTTTAGTTTAAATAGTTTTTTAAAATAAGTTTTCAGTCAAATTCTTAAAAAAATAATATAATTATTAATAATTGGTAGTTTTAATTTGCACCAGTTACTTAAGGGGCATACTTGTGTGAGACCGTCTAACGGGTCTCTTATGTTAGACAGATCTCAATCCGAATCCGAGTTGAATAAAATATATAATTAAAAAATAAAATCACTCGGATATCACTAGGTATAAAGTAAAGTATCACTATGCGTGAAGTATCACCAATTGAGAAGTGAAATATCATATTATATTCCACTTCCGAGTTAATGATAATTCATCTCATAATTAATGATACTTTACATGAAAGTTAATGATACTTCACCAGATATATATCTAATGATACTTAACTAATAGTTAATGATATTTTACCAAGTTTATATCTAATGATAATTCACTTCATAGTTAATGATATTTTATTATAGATTTAAAGATTACTAATATGAATGAGATTATATGATTAATGCATTTCTATCATTGCAATACAGAAAAAAGTAATATATTATATATATAATGAGCGTACCTTTTATATAGTGAATATATAGGAGCCTTAGATATAAAAAATGAATATATCTCTAAACTTTATTATTTTCAATAATTAATTTTAGAAAGAACACATTAAGTGTTGGTATAAATTAAGTTTCCGTAATTAATATTCACCCCCTCCCCAATCATTATTGTAATCATTTTCGAACCAATACTTTATGCGCTACATTTACTAAATTCACTATAATCTTAAAAAAAATCATTGTTTTTACTCTATACAACCACACTTTTTTTTTCTCCATTTTTACCCAAATTAAAAACAAATCAATTTTAAACAACTAAAAGAAAAGAAAAGGAAAGGAAAACCACAAACGCTAAATATATTGGCTACGTAGAAACACAAAAATTAATTTGCGTTCACATACATGAGAATTATATAAAAAAAGAAAAGAAATCTTTGATTTATTCAGAATAATATAACGATCCTTTGGCTGGACAAATTATTCGAAGATGATCGTTTAAAACTCACAAAATATTTAGTGTTTTAAATATTAATAAAAAACTTCACCTCTTGAGCATGCTGAAATTATGGAGACATTTGTCTATTAAAAAGAAGACGTCTGTGGTTCGAGACCCACACTTGTTATAACAAAATTCGATAACAAAAAGTAATAAAAAAATTCGAAAAATTATTTGCAACTAGGCATAATTATATAGTATCATAGTAGATCGCCAAAAATAAAATCATTCTACAGTTACTTGATCGATCAAATTTGCAATTTGATTTTTTTTTTTGTTAATCTAACATTTGTGTTATCCCCATTTAATCCATAACACGTATACTACATTTATTGTAAAGTATTTCATTCGACATATAACCACATATAAATACCGATTTAATTAAATTATAAACATTTATTGTACTTTTGAAAGATAAATATAAAACAAACCAAAAATGTCTTTTACAGTTAAATACTTTAGTATTCTTTATTTTCTACGTTTATAATTAATCAAATATAAAATACTTCATAAATTATCCATCATTTAATTTCATAAATATAAAATCTGCAACGTGTCATGAGTATAATATCAGTTTTATTTTAAATTTTTAAATAATAGACCAATTTCAAATCAAATTATTTGCCAAATTGGTGTGAGGATGGAACCATGACTAGCAATTATTATTTTAATACCCTAAGCTTCCGCCACAAACCATTAGACTCAAAACACTATACACCCAAAACTTTTTCACTCCATTTTTTTGAAAACTTCAAGCAAAACCCAGGGCTCCAGAAGAGATTGAGGAGAATGGGGCATGACGTTTGGGAAGAGGAGAGGAGTGGTAGATTTTCGGAGAAAAAAAGATGGCGGCGGTTTTTTGGCAGGAGAGAATGAACAGCAGATTTGTGCGTGAGAGAGACAGAGAAAGATCATGCGTGGATGAGAGTCAAATAGACAACCTTAAATCCTAAGACTGCTAAAACAATAGTAACCATAGATATGTTTGGCCTTTTTTTCAAATTAGAGCCAAGGTGATTTTTAATTATTATAAATTTGGATTTGAGTTTATAATTGTAGATTAAAACAATTTATCTTAGTTGCTTAGATTGTTGTTGGTTTGTGTATGCAGAGTAAGAGGAGTTGATCGTCCCTGAAGAAGAATCACGACCAGCGTATGGTTTAGTTGATTAGTATAATCTGAGAGATAAGGAGGACACGGTGATGCGCAGTGCAGGGCTCTGGCGGAGGCGATTGAGATGGTACGGAGGATAGCAGTTGGTGCAAGTAGATGACGTCTGCTGTTTTCAGAGTGAGAAAGAATGCTCTTTTTTTTAGTTCGTGGTTGCCGGTTTCTGGTGAATTGAGGTATGATTTGGTATATTTTGGTTGTTGCGTGACAACGAATTGAGAAACTTTGCGTTGCTTTATTCTCGCATTTTTCTGTCTCCGCAAGAAATGTTTGAGGACGAGCGCAACTATGAATATATTTTTGGATGCTTCTATTCGAATAATCTTAGTATAATAATTGAAGTATTACATTATGGAAGTTTTATAGTATTGGAATTGTGGTGTTCTTTTAAGTAGTTTAAGTTGCATTTTTACATTCATATTGCCCTCCTGATATCTGATGTCATATAATGGTTTAATAAATGAGAAAATATGTTCCTTTTGAAACAGGTTGGGTATACCCCTTATTATTTGTTCCTTCTGCAAACAATTCTTCAATCTGAACCACAGATATTCTTGGATCTGTGTAAAGAAAATTCGAAAAATTTCTAATTGGCAAGTTGTAATGATTTATTTCTATTTGAAGGGAACTGTTAATTTTGCCCTTATGATGTCTCAAATGAAAGGAGGTTGTCCTTTGATTACAACACCATTACTGATCTCTTTCTTCAGGTCTGAATGTTTTCTTCCTCTCGTGTATTTTAATTTGTTTTCTAGTAATAATTCCCGGAATTCTTCTGTCTCTCGAAGGATGCGAGTACAGTTTAACCGCAACTCCTTCTAGGAGTAGAATAACTCAAATTTCTCGAAATTGAATGCGGGGATACTCTAATTTGAATCCACAGTGGTTTTCTCTTATATATTGATCTTTGTCTGTTTCTTCCTCAATGTATGATTGTTGAATTTTTTACTTCATGTATATTTACTGAACATTCGCATATGCGGATTTTGTTCTTTTCACTAGTAATAATTCATGTCTTCTTTAATCTCTCTCTCTCTCTCTCTCTCTCATGCTTAAATTTCAGGCACTTAAATAGATGATTTCGATTTGATAATGTTATGAGTCAAAACTGACGAATGATGAGGCGTAATATCTGTGGCAAAGGAAGTATGGTGCGACTGCAGAGCAGAAAGATCCTTCAAGGTAAAAATCTCTTGGTTATTATAAATCCATTTTTATCTCATTTACAGAATGTCTCTGCCTTCAACTTTCTCTATGATGGAATATTGGCACTTTGATTCCCAATTATATTTGTATAATATGGATCTGATTTGGTTATTCTTGGAGAAATGGAATGAATCTAATTGTTAATTTATAGTTTATTTTATTTGTTTTTGTTTGAAGGTAAACTTAATGAATTAGGGGAGAAGGGAATATTAACTCCGAAATTTAACGGTTTGAGGTTCATAGAGACCCTATTCATAACACACAAGTAATTTATTTCAATTACTCATTAATTAAATTGTTAAGTATGTGAAGTGACTAGAGGCCTCACACTTTGCAATTTATTTGTTTCACTCACATAGGATAGTTTCTGACAATTTTTCATAGTTTTTTATGACATGAATATTAAGAATGGGGATTATATTTGTGCAGATTGATAGAGATATCTATAAACTTTTTCTTTATTAATTGTTTAAATTATCGTCATATAATATTCCTCAGTCTTTGTAAATATGAACAGGGGAACTTGACAAGTTGATATTATATTTTATGATAGTTCTTTGTTAATATGAACAAGGGAACTTGGCAAGTTGATTTTATACTTTATGACAATATAGTTAAAGTAAATTGTTCAGTAAGAGCTCAGTAAAAGTTTGTACATTAGAATAATGAAATTGGCTTGATTTTGCTTGGACTTCAACTTTGGGTTACTTTTCTTATTTCAATCTTAAGGTGATGTGTCATTTTGGAACATCGAAAGATTAATTAGAATTAGGGCAGATTTATAACTTGGGTAGGAATTTATTCTTGATAGGTCGTTTGACTTGGTCGGGAGAAATCCTTATTATTTTTTTATTTCTTTTCTATTTCAATATATCACGGTTTAGTTACTGTTGGTTTTGTATACTAGAAGACTTGTCTTTGTATACTTTTCTGATGATATGATGATATGAAATGAAAGTTATTGCAGTCACTATTTGCATTTAGATTATGTTCTATATTGTTCTATGCAATGTTCCATATACTTAGATTGTAGATGATATGGTGTGGGGAGTCACACGGTAAGATCATATCATTAGAACCTTGTATTATATTAAAGAGCTCACGACTTAGATGGTCCTGAACACACCATCGGTACACCGTAGAATAATCTAATAAGTTAGTTTATCTTGACTAACTGATTATTCTAGTACACTCATTGTGTATTGAGGAGGATTACGATAGGATACTATTCTCTGTCTCTGACCCAGTTACTGAGAGAATAAAGATCCACAGAGTTCGGGTTCTGAACTCATGTGATATTGGCGAGCATATGTGTGCGTTGTTTATTACTTTGATTTATCAATGAGTAAGATCTTTTCGTAGATCGAGTTCGATATCTTGGGTAATAACAATGTATACATGATGTCTCGAGCGGTGTGCATGAGCACCGTATCCTGGTGCGCCAGGTTGATGATGTTCTCTTGAGGAAACGCAAGTTCATGTTGAAACCCTGCAGGTGGAATTTATTCCTTACATGGTAAAGCTTGTGTGGTACTACTCAAGGATTTATATGTTAATTAATTATAGTTGTTAGAGGCTGACATAATTAATTAATGAACATTATATCTTAAACACGGGGAATGGCTGGACTAAAGGGGAAATCATATTCGCAAATATGTATTAAATTGGTAGGTCAGTTTTACTTCTTTAGTGGAATAAAAGTAAAACTTAATTTATTTAATTATATCCTAACTTTATTGGATATTAGATATTAAATAAATTAGTGGGTCAATTTAATATTCTTCTAGATCCCTGTTGTAGCCCAATATGACTGAAAGTGAACTGGATATAGAACTTGAGATAGAGGCCCAGCCTAGTAGGGCTGGAACATGAAATTTCACCCCTCCCTATATATAAGGGAAGGCGGGCACGAAATTTTAATGATAATAATCATAAGAAAACAGCCCACTCTGAATCTAGATACAGTCCGGGAATACAACAGAAGATCTTGGAGTGGAATTGTGCAGTGGCCGTGTGTGACATAAGTGGTGCCATTATCATTGTTCATTCAACAGCAAGATTAGATCTATAATCTTGTCCACACACCGTCTGTCGATTTGTAAGTAGATTCATTTTCTATGTCTTTCACTTTATTACAATCGAATCTGTTTTACATGCTATTTGATTAGACTGTGATAAACATGCATGTTACATAAGATTATGATTTTCATGAACATGGATTAATGAACAACCAAATAGATCATGCAGTGGTTTAATTCGAAAAAACCCCAACAGTGGTATCAGAACCAGGTTTTGGCACTGTTCTAGGATTAATGCGAGCATGAATTCGATATATATATTTAAATTTGATGTTAAATTTATAGTTCTTAAATTTTCAGATTTAAATATGCATATATGTCGATTTTTATGGTATTCAAGACTTGGAAGAATTTTGGATTGAATTCGAAAATTCTAGTTTTGAATTGTTGGAATTTTCGAACATGATGAGATATAGATTTGGGATGATATTTGATGTCTTCAAATTTCCAGATTTGTGTCTCATTATTTTCGAAAATTTGGTGATCAAATTTTCGAATTTGATGTGTTAAAAATTCCCTAATTTTGTGTTAAAATTTTCGAACACTATAATTAAATTTGGATGGATTTTTGATCAACATCAAAATTTCCAGATTTAATTTGGATAGGGTTCAAAATTTTTGGTGATTAGAATTGGATTTGGTGATTTTTGATGTATATCAAAAGTTACAAAATTCTAATCTAGATAGGTTTGAAATTAGAATTTTAAATTTGATAATTTTTGAAATGGGTCAAAATTTTCAGATTTTAATTCTTGAAAATTTCGAAACCTATAGCTATATTATTTGGAATAGTTTTTTGATTAATGTCAAAATTTCCAAATGTGAAATATAGTGTATTTTTCGATTTTTAATAAATTAATTTGGAGAAGATTTTGATGAAAATCAAATTTTCAGATTTATTTATTAGGATGGATTGAAATTTATGTATATTGGATTTAGATTTGATGTTATTTGATGTATAT
Organism: Perilla frutescens; assembly: GCA_026008535.1. Taxonomy (NCBI): domain Eukaryota; kingdom Viridiplantae; phylum Streptophyta; class Magnoliopsida; order Lamiales; family Lamiaceae; genus Perilla; species Perilla frutescens. Next base: position 33,044,269 of record BRKX01000009.1, read on the forward strand.
CTTGATTTACCTAATATTAATCTAGATAGATTTGAAAATAGAATTTTAAATTTGGAAGAATTTGAAATGGATCAAATCTCCAATTTATTATTTGGATAATTTTGAAATCTATGGAATTAAATATTGGATAAGGTGGTTTTTGGATATAGACAAATAATTATCAAAATTCAATTATGATAAGAATTTGATTTTGGATAGGATTTGGAAGATTTTGAAGAGGATCAAATCTTCAAACCTTATCCTTAAAGATTTAGATTCTTATGGATAATATTTGGATTAGATTTTTGATATATATCAATATATCCAATTATTATTTAATTAGGGTGGCTTGAAAATATTAAATAAATTTGGTGGATAATTATAAATAATTTCCATATTTATTTTAAGATATATTTTCGAAAATATCATGATTTAAATTGGTGGATAATTATTTTAATTTCCAATTTTTATCTTGTGGATAATATCAAATTAATTAATTTAATTAATTGTTAAATTCGATTATTATTTAATATTCATGCATAGATATCATATGTTATTTTATTAGGATCATTTAATAAATGATTGTTGGATTTGTAGACTGTGTTTGTTTGCAGGTTTACCAACTATCATGGCTCATTTATTTTATGTGATGTATGTTTATGTTGAATGAATGTTGGCCGTATGCCGGTTTGGCTACATGATTTTTATCCGTGAGAAAATCCATAGATTAGGTCTAAGTTTTATTTTACGATGTTTTAATGTAATAGATATAAAACTGTTAGGCCGAGTTTTGAGTTGTAATTTTTATTCTAGCAATATTAGATTTTTCCTTTTGGAATAGATAGTCTGTATTGAATAAAGATCGGAGATCAACTCAAAGAAGGAAAGTAGTTCAGCACCAAGGTTCACCGGTTCACGTCCCGAAACCCTAAATGGAGCTAGGGTTTTCGGCGAGGCGCGGTGAAGGGACGACAGCCACAAGCCTGTTCCGGAGCTGCCTTTCCAGTTTTATCTCATCAATCAACATGAGATATAAGCCATGAAAGTTGGATTATTATTATTGCTTATTATGTTGAAGCATGCAATGGATGTTTATCATTTTATGTTATGTTTGCATGTTCGATAATGGGATAAAATGAAACCTCAAACATAAATAACTAAGTGGGAGAGATTCATACCAAAGTATATAGAAATCTCATACGTTCTCCATTAATATCTGGTTTAATTGAGAAGTGATGGGCATGCGCGTTGACATCGGTCTTCTTCCATATCGGATGTGTCATATCACAGATTTCTCTAGAAATTAAATCTCCTAAATAGATAGCTGTAGAACACTATTAGAACTGACTGACTCCTCCATCTGGAGCGGTTAAATTCAAATAGTGATCTTGGTGCGAAGATAATGGTATGCACACTTAGATGTAATTTATTGATAAACGTCCACATGATCGTAGCTTATTAGTTAGACGATTACATGATTGTGTTTTTATCCGGCTATTAATTTGCTTGTTGTAAGGAAATTCAACTGGAGGCAAATTAAAGGTTTAACCTATTTAAAAATGAGATTTATAAACGTCCACACGATCGTGGCTTATAGAAATCGTTTTTAAAGTGTCGGTGGAAAAGTATATAATTTTTGTGAGGTTTTTGATTATATACTGTTTATCCTAAACGTGTTTTATGATTGTACTACATGTTTTAATTTCAGTTATTTCATATCATCAATGGCACTCTCCAATCTGTCCTCAATCCTCAAAGAAAATAAACTTGTCGGTGAAAACTATAATGATTGGATTCGTAACCTTAACTTGGTACTTGTCGCTGAGGGACACAAGTTTGTACTTGAAGAGGTTTGTCCTCAGATGCCAGATGAGGGTTCTGACGAAGCCGAAAAGGTTGTATATGATAAGTGGGTTAGGTTTAATGAGATAGCGCGCTGTTACATCTTGGCATATATGTCAAGTGTGTTGCAACATCAGCATGAGCCTATGAAAACCGCTTATGATATCATGTACAACCTTAGGCAGCTATTCAGTCATCAGAACTGTTCGGCACGCCATTGGCAATGAAGAAACTAATGGATGCGAGAATGTCTGACTCCACACCTATTAGGGATCACGTTCTCACAATGATGGGGTATTTATCTGAGATCGAGACCTTGGGTGGAGAGCTAGATGGCGATTCTCAAATCGACATTGTTCTTCATAGCTTGTCCTCGAAGTTTGAGCAGTTTAGGCTGAATTTTAACATGATTAAAAGGGATGTCAGCCTGACTGAACTGCTCATAGACCTTCAGGCGGCTGAATTGCTCCAAAAGAGCAGTCTTGAGGCCTACATAGCTGAAAAAGGAGTGTCTTCTTCTGGTGGAAAAAGGAAGAAGAGAAACGCACCTAAGAAGGTTGTAGATGAGGCGCCTAAGGCAAAGAAGCCAAAGGATAAGATTCCTCCCGATGAATTCAAGTCGAAGACTAAGTACTTTAAGTGCGGCCAACTAGGTCACTGGAAGGTGACGTGTCCTAACAAGAAGAAGAAGAGAGATACATCTCACACTCTGGTTGTAGAAACATGTTTAGCAACTTGTTCTACCCAGTCATGGGTAGTAGATACTGAAGCTACTAATCATGTTTGCATGTCTTTATAGGGGTTCCTGGTAAAAAGACAGCTGAGTGAGAATGAGATCACCGTCTACATAGGCAATGCTACAAGAGTGGCGGCTATTGCAGTGGAAGACGTTGTTTTACCTTTCAGTAGGGATAGAACTTTGGTTTTGAAAGATTGTCTTTATGTGCCTGGTTTAGGCGAAACTTAATTTCAGTTTCTAAATTGATTATGGATGGATATTCTGTTTCTTTTGATAACAAAGTATTTATCTTTAGTGGTAAACATTTTATCTGTTCTAGCACATTGGATGGACACTTATACTTTCTTAAACCAATTGAAAACACTACGCAAAGACAACTATTGAATACATCGATCATAAACCCTAACAAGAGAAAAGAACCTTCAGAATTGAATCAAACCTATCTTTGGCATCTAAGGCTAGGTCATATTAACCTTAAGAGGATACAAAGGTTTGTAAATGATGGACCATTGTCTTCTTTGGTACTGGAATCATTTCCTTTATGTGAATCCTGTTTGGAAGGTAAAATGACCAAGCGTCCTTTCTAGTCAAAAGGAAATAGATCCAAAGGGATATTAGATTTGATTCACTCTGACCTGTGCGGCCCTATGTCAGTTCAAGCTCGAGGAGGGTTTGAGTATTTCATCACTCTCTTTGATGATTACTCTAGATACGGTTATATCTATCTGTTACGTCGCAAGTCTGAATGCTTTGAGAAATTCAAAGTGTTTAAGGCAGAAGCGGAGAAATGAACAGGCAGAAGTATCAAGTCACTATGTTTTGATCGTGGTGGCGAGTACCTCTCGAGTGAATTTAGGGATTACATGGCAGAGAATGGGATTACCTCTCAGTTGACTGCGCCGGGAACACCACAACAAAATGGTGTGACGGAAAGAAGGAATCGTACACTGTTATAGATGGTTAGATCGATGATGAGTTATTCTGAGTTGCCCATTTCGTTCTGGGGATATGCCCTGGAAACAGCAGCCTATATTCTTAACTTAGTTCCGTCAAAATCAGTTCCTTCTACGCCTACAGAATTATGGACTAGACGAAAGCCCAGTTTGAACCATATTCGGATTTGGGGTAGCCCTGCACATGTGTTGGATAAAGAAGCTGATAAGCTGGCTCCTCGTACTGATGTAAGGCTATTCGTTGGATATCCTAGAGGAATGAAAGGTGGTTTATTTTATAGTCCTAAGGATCAGAAGATCATTGTTAGCACCAATGCTCGATTCTTAGAGGAAGACTGTGTGATAAACCACAAACCAAGGAGTCAAATCATCCTTGAGGAGTTAAGGGGAGGATCGAATCCTACACTAGTTGTACAAGAAGAGGAACCACCAAACACTGCACAACGTGTCATGGAAGTACAGGAACTGCCTCATCGCAGTGGGAGGGTTGTACACCAACCTGATAGATTCATTGGTCTGGGAGAGGCTTCAGATTTCCCAGAGGGACTAAATGAATTGGATCCCAGGACCTATGCCGAGGCAATTCGAGATAAAGATGCAGATTCTTGGAAAACTGCAATGGAATCTGAGATTGGATCTATGGATCACAATCAAGTCTGGGAGCTCGTAGAACCACAAGATGGGATTAAACCCATTGGGTGTAAGTGGATCTACAAGCGCAAGAGAGGAGCTGACGGGAAGGTTGAAACCTTCAAAGCTAGATTGGTGGCGAAAGGGTACACTCAGAAAGAAGGGATCGATTATGAGGAAACCTTTTCACCGGTAGTCATGCTTAAGTCAATCCGTATTCTCTTGTCAATTGCTGCTCATTTAGATTATGAGATCTGGCAGATGGATGTCAAGACAGCTTTCCTAAATGGAAGTCTTGAAGAAAACATTCACATGAGACAACCAGAGGGATTTATTGCTAAAGGCCAAGAGCACTTGGTGTGCAAGCTTAAGAGATCCATTTATGGACTTAAGCAGGCATCGAGATGTTGGAATATCCGATTTGACGAGGTTATCCAGTCATATCAATTCATGCAAAGTCCGGATGAGAGCTGTGTGTACAAAAAATGTGATAGAAACGTGGTGTCATTCCTCGTACTTTATGTTGATTACATCTTGCTTATTGGAAATAGTAAGAAGGAGTTATCTAACATTAGGGTATGGTTGTCTAAGCAGTTCGATATGAAGGATCTGGGTGAAGCCGGACATGTCCTTGGCATCAAGATCATTCGAGATCGCTAGAAAAGGATGTTATGTCTGTCCCAGGCGACTTATATCGATATAGTGCTAGCTAGGTTTAGCATGCAAGATTCCAAGAAAGGTTTTATACCTTACAGGCATGGAATTCATCTATCCAAGGAAATGTGTCCCCAAACACAGTCTGAGATACAGGAAATGAAGAAAGTACCATATGCTTCGGTTGTGGGAAGTTTGATGTATGCTATGTTATGCACTAGGCCTGATATATGCTATGCCGTTGGCATGGTAAGCAGATATCAGTCTAACCCTGGACAAGGTCACTGGACTGCGGTCAAAAACATTCTCAAGTACCTTCAAAGGACTCGAGACTATATGTTGGTTTTCCGCTCTGATAGTCTAGTACCTTTGGGTTATACGGACTCAGATTTTCAAACTGACAAAGATCAAAGTAAGTCTACCTCGGGCTATGTGTTTACATTAGGAGGTGGAGCCATTACATGGAGGAGCATTAAGCAGAAATGCATTGCGGATTCCACCATGGAAGCTGAATATGTAGCTGCCTCTGAGGCTGCAAAAGAGGCTGTCTGGCTCTGCGGGTTCCTATTGGGCTTGGGCGTGGTTCCTGGTTTGCCTAAGACTATCACAATATACTTTGATAATTCTGGTGCAGTGGCAAACTCGAAGGAACCCAGAGCTCACAATGCAAGTAAGCACATAGAGAGAAAGTACCATCTTATATGAGAAATCATTAAGAGATGAGACATGGCGGTGGTCAAGATTGCATTGGAGGACAACCTGGCTGATCCATTCACGAAGAGCCTGCCGGCTAAGACCTTTGATGGTCACGTGGAGAAAATGGGAGTGAAATGCAGACCTAGGGGCGCAGTTTGAGTCGATAGTTTTGATTGGAGAGTTAGCCTGTTAGTTTTTATGCTTGAAAGACATGGTTCAAGTATAAGTGGGAGATTGTTGGTTTTGTATACTAGAAGACTTGTCTTTGTATACTTTTCTGATGATATGATGATATGAAATGAAAGTTATTGCAGTCACTGTTTGCATTTAGATTATGTTCTATATTGTTCTATGCAATGTTCCATATACTTACATTGTAGATGATATGGTGTGGGGAGTCACACGGTAAGATCATATCATTAAAACCTTGTATTATATTAAAGAGCTCACGGCTTAGATGGTCCTGAACACACCATCGGTACACCGTAGAATAATATGATAAGTTAGTTTATCTTGACTAACTGATTATTCTAGTACACTCATTATGTATTGAGGAGGATTACGATAGGATACTATTCTCTGTCTCTGACCCAGTTACTGAGAGAATAAAGATCCACAGAGTTCGGGTTCTGAACTCATGTGATATTGGCGAGCATATGTGTGCGTTGTTTATTACTTTGATTTATCAATGAGTAAGATCTTTTCATAGATTGAGTTCGATATCTTGGGTAATAACAATGAATACATGATGTCTCGAGCATTGTGCATGAGCACCGTATCCTGGTGCGCCAGGTTGATGATGTTCTCTTGAGGAAACGCAAGTTCATGTTGAAACCCTGCAGGTGGAATTTATTCCTTACATGGTAAAGCTTGTGTGGTACTACTCAAGAATTTAGATGTTAATTAATTATAGCTGTCAGAGGCTGACATAATTAATTAATGAACATTATACCTTAAACACGGGGAATGGCTGGACTAAAGGAGAAAGCATATTCGCAAATATGTATTAAATTGGTAGGTCAGTTTTACTTCTTTAGTGGAATAAAAGTAAAACTTAATTTATTTAATTATATCCTAAGTTTATTGGATATTAGATATTAAATAAATTAGTGGGCCAATTTAATATTCTTCTAGATCCCTGTTGTAGCCCAATATGACTGAAAGTGGACTGGATATAGAACTTGAGATAGAGGCCCAGCCCAGTAGGGCTGGAACATGAAATTTCGCCCCTCCCTATATATAAGGGAAGGGGGGCACGAAATTTTAATGATAATAATCATAAGAAAGCAGCCCCTCTTTGTCTCTCAAACTTATCCACAAATTTCACAATTCTATCTAGTAGATTTCAGCCCACTCTGAATCTAGATACGGTCCGAGAATACAACAGAAGATCTTGGAGTGGAATTGTGCAGTGGCCGTGTGTGACATAAGTGGTGACATTATCATTGTTCATTCAACAGCAAAATTAGATCTATAATCTTGTCCACAGACCGTCTGTCGATTTGTAATTAGGGCAGATTTATAACTTGGGCAGGAATTTATTCTTGATCGGTCGTTTGACTTGGTCAGAAGAAATCCTTATTATTTTTTTGTTTCTTTTCTATTTCAATATATCACGGTTTAGTTACATCATCTAATCCTGCGAATGTGAGATCCTACACAAAAGAAATTTATAAGTAAGCAACTTTATGTGCTTTTCTCACTTTGTGCAATTTTTTATTATTTAATGATGTTTTTTCCCCTCATGGTCCAATAATGTTTATGTATGTGGTGTTTAGAAGATTGTGATGTGTTTTTGGGATTTAGCTGATAATAATTATTTACCATTCGAAGGAATTTTGACGATACACAATGTCTGTACTTTCTATAATTTATGTTGACAGTGTTCATTTTCTATTTTTTTTATTTTTTATTTATTGAACACATGTATCAACATCGAATGAATTGAAACTTCATCAATTTGAATGCAAAATAGACACTGTTGGACCTGGATCATGGAGAAGAATTGCCTCTTGCAGCCATCTCAAATATGCATACACCAGCATGGTTGGCATCTCACTTGGAAGAACCAGACCCAAAGGATTTCATGTTATTCATCTTTTCAACATTTTCTTATCTCAATCACGTGTTTGATTGTGAGATTGTGTTATAAATGATGCAGTCCACTATTCTATCTGAAAAATGATAATCCGTGCTCACAAGTGTATAATTAATACTGCTATCAGTTGTTCTATGACATGTGTCGGAGAGATATAAGAAAATAAATTAAAAGACAGTAAAATACGTATGAGATTGGTAACCCAGTTCGGTTAATCAACCTACTCTGGGAGGATTCCTCCCAATCGACTGTTACTCTTTCATGAAGTGTATTTGGGATCTTACACATACAAGACTCCCTCCTTATGTCGCCCGTTCTTCTCCATGAACTCTTTTGCTAGGCGAAAGCTGTAAGATCCCCTTACAACCATGACACTAGACTCCTTTTAGCTACCCATGACTTCAACTTACAATCTCTCCTGAGATTGCGTACAAAATAGATGAAAAATCCCCTCATGTGTTTCACTCGAAAACACTCAAAAGTAGTCTATCACGTTGAACTGTTTTAAGGAACAACTACTAGTAAATAATTGGGACATAAACCACAATGACTCTCAAATAATATGTAAGAGAATATAAAAAAAAATACACCGATTACATGAAGAATTGGTCTTCATATAGACTTCACTTCAAGATTGACGTCGATCTTCATTCGCCATCAATATGGAAAGTGAATGATGGTTTGTTATCTTCCCAACAGTGTGTAGATACTTTCCTTGGATATGAGGGTTAATTGCAGCTCGGTATCTACTCCACAAGGCAGTCAATCTAACATATCTTGCCTTCTGCGAACGGATCCGCGCACGATCTTTTATTTAAGGAAATTGCCATATAAAAGTGTCCATGGTTCTGTCTGGGACATCAGAGGGAACAGTTTGCCAACTGTTCTTCTTTTCACGCACAGTGGAATGAATAGCTTCAGGGATATACCTAAGCACACATTGTCGAACATATGTCGCCAACAGAACAACATGAATACTTAGTGCATAACTGTGGCACTAACAATCTCCTCCTTTGGCATTTATAGTTGACAATTATCAACTTAATCTGCACAACACTTGAATCAATTTCGCAGATCAAAATATATCAAAACAAACGATATATTTAAAAACTGTTTGCGACAGTTCCAAGCACACTTCCCCTGAGTCTAATCTGGGAGTGCCTTCAAACATCACGGACATTATTTTTCACGGTCACAACCGCCTTGTCAGGAAGGTCAAATATTAAGTACAGACCATCAAAACAAAAACTGGGGAAACAAACTTCCCAAAATAAAATTGTTCAACAAGTTTTAGCAAAAAGAAGAGCACACTAGCTCTTATCAGCAGCAGACAGCAGCGGTCAGCAGCAACAACTTTTAACCTTCATTTCATCTCTCCCTTTCTTTCTCTCCCCGTTAATTATTGCCAAAAATGGCAAAAGCTTTCAATGCAGGACGGCATCATCATCATCATTTTCATCATCAACAGTAGCAGCATCAGCATGAGCAGCAGCGGTGGTGGAATGTTGATCAACAGAAGGTCCAGCAGCAACATCATCAAATGGCACGGCAATGCCAAGTGCCGAAGCCCGAAGATCAACCAAGAGAGACTCTAATTCATACTCTCGGATCTTAAAAGCCCTGATGGACTTCTTCAGCATCTGCACTTTGTGCTCTAAAGATTTGATGTTCCTGTCAAAGAAAACAGAAGTGACAGACAAAGAAGGAGCAGATCTGTGAGGAACAGAAGGTGGCACAGTATCAGAACCACCGATAGCATCTTTGGCAGGAATATCTTGAGTATGCTGGGATGAAAATAGCTTCTGGCTGATTATGAATGGCAGTGCCTCAGACTTATAGACATCTTCTGCACACACCACATTGTGCTGAGCTATGATCAGGCTGAATATCATTCCAGGAAAGCCAATTAGTTGCTGACTCCAGGAAGACTCTGCATGGGCCACAACATGCTGAAAGATGAGCCGGCCTAGGTTGAACTCCACCCGATTTCCAACCTTATGCAACAACAGACCAAGCAGCTTCCCCACAGTCGAGTTGTGAGTGCTAAGAATCCAATTGCGCACCGCAATCTTGTGAAGTATGGAATACTTCATGCTCAAATCAGATGCCAGCAAGGAATGGCCTGATGGCCATGCACAACGACTGCCTCCAGTCAACTCAGCAACAACCTCATCCAACTCAAACACAGGAGCAGGAGCAACCACATACTCACGACCCAAGTAAGCATTTATCATAGATGGCGAAAAGGGTATCCAATGACCCCGCACAAATACAGCAAAAGTATGCTCATAAGATGCATCACGAATGGACATAGAAAGATTGGCATAAAACTCATGCACAATAGAAGCAACAAATAGAAGGGTAGTATATGCAGACTTCTCCAATATTAAATCATGAAAAATTTCAATCACCCCAGTACCCTCAACATCAGCCTTAATTAACTTGCGCTCAGACACAAGAGAGCGACAAACAACCAACTTATACTAACTTTGATGAAAAGCAGAAAGGAACTTACTCGAATCATATACTTTAGATTTGGAATTAGATCTGTTAGGGACATCTACAGTGACATTCTCTGCGTCATCATCAGAGGGAGAATGTGCTCTAGCTTGCTTCATCAATGGACGGCGAGGACCCGACATTGTTTAGTGTTTAAATGTGTTATTTTATTATAGTTATTTCGTTATGATTTGTAAATTATTTTATAAATTGTGTTGTTTTTATGTATTGATTTTATATATTTAATTTTATTTACTGCTCTAATGGTGGATTGTGTCAAGTGTTGCAAAACTTGAGCTTTTAAATTATAAAAGTAGGTATTTTACGACAATTAGGTGGCAAGTGGAAAGTCGAAAAATTGAGCTCGATTGGTTAAATTGGAGGCTCGAAGATTTTGAAGAAAAAGAAATGAGAAAAAAACACGCGTGGGCGGGCATCAAAAATGCCGAGACACCCGCAGCGCCGTGGTGCACCCCTACCGCCGCGGCGCCCCTCTTGGCCCAAACACACTAGCGCCGCGGCGCCCCCTCACCACCCATCGTCAGCCCCGCGGCGCTGCACCCCGCCAGCGCGCGGGATGTCTTCTCTCCCCCTCGGGTCCAGTTTTCATCCCGTCCTCGTGTATTTCCACTCCGTTCCACTCTTCTGAACTCTCTATCTATTTTACTTAAATTCAATTAAGGACCTTTAGCCATTTGAAATTAGTAGATTTATAGGTTATCATTTCCTAATTTTGCTAGAGTTGGACTTTTTGCTCCAAAATCCCCTCAAAATCTTGGGCATTGAATGTTCCCTTACCATTAACTCACATCACCTTTTCTCTCTCTTCTCTTTGCTCTCTCTCTCTCTTTTTCGTCTCTCTCTCCCTCTTCCGTAGCTCATTGAGATATTTTTGGATTCACTTGACAATCATCATCACACACACTTCTCACTACACACACACCACTTCATCTTCTCCAACACATCTCTTTCATTTTTCTCTACGCCATCACCACCATTTCTCACCATTTTTCACCATCAACACCATCACCAAAGATAAGAGGAGAAAAGGAAAAAGGAGGGAACCAAGCCAAGTAAGATGAGGAAGACATGAGAAGAAACCGACTTCGAGCCATCCGCGGAAGCTACGCTCGTTAGGAGGTTTCCCCTTTGTATTTTCTTTGTATTTCTTGGATGATTTGTGGGGGTTTGTCCCAAACTCTTGAAGGATATCTAATATTGTAGAAGTTTATGTTATTTGCATTTGATTTATGAGATGAGAATCTTCTATGGTATTTGTGTTGTTTTTAGCATGTTTAGTGGCTAATCTCTCCAGTAGGAGGTAGATGATCGATTTGGTTTTTTATTTGTGCTTATTCTTATTGGTTGTTGTTATTGAAATCGTACCTATTATGTGAGAGTACTTGATCACTACTTGAGCATTGTTAGGATTTAGAGGAAACTTGATTGTGATTCTAAATCTTGAATTTGGTTCCTTCGACGTTAGGTGGATGGGGTTCCTAAGCCTAATATGTTAATCTTACTTGTATGATATAGCTAAAAAAGGTTTAATGGATAGACGGTGATAGTAATTGAAGTTAATCTGGTTGAGAGGGTCTATCGTATGTGTGAGATAGCATTACCAACTTGAACAAAGCATAGTGAGAAACCATTGAGAGAATCTACACCCTAATACCTTAATCTATCTTATTTCCTCATATCTTGTTTTAATTTGTGTTGTTTGCATTTTATTGTCTTGTTTAATTATCTATTTTAATTCTCAATATAAATCATCATCAACCTCATGTTTAGAATGTTTAGAGTTTATTTTAGTTGTTCTATTGTGATGCATACATAGCCTATTGACAATTTATTCTCACTAAGTCTTCATTAAGAGATCGACTCGGGTTAAGCTTATCATGTCTACGGTTGACCCCGTCCAATTGCGGGTTTGGTCCTAAGTAGTTGTCTTGTTGAGCATAAACCGAAATTATAAATAGTAAATTTGGATCATGAAACAGATACCAACCCCATTCTCTACTCAGACAAACTCAGTATTACATGGCGAACAGGAGCAACAACAGGTTTCCTAGCAGGAGCCTTCTTACCAGAGGTCTTCAACGATTTGGGGGGCTTTGGACAAAGACCCCTTCTTTGCAGCAACCTTCTTAGACTTGGGGGTTTTAGAAGGAGGCGCCTTCTTCGCAACAACTTTTGCTAGCACCTTGAATTTTATATTTGCGATAGGTGTGTCATCTTCATCAACAGACATCGGAGGGGTGACTGGAATATCACGTAACTCCAACTTGTGTTTGGTTTCACAAGCTTTCGCTGAAGATGGGACAGATCCAGACTCGGCATAAGCGAATCATCATCTAAGAAGGAGATGTCTACATCTTCTTCTCCTTTCCCTTGGATAAGGGTTTCAACAGCAACAGGAGGCGAAGCATCACCGAACGGCGCTTGAATGGTGATTACAAGTGAGTCACTAACCAACGGAGTGGCGGTGAGAATAGACGGTTCTTGTACAAACTTCAGAGCATCAATAGATGCTACAAAGTCCTCAATTGAGGCACATACATTGTCTACGGCGGAGGTTATCAAGGCTTCAACCATTTCAGCATTTTCCAAAGGCGGCGAGGGACGATCCACAAAAACCCTAGAAGTGGGAGGAACCACAGTATCTGTCTCAGACATAGATCCAACAACAGCTTCAACAGATGGTGCCACAGAAAGAGGCACAGAAGCAGGAACATCGGGAATCACCTCACTTGACTGCTCCGGGGTAAGGGTGGTAGAGCCAAAAGGAGCAAACACCAATAGCTTCGAGAGCTCTCCTAGTTTACGCCACAAATCTTGCGTAGAAATTTTGGGCTTCTTGAAAAGAGAGGGCTTGGAAGACTCAGATTTGTCAGCCATTGATTTTGAGAAGGAAGAGTCTTGAGAGCAGAAAATTCAAGAGAATTTTGAAAAAATTATGTTGCCTTAAAAATTTGAATAGTAGATTTAGCCCTTAATTAGAGAATTTAAAAGGAAATTCCCATAACTGTCACATTCCATAAACAACACCCTCTGCTCATTCTTAGGTAGTGGAACCGAACTCGGCGCAGGAAATAAGGATTCACTAGCCGTTGAGAAATAACCATTCAGACTGTCCCAATATCTGTTCGAGACATACTTCAGCACACACACTGCATCGACCACACCACCTTGGTCATTTTTATTATCTGTACATTCATCACTGACCAAGACCATACAGAAAGGCTTCTCTCAGAGGAGAAGTTCAGTGAACATATAGACGCAGAGATGATCTAAGTGTTTCAAACCTTGCACTATCAAGTGCCTTCGTAAAGATATCCACAAGTTGGGCTTCAGTTCCCACATATTCAATCACAAGTGAACCATCTTCAATAAGTTCATGGATGAAGTGGTGACGAATATCTATGTGTTTCGTGCGTGAGTGCTGTACAAGATTCTTCGAAATATTTATTGTACTCGTGTTGTCACAGTATATGGTAAGGACAAATTGTGGCACACCATAGTCAAGCGACATTTGCTTCATCCAAAGAAGTTGAGTACAACAACTTCCAGCCGCAATATATTCAGCTTCAGCAGCGGATAGAGAGATTGAATTCTGTTTCTTACTAAACCATGAAACCATGTTGTTTCCAAGGAAGAAACATCCTCCTGAAGTACTCTTCCGATCTTTAGTACAACTAGCCCAATCGGCATCACAAAACCCCACCAAACTAGGCTTTGTATCATAGAAAAACCAAAGTCCTAACTCAGCAGTACCTTTTATGTACTTGATTATGTTCTTGAAAGATTTCAGATGACTTTCTTTGGCATCAGATTGGTACCGAGCACACACTCCCACATTGTAGCAAATGTCTGGTCTACTTGCTGTAAGATAGAGTAGACTGTCAATCATACTCCGGTACAAGGTTTGCTCAATTGACACACCAGCTTCATCTTTTGACAACTTCAAAGATGTTCCCATCAGTGTTCTTTTTAGGCTGCAACAATCCATACCAAACTTGCTTATCAAGTTCCTTGCATACTTTGTCTGAGACATAATCCATCATCCTTTTGCTTCACTTGAAGCCCCAGAAAGTAGGGTAGTTCACCTACAAGACTCATCTCGAATTCTGAAGTCATGTCCTTCACAAACTCATTCACCATTCTGTCCGAGATAGATCCAAAGACAATATCATCGACATAAATCTGGACGATGATCATATCTGATTTTTCTCTCTTGAAGAAGAGAGTTCTATCAGCTCCACCACGAATATATCATTTCTCCAAAAGGAATTTGGTCAGCCGTTCGTACCAAGCTTGAGGAGCTTGTTTGAGGCCGTAAAGGGCCTTTTTAAGTTTGTACACATACTCAAGATGGTAAGGGTCTTCAAAGCCTTTGGGTTAGCTAACAAACACGTCTGCAGATAAGTACCCATTTAACAAGACAATCTTCACGTCCATTTAGAATAATTTAAACTTCATCCAAGCAGCCATGGCAAGGAGCAAATGCACCGATTCAAGACGAGTAACTGGAGCGAAAGTCTCGTTGAAATCCACTCCTTCAACTTGGGAATAACCTTGGGCAACAAGTCGTGCCTTATTTCTGGTTATATTCCCTTCTTCATCGATTTTATTCTTGGAGATCCATTTTGTGCCGATAACATTAACATCTTCAAGTTGTGGAACAAGATCCCACACTTCATTTCTTTCAAATTGCCAGAGCTTTTCTCACATGGCTTGAATCCATCGGTTATCTTGCAATGTCTCCTTAACATTCTTGGACTCCACAGTTGATGTGTAACACATATTGGCTATCAATTCACGATAGTTCTTTCAAACTCCTCTTGTTCGAACTCCTTCACTCATATCACTGATGATGTCAGATGCAGACTGATTCCTCTGAACACCTTCTAGTATCTCACTTCTTGCTTCTATTGGGATACTGTGTTCCGAACTGTCTGGAACAAATGCTGGAACATGGATAGTAGCATCAACGCTTTCTTCATTAATCTAGGCAGTAGATTATTCCAGATCATCAACAACAATATTAATGGACTCTATCATAGTCTTAGTCCCTTTTTTGAAAACACGATAGGCCCGACTATTCCTCGAGTACCCGAGAAATGCACGTTCATCTCCTTTGGCATCAAACTCGCCAAGCTATTCTCGATCTCGCAATATGTAACAAGTACTCCCAAAGATATAAAAGTACTTTAAGTTGGGATTTTTCCCTTTCCACAACTCATAGGGAGTAATTCTCATCTTAGGTCTGAAGTACACCCGATTAATGACATGACATGCTGCATTCACCACTTCAGCCCAGAGGTTGTCAGGGACAGATTTCACCTTCATCATGACTCAGCTCATCTCTTGAAGTGTCTGATTTTTGCTCTCAACAACACCGTTTTGTTGAGGTGTTTTTGGTGCTGAGAATTCTTGACTGATTCCTCTTTCTTCACAGAAACATCTGAAGAAAGCATTTTCAAACTCACGACCATGATCACTTCTTATTCTTCCTTTCTCCACTTCAAGTTTGAGGCACAATTTCTTGAATGTCTCGAAGGTTTCTCCCTTGTCTTTTATAAACTCCACCCATGTGAATCTAGTGTAGTCATCCACACACACAAATATGAACCTCTTCTGTCCAATACTTTCGGTTTGCACAGGCCCCATCAAGTCCATACACAACAACTCTAAGGGGTTTGAAGGGGTAATCTTTTTAACAGATTTATGAGATGTATGAATCTGTTTTCCAACTTGACATGGTCCGTAGATTTTCTCCTGATCAATACTCAATTTTGGAACACCAATCACAGCTTTAGTCTTCTTGAGTCTTTGAAGGTTTCGAAAACTGATATGGCCAAGCTTCTCATGCCATAAATTTGCTTCACAAATCTGAGATCTGAAGCAAGTCCCCTTCATGTTAAGGAGATAACAGTTGTCCCTCAATCTGTCCCCGTCCATTAGAAGAACACTTTCTTTGTTCTTGACAAGACATTTGTCTCGAGTGAAATGCACCAAGAGACCTTGGTCACACAACTGGCTAATGCTAATTAGATTAGCTTTTAGTCCTTCTACAACAAGCACATCCTCCAGGTTGGGCATCCCATGCACATTTAGACTTCCAGGGCCAAGCACTCTACCTTTAACACCATCTCCAAAGGTAACAGATTGATATGAGCAATCTTTTTATATGTTGCTCAGCATGCTAGCATTTCCAGTCACATGCCGAGAGCATCCGCTGTCAAAGTACCAACTACTTTTTCCATGAATATTGCGGGCAATATGAACCACGTAATTTCTGTGGTTGTTCCTGGATTTGTTCCAGACATTTCTTCTGGGAAACTGCTCAGGTTCTGCAAAATCCCTTCTTTTCATCCTTCGGAGGTCATTGATATAGTTTCTGCAATATGGTCGAATATGACCAGGTTTCTCACAGTAATGACACATAACACGTGTCTTTTGAGAATGCTTCTTTCACTGCTACTTGTTCTTTGGCTCAGCTCTCGATTCTGGAACTGTTTAATCTTTTGTTTTAGAGGTCTGTCCTTGACAGAATCTGCCATAAGTATGACCACCATTGTATAGAAGCCCCGAATGATCCTGAGGACTCTTTCCCTGGGAAAGAATATCATCCAGCTGAGATGATCCAGAGTTCATCATCTTCACAAGCTTCTTTAGATGTTGAAGCTCACCAATCTGAGAGTGACTGTTGTTTCTGAACTGCAACATGTTACTTTGCGCTTCCTTGAGACGAGTGACAAGATTATCTCTTTCTTTCAAGAGATCTGCATTCTCTTTCATCAGCCCTTCATTGGCTTGAACTACCATGATCCAACTCGTATGACGTTTTTTATATGTTTCCATGACAGATTCTTCAGTGAATTCATCATCATCACTGCATTCAGACACCTTGTCATTCTGACTGTCAAGAACAGATTCAGACACAGTTTCTTTGACAGACTGTGTCATGAAAGCTATATGATTGCTCACACATTCTTCATCACTTCCGATATCATCTGGATCATCACTATCACTGAGGGTAGAACTGTATGATTCTTCTTCCTTTTAAGAGTTTTGGCACACTCGGCTTTGTAGTGACCAAAACTACCGCACTCTTCACACTTGACATCTTTATGTTTGTCCTCATTTGAATCTTCATCTTTTGATCTCCGAGGTTTAAAAATCTTATTTTTGCCAGAATTATTTTGAGAAGACTTCTCATATCGTTTGGCAAATATTGAGAAGTTCTTAGACAACATAGCAATTGTCTCGGCAAGATCATTTTTGTCAGGGACATTGTTTGGCACATCAGTACTGGAACCTGTCTAAAAAGCTATGCTTTTCTTCTGCACTGTCTCATCATCTGTCAGTCCTATTTCAAATGTTCGCAGAGACCCCATCAGCTCCTGTAACTTCATCTTGATCACGTCTTTCGCCTCTTCAATGGCCGTGACTTTGTACCGAATCTTCTAGGCAGAGATCGCAAAACTTTTCGCACAAGTTTATCTTCAGAGATCGCATCTCCAAGGGCAAAGCTTTCATTAGCGATGTCACAAATCCTTGCATTGAAATCAGTAAGTTTTTCACCTTCATCCATCCGAAAGTTCTCAAATCTGGAGGTAAGTAGTTGCATTCGAGATGCACGAACACTGCTTATTTCTTCAAAGGTGGTTTGTAAGATAGCTCACGTATCATTGGCTTTGCCACATGTGGATATGAGCTTGAAGACATTCATGTCAACAGCAGAGAAAATAGCATTCATGGCTTTAGCATTTAGACCCATGACGTGGTAGTCGGCATCCTCCCACTCTTCTTCCGGCTTCAGCACCACTTTGCCTTTTTCATCCTTCTTGGTGGGAGGCTTCCAGCCTCCAGTCACTATCTTTCAGACTCGTTCATCAATCGAACATATGAAAGCTATCAATCTAGTTTTCCAATAGGCATAATTATTGCCATCCAGGAGCGGAGGTCTCACCGTCGAGGCTTCTTCTTTCATTGTGTCCATCTCAGCAAAACAACATAAAAACACGGATTAAAAACCCACGATTACACCTTGAGAAAGGTGACCTGCTCTGGTGCCAATTTAAAAATGATAATTGATGCTCACAAGTATATAATTAATACTGCTATCAGTTGTTCTACGATATGTGTCGGACAGATGTAAGAACATAAATTAAAAATCAGTAAAATACACACGAGATTGGTAACCCAATTCGGTTAATCAACCTACTCTAGGGGGATTGCTCCCAAACTTAAAGATTCGACTGTTACTCCTTCATGAAGTGTATTTGGGATCTTACACATACAGGACTCCCTCCTTATGTCGCCTATTCTTCTCCACGAACTCTTTCGCTAGCTGAAAGCTGTAAAATCCCCTTACAAACGAGACACTAGACTTCCTCTAGCTACCCACGACTTCAACTTACAATCTCTCCTGAGATTGCGTACAAAATGGATTAAAAATCCCCTCACGTGTTTCACTCGAAAACACTCAAAACTAGTCTATCATGTTGAACTATTTTAAGGAACAACTACTAGTAAATAGTTGGGAGACAAACCATAATGACTCTCAAATAATATGCAAGAGAATCTAAGAAAAAAACGTCCATCGATTGCACAATGAATCGGCCTTCATATAGACTTCACTTCAAGATTGGTGTCGATCTTCATCCGCCGTCAATATGGAAAATGAATGATGGTTTGTGATCTTCCCATAAATGTGTCGATACTTTCCTTAGATAGAAGGGTTAATTGCAGCTCAGTATCTACTCCACAAGGCAGTAAATTGAACATATCTTGCCTTCTACGAACGGATCCGTGCAAGATCTTTTATTTAAGGAAACTGCCATATAAAAGTGTCCCTGGTTCTGTCTGGGACATCAGAGGGAATAGTTTGCCAACTATTATTCTTTTCACATACAGCGAAATGAATAGCTTCAGAGACATACCCAAGCACACATTGTCGAACATATCTCACCAACAAAACAACACGAACACTTAGTGCATAACTGTGGCACTAACACTATCATTTCGAAAAAAGAAAGAAATATTAAACTATGAGATTGTTGCACAAGCACTCCATATAATAATACTCTTCATATTGTTTTATAAATATATACTCTTCATATTGTTTTATAAATATCAATGAAATGTTCCTTCATCTCTCTCAGCTTTTCTACTAAAGCCTTCTGAATACAAAACATATTTAAAAATATTATTTGAAATATTTTATAACTGATTTCTTTATTTTACATTCTTTCTCAGGTACGAGTCAATATTTTCCTTAATCTTCCGTCAGTTTTTTTGCTTTACTAATAGCATATATTATCATAAATTTTTCTTTTTGCTTAACAATCCAAATCTTTATCTTCAAGGAAGCTTTTGTATTTTTCTCACTTTGTTTTGATTGATCGGGGTTTGATTTTATTCTTTTATGGGATACTTAACATTTATTAGAAGATATGTTACAAACAAGCACATGAGCTATTGATACTAAATTATTTATTTTATCACATAAAAATTTAGAACATTTACAATCTTCTCATTACAATGAGAAAGTGGCTTATATATTTATCAAATTATAAATGTCGCATGTAAGAAAATAGAAGGTTAGATGTAATATCATATTGTTCTTTTTAAAATTATTATTATTATTATTATTATTATTATTATTATTATTCAATACTATGATGTATAAAAATATTCTCCTTGCAACATGCTAATGCAAAACAACTTGTGCTTATTGAGTTATTATTATTAGATAGAATTGACCTAATCCGCATCTAATATTATGTTTAAAAAAATTGTAATATAATGAAAGAAATATTATATATAAAATAATTAAAATAAAAAATTTCAAACATAGGATGAGATACCGGTTGTGACATCAATCGGACTAAATAATGTTATACAGGTCGGCAGCTGGCCACCGCGCAACGCGCGGGTGAAATACTAGTTATGATAAAAATAAAATCAAATGTAAAATACACTTATTAAGATTTATTTGTTAAAAGCTCAATATTTTTATAATTTAAAAAATAAAATAGACTAGTTGAAATCATAAATCAAGATCATCGCCCAATCAATTTCTTTTTAAATTTAGACCAATTTAAATATTTTCCTTTTTGTTATGAAATTAAATTTATATTCTAATTCATTTATGATGAATTGAATTGTATTCAGGAAGAAATATTTACAATATTCAACATGAAATTTAACATAATAATTGTAATATACAATTCTGTAAATTATACATATTATATTTTCGATCATTAAGTAAAATCTTACGAATTACGCGCAACGCATGTAATCTCTGCTAGTGAGTTATCTTACAATTTTGTGTTATCTAATATTAATTAATATTTTATTATTCTTTGCATTCTAATTAGTTTATAATTTTGAGGATGTTTGTATTTTATCTAATCTATGATTGACATTCTATATTTTGCTATCTTTATTCTATAAAATTGTCGAATACATCACAATTCACTTATATAAATAAACCAACAAAAATATAGAATAGCCGCAAATTATTTGTCAAGGTATTTTTCAACAATTTTTCTATTTTTGTATTTTTTTTGTTTATCGTGATGCATTTTCTATTCTATTGAATTGCCGCTACATTGATCTTTTCACGCTTTTATGTCAACAATTTTTTAAGGAAATAACTATGACGAACAAATTAAGGGTAAGTAATTTGTTTTAAATTTATAATGTTATTCATCAACTATTCAATAAAATATTATATTCTTATTCAAAATACATATTAATAATATTTTATTCTTACATCAAAATACTATCAAAAATCATTTTTGGTTTCAAAAATTGAAACCATGGCCTAATAGCCCATACTATGGAGTTTCAATCTCCTTTTTTAATTTCAAATTCTTATATCGAATCAATATCGAGATTTAAAATCTAATTCAATTCGTAATACAAACTCTTGTCATCGTTATTTCTTCATGTAATTATTCTATTATTTGACACTCGATTGATAAATTGAGAGTATAATCTAACCAAACCACATGAATGGAATTATCATCCGAATAAATCATACTTAGATCAAATAATTTATACGTATTTTATTTAATGGAAAAAACTAACAGTGTTAAACTAAAAATGTGAATTTAATATATTTTGAATAGTGTAGGAGGCTGATTGTACTTTTAGAATAGTTTATATGTGTATTTTGGCCAAAAAATAGTTCGTTCGTCTAGATGGAATTTGGTATATAGTTCGGATATTTTTTTGGCTCTTTGCCCATATTATTATCCTGTTGAAAGAGCAAAAAAGTCCAGCAGTCCAATAGGAATTAAGTTTATACATGTACAAGGTCTTGCCGACAACTTTATCTTACTTGTAATTGGTATGGCATTTGAATCTTCATTATAAATTGCAGACTCATCAATTGATCAAAGGACATATTTGAGACCATATAATATCATGCATTTAAGGCATCTTGTTAAACAAAGTTTTTTACACAGAAGCTACTTTAATCATTCCATGCTTCTACCTTAAAAACTTTTTTATCAATCATAAATTATGTGCTAGCAACCACGATTTCTAAGGCTCATTTACTAGGCTTAAGGGGATAAGTTTTGATATGTGAAATTGTGATGTCTTTCACTAGATAATGTATGAATATTATGTTTGCTTTACAATATCTCTGCATTGTATAGATTGGTAATCCATTGTTTGGTTGGATTGAATAATTTCTGTAACACCCCAAAAAATTTAGTATTTAAATTTATTATATAGTAAGAAATTTCATTAAATTAGAATTCAAATTAAAGAAAAAAATGCTCTCTTCTCTCTCCTCCCTCTCTCTCGTCCTTCACGCTAATTATGTCGTCTCCACTGCCGTTTGATGGGTCTTTGGCCGGAAATTCATTGCCATCTAATGGCTCCTCACAACCATTAGATATTACTTCTAAATTATCCTCACGAAATTTAGAAAAAATCCAAATTCTGTTCAAGAATCTGAAAACCCTAATTCTCAATTTAGGGTTCCATCTAAAAAACCCATGCATCCTATGCCGTTGCGGTTAATTCTGATGTACATGACAAATTTATGGACATCTTCATGACACCATTATCAAGAATCCACCCGGTTCGCCGGGGTAGTTCAACTCAATTTCCATTCGAGATGATTTATATAAGTTGCAATTAGGGAAATTTTAATTTTCCCCCATTGGTCGACTAATTATGTTGAAAGGTGATAAGACTTGGTCGGCGATGGATCTAAAGCATCGCTTGCAACAAATATGGACTATTTTGAAAGATTGGCGATTGATCTCAATGGGTAAAGGATACTTTACACTCCAATTCTCGTGCACCGCGGATCAATCTAGGGTTCGTCAAACACAATCTTAGAATTTAAAGTCGGGATTTCTCAAGATTTGAGATTGGGTGCCTGATTTCACCCCCTTTAAGATTAAGTCAACACTTGCGCAGATTTGGGTGCGTCTATACAATTTTCTGATTGAATATTGTCATGAGGAGGTGTTCGTTGGCATTTCTAGGTCAGTTGGTAATCCCTTGACAATAGATGGAAATTCTATGCATGGGGATGCGGGACACTTTGCATTAATTTTGATCGAGGTTGATATGGAACAAATGTTTAGTGTTTATTTGTACTATTTTATTATAATAATTTGCTATCTTTAGCATGTGTGTTTTCTTTATTTTTGTGTTATTTTTATGTTATTTTCTTTACTTTTGCTCTTGTGGTGAGTTGTTTATGCAAAACTTGAGCTTTTATGTCCAAAAGTAGGATTTCATGGCATAAAGGTGGCTAGTAGGCGAAGACCCCAACTGAAGCTCCCAACTAAAGCTCCAGCTTGTTGATTTATCTTGAATCTCTCGCTTCCCTGAGCTGGTCGGGGGTCTAGCTATCTAGTCAGCGAGTCGGGGGGTCAAGGGGGGTGACATCCCCTTTGTCGGGGCCCGGCCCAACGGTAGTAGACCAAACTGATGGCAGAGCCAAAGTTCCACCTCGAACTGATCAGTTTTGGGGTCAAACTGAAGATTTCAAGTTGGAGCCAAGGACTTGGAGCTGAACTAGAGCCGCAGCTAAAGAATTGGAGATGCAGCTGAAGAACTGAGAGCTGAGCTGGAGCACAACTGATGAGTTAAGCCCCCGCTGGTGAGCTCAACTGGAGCTGCAACTGAAGAGCTTTGACTTCAAGTTAAAGCCAAGATTGCAAAGTTGAGCTTAAGCCAAAACTGAAGGAGCCCAGCTGAAGCGTCAAAACTTGAGGCATAGCTGATGAAGCCAAAACTGAAGTAATGCAACTGATGACAAGCGCCAAAACTGAAGAGAAAATCCGGAAGCTGGAGCTGAAGCAGCCTCGCTGGCGCGGGACCCCTGCGACCGCGGGATAGTGCTCATGGCAAATGCACCCCACTGGCGCGGCACGGGGCGATCAGTTTAAGCTCCAGTTCGATCAGTTTGAGTTGTGGTTTCGGGAGTTTTGATCTTTATTACCTCCAACCACTTGGCCAGCTGGGTGAAATTATTACGGAGACTTTTTGGAGCCTAGGAGTAGGAGGAGTTTGGGATTAAAAGCCCCTAATAACTCCACCGTTTGCTTTTCTTCTCTGATCAACCAATAAATAACCATCTCCCCATCATTCCTTGATGATCTACAATACCCATTCCACACTTTACTTCACCAACACCATGGTTCCAGAGAGAGAGAAAAGAGGAGGAGAAGAGGCAAGGGAGCTTAAGCTTAAGGAAGAAGGCACGAGAAGAGGAATCCAACTCCAAGCCGTCCGCGGAAGCTAGGCTTGCTTGAGGACCTCCACTTTTGGTATTTCTTTTCTTAGCTTAGCTCATTTGTGGGGAATTGTCCCAAAACTCTCGAGACAACAAATATTGTTGAAGTTTATATTTTATTTATCTTTAGATTTATGAAATGGAAAGCTTTTATGATTTTTGTGTTGTTTTGAGCATGATGGGCAAATTCCTTACATTAAGGGGTAGATAATCAAATTGGTTTCGATCTATGCTTGTGATAGTTGATTTCTTGTTGTTGGAATTGTGCTTGTTTATGTTGGGTACTTGATCACTACTTAGCATTGCTAGGCTTTAGATGAGACTAAGAGGAGATTCTATAGCCCGACTAAGGTTCCTTCAATGTTAGGTGCACTGGGTGCATAAGCCTAATTGTTAATCTTGTTCGTATAATATAGCCGATGGGGGTTTAACGGATTGACGGTGACAGTAAATGAAGTTAAGTCCCTTGAAGGGGTCTATTGTACATCTAGGATTAACATAATCAACTGGAATCAAGATAGGAGAGAAACCAATGAGAGAATCTACACCCTAATACTCTTCTTATAATTTTTTCATTCATCTTTGCTGATGTTGGTGTTGCTAGATAATTTTTCTTGACTTTAAATTAGTACAAATCATCCAACCCTGTTTTAGAATGTTTAGGTCTGTGTTTAAATTAATGTGCATGTTAACAATTGTAGCGTAAGAAGATAATCACCCTGCTAAGCTTTTCTCGAGAGACACAACTTGGGTTAGCTCACCGCCTTACAATCGACCCCGTCCTCTTGTGGGTCTGGTTAGTAGATTTTGTGCGTGTGTAGGTTAAATCAGAAATCAATCAACAAACCCTACAACACTCGGTGATGATTGATCATGAAGAATCTTCATTTTTTGTGGATATTCATTATGAGAGTATACCACTATTTTGTAGTGAATGTCAGATTGTTGGACATTTCACTGCAAAGTGCCATAATTCTAAGTCTCAGGTGAAATAAGTATCGCAGCAAGTTGTTGCCGAAAAGATAAGCAAGGGTGACAAGTCTGGGAATTCTTCTAATTTGGGAGAAGCTGTGCAGAGGGATCGTAACTTGAAATCAGGCCGTTCAACCAAGGAGTGGGTGGTTCGGATATTTGGGGAGGGTGATAAAGTTGATAAAGTGAACCAGGATAAGGTGATTTCGACTTCAACCAAATTCTCAGATCTTTCTAATTTAGGGCTTGAGGAGGGTGGGAATGTGTTTGATAATTTGTTGCAAGTTACTGTCCCTGTCTCACTTACGTCTAAAGATAACGGAGTTGTTGAGGAGACTCACGAGACACAAATGAAAGATGTTTTTTATTCTTATACAGTGGAGAGTGACTCATCTAAAAAAAATTTGATTCTACTTCACGGGGTTTAATGGGGGATAGGTTTATTGGAGATGTCATGGTTGGTGCTCAGTCGTTCGAGGGTATGGTTATTAGTGGGAACACTAATGATATGCTTGTTGTTGGGTATGACGATGATTTTGTTAGTGGAGAGGATACAACTCATGGGTTGGTAGCTTCAGATTCAGATCAAGAGTGTCCTTGGAGGGCTCCGTCGGGTTCTGGGGTTGTTGAGGAGGTTAAGGAGTTGGATTTTGAAGGTAGTGGAGAATTGGTTTCAGCCACGGCGCCAAAGAAAACTTATGCTAGACGGACCATACTTCCCGCTGCGGAGTTACGTCATTCAGAGAGGTTGAACAAAGCTGGGGGTGAGGCTATCAAGCATGCACAGGAGAAGGAGGATCTGACTCTATTTGTTATTTCCGAGCCTAATTCGAATGCACTTAAACAAATAGAGTTAGTTGCAAGTTTAAAAGATCAAAATACTAACGCAAAGAACGATGATTCTTTGTGGAATTTGTCTTCATCAAAATGAATCTTATGACGTGGAATATCTTTGGGATTGCAACAAAGGTATCCCAAAATATGCTACGTAAACATGTGCGGGTCTTTAAGCCTGCAGTGTTTGGGTTAATTGAACCTAGAGCTAATTTTAGAAATATTTTTGCTTCTTACTGGCAGTCGTTAGGCTTGACTCCAATTTGTCAGAATGATCGTGGTGCTAGGATGTCAAACATTTGGGTATTTGTTGAAGGGAGTGTGAATGCATCGATTCTTCACTCTTGTGATCAATGTGTTTTGGTTCAAATCAAGGTTAATAATTTTGATGGGATTGTGGCGACTGTTCATGGATCCTCTTCTTATATTCAACGCCGCGATTTGTGGACGGACCTTGAATTTCTTAAAGACCGTTTTATCATTAGGGCTGATTTCAATACAGTGAGGGGCTCTCATGAACGCCGAGGAAAGTCGAAGCCATCTCCTATAGTCTGCATGGATTTCAACACTTTTATTGGGGATTTAGGGGTGTCTGAAGTTGAGAGTATGGTCTTTTTTACTCTTAGTCGAGCAGAAGATATTATCTTGAGATTACCGAAAGTAAAATAGATCGATCATTGGTTTCTGATGAATTTCAGGTAGTTTGGGAGAGTATCATAGCTACGTTACTCCCAAGAATGTGTTCGCATTACTTACCTCTTATTGTGAATTGTATTTCTGCCGAGAAGGCTGGACCGCGTTCGTTTAGTTTCTGGAACATGTGGGTGAATCACGAGTTGCTTTTCCAAATTGTTCGTGAATCTTGGATAATTGGTATCACCTAGTCCTATTCATTTAGTTATGATGAAACTTAAATGATTGAAATGAGTTCTTAAGGCTTGGAATGCTCAAGTTTTCGGTAATTTCAATGTTAAAATTGAGGGTCTTGAACGGAAACTGGGACAACTTCAAGAGCAAATTTCTTCAACGGGGTACATAGATGATTTATTAGATGAGGAAATTTCTATGCAGGCCGAAATAAATGGTTTATTACTGATTATATCAGCACATGAAGCAACAAGTCGAATTAGTTGGCTTAATGATGGGGACAGAAATACCAATTTTTTCCATGACAGTGTGAAAGCTCATTGAGCTAAAGCACAAATTTCGGTGATGCCCATAGATGGGGAGCTAGTGCGTAACAAAGATCAAATCGCTGATTATATTATTAATTATTTCCAAAAAAAATTTCAGACTCTCGGCTGAATGAGGAGGATTATACTTTGATTGATCAATTGATGACTAATCGACTCACGGCACAACAATGCTACAATACTAGTCAACCATCGGTGGAAAAATTTAAGGAAGTGGATTTTATGCTTGATCTGGATAGTGTTGTAGGGCCAGATTGATTCACCGGGAAATTCTTTCATGTTGCTTGGGAATTTATTACATCTGATATATATGGAGCGGTGTTAGAGTTCTTTAAATATGAGAAGATACCACTGGGTCTTAATACAAGTTTTTTGGTTCTGATTCCTAAAACGGAACGTGCTTTCATGGTGGAAGAAAATAGGCCATTAGCTTTGAACAATTCTTTATTCAATATTTTTACAAAAATTTTAGCTACAAGGATTGAATTTTGTGGATGCGACATTAGTGTGAAAGCAGCAATTCGAATTCATCCAAGGTAGGAATATTCATGATGCAATTTTGTTGGCTTCAGAAGGCATTAACACTTTGAACCGTACTCATGAAGGACGTAACATGGCATTGAAAGTTGATATCACCAAGGCTTTCAACACTATTAATTGGAATTTCTTGCAACATGTGATGAAATCATTTGGTTTTCTAGATATATTTTGTACATGGATAAATAATATTCTTCACTCTGCTAGACTTTTGATTCTTGTTAATGGGGCGCCTCACGGGTATTTTGCTTTCTCTCGGAGAGTTTGGCAGGGGGATCCACTACCACCCCTTTTATTTGGTATTGCTGAGGAGGTCTTAAATTATCTGAATCTACAAGCAGTGGAAAAAGGAAGAATTCAGTTGATGTCTTATGGTCATGGGGTTTTGTTCCTAACTCATATTCTTTATGCTGATGACGTGTTCATTTTTTGTTAAGATTCTAGTTCCAATGTCAAGGTTGTAGCTGAGGTGATGAGTATATATGAGAGGCTTTCGGGTCAATCTTATAGTAGACTCAAATGTAGAGTTTTTTTTATGGTAAAAAGGTTAAGCCTGGATGGAGTTTGCACTAATCTGAAGCACCTTGGGTTTTAAGGTTGGATCGCTTCCCAAAAATTCTTTGGGAGTTCCTCTCTTTGAGGGAATTCTAAAGATTAATTAAATAAAACCGTTAGCGGACAAGATATTGGCGAATTTGATCGTTGGTGTGGCTACACACTTTCGATGGCTGGCCGACTTTGTTTGATAAAGTCAGTGATCATGAGTTCGGAAATTCATTCTATGATGATTTACAGATGGCCAGCTATGTTGATCACTACTCTGGATATGGTTGCTCAAAATTTCTTATGGAAAGGAGATATCAATGATAGAACCTATACGGCAGTCAGCTGGGCTCAAACATGTGCTATGGTTGAAAAAGGGGGCCTTGGAGTTTCCTCGTTCAAGGAGGTTAATCGGGGATTACTGATGAAGTTGGCTTGGCAGTTCATCACATCAGATGCTCATGCAATGCAGCTTGCTCGTACGAGATTTATACCATCTCCTCATACGGTGAAGAAGGTTGCTTACTCTTCGATTTGGCCTGGGATTCCAGACTCTGTTAATAATCTTTTAAAGAAGTCATATTGTATTTTGGGAAGTGGCTCTTCTATTAATTTCTGGCATGACAATTGGGTGGGTTATATTGTTGGTCTCGGGGCTAGTCAGAATCAGTTTAGAGAGGGGAGTAAATAAACTGATTTCAAAACTGAAATATGAATGCGGAATATTAAGGGCCCATTTTGACTCGCGGTGTGATCCGTGCTTTCTGGAGATCAGTTGAGATGATCTGCTAGTTCGGAATGCTGTGTGTGCTTGGGGTGTACAGTTTAAAATATGCAACTAAACTAAAAAGTAAAGCAGAGCACACAAGCAATTTATAGAGGTTCGAAGCTCAACTTCTACATCTTCTCTTCCTTCCACAAAAGGGCAATTCACTATGCAAGTGTAAAGTTCCTTTATTACAGTAACACAGTGCAGACAACTGTTGAACTTGGCGAACGGCAACTTTACGAGTCACGGCCTCTTTTTTAGCTGGTGTTGTCCCGGAAACGGCGATCCAACGAACGCAGCCTCCTCAGCCGATAGGTCGACAACTCACACTTGCGATCTCCAACTGCTCGCTGGAGAGATAAAGTGTTATTCCATGTCTTTACCAGATTGTAGATCTCGCTCTATCTTCAAGAATACAGTCTTAAAACTGGTATCAACTGATATGCTCCTTTGCGCATCGGCATCTAAGCTGGGTAGTTGATCACTGAAGCACTAGGACTGAGAGAACAGCTTTGGCTGAAAATCTTTAACAGCTAGCTTGATGAGCGTTATGGTTCCTTCTCATCAGTTGGAACTTTTGATTCTTCTGAGTTTTTGAGCGTGAGGCTTTAGTGCTTTGGCGAACGTATTCACGGAAAGTCTTAACTAATGTTCTCTCCAAAATTCTCAAAAGTTCACGATCACCTTTGAGGTAGCTCACCTTTTAAATATGGGTGGGTGATGACCACTAATAATCACTGTATGATCAGAAATGGTAAAGCCGTTGAGAGGCTTTCATTTAAGAGGGCTGTTGAGTTGCCTTTACTCTTCTGATGAGCTTTTATTCTAAGATCTCGGTTGCATTAACTTCAATATCTTCTTTAGCTTATCTGAAATTGAATTCAGTTACGGCTTATATTTTAATCTTCAGTTCTGAGCTTTGTCTGGCAGTTGGAATCTTCAGTTCCTTGTCTATTAGTTCTGCGCGTCTGTTGGCAATTTGGAAAGCTTCAGTTGAGATCATCTTCAAATGGCAGTTCTGGGCTTGGGCTTGATACCTTTTAAGCTCCAGTTGACTTTGCTTCAGCTGGATGTTCTAAGCTAAGGCTAGGTACCTTTTGAGCTTCAGTTTGCTTTTCTTCAGTTGGCAGTTCTGGGCTAGGGTTTGATACCTTTTAAGCTCCAATTTGATTTGCTTCAGCTCGCAGTTTGAACCAGTGTTCTTTAGCTAGCATTTTGGACTTGTGTCCCTTCAGCTTGAACTTTCATGGACTGGTATTCAGTACGGTTGCTGGTGCTTTATCAGTTGGACTTCAAAACTGATGCGTCTTCAGTTGGTATCCTTCGAACTTGTACTTCATTAGCTGGAACTTCATTCTTCAGCAGGTATCCTTTGAGCTGGTATTTTCCTTCAGCTTGTACCTTGGTCTCCTCTTCAGCTGGTATGCTCTTTGAGCTGGAATATCCTGTGCTGGCATTTCCTTCAGCTTAGATCTTGGACTGGTACATTTCATCAGCTGGTATTTCCTTCAGCTAGAATCGTCATTTCTTCGACTGGCAGCATTCTTCAGTTGGTATCATCTTGAACTGGCATGTTTATCAGTTCAAATTGACATGCTCTTCAACTGGTATTTCTTCAGTCGGGATTGGTCTTGAACTGGTATGTCCTTCAGTTCTTCTCTTCAGCTGGAACATCTCTTCAGCTGGGATTGATCTCGAACTGGAATGTCCTTCGGTTCTTCTCTTCAACTGGTATTTTCCTTCAGCTGGGATCTTTCTTCGACTGGAACATTTCTTCAGCCGATATTGGACTAGAACTGGTATGTTCTTTAGTTCTCTTCAGCTGGTCTTGGGCTAGAACTAGTATGTCCTTCAGTTCTCTTCAACTGGAACATTTCTTCAGCTGGTCTTGGGCTAGAACTGGTATGTTCTTCAGTTCTCTTCCGCTGGAACATTTCTTCAGCTGGTCTTGGGCTAGAACTGGTATGTCCTTTAGTTCTCTTCAGCTGGAACATCTCTTTAGCTGGTATTGGGCCAGAACTGGTGTGTCCTTCAGTTCTCTTTAGCTGGAACATCTCTTCAGCTGGTATCGGCCTTGAACTGGTATGTCCATCAGTTCCCTTCAGCTGGAACATCTCTTCAGCTGGTATCAGCCTTAAACTGGTATGTCCATCAGTTCCCTTCAGCTGGAACATCTCTTCAGCTAGTATCGGTCTTGAACTGGTATGTTCATCAGTTCCCTTCAGCCGGAACATCTCTTCAGCTGGTATCGGCCTTGAACTGGTATGTTCATCAGTTCATCACTGTAGACTGGTGGCATTCGGCACTTTGTCTTACCGGTACCTACAACTTCCAGTTTGTCTTGCTAACTATTCTAGCAAGCTAAAGTCTTTCTTCGTTTTCTCTCTTTTCTTTTCTCTCTTTTCTTTTCACATAGATTGATCATTTCTTTTGGCTTTAACAGCTTGATTTTATATGATCATCCTTCGTTTTCCGCTTGATTTCTTTTCAGTTCTTTTAAGGCTCTTTATATATTTTGACATATTTTGACATCTCATCAAAACCCCTTGAAGTAGAGAAACTGAATCTTGGACAACTAACTAACTCAGGAAAGCATCGTCCAAATCTTGGACCTCTTGTGAGAAACTGAAAGAGTTCAGTTTTCTCCGCTGCGGAGATTAAGTGATGGAACTTGTCAGGCTTAAGTCTCTTTATCATGAAGTCCAGTTCTATGAACTTGTCTCTTTTCAAGTTGAGAGCAAGCCTAGCTGGATCGATGTATTGAGCGGGCAATTCCATTCTTCAAGAGAATGTTTAAGAGAGATTGAATGAAGTAGAGAGAAAGATGAAAAGTAAATGCAATAAGAGTTTGAGATTGATAAGTGATCGTGGATCAATATCTCTTTGGTATTTAAAGAAGCTTTGCATGCATGTACTTCGAGTTGCACTCGAGTACGCATCAGCTGATCAGTTTAATGGATTTGACTGATGCTCAGCTGGCATAAATGAAATGATCATCTCAGTCGTCTACAAGTTTGGCTTAACTTTTAGATCAGTGGTTGAGATTTCATCCATTTGAAAATGGGATAGTTGCCATAAATAACAAATATTTTGTGTAGGATTTTGCTATTTATATCTCTCAGGCTATCAACTCACTTTCCACTTTAGTGATTGATTTTGCTCAGTAGCATTAAAAGCTTGCTATCTTAAGAGATCTCCCATTTTAAAAATAATGCCTGTTAGATCACGATGGCATTAATTTTATAAAGGAATAATTTTAAAGAATTAATCAATTTAAAGTTATCCTTGGCAGTTGGGATACCCCGTCCAATTGATGACTTTTGGTGAACTGACGATGTGGTAACTGATCGATCAGTTTTAGTCATATCTTTTTCTTGGCCCATGGAACTGTTTCATCACTGAACTGATGACATCAGTTGTTGAACTGTTGGACTATTTCATTGTCAGTTTTCTCTTCTTGATAGGCCGAACTAGATGGTCTTCACTGCTCTCATCAGGGCAGTTTGACCTCTTCCTCTTGGAGGTGGATCTAGTTTCTTCAGCAGGCTTCTCTGGCCTTGCTGTCTTTTCGGATTGACTCTGGTTCTTAGCTTCAGCGGATGTGACCCTTCGCCTTCTGTGCAAGTTCCTTCTTGAGGATAACTGGAACTGAACTTCCTGCTGGTTCAGTTGGGCGGCTGTCTAGTAGCTTGAAGCAATCAGTGGGGTGACATATCTCTTTGATATGAGATTAGGTGATGTGGCAGTGTCTTCATCATCACATGGTCGACTCACTACAACTGGAGTGAGAGGTAGCTCTCGATACATCTGTGCAGTTGCAGGTTCAGTTAGTCGATTAGGCTCTGCTAACTGATTTGATAGAGTATCAAAATTCAGTTTTCTGCAGGCAGGGCTGGTTGTGCAGATCTCTTGCTGCTTTGCTCCTGCTTCTTCTTGAGCCTTAATGTCAGTTCCCAATTCGGCAAGTAGGTCAATTGGAGAAATTTTGTTGGTCAATCTATGACTCATAATCCTCTGCACTTACACGATAGTTGGAGAAAATTAATTTGAAGACCCTATCTATTTTAAACTCCAAGTTTCTTCTCTTTGTCAAAAACTAATGTCGTGAAAAGCCGTGATCAAGAAATGTGACTTGATGGACATTGAGTGTCTCCAGTTGTACCAGTAGAAGTATCGGTGTAGAAGCTTAAAAAGCTCTTGATCTTGCTTGGCCATAAATGCAAATTGAGTAAGAAGTAAATTGGTTATCTCTTTTTGAGCATTCTTGGTTGCATATTCACCACTATAGAAAATACAAATATCTTCTTTCGTCAGTTGGAGATGAGGGCAAGTTCTCCTAAAGTAGTTAGCTCCATAATTTGAATGAGAAATTCTAATGAATGGAATAAGCTCATCTGGATCAGAACATTATTGGATGTCCACTATTGATCCATTCTTGGAGACTGATGACGGGACGGCATTGGCAGTTGAGGTATTTGAGGCTGAGGCACTTGTGTTGTCTTTTCCTAGCCTTATCTTCTTGAGTGGGTGAATATGGATGCTTCCTCTCTTGGGAATCCAATCGGAGATGAGGACTGGTAATGCATCATCATTTGACAGCTTCAAGATGTCCTCAATCATCTTGCTCATCCTGAGAACAAGTCCTACCATGGACTCAAACTTCCTTGTTCTCTTTGAGTTGAAGGCCTTGAGAACTTGACACTTGAATTGTAAGAATACAAACTTCTGCCTAGTTTGTCTCGCGTCCTTCAGCTAGGTATATCATCACCTTGTACCTCTCTTGGGTAAGTTAGCTCAGGCTTCCAATTGCTCCAAACATCATCTTGTTGATGATGTCGAGTAGAACTCCATACTCTGGTCTTAGATCAGTTTTAGTTGTGGTAAAACTGAATGCCTTTTTGCAGGTGGGGGTCTTCTACCTTCTCCAGTATAGTTCAACTACTTTACTCAAATCTTGAATGGTTGCTCCTTGCCTTGGAAGTTGAAAAACTTCAGCAATGGTTCATTCAGTTATCTTGATAGGTCGGTCTTGGATAACTGATGTAATTTCCTTGTCATTAGCACTGATTTGTGCTTGGAGAAGAAATTCACATACCTGACTTTGTCTGAAGAATCTGGGTGGTGTTTTCAGGTAATGAAGAATCTTTGTCTTGTGAAGAGAAACAAGAAGATTATGGCCGTTTGAATTTTGAAGAATATCCTGGAATTTCTTCCTCTAAAGGAATTTATCTCTCATCATCTGATTTTTGAAAGAGCTGGGGGAACTAAGCAATTTTGCCATTGAAGAAAATTTGGCTAGAATTTTAAGAGAGATGAGAGAGAGAAGAGAATCTTGAGTGAGATTGGGAAAATGAGTATGTCTCTTATCTTTTGCAAGGGAGGGCGACTAGATCTGAATTAATTTATGAGTAATGAAAAGGTACTCATATATCTTTGAAAAATTGCGTCCCTTGCTTTTGTTTGTTGTATTAAATGCCTTTGTCAGATTTTCAATGGTAAGAATTTAAGTAGTTTTGCTGACGTGGCATTTTATCAATAACATATTATTTTATTGATCAAAAAGAGTTACATAGCTTAGTTACAAGAAGAACACTTAGAGGTCCTAATCAGCGAAGCTTGATCAGTCTCTAATCCTTCTTGTGCTCTGTCTTCTGTTTTTCAGCAGGTGGCTCACCAGTTTCATCATGGCTTGAAGATGTTGCTTCAACTTGTTGAGCATTCAATCCATCTTGTAGCTGCTGGATGAGCTCTCTGTCGAGCTTTAATCGCTCATGAATGCTACGAAACTGCTCTTTGTGCTGATCTGTGCACTGAGCAAGGGAGCTTTTTGGTTGCTCCTGGAGTTGTATTGCTGTAACTTCGTTTTCATGGAGAATGATACGTTCAAGTAGGAATTCATCAGCTTTTTACGTGGCTTCATCTCCATCTTCTATTTCATTTAGCTCGTCACAGGGAATTGTCCTGGTCTGTTTAGGATTTCGCAAGCTCTCAGTTTCACCATAGCCTTTCTCTGGTGGTGGTAGCCCGATTTCTAATGTCTGCTGGTTTGGATCTTTGTACACCATTATAGCCAGTGAGCCTGTATAGCCTTGAGGCTATTCTTTAATCAATTGATCAGTCAGATTTTCCAAATCTGGTACTTCATCTGTAACGCCGCGATCCCGAGAGAAGGGCATGGGACCGGTGAGTTACTTGGGGGAAAGGGGAAAGGGTTGTTGAATAGAAGCAATCAAAGAACTAGGGTTAGTGCCCCAAAAATTTAGGCAGCACAACCTCTATAACTGAATCAATCCACGTTTTTAAAGCATCTAAAATGACTCCAACCAGATACCATGAATCTTGGGATGAACCCTTGAAAGAATAATCAAGGCAAACTTCAATGTATCCAATCATTTTATAAAACAGAATATCCAATCATATTTTAAGCATATCATGGAAAGCTTTTAAAACAGAAAATTTGTGAATTCCATGTATACTAAATCATTTTAGTTCCATCGTTGCGCGCCACTCTCCCCTAGAACGCTTACGGTGAGTCGGTTCGTGTACACAACCCGGCTGCTTAAGGTTGGACACTGCCCTATTTGCTTGGGGCTCAATATCGTGAACCATTGTAGTTTCATCACCAAAAACAATAGTAAGACTTACATGAGTCGGGAAAGCACATCAAATACAGTTATGAATTGGATATTCAATTACATTCATTTTAGATGTATCAGGGCTTAATAACCCGAAATATATTTTTATATAATAAAAACCCACCTGATAAAAGATTTGTCTCTTAGAAAGGCTTTTAAACTCTGGGTTAGTTCTGCTTGGATTCTACTATCTCTTCTAAGCCTACAATAACCAGTCTTGGCTCAGTTTTGCTAAAAGCCCCTATAAAACTCAAAGCACTAAACTACAACATTAAACTCTCATCAGATCGATTTAATTGATTTCGGCATGACCTGTATTTTCCTATTTATTTTACATCACTTTCAAATTATAAAATAGAACAAATTATATATATAACTTAGTTAACTGGGACACTATCATCTAGCTGATAATTGATTATATCATTTATTGATTAATTATTTAGCTGCTAGTTATTTAGAGAATTACTAGAGAAAATCATGCAATCTAAATATTATAAATTAACTTGTAACCATTCTATAATCTATAAAACGAATAGTACTAGCATTCAATCATCTATCGAGAGGTATTAAAGTTTTAATTCAATAATTTTTGAAATTAGCTTAAGCTTATGATGTGTTGCCAAATAAATAATTCTCGTTTAATTCATATATATAAAAAATAATTATTATCTACAACAATTAAAATTTTTAGAACATAATTCAATTTGTTATTATTCAAATGAATTTCGTACAAATATACCTCTTCATTGATGTGATTCTAGAAATAATATCAATATGTACAATTTTAAAATAGACTTAATTAATTTATTGATGAATCACTATTTAGCTGATTATTCAAATTGAATTGCAAATATATAGCATAAACATATTTGCCGAATTTCATAATTTTCAAATTAATTCCAATATAGCCATTTAATATTGTTGTTCTAGGTTACATATATCATATTGGTACATAATTTTGTATAAACGCAAACTGGTAGAATAATTTCTTAAACAATGATCGGTTAAAATTTCTTAAAATTAAATGAGATTATATATAACTCATATATATAAGCGTACCTCAGAAGGGAAATGGTTGCAGAAGGCTATTATTATTACTATCTTTTCTTGTCAAGTACTTAAATTTATTTATAAGAGTGTGAAGAAAGAAATGATTCATTTCTCTCTCTATGTTTTGATAATTAAAAAAAAAATCAATTAAATCTATCTTTAAGCAATACTCATCACTCTATTATTTCATCCTCAAGACACGTAGCCTATTATGGTTCATTAGTCATCATCTACTAGTCTAGCTATTTAGTAGATACATCACTCATTTTATTTTAGTACATATCAACTACACAATGTTCTATACGATACAAGTATACATATATTATATAAACATACATATATACATTTTTTTATATATATACAACTTGATGGTACATTTTTTTATTATATATTGCATTAGTTGTACCTTTTTTATTGTCAATTATTTTAATAAATAAATACTATTTGCTTATATATGCTTATTTGCGTGAACTATAAATATACTAAATGTATTTACACTCGTTAACTCAAATAAATTAATCAAATTAACTTCGAATCTAGAATTTTAAATAAAAATATGAGAATGTCTCGGGTATTACTAACCCACTCAATGACACACTTTATCTAAAAAGGGATCTACAATGATCTATTTTATTCTCTTAATGTTAGCATAGGCTATTATTTTAATATTAAAAAGTTTGGGATATTACATTCTACCCCCCTTAAAATAAATTTCGTCCCAAAATTTGACATACCTCTGAATGGCAAGTCAGTGTACTGTTCCTTGATCTTATCTTCTGGCTCCCATGTAGCTTCCTCACTTCCATGGTTATTCCATAGAAGTTTCACTAGTTGTATTTGTTTATTTCTCAATACTTGTATACTTGTACCTTTTTGTCAAGTATAACTATTGGTTTTTCTTCGTAGGTCAAATCTTGGTTCAGGACTATCTCTTCATTCTTTATAACATGTTTAGGATCAAAGACGTACTTTCTCAACATTGAGACATGAAAAACATTATGAACCTCAGCTAGACTTGGTGGTAAGGCTAGTCTATAAGCTATCTCTCCAACTCGTTCAAGAATTTCAAAGGGTCCAATATACCGTGGTCTCAATTTTTCTCTTTTGCCAAAACGTATAATTCCTTTAGTAGGAGATATTTTGAGAAAAACCTTATCTGCAACATTAAAATTCAGATCCTTTCGACGCTTATCGGCATAAGCTTTTTGTCTATCTTGAGCCTCCTTCATTCTCATTCTTATTTTATCAATTATTTCGATCCTTGTCTGAACAATCTCGGGGTCCAATATCTTTCTTTCACCCACTTCATTCCAGTAAAGTAGTGATCTACATCTTCGACCATATAAAGTCTCCTATGGTGCAATTTCAATAGTTGCTTGATGACTGTTGTTACAGGCGAATTCTACTAAGGGTAAAATATTTTCTCAGTTTCCATCTCTATCAGTTACAACTCCTCTGAGCATGTCCTCTAGTATTTGTATTGTCCTTTTTGATTGTCCATCAGTCTAAGGATGGAAAGTTGTACTGAAATTTAGTTGCTTTCCCATGGCATCTTGTAAACTTATCTAGAATCTAGAAGTAGATCTGGTATCTCAGTCAGAGGTGATCGAGACGGGTACTCCGTGTAACCGTACAATCTCTTTCACATAGAGTTGAGCCAACTTATCTAGTCCAAGTGTCATCTTGATCGCCACAAAGTGCGCAGATTTGGTCAATCAATCAATAATGACCCATATCGCAGTGTTTCCTCGCACTGACTTTGGTAGTCCAACTATAAAATCCATATTGATATGCTCCCATTTCCACTCGGGGATTTCAAGTAGTTGTAATAACCCTTATGGTCGTTGATGTACCGCCTTTATTTGCTGACAAGTTAAGCATCGTTCAACATATGAAGCCACTTCTCTCTTCATATTCCACCACCAGAAGTTTCTCTTCAAATCTCTATACATCTTTGTACTTCCAGGGTGAGCGGTATATGGAGTATCATGAGCCTCTCTCATGATTTCATTATTTAACTCTTCATCATGGGGTACACATATTCTTCTCTCATACATGAGAGCATTGTCATTTGCTTCAGCAAATCCCTTTGAATACTCAGATCTTACTTTCAATCGCATCTTTTCCAAAAACTGATCCCCTTTTTGTGCCTCCATAATTCATTTTCTTAAATCGGGTTTAGCTATTAAGGCAGCTATAAGTCCTTTGGTAGAGTCTGGTGGTCGAACTAACTGTAACTCCAGTCTTTGAAATTTTTCAATTAACCTTTCTTCTTGCGTTAGGAAACAACCCAACTCTGCTCTGGTTTTCCGGCTAAGGGTGTCTGCCACAACATTAGCTTTATCGAGGTGGTAGAGAATGGTACAATCATAATCCTTAACTAATTCCAACCATCTTCTCTGTTTCATGATTAAGTCTTTCTGCTCAAAGAAGTATTTAAGACTCTTATAATCAGTGTAGATTTCACATCTGATAAATAATGCCTCTAAATTTTTAAGGCATGCACCACAGCTGTGAGTTCTAGGTCATGGGTAGGATAATTCAACTCATGTGGTCTGAGTTGGCGAGATGCATAAGCAACGACTCTCCTATCTTGCATTAGCACACACCCTAACCCTAGTTTAGATGCATCGGTAAAGATAACAAATCCATCATTCCCTTCCGGTATAACCAATACTAGAGTTGTGTTCAGTCTTTTCTTTAGTTCCTGGAAATTCTTCTCACATTCCTCAGTCCAGATGAACTTAGCCTTCTTTTTCAACAATTGTGTCATTGGCCTTGCCAATTTAGAAAATCCCTCAATAAATCATCTGTAGTATCCTGCCGATCCTAGGAAACTTCTTATCTCATGTGCACTGGAAGGTGACTTCCAGTTACTTACTGCTACAATCTTAGCAGGATCCACTTTGATTCCTTCTGACGACACAATATGGCCAATGAACATTACTTCACTGAGCCAAAATTCACACTTGCTAAATTTGGCATATAATTTCTCCCTCGTCAATGTTTCCAGCATTATGTGTAAATGTTCTTGGTTTTGTTCTTAACTTTTCATATAGATAAGAATATCATCTATAAAAATAAGAACAAAGTTATCCAGATACTGATGAAAGACTCTGTTCATCATATCCATGAACACTGCAGGTGCATTAGTCAACCCAAACGGCATTACTAAGAACTCATAGTGGCCGTAATGTAATATCCCAAACTTTTTAGTATTAAAATAATAGCTTATGATTACCTTAAGGGTAAGTTAGGGAAGAAAATATAACTTTGTAAATTTCTTTAAAGGTAAAGTGTGCCGTTTAATGGATTAGTGATACCTTGAACATTCTCATATTTTTATTAGAATTCTAAATATGAATATAGTTTGATTAATTAAAATTTTAATTTATTTAGGGTTAATAAATTTATTGACAATAATTTTGTACGAATACATGAATACATATATAATTAAGCATATAAATAAAAGTGTATATATATGCATGCATGCGAACCAACATTTGGTTGTATGCTAATTATATTAAATTATGACTACTTGGATAATTTTGCCAATTATATATATATATATATATATATATATATATATATAGGGATGTACATGCAACACCATGTAGGGAACACTTGTCACATTTTAAGATTAACACTTTGCAAAGATTAGTATGAAATTTTTTAATAATAATAATAAAAAATATCGTATATAAGTATATATATATATAAGTGTTTAGAAATTAGGATTATATTTTCTTGCAAGTTGGCTTCATATACGTGTCCCTAATCTAAACTAATAGTGTGATGTGTCCTAAGGGTATAGATGAGCATTAGATGAGTCATTCTTCTATCTAATTAAATAATAATAATAATAATAATAAAAGATTCACAAGTATTGAAGGAGCATATATACACACGCATATAGTAAGCAAAATAATGTCAATAGGTATCAACAAAGATAGCATTAAATATATAAAATGGGGTAAGAACAAAATTAGTAAAGCTAGCATATGTGGCAACCATATTTTAACTTTCACATATACATGGCATGATATTAGGTTTGCTTAGT
The DNA here is from genome assembly GCA_026008535.1 of Perilla frutescens. NCBI lineage: Eukaryota > Viridiplantae > Streptophyta > Magnoliopsida > Lamiales > Lamiaceae > Perilla > Perilla frutescens. The sequence continues at coordinate 33,084,732 of BRKX01000009.1, forward strand.
GTAACCAATTAAAAGATAGAGTGCTTATTAATAAATGCACGTCATATTTATTTTACGAAATTTGGTTGAATCAGAAGCGGACGAATTAATTGAGGGAAGGTATGCAATTCCAATTCATCCTTTTAATTAGTATGATAATCGTTATTTCTATTCTAGTTTTCTTGATTATAAATTATCACATAAAATTTATTGGCATGAATCTTTCACTATGTAGATAATATTTTAATTCAATCAAGTATGAGGAATTGTTAGTTGTCGAAAATAATTATATTTAGTAACTATGATTAGATGGCAACATATAAGCTTAAAACACATATTAAATAAATGGAGATTCAGCCCTATGATTGTATTAATGAAAAGAAGTACTATTTATTCAAGTGTATTGGATTTAACCGAACTAGTCTGTAAATCTATAGATTTGTAATTCAATATTCCAGCATGTGATTGATTAATCTTTCAAGTATTTAAATTATTCTTTTGCAATAATGGTACTGCAATTCTAAATTTTACACATAAGTGTTATAATTATTAAATTATTCAAATAGGAAAGATTAAATTAATGACTTTTACAATTTAAGTAGCTAGCTTGATTTCCAAAATTACTAGATTAAGTAAATGAAATTAATTTCATACTTAGAATATTTAGTGACTTAAAATTTATGCTTTTAAATTAAGTATTATCTAAAACGTTCAAACAAATTAATAGTAGATGTAAGAATCATAATTTTAAATTTATATATGCTGAGCATTAATTATATAATATCCCTAAGCTAAGAATATTGTGTAAACTATAAATTATTGAGGGTGATCAAATGTAAGTAATAAAATACAAAAATTTAAATGGAACTTAAATTAAAAGGGAGTTTAGGTATTGAATTTTAGATACGGGAGCGTTTTAGCTAAACTAAGCCAAGATTGGTTGTTGTAGGCTCAAGAGAGAGCAGAATTCGAGCAGAACCAACCCAGAGTTTAAAAGCCTTTCTGTGAGACAGATCAGATTATCAGGTGGGTTTTTATTATATAAAAATGTATTTCGGGTTATTAAGCCCTGATATTTATAAAATGAATGTGATTGAATATCCAACTCATGACTGTATTTAATGTGCTCTCCCGACTCATGTAAGTCTTACTACCGTTTTTGGTGATGAAACTACAGTGGTTCACGATATCAAGGCCCAAGCAAACAGGGCAGTGTCCAACCTTAAGCAGCCGGGTTGTGTACACGAACTGACTCAACGTAAGTTATAGGGGAGAGTGGCGCACAATGATAGAACAAAAATGATTTAGTATACATGGAATTCATAAATTTTCTATTTTAAAAGATTTTCATGATATGCTTAAAATATGATTGGATATTCTGTTTTATAAAATGATTGTGAAGGTTTTTCTCAAAAGTTCCCACTGAGTGCATTAGTACTCATGCCCAAAATCTTTTTAAATATTTTCAAGATGAGCTGCAGGATAGTGGACAATTGTGCTAAGCTTGAAGGGCTATTCTTTGATGTATATATGTCTTTTATGTATGGAGTCTAACTGAGAATTTGCTTCCTTTTTAATCTGAATAAATGCACTGCATTTTTTTTCTGCTTACTCTGATTACTGTTATGGAGTGTTCGGTTATCCGAATCCCATTGATTTTCCATTCCTGACAGGTGAAAGCCTAGAGATTATTTACTTTCCTTATTCAAAGAGGCACAAGCCTGACTTAACATTGCTTTTCATGTCAAGGCAAAAGCCTAGCTTTGTATTGCTCTCACGATAGGCGAAAGCCTGACATCTCTTTATTTCATATATTTGGATAAATGTCAGTCTGGCCTTTCTCATGCCTAACATATTAACAATTAACCTTTGAACTGTTATTATTCACATTGAAGTTTGCCTTGGTTATTCTTTCTTGGATTCATCCTAAGAGTCATGGTATCTGGTTTGAGTCATTTCATACGCTTTAAAAGCGTAGATTGGTCTATTTATAGAGATTATGCTGCCTAAATTTTTGGGACACAAATCTAAGTTCTTTGATTGCTTCTATTCAACAACCCTTTCTCCCTTCCCCAAGTAGCGCACCGATCCCTTTTCCTTCTTCCGGGATCAGGGCGTTACATGTAACGTGTTCGAAATGCTATCTTAGGAACATCTTCTTTTCTTATCTTTAATTAGTGATAACCTGAACGTAAATCAATCTTTGAAAAGACTTTAGCTCCTCTTAATTGGTCAAACAAGTCATCTATCCTTGGCAAGGGATATTTATTCTTAATTGTCACCTTATTCAACTCACTATAGTCAATGCACATTCGCAATGTACCATCTTTCTTTTTAATAAAGAGAATAGGAGCTCCCCAAGGTGAGACACTAGCTTGAATGAAACCCAAGTCCAACAGCTCTTGTAGTTGCACTTTCAGTTCTTGCAGTTCGTTAGGGGGGCATTCTATATGGTGCTTTAGATATCGGGGCTGCTCCTGGTTCCAAGTCAATGGTGAATTCAGTTTGCCTATCGAGCGGTAGTCCTGGTAGGTCTTCTGGAAAAACATCCTTGTATTCCTGAATGATAGGGACTTGATCTATCGTTACTTCATCATTCTCTTTTCCTACTAGGTTAACCAGAAAAGCATGGAAACCTTCTTTTTTCATTAGCTTTACAGCTTTGAGGGCTGAAATAACTGGTATCTTCAAACCCATCCTTGCTCCGAAGAAAATTACCTCTAGTTCTCCTGGCTTCTGGAATATGACTTCTCTCTCATGACAATGTATAGTCGCATACGTTTCAGTTAGCCAATCCATTTCCAAGATTATATCAAAATCCTTCATGTTGATTATATATAAATCCGTGATGAAATTCTTTTTGTTAATCTCGAGTTCCAATTTCAGGCACATTCTTTTAGCTAAAACAATTTTTCTAGAAAGGATGCTATCTTCCAAGGCATTAGTAGCATCTACTTGTTTAAGTTTTAATCTTTTACTAACCTTTTCTGAAATGAAAGAGTGCGTAGCTCCAGTATCAAATAAAGCGAGCACAGGTATGTTAAACATGTTAATCATACCTGCCAAATTTTCTAGAGCTTGCTCTGTCTGCGTTGCTGAAGTGCATAAGTCCTGACTGGCTATGGAGCGCGTTGTCCTTGGTTTGTCTTAAAGTTTCCTCTCTGATTTTGCCTTAAGTTTCCACCCTGATTCGGCCTAGGATTACTCCCTTGGTTAGGCCTCTGATTTATATTTCCACCTTGTGCTGGTCTAGGAGGAATACCTGTATTTCCTTTGCTCCTAGGACAATCTTGAGCAAAATGTCCAGGTTGATGACAGAAGAAACATCCCTCTGTATTTCTCATACACTTCCCTGAATGAAACTTCTGGCAGATAGGGCAGGGAGTTCTATTTCCTTGTTGATTATGTTGCCCATAATTGATATTTCCCTTGGCCCACTGTTGCTTATTTCCCACTGCGTTTCTATCCTCCCATTTTCACTTTCCCTTTCGATCCTGGGAAGATTATTGTGGCTGGATTTTCTCCACTGGCATAACAGACTCTATATTCAAAGCCCGACGCAGAGTTTGTGCATATGTCATTTCATCATGCCCCATAAGGGTCATGCTGATTTCCGGCTTGAGGCCCTTCCTAAACTTCTTAGCCTTCTTGTAGTTCGAGTCCACCAAATGTGGAGCATAACGAGAGATGTGATTAAAGGCACGGTCATACTCAGTAACAGTAGAGCTTCCCTGTTGGAGGTTCCGGAATTCCGACTCTTTCTTTTCTCGATAGCAATCAGGAATGTATTTCTGATAAACTTCTTCCTTGAAGTCTTCCCAAGTAAATTCTTGCCATTGCTCATAAGTCATAGTTCTTTTTACAGACTCCCACCAATAGTATGCATCATCAGTCAGTTGAAATTGAGCACATGTAAGCTTTTCTTCATTCGTGCAAGACATGTAATCAAATATTCATTCCAGAGATCGAATCCATTTTTCTGCATCTATTGGGTCACCTAGCCCGTTGAAAGTAGGTTGGTGATGTTTACGGAAAACTTCTTCCGCTCTTGATACCGGCATGGGGATTGGATTTGGTGCAGGTTGTCCAAGGTTTCCCTGATTCTGTGTTCTTTTCTTAGGTGGCATTCTGAAAAAATTTAGGCTTCAGATTTGACTCATATAAAATCCACTTTGTGCTAATTTAATACAAAGGTGAGATATCTTTTAAACTAAATGCTCAACAATATTTCCCACACAATTCTAATTGGTCTACTTATTTACAAAAGAAAGCACTTAGTCAGTCTACCTTCCACATGAATCTTAAGAGAGGCACTTAAAATCCAATCTATGTGTATAAATCACAACTAACTATGTTCATCTACATTCTCAATCAAATCATTCTATGTTCACATTCCATGTACATAAGCATTATGGGTTTCTATTACTTTAACATCATCACATTTCCAAACTCTTACACATTATCACATTCCTAATCATAGGGCATTGATTGCTATCATCACACTTTCTTTAAAAACATATCACAGACATATACTCCCATTTAAAACATCATATTTCATTTCAAACATAATGGACATATTATTCCATTCAAAATAATCATTTCAATACCATCTGGGCACAAAGTCCCAAAATTTTACCATCATCCTTTTGAAACCATGATTAGCGCAACTTTTCATAAATACCACCAATGTGGAAAATTATCCTTATCCACATTCATTTTTTTTTAAATTAGTAAATATCATTGAATCTCAAAAATATTTTAACTCACGTACCTTACTTTTTGAAGCAGATGAGTGCGGTGCAGACGATGTGCTAGGGCTATCAGATAATTAATTAAGAGACTACACTGAGAACTAAACTTAATCAACAATATAACGGGCCTGCAGAGTTGCAGTCTGGCTCTGATACCACTCTGTAACACCCCGATCCCGGAAGAAGGGCAGGGGATCGGTGCGTTACTTGGGGGAAAGTGGAAGGGGTTGTTGAACAGAAGCAATCAAAGAACTAGGGTTAGTGCCCCAAAAATTTAGGCAGCATAACGTCTCTAACTGAATCAATCCACATTTTTAAAGCATCTAAAATGACTCTAACCGGATACTATGACTCTTGGGATGAACCCTTGAAAGAATAATCAAGGCAAACTTCAATGTAAATATATAATAACAGTTCAAAGGTTAACTCTTGATAGATTAGATATGAGAAAGGCCAGGCTGATGTCTGTCCAAATACATAAAGTAAAGAGATGTTATACTTTCGTCTGTCGTGAAAGCAATATAAAGCTAGGGTTTTGCTTCGACATGGCAAGAAATGAAAGGCCGGCTTGCACCTGTCTGAATAAGGAAGTAAAATAATACCAAGCTTTCGCGTGTCAGGAATGAAAAGTAAGTAGGATTCGAAAAAACTGAACACTCTGTAACAATAATCAAAGTAGGCGGAAAAGAACGTAGTGCATTTATTCAAACTCAAAAGAAAGCTTGTTCTCAGTTAAACTCAATAATCATCGGTGATGGATCTTAAGGAGTCAAAACCAGAACAAAGAGCTCAGCCGATAATGTTGAATTGGTCAAACAGGTTTGCATGTCAACAATTATTAACCTTGTGTCCACATCATGCTTTCTATCGAATGTTGAACCTAAAAATGTCAAGGAAGCACTAACAGATGAATTTTGGGTAGAAGCAATGCATGATGAGCTGATTCAGTTTGTTCGAAATAATATGTGGGAATTGGTTCCAAGGCCTGAAAATAAAAATGTTATTGGAACTAAAAGGATTTTTAAGAATAAGACTGATGAGTCTGGTAATGTGGTCAAAAACAAAGCCAGGCTAGTGGCTCAAGGCTATACACAAGTAGAAGTAATAGACTATGATGAAACATTATCTCCTGTTGCTAGAATAGAGTCTATCCGTCTCCTACTTGCCATTACTTGCCACATTGGGTTTACATTGCATCAAATAGATGTTAAAAGCGCCTTTCTAAATGGCATTTTAAATGAGGAAGCCTATGTTGAACAACCAAAAGGCTTTAAATGTCACGAAAAACCAAACCATGTGCTGAAATTACACAAGGCCTTATATGGGCTTAAACAAGCTCCTAGAGCTTGGTATGCTCGACTTACGGAGTCTTTGATTGACTTTGGTATCTCAAGAGGCGTGGTTGATAAAACATTGTTTATCAAAAAGATTCACAAACACATTACTGTTGCACAAATCTACGTTGATGATATTGTGTTTGGATCCACTTGTTCTAACCTCCTTAGTGAGTTTATTGATGCAATGTGCAGCACATTTGAGATGAGCATGGTTGGCGAATTGGCCTACTTTCTTGGTCTCCAAATCAAGCAAGATAAATATGGGATTTTTATATCCCAAAGCACGTATGCCAAAAATCTGATCAAGCGCTTTGGACTTGAAGCTGCAAAGCCTATGAAAACACCAATGGGATCCTCTGAAAAACTGAGCAAAGACGATGTTCGAGTCAATGTTGATCCAATAATATACAGAGGAATGATCGGAAGCTTGCTCTACTTGACTGCCAGCAGACCTGATATCATGTTCAGTGTTGGAGTATGTGCTAGATACCAAGCTCAACCCAAGGAGTCTCACTTGAAGGCTGTCAAAAGAATAATTCTATATGTTGTTGGTACAGTCGACTTTGGAATCAGGTATTATAAAGATGTCAACACCAGCCTTATTGGATATAGTGATTCAGACTGGGCAGGTGATGTTGATGATAGGAAAACACAAGTAGTGGTTGCTTCTTTTTGGGGAGCAATATGGTTTCTTGGTCAAGTAAGAAACAAAATTGCATCTCTTTGTCAACAGCTGAATCCGACTATGTTGCAGCTGCTAGTTGTTGTGCTCAGTTGGTGTAGTAGAACCAAATGTTGAAGGACTACCGCATGACAAGCTCATCACTAACCCTGCTGTGTGATAATGCTAGTGCAATTGAAATTTCCAAGAATCCTGTTCAACATTCACGCACTAAGCATATCGACATTCGACATCACTTTATCAGAGATTTGGTGGAAAAGGAGATCATAAATATCAAATACATATCCACTGAAAATCAGACGGCGGATATTTTCACCAAGCCTCTTGATTTCGAGAGATTTTCTACCTTGAGAAAGTCTCTTGGAATGTGTTCTATTTAATTAGTTCATTTGGTTTACTGATGTTGAACTCTATGTGAGTACTTTTTATTAAACATCAGTTGTTTATCGTGTTTTTTCATTTACTTATTTATGTTAGTCTTTTCTGTTAAGTATAATTCAAGGATGATTTAATGAAATTATCGTATTTCTACTTTTACTTAACAAAATCAGCTACTTGAAATTCCTTGTATGTATTTGTGAATGAAATACCCGTAATCCTATAAGGTGAATTATAGTTGGTTTGTTCACTGTTTGCTGTGTTGTAGCTGATGTTATGACCAAAATTGCAGAAAAACGATAATTTTCAGAAAATAAATACCTGGAATTATATTTATCATGTAAATATATCTTATATATTTATTTTTCTATTTAATAAAAAATTAAATTCAGATTTGTTTAAAGGGGGCCCATGAATATCTCTAATTTGTACTTTGGTGATAAGTACACATTCGTTTATCCCTATCCACTAAATCCGTTTTTAATTTTTAAATTTTTTATTCTTGATGTGACGGTTTTGGGGAGTTCCGAGAATTGAGGGATCTTGAGATCCATATCTTGAGTTAAAATTCAAATCTCTCACTCATTCTCTCTCCACCGAGTCGTTTCATTTTCCCTTCATCTTGTCTATTTTGTTTTTCCTTCTGTTTTCTCTCAAGCTTTTTCAGAACATCCATGGCGGATCCGAATGACTTAGCTGCTATATTTCAAATGATGAAACAAATGTTGGAGAAAACCATGGGCACTCCATCTTCAACTTTAGTTCCCGCTGGAACTTCAACATCAACCCCCACAGTCACTGTAACACCTGGAGTGCGTGAGAAAGGTACAAAATCTGAGTCGGAGAAGCCCTCATCCCCTCCGACCGAACAAACTGATTCTCCGATGAAGGAAGCTGAAATTCCCGAAGGGGTTCAAGTGTTAAATCCAACACCACTTCAACAAGTACTCTTATGAGAAGAAGAAAATCCCATAGATCCTGATCTTGGGGTACACATTCAAGCTATCACCAGCAAGAAGAAGAAGGTCAGGCCAACTCGTAAGTCTAAGAGGCTTCACAGTTCTCAAGTTACTGAAAAGGAAGAGATTGAAGAAACTAGCAAGAAGGCTAGGAGAACTCTGAAGATGGAGACCAAGCTGGTGCGGTCTTTACAGGATGAGTCTGATGAAGAAGAAAATCTTCCCGAGAACTCTCCCATTAAAGCCCCTGCAGATGTTGAAGTGGATGCTGAACAAGAAACTGCTTCGGAGATTCCTGAAACTGTTAAGAAAGAAGTTTCTTCTAAGGATGTGACGAAAGCAACCTCTCCCACCTCTTCTCATGATCTTGTCTCTTTCAGCACTGCTCGAGATGTTATCTCCCCTACTCCGTCAGACAATGTCAAATATGATGCTGAGTCTGAAGATTCTGAACCAGTCTACCCACCAGGTTCCCCTCATGACGTTACTTCTGCTTTTAGTAAGATTTTTTACTCTAAACATGCTAAGGATCAATACAAAATTATGTGCAATCGTCCTGTGCGCATTGAGAAACAAATTGATGTCTTAAGCTTTAAGAAGTATGGCATGGATGTGTTTTTTAAAGAGAGGGGTCTGTGGAAAGCTATTTCATCTCTGTCGACTTTTGAGCCTGATGTGATTGTTGAATTCTATGCCAATGTATCTCTAAATATGGGTAATCATACAAAGAGCAAATATGGGGAAATTTATATGCCTGATCATGTGTTTAAGTTTAATCCGATGGTGATCAACAATTTCTTGGGTCTAGGCAATGACAATGATATTGTTAGTCTAGATCTTATTGATGATGTTGTGTCGACTATTACTGGTGGATTGGTAACCAAGTGGACAAACAAAATTTCCACTTCTAAGCTTACATTTTTATATTCTGTTTTACACAAGATTATTGTGTGTAACTGGTTACCTACCACTAACATTTCAGTCCTCACTGTTGATCAAGCATTTCTGCTCTTTAAACTTGGCACTAAGATCCCCTTTAGTCTCGGAGACTACATATTTGACTATGTGATGAAAGCTGCTACAAAGACCAGCAACACCAGCATCCTTCCTTTTCCCTGCCTCATCTATGCAGTTATGGTTGAGCAAGGCGTGAATCCAAACAAGAAGAAGATAGTCACCGAAACATCGACTATCACAATTGTCAAACTAAAAGGGAATGATGATCAAGTGATGGATCTCCCTTACAACCTTGCTCTAAGTTCCACAGCTGCCTCCAGAGATGTTGATCAGGATGTTGGCATAGAGACAGCTCTCTCCCCTCCATGATTTGAAAGTGAATTAGCTAGTGCATCTTCACATTTGGTGACATTTTCTGTGCAAGTGTTAAATTCTTTTATCAAGCAGATGGACTCTATGATCCATCAAAGCACAGTTCTCACCAATGCTATGGTTGAACATCGCCAAGCTCTGCGAAGTGCACTTGCTACACAAAAAGGGGGAGTAGATGCTGCCGCCGCCACTGGTGATGATGATGTTGCTGATAGTGCTGAAGGAAAGAAGGCTGGAAAGTCTGTGACCAAGGCTAAGGGGAAGAAGAAAATATGAATTTTCTTTATCAAAAAAAAATTAATTTGGTTATGTTTTGTGCTGGACACAAGTTTATTTTGGATGTGTTTACATCCTTGTTGGTTTTTTTGATGTGCATGGACACATTTTATTTTTATTGTTGGGTATCGATGATTGGATATCCTCACTCAATGGATACTTTTGAGAAAAACCTTCACAATCATTTTATAAAACAGAATACCAATCATATTTTAAGCATATCATGGAAAGCTTTTAAAACAGAAAATTTGTGAATTCCATGTATACTAAATCATTTTAGTTCCATCGTTACGGGACACTCTCCCCTAGAATGCTTACGGTGAGTCGGTTCGTGTACACAACCCAGCTGCTTAAGGTTGCACACTGCCCTGTTTGCATGGGGCTCGATATCATGAACTATTGTAGTTTCGACACCAAAAACAATAGTAAGACTTACATGAGTCAGGAGAGCACATCAAATACAGTCATGAATTGGATATTCAATCGCATTCATTTTTTAAATATCAGGGCTTAATAACCCCAAATACATTTTTATATGACAAAAACCCACCTGATAAAAGATTTGTCTCTTCGAAAGGCTTTTAAACTCTAGGTTGTTTCTGCTCAGATTCTGCTATCTCTTATGAGCCTACAATAACCGGTCTTTGCTTAGTTTTGCTAAAAGCCGCTATAAAACTCAAAGCACTAACCTACAACATTAAACTCTCATCAGATCGATTTAATTAATTTCGGCATGACCTATATTTTCCTATTTATTTTACATCACTTTCAAATTATAAAATAGAACAAATTATATATATACCTTAGTTAACTGGGACATTATCATATAGCTGATAATTGATTATATCATTTATTCATTAATTATTTAGCTGCAAGTTTTTTAGAGAATTACTAGAGAAAATCACGCAATCTAAATATTATAAAATAACTCGTAACCATCATATAATCTATAAAACGAATAGTACTAGCAGTCAATCATCTATCGAGAGGTATTAAAGTTTTCATTCAATAATTTTTGAAATTAGCTTAAGCTTATGATGTGTTGCCAAATTAAAAATTCTCGTTTAATTCATATATAAAAAAAATAATTATTATCTACAACAATTAAAATTTTTAGAACATAATTCAATTTGTTATTATTCAAATTAATTTTGTAAAAATATACCTCTTCATTGATGTGATTCTAGAAATAATCTCAATACGTACAATTTTAAAATAGACTTAATTAATTTATTGATAAATCACTCTTTAGCTAATTATTCAAATTGAATTGCAAATATATAGCATAAACATATTTGCTGAATTTCATAACTTCCAAATTAATTCCAATATAGCCATTTAATATTGTTGTTCTAGGTTACATATATCTTATTGGTACATAATTTTGTATAAACACAAACTGGTAGAATAATTTCTTAAAGAATGATCGGTTAAAATTTCTTAAAATTAAATGAGATTATATATAACTCGTATATATAAACGTACCTCAGAAGGGAAATGGTTGCAGAAGGCTATTATTATTACTATCTTTTCTTGTCAAGTTCTTAAATTTATTTATTAGAGTGTGAAGAAAGAAATGTTTGTTTCTCTCTCTACGTTTTGATAATTAAAAAAAATTCAATTAAATCTATCTTTAAGCAATACTCATCACTCTATTAATTCCCCCTCAAGACACGTAGCCTATTATGGTTCATTAGTCATCATCTACTAGTCTAGCTATTTAGTAGATACATCACTCATATTTTATTTTAGTACATATCAACTACACATAGTTCTATAGGATACAAGTATACATATATTATATAAATATAGATATATACGTTTTTTTATATATATACAACTTCATGGTACATTTTTTATTATATATTGCATTAGTTGTACCTTTTTTTATTGTTATTTTAATAAATAAATACTATTTGCATATATATGCTTATTTGCGTGAACTATAAATATACTAAATGTATTTACACTCAATAACTCAAATAAATTAATCAAATTAATTTCGAATCTAGAATTTTAAATAAAAATATAAGAATATCCCGGGTATTACTAACCCACTGAATGACACACTTTATCTAAAAAGGGATCTACAATGATCTATTTTATTCCCTTAATGTTAGCACAGGCTATTATTTTAATATTAAAAAGTTTGGGATATTACATCATCAACATGATCAGTTGTTATCTCTTCAGGGATAGGCTCATGAGTTGCTTCAGCAAGAGGTAACTAAATTGGAGAGTCATACTGGGAGATTGGCTTGACACAAGCTACAAACAACAGTTGACGATCTGTCTCATCCTCAGTTTCTTCAGTGACTTGTGCCTCTTCAGTTGGCTCTGCAGTAGAAGCATTTTGGGACTCCTCTTGGTCCTTTTCTAGCTCAGTTGGCCTTTCGGTCGGCCCTTCAGTTTGACCCTCATCTGGTCTAACTGGTGATCTTAGCAACTCTTCAAACTCCAAGTCAGTGATATACTTGACTTGTGAGTTTCTTCTGCAGTGGGTACTCTGTGAACTGGAGAGTCTGTAGTGACATTGATAACATTTCTTTCCTCCTGAAGAATTTCTTCAGATATAGATTGTTTTAAACTTTGAAGTATTGTAGTAGATCTGGATGTCGAGGCTTCGGCTATTGTTGGTTGATCATGAGATTTTTGATTTTGCCTTTGAATATTTCCAGCAATCTGTTACTGTTGTTGAACTTTCATTTTGTAGACTTCATTTAACACCCACCACTGATGTACTTGGGGATTATTCCAGAGCTCTCCTTCTTCTTGAGTTTGTAGTTCCGGCAGCTCAATCCCAGACTAATTTATAAGATCATTCATAACTTCATCCAGTGTTTGGTCGCCTGGCTTTGAATGATATCTTCGAAGATATAGCATTCCTCTCAGCACATCAATTGGATTTTGTTCAGGGATCAGCTGTCCTGACCATTGTATGCTCCACTTTTCTTCTCTTCTCCAGAAGCTCATTCCATGTATAGTTGTTAGAAGAAAGTGGGTCTCTGAATTGAGACAGTGTCTCCATAAGTACCAGTAGCAGTACCTTGTAAGGACTTTCTGCAGTTCTTCTGAATCCGCCACAAATTCATGAAAATTCTTCTTAATGAACTCTACTACTTCTTTATCGGCTCTTTGCTTTGTTGTCATTGCTTCTGAGTGAGCTCTTTTGTTCCATGTGTCCTATCCAATGGAGGACAGGTCATTCTGAAGTAGTCAGCTTCAGAGCTTTGTGGTGGAACTCCTCTGTATGGCACTATAGATTCCAGAGTTGGCGCCATTTCAAACACTTTAATACCAAGAGGGGGTAACCTCGGTAGAGATGGGGGTTCAGTTCCTTTCTTTCTTTCCTTCTCCTTCTTGGATTTTCCAGCTCTATTCTTGATTTAAGCTGACCTCTTTGTAGTTCTCTTGTTGCGAGATATTTCAATAATCTTTGGGCTGTCAGTGATCAAGGCAATCTGCTATAAAGGTTGAGCTCGGATTGGTGTACCGATCAGACGATAGAGTGGTAGATGATCTTCTGAGTCTAAGTTGTTCTAATGAAGTTCTGCATCTACCTTCTTTTCTTTTCCTTTTTTGCTGATCAATTCTTCGCTCTTTTCTGGATTTTTTAGATTTAGGCCTTTTGACCCTTGCTGCCTTCTAGCAACTATTGGTATAAAATCAGTCTCTTCTATTGCAAGAGTGTCAATTTCTGCAGCTGTGAAGCTGAGTTCTTCTTCTAGCAGTTTGCTTATTCTGCAAGGGAAACACATGTTCTGCCTGAACTTCTTGTCACTCCAGTTTTTCTCAACAGCATCTACATACTTCTTGATTTGATCATAGACATACTGAGCCCAGTTCACCTCGATCCCTTGAAATATTTCCGAGCACACCTTGTACTTTGTAGCTGTCATTTCTGAGTGACTTCCAGTAATTCCGATGATCATTCTGTTCGCCACTGATGCTAGAATCTTGTATTCTTCTTAGAAGCACATAATGGAAGTGGTTTTCTTGAAAGCTTCTTGACATTCAGCATCTTTCCAGCTGTCATAAATCTCCAGCGGATTGGCTTCCACTTCTTCTAGCCTTATTCCTTCAGTTGTGAGAAGGAATATTCTTCCCAATGATTCTGAGGTGACCTCCAATTGTATTCCTCTCACCTTTGTTGTGATTCTATCACTGTGAGGCTCTGAGTTCAGATAGAATTCACAGACAGGTTCTAGATAGATTTCGGTAGGAGTGCTGTAGGTGTACTCTCGCAATCCAGCTTGATTGATTTTGGAGATGATGAAGTTGTATAGAAGAGAATTTGAACAGTTTGTTCTGAAAGCATCTTCATAAAGAAACTTTTCTCTATGGAGACTCACTTTGATCCTTTGAGACGATTCTCCAATTTCTCTAAAGTGGAACTTTAGTCGAATAGTTTGGCCATGGAGATCTTGTGGGGTTTTGGTAGCTTGGTCGCTGATTGGATTTTCTCACAACAGAAAGTTTCGAGAATTTTGGTTTTTCTGAGATTTGTGAGAGATAGAGTAAATTTTGAATCTTGGTTCAGCAGGGTAACTTTTTGGCGATTTAGCTATCTGTTGTGAATCAACGATTTGAGATAAATTGATACTCTAGTTTCAACGGTAAAATAAATCAGTCACTTGATATGCAAATCTATCCGTTGAGAGTAAATGAAGATAGATGAAGTAGGTCCAACGGTAACTATTGTGAGACACGTCATTTTACCATTCCACTTAGCAAGGTGAATTCAAACTTATCTGTTTGAAGTTCTCTCTCTGGTGCTTCCACGTGGCCTTGAGCTACTGATGTCATCAGATGATTTGGCTACATCTGGCAATCTCCAGTTGGCATGATCGACTTCAACTGAGATATTTTCAGTTCAGCTCTTCCTTTTGCTGAGTTGGCTTCCAGCTCTCGTTTCAGTTCAACTACTTATTTCAACTGATCATGAGTTGTTTTCTCCATTGCGAACTGATTGGGCATCTAATTAGTTCTAGCCTTTTAAGTTCTCAGCTTTCACGCTTTTTCATCAGTTTGCAAACTTTCAGCTTGCTTTTTGTTTGAACTAATGATTTGAGCAGTTTTGACTCCTTTTGCTGACTGAACTGATGCACCTTTTGCTTCAGTTTCAGCTTCTGCTCTCTTCCTTTTTTTTATCGGCTGGGGTTGCTCTTTGCATTCTCCCATTATTTTCTTGATCATCTTCATCTTCTGATGCTAGTTCCAATAGCCCTAATTGGATACATAGCTTTAGAGATCTTGCTTCAAGGGCTTTGTAAAGATGTCAGCTATCTGTTTCTCTGTGGCCAATTCCTTTTAGCACCATGAGCTTTGTCGCTCTCGTGGTATGGCCAGTTGGCAAACCAGTTATGGTGAGGGTTGATCCTTGATTCATCCCTTGAGTCCAAGTACTCACTATACTATGTTGCGAGATTCATTGGAGTGAACTTCTCCAGAGAGATCTGAGAATGTTGACGTGCATGATATAACTTTGTGGGCACATTTCTCCTTGAGTCAACTTCACTTCCAGGTTAACTTCCTGGGTGTCTTCGAGGATAGGCTGGCTGAGCAGTTCTCTTCTGAACTGATGCCCTATCACGATGAGACTGTGATCCAAACTGATTATTTTTCCATACTGTAGTTGGTCGGTCAGTTCTGTTCACCATAGGCCTATTCTGAACTTTGGGCCTTTGAAAATCAGGTGACCTTTGTTGAATTGACTATCTTTGATGAGCTAAAGGTCTTGGCTGAACTGATAATCTCTGTTGATAGGCTGGATGCCTTTGCTGAGCTGGTGGCCTCTGCTGATAGGCGGATTGCCTACCTTGAGCATGTGGCCTCCGTTGAGATGGCTTCCTCTGCCGAACTGATAGCTGAACTGAGCCTTTCAGTTCAGAGGATTGGCTAGACCTCTTAGGTAGATCTGTAGAGATGTCTTCAGTTCCCTCGCCTTTGGTCTCTTCAACCGGTTGGGTTGGTACAGGTATGACAAAACCAGGAATGGTTCCTTCTTGACTGGTTTGAATAACTGCATTTCCTTTCTCAAAGGCAGTGTACATGTTGTATCCTAACCCTAGACTACCAGTTTCAACTCTTTGATGGATTAGAATCTCATCAAGAGTTTGAGATCCCTTTCTGAATTTAAGAGATATCTTCTCTCTCTCTCCTGGATCTCATGCCAGAGCCTCTCATTCTCAGCTCTTAGCTCATCAAAATTGAGCTGCAACTTCTCACATTTAATTTACTGGGCTTCAAGTGATTCAGTTCTGTCATGATCACTTCTTAGTCTTGTGACCTCATCTCTTAGGTCATCATTTTCTTCCTTCAGTTGTAGATGCATGCTTAATATAGCAGCTAATTGATCTTCTAGCATGCTTGATTGCTCATTTATTTCATTGCTAGTAATGGAAGATTCATGAATGTGATAAAAGGATGTTAAGGAATCGCTTGTGCTAACCTATTCTTCGTTATCAGCCATGAGGCAGAACAATGCCTATTCTTCAGAGCTGTAGCTGTCAGAGTCGATTCCTGATGGATAATCTGAGTCATCCAGGATGTCATTCTCTGTGTTGGCCATCATAGCTTTTCTTCACATTGGCCTTCTTGTCTTCAGGGAGCTCTGGACACTCATATCTATAGCGTCCCTGCTTGTGGCAATGGAAGCATTCTCCTATGCTTCTGTTGGCTACCCTGGGTTGTTCAACAGGTGGTTGGTTTCTCTCGCCTTTGGGCTCATCATCAGTTTGAAGCATAACTGATGGTTGATCTCTGATCCTTTTAAGCTTCTCTAGTAGCTTGGCAACAAACTGGATTTGATCATTGATATCCTTAGTCAGGCTCTCCTTCTTCTCTGCTGCTTCTCTTTTGCAATCAGTTGAGCCTCTTGGTTGTTCTCTGACTTGAGACCTTCTTGGCCAGAAGACATTTCTTCCTCGAGTTTCTCTAAACCGATTTCATTCTCCGTAGAAGGCTGCATCATGGGCTGATGTTGTGGATGCCTCTCTTTTTTGATTTAGGCTATACTCGTGAGCCTTAAGAGAACCGAAAAGTTCTCTTAGGGTGATGCTATTCAAGTCTCTTGAATCTGTTGTAGCAATCACCTTCATATTCCATTCTTCGGTGAGGTTGTCCAAAATCTTAGAGTTCATCTCACTATTGGGATATGTTCTTCCCAGATTGTTCATCTCACTGATGATGCCAAAAAATCTTGTTTCATGGCTAGAGATGGTTTCATCTGAGTGCATCTTGAAGCACTCATATTTGTCCACTACTAGCTAGAGCTTGTTTCCTTTGATGGCTTCGGACTCTTTGCACAGATCTGCAAGTAAGTCCCATATCTCATTGGCAGTTCTACAATTCTTTGTGTCCTTCATGCGATCTTCATCTAGAGTTTAGAACAACACGGCTTGGGCCACGAACTCTAAGTTCTTCAACTTCTTCTCTTCACCCGTGAGAAGATAAGTTGGCTTCAGGATCCTTGCTGGTTAATTGACATCAGCAATGTGGGCTTCATTGTCCATCATAATTGTGATTGGACCATCCTCGATAACTTCCTACATTTTCGTGGATTGAGCAGAGATGCGCCCTCATTCTCCTGCTCCAGTTATCGTAGTTCTCAACTGAAAAGATAGGTATCTTATGGTTTCTCATAGCTTACAGATTAGCACAGATAACTAGATATGTTTCAGTTAATCTGTAGAAATGGCTGTTCTTTAGAATCAACAGCTCTGATACCACTTGGTTGTCCCGGGACGAGTCAGAATCAGTTTAGTGGGAGGGCTGAATAAACTGATTTCAAAATTGAAATATGAATGTGGAATATATGGCCCGTTTTCACTCGCGGTGTGATCCGTGCTTTGTGGAGATTAGTTGAGATGATCTTCTAGCTCGGAGTGTTGTGTGTGCTTGGGGTGTGCAGTTTAAAACATACAACTGAACTGAAAAGTAAAGCAGGGCACACAAGCAATTTATAGAGGTTCGAAGCTCAACTTCTATATCTTCTTTTCCTTCCACAAAAGGGCAATTCACTATGCAAGTGTAAAGTTCCTTTATTACAGTAACACAGTGAAGGCAACTGTTGAACCTGGCGAATGGCAACTTTACGAGTCACGGCCTCTTTTTTAGCTGGTGCTGTCCCGGAAACGGTGATCCAACGAACGCAGCCTCCTCAGCCGATAGGTCGACAACTCACACTTGCGATTTCCAACTGCTCGCTAGAAAGATAAGGTGATATTGCCCGTTTTTACATGAGTTTAGATCTCACTCGATCTTCAAGAATACAGTCTTGAAACTGGTATCAACTGATATGCTCCTTTGCGCATCGGCGTCTGAGCTGGGTAGTTGATCACTGAAGCACTGGGACTGAGAGAATAGCTTTGGCTGAAAATCTTCAATAGCTAGCTTGATGAGCATTATGGCTCCTTCTCATCAGTTGTAACTTTTGATTCTTCTGAGTTTTTGAGCGTGAGGCTTTAATGCTTTGGCGAACGTCTTTGCGGAAAGTCTTAACTAAAGTTCTCTCTAAAATTTTCAAAAGTCCACGGTCACCTTTGGGGTAGCTCACCTTTTCAAGATGGATAGGTGATGACCGCTGATGATCACTGTGTGATCACAAATGATAAAGCCTTTCATTTAAGAGGGTCGTTGAGTTGCCTTTTCTCTTTTAACAAGCTTTTATTCCTAGATCTCGGTTGCATTAACTTCAAGATCTTCTTTGACTTATCTAAAATTGAATTTCAGTTACGAGTTCTATTTTGATCTTTAGTTCTGAGTTTTATCTGGCAGTTGGAATCTTCAGTTCCTTGTCTTTCAGTTCTGCGCGTCTATTAACAGTTTGGAAAACTTCAGTTGAGATCATCTTCAGTTGGCGATTATGGGCTTGGGCTTGATACCTTCTGAGCTCCAGTTGGCTTTGCTTCAGCTGGCAGTTCTGAGCTAAGGCTTGATGCCTTCTCAGCTTCAGTTTGGTTTTCTTCAGCTGGCAGTTCTAGGCTAGGGTTTGATACCTTTTGAGTTCCTGTTTGATTTGCTTCAGCTAGCAGTTTGAACCAGTGTTCTTTAGCTGGCATTTTGGACTTGTGTCCCTTCAGCTTGAACTTTCACGGACTGGTCTTCAGTTCGGTTAGTAGCACTTTATCAGTTGGACTTTAAAACTAATTCGTCTGTAGCTGGTATCCTTCGAACTGGTACTTCATCAGCTAGAACTTCATTCTTCAGCTGGTATCCTTTGAGATGGTATTTTCCTTCAGCTTGTACCTTGGTCTCCTCTTCAGCTGATATGCTCCTTCAGCTAGAATATCATGTGCTAGCATTTCCTTCAGCTTGGATCTTGGACTGATACATTTCATCAGCTCGTATTTCCTTCAGCTGGAATCATCCTTTCTTCGGCTGGAAGTATTCTTTAGTTGGTATCATCTTGAACTGGCATGTTCATCAGTTCAAACTGATATGCTCTTCAACTGGTATTTCTTCAGTCGGGATCGGTCTCGTACCGGTATGTCCTTCAGTTCTTCTCTTCAGCTCGAACATCTCTTCAGCTGTGATTGATCTCGAACTAGAATGTCCTTCATTTTTTCTCTTCAGCTAGTATTTTCTTCAGCTGTGATCTTTCTTCGACTGGAACATTTCTTCAGCTAGTATTGGACTAGAACCGGTATGTTCTTCAGTTCTCTTCAGCTGAAACATCTCTTCAGCTGGTCTTGGGCTAGAACTAGTATGTCCTTCAGTTCTCTTCAGCTGGAACATTTCTTCAGCTGCTCTTGGGCTAGAACCGGTATGTCCTTCAGTTCTCTTCAGCTGGAACATTTCTTCAACTTGTCTTGGGCTAGAACTGGTATGTCCTTCAGTTATCTTCAGCTGGAACATCTCTTCAGCGGGTCTTGGGCTAGAACTGGTATGTCCTTTAGTTCTCTTCAGCTGGAACATCTCTTGAGCTGATATGAGCCTTGAACTGGTATGTTCATTAGTTTCCTTCAGTTGGAACATCTCTTCAGCTAGTATTGGCCTTGAACTGGCATGTCCATCACTTCCCTTCAGTTGGAACATCTCTTCAGCTGGTATTGGCCTTGAACTGGTATGTCCATTAGTTCCCTTCAGCTGGAACATTTCTTTAGTTGGTATCAGCCTTGAACTGGTATGTTCATCAGTTCATCACTGTAGACTGGTGGCATTCGGCACTTTCTCTTGCTGGTACCTGTAACTTCCAGTTTGTCTTGCTAACTGTTCTAGCAAGCTACAGTCTTTCTTTTTTTCTCTCTTTTCTTTTCACATGGTTGATCATTTTTTTTGTCTTTGACAGCTTAATTTTATATGATCATCCTTAGTTTTCTGCTTGATTTCTTTTCAGTTCTTTTAAGGCTCTTTACATATTTTGACATCTCATCAAAACTCCTTGCAAGAAAAACCTTGATAGTTTTTCCTAACATATATCATTACCGATAAGCTTGATATTCCTATACATATTCACACCAAATTTGGTGATAAAGTGGGCGATTATTTGATTGACGGGGTCTGGAGATTTACTATTTTCTTTGTGAATGCTTTTTCGGATGTTATTTTGGATATTTTGAAACTTCCGATCATTCGGGGTGTGGATAAGAGGATTTGGATGAATTCTCTTCATGGAAAGGTTACGACCAAGCTTTCTAGGTTGCATTCACGTGTACGATTCCCTTTGATGAAATGGGGCAAATGGATTTTGCATTCGAGAATTCCAGTGAGGCGGTCTTTGATTGCTTGGCGTCTTCTTCTTGCTAGAATCTCTACACTAGACACACTGAATGGATTTATTAGACCTCAAATTTCCTTCTTGTGTAGAGCGTCGACGGAGATTATGGATCATCATTTGTTTTGGTCTTGACCTCTTGCGGCATTGATTTGGCGTTGGATTTTTTATACTGCCCAGGTTGGAATTATACATGCGGTGTCGATTCATGAGGCTTTTGTCCAGTTTATAAATTGCGATTTCAGCTATCAAATTCCTTTGCTTTGGAAGTCAGCGGTAATACATGCAATATGGGGTATTTGAACAGCTCAAAATCGTGCTATTTATGATGATTTAGCTCCAACTTCACATCAAATTATTTTTTTGATTAAAATTACAATCCGAGAGCTGCCATCGATGCGTGGATCGTGTGGATTTATGAAGAACTCAGTTGGTGATTTGATTATACTCAAGAAGCTTAAGGTCGTTCCTCGGATTTCTCCTCCTAGACATCCTATAACGGTCTCTTGGAGGCCGCCTCCGGTTGGATACATTAAGATTAACATGGATAGGTCGGCACAAGGTGCGTTTGGTAACATGTGCACGGGCGGTTTTTTCATGGTTTAGACGAATTGGTTTCTTATTGCTTTCACATAATGGAAGGCTTAGGATTTGCATTTTTGGTAGAGCTCTAAGCGGTGATTGTGGCATTAGAATGGGTTGTTAGTCTGTCTCTGGACTTTATTTGGCTGGAGGCAAATTCAGCTTATGTTGTTACTCTTTTTTCTTCTCGAAGTCTTCAGGTGCCCTAGACTCTGAAAGCAAGGCGGCGGGTTCTTGATTTTATTTCTTGTATTCACTTTTGTTTCTCATGTTTATAGAGAAGAAAATAGTGTTGCTGACTTGTTAGCTTTCCCTAGTGTTCAAATTGGTTTTAGCTTTTTGAGATTCCTTGTAATTCTGATGTTGTTAGACAGGATTTTTGCGGTCCTGGTTATTTTCGTTTCTCCTAGAGAGGCACTCTTTTTCCCATATTGTTTTTCCCACAACGGATTTTTCATACAGGTTTTAATGAGGCCTCGGTCCCTAAAGTTATCAGTATGAAATATCCGGGACTTCTAGGTTTAGGTCTTTTTCCCTTTTTTTTATTTATACAATTTATTTAAAAAAAATTACTTGGGTTAGTTAATTATGGACTTAGAGAAAGACCTTAGAACCAAGGAACGTCTCGACCTTAATTGAGTTTTCTAATTAATAGTAGAATTCACATTATAAAAATAGACATTAATGGAATCATTTTGGTGCCAAGATCATCCAAATCGACCTTCATTTGACCTCTCAATGAAATTTATTTCATCCAACAATTTGAAATCAATTTATTTCTCCAAGGCCAATTTTATATACCCAAGCACAATTAATTACCCACTTTCCCTCCCTCTATTTATGCCAATTCCAACTATTTCATAATTAAAATACATATAGGATATATCTATTGATGCACCTATCTATTCACTACTACAAAAAACAAGATAGACAATGGTTTTAAACCGTTGTCTAATTCATTTCAAAAACCGTTGTGAATTTGGGTGTTGTAAATTTTGCACGCACATAGACAACAGTTTTAAAACCGTTGTAAATTTACAACGGTTTCAAAACCGTTGTCTATCTCATGTTTCTCTGTTGTCTTTGAACTGAAATTACAACATTTTTTTCAAAACCGTTGTGAACTTACAACAGTTTTTTATAAAACCGTTGTTAAATTACAACAGTTCTTTAATAAACCGTTGTAATTTCTCAACGGTTTTGAAAAAAATTACAACAGTTTTTTGTAAAACCGTTGTAATTTCTCAACGGTGTTCTGAGAACCGTTGTAATTTCACAACGATTTTTTTTGAGAAACTGTTGTGAAATTTCTGTTGTGATTTTTTTATTATTTTTTTTAATTTTAAAATTACACAATTTGATTTGTTGTGATGTAAAACCTGTAAATCACCAATAAATAATGCACTACATTAATAAAATCCAAAGATGCTAATTAATTAATCATCCAAAATACAATATCTTGGTACCAATTCATCCAAATACAATATGTTGATACAAATTCATCCAACATATAATAGTCTCTAAATATGAACCAAAAAATCACATCTAATGTTCAATTACATAAAGCATGCATTCCTCTCATGTGGTCATCAACATCGAGTACCTACATCCATTCAATGCCAAACACCGATATTCTGTAACAACGCTCAACATCGATACAAGTTGAATCCCACCATAAAACATTCAAACATCAATATTGCAATTTAAAAATTATCAGTTCGAAATCTAAACAAAAATACCTTGCAAAATGATCTTATACATAATCAAACACGCAATCCGCCCATTCATCGCGTACTTCATCGATCTCCTTTACGGAATATGATTCTTTGTTAAACTGTTAACATCATAAGACATTAACATATTGATAGAATAACTCTTTACAGCTAGAAAATTTCATAGGGGTCAATTATGAATTACTATAAGAATTGAGTAAAATTGATTACCTGTATTGAAACCGAACCATTTTCAATTATTTCTTTCATGTAGCGCAACACGTAAGAACCACACTGCTTGGAATCAGGTTGACGAGGGGCCTATATTAATAAAATAAATGTAAGTACATAAATCAGTTGTAACTGTACAGAAAAGATTTTTTTTTAAAGCAGGTTCCAGGTAAAAGGCAAAAGAAATTACTTGTCTGAATGAAGCAAAATCATTCTTTCAAGATACTCCCAGTGCATCAGAACCAAATAAATAATTAACATAGCCATATATGATATATCTACTGTTAAGGAAAAGTTGATCATATTCTCTATTGTTTCTAGAAATTAAGAACAATGCAAAGCCATAGTATAAGCAGCTCCTCCCAAACTCAAATAATTCACAACTAGAAAATCAAGCTATATAAAATACCATCTTCCTCTATCATAGAATACACATACAACAGAAAAGACAAAAGATACTGCAAGGAATAGCATTGCAGGGCTAATGTTGTTAAGCTTTCTTGCTTTTGCAAAACTAATTTAATCTGCAATTAAATTAATTAAGTATACTCAATCCTCGGACATGGAATACTCAGTAAATCAGAAGTAGAAGCAGAGTGTTTCAGGACTGAGAAATCATAATTTGAAATTTTAATTGATGACAGCACACTGCTTCTCAAATTTAAATCAATAAATATGCAAATATTTATTGATTAAATAAATCTGCAAAAATTTAATTTGCAATTAAATTAATTAAGTATACTCAATCCTCAAACATGGAATACTCAGTAAATCAGAAGCAGAAGCAAGACAGAAATCATAATTTGAAATTGTAATTGATGACAACACACTGTTTCTTAAATTTAAATCAATAAATCTGCAAAGATGCGAATAAATAGTCATTTTATGCAGAGTAACCAGATGATAAGGTTCATCTTCAAGAGTAGGACATACTTCCAATAGTGTACAAACCTTTGTCTTCAGGCGTTGTAGATCCAAAGATACTGATGTTAATAAACTGCAATTATGAATCTCGAGAACCTAGAAAATATGTATAGACAGCATCAGCAATCTTTGATAACATCTAACCTATCAGATCGAATAACATCCCAATTAAGAAATGCTGAAATACAGAACAAACAGATTCAAATCTCGAGCAGAGTACTAGAAGCTATAACAATTAAGAACAGCATGAAGCATACTACTGTGCTTCAGAGACAAAAATGCTGAAATGGAGACCAAATATTTCTAGAAAATATCATATATTTTCTATAAATAATAGCAATAGGCTCCAACAATCAATAGATTAGAAAAAGGAAAACATAAAGGGAAAAAGCTCATATTTAGATGAATACGCAGTTAAGCAATCACATGCTATACTTTCTAAGAAGAATAATAATTTAAGCACAAAAAAACCCATATTCTACAAATCCTTCTGGGATGAGATATTCTCTTCCTAACTACTAAATTCATGATTATAATTGGGAGAGTGAAAACATGTTAAACTATAAATACTATGATAGAAATTAAAAATTCTAAAATATATTTTGAAACAAAAGTACACACTATGCCTACTTTTATAACAAAAAAAAATTGTATACTTGTTGCCATTAACCAATGATAAGCTTTGGCATTGGAAATAACTTCTTATAGTCTCATGCATTGATTTCCACACGCAGATAGAGATCAAAGTCATTTCCTCAGCCTTCTACTTATCAACTAAACATTATTGCATAAAGCAAAAGTGTCCCATTTTTTAGAAAATGGGTTACTTATTATTCAACAAAACAATATATTCTGTGACAACTGAAAAACCTATCAATTCATATAATCTAGCAAGGTGTCAAATGAAAAAAACAAAATAAAATACGACATCAAGTCTCTTATTTAATCAAGATCACTCTCCCCCAACCGATAACTTAGGTTAGAAGATGGTTCAGATATAAAGGGCATAAAATATAGGCTACTGCATATCATTTGAACTCAATTGCAACCACATCAATTTTTCAAAATAAAAATAATTAAAAAAAAAGGAATAACATCCGAGACTTCCAGCTACAAGGTTCTACTTCTACCTCACCAAGCTGCTTGAATACATTGATTCAAGTTGCCTTACCTTGAGGAATATCAAGCTCCAATTGTCGATTTAAAACTGAAAACAGGAAGTGTCACCAGATAGGTTGACGACATTTTCTGTATTTCAGGCGAGTCAGAAGTTGATATGCATTTCTACAATGCTGGTTCTGCAAAACAGTTAGCAACAATTTAGCATTCGTATATTAAACCAAGGTACACCAGATCAGGCTATCATCAATTGAAAAGATGATAGGGAAGAATTCAGAAAATGATCTATCTATATATAATCCCAAATTAAATTACTCTGTAGCTTCGACTGGATTGGCAGCATTGGGAACTAATGAATACATTAGATATAAGAAATTGATCATTCAGTAAAGTAATTCCATGATCATGAAGAATTTAGTAAAGTAATCAATCAGTTTTTAGATCAATTGAAAATGAAGCAAGCACGACAGCATATAGATTGATCATTTAGTAAAGTAATTCCACTAGCTCACGTTTAAATTCCAACATCATCTAAAGTTTCCCTGCCTCAAAAATTTAATCAGTTAGGAGACGATTTTCAAGAGATGGACACATAAGAGATCATTACAAAACGTTGCAAAAACAGTTGTTATTTGTTAATAAAGCAGTGTTACTAATTAAGTATATTCATCAATGTAAAAGAACTGATATAAGGTGACACTGTAACGCATAATTCATGTTCACTTCAGCCATATTCTTACAGATATCAGTATCTCACACTTTTCTTAAATGATCTCAATATAGAGTTGGAGGATACAATTAAATGTTGAATAAAGGTCATTACTTGGATACAATTAAGAAAAAAAATACAGATCTATCAAGTTGTACAATAAAAATTTCAAAAGGCATTGCAGACAGGGGTTTCATAGAATTCAACACATACCAATATCTCATAAAACATCCCTGCACATATTTTTCTCAGTTTGTCGATCAGAATCTTCTTCAAACTGAGATCTTCAGATGATTCATCAGAGTTGCCTAGAATAGGGATTGCTGACTGGTTTTTCAAATACTGAGCCACAACCCTGCACACCAATCAAATGCAATTTCAACATCTAGAAAACACTTGAGCGTTCAATTCGCATATCAGAAATTTGAGAGAGTTTGCACAACATAAAGTGCGATATTTTAATAGAATTAAGCGGAAATTCAGAGTTTGTATTATTCTAAACAAGCACAGAGAATACAAACACAAAGAAACACACATTGATATTTTACCCGATGGGGTCTGTTGGACTGAATTCTTTCATTTACGTTGTTTTTACCCCTAGTTCCTCAAATTGGACTCATGAAAATGAAATCATTGCAGCAATTGTGGAGAATTAAGCTTAATTTTTCCCTATTCACATCCCACACAAACAAACAATACAGAAATATGAATGGCGTAAAAATAATTTGCATATCATACCTGGTTGGTTTCGGTTGATTTTCTTTAAGAGAGAAGAACGGCGACACAAAAAATACCTAAAGCTCTCTTCTTCGACCCGTGTTTACACTTCCCCACTTCGTTTTGCCGCAGCTGTCCAAGTATCAAATTTCACATCCCACACAAACAGAGAATATAGAAAGATGCGAACAAGAATTGAAACAATCAAAGACGAAGCTTTGAAATACTGCGTGAAGAAGAAAAAAAGGGATTCTTGGCGTGGAAAAAATTCAGAATGGCGCGCTGAAGAAGAAGCGAGAAGAAGCGGGAATTGAAGAAGTCCGTCTGTGAAATTTCAACTTGCTAGGGTTTAATTTAATTTGTTTTTATTTTTTTTTATTTTTTTCAGAAAATGTAACTGTTGTGAACAAATTACAACAACAAAATAACAACAGATTTTTTTAAACCCTTGTAAATTAATGAACAACGGTTCATAATTAACCGTTGTATCCAAAAACACGCTCATAGTCAACGGTTATCTAACAACCGTTGTTAAGAAAATTTCGCTCATAATCAACGGTTTTTAGAAAACCGTTGTCAATGTATGAATAAGACAACGTATTATTTTCAACCGTTGTAAATTATAAAAAAAATACGCTCATAGTCAACGCTTTTAGCCAAAACCGTTGTAAATTCTAAAATTACAACGGTTTTTCAAAACAACCGTTGTTTTTCCTCTGTTGTCTTAATGCCTTTTTCTAGTAGTGATTGGATAAGAAAATAAGTTTATATCAATTTATTAAAGTCCATTTGGAAAAGTTTGAAACATTAACCTACTGTTGCCATTTAGAATCCATCTAACAAAGTAAGTCTACATAATGTACACGTGTGGATGAGTAATTTTGTGTGCATATATATAATAGGTTTGCCGCAATAAAGGAAAGGTCAATGGAAAAAAATAATAAAAGTAAGTTAATAAAATAAAATTTTACAACCAATCGAAAACTTGGTCATTTGGGAAGCAATGGAGATGGAATAGTGTACTAGCTTGAGTACACGTGTGGGACGTGTATTAAGAGAATGTATCTATATGTATATATCACTTGGAGAAGAACTCATGTGAGGAAAGTAATACAACAAAAATAGAAAAGTTGAGAAGGTAAGTAAGCTGTTCATGGCTCTTCCACCAACCTCTTTATTCTACTACCTTGGTTCATCACTTTTAATTATGGACAAGCCTTATGGAATCCATATTTAAACTCTTTCCTTTATAAATAGATTACGTATATGTATAAATATGTCTTAGTGAAGGTATGTACCGATGTGCCGATATACCGTCATACCGTACCACAGCATATGCCGAAGTGAAGGTATACACCGTTATATGACGGTATACCGACACATCGGTAAATACCGTACTTCGAATTTAATATATATATATATATATATAATACAATATTTAGTAAATCTATCATAAAAGTTATGTTTTGATATTTAATTTAATATCTAAATTATAACTAAAATTGAACTATTTGAAATTAAATGTAATAAATATTAATCTTCTATTTTTTCGATCAATAAAATTAAAATTTGAATTGAATAATGAATAAAGATTAAAATATAATGATATATGTGGAAATTATACGATATAAAATTATTTCAATAGAATAAAAGATAAATTAAATTATATAATGCATAATAATCTTTTATTCTTCTTCAATTTTTTAAAACTAAAAGTTAACAAGAATGATTGAAACGATTAAAATAAAATGAGATATATTATATAAAAATATAATACGTAATTTTTTCATCATAAAAGTTCATAAACATATAATATTTAATATAATTTAATAATTAAATTATAACTAAAAATCAAACAATGTGAAATCAAATGTAATAAATAATAATTATATTATTTTTCAATCTTTAAACTATAATTATAAGTTATAATGAATGGTCTAAAATTTTTAAAGAATATGAGTTATACTATTCAATAATATAATATTTAGGCCTTAGTATGATTATGAAAGATTTGAAAATTATTAAATTTCATATAATTTAATACTTAGATTATAACTACAAATTCATCGATTTGAAATCAAATGTTATTGATAATCTTTTATTCCTTTTTAATCTTTAGACTAAAAATTATGATGAATAGTAAAGAAAAATATACTAAAATGAAATATTATATACAATATTATAATACTTAGTATGTTCATCATAAAAGTTTAAGAAAATATTATATTTCATATAATTTAAAATTCCTAACTAAAAATTGAACAATGTGAAATCAAATGTAATAAATAATAATGTTATATTCTTCTTTATTCTTTTCACTAAAAGTTATGATGAATTATCAAAAAAATTAAAAATAAAATGAGTTGTGATATAGAATGCTACAATACTTAGTATATGTCCATCATAAACATTTAGAAAAATATTGTATTTCATATAATTAATACAAAACTCCTAACTAAAACCTAAACAATGTGAAATCTAATGTAATAAATAATAATCGTATATTCTTATTTAATCTTTAAACTAAAAGTTATGATTAATTATTGAGAAAATTAAAATTAAGTGTATTATTGAAGTGAATTATTTAATCGATTTATGTTTATATAAATGAAGTGTATTATTGATTAATGTTTCTTTATGCATGTATGTTCTTACTAAATATTTTTTAGTATAACGATAATTTCGATATACCGTGAAATATTGATATAGTACAAACCGAAATATGGGTACAATAAGGTATACCGAACTCAGGTATGGTAAGGTATACTGAAAGAAAGGCATGGTAAAGGTATGCATTATGTGTCATACTGAACTCAAAGTATATCAAACTAAGGTATACCGGAGGTAAAGGTACGACAACGGTATGATTTTTGTCATACCGTAAACTAAAGTAAGATATAAGGTATGACAACAAAAGTAAGGTATGACATACCTTAACACCCCTATACTAACCCCAACTAAAGTTTACCTAGGATCGATCCTTCTAAAAAAATAAAATAGGATAGTTTGTGAAAAAAATAAAGTATGTTTATAGGTTATTAGAAGGAGTATTTACGAAGATAGAAGGAATGGTTAATCTCATGTTTTTTGGAGTAAGAATCTATACGAGATATATGCTAATTGCAAGATTATAAATTGATATGAGAAGTATAATCATATTCACTGTTAGTATGAATTAAAAAAACTTAGATACTATTTTTATTTTACTAATATCTTTATATTTTATATTTATCATACTATTTTAATTTGGTTATATTTTAAACTATCAAGTAATATGAAATTAAAAAGCCAAAAATAATAATAAAATATTTAACACATCAATCTAAAACACACAAATCATATAATTAGAATGAACATCGGACTTAGTTGGGAAAATGAACAAAATTGAGGATTTGAATGTGCAATCATAGATTGTACTGCATATTACATTAGTAGGTGTGAGTAATAATGAGTATTAGTGCTTCGTGTGAGAAGGAATGCGATATATTATAGGAAAGGGCATGAAAAAGTTCTAATTTGATATATTATATGAAAAAATATTGCATTTATGACATTTTAGCCGAAAACTAATCCTATATTAGCATGGTGTATCTGACATTTTAGCATGAGCTGTAATTTAAATCAACATTCCGTTAATGACATTTTAACATGGAACTATTCTCATATTAGCATGGTGTATGTGGCATTTGAGGAGATTATGTGTGCAATACTCGTCTTATATTAGAAGTGTTACTTTTCAATATTAAAATTGATGTTTGTTTTCACTAAAATTCTTAAACCCTAATTGGGATAGAATAAACCCTAATTGAAATGGAATAAATTCTAAAAATGAATACTTTATATTTTTCATCCATGTTTCTTCAGATAAACAGAGGCATACGGGATCTTATGTAAAATAGCATGAAAAAATCTTACTTTGATATATTATATGAAAAACATTAGGTTTAGGACGTTTTAGCCTGAAACTACTCTTATATTAGCATATTGTATGTGGCATTTTAGCATGACTTGTAACTCATATCCACATTGTATTTGTGACGTTTTCATCCATATTTCTTCGGATAAACACTAATTGAATGGAATAAATCATAACTTAAAATAAGCCCTAAAAATGAATATTTTGTGTTTTTCATTCACATTTCTTTGGATAGAGGCACGTGAGATCTTAAATGAAATAGTATGGAAAAAAATTGTAATTTTTGATATATTATATGAAAAAAAGCATTGTGTTTATGAAGTTTTAGCATTAAACTATTCTCATATTAGCATATTGTATATGACTGATGGTCCCAAACGAGTCTAATGGAGTTTAGAAGGGGGGTTTAATAAACTCCTTTTCAAATTGATATTTAAATTCGGAATTCTTGGGGCCCTTGACTCATTTAACTGGGTTAAATAAATCTATTTTCAGTTGTCGTACTGAAGAAATGTAAGTTTGTATGTAAACTTTAAGGATGTAAGCAAAGCAAGAAATAAAACAGCACACAATCAGTTTATAGAGATTTGAAGCCTTAAAACTTCTACGTCCTCTCTTCCTTCTTACTTGAAGGGGAAAATTCACTATAAAACTTGAGTTCACTTTACAAATTATATAATGAGAATAGGTCAGCTGCACCTGGTAGCAATGAGCTTCTTTACAGAGTTACTTCAGTTGGGTCAACAACTCACACTTGCAGTCTCCGGCAGGTAGCTATTGTGGTGGCAATTTCTTTAGCTGCGGCTTACACTTAGTCAGAGAGTTAGGTGCTATTGCCATCATTACAAGATTGTATATCCCTTTCGATCTTCAAGAGGGTGAGTCTTGAACTTGGATTATTAACTAGATGAGCTCCTCGAACTGAGCAAATGTTGATGCGGATGTGGATCTTGAGAAGAGTTTCGGTCAGAGCTTAGTCGTAAGCTGGATATACTTTGAGGTGTATGGCTCTTACTTCTTGTATGGAATTTTGTAGATGACTTATAGTTTTTCTCAATAACTATCTATTACAATTTTTCAAGCTTATTTTGACTTTGATAGCATAAAATGAGGGATCAGTTTAGCCTGAGTTGAAGATTACAATTAGATGATCTATCTTGTGAGGATTATTTTGACAGTTTGTATAGCAAGGATTTTAGACAAGGCTCTTAATGTTTACAAAAATCTTATTTAAAAGATCTGATTCATCTTTCCTATATAGATGGAAGGAAAATGATCGTTGGTCATTTTTAGACTTAAATAAGTGTTAGGAAAAACTATCAAAGAACTCCTAGATAAGGTTTTGATGAGAAGTCAAAACTATTTCTGAAAAACTGACCAAAATCCAAGCTGTAGATCTGAGCTGACCAATCTAGAGCCTCAAGAAGGAACTCAACTGAAGCTAGAGTCAACCTAACTGGAGCATGGTCAACCAGCTGGAAGGATATGCAAACCAGTCAGAACTTAATTCAACTGAGGGTTCGAAGAGATGAACCAGTCGAAACAAACTGACAGCTAAGTCAGCTGAGCTGAGAGAAAATTCGACAAGACTGAAGAAACTGATAAGAGATCAGTTTAAACTGAAGAACGGAAGTATCCAGCTGATGGCCAAACTTAACTTCAACCAAACTGAAGTTAACAGACGAATCAATCAAAGGCCAGAACTGAACTCAGCCAGCTTGTGATCAGTCAAGCTGACAAGAAAGCTCAAGAAAGAACAGTCAAACTGACAAGCTAGCCAACAGCTTGTGATCAGTCAAGCTGACAAGAAAGCTCAAGAAAGAACAGTCGAACTGACAAAATCATTCAATAACTTGAGATCAATCGAAATGGAGGAAGAAGCTCAGAACTGCCAACTAGAGTAGTAGCCGAACTATGCAGACAAGCTAAGAACTGCCAACTGGAGTAGTAGCTGAACTAAGCAGACAAGCTAAGAACTGCCAACTGGAGTAATAGCCGAACTGAGTAGACAAGCTCAGAACTGCCAACTGGAACTCAAACTTGCTAAACTAGAGCTCAGAACTGCCAGCCAGAGAGTCCTGGAGTTGATAGCTCAAAATGAAGATCTTGGAATAAATGCTCCAACAGAGATCCTGGAATTAAATATCCAATAGAGATCGATTGGCAAAACAACGGCTACTGGAATCAAATATCCAATAGAGATCGATTGGCAAAGAAACGGCTACTGGAATCAAATA
Source organism: Perilla frutescens (assembly GCA_026008535.1). Lineage (NCBI taxonomy): Eukaryota > Viridiplantae > Streptophyta > Magnoliopsida > Lamiales > Lamiaceae > Perilla > Perilla frutescens. The sequence continues at coordinate 33,117,287 of BRKX01000009.1, forward strand.
TCCAACAGAGATCGATTGGCAAAACAATGGCTACTTCAACCAAAAGCTCCAACAAAGACCATCTGCCATTGATGAACCAAAAGAGCTACCGATCAATGGAACTCAACGGTCACAAAAATCACTCCTCTATAAAAGACAGGTGAAGCAAAGTTTTCAAGAGACTTTTCAAGACTTTTTGCAACTTTCATTCTTGAAGCCTTCATTCAAGTAGAGCTTTCTTTCTCCCTCCCACATAGCTCAAGTTTAGCATTTGCTAACACTGCGAGAGTCCAATTGAGAAGAAGAATTCATAGAGTCAAAGCATTCAGCTAGCTGCGGATAATCCAGCCAGAACAACCTTCTCAGTTCCAGCAATACACCGATCAACTACCCAGCTCAATTGAACGAGCACATCAGTTGATATCCCATGTTCAAGACTAACCTCTTGAAGATTGAAAGAGATCTAAAACCTTGTAAAGACGTAAATAGAACCTACCTTCCTAGCGAGCAGTTAGGGACTGCAAGTGTGAGTCGTCGACCCGCTGAGGTAGCGAGCAGTAACCAGGTTCAGCCAACTGTCCTTCATTGTGTAATTTGTAAAGAAACTCAAGTTATATAGTGGAGTTGCCCTTCTGCAGAAGGAAGAGAGTACGTAGAGGCTTGAGACTTCGAACCTCTATAAATCATCTGTGAGCTGTACTGTTTTGATTACTTATATATCTTTGAACTGTACACAAGCTCACATAATCTGCACTCAAGCTGTCCAAAGTGCTCAACCAAATTATGCATAGATAAGTTACTAAGTGAGTCAAGGGCCCTTATCATTCCGCATTTGAAGCATAGTTTTTAATCAGTTTATTCACCCCCCCTCTAAACTGATATCGACTCGCCCGGGACCAACAAATGGTATCAGAGCGGTTGATTCTAAGGATCAACCATTTTTGCAAATCAACTGAATCAGATCTACTTATCTGTGCTAACATTTCAAGCTATGGGAAACCATAAACTACCTTTATTTTCAGTTGAGAATTATGATAATTGGAGCAGGAGAATGAAGGCGCATCTCTGCTCGATCCATGAGAACATGTGGGAAGTTATTGAAGATGGTCCAATCATTATCATGATGGACAATGATGCCCACATAGTTGATATCAATCAACCAGCCAGGATCCCAAAGCCAACTAATCTTCTCACCAGCGAAGAGAAGAAGTTGAAGAATCTAGAGTTTGTGGTTCAAGCTGCACTATTTCAGACTCTAGATGAAGACAGAATGAAGGACACAAAGAATTGTACAACTTCCAAGGAGATATGGGACTTACTAGCAGATCTATGCCAAGAGTCCGAATCCATCAATAGAAACAAGCTCCAACTGGCAGTCGACAGATACGAGTCCTTTAAAATGCAGCCAGAAGAGTCCATCTCAAGCTTTGAAACCAGGTTTCTAGGCATCATCAGTGAGATGACCAATCTGGGAAGAAGCTATCCCAATTCTGAGATGAACTCCAAAGTCTTGGATAATCTCACCGAAGAATGGGACATGAAAGTGATAGCTACAAAAGAATCAAGAAATCTGAACAGCATCACCCCCAGAGAATTGTTTGGCTCTCTCAAAGCTCATGAGTACAGCCTAAACTGGAAGAAGGAAGCATCAACATCTTCAGCTCAAGATGCAGCCTTCTATGGTGAAAGGAACCGGTTTAGAGATACTCGAGGAAGGAACAACTTTCGGCCCAGGAGCTCATCAGCCAGAGAGAATCAAGGCGGATCTTCGTCCGAATGAAAGAGAGATACAACTGAAAAGAAGGAGAACCTAACTGAATACATCAATGAACAAATTCAGTTAGTTACCAGGTTGTTAGAAAAGCTGAAGAAAGTCAGGGACAAACAATCAGTTTCACCTCAAACTGATGAAGTCCCAAAAGATAAGAGAACTCATCAACCAGCTGAACCATTCAGGGGTGGCAATCGAAATCTAGGAGAATGCTTTCACTGCCACAAACAAGGACATTACAGATATGAATGTCTAGATCTCCCTGAAGACAAGAAGGCCAAAGTGAGAAGAAGCTTCTTCAAAAGGAAAGCAATGATTGCAAACTATGAGAATACCGTGCTAGACGATTCAGACTATCCACTGGAATTGATTCTGACGGCTACAGCTCAGATGATGAAGCATTATCTTTCCTCATGGCTGACAATGATGAAGAGGTTAGGACAACTGATTCTCAAACCTCCTTCTCTCATATTAATGAAGCAACTGTCTCTAGCAATGAACTTGATATGAAACTTATGATGCTAGAAGATCAATTAGCTTCAATATCCTGCTTGCATGTTGAATTGAGAGATGAAAATAATGAACTGAGAAATAGAGTTAGAAAACTGAGCATTGATCAGGAAAGAATGAATTATCTTGAATCTCAGCTTGTGGAATTTGAAAAGTTGAAATTGAGAACTGTTGATCTAGAAGCTGAGAATCAAAAACTCAAGCAAGAGATTCATGAGAGAGAAAAAGTAACTCTGAAGTTCAAAAAGGGATCTCAAACTCTAGATGAGATATTGAATCATCAGAGAACTGGAACCAGTAGTACAGGGCTAGGATACAGCAAGTTCACTGCCTTAGAGAAAGGAAAGGCAATTGCTCAACCTAGTGATAAAGGAATCCTAAAAGGATTCACCAGATCAATTCATGATCAGCTAGCTGAGACACACAAAGACAAAGGAATATTGAGAAATCCTTAAACTCAGCCCAGACAATTCGGTCAGTTCTCCCAACCAAGAACACCAGGTCAACTGAAGCCAAAATTCCAGTCAAGACCATCAGTTCATTCAAACCAATCCCTTCATTCAAGGTCTTTAGTTCAACAAAGACCACCAGCTCAACACAGTATGCTTCCAAGGCAAACTGATAGATCAGTCCACTTTAGAAAGAAAAACCAGTTTAGATCTCAAGTCTATCCTGCCAAGAAGTTCAATCAGAATACCTATAGGAGAGATCAAAGAAACTCATTTGAACCCTACCATCACTATAACGAGTACCTGGATTCTAGAAATGAAGCGAGAGTTGATACAAAGGGGTTCAATCCAGTGAACTGAAAACACACAAGGCATTGGCCTGATCAAAGAACTCAAAGGTCTCGAGACAACCACATTTTAGTTGAATTGTTTATCCTACTAACTATTAGCGCAGGTACCATTCAACTGATTCAACTCAAAATAGAAGAGCTGAAAGAAAATCTAAACTGATCAAGCGATCCAAATCAGTTGGATCTCCAAACGATAAAAAGCTAAAAGTTTCGCAAGTTTGGATTCCAAAGAGCTTGATGTATCAACAAGGACCCGATATGAAATGGGTCCCTAAATTCTAATCCTTGTTTTTGCAGGATAAGAGCATCCTATCTATGAAGAAAACCAAAGATATCTGGTATCTAGATAGCGGGTGCTCTAAGCACATGACCGGAGACAGAAGATCTCGACGGTTATGAAGAAGTCAAAGGTCCATTTGTCACATTTGGAGACAACTCCAAAAGCCGAACCATTGGAGAAGGGTTCGTGGTCAAGGGAAAAGTGGTAGTAAATGGAGTCTCCCATGTGGATGGACTAAAACACAAACTACTCAGCATCAGCCAGCTGTGCGACAATGGCCACTCAGTTGACTTCACCAAAAACTCCTGCAACATAAAAGACAAGTCAACTGGAGTAATTCTTCTTACTGGCATAAGGACAGGAAACATGTATATTGTTGACTGGTCAACCGGCTACTCAGAAGCTTTCTTTCTTTCAAAAGGATTAACTGAAGTAAGCTGGCTATGGCATCGATGACTGAACCACCTCAACTTCAAAACAATCAACTACCTAGCTAAGAAAGAGCTAGTTGAGGGGCTTCCTAAGGAGATATATAAGAAAACAGGCGTGTGTGGACCATGCCAAAAAGGGAAGTAAGTGAAGTCATCCTTCAAGAATAGGAGTCATCCACCAGGAACAACTGAATACCTCCAACTACTACATATAGATCTGTTTGGTCCAGTTAGAACACAGACCCCAAAAGGTAAAAGATTCACTCTTGTAGTAGTTGATGATTTCTCAAGATATACGTGGGTGGAATTCTTGAGGAGCAAAGATAAACCTTACGACAGGCTAACAGCGCTGATCAGAAGGCTACAAACTGAAAAAAAAAAAAAGAGATCAGTTTAAAGGATTCGCTCCGACAATGGAACTGAATTTGTGAATCAGCAAATGATCAGCTTTCTCAGCAAACTTGGAATCACTCATGAACACTTAGCTGCAAGAACTCCACAACAAAACGGTGTAGCTGAACGGCAAAACCGGGCACTCAAAGAAGCAGCTCGAGCAATGATAGCTGATGCCAACATAGCTGAAGGTTACTGGGCTGAAGCAGTCAACACAGCTTGCCACACTCAAAATTGAAGTACAATCGTCACCGCACATAACAAAACATGCTATGAACTGTATAAGGCTCGTAAGCCTTCCATCTCATACTTTAAAATATTTAGCTGTAAATGTTATATTCACAACAATGGCAAGACTCAACTGAACGCTTTCAGTGCTAAAGCTGATGAGGGAATATTTCTTGGGTATAATTCACCTCACGCACAAGCTTACAGTGTGTTCAATAAACGATCTCTTGTTGTAGAAATAACATGTCATGTGGTATTTGATGAATTTGCTAATGAGTACAGGAACAAAGAAACAATAGACACATCAGTTCAAGTACTACCTAGTGAAACTGAGAACTCGCAGGACTATATGGATCACATTGTTCTAGAGCGGCTTGAAGTTTCACTAGAAGAAGGAAATGAAACTGGCACTAAACCAGTTAAGAACAATCTGGTCAATGAAGACACAAATCGAGCTGAGACCACAAACCCCACAATTAAAACAGGAGGAAGAACTGATGAAGATGCCGAACCAACTAATGAAAGGGCAACTGGTGACGTCACCATAGTAGAACCAGCTGAAGCTATCTTGCCCAAATGGCTCCGAAGCCATCCAACTGACAAGATAGTTGGTGATCCAAGAAGCCGAGTCCAAACCAGAAGTTCAACTGAGCATGCACTATTCACATGCTTCATGTGATACCCCGACCCTTTTTGCTAAATTATAAATTATAATTTTAGTAAATGATTTCGAATTAATATTGTTGAATATTAACCATGTGAGTATGTTTGTATGTTATGCCGTTGTTTTATTGCAGGTTGTCTCACTCGAGCCGATACGTCATAGCAAGTGATGTTATACTGAGTGTATAACACAATTTGAATTTTAATACAAAAGTGTCGAGTTATATGATAATGAATGAATGTTATTACATTGAATTTTGTTTGCCAAAACCTTGAACACCCTAACGCTAAGTTGATCGGGGGTCTCGCTGGAAATGTCCGGGAGTCGATTTAAGATCGGGAGTTGATTTGAGCAAGGTGCGCGCCCGCGGAGCGGTGAGCGCCCGCGGGGAGGCCGCGCGCCTGCGGGGTGTTGCGCGCCCGCGGAGAGCGATGGCTGAGAGCCACCTCGCGCGGTCGCGCGGGCTGGGCCGATTTTCCCACCTATAAATACAACACTTATCCCTTTCATCTTCATTTCTTTTCTCCTCTTTGGCGATTTCCTCCACCTCTCTCTCAAGAAATCCTTCAATTCTTGGAAGGGGATACTACCATCATCATCCATCATCTAAGGTAATCTAACACCACTTCCCTCTTGATGATTAAGCTCCATTCTTGTTGATTTAAACCTAGGGTTTGTTACCCAAAACTAAGGTTCTTCGATTTTGTTGATCTTCTTGCCTTGATATCTTGAACATATGGTTTATTTACCTCCTTGAGGCTATATGTGAAGTTATATCGAATTCCTATGGTTCATTGTTGCTAGAGTTTGGAATTCTTCCCTAATTTCCCTTTGTTTTGTTGATAATTGTATGGAGATGTTATGAGGGTTGTATGGGGTTGAGTTTCATGTATGTTAGAGCCCTAGGGTGAAGGTGTTTGTATTTAAAATGTTGGGTCTAAAGGATTTAAAATGAGTTATGAGCATGTGGTTTAAATGTGTGCCCGTAACGTGTTCGATCAAATTCTTCAAAGAGCTTTAATGTGTATTTTGAGTCCAAAATCATATTATGAGTTGGTATATCCAAAGTTATGTATATGGATATGTATGAAGTCCTTAAAGTAAAGTATAGCATGAGTTGGGTTAAAGTTATGATTTAATTGTATAACTCGATATCTAAAATGAAAAGGGGATTAAAAGGTGCTAGGTGACGTGTTGGGGCTCGAGGAGGACAACTTGTGCACGGCAAAGGAGTATTTCAAAGGTTGAGAAATTGTGAAAGCATCTCATAAGGTGGGGTAACTCTAAACTGTGAACACGTGTAAGGTTATAGTTACTGTTGTGCTTTGATTGTATATGTATGAAGGGTCTTCGGACCGGTGAATGAAAGAGATCCTTCAGGGTCGACCAAGAGACCCTTCGGGGCAGAGATCCTTTGGGATCGAATATAGACCTATTAATGTCCTTCCTGGGGGGTAGCATGTCCGCGGGCATCCCTACAGGGCAAAAGATGTTCATTAACGGGGGCATCATGATGTTTAGACCCTACGGGGTTGAGACTAGTCTCCACAAAGTAAAGAAAAGTCCATATGTTATATTTTCACTTCTGCAATTAGCTATAACTGTTTACAGTGTTCCCCACTGAGTATGTTGTTAAATACTCACCCCATTCATTCAATGAATTTTAGGTTGAGGAGTCGGAGCCCGAGTAGGAACGTTGTGAACACAAGAGAACCCCACAAGCTTGTGTTTATCTTTTGCATGCTCTTCATTTGAAAATACTTATGATATTATTATTAGTACATTGATCACTCTTTTTGGCTTTATGATCAATGATTATTGGGGATGGGAATAGCCCGATCTTTTGTAGGTTATGATGTATATAACTTGATAACTAACTATACAAAATAATTTAAAGGCGGGTCGTTCGACCTTGGAGCCTATTATGTATGAAGTATGTTGTTGACCCTATATTTTGATGTTGATTTAGGATGCTAGACGGGCGGGTTATGACAACCTATGAGCCCGATAAGTTAGACGATTGCATGTTTTATGTGGATGGGCTTGTTCAATGCTTCCGTTTGATAATATATTGTGTGATAGTATAGATTCAATAGATTGCATGCTAATTTGTGAAAATTTTACATTGAGAATTATGACGTCATGCCTAGTCATGCTTTTTGACCTAAGATTCCGCTCATTTTATTATAAGTGCATAAAATTTAAGTAAGTAAATGGTATGTTAAGTGACGTGGCCAAACGGAGTAGTTTGGGGCGTTACACTTCATATCTCAAATGGAACCAACCAACAAATGTCAAAGAAGCCTTAGAAGATTCAGACTGGATCAGGGCCATGCAAGAATAACTGAATCAATTCACAAGAAATGACGTATGGTTTCTTGTTGATAGACCAAAAACCCAGAAGGTCATTACCACAAAATGGGTTTTTCGCAACAAGCTGGATGAACAAGGTGTGATCACAAGGAACAAGGCAAGACTGGTAGCCAAAGGATACTCACAAAGTGAAGGGATCGACTTCGATGAGACAGTCGCGCCAGTTGCAAGATTGGAAGCCATCAGATTATTCCTAGCCTATGCAGCTCACTTCAACTTCACGGTCTACCAAATGGATGTCAAGAGTGCGTTTCTTCAAGGAATGCTCAAAGAGGATGTATATGTCGAGCAACCACCAGGGTTTGAAATTGGCGATCAAGTCTTCAAGCTGAAGAAAGCTCTCTATGGACTGAAGCAAGCTCCTCGAGCGTGGTATGAAACTCTCACAACCTTCTTGCTAAAGAATGGATTTCAAAAGGGAGTCATTGATCGAACTCTATTCCGAATAGAATGATCAACTGAGATCTTAATGGTTCAAATTTATGTGGATGACTTAATTTTTGGATCAAAAAGCAAAGATCTATGCACACGATTCGCTCAACTGATGCAAAGCGAATTTGAGAAGAGCATGATGGGAGAAATGACATTCTTCCTAGGACTCCAAGTGAAGCAGCTGAAAGATGGGATCTTTATCAGCCAGGCCAAGTACACTAAAGAGCTAGTCAAGAAGTTTGGAGCTAATAAAGGAAAAACTCTCAAGATTCCTATGAACACATCAGTTCAGCTAACTCTTGATGAAGAAGGAGAATCAGTTAGCCAAACATATTACAGAGGAATCATTGGGTCGCTACTTTACCTAACGGCTAGCCGACCAGACATCTCCTATTCAGTCGGTCTATGCGCGCGGTTCCAAGCTAACCTAAAAGAAAGTCATCTTAAAGCGGCAAAGAGGATTATCAAATACCTCAAAGGAACCATAAATCTTGGACTATGGTATCCCAGAGACGATAGTTTGAGTCTAATTGGTTATTCAGACTCAGACTTTGGTGGATGCAAGATTGACAGAAAAAGCACCAGTTGAACATGTCAGTTTCTTGGAAGCAAACTGATATCCTGGTTCAGTAAGAAGCAGCATTCAGTTGCCATGTCAACAACTGAAGCAGAATATGTAGCTGCAGGAAGCTGTTGTGCTCAGATACTCTGGATGAAGCAACAGTTGAAAGACTACAAAGTCGAAACTGAAGAAGTACGTATATTCTGTGATAACAATAGTGCAATTGCAATATCTCATAATCCAGTTCTGCCAAAAACTAAGCACATTGACATAACACATCACTTCATCAGAGATCACATTGAGAAGAAGGACATATGCATCAAATATGTCAACACGGAGAAGCAGATAGCTGATATCTTCACCAAACCATTGTCTGAAGCAAGGTTTATGGAGCTAGCATCAAAAGATGAAGATAGTCAACTGGAAGAAAAAGGTCAGAAAACTATCCCAGCTGAAGAGAGGAACTGAACCAAAAGGCTTCAACTCATCAGAATGAGTAGTTCACAATTGAGAAAGTTGTTGAACTGATCAGTTCAACATATAAGCTATCAGTTTGAACTGAAGCGAGAAGCTGTATAAAGAGAGTAAACTGAAGCTGAACACCCTACCCCATCAGCTCAATTGAATCATCAGTTCATTTGCTCAAACTGAGGCAAGGAGCAATGCAGAATTGGCCAAAGAAAGGGTCCCAACTGATGATCCAGTCAGTCAAGCAGAACGTACCAGCTGCAAAAAGTTCAAACTGATGAAGAAGTCAAAGGAACTGGAATCAACTCAACAAGAGACATCAGTTCAAGAATCAGCTGAAGGAAAGCAGCAGAACTGAAGGAACAGCAGAACTGAGAAACAGCTGAATTTCAGCAGTCAAGGCCAAGAAGGAACTGATGATAAAATATTTCAGTTGGAGCTTATCAACATGGAATCATCAGCTACAGTTAAAGCCAACTGATGACGTAATCAGTTTCAAGTTAAAGGGAAGCCACACAGAGAAATAGATAAGTTCAAAATTCTCAATAGTAGAAACGGTAAAAAATACGTGTCACTCTAATATTACCGTTCAACTCTCTCTCTCCCCTCATTAATCCCCAACTGATAGAATCGAAAGGCCAATCGACGGGTTGATTAAATTAATCTGACCGTTGAAATCTCGGCATACGAAACGTCACAACCGTTGGATGAACCCCATCTCCTTCTATAAAAAGGATGGCTAAATTCTACTTTCACTTTTACCGATCCAAAACTCAGTAAAGACTTAAAGCCTCTCTCTTCCTCCATTTTCTCAAACTGTTCTGCAAAAATAGTTGCGAGAATCAAGGATTCAGTTTCAAATCCAGCCAAAATATCCTTTTCTCCAAATCATTCTCCAAGCCTCACAAAAAACCCCATGGCTGAAAAGAGCGCACCAGCTGTTCGACGAAAGTTCAATTTCAGAAGAACTGGTGAATCATTTCAAAGATTCCAAGTGAATCTATACAGAGATAAGTTTCTAGATCAAATCGTATATAGATAAAAGTGCTCGGATTCTCCACTCTGCAACTCGTTGATCTCGAAGATGGAACAAACATGATTGAAGAAATTCACTGAAGTCACTCCGTCAAAGATCTATCCTGAACCTGTAGTTGTTTTCTATTTGAACTCAAAAGGATATGACGACAGAATCACAACTGAAGTTCACGGAGTTGAACTGGTAATCACTCTAGAACTGCTCGGAAGGATATTTCAACTTCCCACCTCTGGTATAAGATTAAAAGATGTGGAAGTTGACCAAGAACAAGTCCACCATCTCTGGAAGCGAGCAAACTGCGAAGATCCCTACAAAAGCAGTACACTCATGTCCTGCTTCCAGGAAGAATACAGAATTCTAACATCAGTTTCAGTTAGAATAATTGTCGGCACAACAGGAAGTCACTCAGAGATGTCAGAACAGAAATACAAAGCCTGTGCAGCAATCACCACAAACGTCAAAGTAAACTGGGCTCAGTACTTCTTTGAACAAATCAAGAAGTATGTAGATGTTGTTGAAAAACATTAGAAAGAAACTGAGTTCCATCAGAAAATGTGCTATGCAACATACTGGAAAGCACTCTCAACTTCATGGCAGAAGAAACTGACACATTGATGATTGAGAAGTTGGATTTTATACCGTCAACTGGCAGAAGACAACCAGCCTCAAAAACCATAAGCATCAAAAGCAGTCAGCAAACTGATACTCCCTCAAAGAAAGCAGAGGAGTCTGCTAAAAGAAAAGATAAAGAGATCGCCACAGAGGTATATCAAGAGGACTCCGACTCTGAAGACAATATCCCAATAAGCTAAATGTTGGGAACCACAATCAGAGCCAAGCCGTTACGACAAGTTCGATTTGGATCAACGGCTGATTCACCTGAAGAAGGAACCTCTACCAGACCAGCTCAAGCCAAGGAAGGAACTGGCAGAGCAAAGAAGAAGTCAGCAGCATCTCAACCAGGTGGGAAGAAGAAGCAATCAGGACCTCCACCCCCTCCAAAACTGCCTCCTTTCAACATCAAAGCATTTGATATGGCATCAGTTAAAGGAGATGACATTGTGCCTCTCAGGGAAGTTCCACCACGAGGCATAGGCGCTGACTACTTCAGAACTGCGTGTCCCCCGATGGCAGAAACTGAAGAGAATATAAAAGCTCTCTCAAGAGTTGAAGTCATCAAGAGCTGGGCCAATGAACAAGTAACCAAGTTCATTGCTGAAAACTTCGTTGAGGATGTGATTGGCACAACTGCTCTATATAAAGCTCTCTCAAGGTACGTGTATTGGTACCTATGGAGACATTGCCTCAATTCTGAAGCCCACTTTCTCCTAACAACCCTTCATGGGATGAGCTTCTGGAGAAGAGAAGAGAGATGGAGCATGCAATGGGCTGGACAAGAGACTCCTGAACAGAATCCAGTTATTACTCTGAAGAGAATGCTTGCCATACGATGAAACCATCTTCATCCAGATCAACAAACATTATTAGAAGTGATGAACGATCTGCTCAATTGGGCCAACATCTAACTGCCACCACTACAAACAGAGGCTGAACAGCAACATTGGAAAAATCCCCAAGTACAACAGCATTAGTTGCTTAGGGAACTGCTCATCCTCAGACAACAACAGCACCAGCAAGGACATAACCTATTTCACAGAGAAGCCCAGAGCAGTCAACAAGGAGCTAATACTGCTGAAGCCTACAACTCAAGACAAACTGTCTTAGCATCTGTTCCTAGGCAGTTAACTTTTGAAGAATCCCCTCGACCAGATGAAGTCATCATTCATCTCCTTGATGACTCCCCAGAAGTACAAGTAGCTGATGAGCAAACTGCTAGTGATTTGGAGTTCGAAGAAATGCTCAAGTCTCCTACGCTACCAGTTCTGTCAAGTGAAGAGCAGTCAGAAGAGTCAGCTGAGAAGGCTCAACAGTTTGAGGAGCCAGCTGAACCCCAAACCGCTCCTCCCCAAGAGCCAACTGCTGATGAAGGAGCTTCCTCATCAATTCCTTCAACTGCTAGGATTACAGAGCCAGCTAAGCATGACCAGCCAGCTGAACAGACAGCTCAAGAGAATGATCAACCTGCCTACCAAAGTACACTAGCCATATAACTGTGTACCTTGATCCAGTTCAAAGGGCTCTCCAAGCTGGTGCACCGGATATTTCACCAGAGCCAAGCTATGATGAGACTGTCAACATGGAGAAGGATGAGCTTACCCACACAGTTCTATGTGAGGAACTGATAGAAACTGAAGCGGGAGAAGAGGTTGACTCAAGAGCAATTCAGCTCGATACTCAACCAAGAGCTTACTATGTGGACTTGATCCATAGCCTGCAGCAAATTCAAAAGCTTCAAGCTCACCCAAGACTCCAGTCAGCAGGAACTGAGTCCTCCAACAGTGATGAAGATGATGAAGGTGACTCCACAGAACCGCTTGCCAAGAGGAGAAAAACTGATCATAAGAAGGACTAGTGGCTGATCAAGTTCAACTGATTAGAAAGCCCTAAGTTTACTTCTTATAATTCAGTTTGTTATTATTCATTTTGATTTATAAAAAGATTATCTTTTTATTTTCAAATAAATGTCGATCTTAGCATTTATTTTGAATATTTTAACCGTTGCAAAATGATGACACGTCTCAAGTCATTAAATGCCAACGACCAAAATAAAAGAGGTCAGAGGCGAGTACCATTCCAATCATTAGATTTATGAGCTAGCCCAAACACTCATAAAAAGCCCTCTCTTATAAGCCTTTTAGAAATACTCCTCCTAAGCTCTCAAAAACTCTCTCTCTTTCTCTCAAAGCTCCTGAAATTCCTCAAAAAATTCAGCCAACTCCAAAAATGGCTGAATTATCCAAATCTTTAAATTCCTTCAAAGAGCAACTTCTGAGAGACAAATTTCTAGTTAGGAAGAAATTTCAGTTGATTCTAAACGAATCAAACAACCCAACCCTTCTGTCAAATCTTCACAAAACAGGAATTCTTCACTACCTGGAAACACCACCAAAGTTCTTCAGACAAAATTTGGTGAGTAAGTTTTTGCTTTAAGCAAAATTGTCTGTAGATAGAAAGACAGTGTCATCAGTGACTCAAGGACGGCTACTCCAAATCACTGAAAGAACAATTGCAGAAGTCATCCAACTTCCACAAAAAGGTTCATCTGTTCAAGAACTAAAAGAATCTGCAGAATCATACTGGAGAAAATGGAAAGCTTCCATCTGCAATAAGCAATTCAGTTTTACGACAGCTAAAACTGATCTGAAGCCTGAATATGGCGTTCTACTCGATATAACGAACAAGATGATGTTCGGGGCAACTGGAAGCCTGAGTCAACTTACTCAAGAGAGATACAAGGTTATGATTCACCTTGTTGAAGGACGACAAACAAACTGGGCAGAATTTGTCTTCCAACAATTCAAGCATCAAGTCGTCAAGGCCTCTGACTAAAAGAAATCGGGCAAATTTGAGTCCAAGGTAGGACTTGTTCTAAGAATGATTTAAGACCTGCTGAATCTTCCAAGTGACTGGATTCCCAAGAAGGGAACTGCCCATCTTCAGTCACTAAGAAAGAAACGAAGAGCCAAGGCAAAGACGAGCAACATTACTTTGAGCAATTCAACTGCCAACGCCGTTCATTCTCCAAAATCAAAGAATGGATCATCAGTTGATTTCCAGGTTTGCTCTGATCCAGATGAGCTTATTCCATTCATTGGAATCCCTCATCCAAACTATGGAGTGGACTACTTCAGAAGCACATGTCCTCCTCTCTAGCTGACTGAAGAAAATATTCGCACTTTCTATAGTGGTGAATATGCAGTCAAAAGTGCACAAAAGGAAGTGACTAATCTCCTTTTCACACACTTTGCTTTTGTTGTACAACGTGACCAAAAGTTGTTCAAACAACTCCACCGGTATTTCTATTGCTATAACTGGAGACATTATATGTCCATCCAGTCTCATTTTCTGCTAACTGCCTTTCATGTCATGAGCTACTGGCAACGTGAAGAAACTTGGAGCATTAAATGAATAGGTTCGTCAAATCCATTTCCTCCAACCATTGTGCAAGTTCAGCATATCATGAATCACCGGCTTGTTAACAAAATTCCAGCAACCGCCTTGTTAGCTGAATTCAAAACCAGCATCATACCTCAAGGAGCTGTGATTGCAAATCAATCAGTCGACCGCCCAACTGGCTCGCTCTGCCGAAAACTGAACTTTGATAGTTTATCAAGTCAGTCAGCTGAGCCATCACGACGAACTATAACTGCCACAAAGATGATAGAACCACATCTATCACATACTAAAGTTGTGGCTCCTCAGAAGAATCCAAGGCATGATGATGAAAGAGATAGTGATGATGATGATACTGCCACATCACCAAGTCTCCTATCCAAGAGCTATGTCACTCCCCTACTTACATCCAGCTCAAAAGGCGTGTAACTGACTATGAACATTGATCAGTTCAGACCGTCGCCAAAGGGAATTTCACAATCTCTCAATCAAAGGATGAAAAACTCATCAGTTGCCATTCAGCAACTTCACCAAGCTAGAAAGACAGCAAGGCCCGAACTGCCAAAGAACAAAATTGGATCTGCATCGACGATAAAGCGATCAAACTGCTTGAAAGAAGGCAGTGCAGCTAATCCAGTTCGGCCCTGGAAAAAGAAGAAACTGACTCAAGAAGGCCAAGCAACTGACCAAACGAACTGATCAATTCAGTTCAGTTAGAGCCTCAAAGTCAGCTCATCAGCGGTAACTGAAAACGATATGAAACTGATCATCCAACTGCTGAATCATCAAACCAATCAGTTGGACAGTATCCTAACTGACTCAGGATAAAAATGAAACCCTCATTTCAAATGGTGAATGTCAAATTGCTTGTCAGCAAGCTGAAGAAAGATAAAACTCGCAATCTAGAGCTTCTTCACGCACGTCTAGGCCCAGAGAAATTCCAAAGAATCTTTCGGCTATTGGAGGAAACGGGGTTGTTGCCATTCTTGACGATTATGCCAGTCAAGAATCTACCCACCCATGTTGCGGAGTTCTACCACAATGCAATCATCTCCGCTAACAACATCATCTCTACTGTTCAGAACAAAGTAATAACGGTGACGAAAGACACTATGATGTCTACACTCCTCCTCCCCGGTGAAGGCCAAGACGTACTGGATTTGGAAACTCTGAGTAAATATGCACTATGGAGCCTTTGGAAACATCCACACATGTATCACCACGACTGCTCACACAAGCTAAAGAAAATCCTGTCTAGTGAGATCATCCAACTCCTGGATATCGTCGGTCACATCCTGCATGGAAACTTGGAGACAGTCCAGTTCTCCAACCTCAAAGCTCATCTAACGGCCGCTCTATTCCTCGGTTGCAAAGCCGACTGGGCTTCCTTCATTCTTGCTCAACTGCGAGCAAATGTTGACCGAGCAGAATATGATCCGACAACTAGCTCGTTCAGAGAGAATGTTGGGTTTATGGGTCGTATAAGCCACGTCATTCTAAGTCAATTTGACGAGGTGATTCCAACAGAAGAGCTAATCGGATGAAGGGATATGCTCCCGACCATCTACTGTTATCCGATCCCAAAGAGCTCGCACCAACCAGGAACTTCCGACTCAAGTCGTGGAAAGAGACCGTTGGTAGCAACTGTCAGCTCCTCAGATGAAAGGCAGCTGCGGATTGAGAATGAGCCCCTCTCAAGACTGAGTGATCAGTCTACAATACCCGTCAGCTCACAACTTCTCACCTCAGTCCATCGCGACTTAATTGAGGATGAGTTTGAGCAAGTTCTCGACCATCAGCTACAGAGCTGTTTCGGTCTAATTGAGGGAAACAATCCCTCCTTATTCGAACAATTGAGAAGGTACCTCCAGTATCATATCTGGAGATTTCAACTTGATGAGGCCATCATATTCCACCTCATCAGCACTCGTGGATCCCTCTTCTGGATCAACGAAGGACACTGGAGTAGAAATTGGATGAACCATCCACTTTGCTCGCCGCCAACGCTCTCAGAAATAATGGATTCCATGATCAAATGAATCCAGCTCAGCGTACCAGCTGACGCTCCTCTTTCTAATAATGAGCCAGCCAACTCCTCCTGCATCCCATTTCTTGAAGATCTACCAATGGCATCAACGGATGAGATCTTCACCAACCTAGCTTCCATGGACGTCAAAGAGCAAGATCTTCCTCTCACCACTGATCGTCGTCAGTTCATGACGACTGAAGAAGCTTATGCATGGTTCTCCTCGCCCATGCCCATTCCTTCAGTTCCCTCAATTTATGATGACAACTTGGCAACTGCCTTCACCTTCTTGCCAAATCTATCAATGCCATCATACGATCCACACCAGTTTACCCTTTTGGATGATGCCAAAAAAGGGGAAGATGAAAGGTATGATGATGAAAATGATGAAAACTTAACTTTTTGGGAGCAGATCCAAAGAGAAGTACATCCTAAGGGGGAAGCTCAGCTACAGAGGGAAGCTTGCAGAACACATAGAGTTCAAGAAAAAGGAGAATCAAGCAGGAAGAGAAGAAACAGCTAAGGAAGTGAAGTAGTAGTCCTATCTACTATCAAGAGATGATATGATATGCTTTGATTTATGCTTTGTGCTCTGATACATGCTTTAATACTTCAGATATCATGCTTATGCATGAAAGCATGCTCTAATAGTTCAAAATGAGAGCATGTTTAAAATGAAAGCATGCTCTAATACCTGAATTTATGCTCTAACTTGCTCTAATATCAAGCATTGTGCTCTACTCTAATACCTGGATTTCAGCTCTAACTTGTTCTGATATCAAGTTTTGTCTATAAGCAAACTACAGCACGTCTATCAGACGAACATTTGCAGTTTTTCCATCATCATTGACAAGGTTTTGACATCATCAAAAAGGGGGACATTGTTAGGAAAAACTATCAAAGAACTCCTAGATAAGGTTTTGATGAGATGTCAAAACTATTCCTGAAAAACTGACCAAAATCCAAGCTGTAGATCTGAGCTGACCAATCCAGAGCCTCAAGAAGGAACTCAACTGAAGCTAGAGTCAACCCAACTGGAGCATGGTCAACCAGCTGGAAGGATACACAAACCAGTCAGAACTCAATTCAACTGACGGTTTGAAGAAATGAACCAATCGAAACAAACTGACAGCTAAGTCAGCTGAGCTGAGAGAAAAATCGACAAGACTGAAGAAACTAATAAGAGATCAGTTTAAACATAAGACTGGAAGTATCCAGCTGATGGCCAAACTTAACTTCAACCAAACTGAAGTTAACAGACGAATCAATCAAAGGCCAAAACTGAACTCAGCCAACTTGTGATCAGTCAAGCTGACAAGAAAGCTCAAGAAAGAACAGTTAAACTGACAAGCTAGCCAATAGCTTGTGATCACTCAAGCTGACAAGAAAGCTCAAGAAAGAATAGTCGAACTGACAAAATCATTCAACAACTTGAGATCAGTCGAACTGGAGGAAGAAGCTCAGAACGGCCAACTGGAGCAGTAGCCGAACTAAGCAGACAAGCTCAGAACTGCCAACTGGAACTCAAACTTGCTAAACTAGAGCTTAGAACTGCCAGCCAGAGAGTCCTGGAGTTGATAGCTCAAAATGAAGATCTTGGAATAAATGCTTCAACAGAGATCCTGGAATTAAATATCCAATAGAGCTCATATTAATAATCCAGCCAGAGCAACCTTCTCAGTTCCAGCAATACACCGATCAACTACCCAGCTCAATTGAAGGAGCACATCAGTTGATATCCCCTATTCAAGACTAACCTCTTGAAGATCGAAAGAAATCTAAAACCTTGTAAAGACGTCAATAGCACCTACCTCCCTAGCGACCAATTAGGGACTGCAAGTGTGAGTCGTCGACCCGTTGAGGTAGCAAGCAGTTACCAGGTTCAGCCAACTGTCCTTCATTGTGTAATTTGTAAAGAAACTCAAGTTATATAGTGGAGTTGCCCTTCTGCGGAAGGAAGAGAGGACGTAGAAGCTTGAGACTTCGAACCTCTATAAATCATATGTGTGTTGTGCTATTTTGATTACTTGCATATCTTTAAACTGTACACAAGCTCACACAATCTGCACTCAAGTTGTCCAAAGTGCTCAACCAAATTGTGCATATATAAGTTACTAAGCGAGTCAAGGGCCCTTATCATTCCGCATTTGAAGTAAAGTTTTTAATCAGTTTATTCACCCTCCCTCTAAACTGATATCAACTCATCCAGGACCAACAATAAGTCTGTTGCCTTGTTGGTGCAGAGAGCCGTTTGAGAGATTCAAAATCTTTAGTGATAAAGTCGGGATTGACTCTCTGCTGACAGTCTTTCAGTTGCTTATTTGTTTAATATACTTCAGTTCAGGAACTCTCAGTCTAGGAGTCTTCATACTTTAGTTGCGAGACTCTTCAGTTCGGTCTTCTTATGAACTTATTTGATAGTTTATCTTCAGTTCAGTCAAGTTCCATGATGAACTTGGACTCTTCAGTTTAGTCTTTTTGCAAAATTGTTTGATGGCTTATCTTTGGTTCAGTCAATTTCCAGGATGAACCTTGACTCTTCAGTTTAGTTTTCTTGTGAACTTTGAATTATATTGGTTTTTCGACACTTCATCAAATCCTTTTTTTCATTTTTGACATCTCATCAAAACCTTTTTCTTCATTATTTTGCCTAACAATTTGTCCCTTTTTGATGATGTCAAAACCATTAAGTTTAATGGTGGAAAATTGATGAAATTGAACTTTTTGATTAATTGAAGCTTTTTATATAAGAAGGGATTTTCCAGAGAGTTACAATTAGGAACTGAAAGAAGACTCTAATTTAGTCAAGTTCTTCTCCTCTTGCTTGACTCACCTTCCCCCTAAAATTGATAGTGTCATTTTTCTTTGTTCCTCCCGAAAAGGTTTGTGGCTGGATAGATAGGGCTGAGTATGGAGCCGGAATGCTCAAGTCATGGTGAATGTTGTGGCAAGAGCATTCGTGTATGTGGGTAAGGTCATAACTGAAGGTTGAGGAGGGGAGAGTCATTCGAGGTCTGCTGAGAAGGGCAGTTGATCATCCAGATCTGGGAGAGGAGAGAAGACGTGACGGGGAAGTCCATGTAGGGTAAATAGCTCATCATCTGAGGGGATATAGTTTGTGTCCCCAACAGATTGGATTATTGAAGAAGTCGTTGAAACAGCAGTCAGAGCAGGGGCTTCTGGTGGAATGTCCTCTTAGACTCTTAGGATCATGCTCGACTCTAAGCGGCTTCCCTAAGCCAATAAGTTGAGCCCCTTGATTGGACAAGATGAAGCATAACAACTTCATCTACTTGGAATCTCCAGAGGTGCCATTGGAGAAACCGTCTAAGTTGTAGAAATAGATGAGGGCTGATCTCTTCAAGAAGCCCAAACTGATCCCTTAACTCTGCTCGAGACTTTGTTGAAAAGCATTTTTGATGTAGTCAATGGGGTATGGGTTGAACTGAAATGGAGGAGTACTGAATTGAGTGGGCGGTACATTGAACTGAGTAGGAGAGTTGAGGTGAATGGATGGCTGAGTGACTGAGATAGCAAGAGAGTCAGTTTCAACCACTTGTCTTTTTCCACGAGCTTTCTCAGTTCACCGCCTTTTAGAGGAAGAAGAGCTTGTCGCTCACTCATGCAGCTTGTACACCATAGGTAGCCAATCTCTTCTGGATATTGGCTCTCTAAGGTGAGGTTGTAGACCCAATTGTACTTCAAGAATGCGACTCATTCTTAGAGCAAACCCGACCAGCTTGGTGAACATACCAGTTTTCAGGTCAATTCTAGCGCGGATGACTTGCTCCTGGAGCTGATGGAAGAAGTAAGAAGCCTAGTCAACCTTGCAGCTAGGGCTGTAAATGAGCCAAGCTATTCGTGAGATACTCGGAGACCGACTCGAAAAAAACTCGCAAATGTGACTCGGCTTGTAAATGAGTCGAGCTCGAGCTCGCTAAATGAGCTCGAGCTTTTTATTAAGTCGAGCTCGAGCTTAGGGGTGCTCAGCTCGAGAAGCTCGCGAGCTTACTCAGCTAGTGAAGCTCGTGAGTAGTTAATCGAGCTGTCTCGTGAGTAGTTAATCGAGCTGTCTCGCGAGTAGTTAATCGAGCTGTCTCACGAGTAGTTAATCGAGTAGTCTCACGAGTAGTTAATCGAGATGTCTCTTGAGTAGTTAATCAAGCGGTCTCGCGAGTAGTTAATCAAGTTGCCTCACGAGTAGTTAATCGAGCAGTCTCGTGAGTAGTTCTCACGAGTAGTTACTTGAGTTAGTTCATGATACAACTTTCAAACTATATTCAATTTGAAACTCGAAATATATATATATTTATTTTTTCTAATGTTTTTAAAATAAAAATTATTTTTGTTAAGCTGTCTCGTGAGTAGTTAATCGAGCTGTCTCGCGAGTAGTTAATCGAGCTGTCTCACGAGTAGTTAATCGAGTAGTCTCACGAGTAGTTAATCGAGTAGTCTCACGAGTAGTTAATCGAGATGTCTCTTGAGTAGTTAATCAAGCGGTCTCGCGAGTAGTTAATCAAGTTGCCTCACGAGTAGTTAATCGAGCAGTCTCGTGAGTAGTTCTCACGAGTAGTTACTTGAGTTAGTTCATGATACAACTTTCAAACTATATTCAATTTGAAACTCGAAATATATATATATTTATTTTTTCTAATGTTTTTAAAATAAAAATTATTTTTGTTAAAATTTCCAGTTAATAATAAAATGGAATCAATGGTAATATTCATTAATGGTATTAGATTTAAAACTATGAAATGAAATAATATTTCAATTCATTGAAAATATGATATGTGTGCATCGATCAAGGTGGATTAAATAATAAATATAAAATAAAATAATAGTTTTATTTAATACTATATTATCAAAAAAAATATTAATATTAATCAAATATTATAAAAATAACACTTTACATGAAATATTAATTGAAATTAATAATTTTTAATTGATATTAACAAAATCAATTAGTTGATCAAAGTCAATATAAGTTAGTAACAACTAACAATACTATCGAAATCAATAGTAATATATCATATATAAATTATAAATAGTAATTTATATATTTATATTACTCTATTTTATATATCCGAGAATCGAGATAATAGAATTATTATATCTTCTTAAGTAATAATGAAAAAAATAAAATAACAAAAATCAAGATTAATATTGACAAATTAATATTCTTCATTCTTCAATCTATTAAGAAATAAATATAAAATAAAATTATATTTTTAACTAATATAATGGAAACAGTGACTAATATTAACAGAAAATTATACTTAACTGATAATTTAATCTAATATTAAAAATAATGACTAATACTAACAAAAAATATATTTTACCTGAAATATTAATTGAAATTAATAATTGTCATCTCTCAATTAATATTTTCAAAGTCAAAATTTCAAATTAAGGAGTAATAATAACACTTTTATAAACAAAAGTCAAAATTATTGAATATATCCTACATCCTATATCATATATACATAGTAATTACTAATTAGTAATTAGGAATTTAGCATAGTAGTATTATTCTATCATATATTCGAGATAATATTAACACTAACATTATATATATAATCCATCTTAGCTAGATTTCAAATTATATCTTAAATAATAATGAAAAAAAAAAAGAAATAATAAAATCAAGACTAATATTGACAAATTAATATTCCTCATTCAATAAAGTTAGAAATATAAATAAACAAAAATGATAATTTTGTCTAATATACTCAAAATAATGACTAATGCTAACAAAAAAAATATATGACGTATGTTGAACTTTGTTTGAAATAAACCAAAATTATAATTTTGTCTAATATAATCATATTCGACTTTGTCACATATGTTGAACTTTGTTTGAAATATTTTAGGAATTTTGTTATTATGCGGGGTTATTATTGTCGATTTTTTTTAGTTCCAGATAAACGAGTCGAGTATAATTTCGAATCGGACTCGAATATAACATAAACGAGTCGAGCTCAAGTTGGACTCGAATATATCATTAACGAGCCAAACTCAAGTCGAGTAATCGAGCTCGAGTCGAGTGTTCAAGCTCAAACTCGAGTCGAGTATCAAGCTCGAGCTCGAGTTAGGCTTGAATAACAGTTAAACGAGCCAAGCTCGAGTCGAGCTCGAATACAAATTTTTCTTCTCGAGCCGAGCTCGAGCTCAGTGATACTCGACTCGACTCGGCTCGTTTACAGCCCTACTTGCAGCCATAGAAGATGGCACCTAGTAGTGGCCTTGGATTGAGACAGGCTTAATTATTCGATGTTCCCGTGCATAATGTGAACGACGATGTCGAGCATTTGTGCATACTCGACTTTAAGGTTTTGCTTTACGCTATGGGTGAAGTCATCGTTGTCAATGTTTAGGAGTTTCCATTCCATCCAGCATGTATCACGGTGAGGCAGATTGAGTGCTTCGACTTACGGTCCTTGGGTTGGTAGTTGGAATAAGTTGGCGATGAAATCGCGGGTGATGATCACCGGTTGGCCTTGAACTATTGAGACGATTGTGTCAACAAGGTTTTCGACGTTGACGTAAAATTCGGCGACAAGGGCTGGCCAATACTTGAACGACTGTGCTTCGAAGAAGGGAATAAGGCCAGTTGCTTCGACTGCGTGCTTAATGTGAATTCCAACTTCGTGGGGAACGAACGAAAGGATTGCAGATATGTGCAAGAATTTATCCTTCTTTAGCCACTTGAGAAGAAGTCCCAGGTTGAGGTCGTTAAATCTTGGGCGAGCCATTTCTGTGAAAGAGAAAGGTATGAGATGTGAGTTTAGAAAATGTGGAGAAGATGATGTTTGCAGAAAAAGAGTGATGTGAATTTAGTTGAGTGGGCTTCATTTAAGGAGTTCTGCATGCATGGATATCGAGAGTACAAATTTTGCTACATTAATGAATAATTTGAATTACAAAATTGAATGAATATTTATTATTTAATTAAATAATGTATAGTTTATTATTATATTAAATTATATATGAATCTTGAGACATTCTCATTTATATATCTAAAGATATATATTATTTGTATATTATATTTAATATATATTGATATATGGATCGTAAAAAAATAGTATTAAATAAAAATCTAAATATATTATAGAAATATAAATCAAAATCACGATATATATCGTAATGTCAAAATCAAAATACATTCTCCCACATCCATATCGTAATTGTAGCGACCCGAACCCAAAGGTCCAGATGCTACTGAAAAACACACAACCAAAAGAAATGATGATAAAATTTTTACAATTCAAAATAAATAATTTTCTCGGGTCATAAAAAGTTGGGCAACATTTTGTTTAAATATTCAAATATCCACGCTCACAAGCGTTTACCATTCAAACCTGTAAGACCAAGTCTAGTCAAAATTCAGTATTCAACATTTTAAATATGCCGAAAGACCACAACATTCACAAATGTCCATAAAATAGTCAAATGTTCATGATCATAAAACGGAAGCATACAAATTCATGGGTATTGACCACAAAACTACACATAATCAATAAATAGAAATTATAAAAATGGTCAATGACATAGAAAGTCTCAATTGGTCCACGTCAGCCGCCAGCCGTCATCAGGTACCTGAAAATATTTAGAGAAATAGATGGGCTGAGTGTCAGAAAACACTCAATGGGATTTTAAATTTCTGAAATATACTTGATCATTCAATAAATAGTTTGTATATTAAACATATTGACTATAATGTCCATAAAAAGTATCTGATCATTAACATACGGAAGATTAACTAAATATGGTTCCCTATCATAATAATTTCACCGAACTGACATATTTGTACTGTAGTACCATAATTGCACCATTGTGACATACCGCACCGAAGTGCTCATACCGCACCGAAATGCTATATCATACCGCACCGGAGTGCTCATACCGCACCGTAGTGCTCATATCATACCTCACCGAAGTACTACATACCGCACCGAAGTGATATATACTGCACCAAGTGCTCATACCGGAAACCATAGAGTTTAGCAACTTCTGATAAGTCATAAAAAGAATATTTTGAACTTTGAAGCATGCTTTTATACAAACATACTTTCCTCGTAAACATAACGCGATTTTGAAACATAAAACCACGTGTTAATTTGAAATCATTGAGTCATAAGAGTAATCTGAAGCATGCTTAAACTTAAACATATGTAATCATAAATAGATCACGTTTTTGAAACATAAGTCACTGTCGACTAGAAATTATAGAGGCATAAAAGTACTTTGAAGCGTGCTTTATCATAAATATATATATATATATATATATATATATATATATTATGATAAATAGAATATGT
Organism: Perilla frutescens; assembly: GCA_026008535.1. Lineage (NCBI taxonomy): Eukaryota > Viridiplantae > Streptophyta > Magnoliopsida > Lamiales > Lamiaceae > Perilla > Perilla frutescens. Next base: position 33,141,571 of record BRKX01000009.1, read on the forward strand.
TTTTGAAACATAACTCACATGTTGAAGAGATATCACCCGCCTTATAACTATAATAGCTAAAACTTTGATCATAATATGCCCGTTCTAAGTCTATCGTCATGGATAGGATTTATTATAAGGTCATATCGTAATAGAGCACTAGAGTGTTGATCATATGTCACAGCATAAGGAAGGTCAAGCGCCCGGGTTTCTAAATTGACAATCGAAATGACGATACTAGAGGGTCGAGCAATAATCTTAGCTTATAATCTATTAAAATATATCACAACCTAGAGTGCATCATCTAGGTCTCATTTCTCCATCAATTAGTACCATACCATCATTGCTTATAAGGGTTACTACATCTATCTCATACAGTATCATATACACTACAAAAAAAACGCGATTTTACGACGGATTAACGACGGAATAAAATCCGTCGCTAGATTAACGACAAATTAACGACGGATTGTGAATGAGACGTTTAACGACGGATTAACGACGGATTTTTCCGTCTTTAACGTAACGACGAAAAAAATCCGTCGTTAAAAATTGAATTTAATATTTTTAATTTTATTTTTTTTAATATAACGACGGACTAACGACGGATTTTTCCGTCGCTACGTTAAAGACGGAAAAACCCTCGGCTTTTTTTTTAACGACGGAAACATTCCGTCGTTAATTTTAATAATTTTTATTTTTCACAATCGAATTCGGCAATACGTTAGTGACGGATAAATTCCGTCGTTAACATTTTTCCGTCGTTAAATTTGTCGTTAAAATGATTTTACGACGAGTGATTTAACGACGGATTGGATCCGTCATTAATCCGTCGTTAAATTGATTTAACGACGGATTTTAGATGTTTAACAACGGAAAAATCCGTCGCTAAAACGCGATTTTTTTGTAGTGATATCGACACAATGATTTCATATTGTAACATCAATTTCAATAATAATCTATAAGTATGATTATCTAAATCTCATAGCAATTCATATCCAAAAAGCATTCCATAGATGATTCCATAGATTAACGTTCTATTTACACATAGACGAGTATAGAATTACCCACCTCATTTACAATTTTGGAGAAGAGCCTCGACTTAGGGTTTATACCTCTGATTCTTCGAGCTCAACTCGTCCTACACAAAGTCAATTAATGACTCATTAACCCTATCAAAATTCTAGAGCCCAAAATATAAAGGGATCTATCCCTTTGTTGGCTACGACATCAACACGGAAAACTTGACTTTAGAGACTTCTACTCGATTCGATACATAAAGGAAATTTAACGATGCAATTTATTTTTGGATCCAATAATCGGATTAAAGTCGATTCATAACAACCCCATTTTTGAATTATTTGGGAAAAATAAAAACCTTATCTTAAATTTTTGCAATTTCGTTCAAACTTATATAAATTCTAAAAAAGAAACCTGTCTATTTTATTTAAATTCTAAAACAGTCCAAACACATTTCAAAACATTTAAACACCATTAATGATCCACTATTTTTAAAAAAATATATATATAACACCAAGACTTCGGTAATTCATTCATAAATCATAATCAAAAATTTCTTTATAAACCCATGAATCATCTTAATCATAATATAAACATGTAATCCACCAATATCACCAAGGTATATCTTGAAAATAAAAACTAACTAGACTTAAAATAAAATGTGATTTGAAATACACATATTCACGGTTAAACACAAATCATTTTCAAAATTCTTCCAAAATCAAACTTAAGCCCTCTTACATATCAATATCACCTCAACATTGATGAGAAATATATGAAGTCTACTTACAAATCTCAAATTCACATTTAAAGAGTCCATTTCAAAATTTTCAAATCACTTTGAATTCAAAACATTCATGCATAGTCGATCACACACACTTTGATTAAACACCAATTTATTAAAATTTAGGACTTGACATAACATTAATTCAAGATCATACAAATTGTGATTATACAATGTCAATATTCTTAAAATCGACTAAAAATCGACATAGATATTTCAAAACCCCAACTCACACACTTAAAACATTTCTCCTGTTTTCTCCTCTTGTACCAGTTTCAGTACATTGACCATATCTCCTCAACCGAAACTCCGAATCAAGTAATTCCAAGTTCTATATAACCCTAAGACATATATCTAAAATGTTTATCAAATAGACATTCCCAGATTTTGACAATAAAAGGGCTGAAAAGTCAAATTAAGTGGGAGCATGAAAACTATTCGGAAAAATGGAGCAGATTCTGATTTCCGGTGATTTGGCCAGTTTCCGGCCACCGGATGACAACGAGATGAAAGGTAGAACACATATCAACGTACGACATATCCGAAAATCAAGCGAAAAGGATAAGAAATGGACCCATACGACGACGACAAAGGTGGCAGATGAGGGTGAGCTTCATCTTGCTGCTGCGGCTGCGCTCCGGTGTCCGGCTGCTACTCCGGCGACCTGTTGCTGTTGCTCCGGTGCCGGTGGGAGGTCCGGCAACCTCCTGCCAGCTGCTTGCCACTCCTCTCTCAACCCTAGACTCTCTTCCTCTTGGCTCTCTAATCTATCTCTCTCTCACCTTTCTTTCTTTTCTTCTTAATTCTCTCTCTCTCCTCCTCTCTTTTCCTCCTCCTCGATTTGCTTCATCTTCTCTCTCTCTTCTTTCCCCTTTTTTCCTTTTTTCTTCTCTCTCGATCTCATCTCATTTTCCCCCCTTTCTTCTTTTTTTTTTCTTTTCTTTTCCTCGTTTTCCTCTCTCTCTCTCTCATATGAATATATATATATATATATATATATATATAATGGGGATGGGGATAGGGATGGGGAAAAATCACACACACACACACACACACACACAAGTTATACCTATTGGGCTTTTATTTTTGGACCTCTTATATAAAATAAATTGTGCTAACAATAAATAGATTCTTATTAGAATAAAATGAGATTAACATTAATTTTGAAATGGGCCGAGTAATTGGGCCAAACTCGGATTTCGATAAAAATTATCGTATAATGTTTGTTCATTCTCGTTCAATAATAAATGGGCCGAAAATAAATATATTTGTAGATGGGCTCAAAGTCCCATACTTGTCTAGTTTTAAAATAAAATGACTTGCTATAAAAATTGGGCCCTAAATAAAAATATTGGGCTCGAATTTAGTTTTGGGGCGTTTATAGTAATGTCAAAATTTATAAGATATTCGCGATATATCACGATATTTTCATTCTTGCTTATAACAGTAAAAAAAAAATCACCCCGTGTCTAACACAAGGAAATGGTTCGGCGGTCAGTTGGGTGACAAGTCCATGTAGACATATACTTTAGTTAGACTGTCTCACCGTGAGATGCATTAATATTGATTCTTTTTAATTGTTTTAATTTTTTTTTCAAACTCTATGTATTTAATCCTAATTAGGGTTTATTCATCCTAATTAGTTAGGGTTATAATTTAATAAATCTCAATTAGAGTTTTTATTGCATGTCAATTAGGATTTATTAGATCCAAATTAGATTTTATTATATCTAATTAGAGTTTATTAATCACAATTAAGGTTTATTATATATCAATTAATTAGGATTTGTTACATAACAATTATTTTTTATAATTTAATTTCATGAAGAGCTTGCACATGAATAAAACGCGAATGTTTTGTATTTTTCTAGTATATTTCTTCATCTAAACACGTTCATGCGATATCTAATTAGATGAAAGATCGTGACAATACCTTTAATTTGATATTTTTTTTTTTATTTAAAGCGGATTAAAAACAATAAAGTTATAATCGTTTGAAATGTTGAGAATATTTTTTTCGTGGGCTCGGATCGTGTTTCAGGCGAACTGGCCCCGTCTGACCAAATGGAATGGTGCGGCCGTCTGATAAGAGACTAGCTTAAATATGCATGGTTTTTGTATTATTTTGTCACGCCTCTACACCACCACAAAGAAGAACCATTAACTATGATTAGTATAAACATAATAAAGCTATAAAAGCGCGTAATAATTTATCTGGCTCGTTATTATTATTATCATTATTATTATATATCATCATCATTATATATTTTATCTTACACATTTAAAATATTTTCATAGAAGCTAGTGGGTAGTTAGCTAGGATCTTAAGATATTATCACCGACTACTCATAGGAAACACCTTCATCATTAAACAAAATTACCTACTCATACCTGACCTGCCAAGTGTGGTTTACCTCTCCTATGTGGTTTGCAAGTTATTACATCACTAGGTGTAGGTTTGTCACACCTGATCTGCCAAGTGTGGTTTATCCAGAAACGGAATTTACCCAGTGCGTACTTCGATAGCGACTGCGGATTACCCTCGTCACAAAAGAATAAAAAAAAATTACCTAGTCATATTATTGTACTCACGTGCGAAAGCGCACAAAATTTGCTAGTACACCAAAACTCCTATACATCACACCAGATCACCTATTGCATTTCATATTACATTTCCTGTTCCAAGTCTTTATTTTTTTTTTTGTTTTTTTTAATATATTATGATTTAATTTAATTTAATTTTTTTATTTAGGGTTCATCTATCCCCAATTAGGGTATATTAATATTTTTTTAAAAAAAATAAAAAATAAAATCTAGTTATGCAACACCAGGTGGAATAGGAATTGCAACAAATGATCTGATCCGTCACTTCCGGCCCATACATCTATCAGACAGGTTTGGGTCAACACGGGTCAACCCGCGTTGACCCACAAAACAAAACTGATAAAAATTAGTATTAATCTTTACACTAAAAAGTATCATTTAAAGTTAAAAAAGTATCACTAATATTATTAAAAAGCAACTGATGTGCTGCTTATCTTATATGAGTTTATGCAGTTCACATTGTGATTTTTTCCATTCTAATTAATGTTTAAAGATTAGGGGGGGAGGGGGTTAGGCTTTTTAGGGTTCATGGGTTTTAGGGTTTATAGTTTTTTAGGGATTTTTAGTATTTTTTAGGGGTTTTTGTTGTGTTTTTTTTTTTGGGGTTCATATTTTTTTTAGGTTTATTAATCTCAATTACGGGTAAAATTTATTTCAAAAAATATTAAATTTGTTCACTTTTATTTTAGGGTTCATTAATTCTATTTAGAGTATATATTTATTTGAAAATTATGTTTTTTTTTTTCAATTACCATTTATATTTATTTTGAAAAATTAAATTAATTGTGAAGTGCAATGCACGAGCCCACATGTTAGCGTTGGGCGAGTGTATTGCGCGAGTCGCCGAATTAAAACATTCACTTTAATTTTAGGATCCATTAAATTAATTTTAGGATATATATATTTATATTTATTTTTAAAAAATTAAATTAATTCATTTCAATTTTTGGGGTTCATTAATTGTATTTTAGAGTATACAATTTTGGGGAAAAAATAAAAAAACAAAAACAGAAAAATCGAAAAAAAAAAAATGGCACGTGTACCCTACGCGTCGAGCATGGGTGCGCGTGGAGTCCACACGCCTAAAATGGGAAATCTTTTCTTGGTCAATTGGGCTTATTGGGGCTAGGCATACATCTTGTGCACAAGAGAATGCTCCTTGCTAGTAACTTAAAAGTTTCAAATAAACCATGATAATTCAGAATACAATTATAATATTTAAAATGATAATGAGTCTTTCTAGCGAGTCAAAAATTGATCCCTTTAGCAATAAAGATAACCACACATTTTTCTAGCATAGGAAACTCTCGTGTATATACACTCCAGAAGAATCCCTTCTCGGCGGGTGTAGTCCCTTTCACTCTTTGCTAGAACATAGTGCTGTTATCTTTAAAAACCGAACTAATATTACGCTAGACTATTTCATCCAATTAATATTGTTAAATAAAAACATAAAAATATATCAAGATAAAAACGTACCATTCTTTTCTTCCATCTGTCTGCAAATGCCTACTAAACTTTTAGGTAGAGATAAACTGGCAAATTATGTGAGTATTTGTATAATTATCAAGAAATAATTATCTATAGGGTTATATGAGACCATTTTACGAATAAAATCTCTATATGAGTTAAGATTGGTCAAAAATATGAATTCAAATACAACCAAATATTATAAAACAGTAAATATATACGTCATTGGATATGGGTTTTGGATTCCGGATTTTTATTCATAAGTTGATCTCACATAAGTTTTCGTTTTGTTTGTAAGGTTATAATAATCTTACATGTTTTTCTTTAAATTAGAGAAAAGGAGAGCGATAAACTTCAAAATTGAGACGTGTCTTTTTTATACATATATCTTCATGAGTGTCTTTTACACATATGTCTTCACGAATGTCTCCGAGGACAATAAGATATATTTAACTAAGCCTGAGCTAGCCTAATGAAAACCCACTACTAAAAGGCAAAATATTTTTAGAAGAACATCATAAAAGGTAAATATTTCTCACGAAGATGATAGGATAGATAAACATTTAAACTCTAGAATATTGCCTGGAATGACATAAGCCAAAAGAGGTAAGAAGCATTTCTTTGCAAAGTGAAGTTGTGGTCCAATAGCTACACAAGCTAGCTAGTGGTGGGTTTTGAGTACTTCATTGAGAGAGAGAGAGAGAGAGAGAGAGATTTCGGGCATTTGCGCGGGTCGCTATGCATATCAATTCCGTGAAAACTTGAAATCCTCAAATGATTTTTGAAGGTTCTTCCAACTAGGCAAGGTGTGGAAGGAATCAAAATAACTAAGTTATTTATAAGGGAGATAAAATAATAATCAAAATTTCCTAGTGGCTCACGAACTTCACGCGTACAACACACTTTCAAGTTTTCAGACTTTCCACAAATAATCAAATTTTGTGGTTGTACATATAAACAAATTAAGGATTATTTTACGACTATACAAGTTGGCAAACGGCAAGTCAATGTTGACATTTCAATCAATAACTGGTTTTATGTGCACTAAATGCATATCAGACGATCAACGCGGAATCAATACTTTGATCAACATAAGTTAAAATTAATAGCAATCGTAATATTAAAAAGTATCAGTTAAAAACCCAAAAGTATCACCTGTGTCATTAAAATATATCGGCCAGAAAAAAATCATCAAAATCAGTATTGATATTAATTATAACATTAAAAAGTATCACTCAAAATTCAAAAAATATCATCTATATCACTAAAAAGCATTACCTGTTTTGAGGGTTTTTTTGGCGAGTTGACCGGATCAACGCGTTGACTTTCTGATGTGCACCTAGTGTACAAGGGAAAAGACGTTCAAAATAAAACCTCCAATTTGTCACCATGATCGTTGTATATAAGATAACATCTGAGTTTAATATTATTATTGTTGTTGTTCTTGTTGACATTCGTTTCATCTATAATAACAGTATCCTTATATATCGATTTATCATATATCAATTAAGTGAAATATATAATATGAACACTGCACATGCATTATGATAGTATTGCATATTTTGAGCGTTGTGTGTTTGTGGACATGATCCCTTTGACCTATTATTTTATCGATTTAAAACCCGAAATTAAGATAGCTTATATCAATCAATTCAAGGGTGGGTCATACAACAGAAGATCTATGAAGTCGATAACGTGAAGAATGGAGGATTTTTAGATTTTATATCTATATCTTCTCAACGGTATTTTTCCGATTGCAAGGTAATCGGTAATCTCAGTTTTCCGCTGTGCATGAGATTTATATTCATTTTTAGCATGCAATGGGATGTGGGATTATTTTGATCAAAATATTTTATTCAATCATCACACATCCAAAGAATCCTCAGTTCCATCAATTGGTATCAGAGCGAGGTTATGGCTCTATGTGGTGATCAAATTCTCATGTGTATTTTTCAAAAATTTACTGCAATAGCCCGGTCCTAAGAATTAGGACAGGAATGTTATGTGGAAAAATAGAAAGGAAAAAGGTAGCTTAATTGAAAATCCAGGGAATGTTTCTAGAATCGAACTAAGTTAGCGCCTCAAAAAATTTGGCAACATACTTTATAACTGGAAGGAATCCACGTTTTTCAACGAATCAAAAGAGTCAAATGGTTCAATCAAGTCAAAGGGATGCCTATTCATAGGCTAATTAGAATTTGAACAGAATCCAATAACTAACAAATAGGAATTCGGTCTTTAAATAATCAAGACCTCTTCATAGGTCACAACAGGTAAGACCCATCAATAGGACAGAGGCAAATAAATCATACTGTCCCATTCATAGGACGAAAGCAAGAAAATAACTTAAGATTTGCTATAGGTCAATTGAAAATAAGCAGAATCAACATGCTTATAAAGCCTCTTCATAGGTGAAAAATAAATTAACAATTGTTCACAATCAGAGTAGCGAAATCTTATGAAAACTGAAAGCAACAAAATACCAAAATTCATCAGAGTAGCAAGAAACATAGTGGAAATAATGGTATTATTTCATAACCTTAGCAGCCAACCCACTCCACAGCCACCATCCACTTCTCCAACTCAACCTGAAAAATATTTGAAAAAGAGAGCGTGAGTACTAATGCACTCAGTGGGGTTTTATGAGAAAGCTCTGTAAAACTTTAGAAATATCCATTATTGACTAGCAGCATATGAGAAGCAAATCACAAAAGCCCTTCTCATATCTGCAAAATCTTTTACTTCCTCTGGGTCCATCCTGGCTCAAACCTAATGTCTACTGCACCCTGAGGCATGTCTTAGGATAAGAGAGGGGTTACCTCAAATATCCCACTGAATATGCGACGGGGGTTACCTAGCAGTCAATCCCTGGTGATCAAAAGATCACAACCTGGTAACCCGAAGGTTACAATCAATAAATATGAGTATGCGAGGGGATTACCCAACAGTGACTCTCTTTAACTCATCAATGTTTCACCTTTAGTGACTCGAAGCTCACAACATGATAATGTATTAAAACTGTTCCTTGAGCTCAAAATCTTTGATTCTCATGATTCAATTCTCAACACCAAAACCTCAATATTGAATTCTCAAACTTCAATCCTCTATGTTTAATCCTGTTAGCATAGATCATAATCTAGAATGAATCATCTAGGTCGTATTCCTCAAATAATACTATAGCCTTAATGCCTACAAGGGATACTATAATCAACCTACAAGGTATCATTCATCTAAATAACTTTCATCATGAATAATGTCAATACCAAAATTTACTTATGATCATGATCATCTATACCTCAAATCCTTCAACTATATGATAACACATCGTATCAAATTATATCATCCAATATCAACTCAAGATGAAGTATGTTTGCAAAAAGGGACAAGAACAAGTTGACCTCTAGTTTTATATTTTTATTAGGAGATAGAGTTGTAACCGTAAAGGTTATATGACTCAGTAACTTTCTAATGAGCTTAAGAAGTAGTACCTGATTTGCATAAAGTGTTTGGTATAATTTATTGTGCAAACACTTGTCTAGTTGCAGATTCCAAGGACTACGAGTTCATAAGTCAAGTAAACATATGAAAAATACCGCATTATATGAGCAATCATATATATAGAGGTTTTTCTAATTACCAAGATTGCATTTGTGGACTTCCTAGTTAAAATCCTCATAAAATGAATGGATTGCATATACATATTATTTTGATTATTGAGGTAGTGGGAGCTGAATGTATGGTAAGACAGGGTAAGGCTTCAAGTATGATTGTCCATTCAATTTCCTCATAGAATAAAATTAAGGTGAATATGCTAATTATGAAAAAATAAGCGAGCAAAATCACTTTGAATTGACAAATTCATTAATTATTAGTTATTCATTTGTTGATTTTAGTTTCGTTGATTTGAAGAACTTGGGAATGGATACGTGTTAGTAGCTAGGATATTTTCTATGTGTTAGTAGTTTGGATGATTTGATAATGATTTTTGTTATTAATTGATTATTTTGAATCATTGGTTTTGTTTTAACGGGATGAGTGTCAGTTTTGTATACTGAAAAGACATGTCTTTGTATATTTTTATGATGATATGATGATATGAATTGAAAGCTGTTTGCATTTAGATTATGTTATATAATTATTCTATACAATGTTCCATATACTTATATTGTATATGATATGGTGTGGGAAGTCACACAGTAAGATCATATCATTAGAACCTTATATTGTATTAAAGAGCTCACGGCTTACATGGTATTGAACACACCATCGGTACACCATAGAATAATCTGACAAGTTAGTTTATCTTGACTAACTGATTATTCTAGTACACTTATTAGTATATTGAGGAGGATCACGATAGGATACTATTCTCTGTCTCTGACCCAGTTAGTGAGAGAATAAAGATCCACAGAGTTCGGGTTCTGAACTCATGTGATATTGGCGATCATATGTGTATGTTATTTATTACTTTGATTTATCAATGGGTGAGATCTTTTCGTAGATCAATAAACTCGATATCTTGGATAATAACAGTGTATGCATGATGTGTCGAGCAGTATGCATGAGCACCGTGTCCTGGTACGCTAGGTTGATGATGTTCTCTTGAGGAAACACAAGTTCATGTTGAAATCCTGCATGTGGAATTTATTCCGTACATGAGTAAAGCTTGTGTGGTACTACTCAAGGTTTTAGATGTCAGTTAATTATAGCTGTCAGAAGCTGACATAATTAATTAATGAACATTGTACCTTACATACGGAAAATGGCTGAACTAAAGGAGATAGCATATTCGCAAATATGTATTAAATTGGTAGGTCAGTTTTACTTTTTTAGTGGAATAAAAGTAAAATTTAATTTATTTAATTATATCCCAAGTTTATTGGATACTGAATATTAAATAAATTAGTGGGTCAATTTAATATTTTTCTAGATCCCTGTTGTACCCCAATTGACTGTTAGTGGACTGGATATAGAACTTGAGATAGAGGCTCAAACCCAGTAGGGTTTGGAGATGGATTTTCGCCCACCTCCTATTTAAATATAGGAGGGGGGGACGAAAATTTATGCATAAGAAATCAGCCCCTCTTTGTCTCTCAAGAGATCCATAGTTTTCACAACTCTATCAGTAGAATACAGCTCACTCTGTATCTGATACTCAGTCCGGGAATACAACAGAAGATCTCAGAGTAGAATACTGTGTTGGTCGATCCAGTAGAGATAGGGGATGCCAGTTTCACATTCATTCAACATCAAGATTAGATCTGTAATATTGTCCTCAGACCGTCTGACAAATGTAAGTAATTCGAATCTATGTATTCCGCTTTGTTAGATTCGTTTTGCATGGTTTTGTGCTAGACATTAATAAACATGCATGTGACATAAAAATTATGATTTGCATGAACATGGATTAATGAACATCCAATTAGATCATGCCGTTTTTTAATTCAAAAAAACACCAACAATGAGGACCCACTGGATCTCTCTTTATAATTCGTCATTTTTATTTTAATGGGATGGGGATCTCTCTTTATAATTCATTAGTTTTGTTTTAATTGGATGAGAGCCCTTTGATCCCTCTTTATAAATTGGGCAACTTTGTTGGTATTGATTAATTACTTATTAGTTGAAAATAGATTAATTAACATAAAGTTGAGAACTTGGGACTAGGATTTTCACATAGGTACTGTCAAAATTTTGAAAATTTTATTTAATTTTTTTTATCAATTATTGATTAAATTGTTGGTGTTATTGGTTTCGATTAATTACTTATTGGTTAAATAACTTATCCAATAATTAACGTGAATATGTTTATTTAGTTTGTTTGTTAATCAGATAGAAGTAATGCATCCTAATTTACAAAGAGCTGACGTCTAGGGTAAATTAGATATGGAGTTTTCATCTTGGTTTGTCAAATATATGAGTAAATACATTTCAATGCACATATGTACGACTCAATGCGTGAATGCGTCTTTAATCATTTTATCTGATTTTCTAATTTTGATAAACACAAGGTCCTACTAATAATGTAGAGAACAAATACATACGAGACTCTCAAAGGGCCACTATATAGTATCTAATATATCATGAATATTATGTGAATGGTTATAAATTTCATACCATGAATCATGGAACACGTAGGACTATAATGAACAGTGGAGTATGTGTAAAAGGTACCAATTATGGTACGAATGAGAATGATTATTACGGTCGGCTTGAAGAAGTGTTTAAACTTGAGTATACCAGTCTACCAATTAAAAAGCCAGTATTGTTCAAATGTGCTTGGTTTGATACAACAACAATAGAGACAACGGTTCATCCGAACTACAAATTAGTTTTAATAAATCATAAGTATAGATATAATAAGTATCAATTGTTTGTCTTCACAAAATAAGCAATTCAAGTGTATTACTGTTCCAATCTAAGTTTATCTCGAGCAAAACGTGATTAGTGGGCAATTTGTAAAATTAAAGCTAAGTCTAATGTTGAAGTCCCACAAGAAAGATCAATCTTGAATGTGATCCCAACTTTTCAAGAGGATGAATTACATAATGATCGCCCTCCGCTCATAGAGATCCATGATTTTGTCTCAGTTCATCCAAATAAGGGTGATATAGAGAAGAAGAAGAAGAAGAAGAAGAAGAAGAAGAAGAAGAAGAAGAAGAAGAAGAAGAAGAAGAAGAAGAAGAAGAGATCTTCACTGATGCAAACAGTGATAGTGATAGTATAGTCGATGATGTTGATGATTAGTTGTGCATTACGTGAGCCCTTATTTGTTACACTATTTTTTACATTACATTAATTGTAATTCAACTAATATTTTTGAATAGATGCATATACCTAGGGGTGGACTGTTTCACTAGAGGGGTAGTGCCAGTAGATCTGGCACTAGAGGTGGTGGTAGTGGATCATTGTCTTCGTCCGGAGGCATTAATGCCTCCATTGACCTACACATAATTGAGTAACTGTCATTTAACGAGTCAGCAATGGTAGCATGGCGTGATGGTCTCACCACGGTGACTGTATAAGTGCCGGTACGTTTAGTAATATTATTTTATAATTAATTATATTTAATTATAAAAATTTGGATAATTTATTATGTTTTGTTATTTGTAGGACGTTGATGTCATCTCACGATGTATCAACAACCATGACTCAGATATTCAGGAAGTACATAGATCTAGCTGGCATTAGTTGGAAATCGGTGCCTGTTGCTATGAAGGAGTAGTGTTTTGAGGATTTTATGGTATAATTTATTATTCAATTTGAGTACTTAGTTAAAAAAAATTAGTTGAATTACTAATGTGTCGTGTTTTTCTTATGCTGAAAGTGTTCACATGGAGCCTCATTTGGATGACATGGTACGTCTATATGGTTTTCGAAGGCGGTTTAGTGATACAGAGATATGATTCACACCCTTAAGAAGAATAGGAATAAGAAGAGGCCGTTATTCGTACCTGAAGATGTGTGGCGTGTCTGGATGGCCTTCTGGGAAACTAAGGAGTCGATGAAGAAGTCTCGCATATGTTTAGAGAACAGGAGGTCTGAGCCTGGGACCAAAGACGAGCATGATCATACATAAGGGAGGGTCCAGATCTGCTAGTTGTACACCACGCAAATGACTTGGTAATTTATTTTATATATAATTTTTAATTTATGCAATTCATTTAATGTATTTAACCGTTTTCCCTTATACTAATTGATCAGTCGCAAGCTCAGGGACTCGCAAACGAGCAGGTTGGGTGGGATATTTTTTTAAAACTCCACCGTGATAAGATGGAGTATTCACTAATAAGAAGAGCGAGTGCCAAATGGAGTCTTTACTGATAAGAAGAGTGAGTGCCTTGCTGTAAGTATTTAATTTATAAATAATATTCAGTATAACAAATATTGTATATTTATTTAATTAATTCATGTTAACTTAATGTTATGTTTATGAGGAGGTCTAATGACGGGCTACAGTGTTGAGCCAGCACTAATGAGGTGCATGTGGTGGATATGACCGCCCTCTATTTAGACGCACTTGGAGGCATGAATAAGAAGAAGCGCATCTTCTGCTCTAGGTCTCGGTCACACCTATACAGCGGCGACAGCAACAACACTATTCATGCTGGAGGCACCTCGCAGCATGTGTTTACGGAGGATACATTCACTCAGTGCGTTGATGAGATATGGACCTAGATCCGGGATGACGTGAGGTCCGAAATCAGGGATGAGATCTAGTAGATGCACTAGGATGGAGGCCCAGATGAAGGCCCAGTGGGCCTAGATGTATACTCGGTTCGGCCATCCCACACCCCCACCGGCCTCTGATTCTTGATTGATTTGTATTTGAATATTATTTGATTTATTACTATTATTTGTGAATTTGTAATTGAATACTAAGAATTTTTATTATTAGTATTTTATTTATATTATTCTATTTTCAATTATTCATAATATTAAAATGTGAATTATTTAAAAAAAAACTAGCGACGGACTATAACTCTGTTCGGTATTTATTTTCACCTAAACTGCAAGTGTACAGCGAGGCTTATAGGATAGCGGTGAACATACAGGGATTTAATAATTAAACTGCTAGTTATTCAATTTAACCTCTCGCAGTTATCTAGACTACAAAACATGATTGGATTGAACTAAATAAAAACTGACAATAATAAATAAACAAATTTACCACGGCAGAAATTAACACAGATAAATCAAACAGTGAATAAAAGACGTATTCTAGGATTGCTTAATCATCAACTAATACATTCATTTAATCCTTTCATTCTTATGCCTATATTGGGACTTAAATTGTGCTAGAGCAACCACTAATTCATCCTAAACCTTCTCTCGAAGTGCCTAGGTTGTAGATTACAAAACTAGTACTAACGTCTCCGTTCAATACCTAGCATGCAACTCCTAAAGGCTTCTAGGGTCTATTGCTCTCTCAATTAATCTCAACTCTCTCGAATGTTATTGATTAACAAGTTACTTATTCCAGATCACATGTTAAAACTCCTCTCTCGATTTATGAATTAACACATCAAATTGTACTATTTATTGATCAGGTAAATAATACAGATAAAAACGAGAATAAGCAAAACACAATAAAATAATAAGCATAAGAAATTAATAGATTAAACGAACTTCATAGTTTGAATCATAAACAACCCTAGAATACTAGGGTTTTAGCTATCCATGTCAAAATAAATAACTAAAACCATCCACAAAGAAAACATGAACAATCCTTAGAACAGAGAAAATAAAACCCGGAATAATTAATTTGTCTCTAATCTTGAAAGATCTTGAATCTTTTGGTCTTGTTCTTCGCGTCTATTTTTCTCTACAGCAAACCTCTGGTGGCAACTTTGGGGTAGGTGGAATTGTGTGTATTTTCGTCCAAGGAAACCCTTATATACCAAGTAAAGAAAAGCCCAAAAATAGGTCAAAAATCGGACAGGCCCACTGCATTCGCGACCTCGCTCACGACCTAGTCACCCGCGACTCGGGTCGCGAGTCCACGTGGCATGACGTGGCGCTGACGTGGCAGAAAATTCACGACCAACCTCAAAATTCGCGACCAGGTTACGAATAAAACAAAGGAGAACCTTGCCTCTGTCGCGACCGTGCAGAAAAATGGGAAGAAGGAGATTCACGACCAGATTCGCGACCGCCTGGGTCGCGAGTTCGGTCGCGGTTATTTTTCAGTATCAGCAGCCTCTCACTGTTTTGCTTCGTTCTCACTCGTGTCTTATCCGATTGACCCGATTCTTTTTGTAACGCGTTCCTAACTTGATTTCCTATCTTTCTAGGGTCTTTCCAAACTCATTTGAAGTCCACACAAAAATGGCATTAATTCCCTTCACAATGAACAAACACGTGACATTGCACAAAACATAGGAAACTATGCAAAACTCAACACTTCATGCATGTAATGCCCATCAAATACCACTCAAATGTATCTCAAAATACATGTAAAATATGATGTTATCAACTCTACCAAACTTAAAACATTTTTTGTCCCCAAACAAAGAACAAAACCAAACTTAGAATTCAAACAATACATAACTCCACAATTTATAATCTAGCATCTACAACCTCAAAAATCTAATCGGGAAAAGACACGAACAAGTACAACACTCAAATCATGAACACATGCAATAGATTTCAACGAGCAGAATTCAAGCCAATGATCCTCACCGATGTGTGTTTCGCTCAAACACTCAAAGTGTGATAAAATAAGGGTAAGCACTCATCGAAACATTGAACTATACACTTGATCTACCATAGGCTTGCATGCAATCTCAACTCTCCACTGACAAATAAATGTGTTCAAAGTTAGGATCAAATAGGACTTTCGTAAGGTTGTAATGTAGGCTTGGGTTAAGGCTAGGAATATTTGGATAAAGTGACTCAACAATTCCAACACAATCCACCACTTTTACTTTCTACTCCCAATTAATTATCACATCATGCACAAGTTGGAATTTTTCCAACTTCCTCCTACACCACCTTAAGTCATCCATATTTTTTCTTTCAATTCATGGACCTTTGGTCTCTTTTTTTTTTATTTCTTTTCATTGGTACTTTTCACATTTTTTTCTTTTTAGTGCTCTTTTCAATTTTTTTCCTTTTCAACACTCACATAGCACTTTTTTTTTGCACCAACAAAAACCACCAATTATCACTATTTTTTTTATCCCAACTCCAAAATTCCTACCCTTCTTCCTATTTCTCCACAAGAATCAACAAAATAATCCCAAATAGGCTCTCAAAGAAAAGGCATTTAGGCACAAAAGGGCTCGCAAATGAATATAATGAATTTAGGATAGTGTATGGGATAAATGGCTAAAGAAAAAATGGCCTATTATCATATCCTAATTTCAAGCACAACAACTCAATCTCAAACAAGACGACATGTAAGTTCTAGAGAAACAAGTGCATAGACAACCAACACACGAGAACAAAAATTAAGACAATAGTCTTATAGGCTCAAAATCTCACAGCTCAACATTGGCCAAAATAAAGCTCGAAAATCTCCAAAACACATGTTCAGTCAAATCATGCTATACATGCTCAAATCATCCCCAATCAAATATCTTAATTATAAGTACTAAACCATAAACTATAAAGCATATATCATCAAAATCCCAAGTAAAATACAAGACCAAAAATTAAAAAATTTTCAACTTTTCTGGAAAAACAAAAAAAAACGAAACAAGTAAAGCAAGCAGGTAAAAACACAATAAAGGTCTAGACACTACAAGCATACATCCCCCAAACTTATTCAAATCCACAAGATGGAATAAGTTTGCAAAAATGCATGTAGGTGTCGTCGACCACTTACAACGATCACATGGATGTCCATTCAGGTTCAACGTCCTCCCCCAAACTTGTCGACAGACAAGTTGATCAAATTGCTATCCCCCAAAGTATAGCATCCATCCGGTCTTTACCTGCATAACTCGGAAAAAGAAGTGAAAAACATAAATAAGAAAAAAAAATACATTAGGTTGCCTCCCAACAAGCGCTGCATTTAACGTCGACAGCCAGACAAATTCAGGAACTCAAGTTCCCACAAGCGGAGAAACGGGTATCCCCCATTCTCTTCCCCGAGCATCCATCTCCATGCCTCTACCATCAAACAGAAACTGAATGTGTTCATCTTCAAACCGGAGAGTCAGAATCCCAGTGTCCAAATCGATATTGGCCCGCCCGGTGGGCAAAAAATGGGCGTCCCAAAATGAGAGGGACGCTTTTATCTTCCTCCATGTCCAACACCACAAAGTCCACTGGGAATATGAAATCATGCACCTTGATTAATACATCCTCCAAAATTCCCTCAGGATATACCACAGATCGGTCGGCCATCTGCAAACACATGGTCATGGGCTTGAGTTGCCCACAGTTCAGCTTCTTGAAAAATGACAGCGGCATCAAATTGATGCTCGCCCCCAAATCGCACAGTGCTCGACCACCTATCTTTTCTCCAATGGTGATGGGAAGTGTGAAACTTCCTGAATCCTTCATCTTAGCTGGGAGCTTCCTTTGGAAAATGGAGCTGCAGTTCTCTGGGATATGCACCATCTCGAACTTCTCTATCTTCTTCTTCTTGGACACAGCATCTTTGAGGAACTTGGCATACTTGGGCATATGCTGTAGCGCCTCCACCAAAGGAATGTTGATTTGCACTTTCTTGAAATACTCCAGTAATCGAGAGAACTGTGCATCAACCTTATGTTTCGGGGTTTGCTGTGGGTACGGGATGGTCACTGTGGGAAGCACTGTAGGAACCGTCGGAGGACTCTTTATGGTAGAATTTGGCTTGTCAGAAGCCATCTTGGGAGGAACAGCTGCAGCGGAAACAATAGGTGCAGGAACCTCAGTATACAGATGGATTGCATTACACTGTTCCTTGGGATTCACTGTGGTGTTGCTAGGGAATTGTCCCGGTTGGTGCTGATTCCCTACAACTGTAGCCAGCTGACCTAGTTGCTTCTCGAACATCTTCATTTGCACACTCATAGCACCCACAGTATTCTCCAACTTCTCCACTCTAGCTTGCGACTCCCCCATGAATTTATCGGTCTTCCCCATGAACGCCATCAACAGATCATCCATGTTTGGCTTCTTTTCCTCATTGATCACTCCATGCGTTACAGAGAAGCCAGGAGGGGGTTGCACTGCGTTTTTGGGGTTACCATAAGAAAGGTTGGATCGATTACTTTGATAGAATTGATTTCCACCTCGGTAATTGTTTCCATCATAGCCCCATCGCTGATTGATATAGCTCACATCTTCCACAACTTGATTCATGGGAGGATTCGCAGTCTGCTGAGACATGGCGTCAAATCTACTATTGATAGTAGCATTCAACGTGGACAGCTGAGCCGCCAATTTGGAAATCGGATCACTATCATCAACTGCTGCAGCTCTCTTCAATATCCTCACTGGTCGATCCCTAGTCCACTGATAGTTGTTGGTGGCCATGTCTTCAATTATAGTCACAACTTGATCGTGGCCTTTGTTCAGCAGTGAGCCACCCGCAGAGGCATCCAGAAGCCTCTTCACCTCCATGTCGCATCCATTGTAGAAGATGCAGACTTGATGATCCACCCCAAATCCATGATTGGGGCACTTCCTTAGCAACTCTCGAAACCGCTCCCAAGCTTCATATAAATTCTCATCTTCATACTGGCGAAACTGAGTAATCTCGCCTTTGAGCTTAAGAGTCAGACCGGGAGGGAAGAATTTATGCAGAAACTTGTGTGCCGAGCACTCCCAGCTATCTACCGTACTGAGGTCCAAGGAATGATACCAATCCTTGGCAGCATCTCTCAGTGAGAATGAGAACAGGCGAAGCCGTATAGCATCATCTGACACCCCGTTCATCTTGATTGTACTGCAGACCTCCAGGAATTATTGCAAGTGGGCATTCGGATTCTCAGTCTTGAGCCCTCCATACTGATGTTGCTGCACCATGCCCATCAATCCCGACTTCAGTTCAAAGTTGTTGGCATTAATGCCTGGACCGGGAACTTGTCCATGGTTGAGCACCGATGTGAACATCTAATTAATCGGTACCGGCTCTGCTTCCCTTGCGGCTTCTTGCTCTTGAAATTGCCGCTGCATTTCCTCTAGCTGCTATTGCATACGGCGCATCTGATCAGCTGTAACAGGAGCTATTGGTTGTTGCTCTACCATTGCTTTCCTTCTTCTTACGTTTTTGTGGCGGAGGGTGGCTTCAATCTCAGGATCCAAAGTTTGAAGTGGTTCCCCCTGAGATCGTGTACGCATACACAACCTAATCACAAGAAAAAGAAGATTATAATATTAAAACGAAAAGGCTTAATTGCCAAAAAATGCACCACCTTTCAACAAATTTGCAAATTAGACATCACTTTTCAAACGTTTCAATAAAGACACGACCTTTCATTTTGTAGCAAAATAGACACCATCTTTCTTTTCCGGTCACCAGTAAAATGACGTGGCTTTATTTATTTCCTACGTGGACTATGATTGCTACGTGTACATGCCATGTCAATATTTATTTTTTAGTTAATTGCCAAAAAGTGCACCACCTTTCAACGAATTTGCAAATTAGACACTACTTTTCAAAACGTTTCAATAATGACATAACCTTTCATTTTGTAGCAAAATAGACACCCCTAATTTATCACGAGATGTGGCTGCATTTGAGGGTATTGACATGCTGATGTACAAAAAGCTCATGACAAATTAAATTCCATCAAGTCAAATTACAATAGATTTTACGCAAGATCGAATTAATTGGAGACACTCAGAATTGCTCTTGAATTAGAAGAGAAGGAGACATTCTGAATGTCTCCAATTAAGGGTGTTTCTATTTGCACCACTAAATTATATAAGTCAAAAATAAATAATTATAAAATTACATAAATATCCTTATTAAATAAAAATATAATAAAATCAATAAATAAAATTAAATAAAATATTAAAAAGAAAAAAAACATCTCTCCCCCCCTGCGTTTCCTCCCGCTACCGACAGTTCGGTATCTCAGGCCTCATGGCCGCCTCCGGAGACGGTGCTGCTGCGCGGCGGAGAGCAGGGCCGCCAGTGGCGGTAGCAGCAAGGTTGGTGCATCCACCTCCCTCCCTAGCAGTGGTGTCGACGATTTCGAGAGGAGTGGCAGTGGAGGCGGCGGCGGAAACCAGTGGCCGAGGTTGAGTGGCGGCGGTAGAAAACAGTGGCGGTAGCAGCGAGGTTGGCGGCATCCACCTCTCATTTTCTTCTAATTCAAGCAATTTTGAATGTCTCCAATTAATTCGATCTTGCGTAAAATCTATTGAATTTGACTTATGAAATTTAATTTGTCATGGGCTTTTTATACATCAGCATGCCAATACCCTTAATTGCAGCCACGTCTCGTGATAAGTTAGGGGTGTCTATTTTGCTACAAAATAAACGGTTGTGTCATTTTTGAAACGTTTTGAAAAGAGGTGTCTAATTTGCAAATTCGTTGAAAGGTGGGGCATTTTTTGGCAATTAACTAAAAACTAAATATTGACGTGGCAAGTACACGTAAGAATCATAGTCCACGTAGGAAATAAATAAAGCCACATCATTTCACCGGTGGCCGGAAAAGAAAGGGGGTGTCTATTTTGCTACAAAATGAAAGGTCGTGTCTTTATTGAAACGTTTGAAAAGTGGTGTCTAATTTGCAAATTTGTTAAAAGGTGGTGCATTTTTTGGCAATTAACCCAAACGAAAATAAACTAAAAAAATGTCTAGATTAACACAAGAAATTAAATATAAATAATAGCAAATAAAAAAAATTAAATCCCCGGCAACGGCGCCAAAAACTTGTTCGGTATTTATTTTCACCTAAACTGCAAGTGTACAGCGAGGCTTATAGGATAGCGGTGAACAAGATCGTATCCACAGGGATTTAATAATTAAACTGCTAGTTATTCAATTTAACCTCTCGCAGTTATCTAGACTACAAAACATGATTGGATTGAACTAAATAAAAACTGACAATAATAAATAAACTAAATTACCACGGCAGAAATTAACACAGATAAATCAAATAGTGAATAAAAGACGTATTCTAGGATTGCTTAATCATCAACTAATCCATTCATTTAATCATTTCATTCTTATGCCTATATTGGGACTTAAATTGTGCTAGAGCAACCACTAATTCATCCTAAACCTTCTCTCGAAGTGCCTAGGTTGTAGATTACAAAACTAGTACTAACGTCTCTGTTCAATACCTAGCATGCAACTCCTAAAGGCTCCTAGGGTCTATTGCTCTCTCAATTAATCTCAACTCTCTCGAATGTTATTGATTAACAAGTTACTTATTCCAGATCACATGTTAAAACTCCTCTCTCGATTTATGAATTAACACATCAAATTGTACTATTTATTGATCAGGTAAATAATACAGATAAAAATGAGAATAAGCAAAACACAATAAAATAATAAGCATAAGAAATCAATAGATTAAACGAACTTCATAGTTTGAATCATAAATAACCCTAGAATACTAGGGTTTTAGCTATCCATGTCAAAATAAATAACTAAAATCATCCACAAAGAAAACATGAACAATCCTTAGAACAGAGAAAATAAAACCCGGAAGAATTAATTTGTCTCTAATCTTGAAAGATCTTGAATCCTTTGATCTTGTTCTTCGCGTCTGTTTTTCTCTGCAGCAAACCTCTGGTGGCAACTTTGGGGTGGGTGGAATTGTGTGTATTTTCGTCCAAGAAAACCCTTATATACCAAGTAAAGAAAAGTCCAAAAATAGGTCAAAAATCGGACAGGCCCGCTGCATTCGCGACCTCGCTCGTGACCCAGTCACCCGCGACTCGGGTCGCGAGTCCACGTGGCATGACGTGGCGCTGACGTGGCAGAAAATTCGCGACCAACCTCAAACTTCGCGATCAGGTCGCGAATAAAACAAAAGAGAACCCTGCGTCTGTCGTGACCGTGCAGAAAAATGGGAAGAAGGAGATTCGCGACCGCCTGGGTCGCGAGTCCGGTCGCGGGTATTTTTCAGCATCGGCAGCCTCTCACTGTTTTACTTCGTTCTCACTCGTTTCTCATCCGATTGACCCGATTCTTTTTTGCAACGCGTTCCTAACTTGATTTCCTATCTTTCTAGGGTGTTTCCAAGCTCATTTGAAGTCCACACAAAAAATGGCATTAATTCCCTTCACAATGAACAAACACGTGACATTGCACAAAACATAGGAAACTATGCAAAACTCAACACTTCATGCATGCAATGCCCATAAAATACCACTTAAATGTACCTCAAAATACATGTAAAATATGATGTTATCAAATTCCATCGTCGAAACTAAATTTCTTGTGTTAGCGACGGACTATAATCCGTTGTTAACAAATTATGTGTGTTAACGACGGATTACATCCGTCGTTACTGACGAAGGATTCGACCCTCGAGTCTGTTGGTACAATATCGATTAACCGGTGATGACACGTTGACGATAGGTTAGACCGTCACTAATTCTACCAACATATTCGATTCTATCGTTAACCAAGTGTAATGACGAGCAAATCAATGACGGATCGAGTCCGCCGTTAATCCGTCACTAGACATGAATCGTGATGGAAATTCATGTTAAGCAACGAAATATTTCGTCGCTAGAACTTGCGTTTTTTGCAGTCTTGCTTTAGCAACAACAAAAATTTATGTAAAAGATTTCGGTTTTGGTTAGAAATTTAAGCATAATGTATTCATAGTTAATATTACACTTCATAAATATAACGATGCCAAAATTTTACTATCGACTGCCTATAGAAAATGGAAAGAGCACAAAAAGGTTGTAACCTACCTAGCTATATAGCTTGTCTAACTCAAAATTTTCAGCTATAGGATATAGCCTCCTATAGGTTTAGGTTAATCTTGGTCGATAATTCAACAAATTATCGATTGTGACATGCGATTAATTGTGGTATAGATACATACATATAAATGGGCTAGGCGCCCACAGTGTATGTACATATTTTATTACTCTTTTCCACTGGACTGGAGCATGAAGAATGATACTAGACTACTAGTGATCATAGGCCAACTACCAGCAGCAATATACATATATATATATATATGTAGAGATATATTGTGTGCTACCAATTATGATCAATCTAAGTTGGTTATCTACTCATCATTGCTCCAACTTGGAATGAAATTGGATTCTTTTAGTCCCTCCACTAATCATACATAATTGGAAACAACTAAATATTTTCAAATATATATATATATATATATATATATATATATATATATCTTCCCACCATTTATTCCTAATATTGATCACAGCCCCGTGAAATGCTACCACAATTTTAATTTTAATTTTTTTTTAAATTCCAATCTCTCATCAAATGGCCTAGGCAGCCAGCAACTTAAGTCAGTGCCTCTCCCAACTTGGGTGGAATTGAAAGAAATCATCATCAATATATATACAGAGGCAGCATGTTCTTCATCAAGATAGCAATATCCATCTCTTTGCTGCTGCAGCATTTTGTTACCATATTCTGCCATCAGTACTCTCTGGATACTGATACAGCTGCTCTACTCTCATTCAAGAGCTCTATAACATCCGATCCACGTTCAAGGCTCGGAGATTGGAACGAGGGCAACGGTGTCTGCAACTTCACGGGGGTGAAATGTGGCCTGAAGAATCGTCGTGTGGTGTACCTCAACCTCAACAGTTCCGGCCTTGTGGGAACTATTTCTCCTGTTCTATCAAATCTCACACAGCTGCATTACCTTCTCCTTGTCGAGAACCATTTCTATGGCACTATTCCTTCAGAGTTTTGCTCACTAAGGAACCTCATAGAGATAAAACTCAGCAGCAACAATCTACAAGGCCCCATCCCGGGTTCCTTTTCTTTACTCTCCCAACTTAAGCTGATCCTCCTCAATGATAACGACCTGAGTGGAACGATACCACCAGCTTTCTTCGCCAATTGCACACTTCTGAAAAACATAAACTTCTCACAGAATCGTCTCAATGGAAGTATCCCACCTGAAATCGGGAGCTGCCCTGGATTGTGGAGTGTCAGCTTGTACAGCAACCTACTAGTTGGTGAAATCCCTCCATCATTAGGCAATGCAACAGAGTTGCTAAATTTGGATGTCGAAAACAACACTATCACCGGTGAACTTCCTGCAGAGACATTCTCAAAGTTCCATGATCTATCCTATCTCCATTTATCAGATACTCACATGGTCAGCCATGACAATAACACGAATCTTGAACCGTTTTTTTCTGCTCTGGCTAACTGCAGTTGGCTGGAGGAGCTGGAATTGGCGGGTTTGGGGCTCGGAGGAACTCTTCCGAGCTCCATTGGAGAACTAACCACAAATCTCAGAACATTCCAACTACAAGAGAACAGGATACAAGGTTCCATTCCACCACAAGTTGGCAACATGTCTGGTTTAACATTACTCAACTTGTCATCCAACTTCCTCACTGAGATTTCTGCTGAAATCGGTAAGTTGTCTCGATTGGAACAGCTAGCCCTATCCTACAACTTCTTCTCTGAATTCCCAGTTGCATTAGGACAGTTATCTTTCTCTCTCGGTTCAATTGATCTGTCACACAACAATCTGTCTGGTCCAATTCCGGAAGAAATTGGAAACATATCTGTCTTAACCTATCTATTCCTCAACAACAACCTTCTTTCAGGGGAACTACCTCCTAGCATAGGGAGATGTACTCTCCTGCACAAGCTAGACCTGTCTTACAACAGATTGACAGGAAAAGTCCCTCCAGATATAACAGGACTGCGCGAGATGAGGCGTTTTCTCAACCTGTCACACAATCAGCTCGAAGGGATGTTGCCAATTGAGCTGAGTAAGCTGGAGAATGTTGAAGAGATTGATCTGTCGTGCAACAGATTCAACGGGACCATCTTCAGCCAGATCTCCAGCTGCTACGCGCTGAAGTTGGTGAATTTCTCGAACAATTCTATTCAAGGAGTTCTACCAGAGTCATTAGGTGATCTCAAAAGCATTGCAGTTATAGATTTCTCAGCTAATGAACTGTCTGGATCGATACCAGCAAGCTTAAACAAGATCAAGACGCTCACTTTCTTGAATCTTTCGAGTAACAATTTCAACGGAATGATTCCTACCGGCGGCATTTTTGATTTGCTTACTAATTCATCTTTCTTAGACAATCTGAAGCTGTGTGGCTCTATTGCAGGCATTCCAGCTTGCAAACACAAGCACTACTATTTTAGATCAAAAGTTTTCTTGATCATCTTCTGCATTATCATATTCATATCTGGATTCATCACAACAATCTGCTGTGTGATCGGATTCCAGAGATTGAGAGTGATCATTTCATGCAGACGATCAAGGAGGAAAGAGAGAAAACAACCGCCAGCAGAATTGACACAAAACTTCCCAAGAATAACATACAAAGAGCTACTCGATGCCACTGGAGGATTTGATGAGCAGAGGCTGGTAGGATCAGGCGGCTACGGCCACGTCTACAGAGGAAATCTGCCAGATGGAACACAAATAGCTGTCAAAGTTCTACAGCTGCAAGCAGGTAATTCCACCAAGAGTTTCAACAGAGAATGCCAGGTTTTGAAGAGGATTCGCCACCGGAATTTGATCAGAATCATCACAGCTTGCAGTCTCCCTGAGTTTAAGGCCCTCGTGTTGCCTTACATGGCGAATGGAAGCTTAGATGCACGCCTCTATCCACATGCGGAGAATGGCCTTAGGGCGGGGTCCTCGGATTTGAGCCTAATCCAAAGGGTGCACATTTGCAGTGATATTGCACAAGGGATGGCTTATCTGCACCATCACTCTCCTGTTAAGGTCATACACTGTGACCTCAAGCCAAGCAACGTGCTTCTCAATGACGACATGACAGCTTTAGTATCCGACTTTGGGATAGCAAAGCTGGTCATGACTGTTGAAGCAGCTGGCAATGGTGGGATGATTGAAAACATGGGGAACTCCACTGCAAATATGTTGTGTGGATCCATTGGTTACATTGCACCAGGTAATAACATAACATAGACATAATTAATCTTCATTTGTTACTAATGCATTTATATATATATTTTTAAACTCTTGATTTGATTGATTCTTGATTTAACGTGAAGAGTATGGTTTTGGGGCTAGTACGTCGACAAAGGGGGATGTGTACAGTTTCGGAGTTTTGGTTTTGGAGTTGGTGACAAGGAAGAGACCAACAGACGACATGTTCGTAGCAGCGGGACAAAGCCTGCACAAGTATGTCAAGAATCACTACATCGTGCGATTGGAGAATGTGGTGGACCATTCTCTGCTTCGAGCATTGAGGGATCAATCGCGTGAAGTTATGAGAATGTGGGAAGTTGCCATCGGAGAGCTGATTGAGTTGGGGCTACTCTGCACGCAAGAGTCGGCTTCTATGCGCCCCACAATGCTCGATTGTGCTGACGACTTGGATCGCCTCAAGAGCTACCTAAGTGGAGATACCACTGCCACATTCTCATCTTCACTAGGAATATCATCTTCAACATTTAGTGATTTTTATCAGCAATCCATTTAGCTCATATTATCTACTCTTTTCAAATGTAACAGCGTTATATTCTCCCATTCAAATCAAGTTAATTGTCTTAATTATTCATGCCTTTGGCTTAATTAAAATGCACTAACACTAACGACAAAGTATATCATGATACTAGATAATTTTAGATATTAGTTAATGATCCAAATGTAACTCTTTCTTCACACTAGTTGGTCAATACATTAATCAAATTTTGATTACAAACTGAATATATACAGTTAAGGAGAAAAGAAAAGCAACTCTATTTCGACTACAAATACCTTGCTAGATTCCTGCAGGAATGGTTAAACTAACTGGATAGTGTAGTCTATTATCAGACAAACTTTTCAAAGGAATATGTTTTGACATCTCATTTGATCGAAGAAAACCAATGTCTCCATTTCCTACCACTTGAGCTCCATTTTCTTCACCTAAATCATATACGAGTTCATCATCCGCATTCTTGGCATCTTCATCGGAAGAACTAGACAGCGAGTTATCCTCAGATCCATAGCTCAACTCATCTGCAAATGAGTCGCTACTAAACTCATCATCACCCCCAGAAACCAGAGCAACAGATTCAGTCTCACTAAACTCATCTTCATCATCATCAACCAAACCTTGAAGAAACGGATGATTCAACAGCATTTCACAAGTCAATCTAAACTTAGCATTCCTCACAAAACAACCCTTCAGAAACGCCCTCGCCTCCTTGGACACCTCATTCGGAATCTCAACCGCTTCATGCCCTGCACCAATCTTTCTAAGAATCTCAACAGCTCCCATCTCTTTCTTCCCACTCAATGCACATTTCCCAGTCAGCATCTCAAGCACAATGCACCCGACTGCCCAGACATCAGACGGCGCCTCCTGCACATGATCCACCACAGCCTCAGGCGACAAGTACATTGCAGTCCCCTCCCAACAGAGCCCCAATTTCCTCTTCTTGCTCTGCTTCACCCTCTTCGCCAGTCCTAAATCCCCGATTTTCGCTCTCAATCCGGTCACGCCCCCTCTTACCAGTAAAACATTATCAGGCTTCAAATCACAATGCACATATCCAAGCTCGTGAATATGCCTTAAACCTCTGAGAATAGACCTAGTATGCAATCTAGCCTCCGATTCCGGCATCCCATTTCCGCCCAATTTCTTGATCATATCGGCTAAGGTTCCACCGGCGGCATATTCCAGCAACAGATTAAACGCCATTACGCCATTGCCGCCGACTGTTATCTCATCGCCAAAACAGTTAATTATATAAGGGCTCCCCTCTATATTGCTGTAAACCTCCCTCTCCTTCTGAATCGAGCCCGAGCTCGAAACCTCGGCAGTTTTCACCGCCATCACCGGCGGCAGAAAGGTGTTTCTTGATGTGGGGTTTCGCAGAGTTGCGAGATAAACACGCCCAAAACTCCCTTTTCCGATCATTGACCCCCTAATCCATGCAATCCCATCTCCATATTTATTCACCGACTCTTCTTCTGCCTTTACAGCCATTGCCTCTCTTCACCAGCAATGCTGGTTTAAATTTACTTGAATTGGGGGCAAACTTGAATAACTAATGAATTCAAGGAAAAGGGGGAAGTAATTAATAAAGCTATTCTTTATTTAGCCTTTTATTTTTTTTTTTATACAAGGGTTGATAATCTCTTAATTCATCCCAGATAATGCGAAACTTAGTGAAATACCCATTAATATCCAGATTGCCCTGTCTCAATAACATCAACTGTTGTTTTAATTCAAAAATGCGAGGATCATTACCTTGAGAAAATCGATCATGAAGATCATCCCAAATCTCCTTAGCCGTGTCGAAATACAGCAAACTGCTTGAAATTTCTGAGCTAACGACTTTGCTTAGCCAAGTAACCACCATACTGTTGCATCGTTCCCATGCTCCAAAAAGAAGATCATTAGCATCAGGTTCAGCTATGGATCCATCAATAAATGGGACTTTGTTTCGTGCTTTCAAAGCAACGAGAACTGATCTGCTCCATTTATGATAATTGCAGCCAACCAACGGTTCTGAAACAAGAATCAAACCAGGTGTGTCACCACTCTGCAAAAAGAAGGGACTACTGGAATCATCCGGTTGTGTGACTTGTTGTTTGTTGTTGTTGCCTCGAGCCATGAAGAAACAGCAACGAAAAATGAAAGAGAGCGGAAGAGATTATGCTCTGGTACCATAAAAAGAAAAATAAAACTCCATTGGAAGAGTGAAAGCAGAGCTTGAGCTGAGATACAATAATTGTATGTTGATCGCAAAAAGTTATCTTCCACAATTTAGGTTTACAGCTATATATACAAGGGAGGAGCAATCCACTACCAATGGTGCACTGGATCACAAACTAAAGAACAAAAAAAAGCTAAAAACTAAAGTGCGATTCTAGATTAACTATTACAACTGCACAAATAAAAGGCTAAATAAAGAATAGCTTTATTAGTAATAGAGTGGATTTTGTGCTTGTATTTGGTTAGGGTTTACGATGATAGTAACAATAAACAAGTGTGTTCGTGTATGGAATTTGATAAAATTATGAAGAAAAAAAGAGTGGCGTTGTGGTGAAGGAAATAGAAAGGGAAATAAACAAAGAAATACAACGGGAATAACTGTCACGAGTAACTTGTTAGCGTAAGGGTTACGTTTGTCAAATACTCAAATTCTTGTCCAAATTAACACACACCCTCTCTCAATATTTTGGGAAAATCTATTTATAGTACTAAATTTAATCTTTGCACTATAAAATAAATTAATTTAAAATTACTTAAATATTCTTATTATATAAAATAAAAATTAATTAATAAATGAATTTAAAAAATTAAAAAGAAAAAAAAAAGATCAATCTTTCCAACTATTTCTTCTCCGGCGTGCATCCTTCCAACTGTTTCTTCTCCGGCATGTGACTTTTTCACAGTGAAAGCCTCCGCCATGAACGACAACCATCAGCGCCACCGCTAATTATACCACTGTTGGCTGGCCGGAGAAGATGGTAAAATCAAATCTTCAAATTAAATAAAAAAATCAAACTATTGGGAGAGCAGCTGCTGTAGCTGTGGGAAATTGTTGGAAAGAATCAAAGCGATGTCAAGCAGAAGAATGGAATCATCGAATTAGAGAAACCCATGTTTAACAATGCACCAACTGTGGGCATCTTTGCTTGTTTATGACATCAAACAGATTGAAGGCAGATCTTGGCCTGCTCAATTAGAGGTAAAACCATTTAATTATAGAAATCTTGTAAAATTCTATTGCTTTTTCATTGAATCTAATTTTTTTCTGAATTTTAAACTTGTTTGAATTTGTGGGATGCTAGTTGTTGATTTTGTTTCTTTTTCTTATCAAAAATTGGAACCTTCTTATTGGGATGTGAATTGGGTTGTTGTTATATGTTTATGAATGGGAAAGCAGCTGTTGTGGCTGCAGGTCATCGGAAGGGGTGGGAAATTATGCAGAAGGCGGCCGACATCAAGTTGGGGAAGAAGCATAAGCAAATATTTTTTTTTATTAAGTTAAATTATTATTATTTTAGTAACGGGTACATAAGTAATATACTGTGGTGCAAAGAGTAAAAAGTGAAATGCATGAAATGGGTGAAGTGCAAAGAATAATATTGGTAGTGCAACCAGAATCTCCCCAATATTTTTTAGGCCCGATATTTGTACTATATTATTTACTCTCATATAGGATTGTAAATGAGTCAAACTACTTGCGAGATACTTGGGTATCGACTCGAATAAAGCTCGCTCGAGACTAGCTCGTTTGTTAAACGAGTCGAGCTCGAGCCTACTAAACGAGCTCACCATTTTCTCAAGCTCAGCTCGTCAAACTAACTCGGCTCATGAGGTTCTTAAGCTTTTTATCAAGTTGTCTCATGTCTCGTGAGCCAGCTCGCAAGTAGTTAAACGAGTCTGACTTACGAGTACTTAAACAAGCCCAACTTGAGTCGGGCTTGCGAGCTGTCTCACGAGCCTGACTCGCGAGTACTTAAACGAGCCAAGTTTGAGCCGAGCTCACGAGCTATTCAATTTAGAACTCGAGACACATAATATTTTTATAATTTTTAAAATATTATTTATTTATATTGTAACTTTGTCAAATTAATACTTCTCATTAAAAATAAAACGAAATTATTCGTATCAACTTTTGAACTAATATTATTAAAGTTAAGAAATTAATGATCAAGAGTAACAATTATATACACAAACATACAAACTAATGAACTATATATATATATATATATAGTTATCTTATTTACAATTCTACATAGTATATTAGTATATATAATAAATAATAATATGAAATATGAAATGATATTATATTAATATTATCGAAATTAAGAAATTGGACGCTCAATAATAAATACTAAGTAATAAGAGAAATTAAGACTAATATATACAAAATAATATTTCAGAATTCATTAAATAATAAATATGAAATGAAATCAATAATATTAATTTAATATTATCGGAATTATGAAATATGATGTTTAACACAAAAGTAGATGAGTAATTAAAGAAATTAAAGAAAAAAGAGAATCAACGCTATATAGTATATAATATATAGATTATAGTCCATCTTAAATTATTAGTTAAAACGTATCAGAATATAAGTTATAAGTTAAAAATTATAAATCTATAATACGTGTAAAGTAATAAAGGTAAAAAGAAATTAAAAAAATATAACTAATATTGACAATTTGACAAAACAATACTCATCATTAACTATTAATACATGAAATGTAATCAATGATATTAAACTAATATTATTGAAAGTAACAAAATAATAAAGGAAAAAGAAAATTAACAAAAATTAAAATTAATCAAATGTTCAAGAGTAACAATATTCTTAGCACCAATGTTATATAGTTAATCTTAAACTCTGAGTCATATTTATTATCGTCCATAGACTAGTATTCTAGTATATAGTCAATATTAGATAAAATGTACAAAGCAATAAAAGAAAAAAAGAAAATTAACAAAAATTAAGATTAATATTGACAAAATAATCAATCTCAATTCATTAAATAAGAAATATGAAATGAAATAAATGATACTAGAAACATAATAATTTCTCAAAAATTTCTTATCAAAATTAATAAATCAAGTTCAAGAGTAACAATGATGAAGCCCAATAATGCATTGATGATTCAAACCCGGAGTTGGAATTGAAAGGTCCAATCACGAGATTATGAGCTAAGCAATTGCACGGCTATTTTCAATGTTATGTCCGAAAGAAGGTCAAAGATGGAATCAAGCTTAACCAAGTTAAATTGGTTAACTTGATCATAATTGAAGATTGATGCAAGAGAACAGTCGTTGCATGGTTCTAGAAGAGTTCGAATTTATCACTTGATAGAGTTCGAATTTATCCTATCTAGTTTAGATTTTTTTTACTTATTTTTGGTATTTAATTAATTAATATTTTAGATAACCTTAAATTAGTATTCTATTCAGAATAGGAAATCATATCCTAATTAGATTAGAATTCCTCATTCGATTCCAACATGTCTAGGGAATCGAATTATGCACCTATAAATAGATGTTCTATTTCATTATTCTGTAGACTAAGTTTGAATATTGATTAATAATATCACTTTGTCTCACCAACACAAAACTTATGTTCTTTATTTTTGAAAATTGTAGATTTTAAGTTTGGCAAATTTGAATTTGAAATCAAGGGAGTCGTTCTTGATCATAGAAGATCCAGGGTGACCTCACCATTTCGAGTATTTGCTTTAAGGTACGCGTTTTTATCCTCAAGGACCAAGGTTCGTATCGGGTAAGTTCTCACATCACAATTCTCTTTCTATCTATCCTATTTACTCCAACCCTGTTGGAGTTTTTTCGAATTAAACCACCGCAGGATCTATTTGGTTGTTCATTAATCCATGTTCATGCAAATCATAATTTTATGTAACATGCATGTTTATCACAGTCTAATGAAATATCATGTAAAACAGATTCGATTCTAATAAAGCGGAAGACATAGAAAAGGAATTTACTTACAAATCGACAGACGGTCTGTGGACAAGATTATAGATCTAATCTTGCTGTTGAATGAACAATGATAATGGCACCACTTATGTCACACACGGCCACTGCACAATTCTACTCCAAGATCTTCTATTGTATTCCCGGACTGTATCTAGATTCAGAGTGGGCTGAAATCTACTAGATAGAATTGTGAAATCTGTGGATAACTTTGAGAGACAAAGAGGGGCTGATTTCTTATGATTAATATCATTAAAATTTCGTACCCCCCTCCCCTTATATATAGGGAGGGGTGAAATTTCATGTTCCAGCCCTACTGGGCTGGGCCTCTATCTCAAGTTCTATATCCAGTCCACTTTCAGTCATATTGGGCTACAACAGGGATCTAGAAGAATATTAAATTGACCCACTAATTTATTTAATATCTAATATCCAATAAACTTAGGATATAATTAAATAAATTAAGTTTTACTTTTATTCCACTAAAGAAGTAAAACTGACCTACCAATTTAATACATATTTGCGAATATGCTTTCTCCTTTAGTCCAGCCATTCCCCATGTTTAAGATATAATGTTCATTAATTAATTATGTCAGCCTCTGACAGCTATAATTAATTAACATCTAAATCATTGAGTAGTACCACACAAGCTTTACCATGTAAGGAATAAATTCTACCTGCAGGGTTTCAGCATGAACTTGCGTTTGCTCAAGAGAACATCATCAACCTAGCGCACCAGGACACGATGCTCATGCACACTGCTCGAGACATCATGTATACATTATTATTACCCAAGATATCGAACTCGATCTACGAAAAGATCTTACTCATTGATAAATCAAAGTAATAAACAACGCACACATATGTTCGCTAATATCACATGAGTTCAGAACCCGAACTCTGTGGATCTTTATTCTCTCAGTAACTAGGTCAGAGACAGAGAATAGTATCCTATCGTGATCCTCCTCAATACACAATGAGTGTACTAGAATAATCAGTTAGTTAAGATAAACTAACTTATCAGATTATTCTACGGTGTACCGATGGTGTGTTCAGGACCATCTAAGCCGTGAGCTCTTTAATACAATACAAGGTTCTAATGATATGATCTTACCGTGTGACTCCCCACACCATATCAACTACAATGTAAGTATATGGAATATTTCATGGAACAATTATAGAACATAATCTAAATGCAAACAGTGACTGCAATAACTTTCATTTCATATCATCATATCATCAGAAAAGTATACAAAGACAAGTCTTCTAGTATACAAAACCAACAATCTCCCACTTATACTTGAAGCATATCTTTCAAGCATAAAAACTAACAGGCTAACTCTCCAATCAAAACTATCGACTCAAACTGCGCCCCTAGGTCTGCATCTCACTCCCATTTTCTCCACGTGACCATCAAAGGTCTTAGCCGACAGGCTCTTCGTGAATGGATCAGCCAGGTTGTCCTCCGATGCAATCTTGACCACTGCCACATCTCCTCTCTTAATGATTTCTCGTATAAGATGGTACTTTCTCTCTATGTGCTTACTTGCAATGTGAGCTCTGGGTTCCTTTGAGTTTGCCACTGCACCAGAATTATCACAGTATATCGTGATAATCTTAGGCAAACCAGGAACCACACCCAAGCCCAATAGGAACCCGCGGAGCCAGACAACTTCTTTTGCAGCCTCAGAGGCAACTACATATTCAGCTTCCATGGTGGAATCCGCAATGCATTTCTGCTTAATGCTCCTCCATGCAATGGCTCCACCTCCTAATGTAAACACATAGCCCGAGGTAGACTTACTCTGATCTTTGTCAGTTTGAAAATCTGAGTCTGTATAACCCAAAGGTACTAGACTATCAGAGTGGAAAACCAACATATAGTCTCGAGTCCTTTTAAGGTACTTGAGAATGTTTTTGACCGCAGTCCAGTGACCTTGTCCAGGGTTAGACTGATATCTGCTTACCATGCCAACGGCATAGCATATATCAGGCCTAGTGCATAGCATAGCATACATCAAACTTCCCACAGCCGAAGCATATGGTACTTTCTTCATTTTCGCTATCTCAGACTGTGTTTGGGGACACATTTCCTTGGATAGATGAATTTCATGCCTGTAAGGTATAAAACCTTTCTTGAAATCTTGCATGCTAAACCTAGCTAGCACTATATCGATATAAGTCGCCTGGAACAGACATAACATCCTTTTCTGGCGATCTCGAATGATCTTGATGCCAAGGACATGTCCGGCTTCACCCAGATCCTTCATATCGAACTGCTTGGACAACCACACCCTAATGTTAGATAACTTCTTCTTACTGTTTCCAATAAGCAAGATGTCATCAACATAAAGTACGAGGAATGACACCACGTTTCTATCACATTTCTTGTACACACAGCTCTCATCTGGACTTTGCACGAATCCATATGACTGGATAACCTCGTCAAATCGGATATTCCAAGATCTCGATACCTGCTTAAGTCCATAAATGGATCTCTTAAGCTTGCACACCAAGTGCTCTTGGCCTTTAGCAATAAATCCCTCTGGTTGTCTCATGTGAATGTTTTCTTCAAGACTTCCATTTAGGAAAGCTGTCTTGACATCCATCTGCCAGATCTCATAATCTAAATGAGCGGCAATTGACAAGAGAATCCGGATTGACTTAAGCATGGCTACCGGCGAAAAGGTTTCCTCATAATCGATCTCTTCTTTTTGAGTGTACCCTTTCGCCACCAATCTAGCTTTGAAGGTTTCAACCTTCCCGTCAGCTCCTCTCTTGCGCTTGTAGATCCACTTACACCCAATGGGTTTAATCCCATCTTGTGGTTCTACGAGCTCCCAGACTTGATTGTGATCCATAGATCCAATCTCAGATTCCATTGCAGTTTTCCAAGAATCTGCATCTTTATCTCGAATTGCCTCGTCATAGGTCCTGGGATCCAATTCATTTAGTCCCTCTGGGAAATCTGAAGCCTCTCCTAGACCAATGAATCTATCAGGTTGGTGTACAACCCTCCCACTGTGACGAGGCAGTTCCTGTACTTCCGTGACACGTTGTGCAGTGTTTGGTGGTTCCTCTTCTTGTACAAATGGTGTAGGATTCGATCCTCCCCTTAACTCCTCAAGGATGATTTGACTCCTTGGTTTGTGGTTTATCATATAGTCTTCCTTTAAGAATCGAGCATTGGTGCTAACAATGATCTTCTGATCCTTAGGACTATAAAATAAACTACCTTTCGTTCCTCTAGGATATCCAATAAATAGCCTTACATTAGTACGAGGAGCCAGCTTATCAGCTTCCTTATCCAACATATGTGCAGGGCTACCCCAAATCTGAATATGGTTCAAACTGGGCTTTCGTCCAGTCCATAATTCTGTGGGCGTAGAAGGAACTGATTTTGACGGAACTAAGTTAAGAATATAGGCTGCTGTTTCCAGGGCATATCCCCAGAACGAAATGGGCAACTCAGAATAACTCATCATCGATCTAACCATCTCTAACAGTGTACGATTCCTTCTTTCCGCCACACCATTCTGTTGTGGTGTTCCCGGCGCAGTCAACTGGGAGGTAATCTCATTCTCTGCCATGTAATCGCTAAATTCACTCGAGAGGTACTCGCCACCACGATCAGAATGTAGTGACTTGATACTTATGCCTGTTCGTTTCTCCGCTTCTGCCTTAAACACTTTGAATTTCTCAAAGCATTCAGACTTGCGACGTAACAGATAGATATAACCGTATCTAGAGTAATCATCAATGAGAGTGATGAAATACTCGAACCCTCCTCGAGCTTGAACTGACATAGGGCTGCATAGGTCAGAGTGAATTAAATCTAATATCCCTTCGGATCTATTTCCTTTTGACTGGAAAGGACGCTTGGTCATTTTACCTTCCAAACAGGATTCACATAAAGGAAATGATTCCAGTACCAAAGAAGACAATGGTCCATCATTTACAAGCCTTTGTATCCTCTTAAGGTTAATATGACCTAGACTTAGATGCCAAAGATAGGTTTGATTCAATTCTGAAGGTTCTTTTCTCTTGTTAGGATTTATGATCGATGTATTCAATAGTTGTCTTTGCGTAGTGTTTTCAATTGGTTTAAGAAAGTATAAGTGTCCATCCAATGTGCCAGAACAGATAAAATGTTTACCACTAAAGATAACTACTTTGTTATCAAAAGAAACAGAATATCCATCCATAATCAATTTAGAAACTGAAATTAAGTTTCGCCTAAAACCAGACACATAAAGACAATCTTTCAAAACCAAAGTTCTATTACTACTGAAAGGTAAAACAACGTCTCCCACTGCAATAGCCGCCACTCTTGTAGCATTGCCCATGTAGATGGTGATCTCATTCTCACTCAGCTGTCTTTTTACCAGGAACCCCTGTAAAGACATGCAAACATGATCAGTAGCTCCAGTATCTACTACCCATGACTAGGTAGACCAAGTTGCTAAACATGTTTCTACTACCAGAGTGTGAGATGTACCTCTCTTCTTCTTCTTGTTAGGACACGCCGCCTTCCAGTGACCTAGTTGGCCGCACTTGAAGCACTTAGTCTTCGACTTGAATTCCTCGGGAGGAATCTTCGCCTTTGGCTTCTTTGCCTTAGGCGCCTCATCTGCAGCCTTCTTAGGTGCGTTTCTCTTCTTCCTTTTTCCATCAGAAGAAGACGCTCCTTTTTCAGCTATGTGGGCCTCAGGACTGCTCTTTTGGAGCAATTCAGCCGCCTGAAGGTCTATGAATAGTTTAGTCAGGCTGACATCCCTTTTAATCATGTTAAAATTCAGCCTAAACTGCTCAAACTTCGAGGACAAGCTATGAAGAACAATGTCGATTTGAGAATCGCCATCTAGCTCTCCACCCAAGGTCTCGATCTCAGATAAATACCCCATCATCGTGAGAACGTGATCCCTAACAGGTGTGGAGTCAGACATTCTCGCATCCATTAGTTTCTTCATTGCCAAATGGCGTGCCGAGCGGTTCTGATGACCGAATAGCTGCCTAAGGTTGTACATGATATCATAAGCGGTTTTCATAGGCTCATGCTGATGTTGCAACACACTTGACATAGATGCCAAGATGTAACAGCGTGCTATCTCATTAGACCTAACCCACTTATCATATGCAACCTTTTGGGCTTCGTCAGAACCCTCATCTGGCATCTGAGGACAAACCTCTTCAAGTACAAACTTGTGTCCCTCAGCAACAAGTACCAAGTTAAGGTTACGAATCCAGTCATTATAGTTTTCACCGACAAGTTTGTTTTCTTTGAGGATTGAGGACAGATTGGAGAGTGCCATTGATGATATGAAATAACTGAAATTAAAACATGCAGTATAGTCACAAAACACGTTTAGGATAAACAGTATATAATTGAAAACCTCACAAAAATTATATACTTTTCCACCGACACTTTAAAAACGATTTCTATA
The DNA here is from genome assembly GCA_026008535.1 of Perilla frutescens. Lineage (NCBI taxonomy): Eukaryota > Viridiplantae > Streptophyta > Magnoliopsida > Lamiales > Lamiaceae > Perilla > Perilla frutescens. The sequence goes on from BRKX01000009.1 coordinate 33,179,908, forward strand.
AGCCACGATCGTGTGGACGTTTATAAATCTCATTTTTAAATAGGTTAAACCTTTAATTTTCCTCCAGTTGAATTTCCTTACAACAAGCAAATTAATAGCCGGATAAAAACACGGTCATGTAATCGTCTGACTGATAAGCCACGATCGTGTGGACGTTTATCAATAAATTACATCTAAGTGTGCATACCATTATCTTCGCACCAAGATCACTATTCGAATTTAACCGCTCCAGATGGAGGAATCAGTTAGTTCTAATAGTGTTCTACAGCTATCCATTTAGGAGATTTAATTTCTAGAGAAATCTGTGATATGACACATCCGATATGAAGGAAGACCGATGTCAACGCGCATGCCCATCACTTCTCAATTAAACCAGATATTAATGGAGACCGTATGAGATTTCTACATACTTTGGTATGAATCTCTCCCACTTAGTTATTTATGTTTGAGGTTTCATTTTATCCCATTATCGAACATGCAAACATCACATAAAATGATAAACATCCATTGCATGTTTCAACATAATGAGCAATAATAATAATCCAACTATCATGGCTTATATCTCATGTTGATTGATGAGATAAAACTGGAAAGTCAGCTCCGGAAACAGGCTTGGCCGCCGCGCCTCGCCGAAAACCCTAGCTCTATTTAGGGTTTCGGGACGTGAACCGGTGAACCTTGGTGCTAAACTACTTTCCTTATTTGAGTTGATCTCCGATCTTTATTCAATACAGACTATCTATTCCAAAGGGAAAAATCTAATATTGCTAGAATAAAAATTACAACTCAAAACTCGGCCTAACAGTTTTATATCTATTACATTAAAACAACGTAAAATAAAACTTAGACCTAATCCATGGATTTTTTCATGGATAAAAATCACGTAGCCAAACCGGCATACGGCCAACATTCATTCAACATAAACATACATCACATAAAATAAAGGAGCCATGATAGTTGGTACACCTGCAAACAAACACAGTCTACAAATCCAACAATCATTTATTAAATGATCCATATAAAATAACATATGATATCTATGCATGCATATTAAATAATAATCGAATTTAACAATTAATTAAATTAATTAATCCGATATTATCCACAAGATAAAAATTGGAAATTAAAATAATTATCCACCAATTTAAATCATGTAATTTTCGAAAATATTACTTAAATAAATCTGGAAATTATTTGTAATTATCCACCAAATTTATTTAATATTTTCAAGCCTCCCTAATTAAATAATAATTGGATATATTGATATATATAAAAAATCTAATCCAAATATTCCATGAGAATCTAAATCTTTAAGGATAAGGTTTGAAGATTTGATCCTCTTCAAAATCTTCCAAATCCTATCCAAAATCAAATTCTTATCACAATTGGATTTTGATAATTAATTGTATATATCCAAAATCACCTTATCCAATTTAAATCTAAGATTTTCGAAAATATACCAAATAATAAATCTGGAAATTTGATCCACTTCAAATTATTCCAAATTTAAAATTCTATTTTCAAATCTATCTAGATCAAAATTAGGTAAATTAAGATATACATCAAATAATATCAAATCTTAATCCAATCTCATAATTTTCGAAATACATCATTAAATAAATCAGGAAATTTGATTTCCATCAAAATCTTTTCCAATTTTATTCAATAATTTCAAAAATTACTTTAAATTTCACATTTGGAAATTTTGACATTAATCAAAAAACTATTCCAAATAATATAGCTAGGTTTCGAAAATTTCAAGAATTAAAAATCTGAAAATTTTGATCCACTTCATAAATTACCAAATTTATAATTCTAATTTCAAACCTATCTAGATTAGAATTAGGTATATTAAGATATACATCAAAAAAATACCTATTCATTTTCTAATCTTCATAATTTTCGATCCACACTAGGAAATAAATCTGGAAATTTGATCTTGATCAAAACATCATCCAAACTTAATTCCAAAAGTGCCGAAAATTACTACACCAAATTAGGGAATTTTAACACATCAAAAAATGAAATTTTTGACATCTAATTTTTCGACCCCTATGAGGATTAGATCTGGAAATTTGAAGAACATCAAATATCATCCCAAATTTAATCCCATAGTGACCAAAAATTCAAGTACCCTCAAAACTAGAATTCTCAATTTTTATATCTCGAATTCTACCAAGTTTTGAATACCATAAAATCGAAATACATGGCTAATTAAATCTGAAAATTTAAACACCATAAATTCATCATCAAATTTAATTATGCAACTCGAATTTATGCTCGGATTAATCCTAGAACAGTGCCAAAATCTGGCTCTGATACCACTGTTGGGGTTTTTTCGAATTAAACCACCGCAGGATCTATTTGGTTGTTCATTAATCCATGTTCATGCAAATCATAATTTTATGTAACATGCATGTTTATCACAGTCTAATGAAATATCATGTAAAACAGATTCGATTCTAATAAAGCGGAAGACATAGAAAACGAATCTACTTACAAATCAACAGACGGTATGTGGACAAGATTATAGATCTAATCTTGCTGTTGAATAAACAATGATAATGGCACCACTTATGTCACACACGGCCACTGCACAATTCTACTCCAAGATCTTCTGTTGTATTCCCGGACTGTATCTAGATTCAGAGTGGGCTGAAATCTACTAGATAGAATTGTGAAATCGGTGGATAACTTTAAGAGACAAAGAGGGGCTGATTTCTTATGATAACATCATACATGTCCGTATCACCTTCCTCCCACCTTTACCCACATTTTTCCAAGTATCCCCAAGTAATTAGAAGTGTCATTGAGCCATGCCAGAGTCAATTCATAGTTCAGTTCGTATACGTGTTTAGTTTGAGCTAAATAGCACGTATAACCAAAAATCGCAAAACACCTGTTCTAATCATTCCATTCACCCATTACACCATCATTGTCATCTATACTTTAGATTGAATCCTTCCGTAGTTGTCGTATTTCGATTCTAAGTATTCCGCTGCGTAAAGTCGATTTCGGGTAAATCACATCATAAATTTGGCATCAGAGCCACGTCAGCATAGCTAGTCGTGGTTCAATCGAAACTAGTGGTGTCCACTATCTATGGTTGGTAGGTCGAACAAAAAAAAACTGTTTAAAAAAAATGAAAAAAAATGAAAAAAATACTTCGACCATACTCTAGTGTTTTCAAATTCATGTATTCTTCTCTTGAATCTTGAAATTCTTGATCTCTATTTGAATTTTTGAAGTAAGTTTCTTGATAGTTATAGGATTCGAAATGTGTTTCTTAGTTCAATTAGGTTTTTATTTACTTTTAGTCTTGTTCACATTGTGGAACACATCTTTTTGCATACTTCATATCTTTCATCCTTATCCATATCTTATCTTTCTATAACAACCAAACCTCTCATCCTAATCCACTTGGATTTGATTTAATCTCCTACCATAACTAGGAAATTCTATCCTAATCCACCCTAACCTAGAGCTGTCAAATGGGTCGGGCCGGCCTGGCTCGGCCCGAGCCCACAGGCCAACTATTCTTTTCAGGGCGGGCCGGCCTGGCCCGAAACCATTTTGGGCCTAAACAATTGAGGCCCAGCCCGACCCCAATTTCCGGCTGGGTCAGGCCGCTGTGGGCCTAACCTTAAAATTTTATTTTTTTTAACTGGGCCGGCTCGGCCCATTCGAGCTAATTTTTTCGGATCGGGTCGGGCTGACCTGGCCCCAAACCATTTCGGGCCTGTATAATCATGGCCCAGCCCGTCCTAAAATCGGGCTGGGTCGGGCCTGGGCTGATTTTGACAGCTATATAGCCTAGCTTATCCTAAACAGCTTTTCCACCCCCACACATACACCACATACACCAACCTTTCGATACCAACAATAGATCATCGATAATCAAGTCCGTGCTCTTGACTCAGACTGAGGAGCTAAACTTGAAGTATCAAATTTTCAAACTTTGAGAAAAAAAACAGCGAGTCAGAAAAAAAATGTGATTCTGAAAAAAAAACATTAGAGTGTAAGGATTTCTTTTTTCTTTTACGTTTGTTCATCTTTTTAGGTACATGGAGCCAGACGAAACATCCAGTTCATCAAGTCCATCCGAACCGTGGGATGCAAAATACCATTTTGATGTTCTAGCCCAAAGTTTCAAGAAAGAAACCAAACACTGGAGAACAATATGTTAGATCAATTTGATCGAATGATGGCCAAGTTTGAGCAATTAACAGCTCAATTGCAACGTCCTCAACCGCAGCCCCAAGCTCAAAATCGTCCAGCCAATCTGAAATTTCGAGATGATGATGAAGATGAGGGGAGGATGAAGAAGCCGAGATGGATCCGAATTCACCTCGAGGAGGTCGAGCCGCGCACCATCGTGGTCGAGGTCTTCCATTCCACGTCGTTCGTGGAAACCCGCGCCCGAATCAGCCCCGATTTGGAGACGCTGATGTTCTACTCTATAATATTAAGACCACTATACCGAATTCGAGGGTATACATGATCCAGACGCCTACCTTAATTGGGAACGGGAGGTTGATAAGATTTTCGACTGTTATGACTTTCCAGAACCGAAAAAGGTACAGTTAGTGTCATTGGAATTCAGAGGATATGCAGCGACCTGGTGGGAATATCAACATGAATCGCAGTCGCCGTAAGCGTCATCCACCGATCGATTCTTGGCAAGAAATGAAAGATTTCATGCGAGGTCGTTTCATTCCGATTCACTATGAGCAGGAATTAGAACGAAAATTAAGTCAGATTCGACAAGGTACTCAATCCATTGAAGAGTATCACAAAGAGTTGGAGACAATCCTAAACCGACAAGTGTATCAATAACATTTGATTTCAAATTGATCAATTTGTAGTTATAATTTAAGTTTTAAACTATATGAAATATAATAATTTTCAAAACTTCCATAATAAACATACTAAGGCCTAAATATTATATTATTGAATAGTATATCTTATTTTCTTTTAAATGCTTAGACAATTCATCATAACTTTTAGTTTAAACATTGAAAAATAATATATTATTATTTATTACATTTAATTTCACATTGTTTAATTTTAATTATAATTTAATTATTAAATTATCTTAAATATATATTCCTGAACTTTTATGATGAACAAACTACGTATTACTTTTATAAATATATCTCATTTTCTTTTAATCGTTTCAATCATTTGTGTTAACTTTTAGTTTTAAAAGTTAAAGAAGAATAAAAGATTATTATGCATTACATAATTTAATTTATCTTTTTATTCTATTGAAATAATTTTATATCTTATAATATACGTATACATCATTTTATTTTAATCTTTATTGATTATTCATTTTACCTTTTAATTTTATTGATCGAAAAAATAGAAGATTATTATTTATTACATTTTAATTTCAAATAGTTTATTTTGATTTATAATTTAGGTATTAAATTAAATATCAAAACATAAATTTTATGATAAACTAACTAAATATTGTATTATAGATATGCAATATATATATATATGTATACATATATATATTAAATTCAAAGTACGGTATGTACCGAAGTGCCGATATATACCGTCATATCGTACCGCGGTATATGCCAAAGTGAAATATGACGGTATACCGAACTTTCGGTATATGCCGGTATATCTTAATTTTTGAAAATCCATACCTTTACCTTACCGTAAAACTTCGGAAAGGTATCATACCTTATTGAAAAATCGGTATACTGTAAATATCAATATCTTCGGTATTTTTCGGTACGGTATGGACGGTATTCCGGCATGACAGTATTTTTTTATCAGCCCTACTTAGAACGACCATAGTATGATCAAAGCTTTAACTATTATAGCTATAAGGTGGGTGATATCTATCCAACACGTGACTTATGTTTCAAAAAACGTGTTCTATTTATGATAATATAATTTTATGTTAAAACATGCTTCAAAATACTTTTATGGCTCAATGATTCCTAACCAACACGTGGTTTTATGTTTCAAAATCGTGTTATCTTTATGATAAAATATGTTTAGGTTAAAGCATGCTTCAAAGTTAAAATGTTCTTTTTATGGCTTATCGGAAGATACTAAACTCTATGGTTCCAGTATGGCACAATGGTACAAATGTAGCACTTTGGTGCGGTATGATATAGCACTTCGATGTGGTATGGCACAATACTGCAAATATAGCATTTCGGTGTGGTACGACACAACAGTACAAATATGTCACTTCGGTGAAATTTATATGATAGGGAACCATATTGAGTTAATCTTCTGTGTGTTAATGAGCAGATACTTTTTATGGAAATTATAAGTAAATATGTTTAATATGCAAATTATTTATTGAATGATCGAGTATATTTTAGAAATTAAAAATCCCACTGAGTGTTTTCTGGCACTCAGCCCATCTACTTTTTAAAATATTTTTCAGGTACAAGACGACAGTTGGCAGCTGACGTGGACCAATGGGGATTTCTTATTCTATTGACCACTTTTATGATTTTTAATTATTGATTATGTGTAGTTTGTGGTCAATAAGTATGAATTTTATACTTCCGCTTTATAGTTATGAAATATTTAATTATTGTAAGGTCAATTGGGAGTTGATAGTTGTGTATTTACACAACTTTCGGATATGAATTGATGCTCTTATTATATGAAGTTGTGTATTTTATATATTTGTAGTGCTTATATTGTGATTATTTGGAGTTTTTTATGTGTTTGCTAGTTTTGCAATAATTATTGTGATTTGACTACATATGTGAAGCAAAATGAGCAAATATGGTCAAGAAGAGTTGAAGAGGTGTCTAATTAGGCTCTTGGGCTTAATTAGATACTATTTTGGATCTTAATGGACTGGATTAAATGACTCAAGCCCGAAGAAATCCGAAGCCCAGTGCAAAAAGGAGACCGGGTCGGCCCAGAAAGTGTCAGTCAACCCAACCTAATGTAAAATACAAAGGGGTGTTCGACCCGACCCAAATCACCTCGGTCGACCCTGTACAAAACTGGTCCTCTGGGTCGACCCACGGAGCTCGGTCGACCCACACGTGCGGGTCTGCGAGGTTTGATTTTTCCACTCCAACTCAGAATTTTTGACCTAAATATAAAAGCCTCACTTAATACACATGAGACAGACATCAGATACATCTTTGGAGAGACCTTGGAATACAACGATAGAAGAGAGAAAAAGACCAAGGATTCAAGGAGAAGCACTAGACGCTCGATTGAAGTCAACAGGGTTGATAGAGACGGAGTGTCATTGCAGTGAAAACAAGACTACTGGATTACTTCGTGTTTTTTTATTTTTCTATCTTTATTGTCATGAATACTTATACTCTAGCTTCTTTTGTTTATGTTATCATGTCTAGCTATATTTTTAGCTAGGTTTTAGGTATTTGAATATTATGGATTTTAATATATGACTCGATTACTTTGCTTCCTGCTATCTCTTGGGATTTGATTTCTATGATTTATTTTATATCTTGTATGAATGCTTGATCACCATTTATGCATGTTAGTCGTTAATCTGAAGTACTGACCAGAGAAGGATTAATGATAGAAAGATAGAAATCATTTTATGTGTGCTTGGAAGGACCGATCAAGTAAACAAGTATCACATAGGGTTGAATAGATCTTTGTGTGTTAGATCAAGAGTAATGACATGTGTGAAGAACCGACCGCAGTGAATCATGTGCTCATTATGTCTATGTTATGGTATATAGCTTAAAAAGCAGCCTGATAACGAACTAGTGATCCCCCACCATTGATAGATTAAAAACAAGATGTCGGGTTGAAAGAGTCAATGATTATGTTAACTAAAATAATAAATCCAATATCTGTAAAACCTATTTTTTTTCCATTAATTGTTTATTTCCATATTTTCGATATTTGTGTCTTATGTTATTTATTTTTGCCCCTTTTTGCATGATAATTCGTGTCTAGATATTGAGTGAGTACTTGTGTTTAAGAGTCAGTTAATACAGTCTCTGTGGGATATGATACTCTTGGTCACCTAAGTATTACAATAACACCATGCACTTACGGTACATGTTATTTGTTAATAAATAGCGTGTCAGAAGTGTTGTGGTTTTACGACGTATTTTAAATGTCGAATGTTGAATTTTGAATGGTCGTGGTTGAATAGATTTTGTCTTGTTGAATGGTAAATGCCTGTGAGCGTGGATATTTTAAATATTTCAAACGAAATGATGCCCAAATTTTTATAATCAAGAAAAATTATTATTTTTGAATTGCGAAAATTTTATTGCCATTTCTTTTGGTTGTATATTTTCATTAGTACCTGGGCGGATGAGCCTTTGGGTTCGAGTCGCTACAAAAATCATACAAATTACATGAAACGCATGTGGTTTAAATTGATATTTTCTTATTATAATATACTATATGTGATAGCCTTTAAATTTTACATATTAATTATACTATTTTTAAATAAAATCATGAAAGTGAGGTGCAACGCACATAATTTTTACTAGTTATAGTAAATTTGGACAAAATAAATATAATTAAAAAATAGTGACTAAAAAAGTTTTACATATAAACTTTTGACTGAATCCATATTGCCACTGATTTTAATTGCACAAAGTGTATAAGATGATTTCATTTTTTCATTACATTACTTGGTTATTCGCCTCCAAATTTTGATGATCCGGTCCAATTTCGTAGATAGGACGCTAAGTCAGTGTCGCCTATTAGCCTATTGGAGGTGCGCATATATAGTGCTCAGCATATCAATTCTCAAGATATATATCATTTTGATTATCAGCTGAAGTAATACAATTAAGGAAACCAACAATATTACTACAAAACTCGACTAATCTAGCTATAATTAACCCCATCGAATTGAAGAGCGTGCTACATTTCTGTAGGAATAGTTAGACCAATTTCTAACACTTTATCTGTACATTTTTTTCTTTAGTGATCCCATTTTCAATAAATTAAAATGCACATTCCACAAAAATATTTATGAAAATCTCAATCTTTCATGAAATGGCCTAGCAACTTCAGTCCTCTCCCAAGTTTCACGAATACATAGAGGCTGCAGCATGTTCTTCATACATACATATAGGAATATTGAAATTAAATTTCATATAACAACTTCTGAAAGACCTCCATATGCTCCGTTTCCAGTCGAATAGCAACAAAAACACTCCCATCATTGATCGGACTGCCCAAAACGTAACACAGCCCTTCAAACGGAATCCCCGCCGGCCCCATAAACACAGGCCTTCCCCACCCGAAATCCGCTTCATACACCGGCAGCCTCGCCCAGCTCGTGATCCCAAGATTCGTCTTTGCGTACGTGTGGGCGCCGCGAGCCAGAGCCTTAAGCTCAGGCTGCAGCTCCAAGAAATCAAGAGCCGACCTCAAGTACTCATCGTCCATCCGTGCCAGCGCGCCGCGGATTTCGCCAGCGGCGTGCCACACGGGTTCTGACTCCAATCTGCCCGAAACACTAACGTGAATTGCGGTGAAGATCACATTACCAAAATACCCCTGCGGCAGAGGTGGGCGGAGCCTGGTCCGCCCATCCACCGCCATGTAGAGGCTCGTCTGCTGCTCTTTTGGCAGCAGACGAGCCTTGCACACGCAGCGCCAGATGTGGGCCGCCAGCAGCTCGTACGAGGTGTAGGCGGCCTTGGACTTGAGCGTGTTGAGGTGATCACGAGTTAGTTTAAACATGGAAACCGTGGTTTGATCACGAGGCATTGCTGCTGCGCCGGTTTGATGGGAAATGGATTTGTAGTGGTACTCGATATGCTTGAATTGAGGGCGGGGCGGGTCGCGGGCCCGGATCAGAGAACGGTCGATGAAGGGCGGGGTCTCGATGTCGAGGCCTCGAGCCACCATCGACCATGAGTTGATCAAGTGGAGGCCGGAGTAGCCATCAACTACGTTGTGGTGATTTGCAACGCCTAAACATACTCCACCACATTTAAAACGTGTAACCTGTAACGTAAGGATATATAATATTTTTCAAGCATGCAGATTTATATGAAACACAACCAGTATTTAATTATTATTATTTGTATTCTAATTATTATATAATTTTGAGTTTATCTAATATAATCTTATTTTATATTTTATCTGAGGGTAATATTATAATAATCTTATATTATTAAATATTTTATTATTCTTTGTATTCTCACTAATGTATAATTAAGATTCTAATATTCTATTATCTAGATCCTATGAAAGTGTCGAATACATCACAATTCATACATATAGATAAACCAACAAAAGTATTGAATGGCACAACAATTCGTCTAAAATTCATATTTATTTATTTTTTTGTTTTTCGTGTTGCATGTGGTTTCTACCACAATTCGTTGGAAAATTATCTATCAAGGTATTTTACAATATTTTTGTATTTTGTATTTTACTTTGTTTTTGGTGGTGCGGTTTCTATTTTATGGAATTGTCGTTGCATTTTATGTCAATATTTTTCTAATATTTATTTGTGTAATATAATTTAAAGTATTTTTAATATATATCTACATGTGTACACATTTGAAATAATAATTAATCATGCTTAATTATTCTACATTTTATTTATGGTTATGCTTTCATGACGAATGCTTATCCTGACTTCCGCGTGAAGCCTTACTTATACACTTGAATTTGAGCTCACACATATCATGAATTACTTGTGTTAAACAATATACATCAATACTCAGTCGAACAATAAATAACAAACTCAATATATAATAGATAATAAATAGCCACGCGAGTATAAAATTTCTCAAAGACCTTTTACTTGGCTTTTTAATATAATAGTATAAATTGTAAAAGACTTGTAGGAATTAACATGCATGCATGTGTGCTTTGCAAAGATAACAATAAAATTAAAATGATTTTGTAAGTTAGCATTATAGATTTAAAGAGTTGAATTATTGTTTCTATATTTATTCAAGCTGTATATTATTGGTTAGCCTAAACATTAACAAGTTTTATTAATTCGCTTATGGAATTGATGACATTTGCACTAAAAATATTATTAGAAAGTAATATAAGACAAGAGAGACTGTGATATCTAATGGAAGTAGATGAATTTTCAAATGGATCGAATAAGAGGGGTTTGGTAAAAGCTTCGAACAACAAAGAATTTCAACATAGCACGGATGGACTCAAATTCATGGCTAAAGATCTAGAATTTATAGGTTGAGGAGAATAATAAAAATATACCCTCCAAACAAGATACCGTGGTTCATATTCTTTCAGACCAAAAACATAGAATAAATCATTATTATGAATGTTATGACTTATTGTAATATCCGTTTCTTTTTCCTTTTGTGAAGTCATCAAAATGTTAAAAAGAATATTTCCAATAAGTCCATGACCAATAATAATGAAACACATGGTATTTTCTCTAGGGTTGAAATTTTATGTTACACTTTTTCGTGTTTCACTCCATGTTACATTATCAAATTTATTATTTTAAGAATATTTTTTATAAAATAAAAATTAATTATAACATAAATAATCATAGTCAATATTTATCAACAAAAAAATTAAATTATAAAACATAATTTAGAAAAAAATCAACCTTAATAATGAATTATTAATTGAAAATTAAATATTAAAAAATAATTATGAACCCTAATTGGGTGGGCTGAACCCTAAAAATAATCATAAAAATAAATTAAATCACAAAAAAATAAAATTGAAGAAAAAAATATAGAAAAAAATTCATAATTTTAAAATGTAACACGAAGTATAACACAGAGAGTGTAACAAGAAATTCCTGCGTTTCCTCTATACCAATATAAGGATACTTGAAATATCCTATTACACTCTTTGTGTTACATTCCATGTTACACTTTCAAATTATGTTTATATATATATATATATATATAGTTTAATTTTAAGATTGTTTTTTAGGGTTCACCCCTCCCAATTAGGGTTTATAATTATTTTTTAGTATTTAGTTTTCAATTAATAATTCATTATTATGGTTGATTAATTAAAAATTAAATTTTTATAACTTTTTTAAATCATTTTTTATTGATAAATAAATTGAGGGATCGATATGGGTCGAAATTTTATTTCGGGACTAAACTGAGATTTTAGGTGTAATTATAGGACCAAATTGAACCGTTTTCCAAGAAAATATAATCAATTTAGTATGTTGATCCATAATTAATACTAGTAAAATGAAACTAATTCACAAAAAAAAGTAAAAAAAAATAAAACTAATAAATTAAAAATGAGACACGAACTTGGAATACATGATGTCGTTTGAGAATAGAAAGTCCACTTTTGCATTAAAAGTCTGAGATAAATTAAGCAGTTCATTTATCACTTGTTTACTTTGATGGATAATTGTGGATAATTGTTAAGTAGTCCAATTATATCTTATGTTAATTTACTTTGCATGATATTAAAATGATGGATAACTCAAGGTCCATATTAAATGAGCTTTGAATACTTGTATGTGGGATATGTTTCCCACCTAAAGACATGGAATATGATTTATCAATCATTATCCGCACTAAACTTTATATCCATCTAATTGTATATCTCAAAGTAAACAGGGATAAGATTCTCTAGTCTAAAGTTGCGTGTATCAAGCCTGTGGCGACATCAAAATCGATAGTTTTAATATTATTTTTCATAAAAAAAAATTATTATATTATAACTAATCATAATTAATATTAATGATATAGATTGAAATTTTAAAAAATTATATACTCTAAGTTTGGAATAATCATCTCTAAAAATCAATTATATTAATTAAAAAATAAAAATTAAATACTAAAAAAATAATTCTAAACCATTATTGGGTGGAATAAATACTAGATAATAATGTAAAGTTATACTAAATCAAAAGAAATTAAAATTGAAGAAAAAATGAAAAAAAAAACTAATAATTTTAAAGTTTGTAAAACTTTGAACGAACTAGAGGATCTCTTGTGAAGTAAATAAGTCTTGGGACAAATTTCTTTACAAATATTAGAAACATGAATATGGCATTTCCCTATAGAAATTAGAAACAAAATAAACCTAGCTTATATGGAACCACTTAATTCAATAACACAATTAGGCACCAAAGGGTCTGATCCGGCTCCCCACCCGCCCGGCCCAGCGCCCTCAACATTAAAATAAAATTATTATATAGAGTTTAATATAGTTTTTTATTTTATTTTATATACAGATTTAAAATTTATGAATGTTGCATATTAATTAAATTAGTATATTTACTAGTTAAAATTTTAATTTTTAAATTTAGGTTGTTTATTAATATAGATTATATATTTATTAAATTGTGGTCAAATTTTAATTAACAGTGAATTGTGCTTAAATTTCTTATATGATTTGATATTTTATTTTATTTAAAATTATTAATCAATGTTATTCACGTAATTTATTTTATAAATTATATACTGTGAAGTTATCCTTTTTATACTATTAGAAATATAATTTTTTCGAGCGGTATATTCCAGCAAATCTGTGTACCGACTAAAGTAAATGAAATTTCAACGGACATTCCGACTGGCTCATTTAGTCCTGGAATTAAAATACAATTCCAGCGGGAATCCTAGCAAACTCGTATTACCGCTCGAATTTTTATATGAAGCCCTGATATAGATTCCAATGACAAATTCCAGCGGGCCGGATACACGAGCAAACCGGGAATGGCCGTCGCTCCCCCATATATGTGCGTGTGACGTCTTTTATATAATATTAGTTCATTAATATATAATTAACGATATTATACACGATTTTAATAAGCATAATATATAAAAAAAATCAAACACGTACGCATGCCATACGATTTCAAATAAACGATACCTGTACCACAGAAAGTGGATATTCCAAAACTCCCCCGCTATTATCATCGGCGGGGACGAGGTGGCGGAGCTCCTTTCTCGGAGCAAAATCGCCGAAATCGTCTAAAATGGCGTCGGACTCCGCCGCCACATAGAGCACTCCCTTGGCGTTGCAGTCGATCTCAAGGCGGCCATCTTCAGCTGTGGTCAGCCGCCCCGCCAACGGGTAGAAATGCATAAGAACGCGGCTGAGCGCCTCCTTGAGCACCGCCGGATCAAAGAAGTCGGCGCGGCCGTTAGGGCGGTAGAAGTAAACGCTGGCCATGCGAGAGCTGGACATGACGAGGTCGAGATTGGAGCTCCAGAGGCGGAGGCGCGGCGTCGCAGCTGCAGGCGCCACCAGCGTCGACTCCTTCACGTAGATCTTCATCCTATCGCTTTAATAAGAGAGAACGAAACTGAAAAAATAAGTGTCAATTTTCTCAAACTTTAGATTTTATGGAGGAGGAAATTAAATGGTATGGTTTTAAATTTAATGTTATAACAACATTATATCAAGTTAGGTGGGATGATTGGATATAACTGAATTGTACGTTTTTATAAGAGTCAAAAGATGAAAAACTGTCTCCTTGGGTATGGACTCGCCGTGGGGTGGTGTTTTTTTTGGCCAAATGTCTCAAGTTCGATCCACCACCAACACCACTAGGTGTGAGTCTGTCACACCTAACTTGTCAAGTGTGGTTTACCTCCCATGTGTAGGTTTGCAGGCTATTATACAGGGGCGGAATTTACCTAGTGCGCACCACGGTAGCGGCTGCGGGTTATATCCTCGACATCCAAAATAAAAATATGAAAAACTAGCCACATAAAATTTTTAAGAACTTTTTTTAGTCAAATTTTTTCAAAAATATTTAATTTATCTACATTTCCTAGAATACCCTCACATTAATATTTTCAAAATTAAAAAAAAGAAAAGAAAATAATATCAAATGAAGAAGAAGAAAAAAAAAAATCTCTCTCTTCTCCTCTACACGAGCACGAGCCCGAGCCCGACCCCGACGCTCACTGCTACATTTTAAAAAATTTGACCGGAGAAGAAGACGAAAGGAGAGGTCGAAGGTAACTGGCAAAGTTTGGCCGGAGAAAATAGCCAGAAAATAGATGCTGGAGAAAAGACGGTCGGAAAAGTTTGGCCTAGCGCGCGCAACCACCCCACTCTCCACCAAGTCGCTGGAAAAAATGGTGTTACGCAGTCCCGACGCGTATTCCCCGGTGCATAACCTAACACCCAGCTTCCCTCACTCGCACCTCCTACGCGCAGTAGCCTCGACGGCTGACGCACAGCCCGACACGCAGCCGCCCCTTCCCGTCATCCCCTCCCTACGCTCTCTCCCCTCCCAAGCCCCTGCCGTCACCGGAAACAGCCTTCCCACTCCTCTTTGGTTCTTCCTGCCCACCCGTCCTCGATCTACGATGAGAACTCCGCCCGTCGCCGGAAACAGCCTTCCCACTCCCCTTTGGTTATTCCCGCTCACATGTCGTCGATCTACGATGAGAACTCCGCCATTGATGAAAGAAGGGGATGGGGTGGGACGGGTTGGGGAAGAGGGTTGTCAGAGAAGACAATGATGATTTGTAGATGCAGTTTGTCTTTTTTTTAATTTTTTTAATTCTCATTTTTTATTTTTTCAAGAAAAGAAAATTATTTTTAATCAAGGGTAGTTTAGTCCAAACTGACTAAAATAAATATATTTAAAAATAAGAGGCTAAAATAAATTTTCAAAATTTTATTTTCCTAAAAAAAGTTGGCTCCTTTTATAAATTACGTACGTTTTTTAACCTTTTTTTGTTATAATATATATTTTATCTGAAAGTCGTCGTAAAGAGTATTTTTCAAACCCAAACTACTCTCTAAATAAGGAAATCTAATAACATAGACAACACTTTAAAAGTGTTAATATGAGAAAATAACCATTATTACTTAGTAAATAATGTAAATAGCCACTTTTTTAAAATATAATGTTTCTAACCTTTTATGATGGAATATACATCAATATCCTTAGTAATAATATAAATAATTTTTAACATTAATTACTTCCTAATATAAAAACACCCTAATATATTAGTAAAAAAAATATGGACGATGATTTCAGAATCTATCTTTCACACTCTAAAATTTTTTATCTTTCGTCACCGTTCTACGTCAAAGTCCCAGAAGTCATAACTGCTAGGTTTTTGTTGCCGTCTTCTGTTGTTATTGTTGTTGTTGTTGTCATCTTGCTGTTGTTGTTGAAGATGAAAATTACAAGATTCAACTGCCGTCTCTACCAATGTTCAAACACCCTCATCTCTGAATAATTATGGATGATGATTTCAAACAATCTCATCCTCATAATGAATACACGAGTGCAACAACACGAGTAATCCAAGTCATGTTCTCGTGCATTAGTTTAATAATAATTTAATACATGAGTACACGATTAGTTCAATATGGAAGTTCAAAAATAACTCATACACAAAAACACAAAACACTATTAGGATCGTTCGTGTACACATGCAACAGTTGACTGATACACGACTTCATGAGTATGTCTATTTGTGTACTCGTGCACTAGTTAAAAAATGGATAGATACACGAGTGCATGAATTTTCTAATTCGTGCCCTCGTGCAACAATTAAAAATGAGATATTGCACGAGTTCACAAATAAATTGTTGCACGAATAAACTCCAATACTCGTGTACCGAAAGAAATTGATTCGTGCACAAAAATATTTAATTTTTTCCACTCATTCCAAAGAAAGATTCAAAAAAACTTAAATATATAGATCGATAAAAAGAGTGTAGATCCGTAAATATCATATACCTTATTGCTGTAAAAAATAACACGCACGATGTCAACAAAATTTTTAAAAAAATCCCAAATTCGCAAAGAATATCTAATTTTCGATATTGTAACAGATAATTTATTATTGAAACGGGGATTAAAGAGAAGAAGAAGAAGAATCATGATAATCTTCAAAAATCATATCTTGATGGTTTTCACCAATGGTAGTTTTTTTTCAATTAATAAAACAGAGATTGAAAAATGAGAGAGACAAGAGAACGGTGTTTGCAGAGGGAACGAAGAGAAAATCAGATCTTTTATGAATATATAGATATGCATAAATAATAATTCTTAATAATAAATATGTAATTGAGGGTATTATAGTACTTTTTTTATGATAATGGCTAGAAACATTACTTTTTTAAAAAGTTGCTATTTACATTATTTTCCAAGTAATAATGGCTATTTAAAAATTTCCCTCACTTTAAAATGGTTGTCTATTCTTATAAATTTTGTTATGAAAAAGTGAAAGTAGTATCATGCTATTATGAACATTTATGTGGGCTGGAATTTCTTGTTACACTTTTTCTTATTTCACTTTGTTGAAATTGGCCCAATAGCTCTTTTTTGTCTCTGGCCCAATTGCTTCTCATCTTCTTATTCTTTTACTTCTTGGCCCATCTCTCTAAAGCCCAAAACCCTGAACCCTAACCCGGTACCTCCCATATATATTCTTTAACCTAATCTTCCTAAATTATAACCCTAATCCGCCTACAAAAGCTGCGCCGCTCCCTATTCTCTCTCAAGCCTCACACTTGAACACTAACCCTAAATCAGCTTCCTGAGTGAGCTCCGCCTGCTTTCTCGGTGTCTCTGGCCGGATTCCTGTTGTTGGACTCCTGTTTGGCCTGTGAGTTGAGAAGACAGAAAGCTATTGTGAGCTGAGCTAGCCTGTGAGAGCTTCCAGCCTATCATTTCACCATCCCCTTGTGGTCTAGGTCTGATCTGTCGCCGGAATCACCATAGCCGTCGTCCGTGGGAAAATCTGAGCCCATTTGTGTCTTCAAGACACATTTTCCCACCTTTCAACTCTCTGTTTTCTTAATCTCTTGTGTTTTTTACTTTAGTTCTTCATTTCTCTGTCATAGTTGCTTTATTTAGCTTAAATCTAACGGTTGTTTGGCCTGTGATTGCAGATCTGGTCCACTCGCTCAAAGCCTGTGAAGAACTCTTCAAGATCTGAAGTCTGAGGCTACTCTAGCTGCTGAGCAGCAGTGAAGAGAACCGCTGAGGCCGGAAAACAAGTGGTGAACCCCCAGCCGGGCCCGATACCACAACACACTTCGTGTTCATTATCAAATTCGTAATTTTAAAAATATTTATTATAAAATAAAAATTAATTATAACATAAATAATCATAGTCAACAGTTATCAACAAAAAAATAAATTAAAAATTTATAAAATATAGAAATAGTGTGGGATTTGATGGTTTAGTCTTTCGTAAATATCAAGGCAGAACAAGAGAATGATGGTTATTTTGCCCAAACCTTTAAAAATGGTGATGTCAGCAATTAAAAGAATCTTAAAAACTTTAACACTCGTAACTTGCTCATTTCTAATCCAATTGACGCGACAAAAATATCAAGTTAAAAATCTCTTCATGCTCTTTCATTTAGGATGTCGAAATGCCATATTTAGATGAAAAATATGAATTAAAAATGGAAAGATATATTTATGTGCAATATTCCAATTGTAAATGATTTCGTTAGCTTATAATAATGATTCATCATCATTATGATAATGTATGCTGACGAAGCATTTGTCATATATATGCTAACATAATATATTCATTGTGCTAATGAAGCTTTATCATAATGCTATTGTAGTACAGTACTTATATTGATTTATTAAGGTTTAATCAATCTCAATTAAGGTTTATTCCATTTAATTGTGATTAATGCTTATTTTTTTTGAATTTGATTTTCTTTTTTTAATTCCTAATTGATTATTTGGTTTTATTTCATCCAATTATGATTTATAACGTATATATGCTGACAAACTATTGTCATGGTGTATTTATAGTACTGATGAAATAAGATCATAGTGTATATGTAGTACGTACATATTATTATTATGCTTTATTCCGATTCATCTAGGGTTTACAACATCTAATTAAGTTTTATTTCATCCAATTAAGATTTCCACCATCCAACTAGGATTTATTAAATCAGATTAGATTTATAATTATTTCTTAGAAAATAATTTTTCGTTAACAATTATATATTGGAATGTATTTACTTAAAAAATAGGTTATTGATTGAACGTTGGAGAGATTTTTGTATCGTAGTCCTGCTCAGTGTAATTTTAAGAATTTTACCAATGAAAAAGGGCAATGTTAATTTTTGTCCGAAACGACTGCTTAGCTTTAATTTGTTTGATTTTATATACAGCATTGGAAGAAAGCTAACTGACAATTATCCCTTCAAAGTTCAAATTTGAAAGGGGAAAAAAAACTTCTGCTCAAATTGTTTGCCAATTCAGCATATAGCCGCTCTCTAAACTTTGTCATATCCAAGTCGTGTTGAATTTTCCCCGCTTAAAGAACTAACTTCATAATAACAAAGGTAACAAAAATTACAGATTTTTTACTAGGCAAATTAAACTCTACTATCAAGCTGTGACAGCCTCTATTTTACACTATTTATATTGAATAACATGATAAAACTGTATATAATATACATGGCAAAAACTTGGGTACACCAGGTGTACCCAAGCTTTTCCGTAACATTACTGTTCATAATGAGACATAAATAATTATATTATGTAAGAAAGGAATAAAATTTTAATTTAAATGCATGATATATGTCCTGAAAATAGCACATAATGCAAAAATTGTATAACATATTTTATCTTTAAAAAAAACAAATAACTTAGTATTCCCTTCGTCCCAATAGCAAGGTCCCCATTTTTATTATTTACTATCTCTATTTTAATAGAAGGGAGACCTTGTTATTGGGACGGAAGTAATAGTATTTATACAATTTTGAGCGTTCATTTATTTGAAAAAATTGACAGTTGGGTAGCATAGTCTTTACCGTTATTGGAGACTATAAGGTTTAAATTGATATAGCATTAATGGTTTTGGAGTGAAATTTAAAAAATTTCACCTACAATCACACATAAGACGGTGTTAGCAGCCAGTAGGATCCGAGTTTTATAATAATGAACGTGATTTTATCTCGATCATTAATGCGAATCTTTTTAGCAAAAAAAATGAGAGAAACCTACAACCACTACCTAAGGTTTTGATCTGGACAAACTTCAATTTACTCTTGTGTAATAGTCTATAAACCGTGTAATGATCAATTGCATTAGAAAAAATTATATGCGACAGACTTGACCCAATAAAATATTTGTGTGATTCGAAGTTGTGATGGACACACACACACACAGATATATGTGAATGCAAATGTGAGTTAATTTCACTTTTGATCTCATTAAAATAGAGTAAAAAATACTTAACGGCAGTTAAATTTTGAAATCAAAACCGTCGAGACATATCATTTTGGACCAAAAACATCGCAAATTAAACTTGAGACATAAAAATTGAGACTAAAAGTATTTTGATCATATTTTAATAAAATCAAAATAAAAATTTACTCTGCAAATGCGTATGCATACGTTTCAAAGAGCGACGAGTAATACACTCAATATATTTAAGCAGCCATAGTCATTAATAAATTAAAACTGGTCGCTAAAAGATACTCTAATAATTTTATTTCTAATTTTGCCTTCACCAATAACCAGTGATTGAGTGAGAGAGGGGACGAGGCCAGGGGCCACCTGGTCCCCTTGAAATTTAAAATAAAAACAAAAATGTAACGAGTGTTTTTGTAATTTCCT
Source organism: Perilla frutescens (assembly GCA_026008535.1). Classification (NCBI taxonomy): domain Eukaryota; kingdom Viridiplantae; phylum Streptophyta; class Magnoliopsida; order Lamiales; family Lamiaceae; genus Perilla; species Perilla frutescens. The sequence goes on from BRKX01000009.1 coordinate 33,200,411, forward strand.
AAAAAATCTTAAAAATATATAAAAAATTTATTTGTTCATGGCGACATATATACACTTGAAACAAATAAATTCATTTTATGTTCTGTTTGTTTTAATTTTGATAATTAATTATATTTTACAGTTATCACTTTGTTTTTATTACGTGAATTATGATAATAGTGTTGTTAATTAATAATTTGATTAAACATCATACTTCTTCTTAGGTTTTAGAGAACTGAATTGAGTTGTGATTAATTTTTCTATTTTAATTTTTATTATTTAGATTATTAAGACATATTGATATTTGACTGTAAAATATTAAAAATTCTTGCATAATTACAAGCTTAAGTTTAATTATTCATTATTTAATTTTTGTATATTTTCACTTAAATAAATTTAATTCATTCCACATCCAAAATTTAATTGCTCTTTTTTTTCCTTGTCAAAATTAGTTTAAATTTATAACAAACTCACTTAAACTTAAATTTGATGTAATTTTTATGTAATTTTAGATGTTTTCCCTTTTTCTCTCCAACATTTAATATTGTACTTGTATAATGATTTCAAATTAAGTATGAAGAATATAAGTAAAATGTAACCGGACAATTTTAGTATTGGTATTTGAATGCTAAAATATAATTGAGTTAGCATATAACTACTTTAACAAATTAAGTTGGAATTAACATATAATTTTATTTTCAAAATAGTATGCAATATCTTTCATTTTATATTACTACAGGTATTAATTTTAGTTCCCCCGACCTAAAACTCTGGCTCCGTCACTGCCAATAACGCGGTTCTTTTTCGTTTAATTATTTTAATTCAATGACAAGATAAGCATCGCTGTCATTTATAATGACAGCGCATCTATTTTCCACAATTACTTGTATGTGTGTATATATGTCATATGTGCATGAGGCTCTCCATCTCAATTTTCACACCTCAAGCATTGCATTTCAAAGGTTTGTACACAATCTCTCAATCTCCTTTTTTTTTCTCCATTTTTTTCCCCATCACTTGTAGATGGAAAAACATGGGAGAGTTCTCTCTGTTTTTTAGGGTTTTCTTCAAATTTATTGGGGTATTTTTTTTTTATTATTATTTTTTGTGCTCATTTTTCTGCAATTTTAAGTTGGTAAGATTTTCTTGCATGCACAGGCAAAGCATATAGATGGAGTTTCCGCAGGCGCAAGCAATTGACGAGAGGCTGAGAAATAAGCCACCTCGTATTCCTAGGTTTGTCGAAAGCAACAACATTAATCCAATCACAAATGAGATTGAATTAATGAAGTTGCCATTGCTCTTCTCTTCTCAAATTCAGCCCACTGCGTTTTTCTTGCCTCCACCAGAAACTCGAAGCGCAACTATCAATCTCGACAAAGCTATCGAGTTTGAACTCAAACATGGCCGCAAATTGGACCCCCAAATGGACCGAAAGAAGCTGAGAAGGTGACGCATATATATAATATATACACACATATATCGACTTAATTCATCTCAATTTTTGTTTTGCCGCATGATTTTATGCAGAATTTGGTTATAATCTCTAGATTTATTTCCTAGGACCGTGTCGAACAGGATATCTGCGCAGAAATCCAGATTGAGAAAAGCTCAGTACATTCACGACATGGAAAGGAAGGTGAATGAGCTAGAGGTACGTAGGTCATTTATTTGAATTAATTATTTAAATAGATTCAAGAAACATAGAAGTAGAATAAAAAAAGAAAGCTTTGAATTTGGGTGTAAATGCACACAGATCTATATGTTATACAACTTGTAAAATCTATTAGTTTTTGTTCCATTTTTTTTAATTTTAATTTATTGTACTTTAATTAAATTTTAAAATTATTAATTAGAGTTTATTCTACGATTTATAATTCTTTTTTAGTATTTAATTTTAAGTTTTTAGTTAATAATTAGTTATTAATTAGTGTTGATAATTTGATAATTCAGATTTAAAAAAAAATTAATTTGTTGATAAACGTCGAATGTTGTTCATTATGCAATAATCAATTTTTATATATTTTTATAATAATCAATATCAAAATTATATAATAATAATAATAAAAAAATGTAACATGAAATTTAAACTGATATAAATGTGCAGGAAACGTTAACATATCTGGAGGAAAAATCGGCGAGGTGGCTAGAGAAGAGGAGACTACTGAAGGTGCAAAACGAAACACTCCATCATCTCCTCGCGATTCGTCAGAATCAAGCAAACCAAGCTCAAAGTAATTACATTAATCAAACACATGCATCTTTTTAAAATCTTATTTCATTAATTATAACATGATTATCCGTAGATTATATATATAATTAATCTGGATTAATGAATGTGGCAGTGGTTTTCGAGAAGAATAAGGCTGAAGTGAACAGGCTTAGAGAAGTGGAGAAAGCTTTGTTGAGGATGAGTCTGAATGATGGTGGTTTGAGTTCGAGCAACTGCAGTGGATTCTTTGAAGATGATGAGCAAGTTGGTTTAGGAATGGATGGACAAGTTCCATTTCTCAACTTTGATGCCTAAATTAAGGCATTTTCCAAATTGAACCTTTAATTTTATTTTCTAAAACAATATTATTTCTATGAATTTACATTTGAATGTTATTGTTGTTTAATTTGCTCAGTTTTACATCTATTTAATGTTTGTTGAATGATAGTAAATCTTAATTAATGCTATCATAATAAGGTAGTAATTAGTAAATATAAGTAAAATATAGTGTCTAGTTATGTTATTGTTTGCTTCACAATAAATTAAGTTATATGATAAGTGAAAATAAGATAGGAATGGATGAGTTTTGGTTTTCCCGCTCTTACTAAAGGAAAGGAAAAACCTTGTGGTTGGGGAAATTCTTACATACATGTTGGGGTACTACCCCAACATCTAATACACTTCAATAATTAATTATTATCCATCACGTATTATTTTTTAAATGGTGTATTAGATATTGAGGTAGTACCCCAACATGTATATAAGAACTTCCCACAGTCAGGATAGGAATCTGGGGTGGCAGTGGGGCCGCTCAATGATTTCTCATTTTTTATTGGATAAATGTGCAAATTTACCCCCTCTAATGTTTATCCGTCGAGGTTAATCCCTTTCTAATACTTTTTTTTGGAGCAATTATTACTCCAGAAAGTGCAGATCCTCCAAAAGTTACGAGATGTTTAGTTTTATTTTCAACTTCAATTTTCAGTTCAATTTAAGAAGTGTATTGATTTTTGAAAAAATATAGTAATTGTGTTATGATAAATGATTTAATGTTTATACTTATAGGTGTGGAAAACAGAAATATGTTTGTTTGATGATTGTTTTCAAGTTAAATATGTGGTTGAGATGAAAAGATAAATATTTGTGTGGTTGTGATGAATTGATTGATATTTAAATGATGGGTTCCACTCTAATTATATATAGATGATATATGATTGTAAAAATTGAAAATTGAAAATGAAATTGAGTAAAACAAATACATTTTTAATGTTTTGAATAGTAAAATGTTGAAAATTTCTATTTGGAAATAAAATTAAACAAGCTCTTATTTTTTTGGTGCAAAACTTCCCATGGCAATGGAGCAATATAATTAATGTCTTTTTTTTAATGTTGTATAGAATTTGAGCTAATTTATTACTTATTTTGACAATAGATTGATGTATAAATTTCTAGATAAAAAACTTAGATACATTTAAGAAAAAGGGTTTATGATAAATTCAAATGATAAAAAAAATATGCAAAATTTTCATAAATTCCATTAGAAATAAATAATATTAGATTTAGTCCTGTACATATTATTTGTGCCTATAATCAAGGAAAATTATACAAAATTTAGAAATAAATAATATTAGATTTAGTCCTGTACATATTATTTGTGCCTATAATCAAGGAAAATTATACAAAATGAACATATTTTATTTAGGAAAAAATATTGGTGGGGTGCGGGGCATATTTTGGAAAATTTTAGTGTGGGTAAGTTAAATTGCATCAAAAACAATGTTAAGGGGAATCCATCTCTCATGATATACATGGGAGGGAAGCTTCGATCCTACCACCTAGTGTATTGCATCTTCACATGAGATTTTGACAAGTGTTTTTAAACTGAACAGATACTTCACACGTGAATTTGAGATTTATATATAGACACTATTTTTGCTTTAGCCAAATTAATTCATCACGCCATATCTTTTCTGCCTTTGACTTCTCCGATGTTCTTACAACATCGTCAGTCGTGTAGCAAAAAGCCGCCTCTCCTTTTCCTAGTTGAACACTCAAGTTCTTGTATACTCACATCTTCTCATTGAGCACCTTGCATTTGAGCATCTGTGAAGCTACTGAAAAAAATGGCAAGACGAAACACATTCCTACGACCTCCATTTAAGCATTTAAGATGCCGCTGGAAAAAATTCCGACAACCATTAAGGGGCGGGAAAGGAGAGGGGAAAGAATAAACTTCAATTCTTGGCCTTCTTATAAATCACCCACTCACCCCATTTGAGTTTTATAAATTGCTTCCCAAATGTCAATGTTGTTATGTGCAGGAACACCATTCACGCACCCTAAAAGTTTTTCCCTTATTTTCAGCCAATAATTTGTGAAGTAGATAGAGGGCGGGAGTACTGGGTTTAGTGCAGTCCTTGAAAATGGACTCAACCATGATAGTAACCTCATCCTCCTAACTAGAGCGAAGGGAATCATAGAAGAGGAGAGTCGACCCTTTCATTCAAGCATTTAAGAAGTTGCCGGAAAAAAATCCGATAATTTTTTCCGACGACCTGCCGTTGCTAGGCGGAAAAGTGGAGGGAGAGAAAAAGAACGACAATTAAGCAGCAATTGGTCCGATGTGGAAGAACTAAGGAAATGGTGGATGGGGGTAGGAAAAGACAATAGGAGTGGAGATAAGAAAAAAAAAAGGTTGGCAATATCCAGGAGATGCAATGCACTAGGTGGTAGGGTCGAATTTACCACATCAAGGGTGTGCATCTTTTTCCTATATTATTTATAATTAAATTAATAGTTTTAATTTATTTTTATTTTTATTTTTTTTACTCACACACCCGACTTGTGGTATTGAAGAGATTCGAACGATCTTTGGTCTCCAAGCAACCTCACTTCACCACTAGGCCATCTCCACCGGGACTAGTTTTAATTTACTTACCTAAATAAAATACTACAAAAAAAGGTCTTTAGAGACAAGATTATTAGCGATGACAAATGTCGTCACTAATACTAGACTTTTAGTAACGACATGTCGTTTCTAATTATCACATGTCATCTCTAATAAAATTTTTATGATAACATTGTTGTCACTTAAAAATATTTTTTGTGACGACATCACGTCGTCGCAAATAGAGCGTCCCTAAAAGCCAAATAAATTAAAAATTATTTTAAGTGACAACATTGTCGTCACAAAAAATGCCATTAGAAATGACATGCAATTATTAGAGAGGATATGTTGTTACTAAAGTCTATTAATAGTGACAACATTTGTCGTCGCTAATAATATTGTCACTAAAGACCATTTTTTTTTGTAATGAAATGTCATATATAGTTAGTTAACTGAAATATAAAATTTACTAATTATCCTGTAATCTAACAAATTAATGTTTGATGATTTCTCCAAGAAAATCAAACACACACACATAGTATAATGGTCAGGTAGGGAAAAAATCAATTTTTTTTATGTCAAGGGTAACCTGCAGTCGTTATCGAGGTGCGCACTGGGTAAACCTCGTTCCTGTGTAATAGCTTATAAACCACATAGGAGAGGTAAACCACACTTGGCAGGCTAGGTGTGACAGGCTCACACCAAATGGCGTTGGTGGTGGGATTCAAACATGAGACCTTTGACCTCAAGATAACACCACTCCACCACTAGGCCATTCCCAAGAGGACAGTTTTAGCTAATTCTTTTTAAATTATCAAGTAGTATACCACATGTGCATCTGCATTGCATTGCACAATAAATGTGTTTATATCGATTAAATTATAAATTACTTATGTATTTTTTAGGGTTGAAGAAATCGGGTTAGACGGTCTCCTCGCCCTCGGCCTTTTAGATGACCCCTATCCATGTAGGAAACACCCAAATCGGGTGTAAATTTGAGGAGGCCAAATCCTCACCACCTAGGCGGTCTCGGCAACAATTAATTAGCCAATTTGGCATGATCAATTTTTATCATTTTTTTAATTTTTTAGTTCAAAATGTGACCAAATAAAAAATTTGAGATTTTCAACCCCCTTTAGACAACAACCTATATCCCAATAATCTAGAATCAATGTGGGATGTAGGAAAATTGGAAAAAAAATCGCATAAATAATTTGAGATTTCAATTTAAAGTTACCCACTCTTTCTATTCTTTTATACAACAATCTACATATCTATTTTTCAATCAACAACTGATGGATGTAGGAAAGGTTGAAAAATGAATTTGAGCTTTTATACAACAACGCACATCTCAATTTTCACTATACAATCGATATGGGATGTAGGGTAGAGGAAACATGAATATGTAAATATCAATATGTGATAATATATTATAAAACAATAAAAATGTCTAGATTCTGCCTAGGACCCGTCTAAGCAACCTAAATAAATCGTTATATGTTATTACATGTAACTTTATGAACCCACCCATAGGAAAACAAAATGTCATGGTCCTGATGATTGATATGTAAGTTTAGAGCTTCACAAATCTATACTAATATATTAAAATGGAGTCGTGAGAAAATAATTTTCCGCTATAAATTGGTTGTATAATTTAGAAATTCAGAAAATGGAAGCAGTTTCAACTGATGCGAGGAGGTGAAAAAACTATTGCAATCAGTTTGAGTAGCGGTTTTCTGTTTCATGATTATACATCATCGTGAGAGAGACTTAAAAGAATAAGAATGGATTATGGTGGTTGCATGTGAAGATCGAGCCCTATCATCATATGAGATTAGTGCCTTTTTTTTTTACATCACATCAAAATTTGATTATTTTCATCACTTGTGTTTACTACATTTTTCATGGAGGGTGCTGAAAGAAACAGAGGAAGTTAATTCCATCTTGCTGCAGGGATCTACAGTATAACTGATGCACTATTTATTATGCACTAAACTGCAACTAACACAGGACAATGGAATATAGCAAGCGAATCGAGTATCGTATCCACAGGGACTGAATATTTGATAATACTGAGTACTAAACTAACAATTCTCTATTATCCAGGCTACCAATTTATGGGTTTACTAAAACTAGGCACAAATTTAAATGAAATAATAGAAAATAACGAGAGCTAAATAAATGCAAGGAAATAAACTAAGCAAATAATCAAACTCAATCAATTAATGAAATACTAATCCTAGGGAATGCAATACGTACACATGTCTCGTCTATGTTTTAATTCAATTCTAATAATTTCCAATTTTAATCTGATTATTGGCGAGGAATCATAAATATATTTACCTATCTCCGCCAGGTCTCAAGGTAAATGTAGATTAATAAATTACCTATCACTTTCGTCTCTAGGATAATTTACTAACTCCTGATTGATCAACAGATTAAATCCCCTAAAGATTTCATGGAACGTGTATCAAAGTGTTCAATTAATCCCACTAATTAATTATGTCCATCAGGACTCAAATTAACTAGCTAGCATGCATCAATTATGATCAGTAATCAAGCATGAAATCAAAAGCACTTGAACATTTGAACACAATAATCGGAAGGGAAAAATAACAAGATTAAATTAAACACATAGCGTCAACACGCTTTGCAAACCCTAGAATTAATGAAAGGACTACTCACTCATAATTAAAACCATGGAAATAATGAAAATAAGAATAATCATAAACATAATATAAACGTACGATAGATTAGAAAAACCAGAATGACGATTCGTTGATTAAAACTTGAATTCTTCAATGTTGAATATTGCAGGAAAACCTCGAATGTAAAATAAAATTAGGAACTCTAAAATAATGAATAATGTGTGTGAAAAACGTCCAAAATAATCCTATTTATACTAGGTATCGAAAATCCGAGCCGAAAGATGAGTTTGTGGGCCGAAAACAACCCCGAGGGACAATTCCCGTCGATGCTGCCGACCCATAAGTGAGGCCGCCCCGCCGATCGGCGGCCAGATCGGCGGATTTCTCTGTCGGAATCCACCAAGCTATTGCACTTGGGCCGCAGACCGGCGGCTAGATCGGTGGGTTTCTGCGCGCCTCCACTGTTTTGCTCTGTTCTCACTCGTTTCTTGTCCGATTGACCCGATTCAAGTTGCGTTGCGACCCTATCTTGATCCTCTATCTTTCTAGCAACACTTCTCTTTGAATTGGATCTCAAATAATTCCCTATTTCAACTCAAACTTCTACAAGAAACAACAAAACATCAATGTGCACATGGAAACTCGAAACTAGTATAAAAACTCAACCAACGCATGCATTCATCTTTAAATATGATCCATAAGACTACTCAAATGCATGTAAAAGCCATATTTATCAATCTCCGAAACTTGAACCATTGTTCGTCCTCGAGCAATGAGAAGAACACTAAGAAATTATACACATGGGGAAGAAAAGTAAACTCGATCATAAATGCTTCACGAATAAGCTCCAAACAATTTTAATTACGCCAATTCAACTTCCATTAACTCATCCAAATTTTAGCACAAATAATATCCATAAATAAAGCATGAACCTCACTGGCATGTGTATCACTGATCTCGTAAGTGTATCAAATAACGATGTGCGTTTATAACAATGCAAAAGTGTTACCCATATGCTTGCCAATCGTCTAAAACACTCATGCTCAATCATACAAGAATATAGATCAATGAGGTCTTTGACTTGGGATGTAATGTCGGGACATTGGTGAAGGTTAGACATTTTTGGCTAAGTGACTCAAAATTTTCAACCCACTAACAACCTTTTTGTACTCCAAACCTAAGTATGGATTCATAACCATCTTTCAACTCTTTCCAACTCCCTTGCACTTCAAAATATTCTTCTCTTTTGCTCATCTCAACACCAAAATACAAATAAGCCAACAAATAACAAACATTCTCAATTGCTACCTTTCAATATTTGACTCTTTTGTTTCTTTTCCACACAATTTTTTTTCTCTTATTCTTTTTTTTTTCGATTTTTTTCTTTTTCGATTTTTTCTTTTCCAAATCGTACCTATGAGAATATTTTCCATCCCAATTTCAACATCTCCATTCTCTCCCCATGAAAACACTATTTTTCACAACAAGATACCCTTATTCACCTTTCGAACCCCCTATCATCCAAGTTGATGGACAAAAGGCAATTATGGCTTAACATTGGCTAGCAAAGGTTGATTTTTTTTTGGGTTAGTGTTTAGGAATTAATGTGGCTATGAAAGGATGGCCTCAAATCACTTCTAAATTCCACATATAATCAAGCTATTCGAATAGAAACCATGGCAAGTTCTAGACACACCAAAACATGCATGACAAACACTCATGAATAGAAACCATGGCAAGTTCTAGACACACCAAAGCAAGCTCACATGACTGTTCATGCTCCATCTATTTCAATTCCGAGTACATCAATTCAAATAAGTCAATATCAATCAAATTCATGCAATCTTTTTCACAAATAATGCTCCTTTTCATCATTAGCATTTCATGAGTTCATCAAGACATGACTCTCAACAATAAAAACACACAAAAACAAACAGACACTAAGAAATTAATAAAAAACACGTGCCAAACATATTATATCCATCCCCCTCCCCCAAACTTATTCAACTGCAAAGAGAATAAGTTTGGAGGGAACCAAATAAAGATGTGTTTGGAACGAACTCACCGCATACAAATATGGTGAAAAGAACCTTGAAACTGGCATGGATAATTTCTTTAACTTTGGGCTCCAAAATGCCTTCCTACATGTTTGAATACGAAAATAAAACACAAAATAAAAGAAAATAAAGAAAAACAAAGCAAGTAAAATGATGGGTTACCTCCCATCCAATGCTTTATTTAATGTCTTTAGCTAGACGATACCTCAGCAGTCAACGAGGTCGAAAACAACATTCCAACTAACAGAAGGGTCGTCCCTTTCGAGGACTGCTATCCACTGCCACTGTTGGCTTCTCCGGTGCCACTGCAACGAGCATAGATCCTCTCACATTCTTATTTCGGAAGACCTGAAATTTAACTCTCATCTTCTTGGGTGCTGGAGCTGCAGAAAATCCCCCATCATCTTGCAAAACTATGCACATCTCAGATAGCTGTGCTTTTGGAGCTTTCGGAACACGCGTTGGAGACGCCTTCATCACTGACTTCTCTTCCGGCTTGTCATTCACATCGTCCATGAAGCTGTGGGCCAAGCTTACCTCATCACACTGCGGGATTTTCTTTAGTGGAGGATTTCAAAAAATGACTCTTTCTCTATCAATCCCCAAAGTCATCACGCCTCTCTTCATGTCCAACTCCGCCTAACAAGTAGCAAGAAATGGTCTCCCTAAGATTAGAGGTATCTTGGGGTCTTCAGGCATATCCATCACCACAAAATCTGCAGGAAACATCAAGTTCGCTACTTTGACAAGCACATCTTCTATGATTCCTCGTGGCTTGGCACAGGATCTATATGCAAGCTGGATTTCCATCTTAATATCCTTCAATGCTCCCAATTTCAGCCTCTTGTAGATAGTGAAGGGCATCAAATTTATGCTAGCTCCAGAATCGCATAGCACTCTCTCAAAATAGGACCTCTCAATCTTCACCGGAATGGTGAAGCCAACGGTAGCTTCTTCTGTAGCCAATCACTGCACTCTTCCACCAACTGGGCCATCTCCACATCCTCCATCTTCTTCTTTTTCGAGATGGCCTCTCTTAAAATTCTAGCTCCACCCGACAAACCTCGTAAAGTATCTAGAAGAGGAATATTAATGTGTACCTTCTTAAAGATATCAAACAATTGATCTATCTTCTCATCTTCTTGCCTTTTTCCTGGAGGAGTAGTGGAAGCAACAACATGTGCATGAACAACATGCGCAGGTGGTGCTGATTTTGGTGCAGTAGAGGACCCGGTTACAGACTTTTCCACTGCAGAATTGCTCTTTGTCTCACCATACACCACTTGAATGGCATTGCAGTGCGCATTTGGGTTGACTTTAGTGTGGCTCGGGAACTGTCCCGGCTTGTGTTGCGTGGCAACTTGATTTGCCAATTGACTTACTCGAACCTCCAGCATGTTGACTTGCTTAAACAAGGCGCTCACTGTCCCTTCAATTTGTGTAATCTTTGTGCCAGTGGCCCCGATGAAAGTGTTTTGATTAGCAATCAGCTGAGTCACCATGTCTTCAAGTGACGGCTTCTTCGGCTCAGAGGGACCTGCAGCAGGAGCAACATAACCAGAGGTTGCAAGGTGTTGTTGGGATTGGCATAGGAAAAGTTTGGGTGATTCCTATTGTTCGAATGATACGCCATGTTGTTGTTTTGAAATCCTTGCGGCCCTTTGTTGTAACTTCCACTGTTGTAGATTTTCTGATTGACAAAATTAACACATTCACGTGCAGAGGCTTCAGAACCTTGCTGTTGCACCGCATTCACCTCCATAGTTGCACGCCGCTCCTCGAGAACTTGTTTTCTCAATAATTCGATTTCAGCCCTCAGTTCATCCACTCCAGACTTGGCTACTGCAGCTGCTGACCTTGTTTTTGTCTCTCTAGCGGCCATTGATAATTGGTGGCCTCCATCTCCTCAATGATCCGCAGTGCTTCAGTTGCAGTCCTGTTTACCAGACATCCTCCAGCTGAGGCGTCCACCAATCTCTTTGTATTGTTAGTCAAACCACTGTAGAAGTGAGTGATTTGTTGGTCAGCATTAAATCCATGCTGTGGACAAGACCGCAACAAGTCTCTGTACCTCTCCCAGGCTTCATAAATGGACTCATCCCCCATCTGAGAGAAATAAGTAATATCCGCAATAATCTTCTGCGCTTTCGATGGAGGAAAGTACTTGGCGAGGAATGCTTGGCACATTTGGTCCCAAGTAGTGATGGACGCTTTGTCCAAGCTCTTGAACCATTCCTTAGCTCGATCCTTTAGTGAAAAAATGAACATCCTCATTTGAATGATGTCGTCATTGACACCATTCATCTTGATGGTGTCACAGATATCTAAAAATTCATCTAGATGAGCATTTGGATTTTCAGTAGCCCGTCCGCCAAACTGCTGTGTAGCCACCATGTTGATCAGAGCAAGACGGAGTACAAAGTTATTCGTGGCGATGCCGCAACCCCATCTGGCGCCTAAATATCTGTCTGTCGGAGCTCGATACGGCTAATTTAGAGGTGCTGCTTCCGGTTCGGGCTCCGCATGTTGAGCAAACCTCTATTCCATCTCTCGTAGTCGTCTAGCCAACCCTTCTATCTCAGTCTCGTTGTTGGCTGCCATCTCCTTCTCTTGCAATCTGTGCTCCTTGTTCCTCTGTCTATGAACTCGATTAGGAGAATTAGGAACAAGGTCTACGTGTGGCTGTGTAGACCATGTTTTCATACACTACTTGAAGTGATAAATCATTGTCAGTAATAGTATCAATATAAAAATCAAAATCAGTCCCCGGCAACGGCGCTAAAAAGTTGATGCACTATTTATTATGCACTAAACTGCAACTAACACATGATAATGCAATATAGCAAGCGAATCGAGTATCGTATCCACAAGGACTGAATATTTGATAATACTAAGTACTAAGCTAACAACTCTCTATTATCCAGGCTGCTAATTTATGGGTTTACTAAAACTAAGCACAAATTTAAATGAAATAATAGAAAATAACGAGAACTACATAAATGCAAGGAAATAAACTAAGTAAATAATCAAACTTAATCAATTAATGAAATACTAATCCTAGGGAATGCAATACACATATCTCATCTATGTTTTAATTCAATCCTAATAATTCCCAATTTTAATCCGATTATTGGTGACGAATCAGAAATATATTTACCTATCTCCGCCAGGTCTAAAAGTAAATGTAGATTAATAAATTACCTATCACTTTCGTCTTTGATAATTTACTAACTCCCGATTGATCAACAGATTAAATCCCCTACAGATTTCATGAAACGTGTATCAAAGTGTTCAATTAATCCCACTAATTAATTATCTCCGTCAGGACTCAAATTAACCAGCTAGCATGCATCAATTATGATTAGTAATCAAGCATGAAATCAAAAGCACTTGAACATTTGAACACAATAATCGGAAGGGAAAAATAACAAGATTAAATTAAACACATAGCGTCAACACGCTTTGCAAACCCTATAATTAACAAAAGGACTACTTACTCATAATTAAAACCATGGAAATAACAAAAATAAGAATAATCATAAACATAATATAAATGTGCAATAGATTAGAAAAGTCGGAATGACGATTTGTTGATTAAAACTTGAATTCTTTAACGTTGAATATTGCAAGCAAACCTCGAATGTAAAATAAAATTTGGAACTCTAGAATAATGAATAATATGTGTGAAAAATGTCCAAAATATTCCTATTTATACTAGGCATCGAAAATCCAGGCCGAAAGATGAGTTTGTGGACCGAAAACAACCTCGGGGGACAATTCCCGTCGACGCCGCCGACCCAGAAGTGACTTCCCGCCGACCGGCGGCCTTGCCCCGATGATTGGCGGCCAGATCGGTGGATTTTTCTACCGGAATCCACCGAGCACTTGGGCCGCAGACCGGCGGCTGGGTCGGTGGGTTCCTGCGCGCCTCCACTGTTTCGCTCCGTTCTCGCTCGTTTTTTATCCGATTGATCCGATTCAAGTTGCGTTGAGACCCTCTCTTGATCCTCTATCTTTCTAGCAACACTTCTCCTTGAATTGGATCTCAAATAATTCCCTATTTCAGCTCATACTTCCACAAAAATAGTAAAACATCAACGTGCACACGGAAACTCGAAACTAGTATAAAAACTCAACCAACACATCCATTCATCTTCAAATATGATCCATAAGAATACTCAAATGCATGTAAAAGCCATGTTTATCAATAACCTCATCAATCAAAGCTATAATGAAGATGAAATGACCAAGAAGAAGATGCTGAAGAATTAGAGTTCAGTTTGGGGCTTTCAACGAGAATGGTAGATTTGTAGTGGATCCAACGAGGAAAAAGTATGAATGATCATCTTCGATTTTGCCACTAGCAATGAAGCGATCCTGCCGATTGCCGACCGAGGTGTTTGAGAAATAGCGCTGCCACAAGGAGTTCTAATCGATGGAGAAATTGAGGAACGTGAGAGTGTAAAAATATATGGAGAGCTGAATTTCATGACATAGTTATTAAAAATTATTTGATTAAAGGATTGAAAATCCAATCTTCAATAAGTTTTGAGAAATTGAGATTTTTATGAAATCTCATGGTCGCAACTCGCAATGATCAAGTGGATCACAAAGGAACCCAACAGTACAACTGAAATTTCTGATCTTCACTTTGAGGGTAAATTTCCTTCTTCGTTAAATGATTTTTTATAAATTTCCCATAGTTATCTTATTTTATGCGGTTGATTCGATTTTATTGCTTGGAGATTAATCTCTTTCTTGTGAATTTCTTTGTGTTGGATAATATAGAACCTTAGTAGATTCACACACATGAGTTTATACTTTGTTGCGTCTATGAATTGCTCTTTTTTAGTTGCGGTTTTGGAGATTATTTTGGTATGCTGATAAATCTCCAATATACGTTAATTTTGTTAAGGACTTTTATTCTTGACCATTATCATCACCATTGTTTGATTGTTTTTATTTATTGCGTTTTATGTTGCTTTGAGATGTCTTATCTACATAGAGTTAGTGTGATGGAGTTGATTGTTGTATCATGGAAATTTAGGTGTTTCTCTTGATGTCAATAGGTTATTCGTTATCATATTAGATGGTTAGAACTACAAATTTATGTATGAGTCTTTTTTAATCTTTTATTTATTTGTTTATATTTGGTTTTGGGATGTAACCTCTACATAGAGCTATTGTGATTGAATTGGTTGTTGTATTATGAATATTTTAAAAGAGGACAAATCTCTAGAAATAAAATTGCATTGATTGATGGTAGCTTAGCTGCACCTAGGAGAGACTTTATCGAGTATATGCAATGGTTTAAAGTCGATTACCTTGTTTTTTGCTGGATTAGTAATTCTATGGTGAAAGAAGAAGCTAGAGATTTTCAAAACTTGGATACTTCTAGGCAACTTTGGGAAGAATTAGAGCGCTGTTTTGGAAAGAATAACGGGCCGAGATTGTACAAATTGAGGCGAGAGATTGCTACATATACACAACATACTCACACGGTGATGGTTTATTTTAATAACCTAAATGCTCTCTGGGATGATTTAGCACTTCTGAAATCATCTAAATAGTGTGTATGTGAAGCACAAGAAGATGCCAAGGTAGATATTGAGGAGGAACACCTCATGCAATTTTTGATGGGTTTGAACGACTGTTATGAGACTATAAGACAACAGATTTTGATTCAAAATCCCCTACCAATAGTAAGCCAAGCCTATGGGATGGTACGGTTCTGCAGGTTGAAGACCAAATCAATATTTCCACTCACTTTGCAGACACTATCGACCATAGTGATATGCTTAGCAATCAGAAAAGTGGTTATAAAGGGGAATGTTTTAGAAAGAAACTTAGTAAGGAGGAGAAGGTCAGGCTCAAATGTGAGCATTGTGGGGGAACAGGACATGTGAAGGCTGATTGTTTTAAATTGGTTGGTATTCCTGACTGGTATAAGAAATTCAAGGCTGATAAAGGGAAAGGCAAGGTTAATGTAGCTCTGCACAAACAAGAAGATAGTAAGGGTGATTTTGTTCCAACACAGAAAGGATTTCCTAAAGATTCTTGTGATGACTCTCTCAGTGGCGTGGGAAGAATAATCCAATCTGAGTTAGCCAAGCATCTTTCTCACTATTTTGGGAAAGGAAACAAAGGAGATGGAGCACGCAAACCTGGCTGAATTGACCTGGGAACTTCTTCCCTTGATTTTAAAGGGCATTATGCCTTTAGAGCTAGAATAGACATCACCAAGGAAGAGTGGATTGTTGATAGTGGTGCCAGCAACCACATATGTTGTCATGTTGGTTTATAGCAGGATATTAAGAAGTTGAGACATCCTTTATAAATATTTCTGCCAGATGGAACTAGTGTGTGGGTATTTTTGGCAGGCACAACTCATTTGAATGATTCCATAAAGTTACAAAATGTGCTATTTGAACCATATTTTACTCACAACTTGCTGTCTGTGGGCCAACTCACTAAAGATCTCAATGGGAAGATCCAGTTCATGGCATCACACTGCCTGATACAAAAAAGAACTATAGATAGTGTTCTTGGGATCTGCAAGATGAAAGGTTCCTTGTATGTGTTTCCTCAAGGACATTTTGGAAATAGTACAGGGCATACAACATATTTGGCCTCTGATATGTTGCTAACTCATGAAATTCTTGGCCATCCTTCCTTATCTACTATGCAACATATGCCTTTGAACAAGAAAAGGTTTAGACAAGAAAATGTTGAATCTGTCAAATCTTGTGACATCTATCACAAAGCCAAACATCAGAGGACTCCTTTTCCACCACTCCACGGAAGGAGCATGGTCCTTTTTGGATTGGTTCACATGGATGTCTGGGGTCCCTGCAAGGAGGAGAACCTTACAAACATACCTTATTTTCTCACAATAGTAGAGGATCACTCTCGGGCTACTTGGACTTTTCTCTTTAAGGCCAAAACTCAAGTATGGAGTATCATCAAAAGCTTCATACACATGGTTCAGAATCAATATCAAGTCATTATTCAAGCCATAAGAACTGATAATGGGTCAGAGTTCATCAATCAAAATGACTCTGCACTATTACAAGATTATGGTATTTTACATAAAAAATCTTGTCCTTATTTCCCTCAACAAAATGGAATTGTTAAGAGGAAGCATAGACACCTCTTACAAGTTACAAGAGACCTAATGTTTGACAGTAAGTTGCCATCAACCTTTTAGCCCTATTCTATTTTACATGCAACATGGTTAATTAACAGGTTATCTATTGCAGTTCTGGAATGGTGTAATCCTTTTGAAGTGCTGACTGGGAAGGCACCTGATATGGCTTCTCTTCAACCATTTGGTTGCTTGGTATATAAGACAAACACCTTATCTGCTAAATCTATATTTGATAGTAGAAGCTCACAGTGCATATTTCTGGGTTATGCACCTCTGCATAAAGGTTTTCTACTATATGATTTGACTACACTAAGGGTTTGTGTGGGATGAGATGTTCATTTTTTCCCATACCTTTTTCCTCTACAAGGAAAACAACAGCCTGTGTTGCCCTTTCAGAGTTTTATAGAGCCAGATATTGCTGCTTTACCACATGCTGAAGAACACTTTTCCGGACATGTACCAGCTACAGCTGTTGCTTCCAGGCCCCTTACTACTCCAGATGACTCTCTTATGTCTCATTCAGATTCTCATTCTCCTACTCCTAACACTTCTATCTCCCCTAATGATCCTTCCACTGTTTTTCCTATTACTCAAATTCATACCCCTACTGCTAAACCACCTAATAGAAAGAGTACAAGAGTTTGTATTCATCCCAAGTATCTGGAAGATTATGTTTGCAACAGTGCTGCTTCTTATGTTCTAGCTTCTGTTTCACACACCCTTACTCCACAAACATTTTCCTTTGTCATTTCACCAAACTTTTCTCCTAATTATACTGAATTTCTCATGACTGTGCTGACTATAAAAGAACCTACTACCTACAAGGAGCCATGTCAATCCCCATAATGGGTTGTTGCTAAAGAAAAGGAATTGCAGGCTTTGGAAGAGAATCATACTTGGAATGTGGTTCCTTTGCCACCTGGTAAGCATGCAATAGGCTCCAAATGGGTATATAAGATTAAACTTAGGTCTGATGGGTCTATTGAAAGGTACAAGGCTAGATTAGTGGCCAAAGGTTATAATCAGGAATATGGTATTGATTACCAAGAGGTTTTCTCAACTGTTGCCAAGATGGTGACTGTAAGGCTGTTATTTGCTCTTGCCACACAATTTGGATGGTGTCTGTATCAAGTAGACATCAATAATGCATTTTTGCATGGCTATTTTCCTGATGAGATTTATATGTCTCTCCCACAGAGCTATGTCAAGGTTTGTTTGCAGGCCTGTGAGGAGTTTATATGGGCTCAAACAAGCCTCCAGGGAGTAGAACCAAGAGCTGAGTAAGTTTCTGATTTCTACTGGTTTTGTTCAATCTGGTAATGGACATTGCTTATACCTTAAAGGCTCTGGTTCTTCTTTCATTGGGCTACTCATCTATGTGGATAATATTCTGATGTTAAGCCCCTCCCTTGAGATTATTGACTCCATTAAACATTCCTTGGATGATAAATTTACCATTAAAGACCTTGGGAAAGCTAAATATTTATTGGGAGTTGAGATTGCTAGGTCTGTTTCTGGCACTTATCTGTGCCAAAGAAAGTATGTGTTAGATCTCTTGGATTCTGTAGGCTTACTAGGTGGGAAATCAGTGCAAACTCCTTTAGCTCCTGGCCTTGTTTTGCAACGAGAAGGGGAGTTATTGTCTGATCCAGAGCCCTATAGAAGAGTGATAGGAAAATTGTTATATCTAGGTCTCAGAAGGTCAGACTTAACATATGCAGTTCAACAACTCAGTCAGTAGGTTCATGCACCCACCAAGGATCATTGGAATGCTGCATTACATGTTTTAAGATACCTTAAGGATGTCCCTCTCTTGGTCTTCATTACACAACTTCTCCTTCCTTTGCACTCACAGCACTGTGATGCGGATTGGGGATGTTGCAAAGATTCTAGGCGTTCTCTTACAGGATATTGTATATCTCTTGGGTCATGCTTAGTTTCATGGCGATGCAAAAAGCAAGATACTGTCTCCCTTTCAACTGCGGAGGCAGAATATCGAAGTCTAGGTTATACGATAAGAGAAGTTCTTTGGTTAACCTACATGCTAACAGATTTTGGGATCTCTCTCCCTCTTCCCATTCCTATCCATTGTGATAGTAAAGCCGCAATCCAAATAACTCAACATCAAGTTTACCATGAGCGCACTAAGCATCTTGACATCAATTGTCATTTTGCTCGATTGCAATTTCAGCGGGGTCTTATCTTACCAGTCTATGTAAGCACTCATGCGCAGCTCGCGGACCTCTTTACTAAAGCTTTACCTGGTCCTCGTTTTAGGTTTTTACTCTCCAACCTCAACCTTGGAGACTTACACCAGGTTGCGGCTGAGGGGGGCTGTAAAGATGATCACCATGCAGCGGGAGTTAGCGGCGAGGTTCATGGGAGTGCTGCAGCAGCCCATGCATCCTACCATGAGGACGTATGCATGGGATCCAAGTCCATAATCCACGTGGCAGTGAGCTGTAACTCTACATGAAGGACCACACACGTCGGCTGCCGTCAATCATCTCTGAATTGGATTGAGGATCTCCACCGTAGCTTAGCTCTCGTATTTCTTGTATAAATAGCTAGAAAACACAGATCTAGATCGATGGAATCCTGATATAACATTTTCCAGTTGAGCTTTGAATAATATTCTGATATTTTCATGCATAAATTCATGCAATTTAACATGGTAAACACAAATCCATTGACTTTTAAATCTTAATATTGATTTGTTCTTCCTCTCTTTCTCTTTCTGATGGAATCAGTTGAAAAGAAATATCAATATAGGTTTGCTTGACCATTAAAAGCAGCCTCAGTTCATCTTTTAATTAATGGTTGGAGCACTGAAACTTTCTACTAAGAAACCCAAAGCTGTTTGCTTACAATTTTGGCTGTTTATGAGTTCAGATTGAATAAGGGACCTGATCATGCTTGAGAACTTTGGAGAACTAAGTAACAAATAGAACCACGTTAACCAACCAAGTTAAGTTTATATACACATGATATTGTACACCAGGAAAAAACCTTGTGATAAGAGAAGGCAGAATATCTATTGAAGTTTAGATATTGCAAAAATAATTGCAGTATGCTAAAAACTAGGATTTTAATTTTTTTTAAATAAATGTAGTATGTAGATGCGCAGTCCACTATGTGAGCTAATGAGCTTGATTTATAGTCAATGAAAGAACAATCTAGCACTTAAGTATGCTAAGAATTTTATCATAGTTTTCATGGTTGGTGCATTTTTATTTTGATAACTGGGCCTGATTGAATTTGCAGGCAGTGAAGTTTCCAAATTTTGTTCTAAGTTTCTCCATCAACAAATGCTGAATCATGAAGCCTATGCAGCCGGTGATCTGGAAACTTCTGTTAGAAAGGCTTATCTCAGGTTATTTTTCACCCTTTTGTTTTGAGGCTCTGTACTTATATTTCTTATTCACCTCTTATCCTGTAGACTATTTTTGACTTTGTCATAAGCCAATGTAAGTGCAACTCAAGGAGAATATTTGCTGTTCCTATCACTGGTTAGATGTTGTGGTTCTTTACACATAATTACTGTCGAAAAATAGTTACGGAAAGAAAGGGTGTATGAATGGATGAAAATGAATAAGGTGGTGTTTTCTTGGATCCTGGCTCTACAGGACCCATTCCCACAGAGCGGTTAAATGAAATATATTGTTTCTAGTTCTGATCTGGATCATGATATTATGTTAACAATTTTGTGACATCATATTCTTTTCTGCTGCAGAATGGACGAAATGATGTGTTGAAAAAACGGACAGAAAGAGTTGGATGTAATAAGGGGTAAAGTGGACCAATCTACTAGTAATGGAGAAAATTTACGGAAGACTGAAGAAGATCATGGCGCAGATATGTCTTCTGAGGAGGTGTGTGCACAATACTTTATCTGCCCCAACTTGCACTAACTTAACTAAGAAGTTCTTTGTTCTGAAATCTGAATAAAGAAACAGTGTATTTCATAGTACTTTAGTTGCATTACCCTGTCTGCTGAACCACGAACATTAACTGTCCAACACCTTAAGTGCATGATATTTGCTACGGAAAAAGAAATTAAGCAGAACTTGTACCAAATTTTTAATACATTCTTGTTGACCTGCAACATGTGTGCTTATCATAAAATTTTGTTGAGACCTGTTCCACTACTAGTTTATAGAGTAGCGATTTTTCATTTATATTCAGCAAACCTATAACAATTTAAGAAGATGTCACCTCTTTCGGAAACTTTTGTGTCATGTCTGGGAAATAACTGCAGAATGGATAGGTTCTATGTGCTGGACGATACACGTGTTCCTCTTTTTTTATAAGATGGAACTTGTAGAAGGAGAAAAGATTTTATGTTTTTATGTGTCAAACCTATAGGGAGATTAGATTTGTTATCATGCATGGAAGACCTTATTATCCCTTTAAAAGTTTCCCAAAGAGGAAAAAAATGAGCTAACTCAATTAATTGCAGGCCTTTAGCCTTTAACCGGATTCCATTATCCGTTTCATCTACTTGTGACTTTTGATGGTAAAGCTTGTGCTACTTACTATCCTTATTCGAATATGTTACTAAATATATGCTCTGATACGCACTATATAACTGCATTAGTTGTCCTGAATATATTGATAATTCCAGATTTCAAAGATTAAGTAATGCTTGTTTGGCTTTTTTCGTTTGTTTGTGATTTTTTTTTTCTTCGGCGGTGCTGTTATATTGCAAGAAAGAGTTGAGGTAGAAAATGGTTTATGCTTGGAGGGGACAATTTTTACCCTAGAGTTCAAATCAATTTCTTTTTTTGTAGGAAATGTGGGTCGATATAGTTGTTTATGTAATTTTGTTTTGTATTAAACATAATCAACTATATTGGGAATGAAAAAGTATATAAGTAATATTTGTTTTATTTTAGTTGAAGGCACAAGTTATGTAGACATCAAATCAAGTATTTTTGTTGTGTAAATATGGTGATAATACTGGATAGAGAAAAAGTATAGAATGAATAGGAAGATTGGGATAATAATAATAGTTACTTGGGGGGGGGGATAAATAACCAAACATTACTATATTTCTCAGGGAAGGAATTGATATTGGAGAGACAAATAAGCATTACCTTACTATTCACTTGTTTTCTGCTTATCTTTTAAGGTTTCTCAGTTTGTCTGCATTGCTGTTGAAGTTTAATTCAAACTAGTACCTCTGCTTTTTGCTGCACACTGCTCTCATTCTTGACCTGAATTCACAAGTATAAATGGGTTGCTAGATGTTTGGATTTGATGACTTCTTGTGAAAATTATATAGCAAAAGGCTTCCTTGATATCTTCTAATTGCAGGGAAGTCATTCCGATTACAGTGGCCCAAATTCTGGAAGCACAGCTTGATGAGATCGTGCAAAGCAATAAAGAGGATGATCCGGAGCTGCAATTCAAAGGTCCTATGACGCGTTTACGAGCAAAGAAGTTGCAAGCTTATCTACAAGCTTCAATTAGGTGCAAGTTCGAATTGCAAGAAGAAGACATGAAGAGCAGCTCGAGATTAGTCAACATGCTGTCCATTGATGAAGAAGAAGGAAGCATGAAGACGTGAGAAGAAGAATCACGCCATTTGGACGTGTGCATGAAGAGTTCTACGCGTTTGCATGGAAATCCGAGAAGTTGCTGTTTTTCATGCAAAGGTGGTGGAATTTTCGAACACTATATGGATCGAATTTAATTCAGCCCATGTCGTGTTTTTGGAGTCCAAAAGTAGAGAGTTTTGAAGGCCCAAGTCCATGGGATTTTATCTAGATTGGTTTAGATTTTATTTCCTTATTTTATGTTATCTTATTTTGCCTTAATTAAGACTTCTAGTTAAGGTAGGATTCCTTTTGATTTCTTTTGATTATTTTCGAATTCCCTTAGGTTTTAGGTTTTATATTTTTCGTCCCCTATGATAGTATAAATAGGGGTTCCATTTGTTACATTAAAGTTAGACAATTGCAAGAAATAAAGAGTTATTCTCAATCTGTCTCACGATCCTTTGGTTGATCAAACTTACAAACAATTCTATTGTTCTAGCAATTCAATAGTCTTATTCAAGGTTCTTCAGGGTACAACGAGTACTTGGGAGAATTGCTATCCGGAGAAGTTAGACGTGTGCGTTCGAGTTTTACAACACGGGTTCGCCGATCCCAATCTATTCTTCTACCTTTCATCGCCGCCGAGACCACCTTCACCGACGACGTCCGTCGTGTTCCTAGCCATCACCGCCGTGTTCCAGCCCTCAAGAGTGTCCTATGTGTCATCCATCGAGTCCTTGTTCGTCTCAACGTAATCTAGTAAGTTTTCTTCCAAATCGAGTCCTATTCCATCCCTCTAGCCTTCGTCCCCTTTCTCTTCTTGTTGTTGTTGTGTTATGCTTGGATATTGGTCATTGTCTAGAGTACCTTAGGTTTTCGAGTCTTATTTAGTCTATATTCGAGTCTAATTGTTCGTATAGTTGAGTTGTATTTTCATTCTTTGTTGAGTTGTATTGTTCCCTTACGCATCCGACATAGTTTCGTTCCTAGCTTCCGCATATTTTGTTGTTGTCGTGTCCCATAGGTCCCGAGTCATATGACAGCTTGTATTGCAATTGTCCGAAATAATGAACTGCTTGTTGCTAATGTTGGTGACTCCCGATGTGTCATGTCTCGGAAGGGAAAGGTGAAGTCTTTACTATCTTGTTTACCTTTTGTGGTGAATGGTGATATTTTAATTCAGTAGTTCTTAAACTGTTTCTACTTAGAAAATGTCTTTTACACACCAGATTTATTTGTGGAAAAAATTATTCAAATAGCTAATTAAATTGGTGATATCTTTAAATATAATATTTTAGGTATTTTCTCTCTTCAGAGAATATAATGTCCTTGCAATTAGCAGTGTGGGTCAACAATTTTTACATGAGATGTTGCATCATGTCTCGATGGTATGTGAAACTCTCTTGCAGGCATACGATTTATCTAAGGATCACAAGCCAGATCATGCTACCGAGAAAAAAAGGATATTAGATGCTGGTGGGTATGTACAGTACGGACGGGTCAATGGGAGCCTGAACTTGTTAAGGGCAATTGGTGCGTAGAACGGACTCAACCATCTAGCTGTAGGTGATGAGTGCTCCATTATTTTTCTCTATCTGTAATGATAGTTTTGAATCTTTTCAGGTGATATGGAATTGAAGCAAAATAGATCATTGCCAGCTAAAAAGCAAATTGTGACAGCAAACCTTGATATAGTCAAGGTATGTAGAATCTTTTGCTATATTTGAAGTCATAATGTCTGTCTTCTCTCTCAATTTTTGTGAAACAGATTCAATTTTCTTTAAACAAACCGGTAGAGATCGATTGAATGTGATTCATAGAAAATGTCAGAGCTCAATATTTATGAAACAGATTCAATTTTTCACTATTACACTGCTCTTAGATTCAATTTTTCACTGTTACACTGCTCTTAAATAGAATGGTTGAGATAGATTTTAATGTGATTGGTACGAAAATGGCGGAGAAAAACTGGAATAAACCACATCATTTACGTTCTCACAGCAATCTTTTAGGCAACATAACATATTTTTTCACTGTTGTTGCCCTTGAACAGGTTGAGCTTTCTGAAGATGATGAATTTATTATAATAGCCTGTGATGGGATATGGTAAGTGCTTTCTAGGTTGTGTATGCTTATCTTGTGTATGAATCATACCGTGCTATCTTTTCTTTTATTATTTTTCTAGAAGTTTATTACAATCATGCTCAAAAATTGGGTTTTAAAACGGTCCCTTGAGTCTAATTTAACCCAACAGAGCTCTTCAGCAATGTTTGAACTCAGACACAGATGACTTAACAAGTTTTGAAATGCTTTGAGCTTTCTCGTCGAGGATTTGAAAAGATATCTTAGTTATGTCATCAACTGGAGGCAAATAGTCAAGGGCTTTCTCAAGTGTTTCTTATTAGAAAGTTTGTATCATAGATATCTACTAGGAGTGTCTCCGAGTTTTCAGTCCTGATATGCTATTGGTGCTTGACATACAAACCTCGTATACTTAAATCAGAAACATTCTTGTTTTGAATAACTTGGGCATGTTTAGTCCTCCTCATATATAAAGGGAAAAATCAATCCTACGCTTAGTGCACGAAGCGCCTCTCACGGATGGCCGCCATATTGGGCTTTTCTCTGATACCCGAACCTAGGACTCCGAAGCTGATTCCAAACCTAATTTTTTCCAAGCCTGTATCCGAGCCTGGGTGAATAGAGCATCGCGCTTTCAAATAAAACTTTAGGTTATTCGAAATTAAATGCGCGCAGAGTTCTCAACTTCACCTGGCGTTGTACTTCAGTCGGTGACTTTATCGGAGATTAGTTTCACAATCCAATTGTTCGAGATTTTCCCGAAAAAAAAGAAGACAAGGTAAATACGCTATTTCCTTTCGTTTGAACCATTGTTATTGATGCATGGATGTAAATTAGTTTTGTTGATTCTTGCATTTTCCCCCATTGAAAACTGGGTTTTAGGGTGTGTGATTTGACTAAATAAAGGTTGTATTAGTAAGGTTTTTAATTAGAAATAAGTGTATTTGTGATGAAGTTTTTTTATTTAAGACTTTGAAACGCTGCTTCTGAAGCAAACTGTTGATCTTTCCATTTCCAACTCAAGTCTTCATTGTAGAAACTAAGTAGTGAATTTTTCTACCGGCCATGGTTTCAGACTCAAATGATGGTGCAGGTATTCTTCATTGAGATCACAATGCTTGTTCGCAGTCACTCCAGATCCTACATTGATCCTATTACTCATTCTTTCCTCTTGCCATGTCTTTTCTATTTTTAGTTTTTAGTGGCTTGAAGATTTGATTATAGTTAAGCTTTGCTTATTGTCGCAACTCTTAATATGTGTTGTTGTCTTAGGTATTGTTCCGGAGGTGAACATTGATCGGGTTATTCCCCCTCAGTCCTCCAAATCCTCAAGGAAGAAGCTATCATTCACTGAACATACAGATGGTCGGCGAGTTGGAGCAGACGCTATTAGATGCAGCCATTTTCAGAATCCCGAGAAGCGCCCTGCCATTGAACTCCCCAAGCACGTTTACAGACGTACGAAGAAATGTCTGACGGTCCTTGACCTATCCGATGATGTAACTGAAACACCCCCTTTGTGTTGCCGAAGGATAATTTGGTGCGGTCGCTCTGTCGACGGAACACTCACTTTCAACCCAGTTTTCTGTAGCAGTTTTCTCTAAGAAGGGTCTTAGTGCACGGCTGGGAGCAAGAAGGACAAAGTCGTGGACAAATCTTACAGGGGCAGGGTCAGAACAATGTTGGTTTTCGTCTGTTATTCTTTCCATCCTTAGGTGTTAATTTATATGTATTGTTGTTATTATCTATTCTTTCTTTGTGAATGTAGGTTCCGGTGACGTCCATGGAGTCCGTAATGCCCCATTTGCAGCAACTGAAGACCAAGGTTTCCTATTTGCTGAGTCAGTCGAGGCCTGCTCAACGTCCCTCGTTCCCCGACGTACGAGGGTCTTCATCCTTCCTTTGTACCACTCCGTGGAATGAGGATGATTTTGAGGATGAATTAGAATTTCTCAATTAGTACAACTCTCCCGAGCCTGTCCTATGGTAAGCCAATCAGCCATATATACACATTTATATATGTGTATATATTTCTTTGTGTGTGTGCTGAACTTGTATACACAATTAGATCATATCTTCATCATGATTCTATGCCCTGATTCAAATATTTTCTTAAATGCAAGGGTGTTATCCGTTCCGCTAAGAGAAACCGAGAGGTCTGGCAGACAGATGAGAGAGAGAGATTTTCAAATTAGGGTTCAGGTGTGTGTGTGAGGCTTGAGAGAGAAGAGAAGAATCTAGAGAGATATAGAGGCGGGGAGTGCATTGGGGAGATGAATCGATTAGGTTAAATTAATTAGGGAACCGGGTAGTGGGCTTAGGGTTAAGGGTTTAGGGCTTGTGGGCTGATGGGCTAAAATCAAATAAATCAGAAGATAATAAATAATTCTGGGCCCAAAGACAAATGGGACAATATCAACATTTCCACCTTTAGCCCATTTGATCTTTTCAGTCACCATGGAGTCACCTGCCAAGTATTAGAGATTATCATTATAGCCTTTCAATTTTACTCTAAGTTCATCACAAAGACAGAACCAGAGAAGGAGGAATAGATGCTATGCGCATTTAATCTAGTCTCAACACTAGAGACCAACCAAAAGAATTGTAACAAGTCTCTGGTCAGAAAAGCTTGACCTTCATTGAACAGGTTACACCTAGCAACAGTACCAAAAGGAAATAACCAGAGAAGACACACTGCCCTTAGAGGTAATTTGAGTATCCAGACCCAAGGCCAGGAATGCACATCATTTCCCTCTTTGTTCAACCCAAATCCATATTCAAGGATTTCTTGCAGGCAACCAGCTTTGCAACTGGAAGGCATTTTGTGCCCATGTCTGCAGGGTTGTACTCAGAGGGAATTTTATCAAGTAGAACTTCTCCTTTTTCACAATATCCCTTATGAAGTGAAATCTAACATCTATGTGTTTAGTTCTATCATGAAACACTAGGTTCTTACAAAGTTGTATTGTTGATTGACTATCTGAGAATAGCATAGGTTTATCTTCAATAAATTTTATTTTAGATAAGACTCCATTTAACCATATTGCTTCTTTTACAGCTTCTGTTGCAGCTATATACTCAGACTCAGTAGTGGACAATGCAACAATGCTCTGGAATTGAGACTTCCAACTAATGCATGACCCACAAAGTGTAAACACATAGGATGTGGTTAATTTTCTGTGATCTTTATCATTAGCATAGTTTGAATCAACATAACCAACACACTTCACTCCATCAGGAGATTTAGAGAACTTTAAGCCACTGGACATGGTAGATTTTAGATATCTAAGCAACCACTTCAATACCTCTCAATAGGGCAGACCAGGGTTTGCCATGTACCTACTCAGACATGATACATAGGCAATGTCTGGCCTAGTGCTGATCATTAGGTACATAACAGACCCTATAGCATTTGCATATGGAACTCCAGACATTTCTTTTAAGTCAGAGTCACTCTTAGGACATTGATCCTTACTAAGCAAAAAATGAGAAGCAAGAGAAATAGAGACAGGCTTACAGTCTTCCATATTAAACTTTTTCAAGACTTGTTCAATATATGAAGACTGATGCAACACAAGAGTATGATTGTTTCTATCTCTATCAATGTTCATACCTAGAATCTTTCTTGCATTTCCAAGATCTTTCATGCTGAAATTAGCACATAAACAAGTTTGAACATTCTTTACAGTTTTCAGACAAGGAATTATTAGAAGCATGTCATCCACATAAAGAAGAAGAAATCTAGGCACATTGGACTGCATATAATACAGACAGTGATTAAACTTGCTCCTAGTAAAGTTCATGCTTTTCATACAATTGTCAAATTTGATGTTCCATTGCCTCAGAGATTGTTTTAAGCCATATAGAGATTTTTTCAGCAAGCAGACATGATTAGGCTGTGTTTTATCAACAAAGCCCTCAGGTTGTTTCATATAGATGTTATTTTCAAGTTCTCCATGTAAAAAAGCAGTAGTAACATCCATTTATTTTAGTTCCCAATTAAAATGAGCAGTTAATGCTAGCATGATTCTTACTGTGGTGAACTTAACTACAAGGGCAAATATTTTAGTGTAATCAACACCTTCTTTTTGTGTAAATCCCTTAGCAACCAATCTTGCCTTGTATCTTACGTCATTTATCTCCTGTTTTATTTTAAATAGCCATTTGCACTCAACAATTGAACAATCATTAGGTTTTTCAACTAGAATCCAGGTATTGTTGTCATGCAGAGATTTCATTTCACAAGTTATGGCTTTTATCCATTTATCAGATTCAGGAGATGAGACATCTTCTTTGTATGATTTGGGTTCATATTTATCCACATTGCTAAACGCATTGAAAGCATACAAAGACAGGTTGAAATCATCATACTTAGTAGGCATCCTGATATTCCTTCTAGCTCTGTCCCTTGTTAATTGATAATTATATCTAAGTTTTCATGCTCAGTCTCATGCACATAATTGATTTCATGTTCAGTTTCAGAGTTACTTTCATGATCAGATTCAGAATTATCAGTATCAAAGACATTCATGTTGATTGACACATTATTTTCAGGCTCATGATTGGATGCAGAGTCATTAACATCAATATTGTCACTCACATGATCATTGAAGACAGTGTCATGATTATGCATATTAATCTCAGGTGAAGTAGGGGGAAGAGGGTCCATCTTAGAAGAAACAGGGACAAACATAAGATCAGGCACTTTCTCCACCTCACAAGGAGCAGCAGAAGGTGAGGATTTATGCAGGCAAGGGAAATCAACTTCATTAAAAGATACATATCTGCTAATGCATGTTTTAAAGCCAGGTAAAGTCCTATCCCACAGCCTATAACCTTTTACCCCTTCAGGGTACCTAAGGAAAATGCATTTCCTAGACCTAGGTTCAATCTTACTGAGCTTTTGGTGTACATATGCACTGCATCCAAATGTTCTTAAATTTGACAAACATATAGGTTTATTCTAAAAACACTTTCAGGTTGTTTTCCCAATAAGGGAACAAAGGGGGATCTATTTATTAAATAACAGGAAGTCATTAAGGCTTCTCCCCAAAACTGCTTGTCAAGGCATGAGCCAGCTAACAAGCTTCTGACCCTCTCAAGGAGGGTCCTATTCATTCTCTCTGCAACCCCATTTTGTTGGGGGTTGTAAGGCACTGACTAGTGCCTTTTGATTCCAATATCAAAGCACCATTTATCCATTGTATGGTTACAAAATTCCAAACCATTATTAGTTCTTAGACACTTAATGGTTTTCTTTGTGTGGTTTTGAATTTCAACTGACCATTTAGAAAGTTTTTCAAAAACTTCAGATTTGTTTTTCATTAAGAAAACCCAAGTTTTTCTGGAATAGTCATCAATGATAGACAGGAAATAGACATTCCCACGATGTGTAGGAACCTTTGCAGGTCCCCACACATCTGCATGCAAGTACTCAAGTATTTCAGTGCTGACATGAGTTTTAGGATAAGGCACATAAGTAGGGAAGGGCAATTTGTGTTGCTTTCCCATTAGACATGGCTCACAAAAAGGAATGCTTGATACTTTATCATTTTTGAATGCACCAGCTTTATTTAAAATATCAAGACCCTTATTGCTCATGTGACCTAACCTAGCATGCCATAGAGCTGTTTTGTCATGATGCACAACATTAGCAATTTGAACAGGCACAGAGCATGCAAGCACATCATAGAGATCTCCTTTTCTTGGAGCATCAGAATAAATCACAGAATCTCTTTCAAATTTAAAGCTCATATTGTTTACAGTTCTAAAAAGCATTTGATCAGCTAATTTAGATACAGAAAGCAAGTTAAACTTCAATTTGGGCACATATCTTACATCATGCAAAGTGATCATGCTTTCATTTTCAAATTTTAAGCACACTCAGCAAGAGAAACTGTTCCAGATTTTATAAAGTGTAGGTTGTGAAACATATGTTTATGTGGTGTGACATGAAATGTACATCCAGAATCAATCAGCCATTCAGATTCATGCATATTCTTTGACACAACATTAGTAAAGTTTATGAATTGGAAATCACATGCATTGTGGACCATATAGACTCCACCATCATCATGATAATCATAATCTTCATCTTTGTAAACATGGTTTGCATGTTGGTCAAAATGCATCACATTATTGGCATGTTTATTCCCAAAACCTTTGTTTCTTTTTGGTTGCTTGCACCTGTTAGAAAAATGGCAAGACTTTCCACAATTCCAACAAGTTTTTCTAGGCTTCATATCAAAATTTTGGTTTTGGGGATGATGGGTAAAACTTTGGTTTCTGACAACATTTTGAGAAGAGCTTTGGCCAAAATTTTGGGTCTGGTTTTGATTTCTGGAATGATGGGGATGATTGTGAGCAAAATATTGGGGCTTTTCAAAATTCATTTCCCTCCTATGTCTCTCTGCAGCTAAAACACTAGGGTTTTCAGGATTAAATCCATTAAAGGGCCTCCTATTTGTGTTTCTGTTGACATATAGGATTTCATTTTGCAATGGCTTAGAGTTTATCTTTTTTATTTCATTTTTTTTAGCCTTTACCCCAGACACAATCATCTCACAAGTGACTTTAGACCCCTCATATTTTAAGGCAGATTTTACTTTAGAAAATGCTTCAGAAATTGCACCAAGAAGGATCTGGGGAGCATATTTTTCAAGTGTGTCATCACAGCAAGTTTTAAATCTTTTAAAAGCTTGTTAAAATCTTTTATATTAGAGTCCACATCCTTTGAAGAATCCATTTGAAAAGTCATAATTTGATTTTGCAGAGAATAGGCCGACTCTTAAGAAGTAGCAACATATAAAGAAGTCAAATTGTCCCATAAATCTTTTGCACAACGATGGTGAGACACTTTCCTGACCACATCACTACTTAAATTCAACAGTATAGTGGCCCTAGTACTAACATTCATTTCCAGCAGGTTTTTATCAGTTTCATCTTCATCAATTATTTCAAAGATGGCATTTTGAAGTTTTTCTTTAGTCAAAATACATTCAATTCTTGTTTGCCAATCACCAAAATCATCTTTCCCATTAAAGGGAACCGCATTCAAGGCATTCATAATGCTAGACATAGAGATATCCAAAAAACACAATTTCCACCACAATTAACACAACATAAGCACTTCAAACAACACAAAATCACCCAAAACACAGGAGAGAACCTCCACAGGCACTGAATCAAGTGTACAAGGGGAATTTAATGCTGAGGCTAGCCCAGTTCTCAGTATAGATTGATCTGTGGAGCAAGGGATCACTCAGGACAATCCCAAAACCTGATTTAGAATGGCTACTAACTATTAAACAGAGTTAGTCACTGAAACTCAAAATTTTTTGAGAAAACCACTCAGATTCCAACAAAACCAGGAAACAGGAGATCAAGAAACACAACAACAGGCAAGAGATCAGCCACATGCACTCAAATTTTCACAGAAGATACTACAACATACAAACAACCCTCTAAACCCTTATGTTACACCATACTCTGTTTTGCTAACCGGGCAACCCACTTTGAGAAAACCCACAGGGGAGTCCAGACGGTCCGATCCGTAAGCAACAATAGAGGAAATGGCTTGGAATGCCAAGGTGTACACAAAAAAATAAAGCGGAAGCAGAAAAAAAAAGACAGGATCGCACAATACACTTAAGAGTTTAAGGTTTGAAGAGTAATACCAGAGCCAACCCTCCCAGGCAGGAGAGAGGTCGAACTTACCTTTTTAGAGCCCGACGGGGGCAAAGGATAACGGCGCGACTCTTACCGGCGGCGGGGTGAGTGAGATGGAGGCAGAAGAGTGCCCCCGGCCAGGTCACCGTGGCTCTGATACCACTGTTGTGGTATCGACCTGGCTAGGGATTACACTTTCTTGTTTCTCTACCTCAATCGGTCTCACTCACTAGCTACTCAAGTAGCAAGAACCCTAGTCTTGTTTTTACAACTTTTACAGAACTCTAAGATCTATTACAGAAACAATGATCAACTGCAGAAGCCTCAGAGAAGTAGATCAGATGGATCTACGGTGTTCTTCACAGGCAAGGCACAAGAACTGGGACAGATCTGCACAATGGAAGTCAAGAGAATTAGATTAGAGAGATATCAGTAAAATAAAACTAAGAACATGAGAGAAATGGAGATATCAGAGATGTAATCAGAGGAACAGTGGTGGGAAAAGTGCCCAAAGGCACGGTGGCTCAGATTTTTCCACAGGCAGCGGCGATGGCGGCCCCGACGACTGAATCGACCCAGACCAAGTGGAAGGGGATGATGAAATGAACAAACCTCGAAGCTCTCACAACTCAAACCCCTCAAACAACTACACAGGCATCTAGAGATTTTCAGATTAGGGTTCAGGTGTGTGTGTGAGGCTTGAGAGAGAAGAGAAGAATCTAGAGAGATATAGAGGCGGGGAGTGCATTGGGGAGATGAATCGATTAGTTTAAATTAATTAGGGAACCGGGTAGTGGGCTTAGGGTTAAGGGTTTAGGGCTTGTGGGCTGATGGGCCAAAATCAAATAAATAAAAAAATATTAAATAATTCTGGGCCCAAAGACAAATGGGACAATATAAACACCCATCTTGTGTGTAAATGATACTGTGCTATCTTTTCTTTTATTATTTTTCTAGAAGTTTATTCAATCATGCTCAAAAGTTGGGTTTTAAAACGGTCCCTTGAGTCTAGTTTAACCCGACAGAGCTCTTCAGCAATGTTTGAACTCAGACACAGATGATTTAACAAGATTTGAAATGCTTTGAGCTTTCTCATCGAGGATTTGAAAAGATATCTTAGTTATGTCATCAACTGGAGGCAAATAGTCAAGGGCTTTCTCAAGTGTTTCTTATTAGAGAGTTTGTATCATAGATATCTACTAGGAGTGTCTTCGAGTTTTCAGTCATGATATGCTATAGGTGCTTGAAATACAAACCTGTTATACTTAAATCAGAAACATTCTTATTTTGGAAAACTTGGGCATGTTTAGTCCTCCTCATATATAAAGAGGGGAGATGTGGTCTGTTGTCTTAATTACTGGCTTCGGTAGTTGTGACATGCAAACTTCCTTTGCCTTCTAGTGCTTACAGCAACAGTTAATACATTCTTGTCAAAGGTTCATTTTTCTTTTTAGTTTATGGGAGTCGTGCTTTCCTATATAGATATTGTCTAGTAATTGTTGAGATTGGCCCAACTTATCTTTGTTGGCCCAAGTGCCTTCTTATTTTTCTGTGGCCCATACCCGAAGCCCAAAACCCTTAACCCTAATTAACCCTTCACCTCCCCCCATTAATCAAACCTAATCTGATTTACCTTTCCAAAGTCTTTTCACCCTCTATAACATTCGAGAGACTTGTCTTCTTTCTCAAGCCTCACACTGTTCATTAAGTAGTGTAATCCCTAGCCGGGTCTGTACCACAATAGTGGTATCAGAGCCACGGTTTGACCTGGACGGGGGCACTCTCCTGCCTCCATCTCTCTCATCTCGTCACCGGTAAGGGCCGCGCCTTTACTCGTCCTCGTCGGGCTCCGAAAAGGTAAGACTGACCCCTCCCATGCCTGGGAGGGTCGCCTCTGGTATAATCTAAATCCCTAAAACTCCTCTATGGTATCTGTCGATCCTGTGTTCTATTTGCTTCCGCTCTTGTCTCTGTGAACACGTTGGCATTCTAAGCCTTTCCCTCAAATCTTGCTTACGGTCGGGACCGTCTGGACTCCTCTGTGGGTTTCCTCGAAGCGGGTTGCCCTGATAGCAAATTTGAGTAAGGTGTTACAGTTGGGAGGAGGGTATTGAGATAGTCTATTTGTTGTTGATAACATGTTGTTGTATGTTTCTTGGTTATCTGATTATTGTGGTCTTCTGGCTGTGTGACTCCTATTTTTGCTTGGGATCTGTGTTGAAACTCTTTGTTGGAAGAGTTTCTGTGTTTGACTTAGTGATCTAAGTTTGTTCCTTGGCTAAATTTGGGTTTTGGGATTGACCTGAGTGAACCCCTGCTCCACAGATAAATCTGTGCTGAGAACTGGGCTTGCCTCAGCTCTAGATTCCCCTGGTGCACCCATTTTAGGGCCTGTGGAGGTGCTTCCTCCTGTTCCTGGTTGAATTTTATGTGTCTGTTTGCTCTGCCTTCTGTGATTGTGAAATCTGTGAATTTGTGGAATTTTGTGTGAATTTTGTGAAAAATGAATAATCTAAGTGCAGTTCCTTTCAATGGAAATGATGATTTTGGTGATTGGCAAACAAGGGTTGAATGTATTTTAACAAAAGAAAATTTGCAAGATGCAATTTTTGAAAGAATTGATGAGTCTGAAACAGATAAAAACATTCTAAAAATGAATGCTGGTGCTAGGTGCTAGGGCTACTATTTTGCTAAATCTGAGTAGTGATGTGGTAAGACAAGTTTCTCATCATAAGTGTGCAAAAGATTTGTGGGATGCTTTGACTTCCTTATTTGTTTCTAATTCTGAAGAGTCTGCTTATTCTCTTCAAAATCAAATCATGACTTTTCAAATGGATCCTTCAAAGGATGTTGACTCAAATATGCATGATTTTAATAAACTTTTAAAGGATTTGAAACTTGTTGGGGATGATACTCTTGAAAAATATGCCCCTCAGATCCTTCTTGGTGCTATTCTTGAAATGTTTTCTGAAGTAAAATCTGCATTAAAATATGGAGGGTCAAAAGTTACTTGTGACATGATTGTGTCTGGGTTAAAAGCAAAAGAAAATGAAATGAAAAAGATACAATCCAAGCCTTTACAGAATGAAATCCTCTATGTCAATAGGAACACCAATATGAAGCCTTTCAATAGATTCAAGCCTGAAAATCCTAGTGTCCTAGCAGCAGAAAGACATAGGAGAGAAATGAACATTAGCCACAATCTCCCCAATCATACTAGAACTCATAATCTTGCTGAGATTCATTCCTAAAATCCCAAAAATCAAAATCAAAACCAAATTTTGGTCAAAGTTCCTCTCATCATTTCAGAAACCAAAATTTCCCCTCCCAGCATCAAAACCCTGATGTAAAGCCCAAAAAGACCTGCTGGAATTGTGGGAAACCAGG
This sequence comes from Perilla frutescens, assembly GCA_026008535.1. Lineage (NCBI taxonomy): Eukaryota > Viridiplantae > Streptophyta > Magnoliopsida > Lamiales > Lamiaceae > Perilla > Perilla frutescens. The sequence continues at coordinate 33,236,018 of BRKX01000009.1, forward strand.
GCATTTCTCCAATAGATGCAAGCAGCCTAAAAGGGGCAGGGGGTTTGGGAATAATCATGCCAATAATGTCATGCATTTTGATAATCAGGAAGATCATGGCTATAGAAATGATGAATTTGAATATCCTGATAATGGTGAAATGTATATGGTGCATTCTGACTGTGATTTCCAATTCATCAACTTTTCAAATGCTGTGTCAAAATCTGTGCATGAATCTAAATGGTTGATTGATTCTGGTTGTACATTCCATGTCACTCCACACAAGCACATGTTTCACAACTTGCAACTCATAAAGTCTGGATCTGTTGCATTGGCTGATGGTCAGCATTGTGATATTGCTGGAAAAGGTGATGTATGCCTGAAATTTGAGAATGAAAGCATGATTACTCTACATGATGTGAGATATGTGCCTAAGCTGAAATTCAATCTGTTATCTGTCTCCAAACTTGCTGATCAGATGTTATCTGGTTCTGTAAATCACAAAAGCTTCAAGTTTGAAATGAATTCCATGCTTTATTTTGATGCTCCCAGAAAGGAAGATTTATATGATGTGCATGCCTTCTCTGTGCCTGTCCCAGCTATAAACACTGTCCAAAATGATAAAACTGCATTGTGGCATGCTAGGTTAGGTCACATGAGTAACAAGGGCCTTGATATTCTAAATAAATATGGAGCATTTAAGCATGATAAGGTGTCTAGCATGTCTTTCTGTGAACCTTGCTTGATGGGAAAGCAACATAAGTTACCTTTTCCTGTGTCTGCTCCCTACCCTAAAAATCATATGAGTTCTGATATTCTGGAGTACCTTCATGCTGATGTATGGGGACCTGCAAAGGTCCCAACTCATGGAGGAAATATATTTTTCTTATCTGTCATAGATGATTTTTCAAAAAAAACTTGGATTTTCTTAATGAAACACAAGTCTGAAGTATTCCAAAAGTTTTCTAAATGGGTTGTAGAGATTCAAAAGCAAACCAATAAGAACATTAAGTGTTTAAGAACTGATAATGGTTTGGAATTTTGTAATAAAGCTATGGATAACCTATGCTCTGAAATGGGAATCAAGATGCATAGATCTGTTCCTTACAACCCCCAACAAAATGGGGTTGCAGAGAGGATGAACAGGACTCTCCTTGAGAGAGTCAGAAGCCTGTTGGCTAGTTCAGGCCTTGATAAACCATTATGGGGAGAAGCTCTAATGACTTCTTGCTATTTAATCAATAAATCTCCCTCTGTCCCTTTATTGGGAAAACTTCCTGAGTCAGTGTTTTGGAACAAACCAATTTGTCTATCAAACTTGAGAGTGTTTGGTTGCAGTGCTTATGTTCATCAAAAATTAAGTAAAATTGAACCCAAAGCTAGGAAATGCATTTTCCTTGGATACCCTGAAGATGTAAAGGGTTATAGGTTGTGGGATAAAACTTTGCTTGGTTTTAAAACATGCATAAGTAGGGTTGTGTCCTTCAATGAAAATGATTTCCCTTGTCTGGTAAAACCCTCACCTTCTACTGCTCCTTGTGAGGTGGAGAAAGTACCTGATTGCATGTACATCCCTGCTGTGTCTAAGGCGGACCCTCCTCCACCTAACCTATCTGAGATTTATGTGCCTAATCTTAATGAAAACTTAAATGCTCATGATAATATCAATGCTAATGATTCTGCTTCTAATCATGAATCTGATAATGATATGCATGCCTAAATGAATGTGTCTGAATCTGATACCTCTGAGTCTGAGCATGAACAAACTTCTAAGCATGAATCTGAGCATGTAAATCTGGATGATTACCAACTCTCTAGGGATAGGCCTAGAAGAGTTATCAGGGCTCCCTCTAGATATGATGGTTGTAATTTGTCCTTGTATGCTTTCAATGTGTTTAACAATGTTAGTGAATCTGAACCAAAAACATACAAAGAAGTTGTGACTTGTAATGATTCTGATAAGTGGATTGAAGCTATGAAATGTGAGATGAAATCCCTGCATGATAATGGTACTTGGATTCTTGTTGAAAAACCTGCTGAGTGCTCACTTGTTGAATGTAAATGGATGTTCAAAGTAAAACAAGATATCAATAATGTGAGATATAAAGCAAGACTTTTTGCTAAAGGATTCACACAAAAAGAAGGAATAGACTACACTGAAATATTTGCTCATGTAGTTAAATTCACCACTGTCAGAATTATGCTTGCCTTAACTGCACATTTTAACTGGGAACTTAAACAAATGGATGTGACTACTGCATTTTTGCATGGTGAACTTGAAAATAACATTTATATGCAGCAACCTGAAGGATTTGTAGATTAAACTCATCCTAATCATGTGTGTTTGTTAAAGAAATCCCTCTACGGTTTAAAACAATCACCTATGCAGTGGAACATTACGTTTGATAATTGCATGAAAAGCCTGAACTTCTCTAGAAGCAAGTTTGATCATTGTTTGTACTACATGCAATCCGATGTGCCTATGTTTTTGCTTCTTTATGTAGATGATATGTTGCTGATAACTCCTTGTCTAAGGACTGTGAAGCATGTCCAATCCTATCTAAGTGCTAACTTCAACATGAAAGACTTGGGAGATGCCAGGAAGATTCTAAGTATGAATATTGATAGAGATAGAAGCAATCACACTCTTATTTTGCATCAGTCTCCTTATGTTGAGCAAGTCTTAAAGAAATTTAATATGGATCTCTGTAAGCCTGTATCTGTTCCTCTTGCATCTCATTTTCAATTGAGTAAGGATCAGTGTCCCAGGAGTGAATCTGATCTGAATGATATGACTGATGTCCCTTATGCTAATGCCATAGGGTCAGTTATATACCTAATGATCAGCACTGGGCTTGACATTGCCTATGTTGTTTCATGTCTGAGTAGGTACATGGCTAACCCTGGGCTGCCCCATTGGGAGGCTCTGAAGTGGTTATTAAGATACCTAAAATCTACTGCTCACCATGGTTTAGTTTTTTCTAAATCCCCTGATGGTGTGAAGTGTGTTGGTTATGTTGATTCCAATTATGCAAATGATAAGGACCACAGAAAATCAACTACATCTTATATGTTTACTCTTTGTGGGTCTTGCATTAGTTGGAAGTCTCAGTTGCAGAGCATTGTTGCATTCTCTTCTACTGAGTCTGAGTACATAGCTGCTACTGAAGCTGTGAAAGAAGTTATATGGTTAAATGGAGTCTTATCTGAAATAAACTTTATTGAAGATAAACCTTTGCTTTTCTCAGATAGTCAATCTGCAATTCAACTATGTAAAAACCCAGTTTTCCATGATAGAACTAAACACATAGATGTCAGATACCACTTCATAAGAGACATTGTGGAAAAGGGAGAAGTCCTACTTGATAAAATTCCCACTGAGTACAACCCAGCAGACATAGGCACCAAGTGTCTACCAGTTGCAAAGATGGAAGCCTACAAGAAGTCCTTGAATATGGACTTGGGTTGAACTAAATGGAAGGACTGATGAGTAGTCCTGGCCCTGTGCCAGGATGCTCAATTTGCCCTAGGGGCTGTGTAACTCATGGTGATTTACCCTTGGTACTCAAGCTAGGTGAAATATGTCTGTGAAGATCAAGTTGTTCACACCTGAGACCTGTTTCAATTCTCTGGGTTGGTCTCTTGTGTTGAGACTGGATTGAATACGCATAGTATTAATTCATCCCTCTCTAATTCTGTCTTTGTGATGAACATAGAGTAAAAATAATTGGCAATGATGATAATCTCTTGTGTTATTTTGGTAGGTGACTACATGGTGATTAAAAGAACATTTGGGCCAAAGGTGGATATGTTGAGATTGGCCTAACTGATCTTTGTTGGCCCAACTGCCTTCTTATTTTTCGGTGGCCCATACCCGAAGCCCAAAACCCTTAACCCTAATTAACCCTTCACCTCCCCCCATTAATCAAACCTAATATGATTTACCTTTCCAAAGTCTTTCACCCTCTATAACATTCGAGAGACTTCTTTTCTCTCTCAAGCCTCACACTGTTCATCAAACCCTAATCTGAAAAGCTCTCTCTCTGTGTGTTTTCTGCTGCCGTTCTCGATTTTTCTGGCCGAAATCTGACCGTGATTCCTGTTAGCCTATGAGCGTAGACGGCTGGGCTGTTCTCTAAGTTTGAGGGCTTGTGAGTGCTTCGTGAGGGATCTTTTCGCCATCCCCTCCCTTTGGTCTGGGTCTCTGTATTGCCGGAGTCACCATTGCCGCCGCCTGTGGGAAAATCTGAGCCACCGTGTCCCCTGGGCACTTTTCCCACCACTGTCCCTCTGATTACTTCACTATTTGCTTCATATCTCTTCTTGTCGTTGTGTTACTGTGATTATATCTCTCTAGTCTCACTCTCTCTACTTCTCTTGTGCAGATTTGAGAAAAGTTGATGCCTCGCCTGTGAAGAACACAAGTAGATCCCCTAGATCTACCCCTCTGAGGCTACCTCGTGGTGATGCTCTTCCTGCGATGAAGCTTCGAGTGTTCATTTTTCTCTGATTTCCCTGTAATAGCTTGTAATATCCTAATAGTTTGGTCTTGCTACTTGAGTAGTTAGTGAGAGAGACCGCAAGAGGTCGGAAAGAAAGTAGTGTAATCCCTAGCCGGGTCTGTACCACAACAGTAATGTAATCTAGTATATACAAATCCTCAAGTTGCAGAATTTAATGCTTTGGGTGCCAAATATGTTTTTCTTATTCATTAATATTTCCAGTCTTCGGATGTTCCTCATTGCGGGTTTATGCATATACTGTTTCAATCTATTGCCAACTTGTGCATCTTTGGTGCATATCTCAATTGTGTATATATGCACATTCATTGCCTCCATATCCCTTTTTGTGAAGTTTTATTTTCTTTCTTTTGCTATGGATTGCATGTCAAGTGAACAAATAGTTGAGTTCGTAAGAGAACAGTTGAATTCTGTAAGTTACTGCCATGCATCCAACCATTTCCAGTCATATTTCAGGGACCAGAACCCTAAAAACTAACCATATAAAAAATGCACAGGAAAAGAAGCTCTCTGTGGTGTGTGTAAGAGTACTTGATAGGTGTTTGGCCCCGTCGTCTGGGCAGAAAGACTGTGATAACATGACAATGATCTTGGTGCAACTCAAGAAACCTTTAGACTCCAAACCATCTCCGGCGGACCAGGTCGTGCCCTCAGTACAGTAATACGCATATGGCAAAATTTGTCGGTCTCACTGGTAAAACATGCTGAGATTTCGGTCACTAGTCATCGAATTTGGTACAATTTTTGACTCGGCGCCTTTTGTAAATATTGATGTTTGGTACCAAGGTAAAAGGTTTTCTGACGAGTTAAATCAGTAGGAAATGATGGCTGGCATATATTTGCTGGAATAAGGACTCAATTACTACATAGAAAGAATAATCACTTACTGTGATGTGGGCTAATGACATTTTTAGTTGGTAATTATTTCATTTTTTACATGAATGAATCCAAGACGTTTCTGGGAATACATTTTTTTTCTTTTCTTGTTTTCTTGGTGACTAGGAGAAACATGCATTGAACAATGAGTGGAGAATTATTTTACTTGCTTTTCGAATATGCCGTTTCATAGAAAACATTTGGTGATGTAACATCACGATTTGATAGCATTTTATATGTTACATTCGAATAGTGGTGCGATTTTCTTTTCCTAAATGATTGCAATATGTCGGACTTTGCATTACAAAGCCTAGACCTGCTTTGTAAATGGCACGTTCAAACCTAAGCTATTACATATTATAGGCCCGGGTCTGGCCTTTCTAGTGTTTAGGTCTTTTAAAAGCCTATCAGAGCCTTCTAAAATCCAATCTCATAATTTTATAAACTAAATCCAAACTAAAATTGAGAGATATGCGAAGAAAAGAAGAAGCAGGCGGCTTGTTGAGTGACAGTGATATGGGTGGTAGAATCTGTGTTTAAAGAGATTAATCTTGGAGGTGAGATGCGTAGGCATTGAAGGATTTGAGGCGGTGGAGGAGTGATGAGGGGATCTGGTTGCAGTTTCTTCTTGTATTTTGGCAAGACTGAATTCGAGAGAGAGAGAGAGAGAGAGAGAGAGAGAGAGAGAGAGAGAGAGTGGTGTGTTGTGTGTTAGGTGTTGATTATTCGGTGGTGGGGTGGGGATGGGGTGAACAAGATCATTATTTTATTTTAAAAATTATATATATATATATATATATATATATATATATATTAATAAAAGGATAATTGTGTAAATAGACCCCTTATGCGATTATTTGGACCAAATAAACCTTCATACATTAAAATTAAAACTACCTGGCCTCGTCACTTGACAGTGTTGAGAATTCCATCCAACTCAGAAAATTTCTCAAGTTGTAAGCTAAATTTCAGTCTACCAACCCTTAACTTTTAGGATAGAGATCATTTACTGTGCGTCAAAATACAGCGTGTTGTGGCTGAAATTGTGTCGTTTGGCTGGAACCCACTTTTGTCTTATAGTTATCTACTATTAAATTACTCTATTTACCTTATCAACTCGTGAACACATATCAGAGAATTTGTATCATTCATATGGGAAAGGTGAATACTTTCTGTTTATAAGAAAGGTCTCATGTTCTTTTTTCTCTTGATTGAGTTATTCTACAACATGCTAACTAAATCTCTAATTTCGGTCATATGCAAAGTAAATAAAATAAAAATAGTGTTCGGCTCATTCTAACCGTTATATTTATATTTTTAATTAAATTTATATAATAAAAATTTGGGGTGTTACATATTATTATAAGCTAACGAAAGCATTTACAATTTGGGTATGGGTAAAACTTTATCTTTTATATTTTTCGTTCATATTTTTTCATCTAAACATGGTTTTCTGACATCTTAATGTGATTCTGTCATGCTCAATAACATGAAAGAATATCAAAGTACGCAAACAACAGAAACGAACGCACAACGATGGTGTAAGGGTTCAAACTAATACCGGGAACCAAAAATATGACTCGAATTACAGCGGAAGACTTATGAAGATATGGCTTAGAAGAACGAAGGCAGCGGAAAGGATGACGATGGTGATGAATGACGTTGATGGAGATGATGGAAGGTAGAAGAAGATGAACGGCAATCGAACCCCGAATCGACACGAACTCGGAACGCAATTCCTTCGAATAATTCCGGATAGATTTTTAGCAACTTCCCCCTATTTCTCGAAGAACTAAAAACAAGCTTTAAAGTAAGACTTTAGATTCGCTAGACCTAAAGAATTGTGTGTGATCAACCAAAGGATCGAAAAGAGTGATCAACCAAAGGATCATGAGACAATTGAAAATAAACTTCAAATATTAATCAACGTCTAAATAACAATAAGGACGAAAATAACTTAAGTACTAGACTAATTATAAGCTAGGGTTCGAAAATTATAAGGCCTTGGGCTTGGTAATTTCGAACTGGGCTTAAAATAAAATACTCGGTCCAATATCACCTAAACAAGTTGTGATAATTGGGCTACTAAATAAACAAATAAAATAAACTATAATAATGTCTATAATTAAATAAAAATCATATAGATTAAAATCGTGGAGCCTTGCTCGGTCCTCATCACATCTTAAATGAACGAACACGAAGAGAGCTTTAATTTGATATATCTTTTTGCATGCATTTGATTAAATATGAGTAAGTTATGACCGTTTAAAATTTTTAAGATTTTTTTTAAATTGTTGACATCATCAAATTTAAGAGTTTGGATGAAAATAACTCTCATTCTTTATGTTTTGCCTTATTATTTATGAAATTACCACTATCTTTTTCATTAAATCTCAATCATTAGATCATTAAATTAGACGGTAGAGATGTGGTCCTAGTTCTCACACTAGAAAAAGGGTCTTATTTGATTCATTCCCTATATATATATGGAAGGGTTAGGTGAAAACACATTTTAGCGTAGGAATAGGACCATATCTCACACCATACAATCCTAAAAAATCATAGGTCCAAATTTGATTGAAACGGACGGTAGTAGTTATGTAATATTTGAAAAAAAAATTAGATGGGGGTAGTAACGTAATTCGATAATTCCTATAAAAACAAGCAGTATTCGATAACAGGATCGTCATGCTAATGAAATATTATCATCATGCTAACAAGGCATTATTGTGATGCTAATTATAATTTTATAATATTATTAACGAAAAAATATATTCTAAGAATTAATTATGAACACAATTTGATTTAATAAATCCGAATTGGATGGAAGAAATCATAATTTGATTAAATAAACTTAAGGGCGGAATTATATCTAGGCAAAATTATAGTGAAATTGGGGGTAGTTAGGCAATATTTTAAAGTAGGAAGTTATTTGGGCAATCTGTACTTATTTAACCCAATCTGCATGTAATGGGTCCCACAAAATCTGAAAAGCTATGACACATTCGTACTTTAAGGCAAAAAGCTATGACGCATTCGTGTCTTTTAGAAAATTAATCGTAGCTTTACATGCAATTACACTTTCGGACTCCCCTTTCTCTCCTCTTTCCTATTCTTTAATTATTTTTGAGAGATTTTGAGGTTTAGGCTTCCGATTTTTGGATCTAAGAAGGGATTATACCATAGCCTTTCAATACCTCATTTCTCTCTTCATTTCTCAATTTTGTTTCTGATTTTTAGCACATATATTGTGATCTATGGACTATCTTGAATTATTTTCTTCAAAGTATATTATTAATTTTATTTTTGCTATTCTTGGTGTTCTTGAACACTTTAGAAGTTGATTGGTTTGACAATAAAATTAATTCTATTGTGTGTTTAGTTATGGATGGGAAAGAAATGGATTTGGTTAATGTTTTGGTGGAATTAGAACATTGAAAGTGGGGGGAAAGAGTTCTAAATTAAAGTGTTGATTTGTGTGTGTGTGTGTGTGTGTGTGTGTGTGTGTGTGTTCGCCCAGTTTGTGTTGTGCGTGAGTTTTTGTTTTTGTTTTTTCTTTCTTCTCTTTTATCTTCTTTTATATATATATATATATATGTATGTATGTATGTATATAGTGATTGAACTATATAATTAAAAAATCCTGGGTATATTTACTAAAAATTTCCTTAAGTCTAATGGATAAATCTTTACATTTAAATTACAAAGTGTGTGGTTCGATCTGTATTGACAATAATTTAATTGTTAATTAAGGTACAAGTTTCTAGAACTATTTCATTATAAATCTTGGGTTATGTTTCAAAATTGTAATTCTACCCTAATGGTTGGTTAATATATTTTTTGACATAAAAAGGTGCTAAGGTTCAAAACCCCCTGCATGCATTTTAAGATCTCTTTTATTACAAATAATATATTTTGTTTCAACTATAATTAATTAAAATCATGTTATAAATTTTGAAAATAGCATCTAGCTTAATTGATATGTTTCATATCTATTAATTGAAAGGTTAGGTGTTCAAGTTCCATTAATTCAGTTTTAATCATTTTTATCTAAGATTAATTTGGACCTTATATAATTAATATCACTTAATTACTTTAAAAAATGATACTTAGTTAAGTGGTTAGAGTCCAGATTATTTATCTAAGATTAATTTGGACCTTATATAATTAATATCACTTAATTACTTTCAAAAATGATACTTAGTTAAGTGGTTAGAGTCCAGATTTTTATTTGAGAGGTCTATGATTCGAATATCATTGAAGTAATATTTGTGCTTTTTTTAATCCTTTTATCATAAGAACTTTCTGGACTATATGGATTAATAATGATGAGGAATAAATTTTGAAAATGTGGCTTTAGCCCAATGGCTAGTGCTCTAATTATGATTAAGGGGTACAGGGTTCAAAACCTTCAAAGCATTTATGAAGGCATTTAATTAAAGCAATTTGTTTTATGCTTGTATTTTCATGACCTTATTCTATAAACTCACATTTATACTCTTATACCCGTATTTATGTTATAGAATATGTTAAGGTCCTCAATAAGCTTTGTCTTTTCGGGACCTTATTCTATAGACTCACCTTTATACCCTTATACCCGTATTTACGTTACAGAATAGGTTAAAGTCATCAATAAGCTTCTAAGTCTTAGCCTTCATGTATGGGACAAAACCCAGAACATGGGACTTAGAGGACCTCTAGAAGAATTGCTAAAGCTTCAGCCATTATTAGCTATCCAGGTGGGCTATTCTATCTTTGTAAAATTGAATCTTTTGAGTTGTTAAATTCTGCTTTGTTAAAATTGCATATATGAATATCTGTGTTAAAGATCTACGTATTGTTCTATGTTGTCGGAGTCTCATAAACCAGCGTTGTATCAATATGAGTAGCTATAGTATTGCATGCATTATTCGTCATGCATATTCCTTGTCGAAAGACTAAAATGAACGGTTACACTCATTGTTTATACTCATAAACTTTACGTTTTGGTGATGTAGTAAAGGTTGCGGGCAGTGATTGGTTATACTTTTAAGCGCTTCACGAAAAATATTTTGGTGAACTTAGGTTGTTTCCAACTTTAAAACCTCCCGAGCTTTACTACATGCATGAATACAAATAGATCACTTTTAGAAAATGATTTGCATAACTTAAATTGTGAAAACTTCCCTACTGAGTGCATTAGTACTCAGCCCAAATCTTTTCAAATATTTTTCAGGTCAGTTGACTGGAGTGTGGACGTGACGATATTGAGAAATGGGTTTTTGTTATTTAAGTATTTTACCATTGTCTCTTTTTGTTAAGTATTCTATTAAGAATTTGAACTTCCGCACTTTTGATACTCTTTTTTTAAATATTAAAAACTCCGATCTTGGTATTATGGATAAGTATATGTAATTATAAAGTATGTTTGGCTATTCTGAGTCTTATGTTGAGGTTTCGTTAATGAGGTTACCCCCTTTCTAAATGAGTTAGAATAAACCATATCAATAATATATATATATATATATACAAAGTTGATATGCTGGGCACCAAATATGGGCACCAGCGTGAGCGACCGTCCAGGTAGGAAATAATTCTTCTTTTTTTATTTTTATTTCCTTATTTATATCTCAATACAAATTTTTCCTATTTCCACGCGGTTTCCCTCTGAGTCGATATTCCTGCGTAAGTTTCCCTCAAAATCTCAATTCTTCCATAGTTTTTTTCTGTTTTGCTCCTTGTTCTTCCCAACTCGATCGTCTGCTCCGTTGTGACGCCGCTGCTCATCTACGTGGTTTCTTTCATCATTCCTACCCTAGGTAATTTTTTCAATGTTTCGATTAACTCCTTGTCGCTCTTTTATGTTCCGTCAAATTTTTTTCTCCCTCAATTTCTTTCATCTTTTGTTTCTTAAAAAAATCTCAATATTCAACCTGGAGAAAAATTATTTCAGTGTTTCCACAAATTTCTACTTTCTGTGTGCCGTCGTTCTTACCATAATGAAAGGAAGAGATGTAGAAAATATAACAGAGTGTTTTGTTGAAGTCTTTTTGTACCTATAGTGCTTTTTTTTATGACTAATTCACACAATTACATATTATGTCTGTCGAAGCCTTCTTCATCGACGATGCGTTTTAGTATATTTAATTACAATCTGTTAATTATGATTTTTCCATGTTAATTAATTGTGTGTGTATGTCATAGCAAGCTTGAGGGATGATGAGTGCATAAATTACACTCATTTGGACTCATTTTGAGTGCATTTGCACTTGCTTATCTTGTATATATGTTGTATATATTGTTTATTTCTGTTTTAATCTTATGTTTAATGAAATGTGGCCAATATAGGGAATTTTTGAGATATAAAGAGCAAAAACAAAGTCAAATTGATAAAGGGATCGACAAGGAGTACACAAGGCATGGAACAATGAAGAAACGAGCAAGAAAACGGCTAAAACTTGAAGACGCGACCCCCAAACGCTACCTTAGGGGGTCGCGCTTCATCACATGGCGCCACGCGACACTAGAACGCGACTTAGGGGGGTCACGCCTCGGCCTTGAGCCAAAACGCGACCCCCAAACGCGACACAAAGCCCGCTTTGCAGAAGCTTCAGAGACCTGAATTTCTTTGGATGAAACGCGGGTGTCAAGCGCGAGTTACTAGGGTCGCGCCTCGACCTTCAGTCGAAACGCGACCCCCAAACGAGACCCAAAGCTCGTGTTGCAGAGCCTTCAGAGACCTGATTTCCTTTGTTCCAAACTCGACCCTCAAACGCGAGTTTCTGGGGTCGAGTTCCGCACAGACGGAAATTAAAAGTGACTTTTGGCATCCAATTATTGGTCCATTCATATATATATCATTTGGGCTTTTCAAATGAGGGATCGATATACATCCTAGAACGAAAAAGACTTGGAGAAACATCAAGAAAAGAGATTTTTGAAGATCAAGAGGAAGATTGAAGATTCAACCATCCATTTGAGCATCCAAGCCATAGGATTGAGGAAGAGTGTTCTACTTTGGGTTTTATCACTTCTTCTCTCTTCTTAAACTTGTATTTAGAATGGGTTATTGTTCTTCTTCTTATAATCTTGATTGTATTGTGAATATGGTTAGCTAGAGCCTTAGGGCTCTAGGATGTGGTGAAGCAATGTGAATAATGATCTTTGATGTGGGATATACATATGTGTTATTGCTTTGTCAAGATTTTGATCTTTGCTAGGGCTGGAATGGTGTTGTTTGGTTGGCCATCTCACTAACGTCATATGTATGAATCACTTGCATCTAGTCAATCCCGTGATCATAAGCATGCTTGGATCAAATCTACATATTTGTCATTTTAGTCGAATGTCATTATGTGGAAGGAAATGTGACCCTTAGAGTCTTTGGTAGGTGCGACCTTGGAATGCGTTAGAGATAGCCATCCTTATTGCATTCGCAATTTAAGAGATATTCGAGAGATGCTCTTACTATATTCGTGGTCTTTCTATTTATGAACTTTGCACATATGTATGTGTAATCCCGCATTGTAGGTCAATATGAGTATTGTCTAGCCATATGTCCTAGAGTTTCTCCTTATTTATCATCTTCAAAGCTCTCCCTTGTTTGGTATTATCTCTTGAGTGCAAATTATATTGATAATTATTGATTGTTTAAGTGTTTATGTCTTTTGTTCTTGTTTGGCATTTTGATTTAGTTAGAACACACCCTCTTCCTGTTGTTGATCTAGATATTTCGCTCATCTTTTGCCGTGGTAATTGCATTGTCTAATTTCTATTCCATTTCTCTGTGGATCGACCTCGTATCATCATATCTACAATCACATGCTTGTACAGTTGTAGGCATTGACATGAGTATAAATATTGAAACAAATCTTAGAGGTGAATAAATCTTCATCAAGTTTTTGGCACCGTTGTCGGGGAAATACGGAATTAATTTGATAAATGCAATATTGTGATAACGATTGAGTGGATTACTTTAGACATTTTTACTTGTTTTATTTTAAAAGAGTTGTTCTTGATTTGTTTGTCCTTTTTGATAGGAAGTGTATGCACACTCGTTCTCAAGGAGAACCACCTATTTCATTGGACTTAGAGATTAAAGCAATGGTTCGTCACAACATTGCACGCAGACAGAGGAGAATGGCGGATCTATTTCCACCGGTTCAAGACCCGATGATTGCCCAAATGCAAAGGCAATTGGAGGTGATGCAAGAGCAATTGACAGCCCAAGAGAAGGCTCACAATAGAAATGTGGAGGCACCAATCCAGAATCTTTTTCAACCCATCGTTGATCAAGGGGTGGCCAATGGACCACCCATTGAAGCCAACAACTTCGAGTTTAAGACCTCTCTTATACTAATGATCTAACAAAACCAATTCTGAGGGACACCAATGGAGGATCCACATGAGCATATCCGTAAATTTCTCAATGTTAGTGGGACAATGAAGATGAATGGAGTCCCGAATGATGCAATTCGCATCCGACACTTTCCATTCTCATTGAGACAAGGCGGGAACATGGTGGTTGAGCCATGCTCAAGGAACATTTCAAACTTGGGATCAATTGGTTACAAAGTTCCTACACAAGTTTTTCCCACTCGGAAAAACCCTCAAATTAAAAGGAGAAATCACCGTGTTCAAACAATGGGATGAAGAAAGCTTATATAAGGCATGGGAGCGTTTTAGGGAGATGCTAAGGAAGTGCCCCGGACATGGTTTTGGAACCGATCATCAAGTATGCATTTTCTATGGAGGAAGCAAAGACCAAATGAGAACACTCATGGATGCGGCCGCGGGTGGATCATTATTGGCAAGAGGCCCGGAAAAAGCCTTGAGAATAATTGAAGAGATGGCCTCAAATTCCTTTCAATGGCCAGCGTCCAGAGAGGGAGTCCAAATTCTAAAGAAAGTGGCTTCTGCTTCAAGTTCGGATGCACTTGGGCTTGTGGCGGCTCATATGGCAACCTTGAATTTAAAAATTGAGGCCTTTACAAATCCAAAAGCCGAGACATCTCAAAACCAATTTGAGGAGGTTAACTATGTAAACCAAGAAGGCTATTCAAATCAACAACGACCATTCAATCCGGGGTACAAGCCCCAATATGGAGGTCAATATGGTGGAAACCAAGGTTATCAAAATAAAGCTCAACACCTGAACTTCTCCTATGGTAACCCGAACAATACTATCCAACCACCTCCGGGCTTCTCGATCACGAATGGTGTAATTGATGAGGACAAGAAGCCTAAGATGGATGAACTCCTAATGGCATTTATGGGGAAGATGGAGAATTACATGAAGGACTCTCAAACACGAATTGGGAAGTTAGAGAATACCGTCGGAGCAATTGGCAACCAAGTTAACACTTTGGAGAAGCAAATGGGGCAATTTGCAACTATCTTGGGAAGCCAACATCAACAAGGCAAGTTCCCAAGCAATACCACCATGAATCTGAAGGATCAATGTAAGGCAATTACCTTGAGGAGTGGAACCGCTTATGATGGCCCCGAGATGCCGGTTAATGAGGAAAGCAAAGGAAAGATTGATGAGCAACCAAGTGAGAAGAGAAAGGGAGAGGGACCAAGTCAAGAGGACTTGAGTCCCAAATTAAAGAAAAATGATGCTCTTAAAAAAGGAAAAGAGAAAGAAGAACCAACAAAGGCGATGCCGGAAGAATACAAAGTGCCCATACCTTACCCACAAAGACTCCAAGAGGTAAAGAGTGACGAGCAATTCTCTCGGTTCCTCAACATCTTTAGAAAGGTATAAATCAGCACCCCTCTTGTTAAAGCACTTCAACAAATGCCAAATTATGCGAAATTCTTGAAGGATGCGATTTCCAAAAAGAGGAGATTGGGGGAGTATGAAACGGTTAACTTGACCGAGAATTGTAGTGCTTTACTATAAAGAAAGTTGCCAGCAAAGATGAAAGATCCAAGAAGCTTCAACATCTCGGTTACCATTGGAGAAAATCACGTTGGGAAGGCTTTGTGTGATTTTGGGGCGAGTATCAATTTGATGCCTCTCTCGTTCTTTAAAAAGTTGAAAATGGGGGAGATCAAGTCTACCACCATTTTTCTCCAGATGGCCGACCGCTCTTTGAGATATCCAAAGGGTATGGTGGAAGATGTGCTAGTGAAGGTCAACAAATTCAACTTCCCGGTAGACTTTGTGATTCTTGATATGGAGGAAGACAAGGAAGTTCCCCTCATCATAGGGTGACCGTTTTTGTACACGGGTAAGGCCTTAATAGATGTGGAGAACGGAGAACTTACCTTGAGAGTGAATGAGGAGAAAATCACATTTTCCCTTCAAAAAGCGATGCAACATCTAGAAGAAGAGGCAAAGAATATCGAGGAGTGCAAACTGCTCCAAATGGTGGATGAATGCATAAAAGAGGAAGAGTTGAGGAGCCTAAAAGATCCTCTTGAGATTTGCATTTCTAACTCTATCTTTAATTCTTTATCCAATGATGATGTTGGTCTATGTGATTCCGTTTCTATGATGAATTCATTTCAAGAATCATACTTGAGGAAGCCAAAGTTCTTGCCATTAAGAAACGAGGACCAAACATCAAAGGAAGAGGACGAGTTGAAAGAAAAAGAAGAAATGGAGTTGAAACCCCTACCTACACATTTGAGGTATGATTACCTTGATGAAGCTAATCAAAAATCGGTAATAGTTTCTTCCATCTTATCTGATGAACAATGCGATAAATTGTTAAGGGTGTTGAGAAAATATCAAAGCACTATGGGATGGTCAATTTCTGACCTGAAAGGCATTAATTCTTCTATTTGCATGCATAAAATCTTGCTTGAGGAAGATTATAAGCCTAAGGTGAAAAACCAAAGAAGACTCAACCCTATTATGCAAGAAGCTGTTAGGAAAGAGGTCTTGAAATTGCTTGATGTCGGTATCATATTTGCTATTTTGGATAGTGAGTGGGTGAGTCCTACTCAAGTTGTTGCTAAAACAGGGGGGGATTACATTGGTAGAAAATGAGAACAAAGAAATGATTGCTACTAGGGTAGTAACCGGTTGAAGAATGTGCATAGATTATAGGGCTCTAAATGCTTACACTAGACTAGACCATTTTCCATTAGCCTTCATTGATCAAATGTTAGATAGGTTGGCGGGTCATGAGTTCTATTGTTTCTTAGATAGGTATTCAGGGTATAATTAAATCATGATTGCCCCCGAAGACCAAGAAAAAACCGCTTTCACTTGTCCCTATGGCATATTTGCATATAGATGGATGTCTTTCGGGTTGTGTAATGCACCCGCAACCTTTTAAAGGTGTATGATGTCCATCTTTCATGGATTGATTGAAAACATCATGGAGGTGTTTATGGATGACTTTTCTGTGTTTGGTGATTCATTTGATATATGCCTTGATAATTTAACACAAGTATTGCAGAGATGTGAAGATACTAATCTAGTGCTCAATTGGGAGAAATGCCACTTCATGGTGAGAGATGGCATTGTTCTAGGACACAAGGTGTCGAGTGAAGGTTTAGAGGTGGACCGGGCCAAGATAGTGGCCATTGAAAAGCTACCTCCACCAACAAATGAAAAGGGAGTTAGAAGCTTCTTGGGACACGCCGGGTTCTATAGGCGCTTTATAAAAGATTTTTCCAAAGTTTCTAAACCTCTTTGTCGTCTACTTGAAAAAACCGTTGAATTTAATTTTGATTCTAATTGTTTGTAGGCTTTTGAGACATTGAAGAAGGCCCTAATCACGGCACCCGTGCTTATCACACTCGGTTGGAGTGAGCCTTTTGAAGTAATGTGTGATGCAAGCGAGATAGCGGTCGGAGCCGCACTTGGCCAAAAGAAGGACAAACTCTTCCGAGTTATCTATTATGAGAGTAGAACTTTGGATCCCCCTCAAGTCAACTACACCACCACGGAAAGGGAACTGTTGGCGGTCGTCTACGCATTCAACAAGTTTAGGCCCTATCTCATTGGGGCCCGAACAATTGTGCACACCGACCACGCCGCTTTGAGGCATCTTTTTGCCAAAAAGGATGCAAAGCCAAGGCTTATCCGATGGATTCTTCTACTCTAAGAGTTCGATGAGGAGATCAAAGATAGAAAAGGATGCGAGAACGTAGTGGCGGATCACTTGTCTCAGTTAGATCATATGAAAGGAGAAGAGAAGACCAAGAGGCCAATCAACGAAAGCTTTCCCGATGAGAGAATCATGTCGGCATCAACAAAAGTTCCGTGGTTTGCGGATATTGTCAACTTTCTAGTTGTCAAAGTGAAACCCGTTGAGATGGAGAGCTACCAAAGGAAAAAGTTCTTCCATGATCTGAAATTCTACATATGGGAGGAACCTTATCTTTTTAAGAGGTGTGCTGATTCCATCCTTAGAAGGTGTGTGCCGGAGGAAGAATGGATTGAGATAATAAAGGCATGTCACGATTCTCCTTGTGGGGGCCATTTTGTTTCCAATAGAACCGCTAGGAAGATTCTACAAAGCGGGTTCTATTGGCCCTCTATTTTTAGAAATTGTGAAGAGTTTGTGAAGACATGTGAGCGATGCCAAAAGATGGGCTCAATTTCAAAGAGGGATGAGATATCGATGAGTGTAATTGTAGAAGTAGAATTATTTGATGTATGGGAGATTGACTTCATGGGACCGTTTGTGGTGTCCGAATGAAATCTCCACATACTCTTAGCGGTTGATTATCTCTCACAATGGATCGAAGCAATTCCAACCAAGACTAATGACTTGAAGATTGTGCTTAAGTTCATTCAAAGGAATATCTTGACAAGATTTTGGGCTCCAAGAGCCTTAATTAGTGATGGAGGCACTCACTTTTGCAATAAGTGGATGACGAGCCTCCTAGCACGATATGGAGTGAAGCACAAGGTGACGACTCCCTACCACCCACAAGCCAATGGGCAAGCCGAGCTTTCATAGAGGTAAAACAAGTCCTCCAAAAGGTGGTGAAGACAAATGGGAAAGATTGGTCGAGTCATCTCGATGAAGCACTATGGGCCTCTCGAACGGTCTACAAGACTCCATTGGGCATGTCTCCTTATCAAATGGTGTTTGGTAAGTCATGTCACCTTCCGATTAAGCTCACGCACAAGGCATATTAGGCCATCAAGAAGCTTAATCTCGACTTTGAGATTACGGGAAAGGAAAGAATCTTCCGTTTGAATGAAATCGATGAATTTAGGCTTGAGGCCTTCGAAAATTCTTCCATTTACAAGATGAGGACCAAACTTTATCATGACATGTTCTTAAAGAAGAAAGAACTTGCACCCGGAGATGTCGTACTGCTTTTCAACTCAAGGTTGAAGTTGTTTCCCAGGAAACTCAAAACAAAATGGTGAGATCCTTATTTCATCTCAAAAGTCCTTGAGAATGGAGCGGTGGAGTTGCAAGCCAAGGATGGGAGCTTATTCGTTGTCAATGGGCAACGTGTGAAGAAATTCTACAATGCGGAGGAACAAGCCGGAGTGTGTCCTCCACTTGAAAAATCTTTGAAGAACCGTATCCCGTCGAGCTCATGACGTTAAATTAAGCGCTAATTGGGAGGCAACCCAATGGTTTTTAATTTTTGTTGTCTTTCTTTGCTTTTATTTTGGTTTATCTTGATTTACTTATCTCGTTAGATTAGTCTAAATTTTATTTTTGCCTTGAGGAAGCATTTTTAATTACGTTTGATGTTATTTTTTTTGGAGTGAAGGGTTGTAGGAATTGGTATTTGAAGTATGGAAGTTAACGCAGGTTGAAGAAGGATCCCAGAAATGCTCAGAAATTCAACAAGACTGAAAGCGCGAGCATGAAACGCGACCTTATAGGTCGCGTTTTAGCAAACAGCTGAAGCGCGAGCATGAAACGCGAGCATTAGGGGTCGCGTTTCACCAAGAGGCCGAAATGCGACCCTGAAACGCGAGCCATATGTCGTGTTGCAGAGCTTTCAGAGCCAAGATCTTCTTCACTTGAAGATTAGTCTAAATTTTATTTTTGCCTTGAGGAAGCATTTTTAATTACGTTTGATGTTATTTTTTTTGGAGTGAAGGGTTGTAGGAATTGGTATTTGAAGTATGGAAGTTAACGCAGTTTGAAGAAGGATCCCAGAAATGCTCAGAAATTCAACAAGACTGAAAGCGCGAGCATGAAACGCGACCTTATAGGTCGCGTTTTAGCAAACAGCTGAAGCGCGAGCATGAAACGCGAGCATTAGGGGTCGCGTTTCACCAAGAGGCCGAAATGCGACCCTGAAACGCGAGCCATATGTCGTGTTGCAGAGCTTTCAGAGCCAAGATCTTCTTCACTTGAAGCGCGGGTCCAAAGCGCGACCTACAGGGGTCGCGTTTCACCAAGAGGCCAAAACACGAGCAACAAATGCGATCCCTGTCGCGTTTCACCGAGGTCCAGACGGGGTTTTACCCCTATTTCTCACACTTTGCGTTCATTTTTACACTCTATTCACTCTCACTCACACCCACTTTCACACACACGAAAATTCCAACCATCTCCTTTACACATCCAAGGTAAATTCACTCTACTATATCCATGTTTCCATCTACATTATGTGTTAGCATGCTGATTTAAAGGTTTAAATTTGTTCTATGCAAGAGATTTGGGGAGTTTTCATGTTTATGCCCTAGGTTTGGAATGAACGAAATCTCTATGGCTAGTGCTCAAATTGTGCTCATATATGATGAACAATGGAATTACTAGCATGATTATGGAATGGGTATATGGTATTTATTGAGAAATTGGAAAATTAATCTTGGGCTTCCTCAAATTATTATTCCATGTGAAAGAATTATACAAATCATGATAATGGGATGTTGTTGTGGGGCATGTTTGGATAATAGGAGTCTCTTTGTGTTGGATTGATGAAATTTGTTAGTGATTTTGGGCATTAAACTTGGATTCATGATGAAAATCTGAAATTGGGCATGAATGATAAAATTGTTTGATTTTTGGTGATGTCATTGCCTTAATGTTGGAATCCTTTGTCAAAATATGGTTGTTTTTACAATATTCTTGCATTTTATGTTTATGATATTCTCTAAATTTGTTTGATAATTGATGCTTAAATTGATTAAGTGGGAATTTAACTTGTTTAATTTGAAATACAAGAATGTTGATTGTGATTGAAAATAAACATGGCCATTTGATCTTTGAAATGTTTTATGATTGAATAAACATATGTTGTTGCATTAACCATGGATTTTGGGATTTTTGGGAATGAATAGGACATTGATGAATATCGCATATTTGAAATGTTGCTATGAAGCTTTTGACATTGTCATATCTATCTCAAACCTTTCTTTTGCCTAAATTGGTCCCATTTTCATTTGGTATAGTGCACTAAGGTTGTATAAATTATGAAGAGAAAAATGGAACGTGTTGGAACAATGTTTAGTTTGGAGAAAACACTTTTTGTCTTGATTGGTAGTTGATATTGTCACACATGGCTTTAGGCCTCGTTTGTCAAGATAAAATTTGTGCTCCTTCTATTATGCTTTGTTGTAATGGTGATATGTGAACGCTTTGAAGAATGAATGACATTATAAGAGCATGATTTGCTAATAAGAATTACAAATTTTTTTCAAACAAAGTTAAATATGGAATACTTTAGATATTGTCATACACTTGAAACCACATTCAACTTTGTTACAATAAAGAAAATGACTTCTACTACTTTGCCTAAACCTTGTTCCAATCTTTTGTAGGTACCACCCCCGCACATCAAAAATGCCACGAAGAGGTAGAAAATCTTCAAGAAGAGCCGAACCCGAATCCGAGTCCGATTCGGAAATAGAAGCCCAAGATGAAGAACAAGATGAGGATTTGACGGTCAATCATCCGATGCAATTTCGCATCTACCTCGGCAGTGATGAATACTATGAGAATTGGCAGCGGCTTTTCAATGTCAACTTTGTTACAACAAGGTTCATGTGCGGCGACACGTGTGAGGCACTTGGGATCAAAGACAATGTGTGGAGACTCTTAGACCAAATGGGATGGCTCCAAGCCATGGATAGGAACTGCATGACATTTCCTCTCTTGGTTAGCGAGCTATTGAGCACATTCGAGATGAAGAGGATGACAAGAAGGGGGCCTGTCAAATGTACCTTCCGGATGGGAAACACGGACCGTGAGCTTACTGTTGATCAATTGAATGAGATTTTCAATGCTCCTACTGACGGTATCTATCACCAACCTCGGGAGTACAATCAAGATGTTGTCTACCGCTTCCTATGCCTCACAGAGTCGGAAACAGAAAAATACAACTCCAGCACAGCAAAAGCATCTGCAATGCCTAATCCAGTTTTTCGATACCTACACTGCATCTTGGCAAACACAGTGTTCGCACGAAGAGAAAACAGCGGGTTGAGGACTTCTGAGCCGTTTGCACTTTGGGCCATGTTGAATGTGATCCATTTGAGCTTTGGTGCTTTCCTGATGGAGCAACTCTATAGACAATCACACCTTGACAGTGGGCACATTTGCATTGGAGGGATGATCACTCCGATTGCCGAACACTTCGGCATCAATCTTGAGGATTATCTTGAAAATAGAGGATCGAGGTTGTTGAACCTCAACTATTTGAGGAATGTAAAGATCTTGAGCTCAGATTTACACACGTATCTGCTGAACATGAGAACTGGAGGGACATTCTCACTGCCCAACACGGCACTTACTCATGTGTCGAACTATCAAGAGAGGACCAATTGGAAGATGGAGACAGTCGCTCATTTGGCGGCTATTGCTGCAGCTGGAGGACCAAGAGGCATACGAGCATCCCTTGAGGACCATGGAGAGGTCGGTAGTGACAATGGGGGAGAGGGATCTTCCACAGCAACATTTAGACGAGGCCGGCACTATACGGAAGAACAGAATGCTGGTCATTTTGACCAGTTGGATGGGTACATGACTTCCATGGATGAGACCATGCAGCACTGGAGGAGTGACGTGCATGAAGAGTTCGGCGCACTAAGGCAAGACATGTACACGAGGTTCGATGATATCTAACACGACATGTATGGCAGGATGGGGCAGATTCAGTCCAGCGTCGACGATAGATTTCATGCCATACAGACAGATATTGACGAGAGATTCACGGGCCTCAAAGGGGACATCAAGGGTCTAGCTGACAACATGGGCTCGTTTCGATCTGAGATTTAGGACCTAGCCGGGCTCTTCAGGGGAATGAACACCGGGTCTGGGTCACAGCAGTAGCCCTATACCCCATCTCAGTACCATCAGATGACTCCATACCACTCCTACCAGCCCCAGCAGCAGTTCCAGCAGCAGCCATTCCAGTCGATGCAGCAGTTTCTGACTGGACACTTTTTGGCGTCCTCATCATCCTCTCAGCAATTTCAGCAGATGCCGACTGAACAGTTCATGGCTGCCTCCTCGCAGCAGTTTCAGCAGTTCCATACCTCACAATTTATGCCGTCATCCACTTCACAGCAGTTCCCGCAGCAGTCTCCGCACCACCAGCAGCATCCACCCCACTGAGCTGTTAGTGACCCTTGCCACCACATTTTTGCCTCCAAACTTATTTCCTCACTTGGATTAAAATAAGTTTGGGGGAGAGGAAGAGAGTAGTGGTTGGCAAGGGTCTTTTCTGCTCATTTCTACCGTTTTATTTCATAAGACTTGTTTATTTATTTACGCTTTCGGATAATGGAGCATGCTAGCATGCTTATATTTTTATTTATGTTTGGATCATTTTAGGATTTTTATGTTTTCATTGGAATGTATGGATGATGGTATTTGATAGATAATGAGATCGCATGCCGTTTTGCTTCATGAGCATGTGATATTTTATCTATGTTTTTGTTCAATTGCCTTATGATTGTGGATTGGGGATGTTTTGACTTAAACAGGTGTATGTTCTTGTAACAATAATAGGGGTTATGAGAGCATGATAATTAATGAAATTGAAATCCTTGATAAGCATGAGCTTATGTTGAAAATTTTTTACAAAATTTTGATAAAAAGCATGATGCCATGGCATGATTTTGTAACCAAAGTTCTTTAAGGTCTCAAAAGTACAATTTGGGAAGGAAAAACTTACCATGGGGAGATTTTGATCCAAAGATTACACGAGTGAAATCTTTTCCTTGTTGAGTGATTAATGGTCTTCATAGTGCACTAAGTTTTCTCTAGAACTTGCTTTGTGACTTGATTGAGGTTACATGGGTGTGTTTGATCTCTAGAAAATGATTTAAGGCCATTTGTTGTCTAAACCTCATAACAATCCAAATTCTTAACCTTCCAATACAAATTTAAATCCCTTGCAAGCCCTTTGAGCCTTAAAATTATTTTATTAATTTTGTTGGGTTGGGAATGGAATAATTGGCAAGATTTGTGTGGGCTTTTCAAATAAAAACTTTTGAGAAATCTTGTAGAATGGAAAAAGGTAAAACAATGAATACTCTTGTGATGCAAAAGAACACAAAGAAGTGAATCATCTTGATTACAATTGAAAATGAAGTAAAAGAAAGATAGTTCTACATGTAAATCACAAACAAGAAAGTATGAAATATTGAAAGAAATTTGGAAAATCTCAAAAAGATATGGGTTGTGAAGAAATAAGAGTAGAAGAGAACTTGATTTGTTCTACTTGCTTGGTAATGAAATTGGTAATGTTGGGAAGTCACTTAGCCAAAAATATACCTACCTTTCCGAAAAGCCTTCAATACAATCCCAAAAGACCTTAATGATTCTTGGTTGAGAATACACACTAAGTAGTGGAGATTGTAGTCACTTTGCAAGCATATGGTAGAATTCTAGTGCACTCTCGACCTTGAGCGATACACTTCTAGCCTATACACTCGAGAATGAGCTTCTATTGAACCTTGAGAGAGTTTGAACTTCACAAATTGTATCATGATGATTTTGATGATCTTGTTTATGATTGATTGCCGCTATCATCTATGCATAATTTTTATCTTTTTATTTTGAAGCAAATTGCCATCTTGATTCCAATATGCTTAATTATCTTGTCCTTCTACTCTTGTTTTTATTTGAGGACAAACAAATGTTTAAGTTTGGGGGAGTTGATGAGTGCATAAATTACACTCATTTGGACTCATTTTGAGTGAATTTGCACTTTCTTATCTTGTATATACGTTGTATATATTGTTTCTTTCTGTTTTAATCTTATGTTTAATGAAATGTGGCCAATATAGGGAATTTTTGGGATATAAAGAGCAAAAACAAAGTCAAATTGATAAAGGGATCGACAAGGAGTACACAATGCATGGAACAATGAAGAAACGAGTAAGAAAACGGCTAAAACTTGAAGACGCGACCCTTATACGTGACCTTAGGGGGTCGCGTTTCATCACACGGCGCCACGCGACACTAGAACACGACTTAGGGGGGTCGCGCCTCGGCCTTGAGCCAAAACGCGACCCCCAAACGCGTCTCAAAGCCCGCTTTGCAGAAGCTTCAGAGACCTGAATTTCTTTGGACGAAACGCGGGTGTCAAGCGCGAGTTACTAGGGTCGCGCCTCGGCCTTCAGTCGAAACACGACCCCCAAACGCAACCTAAAGCCCGTGTTGCAGAGCCTTCAGAGACTTGATTTCCTTTGTTCCAAACTCGACCCTCAAACGCGAGTTCCTGGGGTCGAGTTCTGCACAGACGGAAATTAAAAGTGACTTTTGGCATCCAATTATTGGTCCATTCATATATGTATCATTTGAGCTTTTCAAATGAGTGATCAATATACACCCTAGAACAAAAAAGACTTGGAGAAACATCAAGAAAAGGGATTTTTGAAGATCAAGAGGAAAATTGAAGATTCAACCATCCATTTGAGCATCCAAGCTATAGGATTGAGGAAGAGTGTTCGACATTGGGTTTTATCACTTCTTCTCTCTTCTTAAACTTGTATTTAGAATGGGTTATTGTTCTTCTTCTTATAATCTTGATTGTATTGTGAATATGGTTGGCTAGAGCCTTAGGGCTCTAGGATGTGGTGAAGCAATGTGAATATTGATCTTTGATGTGGGATATATATATGTGTTATTGCTTTGTCAAGATTTTGATCTTTGCTAGGGCTTGAATGGTGTTGTTTGGTTGGCCATCTCACTAACATCACATGTATGAATCACTTGCATCTAGTCAATCCCGTGATCATAAGCATGCTTGGATCAAATCTACATATTTGTCGTCTTAGTCGAATGTCATTATGTGGAACGAAATGTGACCCTTAGAGCCTTTTGTAGATGCGACCTTGGAATGCGTTAGAGATAGCCATCCTTATCGCATTCGCAATTTAAGAGATATTCGAGAGATGCTTTTACTATTTTCGTGGTCTTCCTATCTATGAACTTTGCATATATGTATGTGTAATCCCACATTATAGGTCAATATGAGTATTGTGTAGCCATGTCCTAGAGTTTCTCCTTATTTATCATATTCAAAGCTCTCCCTTGTTTGGTATTATCTCTTGAGTGCAAATTATATTGATAATTATTGATTGTTTAAGTGTTTATGTCTTTTGTTCTTGTTTGGCATTTTGATTTAGTTAGAACACACCCTCTCACTGTTGTTGGTCTAGATATTTCGCTCATCTTCCGTCGTGGTAATTGCATTGTCTAATTTCTATTCCATTTCTCTGTGGATCGACCTCGTATCATCATACCTATAATCACATGCTTGTACACTTGTAGGCATTGACACGAGTATAAACATTGAAACAAATATTAGAGGTGAATAAATCTTCATCAAGTGATCATTGTTAGGAAAAACTATCAAGGAACATCTAGATTAGGTTTTGATGAGATCTCAAAATTATTTATGAAAAACTAACTAAAATTCAAGTTGTAGATCTGAGCTGATCAATCCAGAGCATCAAAAAGGAACTCAAGTAAAGCCAAAGTCAACCAATCTGGAGTATGGTCTGCAAGCTGAATGATATGTCATCCAGTCAGAAGTCAACTCAATTGAGGAGTCAAAAAGTCGAAACAGTCGAAATAAACCGACACTTAAGTCAGCTGAACTGAGGGAGAAAAAAGTCAACTAAGACTGAAGGAACTGATCAGAGATCAGTTTAAACTAAAGACTGGAAGTATTCAACTGATGGCCAAACTGAAGTAAACAAGACAGATCAGCTAAAGGTCAGAACTGAAGATAGTCAGCTCATGATTAGTCAAGCTGACAAGAAAGCTCAAGAGAAATCAGTCAAGCTGACAAGCTAGCCAAGAACTTGAGATCAGTCGAACTGGAGAAACAAAGCTCAAAACCGACAACTGGAGCAATGGGCAAACTGAGCTGACAAGCTCAAAACTGCCAACTGAAGCAACGGCCAAAATGAGCTGACAAGCTCAAAACTGCCAACTGGAGCAATGGGCAAACTGAGCTGACAAGCTCAAAACTGCCAACTGAAGCAACGGTCAAATTGAGCTGACAAGCTCAAAACTACCAACTGGAGCAATAGCCGTACTGAACAGACAAGTTCAGAACTGCTAACTGGAACTCAAAACTGCTAAAAACTGAAGGCAGAAAACTCTGGAGTTATTGCTCAAACTGGTGAATCTTGGAATAAATGCTTCAACAAAGATCTTGTAATTAAATATCCAATGAAGGTCGATTGGCAAAGTAACGGATACTTCAACCAAAAGCTCCAGTGATCAATAAAGACCATCTGTCATTGATGAGCCAACAGAGCCACCGATCAATGGAACTCAACGGTCATAAATTACTACTCTATAAAAGACGAGTGAATCAGAGTTTTAAACACTCTTCCCCTCTACAACTTTCGTATATACATTCTTGAGATAGTCAAGCAAGAGGTTTCTTTCTCTCTCCCACTCAGCTCAAGTTCAGCATCTGATAAAAACTGCGAGAGTCCAGCTGAGAAGAAGAATTCAAAGAGTCAAGACATTCAGCCAGCTGTTGACAATCTAGCCAGGGCAGCTTTCTCAGTTTCAGCAATACAACGATCAACTACCCAGCTCAATTGAAGGAGCACGTCAGTTGATACCCTCTGTTCAAGACTAACCTCTTGAAGATCGAAAGAGATCTAAAACCTTGTAAAGACAACAATAGCACCTATCTTCCTAGCGAGCAGTTAGGGACTTCAAGTGTGAGTCGTCGACCTGCTGAGGTAGCGAGCAGTTACCAGGTTCAGCCAACTGTCCTTCATTGTGTCATTTGTAAAGAAACTCAAGTTATATAGTGAAGTTGCCCTTCTGTGGAAGAAAGAGAGGACGTAGAAGTTTGAGACTTCGAACCTCTATAAATCACTTGTGTGCTGTACTGTTTTGATTATTGTATATCTTTAAACTGTACACAACTTCACACAATCTGCACCAAGCAGTCATAACTGATCAACCAGTTTGTGCATAGATAAGTTTCTTTAAGCGAGTCAAAGGGCCCTATTATTCCGCATTTGAAGTAAAAAGTTTTTTATTAGTTTATTCACCCCCCCTCTAAACTGATATCGACTCGCCCGGGACCAACAAGTGGTATCAGAGCGGTTGATTCTAAGGATCAGCCATTTCTCCAGATCAACTGAATCAGATCTACTTATCTGTGCTAACATTCCAGCTATGGGAAACCATAAGTTACCTTTATTTTCAGTTGAGAATTATGATAATTGGAGCAGGAGAATGAAAACGCATCTCTGCTCAATTCATGAGAATATGTGGGAAGTCATTGAAGATGGTCCAATCATCATCATGATGGACAATGATGCTCACATAATTGATATCAATCAATCGGCAAGGATCCCAAAGCCAACTAATCTTCTCACCAATGAAGAGAAGAAGTTAAAGAATCTAGAGTTCGTAGCTCAAGCTGCACTATTTCAAACTCTAGATGAAGACAGAATGAAGGACACAAAGAACTGCACAACTGCCAAGGAGATATGGGATCTACTAGCAGACCTATGCAAAGAGTCCGAAGCCGTCAAAGGAAACAAGCTCCAACTGGCAGTCGACAGATATGAATCCTTCAAAATGCAGCCAGAAGAGTCCATCTCAAGCCTTGAAACCAGATTTATAGGCATCATCAGTGAGATGACTAACCTCGGGAGAAGTTATCCCAATTCTGAGATGAATTCTAAAATATTGGATAATCTCACCGAAGAATGGGACATGAAAGTCATATCTACAAAAGAATCAAGAAATCTAAACAGCATCACTCCAAGGGAACTATTTGGCTCTCTCAAAGCTCATGAGTACAGTCAAAACCGAAAGAAGGAAGCATCAACATCGTCAGCTCAAGATGCAGCCTTCTATGGTGAAAGGAACCGATTTAGAGATACTCGGGGAAGGAACAACTTCCGACCTAGGAGCTCACCAGCCAGAGAAAATCAAGGCGGGTCTTCATCTGAACGAAAAAGAGAAACAACTGAAAAGAAGAAGAATCTAACTGAAGACATTAATGATCAAATCCAATCAGTTACCAGGTTGCTAGAAAAGTTGAAGAGAGTTCGGGATAGACAATCAGTTCCACTGCAAACTGATGAAATCCCAAAAGATGAGAGAACTCATCAACTAGCTGAACGATCAGCTAAACCATTCAGGGGTGGCAACCGAAATCAAGGAGAGTGTTGTCACTGCCACAAACAAGGACATTACAGATATGAATGTCCAGAACTCCCTGAAGACAAGAAAGCCAAACTGAGGAGAAGCTTCTGCAAAAGGAAAGTAATGGTTGCAAACTACGAAAATGTCGTGCTAGACGATTCAGACTATCTATCTGGAATTGATTCTGACGGCTACAACTCAGATGATGAAGCGTTATTCTACCTCATGGCTAACAATGATGAAGAGGTTAGTACAGCTGATTCTCAAACCTCTTTCTATCATATCAATGAAGCAACTATCTCTAGTAAGGAACTTGACATGAAACTTATGATGCTAGAAGATTAATTAGCTTCAATATCCTGCTTGCATGTTGAACTGAAAGATGAAAATGATGAACTGAAAAATAAAGTTAGAAAACTGAGCATTGATCATGAAAGATTGAATTATCTTAAGTTTCAGTTTATAGAATTTGAAAAATTGAAATTGAGAACTGCTGATCTAGAAGCTGAAAATGAAAAACTCAAGCAAGAGATCCATGAGAGAGAAAAAGTAACTCTGAAGTTCAAAAAGCGATCTCAAACTCTAGATGAGATATTAAATCATCAAAGAACTGGAACTAGCAGCTCAGGGCTAGGATATAGCAAATTCACTGCCCTAGAGAAAGGAAAAGCAGTTGCTCAATCCAGTGATAAAGGAATCCTAAAAGGATTCACTATATCTCATGATCAGCTAGCTGAGCCAACCAAAGACAGAGGAATATTGAAAAATCCTCAAACTCAGCCCAGACAATTTGGCCAGTTCTACCAAACAAAAACACCAGACCAACTGAAGCCCAACTTCCAGCCAAGACCATCAGTTCAATCAAATCAAGCCACTCGTTCAAAGCTTTCAGTTCAACAAAGACCATCAGTTCAGTACAGAACGCCGCCAAGGCAAACTGATAGATCAGTCTATTTTAAAAAGAAAGACCAGTTTAGATCTCAAGCCTACTCTGTCAAGCAGTTCAATCAAAACACTTATAGGAGAGATCAAAGAAACTCATTTCAACCCTATCATCACTACAATGAGTACCTGGATTCCAGAAATGAACCTAGAGCTGACCCAAAAGGGTTCAATCCAGCAAACTGGAAACACACAAGGCATTGGCCTGATAGAAGAACCCAACTATCTCGGGATAACAACATTTTAGTTGAATTGTTTTATCCTACTAACTTTCAACGCAGGTATCATTCAACTGATTCAACTCAAAATAGAAGAGTTGAAAGAAAGTCAAAACTGATCAAGCGATCCAAATCAGTTGATTCTCTGAGTGATAAAAAGCCAAAAGTTTGGCAAGTTTGGATTCCAAAAAACCTGATGTATCAACAAGGACCCGATATGAAATGGATCCCTAAATGTTAATCCTTATTTTTGCAGGACAAGAGCCTCCTATCTATGAAGAAAGCCAAAGACATTTGGTATCTAGATAGCGGGTGCTCCAAGCACATGACCGGAGACAGATAAGATCTCGACGATTATGAAGAAGTCAAAGGTCCACTTATCACATTTGGAGACAACTCCAAAAGTCGAACCATTGGAGAAGGGTTCGTGGTCAAAGGAAAAGTTGTAGTAAATAGAGTCTCCCACGTGGATGGACTAAAAGACAAACTACTCAGCATCAGTCAGCTGTGCGACAATGGCTACTCAGTTGACTTCACCAAAAAACTCCTGCAGCATAAGAGACAAGTCAACTGGAGTAATTCTTCTCACTGGCATAAGAAGAGGCAACATGTACATTGTTGACTGGTCAACCGGCTACTTAGAAGCTTGCTTTCTTTCAAAAGGATCAACTGAAGCAAGTTGGCTATGGCATCGACGACTGAACCACTTCAACTTCAAAACAATCAACTACCTAGTCAAGAAAGAGCTAGTTGAGGGGCTTTCCAAGGAAATATACAAGAAAACAGGTGTATGTGGACCATGTCAAAAAGGGGAGCAGGTGAAGTCATCCTTCAAGAATATGAGTCATCCACCAGGAACAACTGATTACCTCCAACTGCTACATATGGATTTGTTTGGTCCGGTTAGACCACAAACCCCAAAAGGCAAAAGATTCACTCTTCTAGTAGTTGATGATTTCTCAAGATATACATGGGTGGAATTCTTGAGGAGCAAAGATGAAACTTATGACAAGATAACGGCGCTGATCAGAAGGCTACAAACTGAAAAGGAAAGATCAGTTCAAAGGATTCGCTCCGACAATGGAACTGAATTTGTAAATCAGCAATTGATCAGCTTCCTCAACCAGCTTGGAATCACTCATGAACACTCAGCTGCAAGAACTCCACAACAAAACCGTGTAGCCGAACAGCGTAACCGGACACTCAAAGAAGCAGCTAGAGCAATGATAGCTGATGCCAACAAAGCTAAAGGTTACTGGGCTGAAGCAGTCAACACAACTTGCCATACTCAAAATCGAAGTGCCATTTTAGCTGCACATGACAAAACACCCTATGAGCTGTATAAGGGTCGTAAGCCTTCTATCTCATATTTTAAAATATTTGGCTGTAAATGTTATATTCACAACAATGGCAAGACTCAATTGAAAGCCTTAAGTGCTAAAGCTGATGAGGGAATATTTCTTGGGTATAACTCTCATCATGCACAAGCTTACAGAGTGTTCAATAAACGAACTCTTGTTGTGGAAATAACATGTCATGTGGTATTTGATGAATTTGCTAATGAGTACAGAAACAAAGAAAGAATAGACACATCAGTTCAAGTACTACCTAGTGAAACTGAGAATTCGCAGGACT
Organism: Perilla frutescens; assembly: GCA_026008535.1. Classification (NCBI taxonomy): domain Eukaryota; kingdom Viridiplantae; phylum Streptophyta; class Magnoliopsida; order Lamiales; family Lamiaceae; genus Perilla; species Perilla frutescens. The sequence goes on from BRKX01000009.1 coordinate 33,267,698, forward strand.
ATGTGGATCACATTGTTCCAGAGCGGCTTGAAGTTTCACTAGAAGAAGTCAATGAAACTGGTACTAAACCAGTTGAGAACAACTTGGTCAATGAAGACACAAATCGTGCTGAGACCATAAACCCCACAACTGAAATAGGGAGAAGAACTAATGAAAATACCGAACCAACTGATGAAAGGCCGACTGATGACGTCACTACAGAAGAACCAGCTAAAGACCCAGCTGAAGCTATCTTGCCCAAATGGCTCCGAAGCCATCCAACTGACAAGATAGTTGGTGACCCAAGAAGTCGAGTTCAATCCAGAAATTCAACTAAGCATGCATTGTTCACATGCTTCATATCTCAAACTGAACCAGCAAACGTCAAAGAAGCCCTAGAAGATTCAGACTAGATCATGGCCATACAAGAAGAACTAAATCAGTTCACAAGAAATGACATATGGTTTCTTGTCGATAGACCAAAAACCCAGAAGGTCATTAGTACAAGATGGGTTTTTCGCAACAAACTGGATGAACAAGGTGTGATCACAAGGAACAAGGCGAGACTGGTAGCCAAATGATACTCACAAAGTGAAGGGATTGACTTTGATGAGACATTTGCACTAGTTGCAAGATTGGAAGCCATCAGACTGTTCCTAGCCTATGCAGCTCACTTCAATTTCACAGTCTACCAAATGGATGTCAAGAGTGATTTTCTTCAATGAATGCTCAAGGAGGACGTGTATGTCGAGCAACCGCCAGGCTTTGAAATTGGTAATCAAGTCTTTAAACTGAAGAAGGCTCTCTACGGATTGAAACAAGCTCCTAGAGCGTGGTATGAAACTCTCACAACATTTTTACTGAAAAATGGGTTTCAAAAGGGAGCCATTGATCGAACTCTATTCCGAATAGAACGATCAACTGAGATCTTAATGGTTCAAATTTATGTGGACGACATAATTTTTGGATCAAAAAGTAAAGATCTATGCACAAGATTCGCTCAACTGATGCAAAGCGAATTTGAGATGAGCATGATGGGAGAAATGACATTCTTCCTAGGACTCCAAGTGAAGTAGCTGAAAGATGGGATCTTTATCAGCCAGGCCAAGTACACTAAAGAGCTAGTCAAGAAGTTTGGCGTTAGTAAAGGAAAAACTGTCAAGATTCCTATGAATACATCAGTTCAGCTAACTCTCGATGAAGAAGGAGAATCAGTTAGCCAAACATATTACAGAGGAATCATTGGGTCACTACTTTACCTAACAGCTAGCCGGCCGGACATCTCCTATTCAGTCGGTCTATGCGCAAGGTTTCAAGCTAACCCAAAGAAAAGTCATCTTGAAGCAGCAAAGAGGATTATCAAATATCTCAAAGGAACCATAAATCTTGGACTATGGTATCCCAGAGATGACAGTTTGAGTCTAATTGGTTATTCAGATTCAGACTTTGGTGGATGCAAGATCGATAGAAAAAGCACTAGTGGAACATGTCAGTTTCTTGGAAGTAAACTGATATCCTAGTTTAGCAAGAAGCTGCACTCAGTTGCCACGTTAATAACTGAAGCAGAATATGTAGCTGCTGGAAGCTGCTGTGCTCAGATACTTTGGATGAAGCAACAGTTGAAGGACTACAAAGTCGAAACTGAAGAAGTACCTATCTACTGTGACAACAATAGTGCAATTGCAATATCTCAAAATCCAGTTCTGCATTCAAGAACTAAGCACATTGATATAAGACATCACTTCATCGGAGATCACATCGAGAAGAAGGACATATGCATCAAATATGTCAACACTGAAAAGTAGATAGCTGACATCTTCACCAAACCATTGCCTGAAGCAAGGTTTATGGAGCTATGCTAACAATTGGGACTACTTTAGCTAGCATCACAGGATGAAGATGATCAACTGGAAGAAAAAGGCCAATAATACATTCCAGCTGAAGAGAGAAACTGAACCAAACGGCTTCAAACTCCTCATGAGTAATTCATAACTAAAAAAGTCGTTGAATAGATCAGTTGGACACATAAGCCATCAGTTTGAAGTAAAGCAAGAAGCTGTAAAGAGAAAGTAAACTGGAGCTGATCAGTTTACCCCTTCAGCTCAACTAAATCATCAGTTCATTTGCTCAAACTGATGATCTAGTCAGTTATGCAGAACATACCAGCTGCAAATTGATCAAACTGATGAAGATATCATAGGAGTTGGAATCAACTCAGAAGGAGATATCAGTTCAAGAACCAGCTGAAGGAAAACAGCTGAACTGAGAAACAACAGAATGAAGGTCCAAGCAGTCAAGACCAGTCAGGAACTGATGAGAAGACATCTCAGTTGAAGCTGATCAACAGAAAAGATCATCAATTACAGTCGAAGCCAACTGATGACGTAAACAGTTTCAAGCCAAGGAGAAACTGCTAGAGAGAAAAGATAAGTTCAAAAATTTTAATAGTGGAAACGATAAACACACGTGTCATTCAAATATTATCGTTGAACCTTCTCTCTCTCTCCTTATTTATCCCAACGGATAGAAATGAAAGGCTAATCGACGTATCGATTGAATTAATCCGACCGTCGAAATGAAGGCATACGAAGCAACATAACCGTTGTACGAACCCTATCATCTCCTACAAATAAGACGGCTGAATACACGAGATAAACTTCTCACTTTTACTGCCGACTTATATCTCTCTCTCTCATTATCTAAGCCAAAGCAAAAATCCTCAGCCCTCAAAGATCAATTCGTCAGCCTTACAAATTAATATCTCATCAAAGCATTATGGCTCAAAACCTAACTCGAAGGAGATTCAATTTCCGTCAATCTAGAGAGAACTCTAAAGTATTTTGTGAAAAACTCAACATAGATAAGTTTTTCAATCCAGCTGGATTCCTTCAAGCCTGCAAAGCTTATCCTCTAAGTGGAATAATCATCAAAAATCTTTCTCAGGCCAAGCTGAAGACGTTCCTAGAAGTATTTCCAGAACGTATCTACCTAGAACCAGTTGCTGAATTTTTCTTAAATTCGAATGGTTCTTCAAATCCCAAAGAGTTCAGATCTGAAGTAAGATGACATGAGATCATCATGATAGCTGAATCACTAAGCAACATGTTCGATCTACCTAGCAACAGACTCAAGCTGGAAGAAGTTCAAATCAATTTCCAGGAAGCGTATGATTTCTGGAAAAAGGAAGGCGAAGCTCAACCTTATAAAAGCAATCACTTCATCTCAAAGTTTCAAGATGAATATCAGGTGCTTGCTGCCATCGCCTTAAAGATTATGGTTGGGATAACTGGCAATCAATCTGAAATGTCAGAAACAAAATACAAGATTTGTGCCACCATCTACAATCGTATGGAAATCAACTAGGCACAATATTTCTTTGATCAATTGAAGAGATACGTTGACATCATTGAGAGAGGCTAGGATGATAAGAAATTCCCTCAAAGAATTGGATACATCAGTCGAGTAAGCATTATTCTAGAGAAACATTTTTCTTGGATGACTGAGGAAACAGAGTTCAAAACCATTGTGAGCAATGACTTTATTTCAAAACCACTCAAAATTGTGGAAATTGATCCTGACCAAACTGACCAGCCAAAAAGAAAGAAGCCTGCAGCTGAAGGCAAGGGAAAGAAGCAAGTTACTGGCACATATCAGGATGACTCTGATGATGACATCCCTATAGCCCAGAGATTCAGGCAACAAAGCTCAGTTGCCACCAGAGCTGACATTATTGGACAATCTGCTAGACGAGCAGCTGTCAGATCAGCTACAAAGAAGAGGCAAGCTGGTCAAACAAATAGGAGAATGATCTTACTTCCACAATCCAAGAAGAGAAAGGAATCAAGTCTCGTGCCAGATCCAACAGTTCCACCAAATCTAACTATTGAGGATATGGCTCCGTGCAAGAATCCAGAAGATATCATCCCTGCAAAAGGGATTCCTCACAATGGAGCTGGAGCAGATTACTTCCAAATGACGTGCCCTCCAATGGCTCAAGTTAAAGGAAATATAAGAGCCTACTCACAAGGAGAGTCCGTGAAGAAATGGGCTGATGAAACCACACAAAAACATATGGCTCAATACTATGCCCAGGAACTAACTGGCCATGAGGAGCTCTTCCACACCTTGACCAAGTACATCTACTAACTGGTTTTTATGGAGACATGTATATCCGTCATAGCCCTTCCTCTCATTATTCGCATTCCATGGAATGAGCTTCTGGAGGAGAGAAGAAGAATGGAGCCTATGGTGGACGGACAGTGAGAATTCCGGGATCACTAAGGGCAAACATCTTATGAGACAACTACAGCTGAGGAAAGAATACTCAAACCCATCTGAAGGGTCGATGAAAGATGTGTTTGATGAACTGTGCAAGCTTCAAGGCTTAAAACTGCCAGTCATCACTACAGAAAGGGAACGAGAAAGATGGACACACACCCATGTTCAACACAAATGGCTATTCAATGAGTTCATGAAGAAATCACAAAGCCATCAGTCTGGACAGCCATCAACTGCAGTGAGAGATCAAACATTCACCCCAGTAGATGATCTTATTGATGAAGTGATACGAGAAATTTGCTCTGAGAAATCTCCTCACGAAGCTGAAGTTGAAATCAACATCATTCCCGAAGAGTCAGAAGAATCAGCTGATAAAACTCATCAGGTTGATGAGGCAGCTAAGCCCCAAACAGCCCCTTCACAAGAGCCAACTGCTGAGAAAGGAGCCACCTCATCTATTCCTCGAGCTGATCCAGAGCCAGCTAAAACTGACTAGTCACCTGATCAATCGGCACAAAAAGATGATCAAATTGCCTGCCAAATCATTATGGAGACAGACGAAATATCCCACACAGTTCCTTGCGAGGAACTAATTGGAACTGAAGCAGGAGAGGAAGCTGACTCAAGAGCAGTTCAGTTTGATGCTCAACCAAGCAGTTCAATAGTCCAGCTCCCTCCTTATTATGAAGAACTGATCCACACCCTGCAGCAATAGGTTAAACTGCACACTGAGCAGATCCAGCGGTTACAAGCTCATCCAAGACTCCAGTCAGCTGAAACTAAGTCATCAAGCAGCGATGAGGGTGAGGAAGAAGACATCACAGAACCGCTTGCGAAAAGGAGGAAAACTGATCACAAGAAGGACTAAGTGGCTGATCAAGTTAAAACTGATTAGAAAGTCCTAAGTTTACTTCTTGTTATTCAGTTTGTAATTATTTATTGACATATATAAAAAAGATTATCTTTTTTCAAATAAATGTGGAGCTTCACATTTATTTTTGAAAATTTTGACCGTTGCAAGATAATGACACGTGTTAAAGTCATTAAATGCCAACGACCAAAAGAGGCCAGGGGCTAATACCATTCCAACCATTAGATCTATGAGTCTGTCCAAACACTCATAAAAAGCCCTCTCTTTCAAGCCTCCTAAAAATACTCCTCCTTAGCTCTAAAAGTTTCTATCTCTCAAAAGCTCTTGAAATCTCCCAAAATTCCAGCCAACCCCAAAGATGGCCGAATTATCGAAATCTCTAAATTCCTTCAAAGAGCAACTTATGAGAGACAAATTCCTTGATAGGAAGAAATTTCAATTGATTCTAAATGAACCAAACAATCAAACCCTTATGGCAAATCTTCACAAGACAGGAGTTCTTCACTACCTAGAAACACCACCAAAATTTTTTAGACAAAATTTGGTGAGTGAATTTTTGCTTCAAGCAAAATTATCTGCAGATGGAAAGCTAATATCATCAGTGATTCAAGGACGGCTACTACAAATCACTGAGAGAAAAATTACAGAAGTGTTCGAGCTTCCACAAGAAGGTTCATTAGTTCAAGAACTAAAGGAATCTGCAGAGTCATACTGGAGAGAATGGAAAGCTTCAACTTGCAACAAGCAATTTAGTTTTACGATAGCTAAAACTGATCTGAAGCCCGAGTATAGTGTTCTACTTGACATAACGAACAAAATGATGTTCGGGGCCATTGGAATCCTGAGTCAACTCACCCAAGAGAGATACAAGGTCATGATTCACCTTGCTGAAGGGCGACAAACAAACTGGGCAGACTTTGTCTTTCAACAATTCAAGCATCAAGTCATCAAGGCCTCTGACTCAAAGAAATCTGGCAAATTTGAGTCCAATGTAGGACTTGTTCTAAGAATGAGCAAGATGATTGAAGACTTGCTTGAACTTCCAAATGATGAATCACTACCAGTTCTTATCTCTGACTGGATTCCCAAGAAGGGAACTGCTCATCTTCAGTCACTAAGAAAGAAAAGAAAAGCCAAGGCAAAGACAAGCAACAACACTTCGAGCAACTCAACTACCAACGTCGTTCACTCTCCAAGATCAAAGAACGGATCGCCAGTTGATTTTCAAGTTTGCTCTGATCCAGATGAGCTTATTCCATTCATTGGAATCCCTCATCCAAACTATGGAGCAGACTACTTCAGAAGCACATGCCCTTCTCTCCAGCTGACTGAAGAAAATATTCACTACCAAAAAAACTCTCATACATAACACCTTATACATAACGGATATTTTAAAAATCCGTTATCTATGAGCGCATTTTTGGTATAGATAAAGGATATTTCAAAAATCCGTTACGAGAGAAGTGTTATCTCCAATCATACATAACACTTTCGAGTCTTGCGTTATCTGTGAGTGTTATATATTGTTCACAATTATAACGCTCATTTGGTACTGTTATGCGTTGTGTTATGTTTAAACACATCATATAACGGTAACATTTACTGTTATGAATATCCGTTATGTATATGTGTTAATTATAATTTTTTTAATTCAAAATTAAATTGCCCTACACTGAAAATTTCCCTCTCACCATATTATTTAGTAAAAATCTTACCGCAAATATTTCTCACCAAACATAAAAATCCATTTTTTCACGTTAAGGCAAAAGAGATCCCCAAATTTTAACCTAAATCCCTAATTATCTGAATTGTACCCATGGGAATCGCGTTGTCCGCTTGCACCCGCCGCCCTCACTGACAAATTTAATCACCGTCATCCGCCTGTTCCCGCCGCCCTCACCGATGAATCCTCTTTCTCCCGGTGAAATTCCCATCACCACGCATCCATTTCATCTGCCCCGCTTCCACCTCTCCACCTCCTCCGAGCATCGACGCCACTCCAGGACAAGTAGTATCAGCGGCGGTGAGCTTTCTCTCTCTCTCTCACTTATTCATGCTCTCTCTATCTGACTCTCCCTCTCGCTCTCGCTTTCTCTGTTCTCTCTCACTCGCTCTCTTTCTCTGCAGCAGAGAAGCCCTCAAATTTGACGACCCTGGCTCCGGCGAGCTTCGACGTCCAAAGGGCTGCACTAGCTCTTGGTCTTTCTCTCTCTTTCCGTATCTCTCTCTAGCTGTGTATGTGTGTGTTTGCTCTGAGTGTGTGTGTATGTGTGTTATTTATGTTTTTTTGTTGGTGTGAATTAGAGACTGCGACACTACTTTATAAATTAATATGTTTGTTTGAATTATATTTGCTTGTTGGATATTTATATTTTAAATGAATTATATTTGCTTGTTGGATATTTCTTGATTTTTTTAAGCTTAATTTTTTTGAAGGGGAAATTGCTCGTCTGCCATTAAGATTCAATTCTCATTTTTGCTTGTTATAATTCATGTAATTTTTTTTTTGCAATTTCTTTGTTTGTTTTTGGAATTCCTGGACCATTTAGAAAATCCATGAATTTGTTCTCAAATATACAGATGGGTACATGTAATGGAGTACAGCAAGGAAATCAAATCTCTTCTTGGTGATTCAAAGTCATATGTTAGTCCAACCATTGAAGATCCAAAGACATTATTGAAGGTGACTCTTGATCTCTTATTAGGTGTTAGCCTCTTTGCATCATATCTGATTATTAGGACTTGTTTATCTTCCTGCTGCATATAAAATCAGAAAATTGAGGAGCCAACCTCATTGAGAGCTGCCTGGGAGCTCATGGAACTGTTTTATGCGGACAAACAGTGTCAGACCTGGATCTCTGCACGGCTTCTTGATTGGTTAGCTGTGTGGGACTTTCAATTGTTATCTTCTTTCACACCCTGCAGTCTTCTATTTTCATCTTTGTTTCATGGGAAATAGTAATGCTTCTTTTCCTCTGCAGGATTTTGATTGTTTGTTATCTGCAACCCAGCCAACTGTCCATACTAGACTTGTGGCTGTCGAGAAAGGACTTGTAACTATATAGGTTTTTACTTCGATGCTTTATCTCTTGACATTTCATGAACCCATCCATCACTCACTTTTATGTTTTTCTTGGACTGCATCAGCTCCCTCCACCCAGTGTCGAGACATTAGTATATTCAATTAAGCATTTCTTGCAGCCTCTGGAAAACTAGTTACATAGGGTTCATCTGATGATCAAGGCCACAACTATTTGACCTTAGGGAAGCATGGGGTAATCTAGCTAGCATTCTGTTTCCTTAATTTGCAGTCACTTCCTGATAACTTTGAGCTGATTTAGCATCTTCATTTATTGTGTTTTATATAGGAGACACCAGAAGTGTACCCCCTTCCAACAGCTGATCCTAATTGTGGCGATTTTGATTGACGGTAAGGATTCTAGTTTGTATTTCCCTTCTCTTTTATAACATATGTACATATTTTTTTGTGAGTTCCACATGAGATATTAACTTTACCTCCTTAATAAATTCCAGGTGGTGGACCTTCTTGCACCATATCAAAGAGGAGGAAAATTGGGCTAATGGGTTAACCTCCTTAATACATTTCTGGGGTATTTATACCTAATGGGTTGCAAAGTTTTCGCGTTATATAATTATATTTATTTACTGGTATTTGATTATAGAGTTGCCTTTAAGAAAATAGAGTTTTCAGTACTGGTTAAAATTTTAATCGAGCTAGGTCAATGTGAAGTCTTACAAGAAGCTTGGATTAAGTTTAATAACTACTAGGCTGAGAGAGAAATTTTGTGCTCAAGTGCTTTTATTTTCATGTTTCTATCTTGTGGATTCTTTAATTTTTATATGGTTTGACTTACTGATTTGGAGAAATTGACTTCTATTCTTGCTGTTCGTGTAGATAGGAAAAGGTATTAGTTTTGCTACTTTTATGATTCTCCGTCTGTGTTCCTGGAAAATTAGTTAAATGCTCAGTATAGATGAGTTTTGATTACATGATGATTGTTGATCCTTTTTCATTCGACATGCATTGAATGAATGTGTTCATGAATTGTATACCATGTATGAGTTCTGCTTTTGTTTTTGGTTGGGGGATTGAGAATAATTTTTTTCTTTTATTTTGATACTTGATAATATACTTAGCTTTTATTGCTCATCTTCGCATGTCAGAGATCTACTCGGGTGATTTGCTCATGATCCTTAGTTTGGAACATTTTCGCTTAGCTACATATTTGTGGTAACTTGATTGATTGTCTGTTCTGAATGACCTCATAATTTTTTTTATATGAATACTTACACCCTAATTACTTGATAGTAGTATCTAGCAACTTATGCATGTGTCTGGTTCTTCATTCAATACGTTCTTGGAATTTGTTGTCCGGTGCAGATTGATAGTTTTGTTGAAAGAGCAAACATACATCTATGATGCTAACAGCCTGAAAATAAAGTAGATTATTGATACAGTGCCTAACGTACAAGGTCAGTTTGAAATAATCTATTTTATAATACTTCAATGCTAAAGCTATTTACATCTGACCTATTTCTTGCATACTGATCTATTATTATTTTATTTAGCCACCGCCCACCAATGTTTGTAAATGCATCCCCCTTTTTCAAGGTTGATAAATGATGTTTCCGGAAAGGTCTTATTGACATTGGGATTAGTAATTAATATGATATTCTAACAGGCCAAATTTGAATCAGACATGTTGTGAACATATTGTCTTTTGTTGTGAACTTATGATGGTAACCGAACCGCGACTTTACGTCATGATGAGTTGGGTCAGGTTGGTTTTTCATCAGATGAGTTGTTTGATTATCATCTTAGTAGTGATTTTCGTGATTGATGGCATACTGGTCTGATGCAGGAAACACTTCTGAACCTGTTACTGAGGAATTACCTCCATTACAACTTATACGATCAGGCAGAGAAACTGAGATCAAAAGCTCCTCGTTTTGAAGCTCACTCAAATCAGCAGGTAAAAATCTCAATCCATTGTTTCATGTTGGTTAATTTCTGGACAGCATTTCCTGCGCCCATATTTTATTAGAGATCATTTAATCAAAGTTTATATTGGACGAGAAGTTCCAATGTAATTTAAAGCTACGATTATATGTATTAAAAATACTTGTTTGGGTGGCTGACGGCCTGACTAACATACTGTACTCTATTCAACTCTCTCATTCTAATATCAAGAGGATGTCATTATTTTGGTAAGGATTTGGTTTTTAGGTTGGATGAAGTATATAAACATTGAATTCTACTGATTATCGAAAATGGAGAAAAAAGCATTGCTGAATTGCTTCTCTTAGGTTTTCTTCAAGGATGCTTGAACAATTTTTATTCTTGTTACTACTGTTATTATTATATTTACTTATTGCTTGCGTTTTCATTTTACTTATTACTTACTACTGTCATGCATTTGATCCGAGCTCAAACTAATCGATGTTTACTGTGTTTTGTAAACATGCAGAGCACTAATGTTTAGTAGACAAGTAGACTCAGCAATGCCGATCAATTGAGGTAGCAGTTTCTCCGTTATTTGGTAGGAAATTTTGGATATGCAGATCTATACATATATGGATGTAACTGCTGCAGGCAATCATGATTTTTTGGATATATATGTTATCTTTTTTTGGACATTAGTACGATATAAACATGTTTAGAATGTTGACTATATTCGGATGAATGTATGAATATTTTTTGAATTAGATATACGATGATTTATGGGAATTTCTGTTATTTTTATTATTTTAGAATTATTTTAATTGCTAAAAATCTATAAAAAAATGTGTAGCGGCAGTGAAACTAAAAGACCGTTATGTATAAGACCTAAAGATAACGAAAACTAAAAATATTTAATAACGGTAAAAATCTGTTATGTATCAAAACATACATAACGTAAAAAAGTGTTATCTAAACTACAAACAACGTTATGTATTAATCTGTGGTATATTTCATAACGGAGAAAAATGAATTTTCATAACGGTACAAACCGTTATATATAACAGTAATAGATCACGCAATGAAGAGTGTTATGTATGAAAAAAAACCGTTATATAAATATGCATAGATAACGGAGAAAAATGAATTTTCATAACGGAAGCAACCGTTATGTATGAGAGTTATAGATAACGTAATATTCGATGTTATGTTTGTTGTTATAACTGTTATGTATAATAACATAGATAACGGATATTATTCCGTTATGTATGAGCGCAATCATACATAACACCAGTATACGTAACACTCATATAATAACATAGATAACGGATTTTATCCGTTATGTATGAGCGTGTTTTTTGGTAGTGATTCGCACTTTCTATAGTGGTGAATATGCAGTCAAAGGTGCACAAAAGGAAGTGACCAATCTCCAGTCTCACTTTTTGCTAACTGCCTTTCATGGCATGAGCTTCTGGCAATGTGAAGAAACTTGGAGCATTAAATGGATAGGAGTGTCAAATCCATTTCCTCCAACCATTGTGCAAGTCCAGCACATCATGAATTACCGGATTGTCAACAAAATTCTAGCAACCGCCTTGTTAGCTGAATTTAAGACCAGCATCATGCCTCAAGGAGTTGGGATTGCAAATCAATCAGTCAACTACCAAACTGGCTCGCTATGTCAAAAACTGAACTTTGATAATTTATCAAGTCAGTCAGCTGAGCCATCACGACAAACCCCAACTGCCACCAAAAGGATAGAACCACATCTATCACATACCGAAGTCGTGGCTACTCAGAAGAATCCAATGCATGCTGATGACAGAGACAGTGATAATGAAGATACTGCCATATCACCAAGTCTCCTATCCAAGAGCTATGTCACTCCTTTACTCACAGCTAGCTCAAAAGGCGTGCAATTGTCTATGAACAATGATCAGTTTCAGTCATCACCAAAGGGAACTTCACAATCCCTTAGTCAAAGGATGAAAAACTCGTCAGTTGCCATTCAGCTTCACCTTCACCAAACCAGGAGGACAGTAAGGCCCAAACTGCAAAAGAACAAAACTGCCTCAAAAGGAAGCAGTGCAGCAAGTCCAGCTAGGCCCTTCAAGAAGCGGAAACTGTCTTAACGAAAGTCAAGCAACTGATCAAGCCAACTGATAAATTCAGTTCAGTTGCAGTTTCAGCTTCAGCCAGCTCATCAGCGACAACTGAGAATCAAGACTCAACTGATCATCCAGCCGCTGAGCATTCAATCAGTTGGACTGTATCCCAACTGAATCTGGATAAGTTTTTTATTTTCAAAGCTTACCATAATTAAATTGTTACTGTTGAGATTATGAAATTTCTTATATTATATTCAACGGTTACAATTTCAAAATAGGACTCTATCTCACAAGTTGCCATTAGTATCTCTACGTTGATATTAAATTAACTCTTCAAAGATGAAAAAAGAAAATATAGTTTTCTAATGAGATATAAATAGCAAGATCTGCAGAAAATATTTTGCTATTTATGGCAACTACCTCATTTTCAAAATTGCTTCTTCTCAGCCACAAGATCATAAAGTTACCTCACGATCGAACAACTGGAATGCATGCATCATTAATTCAGCCAATCATCCATCAAATCGGATAGCTGATCAGCTAAGAAAAGTAATCGAGTGTCCTCGATTCTTGCATGCAAAGCTGAATAAATATATGCAAGGAGATGAAGGCTCTGATCATCTTCAACCTCTCTATCATCCTTGCTTTGAACATCTGCAACTCTCTCCCTCTCAACACACTTGCATATCTAACAACACCATCTCTCTGCAGAAATGAAGCCCTCATTTCAGATGGTAGATGTTAAATCACTCGAACGTAAGGTGAAAAATGATAAGACTCTAAATCTAGAGCTTCTTAATGCACGTCTAAGCTCAGACAACTTTCAAAGAATTTATCAGCCATTGGAGGAAACCGGGTTGCTGCCATTCTTGACACTAATGCCAGTCAAGAACATACCTACTCAAGTTGCAGAGTTCTACCACAACGCAACCATCTCCGGCGACAACATCATCTCTATCGTTCAGAATAAAGTGATCACGGTGACAAAGGATACGATGATGTCTACCCTTCACCTCTCCGGCGACGGCCCAGACATAATGGAACTGGAACTGCCGTGCAAATACGCACTGTGGGGTATTTGGAAGCACCCTCACGTGCACCACCATGACTGCTCCCATAGGTTGAAGGAGAGCTTGCCCAGTGAGATCATCCAACTCTTGGATATCACCGGTCATATCCTACATGGCAACTTTGACACGGTCCAGTTCTCCGAGCTCAAAGCACATCTCACGGCCGCTCTATACTTCGGGTGTAAAGCCGACTGGGCCTCTTTCATTCTTGCTCAACTGCGAGCAAATGTAGAGCGAGCGGAATATGATCCATCAACTGGCTCATTTCGAGAGAAGGTAGGATTTATGGGTCGCATAAGCCACATCGTTCTAAGCCAGTTTGATGAGGTCATCCTAACTGGCGAGCCAATCGGAAGAAGGGACATGCTCCCAACTATCTACTGCCATTAGATCCCGAAGAGATCACGTCAACAAGGACCTTCCGACTCAGGTCATGGAAAGGCACCTTTGGAAGCACCTGCCAGCTCATCCGAGAAAAGACAGCTGCTGATTGAGAGCGAGCCTCTCTCAAAACTGAGTGATTAGCCTACAATATCAGCCAGCTCCCAACCTCTAACCTTAGTCCATCGCGACTCCACTGAGATTGAGTTTGAAGTAGTTTTAGACCATCAGCTCAGCAGCTGCTTCGGTCTCATTGAGGGCACCGACCCCTCTCTCTTCGAGCAACTGAGACGATACCTCCAGTACCACATATGGCGATTCCAACTGGAGAAGACAACAATGTTCCACCTCATCCGCACCCGTGGATCCACCTTCTGGATCAATGAAGGAACATGGAGTAGACATTGGATTAATCATCCACTCTCCTTGCTAACTCTCATGCGATCCACCCCAGCTTTTGGATGATGCCAAAAAGGGGGAAGATGGACAGTATGATGATGGATGCTTAACTCTTTGGGATCAGATTCAAAGAGAAATTCATCATGAGGGGGAAGATCAGCTTCAGGGAAAAGCATGGAGAACACAAGGAGTCCAAGAAAGAGGAGAATCGAGCAGAAAGAAAAGGAGCAGTTTCAGGAAGTAAATTAGTAGTTTTAACTACTCTTGAAAATTGAAAGCCTGAATATAATATGCTTTAAGTGAAAATATAATATATACTGCAATTCTTCAAATATTATGTGTCAAAGAAAGTCTTGATTATGTTTATAATGCTCTGATACTTGAAGTTTGAATGCTCTGATACTTGAATGAAAGCATGCCAAAAATGAAAGAATGCTCTGAAATTTGATACCTAAATTTTCTAATACTTGAATTTCATGCATACCTTGAATGCTTTGATACTTGAATGAATATCATGAATCACATTTGCTCTGATTTCCAGAATCTGCTTAAGCAAACTACAGTATATATATCAAACGTACATTTACAGTTTTTCCATCATTATCGACAAACTTTTGACATCATCAATAAGGGGGAAATTGTTAGGAAAAACTATCAAGGAACCTCTAGATTAGGTTTTGATGAGATGTCAAAATTATTTATGAAAAACTGACTAAAATTCAAGTTGTAGATCTGAGCTGATCCATCCAGAGCATCAAAAAGGAACTCAAGTAAAGACAAAGTCAACCAATCTGGAGTATGGTCTGCAAGCTGAAGAATACGTCATCCAATCAGAAGTCAACTCAACTAAGGAGTCAAAAAGTCAAAACAGTCGAAATAAACTGACACCTAAGTCAACTGAGCTGAGGGAGAAAAGAGTCAACTAAGACTGAAGGAACTGATAAGAGATCAGTTTAAACTAAAGACTGGAAGTATCCAACTGATGGCCAAACTGAAGTAAACAAGACAGATCAGCTAAAGATCAGAACTGAAGATAGTCAGCTCATGATTAGTCAAGCTGACAAGAAAGCTCAAGAGAAATCAGTCAAGCTGACAAGTTAGCCAAGAACTTGAGATCAGTCGAACTGGAGAAACAAAGCTCAAAACCGACAACTAGAGCAATGGGCAAACTGAGCTGACAAGCTCAAAACTGCCAACTGAAGCAACGGCCAAACTGAGCTGACAAGCTCAAAACTGCAAGCTGGAGCAATGGGCAAACTGAGCTGACAAGCTCAAAACTACCAACTGAAGCAACGATCAAACTGAGCTGACAAGCTCAAAACTACCAACTGGAGCAATGGCCGAACTGACCAGAGAAGTTCAGAACTGTTAACTGAAACTCAAAACTGCTAAAAACTGAAGGCAGAAAACTCTGGAGTTATTGCTTAAACCGGCGAATCTTGGAATAAATGCTTCAACAAAGATCCTGGAATTAAATATCCAATGAAGATCGATTGGCAAAGTAACGGCTACTTCAACCAAAAGCTCCAGCGATCAATAAAGACCATCTGCCATTGATGAGCCAACAGAGCCACCGATCAATGGAACTCAACGGTCATAAAATCACTACTCTATAAAAAACGAGTGAATCAGAGTTTTAAACACTCTTCGCCTCCACAACTTTCGCATATACATTCTTGAGATATTCAAGCAAGAGCTTTCTTTCTCTCTCTCACTCAGCTCAAGTTCAGCATCTGATAAAAACTGCGAGAGTCCAACTGAGAAGAAGAATTCAAAGAGTCAAGACATTCAGCCAGCTGTTGACAATCCAGCCAGGGCAGCCTTCTTATTTTCAGCAATACAACGATCAACTACCCAGCTCAATTGAAGGAGCACGTCAGTTGATACCCTCTGTTCAAGACTAACCTCTTGAAGATCGAAAGAGATCTAAAACCTTGTAAAGACGACAATAGCATCTACCTTCCTAGAGAGCAGTTAGGGACTTCAAGTGTGAGCCGTCGACCCGCTGAGGTAGCGAGCAGTTACCAGGTTCAGCCAACCGTCCTTCATTGTGTAATTTGTAAAGAAACTCAAGTTATAGAGTGAAGTTGCCCTTTTGCAGAAGGAAGAGAGGACTTAGAAGTTTGAGACTTCGAACCTCTATAAATCACTTGTGTGTTGTACTGTTTTGATTATTGCATATCTTTAAACTGTACACAAGTTCACACAATCTGCACCAAGCAGTCATAACTGATCAACCAGTTTGTGCATAGATAAGTTTCTTTAAGCGAGTCAAAGGGCCCTATTATTCCGCATTTGAAGTAAAAAGTTTTTTATCAGTTTATTCACCCCCTCCCCATCTAAACTGATATCGACTCGCCCGGGACCAACAAGCATCTTGTTTATATATTCATTTACTCACTAAGTTCAGCGACACAATGTTGACGGTTCGAATAATCAACATCGCCTCGTTGGAATTTCTTGGGTGTGTGTTTGTATTTGAGTAGCAAATCCGTGCCCACCACTTGTTTGATGAATTTACTGAATGAGAAATTTATTTTTTTACTTGGTTTTGCAAACCTGTTTTCATAATCATCGGGCCATTTCTCAATTTGTTTTTATGAATCTGATTTTTAATGTTTATGTATTCGTGGATAATTAATATAAATATGTATATACTTACAGGTCTAGAAAAGGTTCATGAATATGTGGCAGAGTGCAAAAAGATGGACTCTAATGTGATCAAGGCCATCAAAAAAGGAGCTCTCCTACGCGAAAGTTGATTATATATTTAATCTAGATTATGGTTATATGATTTAATTAGTTCAATCTTATTAGCAAATTCATTTGATCTCTTCAACTATCTAAATTTGAGTTAAGCAAATAATGTTTGTATTACTTTCAAAGTTGGTGTATTTTTTAAACACTCGAAGTATATATGTTAATGTTTTGTTCAAATAAAATTCGTTGAAATTCTCATGCATGAATTTTGTGAAAACTTCAAACTGTGTTAATCTAAATAATCTTACGAAAAATTTATGCATATTCACAAGTTAGTTAAAGCCTCGAACTGCCCAAAATCATTTGAAGAAACTCTATAAAATTATTGTGATGTTAATTTCACATGCCGAAAGCCTCAAACCACAAACAATGCACCTTTATTAGATTTTTTAACACATTAATTAATTATTGTATAACCATTTCATAAATAGGAACTATCTTGCCATCATCCATTTCTTTTTTTACTTTTCGCATCAATTTGCAAGCTATTATATCTTAGTCATCTGATTTTAAATTAGTGTGTGAATATATGTTTGTGAATAGTGATATGCATTCAGAGAATTAAATAAGATATTAAAATACAATAAAATATAAAATAATCCAATTAAATATTGGAAACCCAAGAAGATAACTTTTCAAAAATAATGATGTAGTTTTTCTCAAATTTGATACTCTGCTGCATTCCATATCACATCCCCTCTTGCAGAACTAAATTAAAAACAAAAACAAAAAAATAATTTCTTATTTCAATATATCATAATTGGGAAGATCCCTGCAGCAAGTACTTTTTTCTTACCCAGTTATACCAGTGAACAAAATTTTGACATAAACTACCATCACGTAATAGCATTTTTGTAGATGAACTTAGAACTTTTCCATAATAAAAGTAAACTTAAGGTAACAATAATCTGTATGGAATAACATTTTTTCTAATGAACTTAGTAAAAAGTAAATTTAAAGTAATTGATTAGTATTTATATCACTAAAAAACCTTGATTAACCAAAAATGTATTTGAGCATAGAACCTGGAAAAAATATGTATTTAACATGAAAGAACAGGAAATAAGATGACCCATAATAATAATTCATTAAAACTAAGTATTCATAATACCAGCTATGATATAAAATCTTCATCACTTGCATTGTCATCGTTGATGTAATAATCGTCAACATTTAACCTGAAAATTCATGTAGCATATTGGAAACAATAAATCAAAATTAATTGATTAATTAGTAAAAAAATTAATAAATTATAAATAATAAAATTCAATCAACTCCCACACACCCATTCTGCAAATTTGGGCAGTTACGTTTGTCATGTGATACTCCACGGCGTCCACATCCATGACATATCCTTGCCTTTGAAACTGACTTTTCCTTTGAGGATTGCAATCTCTTCACGGATCCCTTGGTCCTTATATCTGAAGGATCATTAATATTATGAACTTTGTCTAAGGTTTTCCTCCTTTGAGTTCCTTCGGTAAATGTTGGACTGATATTCATCTCTTTTATTTTACTACGCATGAGATCAAGTTGTTCTTCTAAATACTTTGCACTCTCATCAGTCAAAGATGCATCATCAACTAAAACTGAAGCTTTATATGATAATCTAGAGTGTCGTGACATTAAAGACCTTAGTGGATTATCATTGATATTTTGATTATCCATGACATATATTGCATCAATCTTTGCATCACGTGTCCAACGCTTGAGTATATATTTTTCAGGTAGATGAAATACTTGGTTAATGCGCCAGAAAGCTAACATGTGTCTGCACGGGATACCATCAAACTCAAATTTACTACAACTACAAGATATCTGGTCTCTTCTCGTGTCATGAGTCAGTATCTTTGGTTTGGAAGATGAACAACCTTGAGAATAATTCACATTGTAAGTCACAATGTCATCTATGGTAGAAATCTCCTGCACTAAGTAACAATGACTTTGACTCACTTCACTTTGAAACTCCATCCTTTTTTTTTGTGTACACCTTAACCATTTGAGTTTCCATAGGCCAATTTATCTTGACTTTGGGATGTTCATTCATGTCGATATAATTAGCAAGTAACTCATTATGTCTTTGATGTCTTAGCGCCCTATTGAATCGTGTGATAAAATCCATTAATGAGTTTTTTTTGGAGACGTACCTTTTAAAAAATGAGTGTGAACTTTCAGATCTCTGACTGCTTGACATCCCAGCGCAAAATATATGACTAAAATATGTTGGAGCCCACATATGTCGCAATCCATATATCAATGTTATCCACTTATTTTGCTCCAAATTAGCACATCTGATAACCTCTTCCCAAGAATGCTCGAATTCATCTGGAGATGTAGAATTTTCAATACCATTCTATATACTGTGATAATGATCTCGAAAAATGACATGGCCAATTTTTTCTTAAAATTTATTCAATATGTGCCACAAGCAATACCAATGCACTGTTTGAGGCAAAACCTCTACAATAGCTGTGATTATTACTTTTGGTGCACATGTTAGCATGGCTTCAATCCATGTATTAAGCAACCAAGCAAAAGACTCAACCTTCTAATCACTTAATAATCCATAACCAAAAATAATTGTTTGATGGTGATGATTAACTCCTACAAACGGTGCAAAAATCATTGCATATTTATTGGTATTATATGTCGAATTAAACACCACCACATCACCAAATATACTATATGCACTCCTTGAAATATGATCCGTCCAAAAACACCTACTAAATCTGTTTTTAGAATCAGTCTCATACTTAAAAAAAATGCTGAATTTTTCTCCTTTTGAGATGTAAAGAACTCAATCAAAGTGTCAGCATCAATACCCATTTGTTCATCTCTCTGTTCTTTCTCAAAGTTTCTAATATCTCTTTTTGTGCAACCAACATGTTCCGGTCCGCCATACTCCAACTCTAATAATCGCATTTGCTAACAAGTTGGTATATTAGCTTTTCAAAATTGCCGAGTCAATGCTTTCTTAACAACCGAAACACTACGGTGTGAGCGTAATAAATGTACTTTTGTTGGAGTAGAAAGTGGATGATTATGACCTTCCACAACAGTGCTGATGCACCAATCAAGCCCAGTCTGTTGCTTTACAAGAGATATTTTTGCCTTACAACCAGTTCGAACTTCATCGCAAGCTCTTGCAACTTTCAGTTGACCACTTTGAACTCATTTATTTGAACGATTTTCATCAGTGTGTCCTTTAAAGCACACAATTTTTTTCCAAACAATTTCATTTGTGACCTTATTCTTCTTGCTATTGCTCATTCTTGCGCTGAATCCCGATTCTCGTGCATATTGGTAATAGAATAAAAATGCGTCATCTAGTGATGTAAATTTCATACCAATACTTGGCTTCCGATCATGCGCAACTTGAGGAATATATGACTCCATATCTATATTTTCTCTCATTGCTGTAGAACATGAAAATTGCAAAATGTTAATATTTATGATATTGCGGAATTAACTCAAATAATAATATCACTAATCTAACATACCCAACGAACTATAAATGCGAAGAAAGTATTAAAATTATATGGTCAAGCTATATAAATTTAATATGTGCACATCATGCCAATTTAGATTAGGATGATATATACACAAAGTGAACGAGATTTATTTTAACTGATTGTAATTAAATATATGCACATCAGGTTTGCAAAACCAAGTAAAAAAATAAAATTCTCATTCAATAAATTCATCAAACAAGTGGCGGGCACGGATTTGCAACTCAAATACAAACACAGGCCCAAGAAATTCCAACGAGGCGATGTTGATTATTCGAACAATCAACATTGTGTCGTTGAACTTAGTGAGTAAACGAATATATAAATAAGATAATCCCTCAAGCTTGCTATGACATACACACACACAATTAATTAACATGGAAAAATCATAATTAACAGATTGTAATTAAATATACAAAACGCATCGTCGACGAAGAAAGCTTCGATAGACATAATATGTAAATGTGCGAATTAGTCATCAAAAAACAAAGCACTATAGGCACAAAAAGACTTCAACAAACACTCTGCTATATTTTCTACATCTCTTCCTTTCATTACAGTAAGAACGACGGCACAAAGAAAGTAGAAATTTGTAGAAACACTGAAATAATTTTTCTCCTGGTTGAATATTGAGATTTTTTTTTGAAGAAACAAAAGATGAAAGAAATTGAGGCAGAAAAAAATTTGACGGACCATAAAAGAGCAACGAGGAGTTAATCGAAACATTGAAAAAATTACCTAGAGTAGGAACGATGAAAGAAACCACGTAGAGCAGCGGTGGCACAACGGAGCAGACGATCGAGTTGGGAAGAACAACGAGCAAAACAGAAAAAACTATGGAAGAATTGAGATTTTGAGGGAATCATACGCAAGAATATCGATTCAGAGGGAAACTGCGTGGAAATAGGAAAAATTTATATTGAGATATAAATAAGGAAACAAAAATAAAAAAATAAGAATTATTTCATACCTAGACTGTCGCTCACGCTGGTGCCCATATTTGGTGTCCAGCATATCAACTTTGTATATATATATATATATATATATATATATTATTGATATGGTTTATTCTGACTCATTTAGAGTTTATCACATCCAATCAGTGTTTATTTCATCCAATTAGGATTTCGTTCATTCAACTAGGGTTTATTAAATTAAATTAGGTTTACAATTATCTTTTAGAATATATTTTTTCTCTAACAATATTAGAAAACTTTAATTAGTTTCACGATATCTCTTCATTAGCATTATGATAATACTTCATTAGCATAACGACCTGTTATCAAATACTCTGCGATTTTTATAAAAATTGCCAAATTACGTTATTGTCCCCACCGGAAATTTTTCAAATATTACAGAATTGCCACATCCCTTTTAATCAAATCTAGAACTTTAATTTTTTAGGATTGTGTGGTGTGAGATGTTGGATTGGTTTTCACCTAACCCTTCCCATATATATATATACATATATATATATATAGAATGGATCAAATGTAAATCAATCCCCAGTGTGTAAACTGTAAATCAATCTCCCACCATCCATCTAAAAAAATACACGATCAAGATTTGGAGAAAAATTTGGTGGTAGTTCTGTAATTTTCGCAATTTTTCAGTCTATGGGGGTATTTCCGTCCGTTTGTTGAAAAAATCTCATTTCATGCTGACTCGTCATCTAAAAAAATTCTTAAAAACTTCAAACGATCATAACTTATTCATTTTTCATTCGATTAATGCAAATAATATATCAAATTAAAAGTCTTTTAATCCTCTTTCATTTAAGATCGGTGAAGCATATCTTTATTTAGAAAAATATAAACTAAAAATACAAAAGTTTTATTTTTCACGCGTATTCAAGCTCCGAATACTTTGTTAGCATACGAAAGCATATGACAAATATTTTATCAGCATCAGTTATATTGCGATAAATATTTCTTCAATGGTAATTAGGTATGTTTCATTAGCATATGAAAAATGTTGCATTGGTATACGACAAATGCTTCGTTAGCATATGTCAAATATTTATTAGCATCAATTATATTACTGTAAATGTTTACTATATCTCAATTAATATATGCTTCACTAACATCAATTATATTGCTATAAATGTTTATATAATCTCAATTTGGATGTGTTTCATTAGCATATAATAAATATTTCATTAGTATTAATTATATTCACAATGAACAATACATTAATGCATTAAGATATTTTTTATATGAGAATGCTAATACACTGGTAACGGTAGTATTGACATATGCTAACTAAAATATTAGAATAATGCTAATGTAGTATAATTATATATGGTAATAGAATCGTATATGTTTAATATTGCATGTGTATTATCAATATATAACATCCATCTCAATTAAGCATGATTCGTTAGCATATGACAGATGATTCGCTAGCATCATGATTAGTTATATTGCTATCATTTGTTGTTGTTAGCAGTATCGTACACTAACAGAAGTATTAAAAGTAATACACAATGCTAACATAAGCAATAATGTAGTGGATTGAAGCCAAATAATGTAACTAACAAAGTTCAATTAAACAACTATAACTTTGTCGATAATTCATATGTTTTTGAAATTATTTTGTATTAAAAATTAAGCTTGACTAGCTTTCCAACCATACAAAACTCGTCATTTAATAATTTTCTAACAAAATTAGTTTTGTTCTTAAAGTTAGGTGTTGTGAATGAAGTGATATTGCTTCGTTAGCATATGATTATGTGTTCGTCAGCATATGAATGTGTCTTCATTAGCAAGCGTCCTGAAAGTTCGCTATTTTTTTGTAAATTTTGACGTTCCTGGAAATTTCCAAAATGCCACCACATTTTTTGAAGTTCCTCTTATTTACAATAAGGGGTATTATCAGATTTTAGCCTGACCTTTCAAGTAATTCACAAAAATATCATGATTTTTATAAATAACAATTTAATACTTGACCTTTTGAATATACAACAAATCTAGCCTGAAATTATTTTTTGAGCTTTTAGTTACCATCGTATATCTTTTTTTCTGAATTTTTTTACCTGCTGGAAAATACTTGTGCCACGTCAATTGATCAAATAAAATTTTATTTCACTCCAGACCGTGTGTAAAATGATATACATTGAGGATTAAAAGGCCGGAAATTAATTCCAGGTTAGATTTGTTATAAATTCAAAAGATCATGTATTAAATTGTTATTTATAAAAGTTCAGGACATTTTTCTGAATTACTTGAAAGGTCAGGTTAAAATCTGATAATACCCCAACGTATATCTTTTTACCAAATCTAGACCATTGGATTTTGAAGGATCTGTGGTGGGAGATTAGTTTACAGTTTATACAATAGGTTCTGATTTACAGCCAGAAGCACCCCTTATACATATATAGGGGGTGGTTCTGGTGTAAACCACCCAGCCCACCACACATCCTTCAAAATTCAATGGTCTAGATTTGGTCAAAGGGTAGTGGTATTATTGTAAATAAAAAGGAACTTCAAAAAATGCGGTCATTTTGGTAATTTTCGTGTCTGGGTCAAAATTTAAAAAATAAAGAAAAATAGCGGACTTCCAAAACACAGGCTAACGAAGACTTTATATGTTGACGAACACATAATCATACGCTAACGAAGCAATATCATTTCATTCACAACACCAAACTTTAAACATAAAATTGATTTTATTTGGAAATTATTAAATGACGAGTTTTATATAGTTGGAAAGCTAGTCAAGCCTAATTTTCAACAGAAAATAATCTCAAAAAAATATCAATCGTGGACAAATTATAGTTGTTTGATTGAAGACAGTTAATTGTATTATTTGGCATCAATCCACGATATTATTGCTTTTGTTAGCATTATGTATTACTTTCTTTAACATTACATAATCATTCTGTTAGCGTACGACAGTGCTAACATCAACAAATGATCAAATTCAATAAAATTAAATTGTTGAACTCTAAAATTGATGTGATAGCAATATAACTAATTATGATGCTAGCGAATCATCTGTTATATGCTAACGAGTCATGCTTAATTGAGTTGGATGTTATACATTGATAATACGCATGCAATATTAAACACATATGATTCTATTACCATATATAATTGTACTACATTATCATTATTAGAATATTTTAGTTAGCATATGTCAATGCTAACGTTATCAATGCATTAGCATTCTCATATAAAAAATATCTTAATGCATTAATGTATTGTTCATTGTGAATATAATTGATACTAATGAAATATTTATTATATGCTAATGAAACAAATCCTAGTTGGGATTAAATAAATATTTATAACAATATAATTGATGTCAGTGAATCATATATAACTGAAATGTAATAAACATTTACAGTATTATAATCGATGCTAATGAAATATTTGGAATATGCTAACGAAGCATTTGTCATATACTAATGAAATATTTTTTATATGCTAACGTAGCATACCTAATTACGATTGAATAAAGTTTTATCACAATATAACACCGATGTTGACGAAACATTTGTTATCTAACGAAATATATGATGTATGCTAACGATGTATTCTGAGCTTGAATATACCTAGAAAATGAAACTTTTGTATTTTTCGTCCATATTTTTCTAGATAAACATATGCTTCACTGACCTTAAATGATGAAAGGTTTAAAAGACCTTTAATTTGATATATTATTTGCGTTAATCTGATGAAAAACGAGCAAGTTATGATTGTTTTAAGTTTCTAAGAATATTTTTAGATGCTGAGTCAGCATGACGTCAATTTTTTTTAACAAACGGATGGAAATACCCTTGTAGACTGAAAAACAATACGAAAATTACAAAACTGCTAGCGAATTTTTCTCCAAATCTTGGCGGTGTATTTTTTTAGATGGATGATGGGAGATCGGTTTACTGTTTACATACTATGGATTAGTTTATATTTGATGCACTCCCTCTATATATATATATATATATATATATATATATAGGATGCCAGAGGCACTTATTGGAGATCAATATGGAACTTGCAAAATTTGAATATTTGGTTGTAACATGGAAAACAAAAGAGGTCGAGCGCATTAATGGAAGTTGCAAGTCTTGTAAAGTGAATTTGACTGGTAACGCAGGCAGTTTGGGGATAAGTAGACGGAATCCCTAACTTCAATATGGAGAAATTGACGTCTAAACTAGAGTTAAAGATGTAATTCTTAACACGGTCAAATAGAGGGGTTAGGTTGTCCGAATTTTAACTTCCAAATTTGGTTTAAATAGTAACGAATGAGGCAAAACGTTCCTTGCCGAATAGTTGAATATTGGACTATTTGTACATTTTCCCTAAACTTTTGAAATAATATTTTATATTTAATAAAATATAAATGTATAATTATGTAAATAGGTTGGCTTGTTATGGTTGATGGATTTTGTTCAAGAAGCAAGCCCGGACCTATTCATCTACATTGGCTTATTAGAAAAACTTTAGGCCAACAATTTTGTTAACCCAATGCAGGATAAGTCGAAAGCCCTCTGTCAAATAGCTTGGCCTTTTTCCATCCTTATGTCTAGAGAATTAATGAATGTAAATCATGCTTAGTGTAAGAACTATAAACTAATTTCAACTATTAAAAAAAATGATCTACCGGGTGAGGTTGGTCATAGGCAATTTTGTGAATATTTATACAACGCTCAAGTTATATTAAGAAACCCAAAATGTAGGGATAAGATAGTCAAACAGGTGCGAATTTAGATTTTGAGGCTCTTTAGTTGTCCCCAATAGGCAATGTTTATAGATAACGATTTAACCGTTGTGATTTAACATTGTCTTTTAAAGCGTTATTTAATATGAGAATTATTATACTTCTAACGAATCATTATCATAATGCCAATAAAGTATATTATCATATTACTAACGAATAATTATTATATTATTACGGACAAATTACAGTTTGATACATGACCTTTCAACATTTTAATAAAAATGTCCCGATCTTCATATATTTACAGTTTGATACCCAACCTTGTAAATTTTTGTCAAATCTATCCCATAGTCAACTATCTAGTATGCTATAACATATGTGGACAACAAAAAATCTTATGTGGATTTTTATAATGACACGTCATACCTAAAAAAATAAAGGGTAAATTACAGTTTGATACCTGACCTTTCGACCTTTTAACAAAAATGTCCTGATTTTTATATATTTACAGTTTGATACCCAATCTTGTAATTGTTTATCAAATCTATCTCATAGTCAACTATCTTGTACTTTATATCATATGTGGACTACTAGAAATCTTATATAGATTTTTATAATGCCACATCATACTTAAAAAAATATTATAAACTTAAATTTCCATATAACTTAAATAAATTACCCTCACTTTTAAACTATAGTTTATGTGACTCGAATACAAAGTTATGTCAATTTATATCTTGAGAATGTATATAGTTTATATAAAAATGCGTAAAATCATTTCATTTTTTTATATTGATCTAACGTCAATTAAAATATTTATATATATTATTACCATCACTTATTGAAGAAGTCATACCTAAAATTCGATGAGAATACATATAATTATCCATTTGTCAAAGGTTGTAACTCGTAAGATTAAAAAAAAATATTTAAATCTTCTATATATTATGTGAATAGTTAATTATTAAATAATGTATGAATATTCATTAAAAATAATTATATAAAAAAATAACAATAAAATATTTAATGAATGTATTATATTTCAAATTAAACGAACCCCGAATAATTTTCTCATTTTCTAATTTATTAAACTTACATGGAAATAAATAAAGTTTTTAATATTTATTTTTTTAGGTATGACGTGGCATTATAAAAATCCACATAAGATTTTTTGTTGTCCACATATGTTATAGGATACTAGATAGTTGACCATGGGATAGATTTGACAAAAATTTACAAGGTTGGGTATCAAACTGTAAATATATAAAGATCGGGACATTTTTATTAAAAGGTTGAAAGATCAGGTATCAAACTGTAATTTGCCCTATTATTACTATGAAAGCATTATCAAATATGAATCTGAACAGTTTTCATAGCTAGGTTACTGACAATTTTAATATATATTTGTTTGCTTTCTTTTAAAAAAAAACTAGACTTGACAAAACTTTCAAACTTATAATTTACTTATGTACTCATGAAAACAGTTTTTCATTCAAAATCAAGTATCATCAGGAACATATATCATGATAACAGTAAAAGTGTACCGCGTAAGAACTA
This sequence comes from Perilla frutescens, assembly GCA_026008535.1. Lineage (NCBI taxonomy): Eukaryota > Viridiplantae > Streptophyta > Magnoliopsida > Lamiales > Lamiaceae > Perilla > Perilla frutescens. Next base: position 33,295,234 of record BRKX01000009.1, read on the forward strand.
TGAATATATAATGCTGGCCATATGATAATGTTTCCATAAAATACGTTTCGACAACTATGTATTTTTGATAGAGGAGGTCTCTTGTAGACTAGACTGATGGGTCGGTCCATCAGACCGACCCGACCCGGATCCTGCCCAGAAAAAAAAAAAAAAAAATTTCGACAGGTTGACCTATTTTTTTTTTATTTTTTTTCAATTTTTTACTGTTTTTTCGGTTTTTTTTTTATTTTTTTCTGATTTTTTTTTATTTTTCAGGTTTTTTTTTGTGTTTCCCTACCAAATTGTATACCCTAAAATACAATTAGTGAACCATAAAAATTGAAATTACTTCATTAAATTTTTTAAAATACATGTAAATTTAATTATATCCTAAAATTGATTTAATGGACCCCAAATTAAAGTAAATGATTTTTTTTAATTTGGCGACTGGCGCAATGCACTCGCCCGACGCTAACGCGTGGGCTCCTGCATCACGCTCGACAATGAATTTAAGTTTTCGAAATAAATATAAATAATGATTGGGGAAAAATATAAACCCTAAAAAAAAACGAACCCCTAAAAACCCCTAAAAAACACAAAATAAACCCTAAAAACACCCCAAAAAACCCCCTAAAAAACACAAAATAAACCCCAAAAAACCCCTTAAAAAACACAAAATGAACCCCTAAAAACACCCCAAAAAACTCCCTAAAAACATAAAATGAACTCCAAAAAACACAAAATGAAACCCTAAAAACACCCCAAAAAACCCCCTAAAAACATAAAATGAACCCCAAAAAACACAAAATGAAGCCCTAAAAACACCCCAAAAAACCCCTAAAAAACACAAAATGAACCCCTAAAAACACCCCAAAAAACCCCCTAAAAACACAAAATGAACCCCAAACTCATAAAAATTAAATAGGAGAGCAGTTACTATTTAATGATACAATTGGTACTTTTTGCCCTTGAAATAGTACGTTTTAGTGTAGAGATTGGTACTCCAGTTACCAGTTTTTTTTTTCTAGGGGCCGGAGTGGGTCGGGTCAGGGTTGACCTGCGCGTTGACTCGGGATCCGGCTCGTCTGATATGACTGATGGGCTCCTTTTTTTATTATGAAGACTGATAGAAGTTTTGGCGTTTTTGATAATGTCATATTTTTTTATAAAAAAAATTATACCCATTATTTTCTAGTGGTATTGATATTTTTGAGATTATAATGTTGAATTAAAAAAAGTTTGATGAACTAATTATAATACAAGACAAAATTTGACGACACTGAAAGAAATAAAAAAAATTAATAACTCAGAAAGGTTAAAAAAAAACACACACACACACACACACAAACTAATATGAATGATGTTAATATCTATGACACTATGACCCACTCACCCACCCTTACTCGTAATTTATAAATGCTAGATGTGACGAAATATATTGATGCAATTTTTATCACTTTCGAGATAATACACATTTGATATACACGATCGCAAGTGTATTTATAATTAATTACACATATGTCCCGTTTGTTTGCCTAGATTATTGGACTTGATTTTGTGAAATCCATCAACATATATTAAATCATATAGTACAGTAGCAACTAGCAAGCTCTTATCATTCCTTTGTAGAGTTCTAGAAACAGAACTGTAGAAGCCATCTTAGATTTGTCCATCAAAATGTTTATGATTTGTTTGAGCTATTATCAATTAATTTATCCTTTAATATTAACTTCTGAACCTTCCAAAAATGCCCCACTCTACATTTGTCATTTGTCAATCCTATTAACTTTATCTGGGGACAAATCTGTCTAGACACAAATTAATAATAGGTGGTATTTTTTCCTTTGAAAACAATCAAAGTCCCCATGGCCCATTGTTTTATTATTTGCAATGATTTTAGAAAGGGCTCAATAATTCTACAATTCAATCATTCGTATGGAATGGACCCAATCCTATTATATAGCTTTTGCCAAGTGCACACATATTCATACGTTTTTCAATCGACTATAATGTGACACGTCGGCCTATAAAATTTGGAGACTATGAGAGCCATGTGTCGGTACTCGGTTGTCACGGGAACTGTTTTTTTTTTTTTTTGAATATTCTAGATGTGAAATTATTTGATTTCATAATGATACACACACTACAAGAAAAATTGCCTTTGGAGGCATTTGAAAATGTCTGCATATAAGATCTGTTGTGACATCAGACTTTTCTCCACGTTGATTAATGATGTCGCCTGTGCTGGTGTAGGGAAAGGTTGAGCAAGCTATCACGACACTGGAAATTGTCAGCAATGCATAGACGTAATAAGACATCTAACAATGTTGCTAAAAGAAACATAATGCTACATTTTTTATTGTCTAGAAAAAATACTTTAATACAACACTGGAGGGTGACTAACTGTGACATGGTAAGATGTCATTTTATAATAATTCTTGGCACAACATTTTAGAAATGCACATTATATTATTATTATTATTATTATTATTATTATTATTATTATTATTATTATTATTATTATTATTATTATTATACGATTCATTGGCATCAAATTTATTAATTACTAAAAATTATGATAAATTAAAATATAATTCATAAAATTAAAAGGCGATGCTTCTAACAATGAATTTGTAATCAATATATAACGAAGAAATAGTTGAAACCAACTCTATTGTCTTACAAGAGAGTAACATTAAATGAAAATCTGCTGATTACAAAAAATAGAAGAATTCATGAAATGCCTTCAAATCTATAAGGACTCGGGATTCAGGAGTGGCCGGAAACATTCTCAATCCAATCTTCAATCTAAGAACTTGGCGATTCATGGGCATCATGCAAGTGTCACCTAGATGCAAAAGAACAAATATATAAGTCCAATTTTAATGTGGGGGAAAATGCGAGGCTACTAAAAAAATCACAATATGAAGAATTCATCGCAAACAACATAATACTGAAACTAAAGAGTAAAAAAAGTTGGAAACTATTAGCAATAACAATATTTCTTGAATGTGCATTTTAAAATTGTTTCTACCTTCCACCAATTACACATATTAGTAAAAAAGTTACCTGCAGAGTTTAAGAAAGTGAAGGATCCTGTCATCTGCATTGAAAATAAACAATCACGGATCTAACAACAAAAAACTCAATTAATAAATTAATTAATTCCCATGAATACTGTTGTTAATCTGTAATCAAAATTAAAGGTAAAATTAGATTTGCAGAAAAATTTAGAAATGCCTAAATCGGGGTGGTACCTGGGCTCGTGAGGGAACAAAATTGTTGGCGCCCCTTTCTATACCTGCACATAAAGAATTAACATATATCTGTTTAACTTCAAATATTTTCAAGTTATTGATAGCCAAATATATATACAGATCCCATTTTGATGGTAATGCGTACCTAGAAAATTATCTCAATTCAGACGACTTGGAAATTGGAATATGATGGCAAATGGTTAATGGTGAAGAACAGAGGATCTGGCGATAGACACAAGACAAATGCAGACAACACAATTAATAATTAAAAAAAATAGAATATGAACAAAATCACTACATGAATTATTTTCATTTATGTATACTAAGAAACGAGAACTGGCCATCGCTGTGCTCTTCTGATTTTAGGTGGAAGAATCCTTCTCAGTTCTCATAATAATAGGAGCAGTAGGTAGTAACCGTAGAGTTTAAGTGGAAGAATACTTCTCATAACTGCCAATGAAAATATTAAAAAAAAAATAGTGGCAAAATAATCAAAATTTACCGCCAAGGCTGTATGGTGTTTGATCGGGAAATATAATTACTTGAGATAATTATCTTTCCTTATTTTTTTTATTGGAATAATAATAATAATAATAATAATAATAATAATAATAATAATAATAATAATACCATACACTTGTTAAAAATATAATATATCATTTTCAAAAATAATCTAATTTGTTATATTGAGAAATTTTAATTTTTAATTTATATATTTTTTCCAACAAACAGTTGATCTCAAATAAAAATTGAATATAATATCAATAGTTATCATTGGTTCTCTTTTTTAAAGAAAATCAAAGATGCAGCTCAACCTCTATGTCGCATAATGCTTAACAAATAAAAATATAAATTACATAATATATAATTGTATTCTCATAACTCAAGTGTTACTAGATGAATAATTAACCTTTCAAATAAAATTGTAGGGTAAATTATAATTTAATTCCCTACGTTTGAATGTTTTAACAAAAATAACCAATGTTGCAATTTAATTCTCAATGTTTGGATGTTTTAACATAAATAACTCAACGTTTTAATATTACAACTTAATGGCCAACATTTGGACGTTCTAACAGAAATGACCTAACATATTTGGCAACAAGGCTCTTTCTGTTGATTTCGAACAACTTTACTCTTAAGTAAGCTAGACAACTTATATAATGGAATGATATTTTTGCTGAAAAAAATCAAAATGACATTTTTTATCGAAAATAATGGGTTGTTTCTGTTAAAATATTCAAACGTTGAGAATTAAATTTTAATATTAAAATGTTGGGTTATTTATGTTAAAACATTCAAAAACGTTTGAAATTAAATTACAATCATTAAAACGTTCAAATGTTGAGAACTGAATTGTAATTTATCCAAAATTATAAGATAACAATCCTTTCATAAATTATATTTTTAGCATTTTATCCATTTAGAAACACACACATACACACAAGCTAGTTATCAATAGGATATCTAAAAGATAATAACTATCAATTTAGAACATGAATTATTGAAGCTAACATTCCAAGACTAGAAAATAATGTATTTCAATTTTTTATTGTTTAATTATTTAATATTAATTTTCAATGAAGTATGTTTCACAAATTATCTATTAAATTTAATAAAAAGTTAATTAAAAGAATTAAAATATATAATATTTTTGAATCCTAGATTGATAGTTTCAACATTTTTTTTCAGGCAATAGATCGGTGAAACTCCTTTTTCTTTATAACTATTGGATTTAAATCAATTTAAAATAAATATTAGCCATCTAGATTTTTGGAATAAAATGTGTATAGAGATATCATTAAAATTATAATTTGATCTACTATAATGATTCATCAATTCACCCCTCAAAGCTTATTGGAGCACCCATGCACCCCCCCCCCCCCCCTAAAGAATATTTTGGTGTATTTAACATTTACAAGTCAGGAGTTCAATTTAGTCCATGTGACTCCTAATCTTTTATATGAATTTTTGTACTATCACATTCACAATGCAATAATTAGTATATTCTATCAGAACACATCACTGTATGAACTCAAAACTCTTCATCAATTTAAAAACAGTGCATTATTTGTTTTGTATTTCATTGCTTCCAACAAAATAGCAATTTCATCAATTTGACTTTATTTCTTCCAAACTAAAATAATACAGTGCCTTCTAATAAAGGCATAATTGAACAAAAAAAAAATGTTAAATAACTTCCAAACAAAGTTCTAATAATTCTAGACTTGGTACTAACTACATAAAGCTCTGTTTTTTTTCTTTTTTTTTTCTTTTCCCAGAGACTGCTTAAAGCTTTGTGACCATGATCATACTCCCACAAAATTTCATTCATTCATTAATTCAATTGTGGTCTTCTTCTTCTTCTTCTTCCTCCTCTTCTTCTTCTTCTTCGATCAATATACACACCTGCAAAGAGAACAGAACATGTTCAAGTATTCATTCAATAAAAAGTCCACATGTTTTATAATAAATTTCTTATGAGCTTTTTCTTTTTTGCATCTTTGTTGCTCAATATAAATACTTCTAAAACTAGCAATGATATAAACTTAAACCGACCGGACAACTAAGCACGTTTATGTCTTTGCCCAACTTATATGCTTACATCAAATCTTGTTAAGTTGAGATGGCTTGTTATAAAATTGATATATGTGTTTTACTTTATTTTTCTCATTCTTCCATTTCAGCCAAGGAAAACCTTGAAATCATTCAGTTGCTATTTGAAAATAGAGTAATGCTACGTTACTCTGAACTAAATTTAAGCCATGCCCTTTTAAATTTCATTTCTCTCATATCTATTTAAGAAAATTTAAAGAAAAAATATGCATAATCATTCTTTCTTGTATTTGATATCATCTCTAAGAATCTTAATTGCACCCCATCATCTAAGGATCTAAAATGGAAGACTTAAGAAATATTGTACCTTTTGTCATCACTAAGGTTATGCTAACTTAGTTTCAAATCATTAGTACCGGAGTTAAAGCATTATTTTTCAAAAAGAAACATAGATGTCAATCAAACTAAATACTAAACATTATTCACCATGAAAAATGTAATACAATGAGGTACTCGCAAAGAGAAACCATAATTCTTACAAGCTTCAAGAAGAAAACACATGTCATGTAATACTTTTCATTTCAATATATTGAAATGTTTATACTCAAATCTGTGATATATTCTTCCAGTTCTTGCACTTTTGTAGTTTCTCAAACTTATGATCATTTTTATCCAACAAATGAAATCATGGTGAAAAGAAAATAAGCTGGCTATCAACCATATATATCGAAATGAAGCTAAAAATTACCTATCTTAAGAAGTTTCATCTACATCAGCAAAATGAGGAATGGTGTTTTTTCTGTCACACACAAACTCTCGTGTTACTCCTAGGCTTAAAGCCAATTTCATGTTATTTTTTTCGAACTAACTCACTCCTTATCTCTGTTTAATCTGATAATCAACAGTCTCCTAAAATATTTCTCATCATACTCCCTAGTCCCTATCACTCGCAATTCTCCAACTCTTCAATATAATTTACAAACTTCAAGTGTCTATCAACAAGAAATTATTCAAACCATTCATCAAAACAAATGTAACTCTCTAACCTCTGTTAGCAAAATCAAAAGACAATAATAATCCTCATCAAAATGTACAGATCATAATTACAATAAAAACTCCAGAACTTTCAATTTTCAGGTTTGGACTGAAACAGAGATTAAACAAGTTAATATTGATATAGCGAAGCTAGTTGATTCCTACTTATCTCAAATATTTAGAAGCAATGTTTTTTTAGCTCAAGAGACTGATCTTGTCCATCAGCTGGTTGTTAAATTATTTGTCAGCAACTATACAAAGATAACTCACAGAAAACAAATAATCGATCAAAATATAAAATCCTACAAACTAAAACTAAAACTAGACACTGTTATTAGTTATTACTAATTTTAAGAATCGAAAAACTCACGCCTGGCGATCACTCAATACAACCAAATAGGCAAGAGGATGTTCAAACTACTCCCCGACGGTAATAAATCAATGGAAAATAATCCATAGTTAGAAAAAGAAGATGGAACTAAACCTGAAATCAATTATTGAGGCTTTTCGATTTTGCGAGACGAACTCTCTCTCTCTCTCTCTCTCTCTCTCTCTCTCTCTCTCTCTCTCTCTCTCTTGTTTTGGTCGTCGGGTGTGGGGAAATCAGAGAATAAATAATTTCATATTCTTGCCGATCAGTGAGGGATAAAATTGGAGCAGATTTCTGGCGGAAATTGAAATAACCAGGTTTCAAACTGGGGGTGGGAAGAAGCGGTGCATCTGATTATGTTTTGCTTTTGACATCGTTAGGTTAGCAGTGGAAAACTAGAAATTAGGGGATAAGCAGGGTTTATTATCTGTTTTCATTTTTCAAATGATATACTCTTTAATATGGTCAATTTTTAATTAAACCTAAACAAAAAAAATATTATTAAATAAATTGTTATTAAATTTTTATTATTAAAAAAAACCTATTTTTGTGTCATTCTTAAATCCATGAATAATATATATTTTTTTCTTTAATATGATTTTGAAATCCAAATTGTAGAAAATCTAAAATGGCTTTTCCATGAATCGATAAATAGATGATTTTTTTTAAAAAAAAAAACTCATTTCCAGTTTTAAAGTTTAATTGGAATTTAATTACAAAAACTAAAAAAAATTAAAAAACGGTAGATTGAGCTTTGAGGAGATGCCCGGTTGTTGGAGTCAAATTTTCTTTTAAGAAAAAATTAATTTTAATTTTCTTATTAATTATGTTGTATGTGACACATGGTCACGTCATAATTAGGTTGATATCAAAACATAAATAAATGTTTCGCGGTCGTAATAACCTTTGATGCCTTAATATAGACTTTATTATGACATTGAATATTTGATGTCTCTAAAAGGATGTAGTAATATCCTTCAACCATCCTATTAAAATGTTCAATGTCCCTATAAATATTATATAACGACATCTTATGTTTGGTGTCTGCAAAAGGGTGTTGTAATACGTGATTTTTGTTGTAGTTAAGTACAAATTAAAGAAAAATATATATCGATATATTGTTACCTATTTAGATTAATGAATAACAAGAGTAGCGCTAGAATTATATACAAAAAGTAATGATAATACATTCATTTTGTATTTAGTTCTATTTATTTTAACAAGAGATTGATGATGCACTGATATTTATACTAGTATTTTTTCTGTGCGATGCACAAATAATTATTATTTTTTAGATCTGTAATAGTATGATTATGTGTAATTCTAAATATTGTGTTCAATTTTTAAAAATTAATAAAATGATATGCACATGCGTTAGTTAATTAAATAAGAAGATCAATTTTATGTAGTTGCGACAAACAAAAAGAAAATTAAATTTTAGAAACTAAATGAAAATACATGTTAGAAATATCGAATTTGAATATTTCAAATGGCACGATTTTATAAATAGCAATGTATAATTGTTCACGCTTAAAGAATATTTGATTTATTTGAATATATAACATATATAAAAAAATATAATTATTTAATTATTTTAACTAATGAAATTTAAATAAAAAATTAAAAACATAAAAAAAATCAAAAAAATCGAAAAAAGAAAAGAAAATGGGAACTGTCAGACACTTCATAGGTAAATATATGATACTTCGTTTTTTTGGTAGTGAAACTTCATTTCATATGTAATGATACTTATATATTATTAGTTGTTGATCAATTTTTTATTTCAAATAAAACTAAGAGCTCATGATTTTTTGTTTTAAAAAAATCTTTTAAAGAGCAAGACTTGGTAGAGATACCAATGAAAATATATTTATCATGATCTAAAAAATAAATAGCAAAAAAATAAAATATTGCATATTTGATGATACTTCAATTCATATTAAGTAATACTTCAACATAAAATTAGTGATATTTTACTTCATACATAGTGATACGTGATGTCTAGAGAATCAACAAATATATTCTAAAAAGGGAAGATAAATGAATCAACTAAATTAAAACCCCACATTATGATTTATGGAAAAAATAATTCATTTATTTTATTCTTAACCTGTGAAAATATTTCATAGTTGATGATACTTCAATTCATATTAAGTGATATTTCGATATATAATAAGTGATACTTTATTTAATACATAGTGATACTTTACTTTATAGATAGTGAAACAAGCATTTGAGGGCACGTGGACCTGAATGTTTTGGCGTGTTTGGGCGGTTTTGGATGGGTTTTTGGGCAGGTTTGGGGCCTGTTTGACCCGTCTAAGTTCTAACATAAGAAATCCGTTAGACAATCTCATACAAGTTTTTATCTATGATATTACGTATAATATTTAATAATATTTGCTCAGTTTGGAACAAAATGTAACTCTCTTTGTATTTGGAATGATGATTTTTCTCGCTGATTGAGGTAGTTGATTAATTAATGTAATTTCATTTGATTTCAAAATAGTAATACATGACATTTATTAAATTGAACTATCAATACTTGATCTGTTAATTAGAAACTTAGTTGTAATAGTATTAAATATTGAAAAATAAACTATTAAGGTAGATAATTAAAAATGACCGGTATATACCTATTTTAGATAGCGTGACAGGTGTGTATCTATATATAGAGACACGCGTAATTAGACACTATATATATTAATCTTTACTCCAAAATTCAACATAAATTCAATGATTTTACAAAGAAAAAGATACTAAGAACTATAATATTAAAAAAAATCGTACATATATACTTCTAATTTTTAATTTGGGGTGGTCTCCTGTGAGACGGTCTAACGGGTTGTTTTCGTTAGACGGGTCATAATCCGACCCATTTTTTTAACTTCATATCTGGTGACATTTCAGTTCATAGTATGTGGCACTTCAGTTTATGATTGGTGATACTTAGCTTCATCTCTCGTGACACTGGGCTTCACACAATAGTTAAAGATATTACTAAAAAATATTTCATATCTGGTGACACTTTCAGTTCATAATATGTGACACTTCAGTTCATGATTGGTGATACCTAGCTTCATATTCGGTGACACTTCATTGTTATTTGCTTTAATAATTCAACGTGATAGTTCGTTGTACATGCTTATTATGTTAGTGATACTTCATGTTACAATTGATAGGACTTCACATAATAGTTAAAGATATTACTAAAAAAATATTAAAATTTATTAAGACTTATACTGCTTCATATCCGATGACACTTCAGTTCATAGTATGTGACACTTCCGTTTATGATTGGTGATACTTAGTTTCATATCTGATGACATTTCATTGTGACCCGGATCCGGGTCGGATCTTAATATCCGTCTAACGGTTTATGACCCGTTAGACGGTCTAACACAAGTCTTTGTCTTTTAATTTTGATTTGATTTGATTTACAATATGGTATGTAACTTGTAGTTTATATTAATGTACTATATTATAAGAAAATAATGTATTGTCTTATGTGTTAGATATAATAATAGTATTAATTACATAAAAAGTGACATGTTCCATTTTTTTGGAGTTATAATGTAATACCCGGCCGGGAATCGGGTTACTTACGAGCAAATATAATTGGTGTCTTATAAACTATTTTTACTTTAATTATATCTTTTGTTTTTAAATTTGTATACTCTATAGATGTACAAGTGCTACAAGGTGGCAGATAATGTTGATATAAGGGAGTCGCGTAAATAATTATTTGGTTGGATTACGTTCTAGTTCGAAGAAGTAAAACCTAGAAATGTAAATCGCATTCAATTTACTTAATAGTATAATATTCTAAACGATTCGGCTAGAGGTTCATAAATTATGTGCTTAACATGAAATTTTATTAATTTGATATTTGTAAACTACTAAAACATATAATAGTATATAATTGTAATATTTTGGAGATAGGGTGGTCTCCTCTGAGACGGTTTAACGGGTCGTTATCATTAGATGGGTTATAACCCGACCCGTTTTCCTAGCTTCATTATGTGACACTTCAGTTTATGATTGGTGATACTTAGCTTCATCTCTCGTGACACTGGACTTCACACAATAGTTAAAGATATTACTAAAAAATATTTCATATCTGGTGACACTTTCAGTTCATAATATGTGACACTTCAGTTTATGATTAGTGATACCTAGCTTCATATTCGGTGACACTTCATTGTTATTTGCTTTAATAATTCAACGTGATAGTTCGTTGTACATGCTTGTTATGTTAGTGATACTTCATGTTACAATTGATAGTACTTCACATAATAGTTAAAGATATTACTAAAAAAATATTAAAATTTATTAAGACTTATGCTGCTTCATATCCGGTGACACTTCAGTTCATAGTATGTGACACTTCCGTTTATGATTGGTGATACTTAGCTTCATATCTGGTGACACTTCATTGTGACCCGAATCCGGGTCGGATCTTAATATCCGTCTAACGGTTTATGACCCGTTAAACAGTCTAACACAAGTCTTTATCTTTGAAGATAGACACCAGAATATAAGTGTAAATGTTTGAGATTAATTCAAATATTTATTAGCCAAGATGAAGCTCCACATATTGGACACTTGACACAAAAATGTCACAACTATCCTTATAACTTATAAGGCAAGAAGAGTATGACGACGGTTCATAAATAAGACATTCAAAAACAAAAATAAAAAATTACGGCACGGGAACACAATTTTAGAGGTTAGTGTTGATTTTTAATTATTTTAAGAATAATAGTTTCTTACGGTATTTATAAGTAGATACTAGAATTTTGGATTATGATTTTGACGATTCTATTTTTTTTACTCACACACTCGATCTGTGATATTGAAGAGATTCGAACTCGTGATCTTTGGTCTCCAAACAATCTCACTCCACTACTAGGTCATCTCTACTGGGATTGACTTTGATGATTCTGAACTTTTGTAATGAGAATATCAAAGAGATTTATATGCTATAATATTATTATTTTACCAGATTTTGATAATAAACCGTGCAAAATTGATCCATTATTCTTAATATTAATATTTGTAAGAGAGGTTTCTATGTAATTGGATTAATAAAATTTAAGAGGATTAAGTCTAAAAATGGATTAAATGCTCGATTATGTTGTAAAACGACTCCTCTCAAGCTTAGGTAGTTGCATCAAGTACATCGATAAGCATATAAACAAGATATAGATATGTAGAAGACACGATAAAATGGGAGAATATACCATTCTTTTATTCATGCAATATGAAATCAAATCATACAATATATAATATTCAAATGGAATACTAAAAGTCTAAGATATGTAAAGTTATGAATTAATGCCCACAATTAATTATTTATAACAGATTAAATATTGTTAGTCTCAAGTAATTAAGATAGTCTATTTTCACGAAAATGTAGTAGTGTAGGTGAACTACATATATATATATGGGGTGGTCTCCTGTGAGACGGTCTAACGGGTTACTTCCGTTAGACGGATCCTAACCCGACCCACCAATAAATCTGTCACCCGATAATAAGCAAGGTATCATCAAATATGAAGCGAGGTATCACCAACTATGAAGTGAAGTATCACTCGATATGAAGCAGTATAAATTAACAGACTAAACATTAATTATACATTTAATAAAACTATAATAAGGACTTAATTAAATTTATATTTTTAATATATGAGAATTATTTATTATTACAAAGTTAATAAATGTTCATGAATAAAAACTAAAAAAAAAATACAATCACGTGAATTATTGAAGTAAAAAAAAAAGAAGTGTCATCCGATACTAAGCGAGGTATCACCAATTATAAAGTGAAGTGTCATTTGATATGAAGTGAAGTATCACCAGATATGAAAAAAACAAAAAAGTGTGAAGTGTCACCTGACATTAAACAAGGTATCACCAGATATGAAACAATGTATCACCAATTATGAAGTGAAGTATCACCCGATATGAATTAGACATTAATTATATATTTAATAAAGCTATAATAAAATTTTAAATATTAATTTTATATTTTTAATATAATAAGCTTATTTATTACAAAGTTCATAAATGTTCATGAATAAAAACTAAAAAAAATATCACATTGATTTATTGAAGCAAAAAAACAAAAATAAAAAAAGAAGTGTCACCCGATAATAAGCAAGGTATCACCAAATACGAAGTGAGGTATCATCAACTATGAAGTGAAGTATCACCCGATATGAAGCAGTATAAATTAACAGATTAAACGTTAATTATATATTTAATAAAACTATAATAAAGACTTAAATATTAAATTTATATTTTTAATATATGAGAATTATTTATTACAAAGTTCATAAATGTTCATGAATAAAAAAAACAATCACATTGGATTATTGAAGCAAAAAAAAAAAACAAAACAAAGAAGTGTCACCCGATATTAAGCGATGTATGACCAATTATAAAGTGAAGTGCCATCGATATGAAGTGAAATATCACCAGATATAAAATTAATTAGATCAGATCGGATCGAATTATGAGATCCGTCTAACGATTTATGATCCGTTAGACGGTCTAACATAAGTCTTTGTCTATATATACATGTTTAGTTTCTATTTCTAATTTCGAAATGGTGCCAAGTTATTAGGAAGATGTTAGATTGATAGTTATTAAAATGCGTGACTTAGTTATATTTTTACTATTATATTTTCCATGTGATGCATAAATTTATTTATTTTTTTTAAATTGTGATATTATTATTAGTTTTAATTATATAGTGTCCAATTTTTTAAAATTAAGAAAATAACATCATATTAATAAGATAAGATCATAAATTTTGCGCAGTTTAAACAAAAAGAAAAATAAATCTTAGAAATATTTATAAAAAATTATAAATGTACACCTATTAAATGATCATTTATAGCATACTTGACTATTTCAAAAATTATGCAATTCTATGAATAAAAGGTTATAATTGTACACCTATTAATAAACATTTGACTTCATTAAATATATGACATTTGCAAAATATTTATTTAAAATGATAAAATTTAAATAGAAAATTAATAAATTATTGTAAATTATGTTATATTTATAAATTATACTAAAATCACATTGGACTACATATGATGATGATGATGATGATGATGATGATGATGATGGTGGTGGTGGTGGAAAGCTTGTCTTCGTGTACATTACACAATACTAAGATGATATAGATTATACTTAATAATTATTGCAGTCACCGTGTGCATTTAATTATTCTTATATTTATTTACACGTTCCATATATTTGCATTGTAGATAATATGGTGTGGGTCAATACATGATAAGATCATATCATCGGATTCCTTACATTGTATTAAAAAATTCACGACTTAGATGATCCTGAACCCACCATCGGTACATAGTAGAATAATCTGATAATTAGTTTATCTAGACTAACTGATTATTCTAGTACACCGACTTGTGTATTGAGGATGACCATGATATGATACTATTCTCTATTCTAACCTTAACTGAGAGAATAAAGATCCACAGAGTTCGGGTTCTTAACCAATATATATTTGCAGACATATATATGTTGTGTTGAATGCTTTGATTTATCAATGAGTGAGATTCTTTGATATGATCAATAACCTTAATATTTTAGGCAGTGGCATGACATTTACATTATGATGGGTCGTGCATTATATATGGGCATTGTGTCTTGGTGCGCCAGGTTGAAAATGTCCCTTTAAGCACAAAGATCATGAAAAGCCCTGCAGGCAGAATATTAATTTATTCTTACATGATACGGAAGTCGTGCAGTACTACTTTCGGAACAAGATATTAATTAATTATAGTTGTCAGAAGCTTACATAATTTATTAATGGACATTATATTTTAAACATGGAGAATGACTGAACTAAATGAAAAAACATATTCGTAAATATGTATTAAATTAGTAAGGCAATATTATTTCTTTAGTGGAAGAAAAATAATACTTAATTTATTTATTTATATCCTTGTTATGGCCGGATATTAGAAATTAAATAAATTAGTAGGCCAATTTAATATTCTTCTAGATCCCTATTGTAGCTCAATATAACCATGATGGACTACGAATAGAATAAGAGTCTCCCTTATTAATAAGGAGGGGAGCCACAAAAATTCCATGAAAAATATTGCCCTTCTTCGTGCTCTCTTGATTCCTAAAGTTTCCATATAGTCTAGTAGTTTGTAGCATACTCTACATCTAGACAAAGTTTAGGAATACAACAGAAGATCGAGAAGTAGAAGATTGGAGCTGTAAAGATTCGAACAGTACCATAGAGAAGGAAGTCCCCATCCATGTATTTTCCATCAATAACGAGATTAGACCTTTAATCCCGTGATCAACCCGACAACATTTGTAAGTCTTAATTTCGAATATAACTATATTCCGCATTAATAGATTCGAAATTAAACTTGCATGTTACCTCAACATAGGATAATTAATATCACACATAAAATTATAATTTACATGAGCATGTAATTAATGGCATTCAAATAGATCCTGTGGGGTACAATTCAGAAAAAATAAATAATAATAATAATAGACTATATATATCCACTAATAATAATAATAATAATAATAATAATAATAGACTATATATCAACCACTCATTTAACAAAAAAAATAAAATAGGAAAGTTAAAAAATCTCAAAATTTCAAGTAAAAGAATAACAAATAGTATTGCGAAAATTTATTAAAAAAGTAACCTAAACAACTATGAAATGTAAAAAGAAATAACATATTGACAACAATTAGTGGAAATAATAATACTCAAGTATGATGCATGATTAATTAGATAACTAAAACAAAAACAAAAAATAAAAAACTTGTTCAATATAAATTATGTCGTATATATTATATATATATGTTACAATTAGTTGCCGTAAACACTGAAAATAGATACATAGACATAATGTTAAACTCAATATTACTGATAGTTGAAACACTATCTTTAACATAAAATGCTGGAAATAAACAACATAATATAACACGAAGATAAATTTTTAACACGAAGATAAATTTTAAATCACACACAACATGTATGTGATTTCCACAGGGCAAAATTAAGCTTCCACGAGCAAACACAAAAGATCAATTGATAATGTCAAACGTTGTGCTCTTGACACATCAATAAAGATACATGAATTCCAATCTAATCCTATAACTAAATTGAATTCAAACAATACAAATCAACCTACCGTCAATTTGTAATCAAACTTGCAATGATTTCAAAACCTTCTATCTAACCTAATTTGAACAACCTATTCACATGAATTGGTTGAACAAAGAAAACACAAAAGGTAAGAAAGGAGAAGAAAAGAGAAATCTAATTGCTAGTTTGTGACTCGAGCTCTTCAATCTTTACACACAGTGGCAAGATATCTTCTGCTCGAATAGCCTTTTCAAATGAGAATCACATTCCTTAAATATGTTCTTCATTTGAATCGGCAAAAGGTCCAAGTCATCTTTATGAACGTGTGTTGTAAATAACCGCTACCACTCTATCATGTTTGAAGAATACGTCTCCTCGTTGTGGCTAAAAGCATAACCCACATTCATCCTATTTTCTAAGAATTTCCAGCAATATATATTCTAAAAAAGAAAATGGTTAAATAAAGATAACAAAGAACCCTAAAAATAGGAGATAGAGTTTGACTATTTCAAACTCTATTAAATAATAATATATATATATCATATATATATCCGTTTATTTGAAATAACTATTTCGTGGATATTTATATGATTTAAGATATATATAAAAAGGATTATTATTTTAAAAATAATAAAACCTAAAAACTAGGAAATGATAAGATTACATATGTGCAGTGTCACAGACATTGTGTCGTAGAGATTCTGTATGACATTAAGTTTAACATACAAATCAATGTCAGACAACACTTAACAATCTCCCCCTTAATCTTAGACTTTATGCACAAAACATACAACTCGATGTATTATGTACACTTAGAGTCATAGTGGAAAATGGAGACAAAAAAATCTCCCCCTTAAGGGTTACTCCCCCTTAAGTTAATCATCATACAACGGATAATTCTACCATTAATAAATCAGTGTTAAACGTAAGTTCAACACAAACCATTCAAAGGACATTGAGTGATTAAATCATTCAACATAGAAAAGGAACGATGCTCATCAACACATACCAAAAAAATATATGTAAACATAACAAGCATATAAAATAAAACACAGATGTATGAAGCATCCAAACATAAAGATGTACCAAACATCTTAAAATTAAAGTTTTTCCAGCACACGGCAAAACAAAAACAAAGATGCATCAAGCATCCTAAAATGTGTCCAGCATATACAAAACAAAAAAAAAAGTTTTGAAATAAAAACATTGTTTGTTAAAAAAAAAAACAGAAGCTTAAAACAATCAGCTTCACATCAGCTTCCTCTTCCCTTTAGTTGCACTCTTCCTCCCCCTTGCCTTCTCAACTACTTCAGCATCTGCTCCAGCATCACCATCACCACCATCTGCATCATCCTCACCTTCATAACCACCATGTACTCCCCCTTTTTGTGTAGAAAGGAGAGTAAGAAAAGAATCACAAAGTGAAGTGAGGTGAGAGATGGCTTGATCCAACATTGTGATCTGATGTTGAAGAGACTCTAGGGGCAACATCGCAATGGGAGTGTTGGGAGTAGAGGCAGTATCATGAGCAACATCAAATCGACAGAAAGTAGGAGGAGCTTCAGAAGATACATGCACGGGAAAGGCAGAAGCAGATTTGTAGGGAAGGTCAATGATCCTATCATCATTCATCTTGGGCTTTACAATGGAGATGGATGCCTGCTCAATGACCAACTTCTTCTTGCTTTCCGTCATACCTTGACTCTTAAGAATAGCAAAAATTAAGCAAGGGAAAGGAAGCATGTTGGAGGAGCTGGTCATTGATGCAGCTTTCATAGTCACATTGAACACATATGCACCAAGATTAAAAGGGAGATTAGTTCCAAGCTTATAAAGCAGGATGACCTGATCAACTGTTAAAACCGAGGCATTAGATGTGGGCAACCAATTACTCACAGTCAGCTTGAAAAGCACTGTGTAGAAAAATGTTAATTTGGAGGCCAAGACTTTGTTTATCCATTTTGAAACAAGCCTTCCAGTTATAACATTGACCACATCATCAATCAACTCTAATGAAATGATTGAGTCCTCATTTCCCAAACCAAGGAACAAATTAATTACATTAAGGGAAAACTTATAAATTTTGTCCCTAACGTACACAGTCCCAAAATATAGTTTATCAGGGTCTCCCATATCAGGAATGATGTTAGCATAAAATTCATAGACAACATCAGTATCATAAGAAAACAAAGAAGTAACTGACTTCCACAATCCCCTTTCCTTCATAAACAAACCCATCCCATGTTTCTTAAAACTCAAAACATCTATCATCTTCCCGACTCTAAAAGATCTCTTAACAAAGAATAGATGAGATTTTTTGGCTTCTTCAGAATAAAAGATCTTACTAAACGCTGAAGAAACATCAAGAAGGGAGTCAGAGATGATGTCAGTACCTTGCTCAATTTTAGCAGGATCAGAGGTAGGAGCAGCAGTCTGGTCATCATTACCAGGACTGGAAACTTTTTCTTTAGGGAAAGAAAGATGATCTGCAAAGGAATCGGATTCATCACGCAGAGAGCAAGACGTGCCCTTTTAGCCCTGACTTTTTACCTTCTTGAAAGGTGCTTCTTCAGTTTTGACGGGAGAATCACCATGAAGTCTTTTGACTTCTGAACCGGAGAGAGCCTGCTGGTAGTTTGTGCAAGAGATTGTGAGTGAGAGGGTAGTTCAGAATTAATCGGATTTTCTGGGTCTCCAAGAACATGAATAGTGAGGGGCTTAGGGTTTAGAATCTCTGTTCTAGAAGGAATAACGAGATCTAGATGAGTGTCCTCACCGGCAAATGTTTCAGTCGAGAAATAGGGTGAATTTCCTGAACAAGGAGGGATGGCAGACTCACCAAGATTGGTGGGTGTCCGAGCAGCGGAAGAAGTAACTATAGGAATGGGGGTTGATGTTGAGGCAGGATAAGGGTTTACTGTTGGGATTGGCATGGAGGCAGAGGATGGAGTGTGATAAGTCCATTTATTTCTTATTTTTTTGGGCATTTTAGTCGCTCTAAATGTCCTTTTTAGTGTCTTTTGTGTCGGAAAAGAACCAGGAAAGTGATTTGAGCATGACAGGAGTGAAATCTGGCGAAAGAGACATTTCGGCCTTCAATTTAACTGAATTCGATGAAATGGGCATATTAAACCTGAGCAGAAGATGTCATGCCCACAGTACTCGCACAGATTCAGAAGAGGCAGTGAAGAGGGCATTCCCGGAAAAAGCGGGATTCTGTTGAAAGAAGACAAAGCTGGCATTGGAACTTGATTGATTTCGAAATCTGAATAGAAGAAGGAAAGATTGTTCATAGGTGGACTCTTGGGAAGCAATTTGGAAGATAAGGATGACATCCCTAAAATATCGGGATTCATTCCACCACCTAAGGAAATTTCCTTATCCAGGCAGATTCCAATGGGCACAGAGATCCAGCAGATAAGGAAGTTTCCTTATCCAGGCAGATTCCAACGGGGCATAGCGAATCCGGCAGATATTGAAGACTCCCCACTTTTGGGGATTTGAATGGATCTTTTTGTACTCTTTTAAAAGACTAGTTTTGATGGTTAGAGAAAAATACTTCGTACCATATCAATTTTCTGCACTTTTACTTTCGCCATTAGTTTAGTTTTAACGCTGCTCCGGCAGCAAGACAATCTGGGGCCTTATGCCCACAGAGGTTAGGATTTATATTTAATGTTGTTGCTGTTCATCGTTGGTGTTGGACGAGTTTTTATTCAATTCCAGTAAGTTTTTCCTATTTATCATGTCTTTAATTTATATATTTACAGTTCTTTATAGTATGAGTAGCTAGATCTACATTCCGAAATTTGAACTAAAGATGAAGGTTTAACAAAACACTTAAATACTCGTGAGCCCGTGTGGGCACATTACTGCACGATTAGGTTTCTGCCGATTTTTGTTCTTATTCCAAGTGAGCGTGAGTTTAATATAACTAATGTGGCTGATCACTCTTTAGTTGTAGAGGGCACACTAGGGTTAATTGGATTAGCGAATCGTGACTGTGTGTTAATTCAAACAGTAACTGGGAAATCGGTGGGTTGCTGTGGGCACACGAGGAATCAGTAAACACAGTAAACTTGGGTTCGTCTAGGGCACACTGCTTCCTATTCATTTACATCTCTTTGGGGAACCGGGGGTGGGTGATAGGTTAGGGGTTTAATGGACGAGGAATCACCTTTAAACCTAATCTGAACGGATGAATAAGGAGACGCAGCGAGGAATCCGGTCTCCATAACTAGGTGATTTAATCGTGTAGGAAAATCGTTGTGCCCATGATCGAGTGAGTATAAGTTAAACTGGATTCTAGTTCAAGTTCCGGAACCTTTTATTATTTGATATCTCTTTAGTTTATTTTTGCATATTTAATTTCCATTGTTGTGACCACGGTACCAGACCCTCTTTTGTGATTGGTGACTCGAAAGTAAGATCGCATCAGCTCTCTGTGGGATCGACCCTTACTCATAGCTAGCTACGCTCGCTGTGGGCACAGGAGCATACAAATTCATTTTGAGCGCGAAACGACCGCGTTTCAGAGTGCCTTGAGACATCTCCATCATTTTTTGTAGAACCATCATCATGGCTTGATATGGGTTTGGATCAGCCATTGATGAAGAGCTTCGAAAAAAAATTTACAGAGATGAAGAGAGACGAAGAAGACAAACGGTTAGAGGAAGAGAGAGAAGAAAAGTGAGAATGAATCCAAAAAGATGAAAAGGAATATAATAAAGTGATACTCAATGGACCCACTTATTATATCCAAAATCTATTGATACGGAGATTCACTTATCTCATCAATCTTGAAAATATTTTAATAAAATTATATATATTTAAATAATCAGTTTCGGTCAAATTAGTAATGTTGACTAGTTATACATGAATGAATTCTCATGAATTAATTCACAGTATAATATCATAGAAGTCAAACACAGTTTGAATTATTTCAAAATATAAAAAAATTCCTGATGTCAAGATGCACAACATGTGACTAAACATCAGGAATACAAACATCATCTAAACAACACAAATTCCAAGAGATTTTCTAAACGAAGAAAACCTCTCAAAATCCAAAGGTTTAGTAAAAATATCCGCAATTTGATTTTCTGTAGAAATATATTCCAACTTAATGATCTCTCGTTCTACAAGATCTCGTATAAAGTGATGTCAGATATCAATATGTTTGGTGTGTGAATGTTGAACTGGGTTCTTCGAAATCTCAATTGCACTGACATTGTCACACAGTAATGTCAATGAGGGATTTGTTAACCCATAATCAAGCACCATTTGATTTAACCATAAGAGTTGCGAACAACAACTAGCGGCAACAACATATTCTGACTCGATCATGGAAAGTGAGATACAATTTTATTTCTTACTTAACCAAAAAACCAGATTGTTGCTAAAAAAGAAACATCCACCGCTAGTGCTTTTCCGGTCATCAACATCACCTGCCCAGTCGAAATCACTAAAACCTACAAGATGAATGTTAGAACCTTTGTAATATTTTATACCAAAACTAAGTGTACCAGAAACATAGCGAATGATTCGCTTAACAGATTTAAGATGTGATTCTTTAGGTTGAGATTGATATCTCGTATAAACACCGACACAAAACATAATGTCGGGGTGACTAGCTATTAAATACAATAAACTATCAATCATTCCTCTATACATAGTAGAATCAACACCAGCACCAACATCGTCTCTACTCAACTTTTCTGAGGATCCCATAGGGGTCTTCATTGGTTTAGCATCTTCAAGACCGAAGCGTTTAACCAACCCCTTAGCATACTTGCTTTGAGAAATAAAGATGCCATCCTTGTTTTGTTTAATTTGTAAACCAAGAAAATAGTTGAGCTCTCCAACCATGCTCATTTCAAATGTGATGCACATTGAGTCTGTAAAATCTTGGAGCAAATCAGAATAAGTAGAACCAAAAACAATATCGTCAACATAGACTTGAGCAACAGTAATATGTTTTTGATTTTTCTTGATGAAAACAGTTTTATCCACTTCACCTCTTGAAAATCCAATTTCAAGTAAGAAATCAGTTAGTCTAGCATACCAAGCTCTAGGAGTTTGTTTCAGACCATACAATGCCTTTTTTAGCTTAAAGACGCGCAATGGTTTCTCATGGCATTCGAAACCCTTAGGTTGTTCGACATAAGCTTCGTCATTAAGAAAACCATTCAAGAAAGCACTTTTAACATCCATTTGATGTAAAGTAAAACCCACATAACATGCAATTGCACATAAAAGATGAATGGATTCTATCCTTGCAACAGGAGCAAAGGTTTCATCAAAGTCAACTCCTTCAACTTGAGTATAACCTTGAGTGACAAAACGAGCTTTGTTTCTTAAAACATTGCCAGATTCGTCCGTTTTATTTTTAAAAATCCATTTTGTCCCAATTACATTTTTATCTTTTGGACGTGGAACTAGTTCCCAGACATTGTTTTTAATAAACTGGTTCAGTTTCTCATGCATAGCATTGATCCAGAAATCATCTTTAAGGGCATCCTTAATGTTCTTGGGTTCAATGTTAGATAAAAAATAGATGTTTGACAGAGCAACACTCAAAGAAGACATACATACATGTTTCACCATTTTCTTGTAATTGATCGAGTTCTTCTTTCAAGTTTGAACTCCTTCAGATTGATCACCAATGATTTGGAAATCTGGATGATTCTTCTTGATCCTACTTGGGGGATCTCTTCTTGGTTCATCTTCAGTAGTTATCAGTTGATTATCTTCACTGTCTGAAGTGCATGTTGATGTTGGTGATTTAATTAGAACTTCATCATTCTGAGAAACATTGACTTCGACATCACTAGTCGATGTCTTGTTTCTAACATCATGTTTAGCTTTATCACTTGACATTTCATCAGTGTCAAGAAGATCCAGCACCTCATACTTTTCAGATTTTGACACAATACCTATGTGATCATCAAACACAACATTAATTGATTATTGGACCATTTTTGTCCTTAGATTAAACACACGGTATGCTCGACTGTTAGACATATATCCCAAGAAGATTCATTTGTCACTCTTAGCATCGAACTTTTCCAAGTGGTCCCTGTCATTCAAGATGTAACATATACACCCAAAAGAATGAAAATATTTTAAGTTGAGCTTCTTTTTCTTCAGAAGTTCATATGGTGTCTCTGTTCTATTGGGGTAAAGAATCACTCGATGCCCGATGTGACAAGCAGTGTTAACTACCTCAGCCCAAAGCTTCTTAGACAACCGTTAAGCTTGTAACATCGCTCTTTACATCTCCTGTAGAGTACGATTTTTTCTTTTGACCACACCATTTTGTTGAGGAGGTTTCGGTGCAGAGTACTCATAAATGATGCAACTTTTCTCACAGAAATCTTCGAACATTGAATTTTCAAATTCGAGTCCATGATCAGTTCTTATGCACTTGATGTTAGACTCATGCTGTCTTGATACCATTCTGCAAAACTTCTTAGACATTCTGAATGCTTCAAATTTTTCTTGCAAAAATTCAACCCATGTGAATCGAGAAAAATCATCAACAATAACCAGAATAAACCTTTTACCACTCATGCTCTTAGTGTCAACTGGACCCATAATGTTCATGTGAATCAAATTAAAGCATTTTGTAGTTTGACAAGTATTTAAACTTTTGTGAGGAGATCTCACATGTTTGCCTTTCTGACATGCACTACAAACAACATCGAGATCGGTCTTCACTGGTGGAATACCTCTAAAAGCATCAGCTTCGATTAATTTTTTTAAGCTTCAAAAGCTAACATGTCCAAGTTTTTGATGTACGAGCTGTGTGTCAACATTGACTGAAACATTGCATTTCTCATTCTTGTCTGCATGATAACAGTTATCCAATGCACGACTCCCGAACATAATGTATTTTTTCTCACTGTCAAAAACTTCACATGTATTTTTCTTGAATCTGACATGCATGTCGTCATCACACAATTGACTTATGCTTATCGAATTTGTTGTTACTCCTTCGATATGAAGCACATTGTGTAATTTGGGAAAGTTTTTAACATTCAAGGTTCCCTTACTCACAATATTACCTTGTGCTTCTCCACCATAGCTAACCTTGCCTTTACTTGACGTGGAATAGTTGCCAATAAACTTTGGGTTGCATGTCATATAACGTGAGCAGTGTTGGGGTTTTTTCGTATTAAACCACCGCAGGATCATTTGGTTGTTCATTAATCCATGTTCACGCATATCATATTTTTATGTCCATGCATGTTTATACACGTCAAGCACAAAACCATGCAAAACGAATCTAATAAAGCGGAAAACAAAGATTTGAATTTCTTATAATTGTGAGATGATCTGAGGACAAGATTACAGATCTAATCTTGCTATTGAATGAAACGAAACTGGCCCCCCTTTTCTCTCTACTGAAAATGGCGACCTCCATTAATATTCTACTCCGAGATCTTCAATTATATTCCCGAACTGTATCTTGATTCAGGGTGGGCTAAAATCTACTAGATAGGTATGGAATCTGTGGAGATAAAGAGAACACAAGAGGGGCTGATTTTGCAGTAGTGAATTTCGAACTCCCCACCCTCTTATTTATAAGGGGTTGGTTGAAATTCAGTGTCCCAACCTTACTAGGTTTGAACCTCTATCTCTTTTTCTATCGTCAGTCTATTAAAGTCATATTGGGGTACAACATGGATCTAGAAGAATATTAAATTAGCCCACTAATTTATTTAATATCCAATATCCAATAAACTTAGGATATAATTAATAAATTAAGTATTACATTTATTCCACTAAAGTAGTAATACTGACCTACCAATTTACATATTTGCGAATATGCTTTCTCCTTTAGTCCAACCATTCTCCGTGTTTAAGATATAATGTTCATTAATTAATTATGTCAGCCTCTGACAGCTATAATTAATTAACATCTAAAACCTTGAGTAGTACCACACAAGCTTTATCATGTACGGAATAAATTCCACCTGTAAGGTTTCAACATGAACTTGTATTTCCTCAGGAGAACATCATCAACTTGGCGTACCAGGACACGGTGCTTATGCATAGTGCACGAGACATTATGCATACACTGTTATCACCCAAGATATTGAGTTTATTGATCTACGAAAAGATCTCATCCATTGATAAATCAAAGTAATAAACAATGCACACATATGCTCGCCAATATCACATGAGTTCAGAACCCGAACTCTGTGGATCTTTATTCTCTCACTAACTGGGTCAGAGACAGAGAATAGTATCCTATCGTGATCCTCCTCAATACACTAATAAGTGTACTAGATTAATCAGTTAGCCAAGATAAACTAACTTATCATATTATTCTACGGTGTACCGATGGTGTGTTCAGGACCATCTAAGTCGTGACTCCCCACACCATATCATCTACAACGTAAGTATATGGAACATTGCATAGAACAATTATATAAGATAATCTAAATGCAAACAGTGACTGCAATAACTTTTATTTCATATCATCATATCATCAGAAAAGTATACAAAGACAAGTCTTCACAAAACTAACAATCTCCCACTTATACTTGAAGCATGTCTTTCAAGCATAAAAACTAACTGGCTAACTCTCCAACCTAAGCTATCAACTCAAACTGTGCCACTAGGTCTGCATCTCACTCTAATTTTCTCCATGTGACCATCAAAGGTCTTAGCCGGCATGCTCTTCGTGAGTGGATCAGCCAGGTTGTCCTCCGATGCAATCTTGACCACCACCATATCTCTTCTCTTAATGATTTCTCATATAAGATGGTACTTTCTCTCTGCGTGTTTACTTGCCTTGTGGGCTCTGGGTTTCTTCAAATTTACCACTGCACCAGAGTTATCACAGTATATCATGATAGTCTTAGGCAAATCAGGAACCATGCTCAAGCCCAATAGGAAACACGGAGCCAGACAACCTCTTTTGCAGCCTTAGATGCAGCTACATACTCGGCTTTTATGGTGGAATCAGCAATGCGTTTCTGCTTTATGCTCCTCCATGCGATGGCTCCACCTCCTAATGTAAACACATAGGTCGAGGTAGATTTACTCTGATCTTTGTCGGATTGAAAATCTAAGTCCATATAACCCAAAGGCACCAGACTATCAGAGCGGTATACCAACATATAATCTCGAGTCCTTTTAAGGTACTTGAGAATGTTTTTGACCGCAGTCCAGTGACCTTATCCAGGGTTAGACTGATATCTCCTTACCATGGCAACAACATAGCATATATCAGGTCTAGTGCAAAGCATAGCATACATCAAACTTCCCATAGCCGCCGAAGCGTGTGGGACCTTCTTTATCTCATCTATCTCAGACTGTGTTTGGGGACACATTTCCTTGGATAGATGGATTCCATGCCTAAAAGGTATAAAATCTTTTATGGAATCTTGCATGCTATACCTAGCTAGCACTGTATCGATATAGATCGCCTGTGATAGGCAGAGCATCCTTTTCTGGCAATCTTGAATGATCTTGATGCTAAGGACATGTCCGACTTCTCTCAGATCCTTCATATCAAAGGCACCAGACTATCAGAGCGGTATACCAACATATAATCTCAAGTTCTTTTAAGGTACTTGAGAATGTTTTTGAACGCAGTCCAGTGATCTTGTCCAGGGTTAGACTGATATCTGCTTACCATGGCAACAACATAGCATATATCAGGCCTAGAGCATAGCATGGCATACATCAAGTTTTCCACAGCCGAAACGTATGGTACTTTCTTCATTTTCTCTATCTCAGATTATGTTTGGGGATACATTTTTTTAGATAGATCAATTCCATGCCTGTAAGGTATAAAACCTTTTTTGAAATCCTACATGCCAAACCTAGCTATCACTGTATTGATATAAGTCGTCTGGGACAGACATAACATCATTTTCTGGCGATCCCGAATGATCTTGATGCCAAGGACATGTCCGGCTTCACCCAGATCCTTCATATCGAACTGCTTGGACAACCACACTCTATTGTTCGACAACACCTTCTTATTATTTCCAATAAGCAAGATGTCATAAACATAAAGTATAAGGAATACCACAACGTTTTCATCACATTTCTTGTACACACAGCTCTCATCCGGACTTTGCACGAATCCATATGATTGGATAATATCGTCAAATCGGATGTTCCAAGATCTCGATGCCTGCTTAAGTCCATAAATGGATCTCTTAAGCTTACACACCAAGTGCTCCTGGCCCTTAGCAATGAATCTCTCTGGTTGCTTCATGTGAATGTTTTCTTCAAGACTTCAGTTAAGGAAAGCTGTCTTGACATCCATCTGCCAGATCTCATAATCCAAATGAGCGGTAATTGACAAGAGAATCCGGATTGACTTAAGCATGGCTACCCGTGAAAAGGTTTTCTCATAATCAATCCCTTCTTTCTGAGTGTACCCTTTCACCACCAATCTTGCCTTGAAGGTTTCAACCTTCTCGTCAGGTTCTCTCTTGAGCTTGTGGACCCACTTACAACCAATGGGTTTTATCTTATCTAATGGTTCTAGAAGTTCCCAGACTTGATTGTGATCCATAGATCCAATCTCAGATTCTATTGCAGTTTTCCAAGAATCTGCATCTTTATCTGGAATTGCCTCGTCATAGGTCCTGAGATCCAATTCATTTAGTCCCTCTGGGAAATCTGAAGCCTCTCCCAGACTAATGAATCTATCAAGTTAGCATACAACTCTCCCACTGCAGGGAGGTAGTTCCCGTATTTCTGTGACACGTTGTGCAGTGTCTGGTGGTACCTCTTCTTGTACCACTGGTATAGGATTCGATCCTTCCCCCCTTAACTCCTCAAGGATGATCTGACTCCTTAGCTTGTGGTTCTGACATAGTTTTCCTCTAAGAATCGAGCATTGGTGCTGACAATGATCTTCTGATCCTTAGGACTATAAAACAAACCACCTTTCGTTCCTCTAGGATATCCAACGAACATCCTTACATCAGTACGAGGAGCTAGCTTATCAGCTTCCTTATCCAACACGTGCAAACTGGGCTTTCGTCCAGTCTATAATTCTGTGGGCGTAGAAGGAACTGATTTTGATGGAACCAAGTTGAGAATGTATGCTGCTGTTTTTAGGACATATCCCCAGAACGAAATAGGCAACTCAGAATAACTCATCATCGATCTGACCATCTCTAACAATGTTCTATTCTTTCTTTCCGCCACGCCATTTTGCTGTGGCGTTCCAAGCGCAGTCAACTGGGAAGTAATCTCATTCTCTACCATGTAATCCCTAAATTCGCTTGAGAGGTACTTGCCACCATGATTAGAACATAGTGACTTGATACTTCTGCCTGTTCGTTTTTCCGCTTCCACCTTAAACTCTTTGAATTTTTCAAAGCCTTCAGCCTTGTGACGCAACAGGTAGATATATCCGTATCTAGAATAATCATCAATGAGTGTAATGAAATACTCAAACCCTCCTCGAGCTTGAACTTTCATAGGGCCGCACATGTCAGAGTGAATCAAATCTAATACCCATTCGGATCGATTTCCTTTTGACTGGAAATGATGCTTGGACATTTTACCTACCAAACATGATTCACACAAAGAAAATGATTATAGTACCAAAGAAGATAATGGTCCATCGTTTACAAGCCTTTGTATCCTCTTAAGGTTAATGTGACCTAGCCTTAGATGCCAAAGATAGGTTTGATTCAGGTTTCAAGGTTTTTCTCTCTTGTTAGGGTTTATGATCGATGTACTCAACAGTTGTCTTTGCGTAGTTTAAGAAAGTATAAGTGTCCATCAAATGTGCCAGAACAGATAAAATATTTACCACTAAAGATAACTACTTTATTATCAAAAGAAATAGAATATCCATCCATAATTAATTTAGAAACTGAAATCAAGTTTCGCCTAAAACCAGACACATGAAGACAATCTTTCAAAACCAAAGTTCTATCACTACTAAAAGGTAAAACAACATCTTCCACTGCAACAGCTGCCACTCTCGTAGCATTGCCTATGTAGACGGCGATCTCATTCTCACTCAGCTGTCTTTTTACCAGGAACCCCTGCAAAGACATGCAAACATGATCAGTAGCTCTAGTATATACTATTCATGACTGGGTAGAATAAGTTGCTAAACATGTTTCCACAACCAGAGTGTGAGATGTACCTCTCTTCTTCTTCTTGTTAGGGCACACCGCCTTCCAGTGACCTGGTTGGCCGCACTTGAAGTATTTAGTCTTCGACTTGAATTCCTCAGGAGGAATCTTTGCCTTTGGCTTCTTCACCTTAGGCGCCGCATCTTCAGCCTTTTTAGATGCGTATCTCTTCTTCCTTTTTCCACCAGAAAAAGACACCACTTTCTCAGCTATGTGGCCTGAGGGTTGTTCTTTTGAAGCAATGCAGCCGCCTGAAGATCCATGAGTAATTCAGTCAAGGTAACATCTTTCTTGATCATGTTGAAGTTCAACCTGAACTGCTCAAACTTCGAGGACATGCTATGAAGAACGATGTCAATCTGCAATTTAGCATCCAATTCTCCACCCAAGGTCTCGATCTCAGCCAGATACCACATCATCATGAGAACGTGATCCCTAACAGGTGTGGAGTCAGCCATTTTCGCATCCATCAGCTTCTTCATGGCTAGGTGGCGTGCCGAGCGATTCTGATAACCGAAGAGCTCCTTAAGGTTGAGCATGACATCATAAGCAGTCTTCATAGTCTGATGCTGATGTTGCAACACACTCGACATAGATGCCAGAATGTAGCAGCGTGCTATTTCATCAGATTTGACCCACTTGTCATACACGGCCCTTTAGGCTTCGTTAGAACTCTCATCTGGCTTGTCAGGACATACGTCTTCAAGTACAAACTTGTGTCCCTCAGCAACTAGGACGAGGTTAAGGTTACGAATCCAATCATTGTAGTTTTCACTGGTAAGTTTGTCTTCTTTGAGGATTGAGGACAGATTGGAGAGTGCCATTGATGATATGAAATAACTGAAATTAAAACATGCAGTACAGTCACAAACTTTATGATAAACAGTATATAATCAAAAACCTCACAAAAATTATATACTTTTCCATCGACACTTTAAAAACGTTTTTTATAAGCCACGATCGTGTGGACGTTTATAAAATTTATTTTTAAATAGGTTATTAAACCTTTAGTTTGCCTCCAATTGAGTTTCCTTACAACAAGCAAATTAATAGCCGGATAATAAACACGGTCATGTAATCTTCTAACTGATAAGCCACGATCGTGTGGACGTTTATCAATAAATTACATCTAAATGTGCACGCCATTATCTTCGCACCAAGATCACTATTCGAATTTAACTGCTCCAGGTGCTGGAGTCAGTTAGTTCTAATAGTGTTCTACAACTATCCATTTAGGAGATTTAATTTCTAGAGAAATCTGTGATATGACACATCCGATATGGAGGAAGACCGATGTCAACGCGCATGCCCATCACTTCTCAATTAAATCAGATTTAATGGAGACCGTATGAGATTTCTACATACTTTGGTATGAATCTCTCCCACTTAGTTATTTATGCTTAAGGTTTCATTTTATCCCATTATTAAGAACATGCAAACATCATCACATAAAATGATAAACATACACTGCATGCTTCACAACAACATAATAAGCAACAGTAATATTCCAACTATCATGGCTTATATCTCATGTTGGTTGATGAGATAAAACAGGAAAGTCAGCTTCGAAACAGGGCTATGGTCGTCGCCCCCTTCACCGCGCCTCGCTGAAACCCTAGCTCCAATTAGGATTTCGAGACGTGAACCGGTGAACCTTCCTTCTTGGTGCTGTACTACTTTCCTTCTTTGAGTTGATCTCCGATATTTATTCAATACAGACTTTCTATTCCATAAGGAAAAATCTACTATTTCTAGAATAAAAATTACAACTCAAAAACTCGGTCTAACAGTTTTATTTCTATTACATTAAAACAACATAAAATAAAATCTAGACCTAATCTATGGATTTTCTCATGGATTAAAATCACGTAGCCAAACCGACATACGGCCAAACATCCATTCAACATAAACATACATCAAATAAAATAAAAGAGCCATGATAGTTGGTAAACCTGCGAACAAACACAGTCTACAAATCCAACAATCATATTATATGATACACATAAAATAACATATGATATCTATGCATGAATAATAAATTTCAAACATTACAATTAATTAAATTAATAACTTCGAAATTATTCACAAGATAAAAATTGAAAATTAAAATAATTATCCACCAATTTCAAATATTGTTATTTTCGAAAATATCTTCAAAATAAATCTGAAAATTAATTAAAATTATCCACCAAATTTATTTAATATTTTCAAACCAACTTAATTAAATAATATTTGGATATCTTGATATAAATCAAAAATATAATCCAAACATTATACATAAGGATCGAAATTTCTAAGGATAAAGTTTGGAGATTTGATCAACTTCAAATTCCTCCAAATTATATCCTAATTTAAATCCTTATCACAATTGGATTTTGATAATTATTTATCCATATCCAAAATTACCTTATCCAATTTTAAGCCATAGATTTTCGAAAATTACCAAATAATAAATCTGGAAATTTGATCCACTTCAAACTCTTCGAAATTTAAAATTCTATTTTCAAATATATATAGATTAAAATTAGGTAAACTAACATGTACATCAAATAATATGAAATCTTAATCCAATATCATAATTTTCGATCCACGTTAATAAATAAATCTGAAAATTTGATTTTGATATTTTAATAAATATTAAATCTTAATCCAATATCATATTTTTCGATCCACTATAAATTTATCATCAAATTTAATCATGTATATCGAAATTATGCTTTGATCAATCCTAGAACAATGCCAAAACCCGCTCTGATACCAATGGTTGGGATTTTTTCAAATTAAACCACCGCATGATCATTTGGTTGTTCATTAATCCATGTTTACGCAAATCATATTTTTATGTTCATGCATGTTTATACAAGTCAAGCACAAGACCATGCAAAACGAATCTAATAAAGCGGAAAACATAGATTCGAATTTCTTACAATTGTCAGACGGTCTGAGTATAAGATTACAGATCTAATCTTGCTGTTGAATGAAATGAAACAGGCGCCCCTTTTCTCTCTACTGAAAACGGTGATCTCCACTAATACTCTACTACGAGATCTTCTGTTGTATTCCCGGACAGTATCTAGATTCAGGGTGAGCTAAAATCTACTAGATAGGTATGGAATCTGTGGAGATAAAGAGAACACAAGAGGGGCTGATTTTGCAGTAGTGAATTTCGAACTCCCCACCGTCTTATTTATAAGGGGGTGGTCGAAATTCAGTGTCCCAACCCTACTGGGTTTGGGCCTCTATCTCTTTTTCTATCTTCAGTCCATTAAAGTCATATTGGGGTACAACAGGGATCTAGAAGAATATTAAATTGGCCCACTAACTTATTTAATATCCAATATCCAATAAACTTAGGATATAATTAAATAAATTAATTATTACTTTTATTCCACTAAAGAAGTAATATTGACCTACCAATTTAATACATATTTGCGAATATGTTTTCTCCTTTAGTCCAACCATTCCCCGTGTTTATAATATAATGTTCATTAATTAATTATGTCAGCCTATGACAGCTATAATTAATTAACATCTAAAACCTTGAGTAGTACCACACAAGCTTTTTCATGTACAGAATAAATTCCACCTGCAGGGTTTCAACATGAACTTGTGTTTCCTCAGGAGAACATCATCAACCTGGCGTACCAGGACACGGTGCTCATGCATATTACACGAGACATAATGCATACACTGTTATCACCCAAGATATCAAGTTTATTGATCTACGAAAAGATCTCACCCATTGATAAATCAAAGTAATAAACAACACACATTATCACATGAGTTCAGAACCTGAACTCTGTGGATCTTTATTCTCTTACTAACTAGGTCAGAGACAGAGAATAGTATCCTATCGTGATCCTCCTCAATACACTAATAAGTGTACTAGAATAATCAGTTAGCCAAGATAAACTAACTTATCAGATTATTCTACGGTGTACCGATGGTGTGTTCAAGACCATCTAAGCCGTGAGCTCTTTAATATAATACAAGGTTCTAATGAAATGATCTTACCGTGTGACTCCCACACCACATCATCTACAATGTAAGTATATGGAACATTGCATAGAACAATTATATAAGATAATCTAAATGCAAACAGTGACTGCAATAACTTCAATTCATATCATCATATCATCAGAAAAGTATACAAAGACAAGTCTTCCAGTATACAAAACTAACAAGCAGCCACTATCAAAATACCATGTACCTGCAATGTTAGCTTTCAGAAAAGAGTAAACAAAATTGCACGAAATATTTACCTTCTTGGCACTCTTCTTCTTGTTGAAAGTTTTAGAAGAGTTTTCCACAACAACCTTTCCTATTGCTATATCATTATGATATTTGAAGCAATAAGACTTAATATGTCCAGCCTCTTAACAATAATGACTAATATATTTCTTCTCGTTAGATTTGTCATTAACATCCTTTTTGATATTGCAGTCACCATTGACTAGAACATCCTTCGAGCTTTCTCCTTTGACAAATGTGACAGGATTATTGTTAGAGATAGACATAGATAAACTAGATGAATATCCCAGATCTTCTTTAGTAGTTTTTCCCAATGTCAGGACTTCATTTAAGGTTGATGTTCCTTGAGTGAGTTGTTGAAAGGTTTTTGAGGCAGCATCTACTTCCTTTCTCAGCTTACACAACTCAATGTCACTTCTGGTCAGATGAATTTCCAAATCCATCACCCTTCGCTTTAGACTTTGGTTTTCTTCCATGAGAATTCCAAACTCCTTTGTTTGTTCAGACCATTGAACACACACTTCATCCACAATCTTGAGAAGTTGTCGTAGAGCTTTCTGGTGGCTAATGTTGGAGGGATCTTCTTCCACCTGAGACACTTTAGTAGTGTTACAAAATTCATCCAGTAAAGTCATTTCATACCAGTTAGTGGTATTGGAAGAAATGTTAGCGATTTCTTGTGGAACATTCTCCATGACATTATTGGGAACATTAGAAGCTTCATTGTCAGGACTCATGTCAAAGTCAAAATCAACTTTGTCCATGTCAGTTGGAGCTTCAATCATTTCATTAATGTCATCATTGGCTTTAACAAAAAACACCGTTTGTTTTCCTGATTCCTCATCTTCGGATTTGTCGCTTAACACAACAGTACTGTAATTTCTTTTTTGTTTCCTGTGTACAATAGGACACTCATTTGCATAGTGTCCAAAGCCAGAACATCCCGTACACTGAACCGAGTCAATGCCCTTCACTGGATGATCTGAGGTTTTTGATGATTTTGATGAGCCAGATGATGTTGACGAGGGAAAGTCAAACAACCTTCGTGGTTTGAAGTTTGGCGAACCTATCTTCATAGACTGTATCAAGAAATTGAACTTCTTGGTGAGAAGAGCAACACTCAAGGACTCATCTTCATTGATTTCTTGAATGTTTTCAACATCAAGTTGAACATCTGAACTTGATGTCACAGATTGAAGTGCAATTCCTTTAGAAGGATTGTTCAACTTTTGGTTCTCGAGATTCATCTCAAAAGTAAGTGGGATGCTCACAACTTCACTCAAACTCATGTTTGATACATTATGAGCCTCTTCAATAGCTGAAATCTTCATGTTGAATCTTTCAGGAAGAGTGTGAAGAAGTTTGCTAACCATGTTCTCATTTGAGATAGGACATCCGAGAGAAGTAGACTCATTAGAAATTTCACACAGCCTTTCAGTGTACATCGAAATGGTCTCATCTTCCAACATCCGCAGGGTTTCAAATTTGGAAGTGAGCAGCCTAAGCTTTATTTGACGTACACTTGTTGAGCCTTCACAATGTTCCTACAGTATGTTCCACGCTTGATATGCGGTGGTGTAATTGCACACCATTTTAAAACATGGAATACCTACCGAAATAAAAATAGCATTCAATGCCCTAGAATTGAAGTTGGAGATAATTCTATTATCGTTAGTTCACTGAGTTTCAAGGGTAAGGATGAACACTCCATTAGGTCCTTCCATCCTTGGAGGAGTCCATTCTTTAATTACAGCCAACCAAGCCCTTTCATCCATGGACTTGATATACATCTTCATGCGAGATTTCCACATTACATAGTTTTTGCCATTACTATCCAATGCTGGGGGACGACACGTATTTATCTGAATATCCATTTCAGTGAATTAGCAATCAAAGGATCGAATACTTAGTGTGTCAAGTACCGTCTATGATGCCACTTGTTACAATTAGTTGTCATAAATACTGAAAATAGACACAGAGATGTGATGTTAAACTCAATGTTACTGATAGTTGAAACACTATCGTTAACATAAAATGATGGAAATAAACAACTGTAATACCCCGAAATATTTTAGAAGGTTTTATTCGATATATGTTACCTGAGGGTAATCTAAGAAATAAGTTGGGTCCTTAACGGATTCAAATAAAGGAAAATCGCAGCCAGGGACATCTTAAAATTTAATTTGGTCAAAAATTGCTTTAAAAATATGTTCTGATATTTTTCTCGAGCTGATAGAAAAATTTTCAGACATCGTGCCAAACTTTGAATTTTCCAATTTTGAGTTCAAATGAACACTTGGCACAATTTTTAGGTGAAAGGTAATAGATTTGGATAACTAAGGCACATCCGTCATTATCCAATTTCTTTTTCGAAATATTATCCTATTCGTAATTATCCTTTTCTTTTTCCATCATTATCCTCTTTCTTTTATTCGTTATTATCCTATTTATTTTTCCTCTATAAATAGGAGCTTAAGGTTTCATTTTTCATTCATTTTCAAAATCGAAACGCCGAGCAGCTTCCAGAGAATGTACAACTCTAGTTTCCTATTTCAATTCTGAAATAGTCATTTTGAAGGTGTCAACGCGTAGATCACGAATACATGATTGAAATGATGACACGGAGGATGATCACGATGGAAAATCATCGTGACCGCCGCCAATTCCTCGGAGAAGGTACTTTCTCCGATTCTGGTCATTCGGACCGATGAATTTAGAAATTTCAAGTTCTAAATATGCTTATATTTCAATTATCTTTAATTCTACCGATTTTGATTTTTGATGTTGTGAGTTTTCGGTATTTTTCCCCATTTTTCATTTTATGTAAATCTCAGATCTACTCTTCCTGGATAGTCGTATTAGAAATCTTCTTTTTATAAATAGTCTTTGATCATTTGGATCTTGTAGTTAACCGGAATAGATTTTTGATTTCTTGTCGTTTGAAATCTGGATCCGAAAATTACATTATAAATCTGCCAGTTTCGAATTTATGATCTAGCCGTTCGATCGTTGATCTGATTACACCATTAAATTCCCTATTTTTTACACTATCAAAAATTGTACTTTTGAGCGAAAATCCAATGAGTATCGAGCTCGATCGAGACCGATACATTTTCAGCTAAAATCTGTGAATATTCTTACCGAAACTCCCGTTTCACCCATTTTGGGTCGTCAAATCAAAAACATTTCTTCTCGAAAGTTGCTCGAAATAATATTTCCTATGCTGCTCCCGTCGAATTTCGTAATTTTCGGATGAGTTTTGAATAATATCGATTATTTAATATAAGCAGCTATTTTATTTCCGAGAGCATGTGTTATCGAAAAATTCTAAATTTCTCATTCTTTACTCTTGGCATGCATAGTATCTTCCCTGAATATTTTCGTAATTTCCGAGCGGTTAAAAAGTGTCGTGGCATAGATCTGGTAAACTTTGGATAAATGACAAGTTTTGGAAAGAGACCTCTGTCAAATCAGTTGATCCCAGTAAAGCAAGAATAACGTTTTGGAATTTATTTCCTTCTTCGTCGAAATTATTTGAGGTCTCTAGAGTCGCGCAATCTATTTTAGAATAGAATAGAATTAATAATAGTTCCGTTTATAGTAGATTAATTCCCGAAAATATAGCGATTATCCTGAGTTGAAGTTTACCTTCTGTAGTACTAGCTGAGCTAGAGAAATCATCAGGGTTGATTCTTCAGGAGTTAGCTTTTCAGAATTCCGAGAAAGGTGGGCTATTATATTTTTGCAAATTGTATCTTTCGAGTTATTAAACTCTGCTTTGTTAAAATTGCATATGTGACTATCTGTGTTAAATATTTACGTGCTACTGTATGTTGTCGAAGTCTCATATACCAGCGCTGTGTCAATGTGAGTAGCTACAGTATGCATGCATTGTTTGTCCTGCCCTACTCCTTGTCGGTGAGACTAAAATGAAACACTTATTGGTTATACTCTTTGGGTATATTATGGCCATACTCAACGTTATGCGCTGGTGATGTAGTTTGGGTTGCGGGCAGTGACGGGTTATACTCTTAAGCGCTTCATGATAAAATGTTTTGGTGAACTTAGGTTGCTTCCAACTTTTAAACCTCCTAAACTTCACTACCTGCATGAACACAGATAGATTACTTTAATAAAATGATTTGCATAACTTGAATTGTCAAAACTTGCCCACTGAGTGCATTAGTACTCAGCCCAAATATTTCCAATTATTTTCAGGTCAGTAGGCTGGAGCGTGGAGGTGATGAGACTGAGATATGGGCTATTATGATTTTCATATTTTTCCGTTGTCTCTTTTTGTTAGTATTCTGTTAAGAATTGAGCTTTCCCACTTATGATATTCTTTTGCTAAATGCTAAGAACCCTGATCTTAGTATTTTATCGATATGATTCTGCTTTCTCTGATTCTGAACATTTGTTGACTTCCTAGTTAACATGTATCATATGCTTAGCTACATACTTATTCGAAGGGGAGGAAGCCCATCTTTGGTTATGTCTATTTGATCATTCATTTTGGCCTATGGAAGGGCTTCATTTATTCAGCATATTGGTGTCTGTTTCTTTTGTCGGCTTATGAATGGGTCTATTGATTGTTGGTATCTGTTTATTTGTTTTCGTTTGACCTATGAAAGGGCTTATTGAATTGTTACAGCCTCTATTCTTCTCTTATAAGCCGTTATAAACGGGAATTCACTCTAGTTACAGAGGTTATGATGTCTAATTTTCCGGAAGGCATAACCTATCTTTGGCATACTTGGTTGTTAAATTTTATTCCAAACATTAATCCTTTTGGATTAACACCCCGTCATTAATTTAATTACCCCATTTCTTTCCCGTTTCTTAATTCCCACCCCCGTGGCGTCCATTTCCACGATCTTTCGGGATCGGGGCGCTACAACAACACAATATAACACGAAGATAAATTTTAAATCACACACAACATGTATGTGATTACCACAGGGCAAAATTAAGCTTCCACGAGCAAACACAAAAGATCAATTGATAATGTCAGACGATGTGCTTTTGACACATCAACAAAGATACATGAATTATAATCTAATCCTATAACTAAATTGAATTCAAACAATACAAATCAACCAACCATCAATTTCTAATCAAACTTGCAATGACTTTAAAACCTTCTATCTAACCTAATTTGAACAACCTATTCACATGAATTGATTGAACAAAGAAAACACAAAAGGTAAGAAAGAAGAAGAAAAGAGAAATCTAATTACTAGTTTGTGACTCGAGCTCTTCAATCTTTACACACAGCAGCAAGATATCTCCTGTTCGAATAGCCTCTTCAAATGAGAATCATGTTCCTTAAATATGTTCTTCACTTGAATCGGCAAAGAGGTCCAAGTCATCTTTATGAACGTGTATTGTAAATAATCACCACCACTCCATCATGTTTGAAGAATACGTCTCCTCATTGTGGCTGAAAGAATAACCCACGTTCATCCCAATTTTCTAAGAATTTCTAGCAATATATATTCTGAAAAAGAAAATGGTTAAATAAAGATAATAAAGAACCCTAAGAATATGAGATAGAGTTTGACTATTTCAAACTCTATTAAATAATAATATATCGATCATATATATAGCCGTTTATTTGAATAACTATTTCGTATATTTATATGATTTAAGATATATATAAAACCTAAAAACTAGGAAAGGATAAGATTAGATATGTGCAGTGTCACAGACACTGTCGTAGAGATTATGTATGACATTAAGTTTAACATACAACTTAATGTCAGACAACACTTAACAATATATATATATATAAATATATATATATATATATATATTGTAAATAAATATAAAATAATTAATTTTAAAATTTTACCAATTTATATTGTTTTACAAAATGTATCTCACCAAAAATCATTTGTGTCGGGTTGCGACGTAAATCTGATACATCTAATAGCTCAACTAAAAAATACTAATAATCAAATCAATTTAAATTAAAAAAACAATATATATATAGGGGTTGGATCAAAGATACATATTTCCCTGGTGTAGGAACTAGGAACTTATCTTACATCGTCCACTTAGATAATCTAATGGTTGAAATTAAATATCAAAGTCAAGGCAAAAAAAAGAGGCGGGGTATAGTTGTCAAATCCCCTTAAAAAAGCTGATGTCAACACTTTTTAAAAAAATCTTAAAAAAAAAATCTTAAAAATCTTAAGCTGAACGACCATAACTTACTCATTTCAAATCGGATCAACACAAATAATATACCAAATTACAGATCAACATAAATAATATACTCACTCATTAATTCAAGATCAGTCATGGATATGTTTATTCAAATAAATATAGACGAAAAATACAAAATATACATTTTTACTCGTGTCCAGCGCGAAAATGCTTTCGTTAGCTTTTAAATAATAGTTCGTCAGCATTATGATAAGTTGATAACGTATGCTAACGAAGCATTTGTTATATGCTAACATATTGCATTCATTGTGCTAATGAATGATTATCATAATGTTAACGTAGTACACATACTTATATTGTTACTATAATTATTACATTTGAATTAGGACTTATAATTATTTTTTAGGGCAAATTACAATTTAATTCCCAACGTTGGGTGTTTTAACAGAAATAACTCAACGTTTAAATAATTACAAAATAATTCCCAACCTTTGCTCATTTTATCAAAAATGTCCCGGATCAATATGTTCCAGCAATTACATGCTGACTGGGCCACCGGACTTCCACGTGGCACCTGACTTGGAATTAAAAAAATAACTTGGTCATCTAGACGTGGAAAATATTTTTTTTAAATTAAAAAAAATCTAGGCTATCTAATTCCCTTACAAGGGTTCGGAGAAAACAAATATCCCAAAATTTTTTCTCCAGATTCCTTCTTTACAACAGAAACTCACACTATATTCCACACTACCTCACGACAATCTCCTCAAAAAAACAAAAAGATTCCAGACAAGCATACCCCATATGTGGTCCTCACCGATTGAATCGTACAGATTGAGACGCATCGTTTGAGATTTAGAAGAATTGCTATCATCGATTTCGACATGGAAAACTTCAAAAGGTTAGTTTTTTTCTTGCCCACGTGTTTTTGTCATGCCAGAATGGGAATCTGACTCATTTAGTATTCAATTAGCAGTTTAATCAATTAAAAATAATTTTGTCAATTTTTTATGTTTAGGGCTATAGTGTCATGAATACCAAAACTTACGTGATTAAATTAGAACTGCATCTTGATGGAAAATTTGTGGGTTTTGAAAGTTATGTGGGGGGAAACATTAAAATCTTTGAAGAATTTGATTATGGGACATCTTCTTTTGCTGGAATTAGAGAGATATGTAAGGATTTGGGTTGCAATTCTCCAACTAAATTTGTCTTTAAGGATCCCAAGAATAATGGAACATATATTTTCTTTGATGATGAGAAATCACTTGATGATATTGGGATCTGTATAGATTATGACAAAAAAGAGCTGAAAATATGTGTTGGGGATAGGAGTAGTGTAGATGTGAGTATGAAAGATAGAAATAATGATGTTGCAGATGATGACATGGAAAAATATAATGAGCATGACATTATATTAACAGATAAGTCATCTGATGATGGACTAGATGATGATGATATAGTGACTGATGATGAAGAATTTGAAGAAGTTAGAAAACAAAAGAGAAAGGCAAAAGAGAAGGAGGTCAAAACTATGAAGAAAAACTTGTTAGTTTATGCGAAGGAGCAATTGTTACAATTTCAGCTAAATGTTGCAACACATGAGAAAGAGTTGAGAGGCTACGACACAGAGTATGAATCAAGTGATGACTCTTTTGCCTCTTTGGATTCAAGTGAAGATGCATACTTCATTAAAAAGAAGAAAGTCATATCAATAGTGTATAACAAAAAATGCGACCTTTCAAATTTAAAGCTTGAATTGAATTTTAAATTTAGGGATTGTAATGAGTGCAAAGAGGTAGTGAGGAGCTAGGCAATAGAAAATGGTTATAACATCAGGTGGAAGAAATCCGGTTGCAGAAAACTCCAGGTTGTATGTGTAGAAAATTATCCTTGGATGTTGTATGCTAGCAAGCTTGTTGGAGAACCTACGTGTGTAATTAAAATGTATATTGGTGAACATACTTGTGTTAGAGCATACAAGAACAAACAAGCCAACAGTGCATGGTTGGCCAAAGTTATAATGCCTGCAATCAAGCTACATCCTAACTACTCTACGAAGGATATAATTAGAGATGTTACGCTGACACATGGGATACAAGTAGAACCCATGACTTTCTACAGAGCAAAGTGCACGCCAAGGGTATGTTGAGAGGAACATATGAGGAGCATTACGCATAGTGCAAAAGCTATATTTTGGCTTTGAGGAAGATGGACAGTGAGGGGAAGTTTGAGTTGAAGACAACTCTTGATAATAAAGATCGGCCTCTTTTCCAAAGAATATGTATTGAATTTTTAGCACTGAGAAAGGGGTTTAGTATTGGTTGTAGAAAAGTAATATGCTTTGATGGTTGTTTCTTGAGAATTGTTCTAAGTGGAGTATTGTTAGCCGCGGTTTCTAAAGATTGTAATGACAAGATGTATGTCATTAGTTGGGAAGTTGTTGAGAAAGAGAATGAAGATACTTGGACTTGGTTTTTCGAGAGATTGTTTGAAGACTTGAGCATTTCTGATGGTTTTGGCTGGACTTTCATGAGCGATAAACACAAGGTATAATATTTTCTACAATATATTTCTTTGTTATTAAGTATTTATCTAATGCTTTATGTTTATCTATGTTAAAGGGCCTTATAAATGGCAATCATAATTTAGCACCAAATGCAGAACACAGACATTGTGCACGATACATCTATGCAAATTGGAAGAAGAAATATTCTGGACCCAAATTCAAAGGACTTGTTCTGGAATATTGTTAAGAGTAGTTGTAAGAGCAAATACAGTCTTAGATTGAATGATTTGAAGCAAGAGTCAGTTCATGCATATGAAGATTTTCTTGCTCAACAACCTCAATCATTCTGTAAGTCCTTGGTGTCAGAGCATACAAAGAGTACGATGTGTGATAATAATATATGTGAGAGATTCAATAGTTACATTTTGAAGTCGAGAGAAAAGCCATTAATTGACATGCTAAAGGACATACGGAGTAAATTAATGTCTAGAATGGCGGAGATGGAAAAAGTGTTTGTCAGTAGTCAAGATCTATTGTGTCCTAATATTAGGAAGAAAATGATGAAGATATAAAGACTTTCTTTTTCATGTTGATTGAAGCCTGTTGTTGGGGAAAAATATGAAGTCCTATTTTATGATGAATCTCATATTGTAAACTTAAAAAATAGGTCATATAGTTGTAGGTCTTGGGAGC
Source organism: Perilla frutescens (assembly GCA_026008535.1). Lineage (NCBI taxonomy): Eukaryota > Viridiplantae > Streptophyta > Magnoliopsida > Lamiales > Lamiaceae > Perilla > Perilla frutescens. The sequence goes on from BRKX01000009.1 coordinate 33,338,348, forward strand.
TGAGTGGCATTCTTTGTTGTCACAGCATGGCTTGCATTTTGTATTCTAGGAAGAACCCCGATACATTTGTACATGCTTTCTTCATATTACCAATGTTCTTGAATCGTATAAACATACCTTAACTCCTATGGATGATTGTAATGAATGGCCGGAATCAAATGAGCCTCCTGTACTCCCTCCGGAGCATGTTAAGCTCCCTGGTTGACCACCAAAAAATAGAAAAAAAGACCAACATGAGAAGCCAAAGCAAGGCCAAAAGAAGTTGTCGCTGAAAGGTGTTATGAAGATGACATGTAGCAAATGCGGTAAATTTGACCATAATAAGAGATCATGTAAGTATGAAGGTCCAAGTATGGCGCCAAAGCCTAAGGTTAGCATTTTATATTCTATTATTTTGATTAACATCTCAAATTGTTTTTGATGGACAGTGTTTGTATTTTTTAAATGTGTAGGGAAAACGTGGGAGACCACGGAAGAATGTAGAGCAAGAAACTCCATGATTTTCTACTGCACAAACAAGGCAGAAAGGCAAAACTGAAAATGTCCGAGTGCAAGAGAGAAGACCTATAGTAAATATAGTAAAGTTTTGTAACTAAACTAATTACAATCTTTTATCTCGATTGTGACACAATTAATGTTTTAAATCTTCCAGACAAGACAAGGATAAGGAATGAGATTTTTTCCAGAGATTGTAGATGCAGCTACAAATAGTCTTGCTCATCCCACTATCTTCAATTGCTCTGAAAATGCTACCAGCAATCAAAGATCGCAAGTTATGGATTGATGTTTAAATTGGATATGTCACACAAATTTGTTAATTGTAACACCTTTTAGAATGTTTTGAGTTACTTTAAACAGATTCAGGATTGATAAATAATAAATGTACATTGATGATCTCCTTTGGGCGATACAACAATATACAATCATAATCATAATGATGCTTGCAAATTAACCATAATTTGATAAATGAATATGACAACTTTAAATCATTTTGTTATCTTTGGATATCCAAAATAGTTAGATCATGATATATCAATTATCATACTTATATTCATAAATTATAAGAACATATAATCAACCTTTGGCTAATTTTTAAGTGTCTTATAATTATGAAAATTCAATTACCCATAGTTTAAAATTACTTAAATCAAGCACCACATCATTATGAATAATTAAAAATAATTATATGATTAAAAATTTATTAAACTTTCAGGTCAGACCACTTTGGTGATTAACAGATCAACATTAAATAAATTCCAATCATATAATAAATTAATTGAGACTGATAATATCCCATCATAATCAAACACATAATATAATTATGTAATTTGGGATATATCATAATATAATTATGTAATTTGGGATAAATCATATGTACAACCTTTAACATATACAAATCACGAATTTTATTCCAAAAGCTACATTCATGCTACGCCACATTAATCAGACACATGGAAAACGTCAAACATAAATAAGATAAATCAATCTCATTATCATATCAAGCACATCATTAAAGACTTAATGTTTTACAGCAGTGGTATGTATACCTCAAATCTTGATTTATAAATAATTATCAAGAACTAATCTCGTGAGAATTCATTCGGTAACGGCGATTTTATTTTTATTCAAAACACATACATTAATCAATGCCTAGACCAGATTCACACATGGCCGTTATGCTCATTACTAAACTTGTTGAAGAGATTAAATATAACCAAGGTATATCTTTTTTATCAGAGGTTGAATCGATCATCAGAAGAAGAATTAGGCTAAAAATTAGGTTCCCATTCGCCTACCCCCCTCACAGTCCATTAGTAGGTATGGTGGTAAACTTAGAGGGCGCCCGTCTCTTCTTCAGACGTGTCCTCGACAACCTGGCGTTTCTTCGGTCTCCACTTTTAGGGACGGGAGTGCTTGGTCGCTGGGGTTTCCTTTTCCTCAAACTTGGATTGAAAACTAAAATCAATTAGCATCATAATCATAAATATAATGTATTTGTCCAGTTTTTTCTATTCATGAGATTTATTCAATCACAATTAATGATAAATATCAAATATAGATTCGTAAAACATAATTAAGCAGCGGATCATAAAAAATTATAACATAATACAATCTTGATAAAATTAATCAGATTGCATTTGAATACATAGATAACCACGAAAATAAATTCTAGGGTTTATAAAAACATTTAGGAATAAAAAATCATGAGTTCCAACATCATGCTCTGATACCACATGTAAACATAAATTACACGGATCTTAGAACTTCATGATTTTTATATTCAATATATAAATCAGAATACTAACCTTGATATGTCATTGCTTAATTTGATGATGAAGAAGAAATTGATTTCTCTCCCTTCACCATTTTTCTTAAGCACAGAACCCATTTAGATGATAGAGAAATTAAATATAATTCTGTGTATTCTTTTTATCGGTAGATGAGATGACCAGTTTCAAATACAGTTAGATATATATACACGTTCTATCAAAGTGATGCATATCATGAAACCACCTTTAGATAAATATGACCAATTTATTAGATAAATATGAAATTATTTAAACCACATTGTTGTGTATCTTGGCCTATTTGTTGCGGCCCATTTAATTGGCCCAGTCTTCTCACATTTATTGGTGGCCCATTGACCATCACCCATTGTTGATTCCCTTGCGACCCTTCGTTTCCCTCTTGCTTCATTGAAAAAAGTTGGGGCTTCACTGCCCATTCACCATTCTCATCTCTCTCTCTCTCTCTCTGAGTCTTCTTCTTCTTCTTCTTCTTTATCTCTTGCAAATCCTAGAAAAAGCTAAGTGCTTGGAGCTTTGTGCTCATACTCTCTTGCTGTCCCAGTTCATCTAGATTCCCTCTTTGGTCTCTTCGTGCGAGTATCCTAGGTCTATAGTGGGTTAGTCGTGGGTTCTTGTGCGAGGTGGAGTTGCCTGTGTGAGTTTGGTTTCCTTTCTCTACCTTTGTGGTCTTCGGTGTGTGCTTGATCACTGTTTAGAGGAGCATCGAGCTCAGGTTAACACTGAACCTTGCTGTGGTTGATTCTCTGATCTTTGTATCTTGAGGGACGTATGAGCCAACTGCCGGTGACGGAAAACAAGTGGTGAAACTTCCAACGGGACCTGATACCATACAGTGATATCAGAGCCACATGGGACTCTCGCCGGAGACACCCTCCATCACCCATTAGCTTCGTCCGACCACCTCTAGGTTTGAGATAGGCTGGTAAGTAAGTAATCTTAACCGCGGGGATTTTCGCTCTGGTTTTGAACTTTTACCCTTAGTCAAAATTAGGGTTTATATGTTTTTTCGAGATCTATGTGATTTCTTTGAAATATGTGTGATTTCTGCTTGAATCTCTGTGATTATTCCCAAATTCTTGTTATCTCTATGATTTATTGGACTTTGTTGAGAATCTTTGTGATTCCTTGGGTATTGTTGGTCCTGGCTCTGTGCTTGGCCCTCTCTGCATCCTTTTATATTCCTTGCTCTCTCTTGCTTAATAATTTTTTGGGTTTGTGCTGCGTGTCTCACTATCACTCACAAAGGACCCAAGTGATCTCTGTACGATAGGTAAACTTGCTTGTAATATGTGCTCTCCTTGGCTTCCTCACTGCATGTGGGTGTGCCCTTGATTTTATCCCTCCCCTGAGCCTATCCCTGGCTCTCTGATCTCTATTTTTGTGTCCGTGTGCTTATCTCTGTGATTATCATGGGTTCTTCATATCATACTGCTCCATTTGATAACAAAACTGATTTTCAGATTTGGAAAACCAAAATGGAATGTATTCTCATTAAAGAAAAGGTGTTTAAAGTTGTCCTTAATGGATGTGCTCAAACTGAGATTGATGAGAAAAAGATTGAAATGAATGCTAGTGCTAGTCTTCAATTTTGTTGAGTCTGCATGATTCTGTGATGAGGCAAGTTGTTGGGATTACTTGTGCTAAAGAATTGTGGGGAAAATTGAATGAATTATAAACTCAAACTTCATTTCAGTCACTGTATTTTTTGCAAGAAAAATTCTTCAAATTCAGGCTTGATATGTCAAAAGATATTGATGCTAACTTGGATGATTTTAATAAATTAATCCAGGCTATGAAATTAAGAGGGGTGACACTATTGAAAAATACTCTGCCACTGTGTTTTTGAATGCTATTCCTGACAAGTTTAATGATGTGAAATCTTCTATCAGATATGGTAGGGATGTTGTGACCTATAATATTATGGCTAATGGCTTGAAATCTAAAGAACTTAACATGAAACATGGGCAAAGTAGCAGTAATAAGAACAATGGTGAACTTATGAATGTGAGAGGGAGGCCTGTTGAAAGATATAAACCTAATAATGCCTTTGATAAGAAAAAGCATAGGTCTAAGTCTAAGCCTGGTAACAGAAAATGTTATAATTGTAATGAACCTGGTCACTATGCCAATAAGTGTGATAAAACAAAGAAAAATAAAAAGAAAAATGAACAAACCATTCATAATAATCATGCAAATATGGCTATTGATTCTAAGAATTATGGTGATGTTCTAATGGTCTCTGATCTGTTCTCTGAACTTTTTGTGAACTCTGTGTCCAATTCTCTGTCTGAATCTGAATGGCGTATTGATTCTGGATGTACTTTCCATATGTCTCCATGTAAAAGCATGTTTTCTAAACTAGAAGCTGTTGAAAATGGTTCTGTGACTATGGAAAATGAAAGGAATAGTCCTGTTGTTGGCATAGGTGAAATCTGTTTGAAGTTTGACTCTGGTTCATCACTCACTCTAAAAGATGTTAGATATGTTCCTGATCTGACATATAACTTGATCTCTGTTGCATGCTTAACTGATGATGGTTTGCTTGCTAAGATTGAAGTGGATGGAATTAAATTCTTAAAAGGTGCTATGGTGGTGTTTAAGGCTCCTAAACAATATAATTTGTATGTTTGCAATGCTATCCCCTTGAATTTGGTCCCTTTAATTGTGAACTTTGTGCAAACTAACAAAACCATGATATGGCATGCTAGATTAGGTCATATGAGTCAAAAAGCTTTGAAATGCTGCATAAATCTGGTGCATTTGGAACTGATCATATCTCTGACATGCCTTTTTGTGAAAATTGTGTAATAGGAAAGCAACATAGGGTTCAATTTCTTGTTACTAGTCCAAATAAACCTCATACTAGCTCTGAAATTCTTGAATATATGCATGTTGATGTATGGGGGTCTGCAAAGGTTGATACTCATGGTGGAAACTAGTACTTTCTATCTGTTATTGATGATTTTTCCAGAAAAGTGTGGGCTTTTCTTATGAAAAACAAATCTAATATGTATGATAAATTCTCTACATGGAAAACTCAGATTGAAAATCAAACTGGAAAAAAGATTAAAACTTTAAGAACTGATAATGGATTAGAATTCTATAATGCTTTGATTGATCGACTGTGTGTTTAGTTTGGTATTAGGAGACACAAATCTATCCCCTATACACCTCAGCAAAATGGGGTTGCTGAGAGAATGAACAGAACTCTCCTTGAAAGGGTGAGAAGCATGCTTGCTTCCTCGGCCTGTCAAAGAAGTTCTAGGGAGAGGCAGTCTCTAGTGCTACCAATCTTATCAATAGGTCTCCTTCTATCCCATTGCATGGAAAAACTTATGAATCCGTATTTTTAAATAAAACCATTGACTTTTCTTCTCTGAAAATATTTCGTTGTGCTGCATATGTTCATAAAAAACATGACAAACTTGATCCCAGGTCTAGGAAGTGTGTTTTTCTTGGTTATCCTGAGGGTGTGAATGGTTATAAGCTATGGGACAAAAGTGTTCCTGGCTTCAAAACCATCATAAGTCGTTATCTTTAATGAGTCTGATTTTCCTTGCATGTCTCTTTCTGTACCTGTTTCTGTGACACCTCCAAGTGAGGTGAAGCACTTACTTATTTTAAGTGAGCTTGATCAAGCTGATGATGCTCCTGATTATGACAACTTGGATAATCATGAAGATAGGATGGATCCCAATGATCTTCAGGATTCTCCTATGCATGATAACTTGGACAATTCTGAAGAAGAAATGGATTTTAATGTTCTTCAGAACTACCAACTCACTAGAGATAGATTGAGAAAGACTGTAAGGGAACCTCAAAGGTTTGCAGATAGTCACTTGTCCATGTTGGCTTTTACTGTGTTTAATAATCTTGAAACTTATGAGCCTCAATCTTATAAATCTGCTTTGAACTCTAAAGATTCTGCTAACTGGCTTGATGCTATGAAGAAGGAAATGAAATCTTTGCATGATAACAAAACTTGAATTCTTGTTCCTAAACCTGCTAAGTGTTCTGTTGTTCAATGCAAATGGCTTTATAAAATCAAGCATGAATCTGACTCTGTAAGGTACAAAGCTAGATTGGTTGGTAAGGGATTTACTCAAAAGGAGAGGATTGATTATAATGAAATCTTTGCTCCTGTTGTGAAATTTACTACTGTCAGAATCATGTTATCTCTTATTGCTCATTTTGATTGGGAACTAAAACAGATGGATGTTACCACTGCTTTCTTGCATGGTGATCTTGAGAATGATATCTTTATGAAACAACCTGAAGGTTTTGTGAATGAAAATAAACCTGAACATGTTTTCTTGTTAAAGAAATCCTTATATGGTCTGAAACAGTCTTCCTGACAATGGAAGAAAAAGTTTGATGCTTGCATGCAATCATTTAAGTTCAACAAGAGTGCCTTTGATCACTGTTTGTAGTTTAAGAAAAATGATTCAATCCATGTGTTCCTACTTCTTTATGTGGATGATATGCTTCTTTCAGTCCCTGTATTAAGTCTATAAAGCATGTTCAGAATTGCCTTTGTGAACATTTTGACATGAAAGACTTAGGTGATGCTAAGAAAATCTTAGGGATGCATATTCATAGAGATAGGAAGAACTGCTCACTTGTCTTGAATCAAGTTTCTTATGTTGAAAAAGTTTTGAGTAAATTCTCCATGCTAAATGCTAAACCTGTGAGTGTGCTTCTTGCTTCTCACTTCTTGCTAAGTAAGGATCAGTCTCTCAAGACTGATTCTGAAATTCATGGCATGTCTAAAGTGCCTTACTCTAATGCTATTGGTTCTGTTATGTACCTCATGATTAGCACTAGACCGGACATTGCATATGTTGTTTCATGTCTGAGTAGATACATGTCCAACCTTGGAATGCCCCACTGGGAAGCTCTGAAATGGCTTCTCGGGTACTTGAAATCCATATCTAAATATGGTCTGACTTTCTCAAAGTCAGCTGATGGAATGAAACTTGTTGGTTACATGGATTCAAACTATGCTAATGACAGAGATAATATGAAATCCACTATATCTTATGTGTTTACTCTCTGTGGGTCTTGCATTAGTTGGAAATCTCAGCTTCAGCACATTGTAGCCCTCTCTCTATTACTGAGGCAGAATATGTTGCTGCCACTAAAGCTATTAAAGAAGACATTTAGCTCAATGGCCTCCTATCTGAAATTGGTTTTGCTAACACTTCTCCTACCTTGTTTTCAGATAGCCAATCTGCAATCCAATTATGCAAAAATCCTGTGTTCCATGACAGAACTAAACACATTGATGTCAGGTTCCATTTCATTAGAGACACTGTTGAAAAAGGAGAAATACAACTTGAGAAGATCCCTACTGAATTTAATCCTGCGGACATGGGAACTAAGTGTTTACCAGTTGAGAAGTTGGTTTCATGTTAGAAAATTCTAAACTATGATTTTGGTTAAATCTCTCTAAACTCTATTTTCTCTACTGTTCTTTGTGAATTTTGTACTCTTGTACACTGTCTTGATCATGTGTTGATCCTGTTTTAACTGTGTGTTGGATTTCTCCTCTTATCTTTATGACCTTGCAGGAGAGTTGTAAAGAAAAGGCTATAATGAGTCCTGCAATACTCCTTTCAAAGATCAATGCACACTATTGGGCCAATGGTGGAGATTATTGTGTATCTTGGCCCATTTGTTGCGGCCCATTTACCTGGCCAAGTCTTCTCACATTTATTAGTGGCCCATTGACCACCGCTCATTGCTAATTCTTTTGTGACCCTTCGTTGCCCTCTTGCTTCATTAAAAGAAGCTGGGGCTTCACTGTTCACTCACCATTCTCATCTCTCTCTCTCTGAGCCTTCTTCTTCTTCATCTCTTGCAAACCCTATAACAAGCTAAGTGCTTGGAGCTTTGTGCTCATACTCTTCCGCTGTCCCAGTTCATGTATATTCTCTTTTGGGTCTCTTCGTACGAGTATCATGGGTGTGCAGGGGGTTAGTTATGAGTTCTTATGCAAGGTGGAGTTGTCTGTGTGAGTTTGGTTTCCTTTCTCTACCTTTGTGGTCTTCGGTGTGTGCTCGGTCACTGTTTGGAGGAGTATCGAGTTCAGGTTAATCCTGAGCCTTGCTCTGGTTGATTCTCTGATCCTTGTCCCTTGAGGGATGTACAGGCCGACTTCCGGTGACAGGAAACAAGCGGTGAAACTTCCGGCGGGACCTGACACCCTACACATACAATTAAAATACTTAAATTAATATAAATATCTTAATAACTTAATTATTAATGACACGTGACCATTAATAAATCTTAAACGGGTTCGTGTCATTAAATATGTGTGTGTGTGTGTGTGTGTGTGTGTGTAGATATATACTTTGAAAGTTGAGGAAAGAAAATAAAGATGAGGGAATGAGGTGTGGTATTAAACCAAAAGTAATATTAAAATTAGAAAATGGTTAGGTATTAATTTGAAAGAAAGAGTATTGCATGAAAATAGTTACAACTATACTTTTGCTTAATAGTTCCTATAATAATTTATAATATATTCTGAATAGACTTCCTTGAGAAAGTGCAAGGATTCGAGTTAGCATAAGTTTTGGACTCAAGGTAAGTAGAAATCAATCTGCAACTACAATGCATGAACATAGTATTATTTAACTATGTGTGTTTATTATTTATTATTGTGTTATTGTATAACTGTGTAGATATTATATTTTTGGCATTAAATAGCTTGTACATGATCACGAGCATATGCATGTACAACATGGAGATATTGTCGCGGGTTGCATGCATGAAATGGATTTCAGAGAAAGAGAAACTGTTTTGTTTGGGATTGGTTACCACCAGCCCGTGATATGCAGTGCATATATTCAGTGCCGCGGGTGGGATACTTTCATGTGGGACCAAAGGTAACTGGTCAGGGGGGTGTCCCATGGGGTCTAGGGAGAGTGGTCAACTCAACTGTACCCTGATGATGATTAATTAATGTAGCGGGTCGAATGCCTTTCATGTGGGATTAAAGGTGACTGGTCGGGGGTGTGTCCCTTGGAATCCAGGAAGGGTGGTCCACTCGACTGTATTATTCGATATATTGGCTAATAGATATTGGTTATATTATGAACTCATGATTCATATTGGCGTCTGGTGAAAGGAGCCAAATTCTTAAATAGTGAAAGTGCTTTTGAAATGAAAAGATTTTATTCACGAGTATTTGATATCTGTAGTGGTGTGGTGAATTGCATATGCGCTGTGAATGTCAGTGGACATGCATGAGCATGATTTCTACTTACTGAGCTTTAGCTCATGTAGTTCATGCATTGTGGGTGAAAGTGGTAGCATGTGGTCCATCAATGCATGGATACTTAGAGCTCCAATAAGTCCTGAAAAGTATATATATGGATGATAACCTCTAAGGAGGGCACATGTTTATTTTACTAAATTTTGGTTCTTAGGTGACATAGGTTTAAGTACGAGTGTATCTGAATATTCTTAAAATATTTCCACAAAGAGGCAACAGTTTCTTTTAACTTTTTAATAAATTATACTTTCATAATTATTGACCGCTTTTAAAGTACTTTTTTTTTTCTAATAGTCAATGCAAAATAGTACCTTAAAAGGCAATGACTAACACACATTTTTATATTTACTTTATATTTTCATGTATTTTATTGGAGCGGGTGTTACATATAAAAAGTTACATTTATAAAAGAAAACATTAAGAAATAACATATTAAGCATCTTGAAATGTAAAAATAGCATAACAATATATTAAGTCATTTTTCTCTCAAAATTAAATCACAAGCATCGTAGATTAAAAAAAATGTATGAAATAACAACTTAAGAATTTTGAAACGATAACATAAATAAAATATAAAAGAGAAATTAAAATAAAATTGATCTTAAACATCTATTTAACAAATATAATGAATATGATTTATCTTTAAATTACACACCAGACTAATGTTCACAAAATAAATAATTCCCTATATAAATTAACACAACACACACCACTTTGTGGTTTAAAATATATAATACTCTTACTTTTTTTTCTTTTTTTTTTATAACAAGGGTAATCGGCCGTAGTTAGTCGCTACTCGAAAATGCATGTTATGTAAATCTCATTTCTATGTAATAACATGTGGACCACACAAAAGACGTAAATCAAACACTTGAAAAAAATACTCTTTACTTTTCATTATTATTTTTTTCTTTCTGTTTCACGTTAGCTTTCTTCTTTCGCTTAGCTTTTTCTTCCTTCTTTCTTTTTTTTTTCTTAGTCTAGCTTCCTCAATAGTTTTTTCGATCAATTTTCTTCTTTTTGCTATTTCTTCTTCTTCGTTGAACAAAAATCATAATATCCAATGGAAGAGAACTCTCCTTAAAAGAAGGGTAAGAAATTAAGACAAACATGCTTAAATTCAATGCAAATTAAATCACATGAAGAGACTAATGAGAAATCGAGTTATGTTCACAATGTTTGCATCTACCAGGAAAATGATGATGTGGATGAGTCAAGTTTTTTTCCTTCTAATTTTTTATTTCATTATATTGAATTCTAATAGTTCTGTTGCTTCTTCTGGTCTTTGGTTTTTTGTAGTTCGGATTTTTTTTTATTTGTTTAGAAGAGTACTCTTTTTTCCATATAATTTTTCCTATTCTGATTTTTTCATATGAGTTTTAATAAGGCTCTGATCTCATAAGTTATTGACTTATGATATCTGGGACTTTTATGTTTTCTTTTGGATTTTTTCTTTTCATTTATACAATTCATTTAGAATTCTAATATGACACATGTTTTGAATATTCATGCAAAATGCAAGTGATTCGACAAATAAATGAAAACCCTTAATGTAAATATGGAACTACGCTACAAAGTTTTCAAGTGCACGAAAATTCATTTTAAAAACTATAAGTATCTACAGATAGTGATTTTCAAATACGAAATCATGCTTTGAAAATTGTTCAAGATAAAGACAATTATTTTAAATTATAATTGATAACGATTTACCAGTTTTTATGAGTCGGGTCCTGCATCTAGAGTTCTAGCCAAGCGACTTGTAATTCATCATATTATTTATTTACTTTTTCTGTAAGAGATAGGAGCCGATAAAATTATGCATATCCTAAAATTGTCCTAAATTTCATCTTGTACTAATTCATCATATTATTACTTTGTTGTAAGAGATAAGTGCGGGTAAAATTATCCTTATCCTATACCACTAGATCAAATATCAATATTCATATAAAAGTTGTGTTTATGGATGCAATATGATAGCACGACGCTAAATAAAATTGTCCTAAATTTCATCTTGTACTAATTCATCATATTATTATTTTGTTGTAAGAGATAAGTGCGGGTAAAATTGTCCTTATCCTATACCAGTAGATCAAATATCAATATTCAAATAAAAGTTGTGTTTATGGATGCAATATGATAGCACGACGGTAAATTAATGATGGGTTATTGTTGTTGGAAAATTGGATGTAATAAATTGAGCTGTGATTCATGTTATTTGATTTTTCGTGATCGAGTTATTTAATTTTGGAAGAATTAAATAATGTACGAATGTTCTATATTTATAGTAGATAATTGTAGTATTTTTATTTTCTCAAATTAGATTTTCGGTGAGTGAGAAATTAATTATTGAAATCAGTTACACAATTGGGCTAACGGAGTCTGGCCGTTACAGTTCCGTGGGTGCACTTGGATGGCTCCAGCAAGCATTCAAAACTTCTAACTCCCTACCTGGAGCTGGATCTTGATAAATGGACTTTGGGCGGACTTTAGGCTAACGGTACCTGGCCGTTACAGTTCCGCGGGTGCACTTGGATGGCTCCAGCAAGCCATTCAAAACTTGTAAGTCCCTTCAAAACTTGTAACTCCCCACCTGGAGCTGGAGCTGGAGGAGTTAAGTGGGTTGGATTGTAACGGCTCTCACCTAGCCCATGTTTGAATGTAACTCACTCCTGAGGGAGTCCAAACCCTAGATTTTCCCTAGTGTGAAATGGTGCCTATAAATTGAACATTCCAATATGCAGAAGTTTTGCTCATACATTCACTATCATATTTCAGCGGACGTTCTTCATTCGTGTCTGCCCCCAATTCTTCTAGCTGTCCCCTAGGGTGGAATGGTTCTGATATTGTCTAGTTCACGGGAGCCTTACCAGAATTGTGGTTCTTCATTCATATCTTCTCCCAATTCTGACATTGTCTAGTTTGCCGGAGCCTTGCCAGAATTGTGGTGTTGTTGTAGAAAGGACGAAAGTTGTTTCATCTTTGAGAGACAACATGCCAAACCGTGAGCACTAGTCGGGGCGTATTTGTCTTGTAGAGAGATGTCCCCTCGACTTGGCTTGCCAGAAATCTGCAGATTCTAGTTTGTTTAATTTGGTTGAATTCAATTTCTTTATTTGTTTTCTACTTATTTCTATTTCTTGTACTCTTCAAATTGTGCATTTCAGAAGCACTGTAATTAGGGGTGTGCAAACACCGAACCGACCGAATGGACCGACTGAAAAAAAGATGATTTCGATTGGATTTCACACTGCGCAATTTGGTCTCGGTTTTGGAGAATAGGACCGAAGTGTATGTTCGGTCGGTTTCGGTCCTGGAAAATTTATGACCGAACCGACCGAAAGACCGATTAAACAATATATGTACTATTTTTAAATTAAACCTCAACAATCATCTCATGTGCTCATTGCTCTCGTTTCATAGACCGAGGGATGTAGGCAGTTATTTGATTATCTAAAATCATACTAGTGACCTCAACTAGATTGCTGTTGCAAGCCTGCAATAGTGGATTTGCTAAAAAGACAAAAAAAATCCAACCTTAGTCTTGAATTACTGAATTACATATATATAATATATTGTAGGACTTAGAATTAGTTTGGATAATCTTTATTCATTAATTATAAGTGATTCGGTGTTCACTGTTATGCAATGCACAATCATTACTCATATTAATATATTAACTACTAAGGACGAAATATATTGTAGGTATTTATTTAAAAATACTGGAAGTTGGAACATGGAACACAAATTGAGAAAAAAAATATAAAAATAATCGGTTGGACCAACCGGACCGACCGAGAAATTCGGTCGGTCTTTGATTCGGTTAGACTTTTATTTCGATCCAGTCCGGTCCGGTCAGAAACAACAAATGAAACGATCTGTTCAGTCCCATTGGATCGGACCGACCGTGTACAACAAGTATATACATTTATCATGTGAATGTCATCATGTCCACGTGATAAGAACATGAAAATTTCATGTCGAGTGAGGCTCGTGTCGGGTCGGGTCGTAGATAATATCTACAAATAAATTTTATATTTATTAATATTAGTAATAATAAAATTCAAAATTTAATATTTAATTTCAAGAACTATTTTTTGTTTAATTCTCTAATTTTGTGTCTTTGTCGTGTTAATAAAAATATTTTCGTATTCGTATTATGTCGATATGAAATTTTCGTATTCATATCGTGGAGTGTTAGTAGTGTTAACACGGAAATTTGTGTTCGTGTCGAGACAGATGCTTATCATGTTGAGTCTATTGTGTTCGTATTGTTATCATATTGATACGAAACATGACAAGATTACACGATTTCATGGCCCTAGTGCATGCCCATCAAATGATATGCAAATATAAAATGTATTGACGCTTAATAAGAGTTAACTAATCTATTTAAAGTTTAATATTTTTATTTTTTACATGATCATCATAAAATACATTGCAACACATATGGCTTTACTTTATCACAATATGTTGTATGTCCCAACGAAAAAATAGTCATCCTTCTCAAAACTATAAATAAATATGTAATCATCGTTAATATACACATCAATTTTATCAATAAATAAATAATCATGATTTCGCATATGCTAATATTATCACTCTTTTCTTAGTTAAATATATGACTTGAAAGAATCCCTATATATTTACCGTAATCACTACTACTTGAGGATTCACTCTAGATAAACTCCTCTATAATATTCGAAAAATACTCAAAATTAAGAGATATGCATGATACCACGAAAAGAAATATCTACAGAATGAGTTGGTCGGTGCTATATATATTCAAATTTGAGAAGGCATGAATACTTCAAAAAAAAGTTTATATATATATATATATATATAGGGGTGGGATCTGGTGGGAACCCTCCCCCAGGTGGAAACAAGGAACCCATCCCATCCACCTATTTATAGATTTGGATGGCTAAGATTAAAACAAATTATCGGTGGCAATCTTGTAAATATATGGAACTTTTTAAAAAAGGCGGTGACATATTGGTAAATAAATTGAACTTTGAAAGTGGGGGTTAATTTCTTTCCGTCAAAATATGATGATGATGTCATCATATTTGTACAAATATTGTAGAAACTTTAATCAATAATAACTTTCTCATTTTTAATCGGATTTACGCAAATCATATATCAAATTAAAGCTCTTTTCATACTCTTTCATTTAAGATCCATATTGCATATGTTTATTTGAAAAAAAAGATGAAAAATACAAAAATCAATTTTCAGGCATATTTTTCATACAAAACAACCCCAGATTTATATTAGCACGACTTATATAATATTTTAGCACGATCTATATAACATTTTAGCATGAAACTACTCGCATAATAGCATGATATATATATAGGACATTTGAGCATAATCCGTAACTTATATCAGCATTTTGTTCATGACTTGCTCATTTTAATTAAATTCATGCAAATTATATATCAAAATAAAGATATTCTCATTAGATTGGGGTGAACTCATTTGGAGGCATGTTATTAAAATTCTCATTTTAGCATATTGTGTAATACATTTTAGCATGTTGTGTAATACATTTTAGCGGGTAATATTATGAATATTTTTTCAATAATTTTATATAAACACCTACACCTATACAAATACTATAAAATGAAAAACAAGAGTTGATGATAAAGAAGAAAAAAATGAGAAAGTGAAGCAACGAAGGAGATGACTGACAACTAAGAAAGAAAATGGGAGAATATTTCCCGAAACGAGATAAAGTTTATGAGAACAAAATATGTGCTACAATTCTAAGTACAGAGAGTAACATACAAAGTGAAAGGAACAGAGCTGAAGAAAACCTACACTACAGGCTCACATGTGAAGATGGTCCAATTAATGTTGAACCATTTGTTATGTCGAAGTGATTTATACTTTTAATAAAATTTCTACAAGTACTATTAATTTCAAGACATATTTCTTATGAATATAAATTTATGTTGATAAATATTAGTTCAAGTTGAAGAATATTAGTTTAAGGTGATGAATGAATATTAGTTTCAGACATTTGTTATTAATATTTGGAAATGTCATTGTTAGCGTGAATTTTTCTTTATACGAGCATGATATTGTTGTTTTATTAGCATCATATAGTATTTCATTTTAGCATCATACAATATTTCATTTTAGCATCATACTTCCGTGATTTTAGCATGATGTTCTATACCCTAATAGGAACACAATAAACCCTAATCGAACTGGGTACACTTAATTTAACCCCATTCTCACTTCATTTTAACTTGATGTTATAAACAATAAACCATAATGCGATGTAATAAACTCTAATGAAAATCTCATACATCCTAATGGGAATGTGACAAAAAAATTAGCATGCTACTTCCCTCATTTTAGCTTATACTTAATTACCTCATTTTAGCCTGATCTACTAAACAACAATGGAGGATCTAGAAAATCGTAATGCAAATATAATAAACCCTACTTGGGAATAATGAACCATAATGGGAATGTTATAAACCCTAATTGAGAATAATGAACCCTAATGGGAATGTCATAAACCCTAATTGGGAATAATGAACCCTAATGGTAACGGGACATCAAATTTAGCCTTATTCTACCCTCATTTTAACCTGATACATCCCCCATTTTAGCAAGATACTATAAACAGTAACGGGTTATGCAATAAACCCTAATTGAGAACAATGAACCCTAATGCGAATGTAATAAATCCTAATTGAGAACAATGAACCCTAATGAGAATGTGACATCAAGTTTAGCATGCTACATCCCTCATTTTAGCCTGATAATTTTCTAATTTTAGCATGTTTGATAAACAATAATGGGGGGATGCAATAAACCATAATGGGAACATGTTTAGCCTCATACTTCTTTGATTTTAGCATCATATTCTAAACAGTAATTGAGATTGACAAACCTTAGTATTAATGTAATAACCACAAAGGGAATGTCATAAATTTTTTGAAAAAAATCATATATTCTTGAAATAAAATAAAATAAAATAAGTCCTGAAAATGAATATTTTATATTTTTCTTCATATTTCTTCGGATAAACAAAGCCATGTGAGATCTTGAATGAAATAGTATGAAAAAATTATAATTTGATATATTATATGAAAAAATATTGCGTTTATGAATTTTTAGCATTAAATTACTCTCATATTAGCATAGTGTATAAGAGATTTTAGCATGACGTTACATATCAGTGTTACGTTTATATGTGGATGAAGTTATTATTGTTTAATTGAAACTTTTAATTTATTGTGAAATTTATCCAACATGTAACTTACATCAGCAACATTTATCACATATCATAAATAAATTTGAATGATATTATAAATATCAGCATAAGTCATGTGATTTTAGCATGGACTATGAACCATTCTAGCATGATGTATATGTCATTTTAGCACGAACTATAATAATAACAGAATCATTAACAAAAAAATGAAAATAAATACAGGAATCAGAATTGGACGAGATAATTAAAAAAGATAAATACATGAATCAACAACATTATATGAAAAAGATGAAACAAGGTAAAAATTTAATTGGGATAATTTAGAAAAAAAATAGCATTTAATCCAAAAAGAATAATAACGTTTACAAACAAATCAAGAAATCCTAAAAATTTAAAATGTGCATGTGAATGTCAAAAAAAAAATAGCAAGAATTCAAAATCGTGTCTGAACCGACAACATCAATTTTGAGTTTTTGCATAAAAAAAATCCTCTTAACCACATATATATTTATAGTTATAATATTTTATTATTTTAATAAAATTTTAAATTATCATAATGTTTCAATTTGTATTTAGTAAATGGTTTATAAAACAAATAGAGAGGGGAGAGGAAATAGATGGAAAATAGAGAGAGAAAGAGTGGGAAGAGAGAGAGAGAAAAGTGCACAAAGAAAAAAAAAATCGTGAATGTTGAAGAGTGGAGAAAATCATGTTTCAAAACATAAGAATTATTAAATTACCATAATACCCTCTTTTACTTAAAGTTGTAAATAATTACAAGTATGCCACCTTGCATTTGACCAAACTTTGACTAAATTGTGGCCATTAAGATCTAAGTAATGAAAGGTTTAGATGAGTTCCTAGTTCTCACATGGGGGAAGGGTTCTCATTTGATCCCTTCCCTATATATATATATATATATATATATATATATATATATATATATATAGTTACATATAGGTAGAATTATGTTTTACTTTATATATATTAACATTTTCATTTTATTTTGAAAATATTAAAATAAATACTCCCCTCGTCCTAATCATATAATCCCTATTACTATTTTAGGGTGTCTCTCATTATTATAAGTGGTATTATTTTTATAATAATGTATACAAATACACCCTTGTTATGTCTTGAAAAAAAAACAAACTAATTAATCACTTAAGTTTTTTAAAGCTATAATCTTAAATAAGGTTAATAATGAAAGTTTAACTTTTGTATCTTGTTTTCATAAATATTTTTAATCAACATACAAAGAGAAAATGAACTATATAATTGGGACAAAGAGAGTATTAAAATTATCTTATAATGATTGGAAAAAATGACATGTGTCACTTTAGAGCATTTACAGTGGTGGAGAGCAGTGGAAGAAACATTAAGTACTCTCTCTTTCTTTTTATCTTTTTTTTTTCTGTTTGTTCACTATTTCATTTTGAGTAGTATTTGATTTTTTTATTCTTATTTCTAGGGATGTAATGGAGTCGAGTATTAGCCTTATTGAATTTGAATTCGATAAGAAAACTTGAAGCTTGACCGCTCGACTCAAGCTTGGTTGAGATTTGATTTTTCGAGTTCGAACTTGACTTGATTATGTATTAATACTAAATAAAGTATTATACTTATTTAATTTTAAATAAAATTATTTAATTATTAATGATATATATGTAAATAATTAAATTACTAAGGGTAAAATTTTAATTACCATAAAGCTTGATTATGCTCGATAAGGGTCGCGAGCCTATCGAACTTAGTATTATTGAGCTCGAGCTCAGTCGCTACTCAAGTAGCTTGAACTCAACCTCGACTCTACAACCTCGAGTTGATTTTGAGTTTTCATCGAGTTAATCCCAAGTAACTCACGAGTGGGCTCGATTCACTTACACCTACATATTTCACTTTTAATTATTGCATTTTTATCATTTTTATTCCACAAGATGTACTATTAATTATTGTTCAATTTCTTTTTTAAACTTTTTTATAAAATTAAATATATAGAGTGAAGTATTTTATAAATAAAATATACTAACTAAAGGATAAATTATACCTTGATGCCTATATTTTAAGCTTTTTTTTTTCAAAAATAGCTCACCTTTTCAAAATTAATAAAATAGTACCAACTTTTTCAAAAAAAAAATTACAAATCTAACACTTGATCAATTTTATGGCTCGAAAATCGTACGTAATTTATTTTTTTTTAATATTTTGATTTTCCAGCCGCGTAATAATAAATTTTCCAATCAATAAATCTTAAGATACAATTAATTATGCATAATTTATGGGCCGAAAAATTGATCAAGTGTTAGGTTCGCAAAAAAATTGAATAGTGGATACTGTTTTGTTAAGTTTTAAAAAGTGGACTATTTATTAAATAAGAGTCGAAATTATAGGTATCAAAATATAATTCACCCTTAATTAAATAGTTATGAATAGTATATTATGTTATAATATAAATAAATAAGATATATATATATATATATATATATATATAATAAATGAGAGTGATTTTATACTGAGCCCCTTGAACAGTTAATTTTGATATAATATAGGAGATGAATATGTTTTGAGAAAAGTAAGGGTGAGAAATGCTGATGTACAAGTGTCGTGGCACATAGTATATTTATGAAAGTGAGAAAACATTACTGTGGATGTTTTCAGTGGTGAATTCAGAAACTTTTTTTAGAGGGGGCGGAACGGTAACACTTTGAGTTTCCTATTTGCTCGCGAGATTAAGAATGAATAATCAAGAATCCCGAAATGATTGCTCATGTTTATACATTTAATTTCCTTTATATAATCGTGTTAATGAAATTATGACATTTCTAGTTTTTTCATGTTTTCTCTAGTGAAATAATGTCATTTTGATTCGGCTTTCCTTCCGGTTTCCCATATTAAATAGAGAAGATTGTTGTTGCTCATTAAAATATACAAATAATTACTAGAATAAAATAGATGTGAAATGATGTTTTATGAACTTATAATTTATTCATCTCAATTAAATTGGATATGTCTTACAATAACAATTCGAAATAATAAATTTGTACAAATAATTTAATATAGTTCTACTTGTATCCGATGTCATTTTTCAAATCCAATTCATTAATAATGGAGACATAAGAAGATGAAGAAGAGGCACTCTACTAATTTTTTAAAAAAACCTCTCAATATTCTATATTAATATATATATATATATATATATATATATATATAGATCAGAGATCAAATGAGAACTAATGTCCTGTGTAGGAACTAGGAACTAATATGGAGCGTTGGATCAATAATTTTCTAAGGCTCAGATCAATCTTAAAAAAATGGGGTCAAAAATACAATATCTTAAGAATTATATTAAGTTAAGGATATATTTGTCATTGTAATGCATATTAAAAATCTGGAGTAAATATATCTATTCTATACATAGTGAGATTTATTTTGGAATGAAATTTTTTTTTGAACGGTTTTTAGAACTCTTTTTTTACAGAGTTGTATCCATCGGTGTTTCATATTTTAATTCATCACACACCTATTCAACATTCTTATTGCTTGGGTCTCTTATGGTTGAAGAAATCGTTCCAGATTATAGACAAGTTAACTTTGTCGGATTTCATCGATCTGTTTCATATTTTTTTATCGGCGTCCACTTTGTCGGATTTCATCGGTCTGTTTGTTCATCTGGATGAGTCATTTTTCACAAGTTCTTATTCCATGGTATATTATCATCACTCCAGTTTTCGTCCGATTATGGAAGATACAAGTATTATGTTCTCCATTAATGGTGTAGAGAAATTGGTTGAATCTGATAGGGACATGTATGTTTGACGTTTAACAAATTTTTTATGCGTAATTAGCAACTTATAGATTTGTTAATAGCAAATAGGTAATATTTTTATGTGAAAATATGATTTTTTTAAATAATTTCAATGTGCTTTGCATGATAGTGAGATGTTAGCAGAGAATGAGCATTTCATATTTATTATATACGATAGATGTTTTTTGTATTTGGTTGTGGAAGTTTTCAAGTTATTAAAAAAAATAGTTAAAATGACATGAATTGTTGTGTGCAAAATAAGAATGTATTTTTTTTACAAGGTTCTTACTCCATCGTATATTATAATAACGTCAGTTATCGTCTCATTATACAAGATACATGTATTGTGCTATCCATTAATGTATATTTGTAGGCGTAGGGATATGGACAGAATCTGTTGGGGATGCGTATGTACGACTTTTAGCAAATTTTGTATGTGTAATTAGCAAATTATAGATGTGTTAATAGTAAATCGGTGATATTTTTATGTGAAAATATAATTTGTATTTTTGATGAAAGGATGGTCTTTTTTTTTAAATGGTTTCAATGTGCTTTACATGATAATGAGATGTTCACAGATAAGGATCATTTCATATTTATTATAGACGATAGATGCTTTTCATATTTGGTTGTGGAAATTTTCAAGTTATTAAGAAAAAAATAGTTAAAATCGCATGAATTGTTGTGTGCAAAATAAGAATGTATTTTTTTTTTACAAGTTCTTATTCCGTCGTATATTATCATCACGCCGGTTATCGTCTGATTATGGAAGATACATGTATTATGTTCTCAATTAATGTATCTTTTTAGGGGTAAAAATCTGGGTGGAATCTGTTAGGGACGTGTATGTACGACTTTTAGCAAATTTTTTATATGTAATTAGTAAATTATAGATGTGTCAATAGCAAATTATGAATATGTTAATAACAAATGATTCAATCATACATATTTCATATACTTTTAAAAATTACAAGTAGATTTACTGCAATTTAAAAAACATAAGAGGATTTGATGCAAGATTTCAATAGCACAACACAGTTTGATGCATTTTAATGTGATTTCTTAATATTATTCGTAAATTGGGCTTTAAGCAAAAGCAAAATAACAAAAAAAAATATCTTACTAATCTGTTAATAATATCTAACTAATTTGCTAATTATATATTTATAATTTGCTAAATACATCAATCCATATCAAATTAAAACATATAAATAGAATGATTAAGCAAAAACCAATACGCATAGCTTTTTCTAACCACACCTAAATCATTTGCTATAAGCCAATGTAAAATTGCTAAATATTACATGTTAATTTGCTATCAACAAAAAACACTCATAAACAAAACATATCTTACTAATCTGCTATTAACAACTAACTAATTTGATAATTGTATCTTTATAATTTGCTAAATACATCAAACCAGTTAAAATCAAAATCAATAAATATATCGATTCTTTAAATTTGAGTATTTATCCCTTGTGTGATTAATTTGTTATGAATGAAATTTTGCTATAACCAGCTGCACCGTTTGCTAAACACCAAGACATAATTTGCTAAAAAAAATATGAATATGGGAAACATGCAATTTTGTTATAATCAACTACACACTTTGTTAAATACATACGGATAAAAATACTATAAATAGATGAATAATTTGCTATGAATTCTGAATCTCAAGAAAGCCGCAAACTATAAACACATTAAATAATTTTTGACCCACAGTTGACATAATTATTGGATAACAACACAATAAAATTTGCTATAAACGTATACCAATTTGATATCATCAGATGAATAACTTGCAATAAATGGAGAAAATATTTGCTAGAAACAAAATGTCAATTTGCTATAATCAACAGAACAATTCTTTGAAAAAAATAGTACTGAAGAATGAAATTTTGCTATAACCAGTTGCACGATTTGCCAAACACCAAGACATAATTTGCTATCAACAGAAGAGACCAGTACTAATTTGTAATTTTACCAACAAATACCAATGAAATCGAAATTCTATCAACAAAAGACCAGTATTAATTTTTCAACTTTCTAGATATCCAAATAGCATATAAAAATGGCGAAAAAATTTGGGGGGAAATACAAGAAGGTTTTCGTGAGAACCCTTTGCCCGTCATTAATTAGTAATTATTTAAAAAAATTAATTAGTAATTATTTAAAAACATCATAATCAACTAAATGTAATGAATAATTAATTAAGTTGACCGACTAATTATACCGTTTTAATTTGCTAAATTCAAAAAACCAGTATAATCATATATTCATAATTTGCTAAAAACTAATGTAAATATGCTATAAATAAATCCAGTTTGCTATAAATAACAAATAACTATAAAACCACATCATATCAAGTTAATATGCTAAACACATATTACTAACTTGCTAATCAAAAGTTACTGATTTGCTAAATATATCAATACAAAATAAATCAAAACTAATAAATAAAACGATTAAACAATAACCAATACCAATCAAATGTGCTACTCATATCCACTTAATTTGCTAAAACTCAAACCAAATCAGATATAAACCAACAAATATATCGATTAACCAATAACCAAAATCCTTTAATTTTTCTTAATTGTTAAAGACCAAAAATCAGTCTAATCATATATTCATAATTTGCTAAAAACTAAATGTAAATATGCTATAAACAAATCCAATTTGCTATAAATAACAAATACACATAAACCACATCATATCAAGTTAATATGCTAAATACATATTACTAACTTGCTAATCAAAAGTTACTAATTTGCTAAAATTAGTTCAGATCGAAGCTCTCTTCAACAAAGAATAACGACACACCTCATAAGCAATATCTTCCTTGGGATCATACCCCACGAAAATCTTGAAACTCTGTAAGTTCCCATTTTGATTAATTTCATGCCCGTTGCTCGAATTCTTAGAAATGGGATCGGAATTATTTACCTCGACGATGTTCGAACGATGCAAATCCACCACACCCGCCATGAATTTCAGCCAGAAACTTCAAACTTGCAGCAAAATAGAAAAGAACCCACAAAATTATTTCTAGAAAATAATCAATATCGCTTCTTTTTTCGTATATGCAACTGCAAAATATGAAATGTACCTAATTCAGCAGATCTGGGATTTGAAAGAAATGGCCCAAAACAACATATCTAGAATGACGTCTGTGAAAAGGATATCAATGAGTTAAAAAATGAAATGTGAGAAAACAAAAAAGAAAAGTGAAGAGGTTGAACACGAGCGGTGAGTGGGTGAAGACGTGCGGCGCGCGGTTGAACACGGGAGGTGATAATTTTATTTATGCTATTAATGAAGATATCTGATTTGGGTTTCTAAGGTTTCTGTTAATATCTATCATAATTTGGGTTTCTCAATAATACCCTTATTATGTTTGTAATTTTGGTAGAAAATTATCATTTTGCAATTTGACCCCTAAAATCTTAAATCAATCTTGTCCATTCAAATTGTAGAGATCTATGGATGTAAATGGTTCCTACTTCCTACATAGGGGTATGTTTCTCATTTTAACTCACCCCTATATATATATATATATATATATATATATATATATATATAGAGAGAGAGAGAGAGAGAGAATGGATCAAATGAGAACTAAAGCCCCATATGAGAACTAAGAACCAATGAGAGTCGTAGATCTTGCATTTTTTGACGGTGAAGATTTGTTCCCAAATATGATTTATGTGGTGGTATTTTTATAATATTAGTGACATTTTAATTAACTGAGGGAATTTTTATAATTTATGAATTCTATTATATTTGGACTGAAATCATTTTCTGGGCATATCTCTTTCCTTCGAAATCTCTTTCCTTTTTTATATCGATTTGTTGTTTTATGTAATCCGATTTTAATTCCTCGCAATTGTTGTTCACGCGATCGTTATATATTTTTCTAGATTTTTTTTGTTCGATGTTCTTGGATGAAGACACCGGGTAAAAATATGATTATTATATATTTTCGTGAGATTTTTTTCTTCAATGTGTTTTAGATTCGTTCCATAATGTCGATGATTTGATAGATTTTTTCCTAATTAAAATAATTATATGTGTTCGTTCATATAATGTAATATATTTTTGAAAGTTGACTAAGTTGAGCTTTTTGAATTTTCACGATGAACATATATTTTCAATTCTTTTCTATTTGTTAGTTAGTGTATTTGAGTGCATAACATATATTTTTTGAGGCTCAAAATTTTGTGTTTTTGTCTATTGATTTATGCAGATTGTGCTTTCTTATTACTATGTGCGTGTGTTTATTTTGTCAGAATTATTAGCATTACAACATGTCTTATTAGCATTACAAGCGTTATTATTAGCATTACGAAACTAGTTATTAGCATTGTAAAAATAAATGAGTATTATAAAAATATCTTGTTAACAGATTACCGGCACGATGAACCCAGTATTAGCACTACAATTATAGGTTTTAGCATTGTTGTAATAAGTTTTGGCATTACTATAATCAGTTTTAGCATGATCGAATAAGATATTAGTTTTAGCATTAATGTGATTAGTTGTGTCTTATTTATTCTGCAGATTGTGTTTGCTCCACTTTGGAGATTTCTCTTGAGATTTCTGAATTTTACACACCCGATTGTGAATCAACTTTGAAGCATGCATTGGACAAAAAATTTGCTACTTTAGATGATGGTATAATCTTTTACAAGGTGTATGCTTCATCATGTGGATTTGTTTGTCTACTACAAAGAGGTTTAAAGATGGTACTATAGTTTGGAAGTATGTTCTGTGTAACTGCGAGAGACTTAAAAACACATCGATGATTTTGGTGAAACTTCAAAGAAAAAAAGATATCGAGTGTCTACGAGGACTTGCTGTATGGTTAGGATGGGGTTGAAGTTTATTTGTTCTAATGGGTACAGTGTTGGATTATTTGAAGAAAGACATTCACATTCTCTTATTTTGGATACACACAAAGAGTTTATGAAGCTGAATAGGAATATAGACTCTTCACATTAAAGTTTTATTCTGAATTGTGCAAGGGAAAATATTGGACCTATGAAAATATTTAGATTATTTAAAGAAGTTGTTGGTGGATATTCCAATATAGGGTGTATAGTAGTTGATTTCAAAAGCTTCAATCGAGACCTCAAGGCGTATGTTATGGGTATTGATGCCCAAATGATGTTGGACAAAATGTGCAAAAGGCGTGAACTCTGCTCTGCTCTTATATTTGATTACGAAGTTAACAAGAATGATTAGTTTAGATGTCTGTTTTAGGCTGATCCAATATCAAGGAAGAACTTTTCGTTATTTGGGGATATTGTGTCATTTGATACAACATATAAGACTAGCACGTCACTCTTCTTATTATATAGATGTGGCATTCTGTGATTTTAACAATTCCATACAAAAGTTTTAGCACTGTTAGGTGAAGTTTTAGCACTGCCATTTCTTTTTTAGCATTGATTTTGAATGTTTGTTAGATGACAATCTTAGCATTTATTATATATCCAGTTGTGCTAAATATTATTTTTAGCATTGATTTATATTCATATTTAGCATTTGCAGTCGTGTTTTATGATAAAAAAAAAGATATTATAATAACAGAGATTTGTGATTTTTTATATATTGACAGATATTTTATGATTTTCGTACCCATTACTAGAAAGGATAATTATGGGAGGTGTCACAAGGTTATTTTCCAACTATGAATTTTTCACTTTGTGCAGCACCGATTGCGCACCAACCAGTCAGCCTTCGCTCCCTCACCACACTCGTGTTTGTTTGTTTAGTGAGTTTATGTTGTTTGCATCAACATCCAGTAAATCACGCAGCGGAATGTAAAGTGATGAACTCACTTCCCAACCTTTGTTAAGAACACAAACTTACAAAGGAATGCCTACAGCTCAATGCACAAACAACATCTATGCCTCTCACGGCCAAGACACGTAAATTATATATTAATGGACATCCCCCATCAATAGGCAACAATCGAATAGGCCAGGATCAGTTGGCTCGGCTACCTTAGCAGCGGTTATGCACATGCAAAACTACCCACCAAGCCTTTAGGACAACTGCCCGAAACCGCTCCTCAAATCAAGTAACCATCAGCACATGTGGCAAAGGCCCGCGTGGCCTGGCACCGTGTCCTGTAATTCTCAGCCATGTTAAGGTTCGGCGTGCCCCGTGTCTTTACGCGTAAGGATTGACGCGCGCACATCGCTCGGTACTCGATCGTGCGCGCGCGCATCACTCGGCGCTTGGCGCTTGGCAGCCCTCGTCCGCACCTCAACAGCCCGCCTCGGCAGCTCCCGACCATACGCCTCGATAACTCTCAGCACTCGATAGCTCGGCCACTCGGTAGCGCGCTTGTGTCATCCGGCAGCGTGCACCCGTGCCCATCTCTCGGGCACTCGGCAGCTCGGCTGCCCGAGTGGTGCCCAATCACTCGGCAGCTCTCGGCGGGACATACCTAGCTCACGGCACATCCGCATCCATTTAATCCCAGCTCATCCGACATTTCTCAATATCCAGCTAAGGCACTCGCACCTTGACACCAATATGTCGAGACAATACCTGTTGCTTGGCAATTCTCGGCATCCAGCCTTCATAGGTGTAACAGGAGGCTTGTCACCTTTGGGATAATTTAATGTCAACTGGGGATGTTGAATCTTATTCTTGAGTTTTTTAGAAATTCAGACTATATATGTGGGGCTTCTAGTCTAATAATTACTGATCAGGACCTTGGATTGAAGGTTGCTGTAAAACAATTACTGTCTAATACTAGGCATTGATTATGTATGTGGCATATCATGTTCAAAGTTCCAGATAAGTTGTATGTGCATATCAGAAAGAATGAGCCATTCAGAAAGAGGTTAAATAGTATTGTGTGGTCTGAATCTATACATATTGTAGATTTTGAGGTGATATGGAATGAAATTATGGTGGAATTTGGATTGGCAGATGATAGTTGGTTCAAGATATTGTATGATATTCATGAAGATTAGGTGCCTGCATATTTTAGAGATTTGCCGATGAGTGGGTTGTGCAGGACTACCTCAATTTCAGAGAGTATGAACAGTTTTTATTCTAAGTTCTTTAGACCAAAGTCAAATCTTGTTGAGTTTCTGATAAACTTTGATAGTGGACTTGATTTACAAACACATGTACATGCTTACATGGACAGTGTAGATGAGCCATCAATACCACAATTGAAGACCCCATTTACATTTGAGAAACATGCTGCCACTATTTATACTAGGAACAAGTTTTATGAGGTTCCGAAGGAAATTGAAGATGCATGTTATATTTGTCACATTTGTAATATTTCAGACAACGATTCGATCATTGTGCTAGAAGTGAAGGATGGTTTTGGTGCTACAAATAAAATTGTTCACAACAAGGTTGAAGATTCTACTACATGTAGTTGTTTGAAACTTGAGAGGGTGGGATGTTGTGCTACCACGTATTCACTCTATTTAGTTTCTTGTTTCTATCATCTTGATGAGCATTTGGTTGCGTGCAATGATGGATATTTGTAAAATATGTCGCTACTTCTATCATCCTGATGATTGGGGGCAGTTTTAGCTTTTGTTCTCCTTATAGTTTCATTTTTTGTAGCTCTTTTAACATCTATAATTTTTTATATAATACTGTTAAGTAAAGAAATAACAAGGCTAAAGACATAATTGAATAATAAAGATAAAAATAATGAACAATAGTGTCAATAATGATGCTACAATGATATACGATGATGCTAATTATAGTGAACAATAATGCGAATACGACAAAATATGTCATGCCTTGGGGTTATAATTTTCATGTTAAATTTTTTTCCATACATATATGTTTTATAATGCTAAGAGTGACAATGATAATGCTAACATCTGACATGATAATGCTAATTGAACAAACTGTAGTAGGATTTTCTCTTGGTTGGTTTATAATGCCCTGACACGTTTTTTATGCCAATGCTAATAAAGGGTTATGCTAATGCTAAAATGAGAAATGACAATGCTAAAACTTTAAACGATAATGCTAAAAGCAACAAATATATAGATAAATCACACATTGCGAACAGTGATAGGTTTACCAAAAACAAAAATGAAATTGCTAAATCATCATGAAACAATACTAACTAGGGTTTACGATATTGATAATTCAACAAAACTATAATAGCATTGTTCATGATTATTTTATAATTCAATGACAATCCTAAAATGATATATGATTATGCCAATTCAGTGAACAATAATGCTAGTACCACAAAATGTGTCATACCTTGGGTTTGTAATGTTCATGTTAACTTTTTTTCAAACATATATGTTTTCTAAAGCTAAGAATGACAATGATAATGTTAACATCTGACATGATAATGATAATTCAACAAACTGTAACATCATTTGTTATTGGTTGGTTTATAATGCCAATGACAAGTTTTTATGCCAATGAGAAAAAAAAGGTTATGTTAATGCTAAAAAGAGAAATGATAATGTGAAAACTTTAAACGATAATGCTAAAAGAAATAAAACGTACAAATAAATCACACATTGCCAATATTGGTAGGTTTACCAAAAATAAAAATGAAATTGTTAAATCATCATGAAACACTGCTAACATGGGGTTTACGATATTGACAATTCAACAAACTTGTAATAGCATTGTTCATGATTGTTTTATAATTCAATGACAATGCTAAAATGATATATGATGATGCCAATTCAGTGAACAATAATTATAGTACCACAAAATGCGTCATGCCTTGTGTTTTTAATGTTCATTTTAACTTTTTTTTTCAGACATATATGTTTTCTAAACGCTAAGAATGAAAATGATAATGCTAACATCTGACATAATAATAGTAATTCAACAAACTATAACAACATTTGTTATTGGTTGGTTTATAATGCCCATGGCAAGTTTCTTATACTAATGCTAATAAAGGGTTATGCTAATACTAAAATGAGAAATGATAATGCTAAAACTTTAAACGATAATGCTAAAAGCAACAAAATGTACAGATAAATCACACATTACCAACAATGGTAGCATTTCTAACAATGTTAACAAGGGATGAATGATATGATATTAATAATTCAATAAAATGTAACAACGTTTGTTCATGGTTTGGTTTACAATGCTCATCACATTTTTTTATGCTAATGCTAAACAATAGCTATGCTAATGCTAAAATTAGAAATTACAATGCTGAAATTAGAAATGACAATGCTAAAACTGTAAATTAAAAAAATGTACACATAAATCATACATTGCAAACATTGTTAGGTTTTACATGTTTATAAAAGTTTCCTGTCACCAACAGAACAAAATGAAACTGATAAATCATCATGAAATAATACGAACATAGTTTGTTCAAGATAAGGTTCTGTATGTTTTAGAAAGTATTGTTATGCCAACAGAACAAGAAAGAAACTGCTAAATCATCATAATAGAATGCTAAATTATTTTTTTTCTACAAAAAAATGAACGAAATTTGAAAAAAAAAAGAATTATGTATCACCTTGATATTTCATCTTTTCTAGTTCAAAAATTTAATCTTTTCACTGGTGTTGCTGTTCTTTCAGAAGATTTGAAAAATCTATCGAATTGGGTTTGTTTTTCTCTTTGATTTTTTCTGCGTTGGTTTGCTTGAGTAAGCTTTCACTGGAGCAGTTATGGTAATTTGATCTTTTTTCTGCAACTTCTGATTATTCGTATATTTTCAAAATGTTCTGATTTTGCCCTCACTAAGCTTCGCAGGCAGTAGAGTGTCATGTTATTACGATAATGCCACCACATAAATATTTTAATTTGTGCCGTAGATCTTGCTTGGATTATATAGTGGGAATTGGTTCTAATTTCTCACTAGATCTACTATATATTATCCCATAACTCAATATAATTATAAAACTAAAAAAAAATTATACATACTATATGTGAAAAAAAAAAGTTGAGGGTATCCATCTTTTCACAAGCGAGTTTATGTGGGTGAATTTAGCTCAATATCCATTTCTAATACTTGATACTTTAATATTTATAGCTTTTTATAATAATACTTTAACTTGTACTTAATAGTAATGCAACTCTCAATGTTTCATTTTTTTTTTAATTTAACGTTGATAGAATTGTGAAAAAATGAATATTATAAGTCTTGTGCTATTAAATATATATCCAGATATTATTGTAAATTTTTTTAAAAATTGGGACATTAGGTATAGTTTTCCCTTTGTGTTGTGAAGTATCTGGAAAAATATGCCCATATATCTTTATTAGATTTTTTTTTACTATCTATTTTTAACTAGAAAAATTAATCAATAATTTTTTTTACCTGAAATTTGTTACATTTGGGTGGAGTAGCCAATAGTGTGGAATGAGTCGTAAGAAAAGAGATAAAGATATAGATCCAACAACCGAGTCCTGTATCAGTTTGATGAGTAGGACCAAATATAAAGGGCAACAACGGATAAGATCGTCGTCTATGCTGCCTGACCCCATTTCCTGTCCACACCTCAAAAAACTCTCTTCCTTTTAGATAAGGACTCAAATTACACGTCACCCCCACTTCACACGACTCGACACCGCATTAAATATTTCTCTCTCTCTCTCTCTCTCTCTCTCTCTCTCTCTCTCTCTCTCTCCCTATATATATCCAAGTGAAGGACCCTTCTTAATCCAATTCAATCCGATTATTTCTATTGACTTCCATTTACAAACATAACTTTCCCATCACCAATTTTTATTTTTATTTTTATTTCTTGTAAAGACTGATTATTTCACTTCTGGGAATATAATTGCATTGTGGGATTTTTTAATCTTGAAGAATTTTGGATAAGAATGGCTGCCGCTGCTGCTGTGGGTTGTGGGTCTGCATCAGGTTCTTGGGCTCAATTGAAGGATTCATCATCAAATTATAACAAGGGATTCAGGGTTTCTTGTGTTTCCTCTGTTGTGACTGATCCCTACAAGACTCTCAAAATTCAGCCTACTGCCTCTGAATCTGAGGTTAAGAAGGCTTTTAGGAAGCTTGCTCTTAAGGTAATTTTTCCAATAAATAAATAAATAATGTTTGCTTCATTGCCTGTGAATGTTGTGTTTCACAAATTTTCTCATTAAAAACTTGTTTCCCTCTTCCTTTTCGTTTAGAAGGATTTTTTTGTCATGTTCTGTTTCGAGGGGTTGACAACAGATTCTGAAATTATTTTTTATTTTCCATTTTTTTTTTCCTGTATTCGTTCGATTGTGGTGGTTGGATCTTGATTTTGATATCGAAATGACTTGATTTTGAAATATATATATATATTTTAAAAAAGACTTGATTTTGAAATCGAAATGCGGAACTGTGAATGGATTTCAAATTTCCCAAACTAATGAAAATTGGAATTTAATTTAAATGAGATTGATCGATTTCCGTTGGAGAAGGAATAAATTCTAATCTCGAAATTAAATTTTGCCTTCCTAATTAGCACAGTTGACTTTTGCTCCTTCAATTTCTCAGTTTATTGACCTTTTGAATTTGATATATTGCAGTATCATCCAGATGTGTGCAGAGGAAGCAATTGTGGCGTCGAATTCCACCAAATAAATGAAGCATATGATATTGTAATGAGTAATCTGAGAGAGGAACCGGAGATGTTGGAGCATTTCGAGTGTTATGATGAAGACGAGCCGATGAGAGGGATGAACGATCAAGATTGGGAGCATTGGGAGGAATGGATGGGATGGGAAGGAGCTGGAATTCGTGATTACTCTTCCCACATTAATCCCTACATTTAATCATATCATCATCTTTTCATTCAGAAGCCCACATCTTTACAATGTTTGCAAGTTGTCAAGATGCATGAGGTTTTTTTTTTTTTTTTTTTTGTGCAGTCAATTGATCTCTTTCTTCTTCTTTTTTTTGGCCCTAATGTACATATTTTATTGTATGGGATGGGGATAAATTACATCCTTTTGTTAATGTAACTATGATGGAATTAAATGGAAATGTTTCTTGATTACTATCTTATGTCGGTTGTGCTTGCTATTAATCTAGGTGCGATAATACTATTTTAGCAATCGTTTCTTTCGCTGCATTATTTTTACCAATCAATATTTTATAAATAGTCTCATTTTTGTCGACATCATCATCATTATTATTATAAAATAGTCTCATTTTTGTCAACCTTTTATTATTATTATTATTATTATTATTATTATTATTATTATTATTATTATTATTATTATTATTATTATTATTTAAGAAAACCCTTTTGTATATATCAAAAAGGCAAAGTCATCGCTGCCAAGAGGTGGTCTCCATATTGATTAATCGTGCAATAGGCACAAATAATTTTTTTTCAATTTTTTAAAATATTTTGACTCCATATTGATTAATCGGTCAATAGGCACAAATAATTTTTTTCAATTTTTTAAAATATTTTTGTTCAAAATATGATTAAATGAAAATTTTGAGGTTTCCATACCTTTATATGCACAACATTACGGAACTAATTTGAATTTCGATTTAAGATTACTTTTTTATACAATCCACATCTCAATATTTCAATCTACAACCAATATGAGAGATATAGGGTAAATGAAAATTTAATATGTAAATAGCAATACGTAATAATATATTATAAAAAAATAAAAATGCTTAGGTGAAGACAATCTAAATGGATTTTTATATGTTATTATATGTAACTTTATGGATCCATTTGTGGAGAAACAAAATATCATATTTTTATGATTGATATGTAACTTTAAAATTTCACAAATTTATACAAACACACACACACGAATCAATGAGTGTTTCTAAATACGCCACTTATTTTTTTTATATAACAATATTAAATTTAATTCAAAAATAAATAATTATTAATTCACATAAATATCATTTTTAATTTTTAATATTACTTAAAAAAAAAAAAAAAAAAAAATTCCCCTCCTTCCCACCCCAGTGACCCTACCTACCGCATTGCCCCCACAATTCCTCTCTCTTTTCCCTCCATTTATGCTAATTTCCATTTCTCACCTCTTCATTTATTTTCTTTGTAAGAATTGTCTATGAATCAAATGTGTGCATTGATGCCATATATTTTTTTTTGGGCTAAAAAATTGATTTTTGTTCAAAATATGATTAAATGAAAATTTTGAGGTTTTCCATACCTTCATATGCCCAACATTACGGAACTAATTTGAATTTCGATTTAAGATTACTTACTTTTTTATACAACCCACATCCCAATATTTCAATCTACAACCAATATGAGAGATATAGGATAAATGAAAATTTAATATGTAAATAGCAATACGTAATAATATATTATAAAAAAAAATGCTTAGGTGAAGACAATCTAAATGGATTTTTATATGTTCTTATATGTAACTTTATGGATCCACTTGTGGAGAAACAAAATATCATATTCTTATGATTGATATGTAACTTTAAAATTTCACAAATTTATACAAACGCACACACGCGAATCAATGAGTGTTTCTAAATACGCCACTTATTTTTTTTATATAAGAATATTAAATTTAATTCAAAAATAAATAATTATTAATTCACATAAATATCATTTTTAATTTTTAATATTACTTAAAAAAATAAAATAAAAATAAAAAATTCCCCTCCTTCCCACCCCAGTGACCCTACTTACCGCATTGCCCCCACAATTCCTCTCTCTTTTCCCTCCATTTATGCTAATCTCCATTTCTCACCTCTTCATTTATTTTCTTTGTAAGAATTGTCTATGAATCAAATGTGTGCATTGATGCCATATATTTTTTTTTTGGGCTAAAAAATTGATTTTATTAACTTCTCCAATCATATGATTTGTCGCATAAATGTTTGGAGAAACACATATATCTGATTGAGGAGTTGAAATTTGGAACATGATGTTGATGATATTACTTTAAAATCTGGTGACATTGAAGAATTTGTCGAAATATTTTATAAATTTGAAAAAGGATTTTGTCAAAGTTGGAATACAGTATTGACAACAACTACGTCTTTCTCTATTTTATTTGGAAAAAAAAATTATTACTCAGAAAGAAAAGTGAAGGCGGCAGGTCAGGAAGAAAGATGACGGCGACGGAGGGCGATGGGTCTGTACTTTGGAGGGGAGAGAGTTAGGGTGGAGAATTTTTTTTTCTTTTAATTTCTTTTGATCTTTTTTTTCATAGTGAAAGGATAAAATGACTTTTATTGTGGTGTGTAAAGATAAAATGTGAAAATATGAAAAAGACTTGTAGTTTATAAAATAAATGTGGTGTATAAAAAAATGGTGGTGTCCTTAGAAACACCCTTAATCAATTAAAGAGTAGAAAATTTAAATCGATATTTTTAAAATATTTCATTTGAACTATTTAATATATATAATTCAACTCAAATCTATAAATTTAAAATATATTTAATATTTAATATTAAAATAATAATATCAAATATCTAAATATTACACTTGATCTCAACTTAGAGATCAACAAATGTGGAAATATCATTGTTGGGATTCACAATTTATAATTTGTTCAAACAATATTTGTAAGTTTTTTGATGTGTGATGATTGTTGTTTAAAAAAACTAAAAGTATAAGTTTTAAGTGTGTGTGTGTGTGTATATATTAATGACATAAATATATTTAACAATTAATTGCTAAGTTCAATTAATACATTTAACTCAAAAATTTAAGCATATTTAATTTAAAATTCTCGATGTGTATCCTGATTAATACATTTAATTTGAAAATTTAAATATATTTAATTGAAATTTTGATGTGGATCTGGAATTATTTTAATATATTTAATCAACTCAAAAATTTAAAAATTTTAAATTAATATATTATAACATTCACTCATAATACTTAAAAGAATGATAATTAACATAAACTTATGGTCCATCGTAAAGAAAAAAATAGGTGTTTAAATTAATTCACACATAAATCAACTATTTAAAGGCCACACAATTTTTTTCATCTTATGAACAAAATAATTTTTGATAAAAAAATAGTATTTTATAATATTGAAATTCTTTAGTATTGAATGACTATATAATTAATTAATAAATATTATATTTTTATTTAAAGAAAGTGCATTTAGGCAGAAAAATTTATTATTACTATTTATAGTGACTATCTTACTTTTAGATATAATATAGATATAGATGATGAGTTAAATTGAGAATTTGAAACTAGAAAACTATCTGATTAATTATCTTAAAAATCATGAATTTTGAGCTTAGTTGCAAATTTAACATAATTTTAAAAGTATTCAACATTTTCAAATTTTTATAAAATAAATTGACCTCCAATCTAACGTACAATTTTCTCATCTTTTCGAGTCCGCCGTGACGACAATCAATTTCTGAAAATAACTTCAAAGTGGCCACAATTGTATGTTGAATTAAAGATCATATTGTTTTATAAAAAAATGGGGATGTTGAATAACACACAAATTCAAATTTGATATTTTAATTATCTATTTTTAAAGTTCATGTTAAATTTGCAACTAAGTTCAAAGTTCATGATTTTTATGACAATTAATCCAAAACTATCCATTCAAAAATCATATATTTTGGTACTCAAAAGAAAAAAAATCAAATAATGTATTTTGATTATTTTTATTTTCAGTGATAATATTTTTATTAATTATCTATTAAATTTAATAAAAAAAATAATTAAGAATTAAAAGTAAATTGAAATGCATAATTTTTATTAGGTTCTTAATTGACAATTTTTCATTTTTAGGTCTAGATTGATAGTTTCTATCTATTAAATTTGGGAATTGATTATTAATTCATCTTATCAATCTAAAGATCATATATTTTGTCTATTTTTATTTTTTAATAGTTTTTATATTAATTTTCAATGATAATACCTTTATTTATCTATTAAATTTAATAAAAAATAATTAAAAATTCTAAGTGACTAGAAATACATAATTTTTGAGGTCTTGAATTGACAATTTTCATCTTTAAAATCCTAAATTCATATTTTTTATCTTTCAAGTTTTGAATTGATAGATAATTCATTTTTCAGGTTAAGAATTGATAATTCTTTAAATAATGAACGGAAAAAACCTGTAAATGAAATCATGTATGAAGAGAGTAATAATTTATTTGATTGGTATATTTATGAAATAAAACGCTAATTTATTTTTTAGCACCTAATAAAAGGACATAACGATTTATTGATGACATTTTGGTAATTTGACTTTAAGAGACATATTTTGCAAAAGTGGTTTTATGATAACATATTTATTTATTTTTGACTATTTTAATTTTTCTCACAATCCATATTTAAGTTTTTGAATAAGGTGGCAGACGCGTTAGATCTGCGCGATGTGCGTGGGTGGATTCAGGCGGGTTTGATCGTTTGAGCCTATTTGATTCATATATTTTTTGTCGCATTGTTTTTGTTCGCAAAAAGAAACAACTTTTAGACATTATACGATATTTTTTAAAATATTGTTTTTGTTATTTTCTTCAATATTTTTTTTTTATTTTTTGAAGGGCTTGAAATTAATTTTTGAAATAAGTAGCTTCATAACAAATTTAATTTGTGGCTTTTTGAACTTTTAATTTTGCACTACTTGTACATGGACGTTAAAACACAGTTAATGAAATATGTAAACTTTTCACACTTTTTTTTAAACGAATTGTATAAATAAAAGAAAAAATCTAAAAATTCCGAATACCACAAACTGATATTTTAAAGAACCGGAGCCTCATTAAAACCCATATGGAAAATCCAAGATGAGAAAAACTCATATAGGAAAGGGGCAGACTTGGGTGAGACCGTCTCATACATGAGACGGGTCAATACTCACATGTGAGGATCATTATTTATGGGTGAAGTATCATTAACTCACATGTGAGTATCATTATTTATACCCGCATGTGAGTATCATTATTTATGGGTGAAATATCATTAACTCACATGTATCATTATTTACGGGTGAAGTATCATTAACTCACATGTATTGATCCGTTTCATGTATGAGACCGTCTCATACACATTTTTGTCTATAGGAAAAAGAGTACTCCTCTAAGCAAATCGGAAATAACCAGGGCCCACAAAATCCTGTCTAGCAATGTCAACAATACAAGAAATAGCAGAAAACCAACATCCCGAGGATATAGTAGGAGAAGCTAACATATCAGCTACTCTATTACCCTCTCTATAAACATGAGAAATACAAAAATGAATATCTTTAATAAAATCTAGCACATTACACCATCTAGCTTTCAACGACCATGGCACCCGCAAGCTACGAGCAGAAAGCGGTGAAACCACATAAGTAGAATCAGCCTCCAACCAGATACAATCAAGAGACAACTTCTGAGCCCATTCCAATGCAATAACCACCGCTAATAACTTGGCTAAAAAAGCAAACCCAATTCCTTCATCAGTGTGAAAACAAAGAGAAACAGTCCCACCTGACCTCCGAAAAACACCTCCCGTTGCCATTGCCCCCGGACAACCCTGGGAAGATCCATATGTATTAATCTTTGTCCATCCAGCAGGGGCGGCTGCTAGATAACAGAAATATGAATTCTTGTAAAAATACATACTTGTAAAATTAAATTTAAAATTAACATGAATTCCAAAAAATGCCCCAAATTTTATTATT
The DNA here is from genome assembly GCA_026008535.1 of Perilla frutescens. Taxonomy (NCBI): domain Eukaryota; kingdom Viridiplantae; phylum Streptophyta; class Magnoliopsida; order Lamiales; family Lamiaceae; genus Perilla; species Perilla frutescens. The sequence continues at coordinate 33,376,561 of BRKX01000009.1, forward strand.
GGGAGAAATATCAATTTTCCTGATATCTACACATATATTAAAATAAAATCGCACGGGAAAAAGTTATCATTAAAAAAATAAGTATTTATCCATTTAATCTAATTTTGGATTTCAGGGGATCAATGAAGTAGACGAGCGTAAAAATGGGAAAACAAAAAGCACAAGTTGGAGCAGATGCGAGTTGTAGCGCGACTATGGGCTGAAGTGATCGCCCGCGCCCAAGAAAAAGAGATGCAGTGCGATCCCAAGCGCGACTGAGGGTCTTTGCCACTGCGTCATGTTCCATAATTCATATGACATGAGCTACAACGCGAGTGGAGGCGAGACCTCATCACTCGAGCCCTGGAGTGCGGGCTGCAGCGCGAGAGATGGCGCAATCAAGTGGCACCGTTACAGAGCCATGTCTGGCTTTGGCCGAGGCATGACCCGAGGCACAGCTGACCCCATGTCGTGCCCTGGAGCCTTTTTCCACGGATCTAAGTGATTTTCACCATTTTGTAATTATTTTTATTGCAAATTTGACTTAGCTATAAAAACACAATCTCGAAAATTAAAGGTTGGATACCATACCTTTCCAAAAATATTCTAAGTTGTACAAAAGTTTGGAGTTGAAATTTTGGAGACGTTGGAGTAAAGAGAACTGAAGATATTATTCCATTTTGGGGGTTTTTCTAAACTTTTCTCTTGTTCTTCATGCTTGTGATGGATGTTCACTTTATTATGTATTTTTCTTGTTTAAGTATGAGTAGGCAATTTTCTAGGTTCGATTATATAATTCTCCTAGATTTTTTATCTCTCAATTGTTGATGTGATTTGCATTCTTATTGTCTCTCCATTTTCTTCAATTATGTTTTAATTTGGGAATTTTTGTGGTAATCTCCACTAGGTTCCATGTTAGTGTGGATTTGGTTTTGAGAAAAACCTCTTTTAAATGGATAATTGTTTATAGGAACTTAATCTATGGCTAATTTGGGAAAATGGTTGTGGATTGAGAATAATTTGTCTAATTGAGCTTTTGGTAAGTTATCCTCAAAGTATCAACTAGACATAGTGATTTTGAGTATAGCCCTAATGTTTGATAATCTAGAGAGGGATATTGAGCTAAAATTGCGATTTCTTATTAGAAGGGAGTAGGATTGCAAATTAGTCTTCAATTGAAAGATCTTGATATAGAGAGTTTCATACTAGGCCTTTTTTCTCTTATTGAATTTCATATAATTGTTTTTTTTATTTGGTTATGTACTTGAGTTAAATTTGAAGTGTTCTAATTAAATTGATATATCACATTCCGTTCAAATGATGTTTGTTTAAATAGTGAAGAAAATCGAATTGGCGATACTTGCATCCTCAAAATTTAGCTTCAATTCTCTGTGGATTCGACTCTTATCATTGCTTGGTACATTTGTGTACACTTGCACATAACTAGGTTATAATTTGAGGATATAAAAATTAGCAATCATTTCGCCCAAAGCTTTTAATGACAAATTAAAAAAAAATAAAAAAAATTCACCCAAATAATCATTAATTACACATAATAAAGTATAAGCATCTATTCATCTCCTTTTTTTTAGTACAACATCTATTCATCTCAAGGACGGATGCATGAATTTTAATTAGGGGGCGAAAAATAATTATAATGCAAATGCAAATTTAAGTAAAAAAATAAACATATATTTAAATTAATTACCTCGCATAAATCGAGTGATAATGTCAAAAGTTTCAATATATGGCTTATCACCATCATCAATAACGCGACATTTCATCCCAAGTATTCTGCAAAAAAAAAGTATATATATTATATTCATAACACCATTCAACTACTTATAAAATTAAAATAAAACAATAGCCACCAACCTATTTATTTAATTTTTGGCATCGTAAGTTGTACTCAATATTTCTTCATAACTTCAAATTTATCTATAATTGAGTCGACATCAAAAGTCTCGGCAATATCTTTCTCAATGTACAGCAGCAATGAACTAGCCAAAAAGTTATCTTCCATTTTATTCCTCAATCTCGTCTTGACAAGCTTCATAGAGGAAAAAGCTCGTTCTGTTGCTGTAGTAGAAGCTGAAAGTGTTAAAATTATCCACAAGATGGTAGTCCTTTGCCTTTTCTGTCTTCGATAGAAGTTAGCACAACTCTGCAAGATTTGATATATTTCTGAAACATTTGATTACCTTGAATATCAAGTAGATAAAGCTGCAGTTGATACTTTATATGCAACTTCTCATGATCTATGAAATCAGCAGGATAAAACTTCTCTACAAGTTTGCAAATATCACCAATGTTAAATGATTCATATCCATGCCTCGGATCCAAGGCTGAGCTGAGTCTGAGCAATTCCACTGCATTTTCATCAAATCGTGTATCCATTTCTTGCAACATAACATCAATTGTATTAGTGAATATATCAAAACGATAGTGATGATCGTAGGTAACATGTTCTCCTATACGTAATTGACCTCTACTGGATCTAAGAGTAGAAGTCATGTCCGAAATATCTATCTCATGTTCCTCACATAACCTATTCACTTTCTCAAACAATTGATCCAAACCATTCTCTCTGAATTGGCGAATAAGTGTTTTTGTGTTCACAACAATATCCATTGCATTTTGAATATCCTGATACTTGTATTGTAGAGCTCTAGAAAGATCATCCGTCATTTCTAATAATTCGATCATGAAATGCAATATGAACACAAACTCAAATGATGTCATTGTATCATAAGCTCCATCAGTTGTTGCTCTAGTAGAAACACTATTTTTATCATTGATGATTTCTTTGAAAACCTTAAGAATGGGATCATATAAATCAAGCAAACTTCGAAGAGACCTTAAGTGAGAGCCCCATCGTGTATCCCCCGGTCGTTGTACACTCACAATTTGATTTTGCCCTTTCCAATTTCAAGTTCATCAGTGGAAGCTAATTCTTCATTCCGAAGAATCTAAGCAATGCGTAGTTGATCATGACGTTATGATGAAGAATCCACTGTATTCACAATAAGGTTGACATATGAAAAGAATTTCTCGATGTATATAACTGTTTGAGTTGTTGCCACTAGTACTAACTGCAATCGATGAGAAAAATAATGGACAAAATATGCATATGGGCACTCACTCAAAAAAAGTGTCTTTAAACCTTTCCACTCACCCCGCATAGTACTTGCACCATCATATCCTTGTCCTCGAATGTTTTGAACTGTGAGATTATTGCGAGAAAGAACACCCAAAATTTCTCTTTTCAAAGTTGATGCTTTAGTATCTTCCACATGAACTATATCAAAAAAATCTTTCCCGAATAAATCCCTTTCTATCAACAAACATCAAAACAATGGCCATTTGCTCCCTTTTTGATTCATCTCGAAATTCATCCACAAGAAGACAATATTTTGCATCACCAATTTTCTCCGTGATGTATCTTTGAATTTTATTTGTATAGATCGCTAAAATCTCCTTTTGAATTCTAGGAGAAGTGTAAGTGGCATTCTGAAGAGCATTTTCTAGAACAGTGGAGGCTATCTCAGCATTATATGAAGCTGTGTGCTGTAGAATTTCTAGAAAATTACCATGATTATGTGATTCTAGGCGTTTATCTCGAGCTCGGAAGGCTATACCTTGGAATGCACATAATTTCAAAACATCAATTGAGACTTTAAGTCGTAGACGATTCTTTGCAATCGTTTCTGAGGTTTGTTTATCTATGATTGTTTCAATGTGTTGCAATGAGTTCATCAATCATGCGATTGTTTGATAGCCACTTTATGAGAAGAGTTAAGACTATTTCCTTCATGGATCAAAAACGCACAATTTTTACCATTCTTTACCTTTTTCCATGATTGAAACCCATCAATAGTAAATGCATTTCCTCCAAAATGTGCAGACAGCTTGACAAAAAGAAAGCATGGAAGACAATAAGCAGCATTTTTTGAAGGAGAAAATTCTAATCAGTCGGGAAATGACTTATACCAAGCTGCTAAAAATCTTCTTTCATTTTTATTTGCATATTCAAGGGAGTTTTCAGGAATGAATTGATAAGGACTAGCCATTAGATAAGCGCGCCTAATTTCATCTCGTTTTTCCATAGGATAATCCCATATAGACTTACGCAATCTAGGATCTCGTTCAATATGAAAGCAGTTAGAATCTTGATCAATCTTTCAAACCTTTACTTGAGATGATTGTGGAATAGAGTCTTGATCTTCCAAATTATTCAAAACCTCTAAGTCAACATTATTTTCAGTAATATTTGAAGTTCTAATAATAGGAGATTCAACACTCTCTTGAGAAGTTCGCTTTTTTGGGAAGAACGAATAAATCTTTCCGTCTTTCATATTGATTATTGGACCTATTTCAAAAATTATAAAGAATCTTCAATTGTGCTTCTAAAATTTTACAAAAAATAAACGATAGGGCAAATATAAAATTATAAGAAAATTGAACATAATCATATTAGGGGAATGTAAAGCTTTATAAAAAAAATCAACTTAAATTGGTAATTTGAACATAACAATCAATGATAAACACTATTATATTATAGGCGAATGTGAAATCATAAAAGATCCATAAAACCTTAACATGTAGCATTCAATCTCAAATGATCAAATTCATAAATATAAATTCTTACCTCAACTATATAATAAATTAAATTTGAAGCAAATATAAAATATAAAACATAAAACATTAATGTAAATAAAGAGGCAAAAAGAAAATCTTACCTCAAACTCCACAACAGCGCCGAAGAGTCTAGTAGAGACGAAAAGGGTGAGAATTGGGGAAAGATGAGTGTTGGAATTTAAATTTACATTAACTATTATATTATTTGGGCCAATCACTTAATTAAATTGTTAATTTATCTATTTATACATAGGCCCACCGTATATGGGCCAACAAGAAATATTGTGAATGGGATATGTCCCATAATTTGACGCGGGGGAGGGGTAAAAGTTTGATGGAAAATTTTGATGTATCCCATTCACAATATTTCTTGTTGGCCCATATATGGTGGGCCTATGTATAAATAGATAAATTAACAATTTAATTAAGTGATTGGCCCAAAATGGAAAAGTTTGATGGAAAAGTTTGATGTATATACATATATATATATATGTATATACAAGCATATACATATATATATATATATATATATTACCTTACTAAAAAAATTTGATGGGACAACATATATGGGCCAACAAGAAATATGGGCCATTCTCTTTCTCTCTAACTTTTCCATCAAACTTTCTTCACCATTCACCACTTCTTTAACCATTGTTGGAGACGGGAGAAAAGCGAGGAAGCTCAAGCCAAGGGAGAGGACGAGAAGATGAATCCAACTCCAAGTCGAGATAGAAGCTAGGCTTGCTCGAGGATCTCCATTTCTTGGTATTCTTTTCTTAGTTTTAGCTTATTTATGGGGATTTGTCCCAAAACTATCGAGACAAACAACATTGTAGAGGTTTGTATTTTATTTATGTTTTGATTTATGAAATGAAGAACTTGTATGATTCTTGTGTTTTTTCGAGCATGATGATAGGCTAATTTTGTTCATTAGGGGGTAGATAATTGATTTGGTTTCAATCCATGCTTGTGATTGTTGATTTCTTATTGATTAAATTGAACTTGTTTATGTTGGGTACTTGATCAATACTTAACATTGCTAGGTAATAGATGAGACCGAGAGGAGATTTTATTTCCTGACTAGGGTTTCTTCAACGTTAGATAGACTGGGTTACATATGCCTAATGTTAAGCTTGTTCGTATAATTTAGCCGATGGGGGTTTAATAGATTGACGGTGATAGTAAATAAAGTTAAGTCCCTTGAAGGAGTCTATTGTATGTTTAAAGATTAACGAAATCAACGTGAAACAAGCTAGTAGAGAAACCAATGAGAGAATCTACACCCTAATGCTCATTCCATAATCTTTTTATTCGTCTTTGTTGTTGATTGGCATTGTTTAGTTAATTCTTTTTTCTTAAATTCAGTTTTAGTCAAAACACATCAAAACCTTTGATTAGAATGTTTAGGTTGTATTTAAACTCTTGTGTTTGTTTACGTGCGTAGCATAAAAAGATAGTCACTCTCTAAGCTTTCCTCGAGAGACACGACTCGGGTTAGCTCATTGCTCTACAATTGACCCCGTCCTCTTGTGGGTTCGATCCGTAGTTCTTTTATGTGTGTTAATCAGACTGAAACAAACTTCTAGTGCCATTATCAAGGAAAGCTTTAGGCGTATTGTGTTTTTGTATTATAACTGTTTTCATGTTTAATTTGTTATTTGTGTTTATTTTCTTGTATTTTTGTTTAAGCTTTCATACTTTTTCCACAGTTGCATGTGATATCTTTTTCATGTTTGTGGTTGTGTATGCTAGGGAGATGAAGTCTCAATCGGAAATTAGCACCTGTGTTTAACAACATCTATCAACCGAGGAGGATTGGAGCGCTCAATTGGGAGGAAGAAATGGAAGCCAATCACATCAACAATGAGAACAACGTTAATGCGGCATGGAACATGAGGGATTTTGCTCATCCCGTGATAGGGGTATCAATTTTTTATATTGTACTAGAAGAAGCCGCAAGGAACTACGAGTTGAAGAACATCCACTTCAACCAACTACCATCTTTTTATGGGATGTCGGTCGAAGATGCTTTGAACTTCATATGGGAGTTCTATGCCATGGTTCAAATCTTTCATTTGCAAGGTTTGAATGAAGATCAATTAAATATAAGGTGTTTCCCTTACACATTGAAGGATCGTGCTAAGACATGGTTCATGTCTCTCCCATCTAATTCATTAGCTAACTGGAACGCCGTGTATGAGAAGTTCATGGCTAAGTACTACTCAAACCAAAAGACCCAAGACTTGAGAGCTCGAATTGTCATATTCGCCCAATCTCCGGACGAGGCATTCCATAAGATTTGAGATCGGTTTAGAGGACTTCAACAATAATGCCCGAGTTGCTCAACCAATTCTTCTATATCAGGTTATCATAAAATTTCCAATACATGGTGGATAATGTCGCGGGAGGAGATATAGGTGGTCGAACCACTGAGGAGGTCTCTAACATCTATGAGACCATGGCCACAACTTCACAACAAAAGAGTGCTAGGGGGAAACGAGCTTTAGTTAACGAAGCCAACCCTAACTATGATGTTACCATACAGTTAGTCGAGCTAACTAGGCAAGTGGAGATGCTGAGGCCATCTAGAAGCCTGCCTCGACAAACTATGGCGATTGAGACATGTGAAGTATGTGGAGAGTATGACCATGGAGCCAATGTGTGTCAAAAATAGGTGGAGTCCAGTTTCAGTAAGGAAACACAGTTTCTTGATCTTCAATAACAAGTCAATGCCTTACAAGGATTTCAACCTCGACAGCGATATAATCCCTACTCCCAGACGTATAATTCGGGGTGGAGAAATTATCCCAATTTATCTTAGAAGCAACCTCAGCCACTTCAACAACCACTTCCGCCTCAACAAGTTGGAGGTAGCCAAGCTCCATAGTATCCCAGACCTCCACAATATCCGGCTCAACCAAATTCGCCTGCAAGGCCGCCATTGGAAGATACATTGCAAGCCTTCATACAAGCTACTAAACAAAGATTTGAGTCTGTGGAAGCCTCGATTAAGCTGATCGAAACCCAAGTGAGTTAAGTTGCGGATACTGTGAGTGAGCTATCGAAGCGGATCTAGAGCAGAAAATTACCAAGCCAGCCCGAGTAAGTGCATGCCATAACTGTGCTCAGAAGTGGTGACATAATTGAGAACAAGGTTGGGAGGTCCGACTTGAACGAAGTTGCCTTTGAGAATGAAGGGGCTCCTCAATACAAGAAGAGAGAGAATGAAAAAATGGAAGCTCAAGGGGAGAAGCTTGCTTTCCATAGAGCTAAGAACCCCTATAAACCTCATATTCCTTACCCAGGCCGGCTGAGAGATGAAAAGAAGGAGCAACAGTTGCAACTTCTCAAAAGTGAATGTCAATCTTCCTCTCCTGAGCATCATCCAAAATGAGCCAGCCTATGTGAAATTTTTCAAAGAGCTAGTGTCAAAGAAAAGGATATTCGGGAAAGATGAGCAAATTATGATGTCCGAGGTGGCAAGTGCAATCCTGCAGCATCAATTACCTTCCAAGCTTGGCGATCTAGGTAGTTTTACTCTAAAAATTGCTTTTAGGGAATGGTAAGGAAGCATATAAGATGTTAGATTTGGGGGCATGGATAAATTTAATGCCTTACTCTATATTTAAGCAATTAGAGTTAGGGAACTTGAAACCTACTAAAATGTGTTTGCAATTTGCTGATAAATCTATTAGATATCCCAAGGGGATTGTTGAGGATATCCTTGTGAAAGTGGGTGGGCTGATAGTTCCCATTGACTTTGTTGTCTTAGATGTAGGGGATGTCCATGAGAACTGGAAAGAATGCACACTTCTTTTGGGTAGATCTTTCATGGTTACCACAAATACCCTCATCAATGTTAAAAATAGAACATTGAAAATGTTTGTTTTGGGGGAAATTGTATCTTTCTCTATGTTTGATGCCCATATGCCTGTTAACCTCTTGATCAAAAATTGTTCTCCCATTGATGTTATTGATACCGGATCCGAGAAAGTTTTTGTGCAGGAAAATAGACCCGAAATTGAGTGCAAGAAGATCGAAAAAGATAAGGTGAAGAAGTTCCCTGACAAATGCACTCCGGGGAAGAAGGTTGCCCAAGGGATAAAAAGGCTTATGCCTAACACTCATTTGAGGTGGTTCCCTGGAAAATCAAAATCTGAAGAGAGTGGGGCGTTGATGACTGAAAAAGCATTTTCTTGTGGGGGAATTGATTTGTTCAGTCTATGGATGAAGAATTCCTTCCAAGTTAAGGGGCACAAAGTTATCGTGCTCAACAACCCCCCATGACCGCTAACTGAAACTATGTCTAGCTCGAGATAGTAAAATGAGCGTTGCATGGGAGGCAACCCATGATTTTATTATTTTCATGTTCTGTTTAATTTTTACCATTTTTGTGTGTTTAAGTTTGTATTTTTGTTGTTGTCTCGTAGGGACAATGAATTGTGAATGCTGCACAGGGTCAGAAATAGATGAAAAATTTCTAAGTGTTTGACAGCCGGCGTGGGGTCCCAGCGGCCATGGGAGGGGCCTCTCGGCCAAACAACTCCACAAGTGCTAAAGCCCCTACCGGCGCTGACTCTACAAGAGCTACAACACGCTGCGAATGCGGCATAGTCCGCGAGCGCTGGGCAAATTTGACACAGCAAAGCCCCGTGTGGGGGGTCCTCTACGCAACTGCGGGACAACACTCTCGACAGCAAGCCTCCACGAGCGCGCGCAGCCCCAACGAGCACTGGGCTTCAAAGCCTTCACCACACTCCGTGACCGCTGGATCATTCTTTCTCCGCATGCGCTGCGCTCCCCGCGACCGCTGGGTTCGACTAGTATAAAAGGGGCTCCAGTTTTGGAACCCTATATCCTCACCACTTGTGCCGCTACTTCCACTTCTCTCTCTCAAATTCTGAAATTGCTCCACCAAAAACTCTTGCATACAAGCTGCTTCACTCTTATTTCCATCCACAATCGAGAAGAACAACAGCCTCTCCACCATCGCTGACAAACTCCACGCTCACTCCAGCCACTCCTGTATCCGCAACCACCTCCACCACCTTATCAGCCACCCGAGCAGTGAAGTTGTTTTTATTTGTTTTTCTGTGTTTTTGTGTTCGTGTGTGTTGTTAGTTATTTTCTTATTTTCGTAATATTTTATTCGTCGGTCGTTTGTGGTCGTGTTGTTTTGTAGGAACCTACGCCTGTTGCCGATCTTCTACATCATGTGAAGTTTTCTCTCCTTTTATTTCTTGCATTTCTTTTTCATACATTGAGGACAATGCATGATTTAAGTGTGGGGGGTGAACTTGTGTTTTATGTTTTTATGTTTTTATGATTGTATTTTGTATTTTATGTTGGATTTTGCTATTGATTTATGTTGTATTTTGGATTATGTTGTTATGTGTTCTCTGCTTTGTCTTCTGAATTTATGCTTTGATTATGTTGTGTATTTTATTTGTGTCTCGTACTTAGCATGATTTGTCTTGTCTAATTGTTAAACTTGGTGATTTGGGATATGAATCTTCAAGAAATTGTTGTTTAGATGATCATGCAGCATGAGATGGTTCGCATTATTTCATTCTAGAATTTGAATTGTCTTGAGAATGATTGTGTTTAAATGATTTGTGTTATGGGGTCTCGTCCTCAAAGAATTTGAAGGCTTGTTCGTTCTCTTGTCAAATGTGTCAATTACGCTCGAAAAATCTTGCTCTCCTCTAGCTTCCTATAATTTGATAAAAAAAATGATGATGAATAAAATGAATTGAATGTTTAAATAAAAACGAGGATAATGAGGGTTTCTGCTCCTCTAGTCGTCTAAATCGAAACTACACAAGGATACTGGGGATTTTATCCCTAAGTACTATACCTTGTGAAGCTCGATCCATGTCCTCTTATTTTGTTGTCTTAATAAACAAGATTGCATTTTGGATTCTACTCCTATCATGTGTGTCATTCCTTTGAATTTCTCCATGATGAGTATGGGAAATCACGTTAGGAAGCTCGGTTTCTGCCGATGATTTCACCTAATGATTTATATCCTTGAGTGCATTCCCAGTTTAGTTTTGAATAATTGGTAGGAGTTAGTGAGAGGAATGTTTTTCAGGACAATTGTTGCATTTTCCTCTTTGAGAACCACTTGCCTACCTTATTCTCATTTGACGAGCCACATGCCTTGTTTGATAAATGTCGTTGTTCTCTTCGATGATAAGCATTCTAGTTTGAAATCGTGTGGAATGTTCTATTGTGCATGATTCTCTTGGGAGCAATTCATTCTCGCTTCATGTCTTGAATGATTTTGTTTGCTTGAGGACAAGCAAAACGCTAAGTGTGTGTGTGGGGGGGGGGGTTATTTAGTGTTTATTTGTGTTATTTTATTGTAGGAATTTGGTATCTTTAGTATGTGTTTTTCCTGTCTTTTCATGTTATTTTTATGTTATTACCTTCACTTTTGGTCTTGTGGTGAGTTATGTAAGAATTGTGCAAAATTAGAGCCTTTGTCCCAAAAAACAGGAATTTTATGGCACAAAGATGGCAAAGAGCCGAAGCCCCCAATTGACGCTCCACCAAACTGATGGCCGAGCTTAAGTAGTACCCCAACTGACTAGTTTTGGGGTCAAACTGGAGACTTCAAGCTGGAGCCAAGAACTTGGAGCGCAACTAGAGTTGCAACTGAAGAGCTAAGAGTTTGGAGCTGACTTGGAGGCACAACTAATGAGATGAGCTTAAGTCCCCCAACTGATGAAATCAACTGGAGAACCAACTGGTGAAGCCCAACTGAAGCACCAAAACTGAAGATGAAAAGCTGGAACGCCAACTGAAGCAGCCCCACCGGCGCGGAGGCCCCATCAGTGCTGGGCAGTACCCACGACCGAAGCGCCCCATGTGTGCTAGTGCCCCGCCGGCGCGGCGCTTCCCAGCCCAGCCGGTGCGGAGTGCTTCGCCGATGCGGGTGACCAGTTCGGCCCTTTTTCGATCAGTTTCAGCTGCGTTTTTCATGAGTTTGCTCTTTAATGCTCTCCACCCACTTGGCCAGCTGTGGGGAATTAATGGACGCAGTTCTAGAGTTGTAGGAGGAGTTTGGGAGGGAACCATCTACCAATAACTCCACCGTCTGCTCTCTCTCTCTCTCTCTCCAACCAATGAATTACCATTCTCTCTCCATTATTCATCATCTTCTTCACACTTCTCTCCGCCACCACCGATCGTCATCTTCATTCTCTTTCTCTCTAACTTTTCCATCAAACTTTCTTCACCATTCACCACTTCTTTCACCATTGTTAGAGACGGGAGAAAAGCAAGAAAGCTCAAGCCAACTGAGAAGATGAGAAGAGGAATCAAACTCCAAGCCGAGGTGGAAGCTAGGCTTGCTCGATGATCTTCATTTCTTGGTATTCTTTTCTTAGTTTTACCTTATTTGTGGGGATTTATCCCAAAACTATCGAGACAAACAACATTATAGAATTTTATATTTTATTTATCTTTTGATTTATGAAATGAAGAACTTGTATGATTCTTGTGTTGTTTCGAGCATGGTGATAGGCTAATTCCGTTCATAAGGGGATAGATAATCAATTTGGTTTCGATCCATGCTTGTGATTGTTGATTTCTTGTTGATTGAATTAAACTTGTTTATGTTGGGTACTTGATCAATAATTAACATTGCTAGGTAATAGATGAGACCAAGATGAGATTCTATTTTCCAACTAGGTTTTCTTCAACATTTGGTGGACTGGGTTACATAAGCCTAATTTTAATCTTGTTTGTATAATTTAGCCGATGGGGGTTTAATGGATTGACGATGATAGTAAATGAAGTTAAGTCCCTTGAAGGAGTCCATTGTATCTTTAAAGATTAATGAAATCAACGTAAAACAAGCTAGGAGAGAAACGAATGATAGAATCTACACCCTAATGCTCATTCCATAATCTTTTTATTCGTCTTTGTTGTTGATTGACATTGTTTAGTTAATTCTTGTTGCTTAAATTTAGTTTTAGTCAAAACTCATCAAACCCTTTGATTAGAATGTTTAGGTTGTATTTAATCTCTTGTGCACGTTTACGTGCATAGCATAAAAAGATAGTAACTCTCTGTAACAACTGTGCTTTAATTTCTATTTGTGTGTAGATATAATTAGTGCAAGCCTTTAAAAGTTATACAACATAAGATATAATTTATTATTTTACGTCATTTGAATAATGGGGACTTGAACAATGATCTTATTATGGCCATTGCTTGAACAGCAAGAAATTATAAATATAAGTAGAATAATATTATCTCATATATGAATTATTTCATGCATACGTGTAATAATTTTGGTGATTGATGGTAGTCATAAGCCACAAATTTAATAGTTTACTACAGGATTATATAAGTGCAAAGGAAAATTGAATTATTTATGTAATTATCTATATATTATATTTATATAAATACAATTAATACATTATATAAGATATGTAGTAGAGCACCACGTGTATAACACTTAGAGAGGTGGCAACGGTATGAACATTGAGGTGGCAGAAAATGAATTTTGATGGTGTTACTAATTGAGGTTTATATAGGCTTAGTGTACCATAATTGTGGGTTAGGAATTATACATGTATATCCACATCTATATATCTATATCTATATATATATATATATATAACCTCATAAAACGGAACTTGAGATGAAAATAAAGAGGATAGAATTTGGAAAGCTCAAAATAGTGAACGTATCAAATTCATGTCGGGTATGTAATTGTACGTAGTTATTTTATTCTTTTGATTACTTGAGAAAATGATTAGTACTAGAGATCACTAATTAATTATTCAAACCAAGTTGACAATTAATATAAATACAAAGAGTACTATGAATTCTTAGCTAGATTTGGGTTAATTAGTATTTAAATACGATTATTTATGTATAATTGGTTGTGGGTGGAATATGTTGTGAATTGTATATATGTATGGTTGTTCTAGATTTATTAACCTATTAAATTATGGATTAATTATAATTATTCTAAGTTTACATTAAGCAAGATCGATCTATACTTAAACGAGGTGACTTGTGCGAGTATCATTTCATCAAATAATGATGGTCTAAAGGGTAAATAATATTTATAATCGAGTAAATCCAATTTCTGTTGTATCAATCTATGACCTCAAGAAGTTTAATTTAATGATGTAGTGTTTGTATAAATGAACATATATTTAACATTAAACTAAATTAAGTATGAGTGCTATCTTACGTAAATTATATGGTTTCATATATATGTTAATGAATAAGTTTCATATATATGTTAACAAATTACTTTTCTAAATTTATGTTATATATATATATCTATATATATAGTTTTTATAATTTGAGCAGTAATAACACTTATAAAGGAATGAAAATAGGTAATAAAATAGGTTGTAGCAGTAACCTAAGTGTATTGTTAAATTAAGAAGAAATTATACAGTTCTATGACCAATCTGTAATTAGTTATTTAATGTTGTTAATTACCAGTTAGATTTTGCTGAGGAAGCATCTGATATAGGATCTCAAATATTGTAAGCATAGAACTCGAGGTAAGTAGAAATCCATTTGCAACTACAATGCATAAACATATTATTATTTGATTATATGTGATTATTATTTATTATTGTGTTATATTGTATGATTGTGTGATGTGATATACTTGTGATATTGTATTATGTTGCATTGAATGTCTTGTACATGAGCACGAGCATATGCATGCACACCATGTAGATATTGTCAAGGTTGCATGCATGAAATGGTTTTGAGAGAGAGAAAATGTTTTATTTGGGATTTATCACCATTAGCCCGTGTTGTGCTGTGTTGATATTTGTGCCTCGAGTGGGATGACTTCCATGTGGGATCAAAGGGAACAGGCAGGGGGCGTGTCCCTTGGGGTCCAGGGAGGATGGTCCACTTCGACTGCACCTTTGAGGTGATGAGTGGCTGATGTGGAATGACTTTCATGCGGGATTAAAGGGAACAGACAGGGGGCGTGTCCCTTGGCGTCCAGGAAGAATGAGCCACATGAGTTCACTAATCACATTTTGGCCAAGTGAATATTGATTATATTATGAGCTCATGACTCATGTTGGTGTCTGGTGAAGGGAGCCAAGTTCCTAAACGATGAAAATGCTTTTGAGATGACATAAAAGTATTTTATTCACGATCATTTCATGTTTGTGGTGGTGTTGTGACGTCCACATGTGACTACCAGTGAACATGCATGCGCATTATTTCTTCTTATTGAGTTTTAGCTCATGTAGTTCATGCATTGTAGGCGAAAGTGATAACGCGTGGTGCATTGATGCATGAATGCTTAAAGCTATGACAAGTCCTGAGAAGTGTTTACATGGATGATGACCTGTTAGGAGGGCAAGATCTTATTTTATCATATTTTACTGCTTAGACATCATAGGTTTGAATTCAAATTTATCTAGATATTCCTATAATTATTTCTACAAAGAAATCGATAATTTCTTCATACTCTTTAGTAAAATATACATTTATAATTATCGATCACTTTATATGCACCACATGTTAACCTAAGTTTTCAACGTTAACGCTTTTTATCGGATAATACATATTTGTATTTTTAGAAGAGACACCTCACCCATTTTTACATTACTTTATATTTTATATTTATTTTATTGGGGTGGGTGTTACACTCTCTAAGCTTTCCTCAAGAGACACGACTCGGATTAGCTCACCGCTCTACAATTGACCCTATCCTCTTGCGGGTTCAATCCGTAGTTCTTTTATGTGTGTTAATCGGACCGAAACAGAACCCCTGGGTGTAGATGACAAACTAAATGGGAGATAAGAGGTCTCCTTGTCTAAGCCCCTGAGTTAGTTTCAAATTCCCGTATACATTCCCATTCAACTAAAAGAAAAGGAAACTGAAGTGATACAATTCATGATCAACAACACCATCAAAACCAGGAATTTCATCTTCTTACGGATTGCTTCAATAAATTTCCACTTCACCCTATCGTAAGCTTTGCTCATGTCAAGTTTTAAAACTTCATAGCTCGAATTTTGTCCTTTATTTTGCAACCAATTCATGCTCTCAAATCCAATAATAATGTTATCTGAGACTTGTCTCCCCGACACGAATGTACTTTTGTTCTCGTCAATAATTTCGTACATCACCTTCCTCAATCGATTAACAATAGCCTTCAAAACAATTTTATAACTTGTGTTACACAAGCTGATTGACCAAAATTCCTCTACAGTAGTAGGGTTCTCCACCTTTGGGATCAAAACTACTAGAGTTTTATTCCAATCTCTTAAGTTATCCCCATTATTTAAAATACCCAAAACCGCTTTTGTTAGAGCTTGTTCCATTTCAGGCCACATTTTCTGAAAGAAACATCCCAAGAAATCGTCAGGCCCAGGAGATTTAGCCGAATGGATTTCAAAAAGCACCTTTTGAGCCTCATCTTTTGTGAATGGTTATTTTAGCGGTTCAATACTCTGCTCTCCCAAATCCATAGAGACTGTACTCGCAATCTCATTAACATCATTATCTCTTGCATTAGTCGAGGAAAAGAGCTTAGCAAAGAATTTTAAAACTTCCTCCGCCACCCCTTCTTCCTCAGTTATTCAGTCACCTCCTTCCTTAAACAACCTTTCAATCCTATTTCATCGTTTCCTTGTTGAGGCAAAAGTATGAAATACATGTGTATTTCGGTCATCCTGTGCTAACCAATTTGTTCGTGCCCTTGTCTTTCAATGACTTTCCTCAATTTCTAAAAGCTCCAAATCAACCTCAAGCTTAGCAATCTTATTTTGTGTTTCTTTTCCTTACAGTTGATCAAGAAGTCTAGTGTACTGCCCTCTCAAGTTGTTAATTTTTTTTGTCAGACCATCGAACTTCGTTCCCGTTCAACTTCGTAGAAAAACTTTTCTTTGTCCCAACCTTGCTGAAAGTGACTCCGTAGTCGCCATTCTTTCCTAGTGGCTCACAAATTATGGGATAAAAGGTGAGTCCGGTAGCCATTTTTCCTTGAAATAAAAGTTTTGCTTTCCTTGCTCACCTTTTGATATTCACCGACAGTCCTTAAAATTGCTCAATGATCAAAACCATAGAAGTCTAGTATTTTTGATCGAGCATCAGAGAATATGCTCTTCCAAGCCGCATTTACTATAAATCTATCCAACCTTTCCCATACTTCCTTCACCCCCTCTCATATTGGACCAAATTATGCCTTGTTCTCCTTCGTCAACATCAACCAAATCGCACTCCTCAAGGACCTTGAGAAAGCCCTCAATTTGAGTACTAGAGTGTGATCGTCCTCCAGTTTTCGTAGAAGTTAGTAAAATTTCATTAAAATCTCCGCCAATAAGCTAATACAGAGACCTCATTTGCCCATCCCTTGCCAACTTCTGAATTAGCTACCACGAGAACTTTCGAAGATGGCTCTCTGGGTTACCATAGAATCCGGTGAATCTCCAGCGCTTTCTCCTCCATTCAACTTCACAATCAACATGGCCTTGAGAGTAAGACCTAACTATAATATCAATAGGGAATTTTCACATCAAAATAAGCCCACCTTTATTGCCTACAACATCCACTACGAAAAAAACATCGAACTTAAAAAGTGTCTTCCATCTTTCACATCATTAAACTCACATTTTTGTCTCGCTTATAAAAACCACCTAATGATTACAATCCATCAAGAGCCTCCTAATACGATTCTCACCGGCAGATTGGTGACGACGATGAATCCCTTCCCAAGAGTATTAGGTTACAATAGATGGATTGATGAATAATCTGAAACCCTAGCCTCACAATGATGAAGAACCACAGATATCGATTTGTGACCCTATGACGATTGGAAACACGAACTTAGATTTGGTGGTGACGCCACAAACGGGGATGTAAATCCATTTGATAAGTCGATTTGAATCCCATAATGTTCTTGTGAAATTCAAATAAATTCTCTAGAGAGAAAATAATAAACTCACGTTTATTTCTGAAAATAAGGAAAGGTAAATTGTCTCCAAAATAATGGTTTACACTCTTCTATAGGTGAGATAAAAATAAACCAAACCTAATAAAGTTCTAAACCAACTAGGAAATAAGATAAAGCCCAAATTCAAAAATAACATGAAAATTCCGAAAAACATAGTTTGTTTGCGACTTCGCTCGCGACTGGTTTGGCCGCGAATGGGCTCATGAGTCTACGTGGTGCACACGTGGCACTTAGTTCATGACTATGTCATCACTCGTGAATGAACCAAAGAAGCACCCCATCCCAGCCATGACATTAACAGGATTTGGTCGAGGCTGGTTCACGACTTGGTTCTCGACTAAGGCTCTCGAGAACGAGCTTGCGAATGCTCTGTAGAAATCAATGCCTTCCAGCTAAGTTCAGGCTCGGCTCCTTCAACTGGTCTCCTTGATGATTCCCAACTCCAGATCTCCTGAATGAGCCCATTAAGAACTTTCTTGAACTTCTTGGCCCTTGATCGAGTCATGAGACCTTCCGGCACTCTAATGGGATCTGACACATCCTCAGCACGATCCGTATCACCTCCTCAATTTGTGGAATGCCCGGTCGCTCCCCAAGCTTTGAGCATTCCATATTAGGACATTCATTGGGCTCAGCGGGGCTACCTTGCAGCCTCCACAGTTAATGTCATCTCCTTATTTGATACGACTTTACCAAAACGCAAATTCTTTCCTTTCTTTCATTCTACAGTCTCCCCCTCACTTCCATTTCTTCTTTTCCCCCCTCCCAGGATTTGAGTCGAGAGAGGAGAGAGATGCACTCCCGTGGTTTTCTTGTTTTCCTCATTCATTTTGTCCATGACATTTCATTTCCTTTTTTCCTTTCTGTGGAATTAACCCGAGCTGTATTACCCTTAACCTCCACCTCTAACTGATTGCGAGCTCCTCCACATTTTTTCTCTTTTCATGTTCTCCTTTTCTTCCAACCTCTAAGTCAACCTCCATTTCAGTAACCTTCCCTCCATCTATTTCCTCCTCCAGCCCTCTCTTACCCTTTTCCCTCACCCCTAACTCTAACAAAAGGAGACCATCTCCTTTCTCTTGACTTTCACCCAAAGCTGCTAGACTTTCTTACTCCATCTCTATACCCAATCCTTTCTCTTTTTTCACCACACAAAGCCCATTTTCCTCATCCTTTCTCCTCTCCCTCACCCGTCCCAGATTAGTAACTGTCACCAGCCCCTCATCAACCAAACCGCCCCATTTCTTCACTTCCTTCCAAGGTGGGCTCATCATAGCTCCCCTTCTCTTTAGTTTTCACTATCGAAGATGTTCTTTCTCTAGCTCTGCGAACTTTCATGACCTTACTAGCTTTAATCCAATTCCCAAAACCTAGTCTCACCTTATCTGCCCTGTCATCCCCATAGTGTCTTTCTTAGCACACGGCTGACTCGATCACATGCATAGCAGTAATCTGGTATCTTCTCATATAATAGTAAAACCAATCTGCTTTTGCTAAAATGAGCCTTCTCCACTTTGACGCAGCGTTGAAGTGGTCTCTCGAGGTGTCAAGACATCCTTACATGGGCAAACTATCTAACGCAACTTCCACCTTTGCCCATGTCTATCTCCTCAAGCGTTCCAACCTGCTTCCTAATTTTTCGGACCACAGCAAGGTTCATACATGCCAAAGGGAGGTTATGGAGTTGAACCCATACTGAAAACTTGTCAAAACATACGTCCTCTGGGTTTTGAAAACCCATTGGGGCTTTAAAAGCCATCAACCTACTAAAGAAATCCTAGGGGCCATCTACAAGGGTATGGCGTCGATCCTCCTCCAACCCAAACACAACCAAAAATAAGTATCCCCCATGATTTCAATATCCACTGGTCTGCATAACTGGAGAATTCTAGGGACTTGCGCTTTAAGGTTTCCCTGTTAACGACCCCATAGGGAATATTTTACCAACCAAAATTCGTTTCAAATCTTGATAAGTTCTAGATGGTCCTGAGATTTCCACATGAATAGTTGACATAGAAGCTTTATGTGAAAGTTGAAGTTCCTCCACCAATCTTGCTACTTCAAACGGATCCATTTGTCACACTGTTTTTCTTACAAAAAATCAGAAGGAAAACTACACTCACAAGGAGAGAAAACGGCACTCGCTTCCAAAAACCCCTAAACCGCCACCTAGGGTTTTTAAGAGAGAGAGAGAGAGAGAGAGAGAGGACTTGCTCTTGTCAACTAATCAAGTAACACTAAAATACAATCAATTACGTATAATTTTTGGGCTCTAATTATAAAATAAACGTACAACATGAAAATAAATTGTACATAATTAGAAAAAATAAAAAATAATAATTAATATTTGGTTAAAAAATGAATATTCACATTAACATCATTCATATCACTTACTAGTTTATTGTTGGAAATTTTTTCAAATATAACCCTAATATTTACTCTCATGGTCAAATAAATCTTTCATGTTTTTCTATGTACAAATAAACATTTTATGTTAGTATTTGTGTATATACAATTTCTTGATCATTAGCACTTTAAAATGGCTTTGTGCAAAAAATAAAAATAAAAATATCATCTATTTAAGGCCGAGATCGAAAGTATAAATTATTAATTTGATAATTAATTTATATCTATGTATCTTGCTTACTATAATTATTTATCTTATTAAAATTTTTGTTAAAACAAATAGTAAAAAATATATTATATTTTTTTAATTAAAACATTTTATTTTTCTAAATAATGTAGTGATTATTTAAATTTTAATTTAATTTTTTTTTAAATAAAATAATGACTGTTTAAATTTTAATTCTATGTCGCTTTATCTATTATTTTATAAAAGTTGCATAATCATAAGTTGACTTTTTTTAAATGGTTCTCTTTTCGAATACCTTATTTGTCGTGATAATATAAATACATATATATATATGTTATTTTTATGTTCAAATTATATATTTTTCAAATGAAAATGAAAATGATGAATGATTAAAATTTAATTATATGAGTGAAAAGTGTGTTTAGACTTTATTAAATTCGAATATAACAAATGTTGAATGTATTCAATAAATTAAACTTGAGCTTAACTCGATAAAAGGAAAAATTCTTTAGTTTTTCTTAATATTCAACATTTTTCAATAAAATATAGCCCTCAATATATTTATTTATAAAATTAACTCATAAGATTTTTATTTTACATTGGAACTTGATTTTTATATTTTTTTAAATAAAGTAAACTCATGATTCTGCAACTTTTGTACGGACAATTGAAAAGATAATTAAAAATAATGAATAAAATCAAGTGCAGTCATTGAAGTATAATTTAAATTGAAATAATCACTAATTTAATTATTTTTAAAAACATATCATATTTTTAAAAATATAATATTTTTACTATTATTTGTTTTAGCAAAAAACAAGAAAAAGAAGTAGTTACTAAGATAATTAGTTATCAATAATTAAAATACATAGATATAAATTAAATATGAAATTAATAATTTTATGTTTTGGTATATGTATGCTCAGCTTGTTCTTTTTTTTTTTTGCACAAAGCCATTTTGGAATGGTAATGATTAAGGAAATGTATGTAACATAAATACTAACATTAATATTTTATATGTATTTGAAAAATAAAAAGGGCTTACTATTTGACTCTTCGAATAAATATTAAGGACGTATTTAAACATTTTTCCTTTGTTCTTTAAAGTTAAAATAGACAAAGTAATTTTCGTACATCGTACTGGAGATCGAAATATTAGTTATTGAATCAATTTAATAAATTTCTGGTTGGAGACTTGGAGTAGCACCCAAGAGTATTTTTATTTTATTTTTATTTTATTTTAATTTATTTTATTTTGGAGCAAGAGGGTTTGCTTTTGAGGTGAGAACACTGATCAAAAGTTAGTTCATTCTGGTGTGTGTGCTTTTTTTTACTCAAAGACTACATGTTTCCGGGCTAATCGTGATCTTGGAGCTCTACATAAATACTACCCAAGAACTCATTCATTATTTTCTAAATTTCAACAGTAGACTCATTTCGTTGATGATTTGATTGTATTTACATAAAATTAGGTCTTCAATTCATAATTTGATCAACCAAAAATTTTAAGAAGTTGATGTGATTAACTCTATTTTTAAAAAACTTTATCTTTTAGATAATCTAATTCAAAAGATAACTTGGAAAATTCAAGCATGACCTAGATTGCGCTCTAATGTTCCTTTATCGTGAACCTACAAATGTCGGTCTCTGGTCAACAATTTTTGTATGGAAATAGTGAACCGTTTATGTTTTGTATATTTGAGATTTCTTAGGCTGTGGGTTTGATTAATTGTTCAATTAAAACCTTTGGATTGAATTTGATGTGTTAAGCTCTTGAATTTCTAAGGCCCAGTGCGAAACAAACCTTGGTCGACTCGATCCTTGGTCAACTCAGCATAGTCCGATCGACCAAGGTCAGTACAATTTGTGAAGGCTCTGGTCAACCTGGCACTACCCGGTCAACCAGAACAACACTGGGTCTAGGAACATAGATGTTGGATCTACCAAGCCTCGATCGACCTAACCCTATGCATGTTCGTGGAATTCAAATATTTCTCTCTAATTAGGTCTTAAACCCTAACTATAAAAGGTCTCATCCTCATACAACATAAAGAGGATGAAAATTCTGAGGAAGAAAGACAGAAATACAATACACAGGCTTGTCATATACTCAAGTACGAGGTGTCAAAGGCTGTTGAGAGTTGGATGCCACGATAGAGATAGCAGAGATAGTTGGATTTCAACACGTGGATCTACTGTTTTATTTTATATTCTATCATGAACATCTACACTCTCTGTTTTAGTATTTTATTTATGCCTAACTAATTTCATAGTTGGATTTTAGTGTTGTTGAAATTATGGTTTTTATTTGATATGAATTGATTTATTTTTACTGTCATATGGTTTAGTTCTGTTGTATGGATGTCTAATCAATGTTTGATTAATTAAATGAACAAACACGTGATAGTTAATTGGTTGAAAGATATACATTTTGCTATGTATATTTAGAAGAACTAATCAGTGAATAAATATTATATAAGGCTAAATAATATTAGTGTTTTTTATTGTGAGTAACGAAGTGTGTAAAGAACTGATCCGTACTCATTATACTCATGTTCGTTATGATATGACAAGTGTTCGAAAGAATAATATAATAACAAACTCATGATTGCCGACCATTGATACTTAATTATAGGTTACATAAATCAATGACTATTAATAAATGATAGAGTTGATGCCTTCCCTAGAATAATGCATCTTTAATTATATAGAATTTCAGCTTTAGTAAATTTGCTGTTTTAATTTAAATACAATTATTCAACATAGATAGAACCATAAACGCTAGTGCTAAACTGATCATTAAGATGTCAAATCAAACTACTAAATACAATTAAACTTGATCCCAACGCCACCAACTTCTTCCAAGATTTCGACTTTTTGATTGTTAAGGCATGATCTTGGGAATGAGGGCCTTAAAAATATTTGCATTTGGGATCATAATTTTATAAGTGGTGGCAACCATTTTTTCGAGCTTTCAATCATTGATGCCCTTTTTTTCTATGATGTAATGGTTTCTTTTATTTTATTTTCTCTCTGTATTTCTTTTTACAAAATCTATATGTTATAAATTCACGGTTTTCGTGTCTTAAATAAGTGTTTGTACGCCTTATTCGTTTCTAATTTGAAGTTGTTTTTGTTTGGAAAAATTGCTCACACATGCAATGTTCCACATGGAGGATTTTTTTTCAATATGTAGCAATTGAGTAATCAAATTAGGTTAAATATAATTGTGAATTATTTTAATAGAAAATAGCTTAATTATGAATTTACTAAAATTCACTTACTATTATGTTTTTATAATAGCAAGTACACAGATAGATGAGAGACAAGGGCTAAAATTACAAACACAAGTCGAAGTTTGTACTAGCGTTTGAATTGGGCCCCCAAAATCCAGGGAAATTGTTCCAATTTTTTATATTATTTTTATTTTTATCTTTTGTGTGTGTGGTATTGTTTCCTTGAATTTTAGAATTAAAAGAAAAAAAAGTTAAAAACATAAAACATCAAACTACTCATCTCAGTTCTTCCGAATCATCAGTAAATCATTATTTGATTGTTTCTTCTTCTCCACTCACGCCGCCGCCGTTTCCGCCGCCATCAAATCGTCGACTTGCCATACGATTCTGGTATTTTCCGATTTTCAATTTTCGAATCTCAATCTATTTGCTTTCGATAGGAATGTGTTTGTGAATGCTTGTCTCGATTTTATCTGAAGCTTGATGTGCGGTTTATCGACAGATTCATGTACTCAGTGGAGAAGCCCTAATTTTTTCCTTCTTTGTAGAGGTGATTTCCGGAATTTTGTTGTTGATGGTCTGTTGCTGTAATTATTTTAGATGAATGTTTCAAATGATTGTGAATTAAGGTAATTGTTTCTCGCTGCATATTTTGCCTACTGATTGATTGTCCTTTTATCGTATTTGTGTTGAATTTGTTGATATGAGAATTTATTGCTTTCGATGACTACGTGGGTTTGATTATTTCAGTTTTGTTCGAGATGCTTAGTTACTTATTACATCCGCTACCCTGTTTCATTTCTCCAAGATAGTTTGTTTGTTTTTTTGTGTATGGTGATAAAATTTGAGAATTGGAAAGATTGACAATGCCTTAGTTTTAATAATTTGCCAGTGATTGTATAGAAAGATTTAAGGAGTTCTATTGATACTATGATCTGAATCATTGAAATTATCAATTTAAGACTTAAAAAATCACGAATTTTGATTCATTTTTTTATTTTGAATTGTTTTTATGTTAATTTTTTGTTGAAATCTCTTCATGAATTATGTATTAATTATTAAATTTAATAAAGAATATGTTGAAAATATTAAAAATTAAATAAAAATCAAAATTCATGATTTTTTAGTCTTAAATTAATAGTTTTCATCTTCTAGGTCCTGAATAGATAGCTAGCCTATCTTTATAAAGCTCCGAAGATTAATGTACAATAGTGTCCATGTAGGCATGTTTACCAATTTAAGTGGCGTTTACTTTGGATGATGGATTAGATTGACAATGCATATGATTGAGCATAAAATTATT
The DNA here is from genome assembly GCA_026008535.1 of Perilla frutescens. Classification (NCBI taxonomy): domain Eukaryota; kingdom Viridiplantae; phylum Streptophyta; class Magnoliopsida; order Lamiales; family Lamiaceae; genus Perilla; species Perilla frutescens. Next base: position 33,401,275 of record BRKX01000009.1, read on the forward strand.
CACCCAAAGTAAACTCCCCTTAAGATGCATGGTTTCACCTTTTCTGGAAGCTAACCACATTTTCCAGACTTGGTGATAGTGTTTCCTACAATGTGCTGTGAGTGTACCATATTTCATTTTACAATTTTATTTCTCATCTGCTGCATATTTCTTCTCTAGAATTGGAATCTGTTCGGTCATGGCAGACCTCAAAGAACGCCTGCTTCCACCAAGACCTGCATCAGCTGTGAATCTGAGAGACAATTCATACAGGCCATCTGCCTCTGGCCGTATTCCATTTCAGGGAGTAGATGTTTTAGGCCTGAAAAAGCGAGGGCAAGGCCTGCGGTCATGGATACGTGTTGATGTAGCTGCAAATTCCCAAGTGATCGAGGTTGACAAGTTTTCTATGATGCGCCGTTGTGATCTTCCTGCACGTGATCTAAGGTTACTAGACCCGTTATTTGTCTACCCATCTACTATCCTTGGCAGAGAGAAGGCAATTGTTGTAAATCTCGAGCAGATCCGATGCATCATCACTGCGGATGAGGTTTTGCTCTTAAACTCCCTTGATAGCTATGTGCTGCAGTATGTGGTGGAGTTGCAGAGACGATTAACTGCAGGAGTAGGTGAAGTTTGGCAGTCTGAAGGTCCAGAAATAGGCAGAAGGAGAGGAAGCAGAAATTTTGACAATATGTTTGGAAACCCGTCTCCAGATTACCTGCCTTTTGAGTTCAGAGCCCTCGAAGTTGCATTGGAGGCTGCATGTACATTTCTGGATTCTCAGGTACATGCCTTAAAAAACTTACTTATGCTCTTTCTTTGTCTCTATTCTCTCAGTTATATGTGTTTTTTTAAAGAATCCTGAATTTTCTTCTCTCTTTTCTTGTCTGTTTTCTTTCCGATAATAAACATCAAATTTTATCAGAATATAAAGTAAAAATGGTGAGTCATCCCTCAATGATGAAAACAGTTTTAGCTACAAGATTCAAGCTATTCTTTAGCTAGATCTGATAGATAAATGGATTTGAACTCTTTATGATTTGGAAGGGACCAAGCAAACCTAATCCTAACCCTATTTCATATCTGTTATTTACATCTTTTGCCTTCTGATTTCTATTTTAATAATGAAATACAAATGGTTGTACTATAGAGTAACCAATGAAAATTCCTTGTAGAACCCTAGAACTTTATTTTGAAGCATAACTCTTTTTTGCATTACCGGAGCATAAGCCTAATGTCTAGTGTTTCTTGTCCATATTGTAGGTGTTATTTTCTATTAAAGTTAGTTCCCTCTGGCAGCTCTCTGGAACATATGCCATAAAATAGGTTGTTTGATTGAATGTACCAGGCTCTATACATTTGGATGTTTTGCTTTGCTTATTTCTTTCTTTAGTCAAGTTAATGGTATCTAGATTGATCACGCCCCTGACTTTTGACTATTTTGGATGTATAAGAAACATAATGTACAGGATGAAATTGTATATTTTATCTGTAACAAAACCACAACATTTAGCAGTTAAGAAACCAGTATGAATGTGAAGCTTGACAAGACTTGAGAAAAAATCAAAGTCCTGAATCCTGATATTTTTTTTCCATTTACACACTTTGTCTAATATAATTCAATGTGCATTTGGAACATATCCAAATTTGACAGGCAGCAGAATTAGAGATTGAAGCATATCCACTGTTGGATGAACTTACTTCAAAGATCAGTACACTGAATTTGGAACGGGTTCGTAGATTGAAAAGTAGACTTGTTGCATTGACTCGGAGAGTTCAGAAGGTATGTAGCTAGTTATATTGGATAATCATCCTACTAGGTCTGTATTTTTGTCTCTTATGTCTGCTCCCTTTAAACTTGTATAATTATCATCTAGGTCAGGGATGAGATAGAACAATTAATGGATGATGATGGGGACATGGCTGAAATGTACCTCACAGAGAAGAAAAGGCGCATGGAATCTTCATTTTATGGTGACCAATCTTTGGTAGGATATCGATCAAATGATGGAGGATTGTCTCTCTCTGCTCCCGTTTCTCCTGTTTCTTCACCTCCTGACAGCAGCAAGAAGCTTGAGAAATGCCTTAGCATAGCAAGAAGCAGACATGAAAGCGTCAGGAGCTCAGAAAGTGCCACAGAAAATATAGAAGAGCTGGAAATGTTGTTGGAGGCGTACTTCGTTGTCATTGACAGCACCCTAAACAAACTGACTTCGGTATAATCCGTTTTCATGATATTCCAATTTCTACTTACCTTACTCTACTTCCTATGGTATCAACAAATTTCTTGTATAATTTCAGCTGAAGGAGTATATTGACGATACAGAAGATTTCATTAACATTCAGCTGGTATGATGAGTCTGTTTCTTTCTATTATTCGCATTTTCTGCTCTCTTGGAAAAAGATATCTTCCTCTTTCATGTGAATGCCAAAAATATAAGCGAATGTTGTTGGATGAAGGTATTTGAATAGAGCAGTTCGATAGAAAATTCAGCTGAACTTGGCTTCAAGAGGCGTCTAGGATAAGCGTTTTATAGATTAAAATCATTTTTAGTCCTCATTTTATTTTCAGTGCACCAATTAGCAACTATGAACATCATCATCTATCTGCAGGATAACGTTCGAAACCAGCTTATACAGTTTGAGCTGTTATTGACTACTGCAACTTTTGTTGTGGCAATATTTGGAGTGGTAGCCGGGATATTTGGCATGAATTTTGAGATACCAATGTTCAACAACCCGGGGGCTTTCAAATGGGTCCTAATAATCACAGGGGTTAGCGGAGCCATCATTTTTTCGACATTTTTGTGGTTCTTCAAGTACAGAAGACTGATGCCGCTGTAGACGACGGATGAAGCTACTACAGGCTTTCGAGGCTGAGTCTGTGGTAGTATAATGGCTGCATCTATTTATTTTGATTTTCAAACAAATAGAATGGCTTGGCCTTATATTGTTCTCGTTATAAAATTGTACATAATTTACATTTTATAAGTTTCTGTATTAATTTACCTTTCTTTGCAACTCAAAAACTGTTGGTTAGTTTTTAATTTTTATAGCTGTTTGCTGTACGGCAAGGAAGGGGAAATGTCATTGGCAAAAGCCTTCTGATGAACCAAATATACAGAAGTAATAATGAGTTTTATTATTATATATATCAACGCCACAGCATATCTGATCTTATATATTTTTTACATACTTTTGCCCTTATGCCATTATAGAAAACATAGGAAAATATATTCGTATCGATATTTTACTCTTTAAGGTAATATTTCGTCTTACTGTATTATTTTTTACGCTTCAAACAAATCTTTTTTTATATTTTATTTTTGTCCTTATTTATTAGAGAAAACATAGAAAAGTACGCTTGAATCAAATCTTTTTTTATATTTTATTTTTTACATAGAAAACTAAAAATTCATGTCTTTATTTATCTTTTGGGTTAAATGCTTTTAAAATTATGAACTTTGTATTATCTTCGGTTTTTTAATATAAACTTTAAGTTGCTACACCAAAATTATAAAATTAACACATTTTACAAATTTACACACCAATTCACATTTTGACATTTGTTTATTAGAAATGAAGTCATTTGACCTTGGACATTATTTTTAGTAACCAAATTAAAAAGTTTATCCGTATTTCCCGACATCGAAATCAATTTCGAAAATTGGTGTTAAATTTGTAAAATGTGTCAAGTTTGTGTTTTTGGTGTAACAATTTAAAGTTCATATTAAAAAATAAAAACCATGTAAAGTTCATGATCTTATGCATGTAACCCTTTAATTTTTTATATTAGTCGATCCTATTATTTAAGTATTACTCTTAAAACAATAGAAATATAGTTTCTTAATGTTGTTATAGTAGCTTCAGAAATAAGAAGGAATTCGAACTACAGGCCACAGACACGAGCAATGAAGAAATTTCAGAGTATTGAATTGCAAAACCAACACTATCGTAATTCTTTTGTGGATATCATCTGCTTCATTATACTAAGAAATGTATTTAAAGCTATACCTTTTTACATTGCAAGCAAGCAAAAGCTAACCTTACATAGACAACTGGTTTTAGTGGTACAAATAACATTTAGAAATCAGACACATTCCACAGACACAACGATGACGGCAGAGTTGCAGAAAGAGAGAGTCGAAGATGGCTTAAACTTGTCTTCATCTAGCTGTGGCTGAACCAGTTGAGAGCCTCTCACTCCTAGCTCTATCAGCCTTTTCCATGTAATCTTGATGAGATTGATGCTTTGCCCCTTCAAAAGTATAAATTAGGTTAAGGTCTAGCTGCTCCTTTTACACCGGTTAAGAATTGAGAAGAACTAAACGAACACGGGAAGGAGATATTCAAGCAAGAAAAACAAAAGTCTTGAGCCATAGAACAGCAGAAATGTCTCTTTCTCAATCAGATTAAATGAATTGTTTAGAAATCAAAAGAAACCTGCTCTTAACAACCATAAGGGGGAAAAACCCTCATAATTCCTGATATAAAGGGAAATTAAGAAAGCTTGCCGCAAACACATCACCTTCTATCTTACCAAGGACATCCTTCAGATTTAATCTATACCGATTTTCCAATAAAGAAGGTGATAGATGGATGAGAATGGGAAACAAGCATATAGATTTAACTGAGGAATTTAAATATTAGACAGCAAAAGTGAATGTTTTCCATGGCTCGTTTGACTTGATAACAAACTACCCCTTCTCTAGAGAATCAGAAAAGGACTAAGACCGAGAGGTTTAAGAATCTGTTAATCAAGTAGGTAGTCATTACTTAAGACTCGTTGCCCAAACTTGTTTCAAGAGAAAGTGCCAGGTATAGGAATTATTAAATAGCTTATCCATGCTTCTGGGCCACTGGCATTTGACCATTTTAAGATAGTGTGCATCAAGATCTTTCGAAACACACTATTTTCTGATTGAATATATAACAAAAAAAAAAAAACTTGACTTTACGAGTAAATCTGATTCAGAATAGGTTTAAACAAAGTGAGTCCTTACAAGTTTGAAGCCCAAAAGACCAGCATACTGCTGAAACGATCACCCTCCATAAAATTTACTCTTTTTTGATAACGAGACCTCCTAAATCAGATAAACATAGATCAGAGACGAGTGAGAGGGACGGTCCATTGTATGCTCTCGCTAATCAGTAACTATAAAATCTATTAACTCAAAAGCAAAGGCATCGACTACATATACTAACTAATCAGCAACCATAAACAACGATTAACTGAAAAGCAAAAGCATCAACTGTCAATGCTAACCAATCAATAACAATTCAAAAAGACCAGCTTCTTCACCAGATTTTCTCTATCAGCGAAAATTGATTCCCACGATTCAAACAAATCATACTCAACCAGTCAATAACTACACAAAAAGGACCAGCTTCAACAGATTTCTGCTACTCTTTCCCCAAAAAATTAAATTATATTCCAATGATCTCTAGCAGTCTCCTGATAACTAAAAGAAACAAAACAATAAAAGAAATGCCAAGCAAATTATTTCCACATTAATTTTCAGAATCCCATTCATCAAAGTCAAAATTTAGAAAGCACCCAAAATTCGAACTCTCATGTACATTTTCAAGAATCACATAAAAGGGTATCGGAATCAAACCATACATAAACCACAGAAGAAATGTGAGTGTATATACAAAATCAATACTATTATAAAAAGTTAAAATTTACACAAATATCATATCCATACACATAAATTAATACAAAATGAACATAAGAAATGAATTTTCTTTTAAAAGTAAAGCTCACCGCGAGTCATGAGGTACCAGGGGACATCAAAGAGGGCTCCAAAGATGGCGATGCCTGCTAAAACATGCTTCTTTTCACCGCTATATAAATAATGATCCAATTTAGTCCTAAATCCTCCGCCTCCATTTCCGGATTTCTTTGCATCACTGCTCATTTTCGTTATTTTCTTTCTCTCTCAGTCGTAATGGATGTTGCTCTTGTTTCTTCGCTTAAACCCTTTTGCGTAAGTATGATGAATCCTCGGTAATTAGAGGAAAAGCTTCTTCTTCTACTGGTATCTCAAGTTTGATAAAAAGTAGATTATATAGGTAACTAAAGACTTGTTAAGACTTTTTCTTTTTTCTTTTTCTTTTTTTTTTATAAAAAAAACTCGTTAATATTACCATTATGAGTAATCAGAGCCCAATCTATCTTCCACATCATCAATATTCTACTTAACCACATACAATTTTATAGTTTATCATCAACTATTCAATCACCCAAACACAACATTATAATTATTTTTCATTTTCTTTTGTTGATAAATATAATATAATTAATTTCAATTAAAATAAACAATTACTATTACTAAAAATTGTAACAACACAAAATAACAAACTTATATAAAATAGACAATATGGTAAAGTACAAAATAAACAAACTAATAATATAAATAACAATAAACTCAACATGAATTGAAATAACCAAACGATAATTAAAATAGATGAAAAAAATATAAATTTAGTTACGATTGCCGAATTTTTGCCATATATGCTCGATCAAGTCGTCACGAAGAATGTCGTGAGGTTCTCGATTGTGAAGTTATAATCTAGTTTTCATATAGCTCGACAAGCTTGCAATCCTCTGCGTAGAGTAAACGAGATCGTTTTCTTCTTATTGTTTTTCACTTTGCTATTATTATGTCTAACTCGATCTTCTATAAATTCTATCAGATCATGATAGTTGAGGTAAGTGCCCATTTACTCCTACACTATCATATTATGCATGATGATGCAAACAATCATTATTTTTTCAATAATATCACGATCCCAAATAAGACATGGACGTTTGATAAAAGCAAAACGAGCCTGTAGAACGCCAAATGCTCGCTCAACATCTTTGTGGGCTGCCTCTTGATGTTGAGCAAATTATTGGTGCTTCCGAATTTATGAAGCAGGAATAGATTTGACAAATGCTGCCCATTGAGGATATATGCCATCAGTCAAATAATATCTCATATTTTTTCTTTGTCATTTACAACATAATTGACCTTTTGGTGCCCGACCTTCCAAATATCATCAAAAAGAGGAGATTGATCACGTACATTGATATTATTTCTCGAACCCGGAGTTCCTTAAAATGCATGCCAAATCTATAGGTCTTGCGATGCAACTGCTTCTAAAATTATTGTTGGGGTATCACTTCTTCCTGCATATTGCCCTGCCCATAAAGTAGGACAATTTTTCCATTCTCAGTGCATGCAGTCAATACTTCGCAACATACCTAGGAAACAACGTTGTTCTCCGACATGAAGAAGAGTTGTAATGTCTTTTACAGTGGGCTTTCTGAGGTACTCATCACCAAAGTTGGAAATTACACATTCAACGAATTTGATAACTGATTTACGAATGAGTTGTGCACTCATGATACACTATTTATTAACAAATAAGTGAACTGCAAGTGCACGACGTTATTGTAATACGTAAGTGAGCAAGAGTATCGTATCCCACAGAGACTAATATTCTTATGTTCTCAAACACAAGTACTTTACTAATATCTAGACACTGAAAACACAGGTAGAATGGAAATAAATAAATAACACAAATAAATGCAGAACATAAGATAACTGAACTAATTAAGGAAAATCTAGGCTTTAGGGAAACTGGATTATTATTTCATTTATTAATATTCATTAATTCTTGCAACCGGACCTTAGTTTTTAATCTATCAATGGTGGGGAATCACTAGTTTGTTATCAGACTGCTTTTAAAGGCATAAACCATAACTTACACATAATGAGCATGCACTTCATTGTAGTCGGTTCTTCACACATGTCATCACTCCCAATCTAGCACATGAAGATTTATTCAATCCTATGCAATACTTATTCACTTGGTTGGTCCTTCCAAGCACACATAACTTGATTTCTATCTTTCTATCACTAGTTCTTCTCTGGTCAGTACTTCAAATTAATGACTAGCGTGCATAAACGGTGACCAAGTATTCATACAAGATATAAACAAGCTCATAGAAAACATGCCCCGAGAGATAGCAGGCAGAAAGTAATTAAATCATATTATAAAATCCATAGTATCTAATCCCTAAAACCTAGCTTTCAAATTAGCTAGACATAATTAAATAACAATAAAAACTAGAGTAAAAGTGTTCATGACAAAATAAACAATAGAAGCGAATAACACGGGGAAATCCAATTGTCTTGTCTCTTCTGTAGCAGCACTCCATCTCTAGCAACCTTGTCATCTCCTCTTGAGTAGATAGAAAGCCTTCGACTTTCTCTTGTCTTCTCTCTTCTCTCTTGTGTATTCTAGATGGTGTTGAATGATATTGGGTGTCCTTCTTTCATGTATCATAGTAGGAGCTTTTATATCTAGATTTAAAATCTTGAATTGGAGATAAAAATTGCACATCCCGCAGACCGAAGCATGTGGGTCGACCCAAGTATTTCAGTCGACCTAGAGATCTATTTTTGCACTGGGTTAACCCAAATGAGCGCGGTCAGATCGACCCAGACATTCACAAATTACACTAGGTCGGGTCAACCTGTGAGGCTGTTTGGGCATAACACTGTGTGAATTTAATTCTGTCGTGTATTGTTTTCTTTGTTGCACTAAAGTGTGTTAAGATGATTAATGTGGCTGGTCACTCGTTAATTGAAATTGGGCATGCTAAATCTATACATGATTAATGAATCATAGATGGGTTTTGGTCACAAAGGGACGGGGTACATCACGGGTATTGTGGGCAAATTCAGAGATCGGTGTCTGCAATAGATCTGGATCTGTCTGGGGCATAATGTTGCCTTGTTGTTTACAATGAATTGAGAGATCAGGGTTGGGCAACAGGTTAGGGATTAGGGGACGAGAGATCATCTATAATCTAATATGAAAGGATAGATTGTGATGGTCCCGGACGAGTCATATTCAATTTAGAGGGGGGGGTGTATAAACTGTTTTCCAAACTAAAAAATAAATGCAGAATTTTTTGGGCCCCCTGACTCATTTAACTTAGATAGCTTATCTATTTTCAATTTTCTTAGAATAGTATCAGTTGTGTGTTGTGAGCTTGTGCAAACCTTCAAAGATAGGCAAAGCACATAGATATAAAGTATAACACACAATCAGTTTATAGAGGTTCTGATGCGACCCTCCCAGGAGTATCATGTTACAATGGTGGATTTGATGAAATATCCCAAACCCTAGCTTCACAACAACACAAACCACGACGATAGATGACGAGACCCGGTGAAGATTGGAAACACGAACTCAGAATTAGCGTAGATGCCACAAACAGATATGAATCGACTCTTTGATAAGTCGGATAAATCTCATGGTGTGTGCGTGAAATAGAGAGAATTCTCCAGAGAGAAATAACTCACAAATAAATTTCAATAATAATGATAATCTGTTTTAGAACAATGTAATACAACCCTTATATAGTTGGGGCCAAAAATAAATAAACCCAAAAATAATATCCTAAAAGAAATAGGAAATAAAGCATAGAAACTCAGAAATCCAGAACACACCGTAAATGGGTGCGACACGGGGTCAGTCGTGTCTCGGGTCGCGCTGACGATCGCGTCCAGCACAAAGCACAACACGCTGCGGGGCAGAACAATTAACTCACACCTCGGGTCGCACTGTAACTCGCACTCGACCCAAAGCTCAACTGGTAGGTCAGAGCGGTCCCACTCGTGCCCTTGATTGCTCTATAACTTGCGCCCATGGATGCAACTAGTTGCTCGCATCCTGACTCTTGCTGCAACTCGCGCTCTGCCGTACTGCAACTCGAGATCAATGGTCTCCACTTGTGCTCAGGTTCTACTTCTTCCACGGGTCACTTGGTCACCTCTTAGCTCCAAACTTCTTGAATGAAAGCACTTAGACTCTCTTTGAACCTTTTAGCTCTTGATCTAGTGATTGGTCCTTCCGACACCTTGATCGGATCAAGTTCTTTCTTAACTCGGGTCGTATCATTCTCCTCCTCTTGAAAAGGATTTGTCCTCAAATCTAGCTCGTCACCTACATCAAAAGGACTCAAATCAGCAACATTGAAAGAAGTACTAACATTATTCTCACCTGGAAGATCCAATTTGTAAGAGTTGTCATTGATGCGCTCCACCACTTGAAATGGACCATTCCCTCTAAGTAGAAACTTGGATCGACTTTGTGTTGGAAATCTTTCCTTCCGCATGTGTAACCAAAACCAATCACTGGGTTCGAACACAATTTTTCTTCATCCCTTATTGGCTTTCATGGCATACTGTTTGGTTCGTCTTTCAATGTTTGCCCTTGCCTTCTCGTGAATCTGTCTCACAAAATCATCTCTTTTTTCTCCATCAAGGTTAGTATGATCTTGAACAGGTAAAGGAATTAAATCCAAAGGAGTAATAGGATTAAAACCATACATCACTTCAAATGGAGAAAATTGAGATGTATAATGTACATATCTATTGTATGGAAATTCAGCATGCGATAAACATTTTTGCCATGTTTTTATGTTCTTCTTGATTAAAGCACGCAACAAAGTAGATAAAGTACTCCTATTAACTACCTCAGTTTGACCGTCAGTTTGTGGATGACAAGTAGTAGAAAACAAAAGTCAAGTACCTAACTTACACCACAACGTTTTCCAGAAGTAGCTCAAAAACTTTGCATCTCTATCAGAAATAATGGTCCTAGGCATGCCATGCAATCGGACAATCTCCCTAAAGAACAAGTCAGCTATATGGGATGCATCATTGGTTTTATGACATGGAATGAAATGCGCCATCTTAGAAAACCTATCAACAACCACAAATATAGAATCTTTACCACGTTTACTCCTAGGCAGACCTAGCACAAAATCCATAGAAATATCGGTCCATGGATATGTAGGAATAGGTAAAGGAGTGTATAGACCATGGGGTTGGACTCTAGACTTAACCTGTTGACATGTAACACATCTACCACAAAGTCATTACAGATCATGTTTCATATGAGACCAAAAGAAATGCTCATGCAACACAACCAAAGTTTTGGCTACACCAAAATGCCCCATCAAACCACCACCATGTGCTTCTAAGAACAATAAATCACGCATAGAACAATTTGATACCATAGCTTATTTTCTCTAAATAGAAATCCATCATGTCTGTAAAATTTACCACTACTAGATTGTTCACATGCACCATAACTTTCCCTAAAATCATCATCACCCACATATAAGCTTTTCAGACTCTTAAAACCAAGTAACTTAACATCTAGAGTAGCGATTAAGGCATACCTTCTAGAGAGTGCATCAGTTACCACATTCTCTTTTCCTTTCTTGTATTTGATTACATATGGAAATGTCTCAATGAATTCTATCCAACGAGCATGCCTCTTGTTTAGCTCGTGCTGCCCCTTCAAGTGCTTCAACGACTCGTGATTTGTGTGGATCACAAACTCCTTGGTGCACAAGTAGTGCTACCACATCTGCAATGCTCGAACCAACGCGTACAACTCCTTATCATACGTCGGGTAGTTTAGTGTTGCCCCTCCCAGCTTCTCACTGAAGTATGCGATTGGACAAACCTCTTACATAAACTACACCAATGCCAATTCCAGAAGCATCACATTCAACCTCAAATGTTTTAGAAAAGTTAGGGAGCGAAAGTACCGGTGGGTGTGTTAACTTTTCCTTGAGCGTATTAAATGCATTCTCTTGTTCCTCTCCCCAATAGAACTCCACATTCTTCTTGATCACTTCCGTCATAGGTGCTGCTATGCTGCTGAAGTGCGGCACAAATCTCCGATAAAAGCTCGCAAGTCCATGGAAACTACAGACTTCTCCAACGTTGGTGGGACTCGGCCATTCTTGAATAGCACAAATCTTCTCTTTGTCTACCTGTATTCTATCTGCACTAACAACAAAACCAAGAAACACAACCTTTTCTGTTCAAAAGGTGCATTTCTTAAGGTTAGCATATAACTTCTCTTTTCTCAAAGCATCTAATACACATCTCAAATACTCAACATGCTCGTAAGACATGGTTCATAAGACGCATGAAAGTAAAATACAGAATATAATTGGAACCTGATACAAAACTGAAGCTTTGATACCACTTAATGTGATCCTTCCAGGAGTATCAGGTTACAATGGTGGATTTGATAGAATATCTCAAACTCTAGCTTCACAACAACACGAACCATGATGATAGACGACGAGACCCGGTGAAGATTGAAAACACGAACTTAGAATTGGTGTAGATGCCACAAACATATATGAATCAGTTGTTTGATAAGTCGGATAAATCTCACAGTGTGTGCGTGAAATAGAGAGAATTCTCCAAAGAGAAATAACTCACAAATAAATTTCAATAATAATGATAATTTGTTTTGGAACAATGTAATACAACCCTTATATAGTTGGGGCCAAAAATAAATAAACCTAAAAATAATATCCTAAAAGAAATAGGAAGTAAAGCATTAAAACTCAAAAATCAGGAACACGTCGTAAATGGGCGCGACACGGGGTCAGTCGCGCCATGGGTCATGCTGACAATCACACCCAGCCCAAAGCACAACACATCACGGGCCAGAGCAGTTCAATCGCGTCTCGGGTTGCGCTATAACTCGCGCCCAATCTAAAGCTCATCATGTCGCGGGTCAGTGCAGTCCCACTCACACCCTCGATCATGCTGTAACTTGTGCCTATGGGCAAGACCAATTGCTTGCGTCCTAACTCGCGTTGCAACTCATGCTCTGCCATGCTGCAACTCGAGATCAATGTTCTGCACTTATGCTCAGGTTCTACTCCTTCCACAGGTCACGTTGTCACCTCTCAGCTCCAGAATTCTTGAATGAAAGAACTTAGACTCTCTTTGAACCTTTTAGCTCTTGATCTAGTGATTGGTCCTTTCGGTACCTTGATCGGATCAAGTTCTACCTCAACTCGAGTCGTATCAGGTTCGAAGCCTTAAAACTTCTACATCCTCTCACCCTTCCTTAGAATGGATAAATTCACTATATAACTTGAGTTTACTTTAAAAATTATACAATGAAAGATGGTTAGCTGAACCCGATAATAATGAGTTTCTTTACAAAGTTACCTCAGCTGGGTCGACGGATCACACTTACAGTCTCCGGCAGGTAGCTATTGCGGCGGCAGTTTCTTTAGCAGCAGCTCACACTTAGTCGGAGAGTTAGGTGCTATTGACACCTTTACAAGGTTTTAGATATCTTTCGATCTTCAAGAGGGTTGGTCTTGAACTGGAATTATCAACTGAGTGAGCTCCTTAAACTGAGCAGGTGTTGATGCTAATGTTGATCTTTGCGAAGAACTTTAGCCGGAGCTTGATTGTAAGCTGGATTTGGCTTTGAGATGTGAGGATCTTTTCTTCTCATGTGGACTTTTCAAATAGCTTGTAGCTTTTTCTTGATATCTAGCTATTACAGCTTTGCAAGCTTATCTTTACTTCAGAATGCACAAACTGAATAACTTTGATCAGTTTGAAGATTACAATTAGAATGATTTATCTAGCAAGAATAGATTGTATAATGAAGCTTTGGATAGTCCACTTAAGTATTTGCAGGGAAGTCTCTCTTTGGATGCACCAAAAAGTCTTGTTAGGAATTTGATTCAATTCATCTTATATAGATGAATTGAAAAATGATTGTTGGTCATTTTTAGCTTGAGTGAAGGTTTGTTATCTTTTTGGTGCAAGGAGCCGTTTGAGGGATTGGGCTCCTTTTAGAATTGAAGTCTGAGTTGACTTTTTGCAGATTCTTTTAGTTGCATTATGTTTGGCTTCCTTCAGTTCGGGGAGCTTCAGCTCAAAAGCCTCGCTCTTCAGTTGCGAGATTTTTCAGCTGGTGACAATCTTCAATTTGAGAGCCTTTAGTTCAGAGGCCTCATCTCCAACTTGTTTGATGGTCTTGTCTTCAGTTCGGTTCCACTTTATGGCGAGCTTGAGGTCTCTTCTTCAGTTTGGTTTACAAACTGATCTTGATGTATCTGCTTTAGTTTAGTTTTACAAACTGAACTTTGTTTTTGGCAATTGATCAAGACCTTTTCTCCATTAGATTTCTTCGGCTAAGTTCCAGGGTGAACTTCGGCTCAGTTTTCTCTTACTTGACATCTTATCAAAATACCGATTTATATTTTTTGACGTCTCATCAAAATTCTGAGCTACATGATTTTGCCTAACAGATTTGGTACGTAGAGAGAGATCCGATGCATTTAACCAGATAATTAAATTCACATAAAAAGTCAGCGTGCACATGATGAGGTGTGTTTGTTAAGTTTGATTCAAAGTTCAAATTCGAAATTATTTGTTATTTCATTTCCTTGATTAGTTTTTACAGATTTATTTACTTTACTATTGTGACCACGAAGAACCTCAAAACCCCTTTTATAATTGGTGACTAGAAAGAAAAGTTACATCAACTCTCTATGAGATCGACCCTGTACTCCATCGCTGGCTACGCGTGCTGTGCGCATCAGGAAAATATAAATTCTTTTTGAGCACGAAACGACCGGACATCAGCTAGTGATCTTGTCGATCGCAAATCCACCACTGTCTTATGTGTTTTTCTTGGTGACTCTCTCATATCTTGGAGGAGCAAGAAAAAACATGTTGTCTCTTGCTCTTCTACAGAAGCTAAGTACCAAGCTATGACTTTCACCACCACCGAGATTGTTTGGTTACATTGGTTAGTTGCTGATATGAGTGCTCCTCTTCTCGCTCTCACTCCTATGTATTGTGAAAATAAGAGTGATGTTAGAATTGCCCAAAATTCACTGTTTCATGAACGCACAAAATGTATCAAGATTAATTATCACCTCACTCGCCACCATCTGCAGCATTATACTCTTACCTTGCCCTTCATTGAATCTTCCTCACAGGTGGTTGATTTTTTGACCAAATCTCTCCGCTTCCGACACTTCTGTTTTTTTGATAGCAAACTCTCGATGCTCCTTGCCGTGACATCTTGAGTTTGAGGGAGGATCTTATAATATATTATATGTGCCTTTGTTATTAGTTATGGTATTTTAGTCTTTTCCTTTCAACCCTAATTTCCTTCCTCTTTTTAATTGGATTATGTTTGCTTTGGAGGGTCACTTTTCGCCTCCCAAATTTTGTAAGTTTCAGAACACTTTCTATTTCAATAGAACTTGATACGATCCGGGTGTCAATAATTGAGTTTGAGTGTTCGGGAAGAGAGGCATGAGTTACAGTGTGAGCCCGAGCACGAGTATGTCAGTCGCATTGTTAAGCGCGATGTGCAGTCCGAGTGAACCACACCGACACTGCGGGGTATTTTTCTTTGGTTGGAGCGTGAGCTACAGCACGACCCAAGGCGCGAGTGGGCCCATGTTGTGCCCAGTTCACTGTTCACGGATTTATCCAAATTTTAATTAATTATTTCCTTTTTAGACTAGGATTTGTCATTAGGGTTTTGATTTATTTTGCCTACCTATATAGGAGCTTGTTCTGAATTATTTGAGATAATTTATTATTATTATTAAATTAAGTTTTCTCTACGTGAGAATTTTGAACTGTGAGTTCATTCCGACTTATCAAATAGAGCATCATAACTGTTTGTGGCATCTTCACCAATATTTCAAGGTTCTTATTTCTAATCACAATAGGGTTGTAGGTTTCATATACATATAGTTCAGTTGCGTTGTGAGGTTCGGGACGAAGAAATCCGCTTTATCCGTTATAACCTGATACTCCTGGGAGGAACGCATCAAGTGGTATCAAAGATTTGGCTTTGTATTAGGCTCCAATCTATCCTTTAATTTCTTATTTAATTTTGTGTAGTAAAAAAAGAGGAGAAAAAGTGAAAAAAGAAGGAAAAAAATCACCTAAAAAAAGAGTTTTTTGGAGGGAAAATCTTTTGCTTTTTCGTTGTTTTCAGTATTGTTATTTGTGTACCCGAGAGCTTAAATATTGTCTGTGGGAAAAATCAATTTTTTTCGTAATTTTTGATTTTCGGTGAAATTTTGGGATCAATTTGTGGTGTTGATATAATTTGCTCGGAGTGATGTATTTTGGTGTTTGGAGTATATTGAACATTGCTGGTTTGTAGTAGTTGAAAAAAAATATTAAAAAATGTTTAATTCTACTGATTTTGGAAAGCATAGTGCTAGATATTGCCATAGGAAAATTGTTGGGAAAATCGCAACTGATGGTTTTGATGAAATGTCAAAACATGTGTGATGATTTAATGAAAAACTGCAGGTTATGAAAAGTTGGAAATCAGGGGTAATGACCAAGTAAGACTTCAAGCTGAAATGAGAGACAACTATTTTTAAGCATGGTCAACCAGCTTACAAGGTTGCCTTGATCAGACCAGTTAGAATAAACTCTTCAAAGCTTAAGAAAATCTATAAGGGGGGAATAGAACCTTGGAGACTGGTAGGCATCCATAGATGAGTAACCATCAGTCCTAGCAGAAAGCCAAGACAGACTGATGAGAACAGAGCCACCTTGAAAGCTGAAACTGAACTGATCAAAGATTAGTCAATCACAAAGGGCTAACCCTAAACTGATCAAAGATCAATTAGCTGGGAGAAAGCTCTAAAAGCATTGAGCCAATATCGAACTGACCATAGATCAGTTCAAGGAGAGAAAAGCTCAAGCAGGTAGCTAACTGATAGTCCAGAACTGAAAGCTTTTAAAGCTAAGCCGCCAAGTCAGCTGAGCTGGGCTATATCGAGATTGAAGCTCAAGGCAGCTAAGGATCTGCCAACTGGACAATCTCAGAGCTGAAAGCCGAGATAGCTGAAAGTCCATCAGCTGAATGTCCAAAACTGATAGCCGAATCACCTCCCCTTTCTGACAAGCAGTCAATGAAGATCTTGATAGCAAATCTTTAAAAGATCCTGATGATCTTAGAGCAGAGGACATTAAAGTCAAGCGGCTAGTTCATTAAGAGCTTCAAATGGCTACAGGCATTAAAATGCCGCCGGTGAATTCTGAATATTCACCAATCATGATGGTAAAAAATTACTCATCTATTTAAAGAGGGTGAACTCAATTTTGGCCTAGACTTTCGCTAATTTAACTTTTGTTGTTTTGCAGAACGAGCTCTTCTTTCTCCCTCCCCACAACTTAAAGCTTAATACTCTCAAGTGCGAAAAGTTTCAACTGAGAAGGCATGCTTCAAGTCTAAAGCAAGCTGCTAAGCTGACGCAGAATTTCAGCAAGAGCAAAGCTTCTCAGTTTAGTCCCTCAAAGATCAACCACTCATCTCAAGCTAAGGAGCATTCCAGGTTGATAACAGATTCAAGACTGTCTTCTTGAAGATCGAGCGAGATCTAAAATCATGTAAAGATGGAAAATAGTACCTAAAGTCTCAGCGAGCAATTGGGACAGTAAGTGTTAGTTGTCAACCCAGAAACTGGCTGAGGTGGAGCGTATATCGATGGGTCCGTTCTTCCAGGACAGCAACTGTTGGAAAGGAGACTGCGCTCGGGTTGAAGGGTGCCGTTTTCAGGTCCAACAGGAATTCTTCACTGTGTAACTGTAATAAAGAAACTTTACGCTTGCATAGTGGATTGCCCTTCTACGGAAGGAAGAGAGGACGTAGAAGCAGGAAGTTTCGAATCTCTATAAAGTCTTGTGTGTGATGTTCTTATTGCTTTCAACTTTGCATGTTCTTAAACTGCACACCTTCACACACACAGGCTGCACTGACGAGCTATAGCTAAGTCTTCAAAGCTATCAGTTTTAAACTGATCAACTCACCATCTAAGCTTCAGTCAGGCTTCCTCATCTTATTAAGAAGCATAGATAAAATATCTAAAGCAAGTTAGGGCCCTATCTATTCCGCATCTGTTTAAAGTTTTTGAAGTCAGTTTATTCACCCCCCTCTAAACTGACATAGACTCGCATCGGGACCAACAAGTGGTATCAGAGCGGTTAATTTTAAGGATCAGCCATTTCTGTAGATCATTTAAATCAGATCTGTTTATCTGTGCTAACGTTTCAAGCTATGGGAAACCATAAGCTACCTTTCTTTTCAGTTGAGAACTATGACAATTGGAACAGGAGGATAAAAGCTCATCTATGCTCCATCCATGAGAATATGTGGGAGGTGATTGAAGATGGTCTAATCATCATTATGATAGACAATGAAGCCCACATCATGGATGTTAACCAACTAGCCAGGATCCTGAAACCAACTCATCTTCTCACGAGTGAAGAAAAGAAGTTGAAGAATCTAGAGTTTGTTCCTCAAGCAATAATTTTTCAAACTCTAGATGAGGATCGCATGAAAGATACTAAAAACTGCAGAATAGCAAAGGAGATTTGGGACTTGTTTGCAAATCTATGCAAAGAGTCCGAGGCCATCAAAGAAAACAAGCTCCAGCTGGCAGTTGACAAATATGAGTCTTTCAGAATGCAGCAGGAAGAAAGCATTTCAAGCCTGGAAACAAGATTTCTTGGCATCATAAGTGAGATGAACAATATGGGAAGAAACTATCCTAATAGTGAGATGAACTCAAAAGTTCTTGATAATCTCACTGACGAATGGGATATGAAAGTAATTGCTACTAAAGAGTTGAGAGACTTAAATAACATTACTCTCAGAGAGTTATTTAGATCTCTCAAAGCTCATGAGTATAGTCTGAACCGAAAGAGAGAAGCATCCACTTCCTCTTCTCATGATGCTTTTTTCTATGCTGAAAGAAATCAGTTCAGAGAAGCCCGCAGAAGAAACAACTTCCGACCAAGAGGCTCGCTTGTCAAAGAGAATCCAGGAGGATCGGTGACTGATCAAAGAAGAGAGTCAGCCGATAAAAAGGAGATCCTGACTGAGGATATAAATAAGCAAATCCAGTCAATGATAAGATTGCTGGAGAAGCTTAGAAAAGTCAGAGATCAACAATCAGCTCAACCCCAAGCTAATGAAGCTGCTAAGGGTGAGAGGAACCAGCAGCCAGCTGATCGACTAGCTGAACAATTCAGGATGCCAAACAGGAACATAGAAGAATGTTTCCACTGCCATAAGCAAGGACACTACAGATATGAGTGTCCAGAGCTTCCTGAAGATAAAAAGGCCAAAGTGAGGAGAAGCTTCTTCAAAAGGAAAACAATGATCGCAAACTCTGAAAATGTCGTGCTTGACGATTCAGACTACCCATTTGGAATTGAATCAGATGGCTATAGCTCTAATGAAGAAGCTCTACTATGCCTCATGGCCGACAATGATAAAGAGGTTAGTCAGTCTGTCTTAATAACCTCTTTCTATCATATACATGAAGCTTTGATCTCTAGGAATGAACTGGATGAATAGTTAAGAATCCTAGAAGATCAGTTAGCTTATGTATCAAGTATGCATATTGAACTGAAGGGTGAAAATGATGATCTAAGAAGCAGAGTTGATGAGCTAAGTGCTGAAAATAAAAGACTGAAAATTCTTGATGCTCAGTCAACAGAAATGGATCAGCTGAAGCTAAGAAATGCTGAACTGGAAGCTGAGAATGAGCAGCTCAAGCTAGAAATTCTTGAAAAAGAGGAATTATCCCTCAAGTTCAAGAAGGGATCCTAGACTCTAGATGAAATCTTGAGTCATCAGAGAATTGAAGCTGGGAGTCCAGGGCTTGGATATAGTAAGTACACTGCCATAAAGAAGGGCAAGACAGTTGTACAGAGCTGTGAATCTAGAATCCTAAAAGGATTCACAAGACCAGCTCAGTCCCCCCCAGTTGAGGAGTCCAAAGACAAGGGCATCTTGGAAACTCCTCAAGCTCAGCCCAAAGATCAGACTGATCAGTCAAGAAGGGCAACTCGAAGACAGCTGGTCTTTCAAAGGCTTGGTCTCAGTCAAAGCCACCAGTTCAACACAAATTAGCTCAGCAGTCCAGATCTACTGCTCGATCAAAATCTAAAGCTCATCAAAGGCCGAACTTTCAAAGGCCTCCATTCCATTCCAGGTCACCAGTTCAACTGAGATCTAAAGTTCACCCAAGGCCAGCCTTTCAGACAAAGGCATCAGCTCAAAATAGGCCATCAGTTCAATGATCTGGAAACTCCTCCGATACATTTTAACCAGGGAGTTCTTCAAACCCCAAAGAAAATGTACACACAAGATTGTATTATGCACAACAGCATAATCCAATCTCTCTGAAGGAGTTCACTCCAAGTGACCTTGCAACCTAGTATAATGAATTTTTAAACTTAAGGGATGAATCAAGATTCAATCCCAATTACAACGGGTTTGTCAATTGGCCATACCACAAAGGCTAAAAAGCTCAGAGTCAAAAGGTCAGACGAAATTGGCCAAGACCGAAAGCATCAAGGTCACAAGATGAGAGGATATTAGTTGAAGTCATCTATCCTAAATCTCATCGGAGGTATAGATCACATGACTCAACTCTCAGTTGAAGAGTTACAAGAAGTCCAATGCTGATCCAGAGATCTAAGTCTGAAGGATCTCTTGGAAAAGAAAAGCCAAAAGTGTGGTGAATGTGGATTCTCAAACACATGATTAACCTCTCAGGACCCGATATCATGCGGGTACCTAAAACCTGAGTCTTGTTTTGCAGGGAAAGAGCATCCTATCCAAGAAAAGGGTCAAAGATACTTGGTATCTGGATAACGGGTGCTCAAAACATATGACCAGAGACAAGAATGATCTTGACGGTTATAAAGAGGTTAAGGGACCACTAGTCACTTTTGGAGACAACTCAAAGAGCCAAACCATTGGAGAAGGGTTCGTGGTCAAAGGGAAAGTTATCGTGAATGGCGTGTCACATGTTGAAGGACTGAAGCACAAACTGCTGAGCATCAGTCAGCTTTGTGACAATGGGTACTAAGTTGACTTCAACAATAGCTCATGTGACATCAGAGACAAGTCAACTGGATCCATACTCCTGACTGGAGTAAGAAAGGGCAACATGTATGTTGTTGACTGGTCAACCGGCTATTCAGAAGCTTGCTTTCTCTCGAAAGGATCAACTGAAGCAAGCTGGCTATGGCATCGATGACTGAACCATCTCAAATTCAAAACTATCAACTCCCTGGCAAAGAAAGAGCTAGTTAATGGGCTTCCCAAGGAGATCTACAGGAAAACTGGTGTCTGCGGACCATGCCAGAAAGGGAAGCAGGTGAAGTCGTCATTCAAAAACAAAAGTCATCCTCAAGGAACAACTAAATTCTCCAATTGCTACACATGGACCTGTTTGGACCTGTGAAGCCACCAACCCCCAGAGGCAAAAAGTTTACACTTGTAGTAGTAGATGACTACTCAAGGTATACATGGGTGGAGTTCTTGAGAAGTAAGGATGAGACTTTTGAGAAGCTATCAACATTGATCAGAAGATTGCAGACTGACAAGGGAAAGTCAGTTCAAAGGATAAGATCCGACAATGGAACTGAATTTGTCAATCAGTAAATGATCAAGTTCCTGAGTGAACTGGGAATCACTCATGAACACTCTGCTGCAAGAACTCCTCAAAAAAATGGCATAGCTGAAAGGAGGAATCGCACACTAAAAGAGGTAGTTAGAGCAATGGTAGCAAATGCCAACATAGCCGAATGCTACTGGGCAGAGGCAGTTAACACGGCCTGCCACATACAAAACAGAAGTGCCATAGTCATCACCCATGACAAAATGCCCTACGCGCTGTTCAAGGGTTGTAAGCCTTCCATCTCTTACTTTAAGATATTTAGCTACAAATGTTATATCCACAACAATGGCAAATCCCAACTGAAAGCTTTCAGTGCCAAAGCTGATGAGGGGATCTTTCTCGGCTATAATGCCCCTCATTCACAAGGTTACAGAGTGTTCAACAGAAGAACATTGGTTGTGGAAGTAACATGTCATGTGGTATTTGATGAGCTTGCTGATGAGTACATGAACAAAAAGAAAAACTGTACATCAGAGCAAGCATTAGTGAAAGCCTGCTGGACTATGTTGACCACATTGTCCCAGAGTAGTTTGAAGCTTCACTGTAAGATGTCATTGAAACTGATTCTAGACCAGTTGAAGATAACTTGGTCAATGAGGACACAAATTGTGGTGAAACCTCAAACCCCATAACTGAAATAGGGGGAAGAATCAATGAAAATGAAGAACAAGCTAGAGCTAAGGCAGCGGTCGGGAAAAGCCTCAATCAAAGCACTGATCAAGTGCATGAAGGAACAGGTAAAACAGCTCTCTGATTCCATCATAAAACTGGAAGCTTGTTCTAAAAGTGAAGACTCAAAAGAATCTTCAAGTGAGAGTATTCCAGATAGCTTCAGGACTGCAAAGAAAAAGAAAAACTGATTGCAAGAAGACCTGAAGGCCTCAGAAGTCAGCTGACTAGACACCTTAGGAAAACTTCTTGTAAATCAGTTCATTTCTTAAATATTTTCATAAATAAATATCTTTTGGCTTAAATAAATGCTTGTGTCAGTATTTATTACTTTTTTTACCGTTGGTCCCGAGCTCAAAATCAAAAGCTAAAAGAAAACGACAAGGGAGGCATTTAATTCTTTCAACCAGCAAATTTATGAGTCTCTTTCCTCACTCATAAAACCCCTTGCTCAAAATTTTTGAGAGAATATAACAACAACAATAACAACAGCAAAAGAAGAAATTTCATACTCTTCAAAGAAAATTATCTTTCAAAAGAGTATTCTCTCTCTCTCAAAAAGCTTCAATTCAAACTCAACCAAAGTTTTCAAAAATGGCTGAATCATTCAAAGTTCTTACCTCTTTCAAAGAGCAAATGATGAGAGATAAATTTCTTGAAAGACAGAAATTTCAATTGATTCTTAAAGAATCAAACAATCCTTTTCTTCTAGTCAATCTTCACAAGATCGGAATTCTGCACTACCTAGAAACTTCTCCAAGATTCTTCAGATAAAACTTGGTAAGTGAGTTTTTGCTTCAAGCAAAGGTCACTGCAGATGGGAAGGTTATACAATCAGTGATCCAAGGAAAGAAATTTCAAATCACTGAAAGAAAGATTGCATAAATTTTTCAGCTCCCTAGAAAAGGCTCCAGGTTTCAAGATCTGAAAGATTCAGCTGAACCATACTGGAAAGAATGGCGTGCTTCAACTTGCTCCAAGCAATTCAGTTTTACCATAGCTAAAACTGATCTGAAGCTCGAGTATGGAGTTATACTCGATATCATGAATAAAATAATGTTCGGCGCCATTGGAAGCCTGAGTCAATTGACTCAAGAAAGATACAAGGTAATGATACACCTTGTTGAAGGATTGGAAGCTAATTGGGCAGAGTTCGTCTTCTCTCAATTCAAGCATCAAGTCATCAATGCTGTCAACTCAAAGAAGACTGGGAAATTTCAGTCCAAAGTAGGACTTGTTCTAAGAATGAGCAAGCTCCTGGAAGATATGCTGAATCTTCCAAATGATGATGCGCTACCAGTCCTCATATCCGACTGGATTCCCAAGAAAGGGAAAGCACATCTTCAGTCACTCAAGAAGAAGAGGAGACCTAAAGCCAAGACTGGCAATACAACTTCAAGCAGTTCAGCTGCAAATGAAGTTCACTCTCCTCACTCCAAAAATGGATCATCTGTTGGCTTCAAGTCCTGCACTGATCCAGATGAGCTCATTCCATTCATCGGAATCCCTCATCTAAATTATGGAGCTGATTACTTCAGGAGAGCCCGTCCTCCTCTCCAGCTGACTAAAGACAATATTCGCACTTTCTACAGTGGTGAATATGCAGTCAAGAGTGCACAGAAGGATGTAACAAATCTTCTTCTCACTCACTTCACTTATATTGCCAAGCAAGATAACCAGTTGTTCAAATTGCTGCACCGGTATAACTAGAGACATTCTATGTCAATCCAGTCACATTTCTTGCTAACTGCCTTTCATTGCATGGGCTTTTGGCAACGTGAAGAGACTTGGAGTATTAAATGGATTGGAGCTTCAAATCCATTTCCTCCAAATATTTTGCAAGTCCAGTGGATTATGAAGCATCAACTTGATAACAACATTCCAGCTAAGGCCCTGCTAGCTGATGTTCAAGCCAGCTTGAGATCGCAAGGAGTTGCAATTGAAAAGTAGTTTGCCAACAATCCAGTCGATCGATGTTGCCTAAAACTGAATTTTGATCCAATTCAGTCAGAAAAGGCATATTTACAAGCTGTGGGTACCACTGAAAAGATAGACCAAGATCTATCTCATACTCAGATTGTGGTAAGCCCAAGGAGTCAATACCATGGACACAGTGGAGTAAAAAATGATGAAGATACTGCCACGTCTCCAGATCTCCTGTCTAGAGGCTATGTTACTCCTCTTATCAAGTCTTGCTCAAGAGCTGCAAAACTGATGGTTAATCAATCCAGCTCATTATGCAGAGGAATTGAAGAGCTAACCACCTTGAAGCTGACCACCTCAGCAGTTGCTCTTAAGCAACTTCAACATGCTGACACTGCAGCCGAAACTGATTCCTTTCAGGTGATCATCAGTTCAGCTTCCAAAAAGAAAAGGTCAAATAGCTCCAGAGAAAGCGGAGAAGCTAGTCCCGTCCAACCACTCAAGAAGAGGAAACTGATGAAAAGTCAATCAGTAGCTGCTCAACAAAACTGATTAAATCAGTGTAAAGTTGACATCATCAGTTTAGCAGGAAACTGACGCCTCGAGCTCCAGGTCTCTCCCCTCATCAGCTGCCTAATCAATCCTCCTTGATAAGCTTCTCTACTATCTATTCCTCAAAGTTTATTTTTGAAAAAGTTATCGTTAATATTTCAAAATAAGCTTAATGTTCATCTGAGTTGCCATTAAAGTCTCTACACTCAGATTTTCTGAAGAATTTGCTCAACGACATCACTTGGAACATTTGAGTGAGTCCAGTCGTCTCTCTATAATCTATATATAAAATGTAGTATGTAATGTGTTTGCTGTTTTTCTTAAGAGAAACCTGCACATGATCTTAAACATGTGTTCAAGAAAGAAATATACTATATTAATTAACTTTATTCAATTAATGCTAGCTTAGCTTGAAGAATGTATCTGGTTTTGTATAATCACAGGATTTTGAGCAAGTGGGTTATAAATATTGGTAACGAGGGGAGGCCACTAGGTATGAACCAAGAGGATTGTTGTGGATTGATCTCTGGTGCCACTGTAATGTTTATTTGGCAACCATTCAGTTTAGCATATAACCGAGTTGGGCTACACAACCTCACTTATACCAATTGGCTTACCACCCTCTCTCACATGCTTAAAAATGAAACACCCTCCTCTCTCTGGAGAGCTAATTCAGCTACAACTGCTACAAATATAGCGACATACATGGAAATGCTAGCATCTTATAATCGAACTCTTAATTATCTCACTCACACTAGAGCTCTCACAGAGTCCAACGCTCAAATAAGTAAAATCTATTTTTATCAAGTTCCAGATTTTCTGAGGAAATATAAATAGCAAATCTTCTGGAAAAATATTTTGCTATTTATGGCAATTACTCAGATTTTCAAACCCTCAGATCTCAGCCGCTTGATAAAAAAGCATTAGTCCAAGTGGATGGTTGAGATGCATACATCATTTAATCAGCTAATTTTCTTTCAAATCAGATAGCTGATCAGCCAGTAAGCACTCGATTGCTATGGTTAAATGCATGCAAATTCACTGCTTTTAAAAGCAGCGTAGAAGTTGAATGAAAAATAAGAACTCTCAAGAGAGACAAAATTTCTCTCTCAATTCATTCTTTCTCTTTGTCTTCTCACTTATCCAAAGCCCCTTCCTTCTCATATCATATCATCGAAAAAAAATGGCTTCCTCATTTCACTTGATGAACATAAAGCTTCTAATAAAGAAGTTCAGAATGGATAAGTTCATTCACCGCAGACATCGTGAAGTAACTGGCCACCCTAGAAAGTCGAGACTTCAGCCAGCAGAGGACCATAACCGATGAGCAGCTTGAAACAGTCCCTGGTGGATATTATCTCACCAGAAGAGATCTCCTTCCTACAGTTTACATTCACCACAGACATCGTGAAGTAACTGGCTGCCCTAGAAAGTCAAGACTTCAGCCAGCGGAGGACCATAACCCAGCCAAAGAAAATCAGCCACTCCTTTACGCTGAACCTCTAGCTGATGCAGATCAGTCTTCGACTGACAATGGCTCTTTCACTTATATAAGTGATGAGTCTACTGCACCTGCAACCAGCGAACCTCCTTACATCGCTATCCCAGAAACTTTGAAAGAATGCTTGAATGCAAGCTTTGACCAATAACTACAAAGTTGCTTTGGTCAAATAAGAGATCACAGTCCCTTTCTCTTCGAACATCTTCGAAGATATCTCCAGTATCACCTGTGGAGATACCAGGTGGATGATGCCACAATGCTGATGATGGTAGACAAGCAAGGCTACTCATACTGGATTGAGGAAGGTCAATGGAGCAGGATCTGGATGAACTATCCGCTCGATGAACCTCCATCAGTCCCAGAAATCATGGATTCCATGATTAAGAGGTTTTAAATCTCGGTGCCTCATGAGGCACCCCTTCCGAAACATGAGCCCTCCAACTCATCCACAACTCCTCTTTAAGAGGATGGTCTCATCACTATACCGGATGAGTTACTTCTCTGACTCGCATCAGCTTCTTCTATCAGGCAAGATCCAATCACTCTCTCAGATCTTGACCAACTGATGACGACAGAGGAGCCATATGCATGGCTGTCCACTCCTATGCCTGCACCCCAAACTCCCCACATCACCAACAACTTGCTGGCCACTTCTTTCTCTCTTCTGCCACAGTTGTCACTGCCACACTATGACTTCCATCAACTCTCCTTTTTGGATGATGCCAAAAAGGGGGAAGGATATATTGATGATGGAAAATCATATGTTCTAACACATGATGGTCCCTGAAAAGATGATCTAACTCTTTGGGATGAGATCCAAAGAGAAGTACAACGAGAGGTATAGCTTCAGAGGCAAGCTACCTTTCAAGGGAAAGTTACTCACGAGGGGGAAGCTATTCGTGAGGGGGAAGAGCAATGCCCAGCTCAAAACTATTTTTAGACTTGGGAGAATGCCCAGCTGGAACAACAGCAAGAATGGGTATCCACAGTATACCAAGCATCTATCCCTGCAAGTATAAAAAAGATAATCGAGCAAAAGAAGAAGGAACTGAGTGGTGAACAGTTCCAACTAAAGAAGGAAGTTAAAATATCAATTCTTGATATTCTCTCTCTCTCTCTCTCTCTCTCACTTCTTTATATTTCTTTATCTTCTCTGTTCAATCAGTTTCTAAACATGCTCTTTTGTTTATAATACAAATATTCTGATCATGCTGATATATCCCTCTGAATAGCTTAAGGCTTTCCATGCGCTTTGATAAATGAACAAAATCTGCATGATAATCAAAATTGAGCTATTTTAGAACTGAAACATTTGAAGCTTTTCAAGTTGTGCAAACGAGTATCGAAATATCTTAAGGCCATTTAAGCTGCATTTTCTATCAGCAAAAACCCTGATGCCTTATAGATAAAACTCGTTGAGCTCACATATTATTGTATGCTTCATTGCTCTGATACTCATCTTATTATCAAAGCTCTGGTGATCACATCAAAGCTCTAATACTCATGAATGTCTAACTGTTAGCTTTTAAAAGCTACAAGCATCTAAGACTGTTCTTAGGAACATGGTCTGATATCAGCCTTGATACCAACAACTGGTACAGGCTCAGATGCTCATTCATGAAAGATAACCTCATACAGTTTTTCCATCATCAAATTAACTGGTTTTGACATCATCAAAAATGGGAAAATTGTTGGGAAAATCCCAACTGATGGTTTTGATGAAATGTCAAAACATGTGTGATGATTTAATGAAAAACTGCAGGTTATGAAAAGCTGAAAATCAGGGGTAATGACCAAGTAAGACTTCAAGCTGAAATGAGAGATAACTATTTTGAAGCACGGTCAACCAGCTTACAAGGTTGCCTTGATCAGACCAGTTAGAATAAACTCTTCAAAGCTTAAGAAAATCTATAAGGGGGGAATAGAACCTTGGAGACTGGTAGGCATCCATAGATGAGTAACCATCAGTCCTAGCAGAAAGCCAAGACAGACTGATGAGAACAGAGCCACCTTGAAAGCTGAAACTGAACTGATCAAAGATTAGTCAATCACAAAGGGCTAACCCTAAACTGATCAAAGATCAATTAGCTGGGAGAAAGCTCTAAAAGCATTGAGCCAATATCGAACTGACCATAGATCAGTTCAAGGAGAGAAAAGCTCAAGCAGGTAGCCAACTGATAGTCCAGAACTGAAAGCTTTTGAAGCTAAGCTGCCAAGTAAGCTGAGCTGGACTATATCAGGATTGAAGCTTAAGGCAGCTGAGGATCTGCCAACTGGACAATCTCAGAGCTGAAAGCCCATCAGCTGAATGTCCAAAACTGATAGCCGAATCACCTGCTCTTTCTAACAAGCAGTCAATGAAGATCTTGACAGCAAATCTTTAAAAGATCCTGATGATCTTAGAGCAGAGGACATTAAAGTCAAACGGCTAGTTCATTAAGAGCTTCAAACAGCTATAGGCATTAAAATACCGTCGGTGAATTCTGAATATTCACTAATCATGATGGTCAAAAATCACTCATCTATTTAAAGAGGGTGAACTCAATTTTGGCCTAGACTTTTGCCAATTTAACTTTTGCTGTTTTGTAGAACGAGCTCTTCTTTCTCCCTCCCCACAGCTTAAAGCTTAATACTCTCAAGTGCGAAAAGTCTCAACGGAGAAGGCGTGCTTCAAGTCTAAAGCAAGCTGCTAAGCTGATGCAGAATTCCAGCAAGAGCAAAGCTTCTTAGTTCAGTCCCTCAAAGATCAACCACTCAGCTCAAGCTAAGGAGCATTCCAGGTTGATAACAGATTCAAGACTGCCTTCTTGAAGATCGAGCGAGATCTAAAATCATGTAAAGACGGGCAATAGCACCTAAGGTTTCAGCGAGCAGTTAGGACCGATAAGTGTGAGCTGTCGACCCAGAAATTGGCTGAGGAGGAGCGTGTACCGACGGGTCCGTTCTTCTGGGACAACAACAGTTGGAAAGGAGACCGCGCTTGGGTTGAATGGTGCCGTTTTTAGGTCCAACATGAATTCTTCACTGTGTAACTGTAATAAAGAAACTTTACAATTGCATAGTGGATTGCCCTTCTGCGGAAGGAAGAGAGGACATAGAAGCAGGAAGCTTCGAACCTCCATAAAGTCTTGTGTGTGTTGTTCTTATTGCTTTCAGCTTTGCATATTCTTAAACTGCACACCTTCACACACACAGGCTGCACTGACGAGCTAAAGCTAAGTCTTCAAAGCTATCAGTTTTAAACTGATCAGCTAACCAACTAAGCTTCAGTTAGGCTTCCTCAACTGATTAAGAAGCACATATAAAATATCTAAAGCAAGTCAGGGCCCTATCTATTCCGCATCTGTTTAAAGTTTTGAAGTCAGTTTATTCACCCCCCCTCTAAACTGACATAGACTCGCACCGGGACCAACAAGTTGTATCTAGAATGAGAGAGAAAGATGAAATTGTTGTTTGACCGTCATAATTTCCCAGAGTGGAAGAAGGTCAAGGTCGCAGCAATTGGTTTTTGTGATGAAGTTGTCATATGGTGGAATTAATTTATATCCATTAGACGATGTATCGGAGAGCTAAAGAGATGTGGAAAGTAATGAAGAGGGTGTTGAGAAGATGAATACATGTGCTTTATTCCTACAAACGAGAGTTGAAAGATAATCTACATAATCTGAGATAAGGAAGAAATAGTCTGGAAGAATATTATACTGAACTGAAGGAGGCTATGAGACGAGCTAATGTGGAAAAATATCCAGAGGAACAATGGATAGATTTCTCACAAGTTTGTGCATGAAGATACAAGAAAGAATGGTAGTGCATCACTATGAGGAGTTGAAGGACATGGTGCAATATGACATCAGGGTGGAGAAACGGCTTATGAGGGCAAGAAAGTCAGAAAAAGAACAACGACGTGTTCCTCCACTAACTATAGAGGTTCCCATTCTAAAATTTGTTGATGTAATTGTGTCTAGATGCCTCGATGTTGAAGAGATCAAGAGTGTTGAAGTAGAATCCTTTGTAGAGTTACCATCTGTGTTTGTGACCACCAAAGAAGATTCCAGTCCCGAAGTATTAGTGGTTGAAAATGCATCCAATGAAGAGATATCAACTGATTCTATATGCCTAGATGTTGGAGATAACGAAATAGTTGAAGAATCTAAGTCGGAGGAGATCGTGATAAAAACAACTAAAGTGGAACTAGAAGTTTTGAAAGAGTCTAATTCTGAGATAGTGAACTTGGCATGCAAGAGTGTAGACGTGGAGGCTGGAAGGGTTGGAAAAATGGTAGAGTTGCAACCAAGTTCCAAAACGGAGGGTGACATCTGTTGGGAAGCGGTTGTAGCACAAATGGAGCCAATATAAGCAAACATGACGGAGCCACTGACAACATTGGTCGTCAATGACATTATTTGATGTATTTATTTTATAGATTGATGAAGATGTACCACCATATATTGATGTTCCACCAGATTTATTCGTGGTTCACATGTCAAGGCATTCTATGGAGTTAAATTTGCAACCGTTTGACATGGGATGGAAGAACTTGAAGAGACGTCTTGTGCAATTTATTGTAAAAGATTTTGATGATTGCTTCTTGCTAGTCTTTGATCCAGGAGGAGATTCGAATTTGAGGACAATCCCTTTCAAGAGGAGGGGAATGATACGATCCTAGGTGGGGTACCGATGATCGAGTTCGAGTGTTCGGGAAGAGAGACGCGAGTTGCAGCGCGAGCCTGAGCGCGTGTGCGTCAGTCACATCTCCAGGTGCGATGTGCAGTGCGAGTGGAGGCGCGAGTGAACAACATTGAGACTGCGGGGGTATTTTTCTTTGGTCCGGACACGAGCTATAGCGTAACCCAAGGCGCAAGTGGGCCCATGTCACGCCCAGTTTATTGTTCACAGATTTATCTGATTTTTAATTAATTATTTCCTTTTTATACTGATGCGATATTTTATACCTCAAATAATAAGTCGTGTCATGTGCAAGTGTACACGGATGTAGCAAGCAATGATACGAGTCGAACCACAAGGAATAGGAGATATATTCTAAGATGCACAAATAATGCCTAATTAAATCTCAATCACTATTTAAACCAAATAAGTCAAATGAGTTGTTGTTCACTTCATTCATCTATCCAACATAGAGATTTAAAATTTTATAATAATTTCCAACACTAAAGAGATGAAATTTACGGGTTAACAAAGGGGTTTAGGGTTATGGATCCTTGATTTAAGGGTTTACACAAACATGAAGATCATATATAACTCAAAACTTTATTTATGACAAGGGTTTGTTCATTTAAGCATTTTCTCAAACACCTAATATGCAAAAAATGATGTTAAACTTGCTATCTCTAACAAGCATTTCACTCAAACATACAAAGAGTCCCCTCCACAAATTACAAACCTAAATGCTCATACATCTCTCAAAGTATAACCACAAGGTCTCATAGATCACCAACAAACACCAAATGAGCGAAACTAATCACCCATTGAGCATAAAGATAAACATAAATGGAGGCCACCCATAAACATTTACAATCACAACAATGATCCACAAGATTTAATCAAAGAAATATACATTCATCCCACATTCATAATAAACATCCTCATTTCAAAGATCCTTCACCCTAACCCTAATTAAATTAGCTACTCATAATCTTAAAAGCAAAATAAATTACTTGAACATGAATCATAAATAGAGATTAGATTAAACCAATAGAATGTACAAAGATTGCACAAGATCCTTCCACTCCAATTCTTCAAACTTCAAGAACTCCCCTTTACAAGCCCAAGCCCTCTTCCTCCTCTCATTTCTATGGTCTATCTTTGATTTTCTAGGGGAAAAGGGGGTATAGGGATTGGAAGAAAATTTCTAGAGTTTGATCCTTGGTTTTTTTCTGTAAAAACAATCCGTCTCTCCCTTCCGAATATCAGTTGTGTGGCAATTAGAGGGAAAGGCCTAATAAGGCAAGCAAAATAGGGCATCTGGGCACGACACGGGCTCGGTCGCGCCCAGGTCGCGCTGTAGCTCGCGCCAGAGAAGGGCGCGAAGGAGTGTCTGGGCGCGGGAGCGCGGTCGCACCAGTGATCGCGCTATGGGTTGCACCAGAGAAGGTCACGAGGGAGTGCCTGGGCGCGGGAGAGCAGTCGCACCAGTGATCGCGCTGTGGGTCGCGCCAGAGAGGCATGGAAAGCCACGTTTGGGCGCAGGCGGAGCGGTCGCGCCTCGACCCGTGCTGTGGGTCGCGCCTGGTTCTTTGAATTCGATGATTCTTCAATAACACACCTAGAATTTGCACTTGGATTAAAATATGGGTTTGGACATCAAAAATATACAATTGGTTTATAAAATGGTATTGAAATAGCCCCAAGTTGCAGTCAAAAGAAACACAAAATACCGATTATCAACTCCCCCAAACTTAAGCTCTTGTTTGTCCTCAAACAAGTTTTCAAAAAAAAAGAGAACATAGGAAATCAAGATCAAGAATGCCTCAGAAGAAAGAACAAAAAGCATATTATCATACACAAGTATATGAAGTTCTGATACACAAGAAATGAACATGTAAAACTACAGCTTTTCTTGCTTTAGTAATATCAACACTCAACTCAACCTCTCAAGGAGAAAAGGGACGTGTATACACTCGACATCAAATAATGCTAGTATACCACCATAAGCTTGCAAAATAACTTATCTCTTCTTACAAGTATGCTCAAAATAAGGATCACATTGGTCTTAAGGGTTGAAACGTTAGGCTCTTTGGACGAGGTAGGAAAAATATAGGCTAAAAGTGACTTCAAAATCAATCCCCGTAACCTGCTTTGTATTTCAAGATAAGCAAATCTATTTTGAGTTTTCTTCTACCCCGCACATTGCTTTGGGAAATTTAATTGGATCTAAAGTCTATAGCCAACAAACATTAATGCTCCTCTTATTTATTTTGATTTTCATTGGTGTTCTTCAACAAATTACAATTTATTTTTATTTCACTTTGCAAGGCTTGCATATGTATTTGATCAAAAAGGCTATTTCAACAAAATAAGATTTGTGTTCAATCCACCATTAATTCCCATTAGTTTTATTTTCAAGCTTACTTGATTCCCAAATTTCTTCTACCCCTTGGTTTCAAATAAAATCAATAACAAGCACAAAGGGGCTAGCAAGGGTTGTATTTGTAGGAAAAATTTTAGGCACAATTTTGACAAAGAAAGCCTTAGGTCATCTCCATATTTTAAGCACAACTCGTAAAATCAAGAGAGTTCAAAAAGGCAAGTTCTAGAGATACCAATATTATTGATGATTCACACATGGAAAACGAGATCAAGGCTCAAATCTCACAAGATGGTTACAAGCTAATGCCAATATTTCCACAATCCAATCAAGTGTCCTATCAAGTCATATTCTTATGCATGTATTTATTTTTACCAAAAATAACATCATAGGCAAATCAAGATTTCCCAAAAAATGAGGATGACAAACTTAAGTCCATAAGTAATAGAGGAGTTGAAACACGAGATCAAGGCTAAACCTGCTTATCATCAAGGCTATTACCTTATCATTAAACCAATCATACTTATTAACAAAAAAATATAGAACTATAAAATATCGCAAAACCCATGCAATAAATTAAAAATTATCCGAATTTTAAGTAGCAAATCCCAACAATACATAAATAAATAAAAAGCATCCATGCGACAAGAGTTTTAACAATTCTAAATTAAAAAGCGTTCTAAAAAGATAGAGAGATCAACGATACACACATATCACCCCCACCCCCAAACTTATTCGAAACCTAAGTAAGAAAAAGTTTAGGGGGGTAGGCTTGTGGTATCGTCGATCGACTAACAAGGCTCAGGCATCAGCATCCGGTGGCGGGCGTGGACGGGGGTTCTGTGGGAACTGGAACGGCCCGGAGTACGGAAAGGGGTATTGCTGGAACGGCGGGAATGGGGGCGTGAAGGTCTGGGACGGGTTTTGTGAAGAAGATCCAATGCCACCCCATTGCCTCATCATGGTGGCAATATATGAGACGTCCGACCTCAGGTGAGAGTAATCCCCATGCAGATTTGAGTAATTGCTCTGCAATCCCTGGAACTCTGTCCTCATGCCGGAAAACCGGCCATCCATATGACTTTGCAGGCCTTGGAATCTCTCGTCAATGTCCGCCTGCATATCTGTGAAACGATTGTCCACATTCTCCCTCATATCCGTGAGCCGTGCATCAAGATCTGCCCGCATGTCCGTGAACTGGGTAAAGACATTGCCTTGAAAGTTAGTAAAATTCTGATTCATAGTTGTCATCATACCTTCAAGGGATTCAAGTCGTTCATCCGCCACGTCTCCTCTGTTTCGTCTTTGCCCACGAGGTGCTCTTGGTGGCGCATTCTCGCTTTGTAGATGCACTCCCATGGGTTCCGGAGCAATCATCAAAGCATTATGCTCCGGAGTGTTCATCAACCAATTTCGTTGATCCTCGAAATTGGTTACGGATGTGAGTGCTGGGTTCGGGAGTGGAAACTTCCTTCCATCCTTCATTATGAGCTCAATGGGGGCGGCATTCGGGCTAATCATGCGGACATTCCGAAGATGGGCGAGGTTGAAAGCTCGAGGTCCCGGGAGTGGCTGATAGTTAGCCAGATTCACGTCCAAGGCCATGGCAATAGGAGTGATCATGCCTCCGATACTGATTGTGCCCTTGCTCGGCTGCACTTGTCTTTTAAATTGATCTAGAAGCAATGCCCCAAAATCCACGTATATCGCTTGGAGCATACTTCACAAGATGTAGAGCTCATCCTTTCGAAGTCCACTATTCTCGTGTCGAGCAAGGACAGTGGAAGAAAGGATCCTGTGGAGGTATCGAAATATCGGGTTTTGGATTTGCGAAGCCTTGGCCAAGCCCGAGTCATACTGGAATATCCGCTCATCCGGGTCCAAGATCAATCTCCAAAATGTCTCAGCGTTGAAATTCATGTGGTAGTGATAGTATCCATCTGTCGGGGTTTGGAAAATTTGGTTAAGTTGGACCAATGTGAGCTCATGATCACGATTCCCCAATCGAAAAGTGCACCTGATCGGCCCTCTGCTAGGGAGTTTGTGGACCTTAAGAGAGGATAGGAACTCTTTGACTAACACAGGATAGGTTAGCCATCTTCCTTGCATGGCATTTGCCCACCCAATCCTAGTGAACATTCTCCACACATCCTCGTGGATTCCCATTGCTTGAGTGGCTGAGTCACATGAATACTTGGTGGGGAGTATGTTGAAAGATCCCGTCAACTTCTCCCAGCAGTCCCGTTCCTCTTGGGTATGGAAGAAAACACCCGCTCTTGCAGGGTCATTTGGGCCACTGTCAGGAAAATCCAGCAATGGCTCGGATTGCACAAACTCCTCTTCGTCATCTTCCTCTTGGTATTCTTCCTCTTGTTCCTCCTCTTCTTCTTCTGCTTCCTCTTCGGAGAGATCAACACTCGATTCTTCTTCCTCTGATTCTTCAACCACGTATCTCCTAGAAGCTTGGCCTCTGCTTGGTCTTGCCATTCTGAATATATGATTTCTTGAAAATGGACAAGACCTTGCAAAGGATAAAAATAAAAAAAACGACTAAGAGTGAGGTTCAAATTATAAACAACATACCAAAACAACAAATAGAATTTGAGCCCATCCATAGCAAAATATAACAAAAACTATTCAAACTTGCAGGCCTTAGCATAATCTTAAACAAAAGCAAAAAGCATTTCCAAAGTAGGCACTACAATCGGGTTGTAAAAATCATACAAACAGGGTCGGAGTTCACATATACTACCCCTCAATTCACAACAAAATCCAACAACATTTTTGCCTCATGGAGTTAGAGAACTTCCAAATTTCCCATTTTCATTCGTACACAAAACCACATGTACATTGTCACCCTTCTTATTACTTGCATAATTCACTAACATGAGTCAATAAAGTAAATTATGCAAATAATTAGGAACAAAGTAAAGAAATGGAAAGAAATATCCTAACTTTTCTAAGCTCTAGTTCACTATCAACAAGAATTGATGAACTATCACCACCAACAAATATCAATCTCTCAATAATTGTAAAATTCACAGAAATTATGCATAAACTTATAATAAGAAATGAACAAGGCTAGAAATTCACAATCTCAAAAATACTAACCCTTGTTCTCAACTCGCGCTGTCGGTCGCGCCAGAGAGGGTTCTCCACGCGTGCTTGGGCGTGAGCGGGATCAACCGTGCTTTGTATCGCGCTGTAGGTCGCGCTATGTGGCGCGACTAGTGATCGCGCCTCTGCACGTGCTGTGTATCGCGCCTGAGCCTCCGTGTTTGATATGTTGAGCTTGTTTTCTCCGTATACCCTGTTGTCTGATTCCAAAACTATACAAACTCTCAAAGCAGCATATTAAATCCAATATAAAGATAAGCATAAATGAACAAGGAATATAAACATAAATATACAAGAAAATGTACAAAAGTACGAGATTGGGTTGCCTCCCAACAAGCGCTTCATTTATTGTCCGTAGCTCGACTTGGTCTTACTTTCCGTCAAACAGTGGGAATGTTGGAATCATTGTCAAGTGTCATCTTCGGTGTATAAAATCTCTTGACCCTTTGTCCATTGACAACAAACAAGTTTCCATCCTTCCCTTTTAGCTCAATTGCACCTCCGTCAAAAATTCTTGATATCTCGAAGGGACCACTCCATTTGGTTTTCAGTTTTCCGGGAAACAACTTCAAGCGAGAGTTGAACAAAAGAACGGCATCACCCGGTAATAGTTCTTTCTTTCTCAAAAGCCTGTCATGATATATCTTTGATCGCATCTTCGAAATGGATGAATTTTCGAAAGCTTCGTGTCTAAATTCATCCAACTCATTCAACCGGAAAATTCTTTCACCCCCCGACATCATGAAACCCATATTGAGCTTTTTTGTAGCCCAATAAGCTTTGTGTGAAAGCTCAATAGGAAGATGACAAGATTTTCCAAAAACCAATTGATATGGCGACATCCCCAACGGGGTCTTGTATGCCGTCCTATACGCCCATAATGCATCATCCAAGAGGTTGGACCAATCCTTGCCATTTGTTTTAACCACTTTTTGCAGGATTTGCTTCACTTCTCGGTTAGCAAGCTCGGTTTGGCCATTTGCTTGAGGGTGATAGGCCGTTGTGATGTTGTGACGAACTCCATATTTTGCAAGCAATGCGGCCAACCACTTGTTGCAAAAGTGTCTTCCTCCATCGCTAATAAGAGCTCTCGGGGCTCCATAGCGTGTCAAGACATTCTTCTTTAAAAATTTCAAGACCACATTTGCATTGTTCGTAGTAGTAGGCACAGCTTCGATCCATCTTGAAACATAATCCACAACCAACAATATATATTGAAAACCATTTGAAATGACAAAGGGACCCATGAAATCAATTCCCCAAACATCAAATAGTTCCACTTCAATTATGTTCTTCATTGGCATTTCATCTCTTTTCGAGATGGATCCCATCCTTTGACACCGTTCGCATTGTTTCACAAAATCAACACAATCCTTGAAGAGTGATGGCCAATAGAACCCGCTTTGCAGCCCTTTCCTTGCGGTTCTGTTTGAAGCAAAATGTCCTCCACTTGGGGAGGTATGGCATGCATTCAGGATCCCTCCCCACTCTTCTTCTGGCACACATCGTCTTAACACCAAATCAGCACATCTTCAAAATAGATACGGTTCATCCCATACATAGTACTTCAAGTCGTGTAAGAATTTCTTTCGTTGATAAGGCTCCAACTCCGTTGGTTTCACCTTTGCTACCAAGATGTTCATAATGTTGGCAAACCAAGGGAGTTGAGACTTGATTGGTAAAATTCTTTCATCGGGAAAAAGCTCGTTAATAGACCGTGACGACCCCAAATCATCTTCCACTTGTTCAAGCCGAGAAAGGTGGTCGGCTACCACATTCTCGCACCCCTTCCTATCTCGGATCTCTACATCAAATTCTTGAAGTAATAAGATCCACCTTAAGAGTCTTGGCTTCGCATCCTTCTTGCCAAAAAGATGTCTAAGAGCGGAGTGATCGATATGCACTATAGTTCGGGCCCCAATGAGATAGGGCCTAAACTTGTCGAATGCATACACTACATCAAGTAGCTCCCTCTCCGTAGTGGTGTAGTTTGTTTGGGCCGTGTCTAAGGTCTTACTCCCATAATAGATTACTCTGAAAAGCTTATCCCGTTTTTGACCCAAAGCGGCTCCAACTGCAACCTCACTTGCATCACACATCACTTCAAATGGTTGACTCCAATCCCGTGAAATGAGGATGGGTGCTGAAATCAAGGCCTTCTTCAAAGTCCGAAAGCCTGCAAACAATCATTATCAAAATTAAGATCTGACAGTTTCTCTAGGAGACGGCATAAAGGTTTTGAAATTTTAGAAAAATCTTTGATGAAACGTCTATAAAACCTAGCATGCCCTAGGAAACTTCTAACTCCTTTCTCATTTTTCGGGGGTGGTAGCTTTTCAATGGCTACAATCTTTGCTCGGTCCACTTCAAGGCCTCCTCCGAACACCCTGTGTCCCAACACGATACCATCCCTTACCATGAAGTGGCATTTTTCCCAATTTAGCACCAAGTTAGTGTCTTCACACCTCTGCAATACTTGAGACAAATTGTCAAGGCAATTTTCAAACGAATCACCAAAAACAGAAAAATCATCCATAAACACTTCCATTATATTTTCAATCAATCCATGGAAGATAGACATCATACACCTTTGAAAGGTGGCGGGTGCATTACACAACCCGAATGACATCCACCTATATGCAAAAATGCCATATGGACAAGTAAAAGCCGTTTTCTCTTGATCTTCGGGAGCAATCATTATTTGATTGTAACCCGAAAATCCATCCAAAAAATAATAAAATTCATGCCCTGCCAACCTATCAAGCATTTGGTCAATAAAAGGAATAGGAAAATGATCTTTTCTTGTATACACATTTAAAGCTCTGTAATCAATACACATTCTCCATCCCGTTACCAACCTAGTTGCTATTA
Source organism: Perilla frutescens (assembly GCA_026008535.1). NCBI lineage: Eukaryota > Viridiplantae > Streptophyta > Magnoliopsida > Lamiales > Lamiaceae > Perilla > Perilla frutescens. The sequence continues at coordinate 33,440,305 of BRKX01000009.1, forward strand.
TCTCATTCTTTTCATTTTCAACAAGAGTTGTACCCCCTTTTTTCGCTACCACTTGAGTAGGACTAACCCACTCACTATCAGAAATTGTAAATATAATACCGGCATCCAACAATTTTAGCACTTCCTTTCTAACTACTTCTTGCATGATTGGGTTTAATCTTCTTTGATGTTGCACTTTTGGTTTGTCATCTTCTTCTAAAAGGATTTTATGCATGCAAATCGAGGGATTAATCCCTTTTAGATCCGAGATAGACCAACCTATAGTGCTTTTATATTTTCTAACCACCCTTAACAATTTATCAAGTTGTTCATCTGTTAAAAAGAAAGAGACTATTACCGATTTGTGTTCTCCTTCTTCAAGGTACACATACCTTAAGTGAGGTGGAAGTGGTTTCAACTCCAACTCGCTTTTCTTTGATTCCTCCTCATTTGATGTTTGTCCCGTTTCTCTCAGTGGAAGGAACTTGGGCTTTCTTAGGTATTCTTCCTGCAAAGAATTCATTAGAAAGATAGTGTCAATGAGAGGAAAATCGAAAGTATAAGAATCATAAGAGGATGTATTAAAGAGTGAGTGTGAAATGCAAGTCTCTAGTGGATCTTGCATTCCCGAGACTTGTTCAAATATGTGCTTCGATTCCATGCACGAGTTCACCATCTCGAGCACTTTGCACTCTTCTTCAAATTGCATCTCCTCCTCTTTATGCCTCATTGCTTCTCGAAGTGAAAACATCACCTTTTCATCATTAACTCTCAAAGTTAACTCTCCCCTTTCTACATCAATAAGAGCCTTCCCCGTATTCAAGAATGGTCTTCCAAGAATAAGGGGAACATCCTTATCTTCCTCCATGTCTAACACCACAAAGTCAACAGGAAATATGAAGTCTTTGACTTTAACCAAGACATCTTCAACCACTCCCTTTGGATAAGTTATGGATCTATCGGCCATTTGTAAACAAATGGTGGTTGGTTTGATTTCTCCAATATTCAACTTCAAGTAGAAAGAGAGTGGCATTAAGTTAATGCTTGCTCCCAAGTCGCACAATGCCTTCCCCATGTGGCTATCCCCAATTGTTACTTTGATAGTGAAACTCTCGGGGTCCTTCAACTTTGTTGGAAGCTTTCTTTGGATAAGTGCACTACACTTCTCCGTGAGATTCACCGTTTCATGATCTCCTAATCTTCTTTTCTTTGAGATCACCTCCTTGAGGAACTTTGCATAATTCGACATTTGTTGCAAAGCTTCCACTAATGGAAGGTTTACTTGAACTTTTCGAAAAATGTCGAGGAACCTTGAGAATTGTTCCTCGTTCTTCTTCTTTTGCAAACATTGAGGATAAGGTACTTGCACCTTTGGTTCTTCCTTCTTTTTAGATGGTGCTTCCACCATTCCTTTTGTTGAAGTCATATTTTGCTTGGGAAATTCATTATCCTCAACTTCCTCTTGTTGTTCATCTTGCTCATTCTTGCTAGTTTGATCACTTGAACTTGGTTCACCACTTTCTCTCTCGTTGGTAGGCATTTGTGGTCCTTCATAAGTGGTGCCACTTCTCAAAGTGATAACCTTGCATTGATCCTTCAGGTTAATGGTTGTGTTGCTCGGGAATTTCCCTTGTTGATGTTGGTTCCCCACAATGGTTGCTAGTTGGCTCAATTGCTTCTCCATTTGGTTAACTTGAATGCCAATAGCCCCTACATTATTCTCCAATTTAGCCACACGAGCTTGTGACTCAACCATGTACTTGTCCGTCTTGCCCATAAATGCCATCATCAATTCTTCCAACTTAGGCTTCTTCTCTTCATCGATCACTCCATTTGTGACGGAGAAACCCGGAGGTGGTTGGGTGGCGTTGTTTGGGTTACCATAAGACAAATTTGGGTGTTGTGCCTTGTATTGGTAACCTTGATTTCCTCCATATTGACCTCCGTATTGGGGCTTGTACCCCGGATTGAATGGCCTTTGTTGGTTGGAAAAACCTCCTTGTTGATTCACATAGTTGGCCTCTTCAAATTGGTTTTGAGAGGCCTCGGCTTTTGGATTTGTAAATGTTTCAAATTTTGAGTTCAAGGTAGCCATTTGGGCCGCCAAAAGCCCAAGTGCATCCGAACTCGAGGTTGAAGCCACCTTTTTCAGAATTTGAACTCCTTCTCTTGTAGCCGGCCATTGAAATGAATTTGAAGCCATTTCTTCAATGATTCTCAAGGCTTCTTCCGTTCCTCTTGCCAAGAGAGAGCCACCTGCTGCTGCATCCATAAGCGTTCTCACCTCATCCTTGCATCCTGTGTAGAATAAGCACACTTGGTGATCGGTGCCATATCCATGACCGGGACATTTCCTTAGCATTTCTCGAAATCTTTCCCATGCCTCATACATGCTCTCATCTTCCCATTGCTTGAATATGGTGATTTCGCCTTTGAGTTTTAGAGTTTTTCCGGGTGGGAAGAACTTGTGCAAGAACTTCATCACCAATTGATCCCAAGTTTGAAATGACCCTTGGGCTTGGCTCAACCACCATGACTCTGCTTTGTCCGCCAATGAGAATGAAAAGAGTCTTATTCGAATTGCATCATCCGGAACTCCGTTTGCTTTGATAGTCCCGGTGTACTCAAGGAACTTTTGGATATGCTCATTTGGATCCTCCGTCGGTGTTCCTCGAAACTTGTTTTGTTGAATCATCAATATGAGTGATGTCTTCAACTCAAAGTTGTTGGCTTGAATGGGCGGTCCATTGATCACTCCTTGATCAACGACGGGTTGGAAAAGGTTCCGAATTGGCGCTTCCACATTCCTATTTCGAGCCTCCTCTTGGGCTCTCAGTTGCTCTTGCATTTCTCCTAATTGCCTTTGCATTTGGGTAATTATCGGGTCTTGCACCGGTGGAAGGTTGTCCGCCATTCTCCTCCTTCTACGTGCGTTGTTTTGGCAAACCGTTGCTTCGATCTCTGGATCAAACTCAATGGGGGTTGTCCTTGTGATTGAGTGTGCATACACTACCTGTAAAAAGGTTACAAGGTGAGCCACTTCAATGTGAAACAAAAATAAAGAAAAACGTTCAAATTAGTAAAGAGATTCGTTGAGCAATATTGCACATATGTTAAAACAAAATCATCTATTCCCCGGCAACGGCGCCAAAAACTTGATGAGATATTTTATACCTCAAATAATAAGTCGTGTCATGTGCAAGTGTACACGGATGTAGCAAGCAATGATACGAGTCGAACCACAAGGAATAGGAGATATATTCTAAGATGCACAAATAATGCCTAACTAAATCTCAATCACTATTTAAACCAAATAAGTCAAAGGAGTTGTTGTTCACTTCATTCATCTATCCAACATAGAGATTTAAAATTTTATAATAATTTCCAACACTAAAGAGATGAAATTTACGGGTTAACAAAGGGGTTTAGGGTGATGGATCCTTGATTTAAGGGTTTACACAAACATGAAGATCATATATAACTCAAAACTTTATTTATGACAAGGGTTTGTTCATTTAAGCATTTTCTCAAACACCTAATATGCAAAAAATGATGTTAAACTTGCTATCTCTAACAAACATTTCACTCAAACATACAAAGAGTCCCCTCCACAAATTACAAACCTAAATGCTCATACATCTCTCAAAGTATAACCACAAGGTCTCATAGATCACCAACAAACACCAAATGAGCAAAACTAATCACCCATTGAGCATAAAGATAAACATAAATGGAGGCCACCCATAAACATTTACAATCACAACAATGATCCACAAGATTTAATCAAAGAAATATACATGCATCCCACATTCATAATAAACATCCTCATTTCAAAGATCCTTCACCCCAACCCTAATTAAATTAGCTACTCATAATCTTAAAAGCAAAATAAATTACTTGAACATGAATCATAAATAGAGATTAGATTAAACCAATAGAATGTACAAAGATTGCACAAGATCCTTCCACTCCAATTCTTCAAACTTCAAGAACTCCCCTTTACAAACCCAAGCCCTCTTCTTCCTCTCATTTCTATGGTCTATCTTTGATTTTCTAGGGGAAAAAGGGGTATAGGGATTGGAAGAAAATTTCTAGAGTTTGATCCTTGGTTTTTTTCTGTAAAAACAATCCGTCCCTCCCTTCCGAATATCAGTTTTGTGGCAATTAGAGGGAAAGGCCTGATAAGGCACGCAAAACAGGGCGTCTGGGCGCGACACGGGCTCGGTCGCGCCCAGGTCGCGCTGTAGCTCGCGCCAGAGAAGGGCGCGAAGGAGTGTCTGGGCGCGGGAGCGCGGTCGCGCCAGTGATCGCGCTGTGGGTTGCGCTAGAGAAGGTCACGAGGGAGTGCCTGGGCGCGGGAGAGCGGTCGCGCCAGTGATCGCGCTGTGGGTCGCGCCAGAGACACGTGGAAAGCCTGGCTTGGCGCGACCCGATCCAGTCGCGTCTCCACCCGTGCTGTAGCTCGCGCCAGAGACGCGTGGAAAGCCACGTTTGGGCGCGGGCGGAGCGGTCGCGCCTCGACCCGTGCTGTGGGTCGCGCCTGGTTCTTTGAATTCGATGATTCTTCAATAACACACCTAGAATTTGTACTTGGATTAAAATATGGGTTTGGACATCAAAAATATACAATTGGTTTATAAAATGGTATTGAAATAGCCCCAAGTTGCAGTCAAAAGAAACACAAAATACCGATTATCAACTAGGATTTGACATTAGGGTTTTGATTTATTTTGCCCACCTATATTTAAGGCTTGTTCTGAATTATTTGAGACATTTTTTTATTATTATTGAATTAAGTTTTCTCTACGTGAGGATTTTATTGAACTGTGAGTTCATCCCGACTTATCAAATAGAACATCACAACTGTTTATGCCGTCTTCCTCAATATTCTGAGGTTTTTACTTCCAATCACAGTAGGGTTGTAGGTTTTATGTACCTATAGTTTGTCTGCATTGTGAGGTTCGGGTCGAAAAAATTTGCTTTATCCGTTGTAAGTTGGACTCCTGGAAGGATCGCATCAGAACTCTTCTTCTTCTTCTTTTCAATGGCTTGCTCTGTGATTCTCGTTAGTTTAATTTAACATCAACAACTTTAAATTTACATACATATGCACACGTGGGTTTTGTCCATGCTACAACTAATGCATGTGTATATTCTGTCACAATAGGTCTATTGAGACACTCTTAAGTGTCTCAATAGACCTATTATGACATTTAGAGGTATCTATTATGTATGCACATGCATTGGTTGTAGCATGGACAAAACCTGCGCACGTGTAGGGGTTGAAATTTATTATGTATATACACTCACATGTATTCTAATTATTTTTTATTAAATATAAGATCTAATGTTTATTTTATTTATTTAGCATAAAAATAACAACTTTTTAACTACATTTTCTTATTTTATCATGGCTGTTGATTCCTTCTTTTTGAAGGATACTGCATAATGGCTTTAGAAGAATATAGGCAGTTCACACATATAGTAGCTAAATGAAACAATCTACTAAAACATTATCTGAGATATTGGCTAGTGATTGAGGTTCTGTAGTCTTTAATTTCTTAACCTTTTCTTTGATTTATGTAGTTTCTTTTGTTTTTCGTCATGTTATAGGATTGGTCAAATTACGAATGTAAAATGACTTGTAAAATCCAACGAATTTTGGCATATTATTTGAAGCACTCTACTTCAAAGTTCTACAGTTGTTTGCATTAACCTAGTGTTGAAATCAATATATGCTAATCCAACAAAAAGAGTGTCATAGCAGTTTGTTGAACTATACTTTTGTTATGAACTCAGTAGCTTTCCTCTGATTTTTAGATTTCTTGTTTCCCTATTTTTGTATTATAGAATTACTGGATCCCGTATAAAGTTTAAACCTTGATAGATTTTGTGAAAGAAATGAGAGAGGATCTAAAGAAGAGAAAGGAGAAAGAATTCATGGTAATATCTTCTTACTTCAATAAATTTGTCTAGCGTAGCCTTACAATTTCGGGACTACTTAGGGAAAATAAGATAAAAGGGCATTTAATAAGATTTGGGCCCATAATAATAATAATAATAATGATAACAAAACGTACCCGTTTAGCTTCCGGATCCCCTCGACTGATTACACCCAATTGGCCTTGTTTGATCCCAAATTCAATTTGCAGTTCCCTGCCCAAATCCCTCTCCCATTCATTCTCCCCTTACAGTCAACAACCATATTGTCTTGTTCTTAACAATTTTATTATTAGTATATCTTTAATTTTATACATGAATATCCCTAGCTAGACGCAACAATAATAAAGTAAAAATAAAAATTGATTACCTTGTAGGCTTCCTTGTAAACGTCTTATTTTGTTTGGAGACAGAAGATGCTGGGACATGGTCTGCTTGCACGAAGCACAACTTCAAATATTCACACTGTAAAATCTGCTGCTGATTCAGTTTTACATGCATTCTTCCATCCACATTCGCCTACAATCCCTCCGTTTCCTCTCCACCGCCACCGCATTTCCACCACCTCAATGGCAGCAGACCCTTAACATCCTCCCCCTCTGCGCCGCTGCGCAATCTCTTCCCTCCACCCATCGACTGCACGCCCTCGCCATCCTCCACGGCCTCCTTCCCTCCAGCGTCTCCATCACCGCTGCCCTTATCCTTTCCTACGCCACCCACAACAGTCATCCCTCCTCCCTTCAATCCCTCTTCGCTCAGACAGCCTCATTTTCTCGCTCGTCTTTCCTCCACAACACCCTCATCCGCGCCTGCACCATTTTGTCAACTGGGCGGCACAAGAAACGCGCCGTTGATTTTGGGTTTTCCGTTTATAATGATTTGTTGACGGCTACGCCTTTCATGCCCGACGATTACACCTTTCCTTTTGTGCTCAAACTCTGTGCAGATTTTTTGTGTGTATCGAAAGGGTTGGAAGTGCACGGGAGGTTGATCAAGGCTGGACTTGATGAAGATGTGTTTGTGAATAATACTCTGATTTTGTTTTACGGTTGCTACGGTGATTTGTGGAGTGTCAATAAGGTGTTTGATGGAATGCCTGTTAGAGATTTGATCTCGTGGAATACAGTTATTCGGGTTTTCTCGGATAATAACTGTCTTTTGGAACCTGTTGGTTTGTTAAGGGATATGATTTTGATGTCTGGGTTTATGCCTAATGCGATTACTATTGTGAGTGTGCTGCCGGTGTGTGCTGGGCTTGTCAATGAGAGGTTGGTTAGTTTGATTCATTGTTATGTTATCAAAGTTAGTTTGGATGGTGAAACGAAGGTCGGGAATGCATTGGTTGATGCCTATGGAAAGTGTGGGAATGTGCAGGCTTCTGATGGAGTTTTCGGTGAGATGGATGAGAGAAATGAGGTTTCTTGGAATTCAATTATTGGTGGTTTTTCGTATAGGGGTTTGAGTAGCAATGCGTTGGATTATTGTAGGGCAATGATAAATGAGGGTGGGAAATTGAATACTGTGACTATTGCTACCATGTTACCAATACTATCAGAACTAAATTTGTTCAATGAAGGTGCCGAACTTCATGGTTTCAGTATAAAAATGGATATGGATTCTGATCTTTTTGTTGCCAATGCATTGATTGATATGTATGGAAAATGGAGACATTTGACTAAGGCTTCGGATGTGTTCTATAAGATGGATACAAGGAACATTGTCTCATGGAATACGATGATTGGAAACTTCACCCAAAATGGGCTTGAGTTAGATGCTATAGAACTTGTTAGAGAGATGCAAGCTCATGGTGAAATTCCTAATTCTATAACTCTGACTAATGTTCTCCCTGCTTGTGGCAGACTGGGTTCTCTTCGTCATGGAAAAGAACTGCATGCTAGATCAGTCCGGTTCGGTTCAGGCTTTGAACTGTTTGTTTCAAATGCTTTGACAGACATGTATGTCAAATGTGGTCGCCTCAATCTTGCTAAAACTATGTTTAGTATATCATCTAGAGATGAGGTCTCCTACAACATACTCATTGCTGGCTATTCCGAAACAAACGAAAGCTCAAAATCCATAAGCTTGTTTAGAGAAATGGAAATGCTGGGGCTGAATCATGATACTGTTTCCTACACCGGGGTCCTGTCTGCATGCGCGAACATATCAGCATTCAAGGAAGGAAAGCAGATCCACGCTATGGCAATCAGAAAGTCATTTCATGAGCATCTTTTCGTTGCAAACTCACTTCTGGATATGTACACTAAATGTGGACGGATTGACATTGCCATGAAGTTATTTGATCGGATACCTAAGAGGGATACTGCTTCGTGGAATACTATGGTCATGGGGTTTGGAATGCTTGGGGAGTTAGATTCTGCAGTCAATCTCTTTGAAGCTATGAAGGCGGATAAGGTTCAATATGACTCAGTTTCATACATAGCAGTGTTGACTGCGTGTAGCCATGGCGGCCTAATTGGAAAGGGGAAAGCGTATTTTGATGATATGTTAACTCAAAAGATAATGCCCTCCGAAATGCATTATGCTTGCATGGTGGATATTCTAGGCCGAAATGGCCTTATGGAAGAGGCAGTGCAACTTATCAATAACATGCCGATTAAACCAGGGGCGAACACATGGGGTGCTTTACTTGGGGCTAGTCGGCTTCATGGGAATGTCGAGCTAGGCTGCTTGGCTGCTGAGCATCTTCTTGAGTTGAAGCCCGATCATCCCGGATATTATGTGGTGCTATCGAATTTGTATGCGGAGGCAGGGAGGTGGGACGAGGCAGATAGGGTTAGGAAACTGATGAGTTCGAGGAGAGTGAAGAAGAACCCTGGTTGCAGTTGGGTTGAGAGTGAAGACCAAATACATGGCTTTGTTGCTGGAGAAAGATTTGATCCATGTTTATGGACTACAATTTCTGCTTAAACGATTTTGTATAATAAAGTTTATAAAATTATGGTTATCTATATCTATCTATCTATCTATTTTTTAAGCATTTGTTTTTGCATAATGGCAATGATCGATCCTACTGGAGAAGGTGGATTTCAGCAATTAAATTAGGGGCGATAACACATTTCAATTTAAAATCAAATTGCTCAAAAAAGTTCTTGCACCAAATCGAACTGAAATACATGTATAAATCAAAAATCAAACCAAAACTGATGTATTAGATGGGATCGGCGCGGTTCGAAATTTTAGTATTCTAAACAAACTAGTGTATTATCCACCCCGTTGCGACTTGCGAGGAACCATTTTACACATTTTAACATGTTTTAAATTAAACATCTACTACTATTATAAAAATGCTTGGTTTACAAAATTTATTTTACATAAGGGCTGGTCTCTTGAGCTCAATGTTTGATGGGCCGGCCCATCAGAAGACCCAACCTGACTCAAATTAAAAAAAAAAAAAAAACCATTTTTGGCAGGTGCGTGGGCTACGCGCGCCCACGAACGGCGCATGGGGTACACGCACCTGTAATTTTTTTTTTTTATTATTTTTTCGATTTTTTTACTGATTTTATTTTCAATTTTTCAATTTTTTAATTTTTTTTTAGTGTTTTTGCCCCCAAATTGTATACCCTAAAATACAATTAGTGAACCCTAAAAAACACAAAATAAACCCCTAAAAACACCCCCAAAAAAATTCTAAAAAACACAAAATAAACCCCTAAAAACACCCCAAAAAAACCCTAAAAACACAAAATAAACCCCTTAAAACACCCAAAAAAAATACTAAACCCTAAAAAATCCCCCCAAAAAACCCTAAAAAAAAAAATTAAAAAAGCCCTAAACCCCAAACCTAAGCTCTAAACATTAATTGAGATGAAATAAATCATAATTTGAATTAAAAAAACTCGTATACGACAAGTTGCAAGCTTAATACTTTTTATAATTACGGGTGATACGTTTTGTACTTCGGAGTGATACTTTTTAGTGTTAAGAGTAATACTATTTCTGGTGAACTTTTTTTTTTTTTGGGCGGGACGGGGCGGGCCGGGACAGGGTTGACCCGCAGACCCGCCCCGTCTGATGGGTCTGATTTCCTCAATTTTAATTTTCAAAATCTGATAGAAGATTTTGACTTTACTTAATATATCCCTACTATAACTTTAATTTAACGGTAACAATATTACTTGCTATTTTATTTCACCAAAACTACGACCGCAAATGTACAAGATAATTATATTAAAATATGGTGATCGTATCCACATAAATTAAAATTGTAACCAAACTAAGTAGTTAATTATGCTATTTTGTTTTCTCTAGAGAATCGGATTTTAATTTTTAAGGTGTGAGTTTCTTAATAACTAAAACTGCTGAAATTAAAGAAACGATCCAACTAATTAAAATGAATGATTAAATAAACTCAAAAACTCATGTAAAAGGCGGATTCTACGATGTTATTGTTGAATGGATTCTACAACCTAAATTAATATCTTAAACCAATTTAATTTTAATTCATGTAGCAAAATCGCTAATATAATTACATCTATGTGGAGTAAGTTTTAAAACTAGATTAGATGCTAATTTTTTTTATATCAGTCTCGAATTATTATTCAACTTCAATTAGATTTTAAAATTTATTCTCCTCATGAAATCTATCAATCTCTCGATCTAGCAAATTCGTGTTATCCAATCTTAATAATTTAATTTATTAACTTCTCTCAAATGATAATAAATTAACTACATAAGTGCAACTGTTGTCTAGACAATCACACCAACATAATTCACTAAATGAACAATATATCAAAAAAATTATGGTTCAGCTGAAGATTAAGTTAAATACTGACAAAACAAGAAATCAATTACAAAATATCCCAAACAACATTTTTAACATGTTTTGTATATAGGACACTATAGGGGTATCTAGCCTAGCCAGGGTTCACCGCTTGTTTCCCGACTCGATCGGTCTCCTTCACGGTTGCTCAAGCAACCTGAGATCACTCTGCTAATCAAGCTCTTTCTTTTTTTTTTCACTTATTACACTATCTTCTCACTTGATCTTCTCTGCTTGCACTTAAACACACAAGAAACAGTTAGTAACTAGGTAGATCAAGTAAACAGAGTAAGTAAAAAAGGAAAACAGAAAGCAGTGAAAGAAAATAAGGAAGAAAAGTAAAGAGATAAAAAATTAGAGATTTGAGAAGTGGGAAAATCGTGTCTCGAGGACATGGCGGCTCAGATTTTCCCACGGCGGTGTATGGCACTCCCGGCAACAATAAGACCCAGACCACAAAGGGGAGGAGATGGATCTAAACACGAAGCTCTCACACTCGCTGCCACTTAGGAATCCGATGGACAGGATTCTGGTAAAGAGATCGGAAGGGAATAGCAGAGCCCTACTCAAATCAGAAAATGTGAAGCTTAAAGCAGAAATGAAGAGGCGCGACGATTAAGTAGATAGCGGAATTAGGGTTAGGGTTAAGAGAGGGATTAGGGGCTGATGAGCTTAATTTATGCAGCTGGGCCCAAAAAAGGGCCTTAAAGAAAATAAAGAGAATTGGGCCAACCCACCACATATCCACCTTTGGACCATTGGTCTTTATGTCACCAGGGAAGTGCTTACCAGCAACTGGATTATCATCATAACCTTTTTACTCTAATATATCACACAGACAAGACAAGAGAGGGAGAGAGAAATACTATGCGTATTAATCACAGTCTCAACACTAGAGACCAACCCAATTTCAGCAACTCATCTCAAGCCATTCAATGACTATCCTTGATTGAATTGCAACCTAGCATTGAACCAAAAGGGTAAAATAACCAACCAACAAGAAAGCCACAGATGCAGATAGGGTATCCAGCCACTTAGACTGGAAAACCACCTAAGAAAGGCATAAGATAGAATTCAACCAAGATCAATGTTCAATGATCTCTTGCAGGCCATCAGCTTTGCAACTGGAAAACACTTAGTGCCCATGTCTGCAGGATTGAATTCAGATGGGATTTTATCAAGTAACACATCATCTCTTTCCACAATATCACGGATGAAATAAAATCTCACATCAATGTGCTTTATTCTATCATGAAACACAGGGTTCCTGCACAATTGAATGACAGATTGACTATCAGAATAAATAAGAGGCTTATCATCAATGAATTTATTTTCAGATAGCACACCATTAAGCTAAATGGCTTCCTTTACAGCCTCAGTAGCAGCAATATATTTAGATTCAGTAGTTGATAAGGCAACAATACTCTGCAGTTGAGACTTCCAGCTAATACATGCACCACATAGAGTAAACACATAAGAAGTGGTTGAGTTTCTTTGATCTCTATCATTAGCATAGTCTGAGTCAACATAACCAACACATTTAACTCCATCATCTGCCTTTGAGAAAGTCAGACCACTATTCATTGTGGATTTTAAGTACCTGAGAAGCCACTTAAGTGCTTCCCAGTGAGGCAGACTAGGTTTAGCCATATATATACTCAAGCATGAAACAACATAAGCAATGTCAGGCCTAGTGCTAATCATCAAATACATAATAGAGCCAATGGCATTAGCATATGAAATATCATGCATATCATTCATTTCTGATTCAGTCTTAGGAGATTGATCTTTACTCAACACAAAATGAGATGGAAGGGGCTCAGAAACAGGTTCGCAGTTTTCCATATTAAACTTTTTCAGAACTTGGTCTACATAAGCAGATTGATACAACAGAAGAGTAGACTTTTCTCTGTTTCTTTCAATATTCATGCCAAGTATTTTCCTTGCATCACCAAGATCAAAATTAGCACACAGACATTTTTGCACATGCTTCGTAGTTTCCAGATGAGGACTAATCAGGAGCACACCATTAAGCCAAATGGCTTCCTTTACAACCTCAGTAGCAGCAATATATTCAGATTCAGTAGTTGATAAGGCAACAATACTCTGCAATTGAGACTTCCAGCTAATACATGCACCACGTAGAGTAAACACATAAGAAGTAGTTGAGTTTCTTTGATCTCTATCATTAGCATAGTTGGAGTCAACATAACCAGCACATTTAACTCCATCATCTGCCTTTGAGAAAGCCAGAACACTATTCATTGTGGATTTTAAGTACCTGAGAAGCCACTTAAGTGCTTCCCAGTAAGGTAGACTAGGTTTAGCCATATATCTACTCAAGCATGAAACAACATAGGTAATGTTAGGCCTAGTGCTAATCATCAAATACATAACAGAGCTGTAATGCCCGCACTAGTTACTAATTATAATATTTTTGTGTTATGTATATTTCATATATGATTATTTTCATAGCAATTGCATTTACACTGGTATTAGTGTCAATTTTAATAGGCCTATTTGTTTATTCAATATAAGTTAATGATTTCTAAATTTAAAGTTTTATTAAATTATAATTTGCATATGCATCCACATATAGATGTTATCACGAAGTTGGGATAAGATATTCTGTATAAATATAATAATATTGCACCGCATTGCAAGGATTTGATATTAAATAACCTAGTATAAATCCATACACACACTTGCATAAAGGAGAGGGGATAGGGGATATATCCTATGCATAGACCTATTGGGAATGATTAGATAAATTAAAGAAAAATAAAATATTAGTATTCCTCCACGTAAGTGGCACTTGGCAAACAAACAAGACTTGCTTATCAAGATTAATAGAAAGGCGGTTGTAATAGTAGTTATAAATGGGAGAATTATAACCATAGGACAAAGGAGAAGGAAATGAAAATATTACTCACGTTAGTGTTTCTCTCCATTTCTAATCTTAATAATAATGAGTTTTTATCTCGTGGACCTTATTCTTTTAAATTGAGAACTTTATGTGTGTGTGAATAATGGTTAAATACCAAAATGAATAAATTCATACATAGAAGCGAATTTTATATTGGTAAAATATTGTAATCTTTAATATGTTAATAAGTTAATTTTTACTTGTGTACTTTGATTAAATGCAAGTACTCTATCATTAGTGCATCGAAAAATATAGAATAAAAATAAACATATAATTTGAACATGTTGATTTGAATTAAATTTGTAGCAATTAGAATTCTTTGATTTTCGTTAATAAAGTGTAAAAATTCAAAGTGAATTTATCCTACCTAATTGAAATTGGAAATATAAATCTCATATTTTAAGCATGTGTAGTAATAAATAGAGGACATATGTGCCGGTGATGATTATCGAGAAGTTGGTTAATAATAATAATAATAATAATAATAATAATAATAATAATAATAATAACCTGCATTATATACCTATATAAATTCTCTTCTTATAACTTGGGCATTATTAATGAAATTTTATACAAGAGAATAATTAAATATCGTTAGCAATTAAATGAGATGTGGTATTAAAACAAAAATATTATAATCCAATGGAAAGTTTAATATTTTGTAGTTTATTTCCAATTAGTAGTTTAATTTATTAATTATTGATTGGTTTAAGACTTTTTGATGACGGCTAACATATGATTCGTATATGCTCATATAGATAGATAACAAATACATATAGAAATGAAATAATTTAAAAAATGACTAGGTGTTAGTTAGATATAAATTGAACTATAATGGCATTAGTTTATCATTTGTATTTCATAGAGTGACGTGTTAATTTTATAATATGTTTTGAATAGAATTTATTCAAAAGTGCGTGGTTTAGGACTTCAGATATCATAATTTTGGAATTCGAGGTAAGTAGAAATCCATCATCAACTATAATGCATGAACATAATATTATTTAACTATGTGTTTATTATTTATTACTTATTATTGTATTATATTGTATGATTGTGTGATGCAATATTCTTGTGGTATTGTATTTCTTTACATTAAATATCCAGTACATAAGCACGAGCATATGCATGCACGTCATGTAGATATTATCGATGTTGCATACATGAAATGGTTTTCAGAGAGAGAAAATATTTTATTTGGGATTGGTCACCACCAGCCCGTGTTGTGCTGTGTTGATATTTGTGCCTCGAGTGGGATGACTTCCATGTGGGATCAAAGGGAACAGGCAGGGGGCGTGTCCCTTGGGGTCCAGGGAGGATGGTCCACTTCGACTGCACCTTTGAGGTGATGAGTGGCTGATGTGGGATGACTTTTATGTGGGATCAAAGGGAACAGACAGGGGGCGTGTCCCTTAGGGTCCAGAAAGGATGAGCCACATGAGTGCACTAATCACATTTTGGCTAATTGATATTGATTATATTATGAGCTCATGACTCATGTTGGTGTCTGGTGAAGGGAGCCAAGTTCCTAAACGTTGAAAATGCTTTTGAGATAGCATGAAATGATTTTATACACTAGGATTTCACGTTTGTGGTGTGTTGTGTCTTGCACGTGTTGTGACTGCCAGTGAACATGCATGCGCATGATTTCTGCTTACTGAGTATTAGCTCAAGTAGTTCATGCATTGTAGGTGAAAGTGATAACGTGTGGTGCATTGATGCACGGATGCTTAGAGCTCTGACAAGTTCTGAAAAGTGTATACATGGATGACGACCTGTGAGGAGGGTGGGCAAAGACTTATTTTATTATATTTTCCGCTTAGATGTTATAGGTTTGTATTCGAATTTATGTAGATATTCTTAGAATTTTTCTAAAAAGAAAGTAATAATTTCTTTATTCTCTTTAGTAAATTATATTTTATAATTATCGATCATTTTAAATGCACCACATGTTAATCTAAATTTTTAACGTTAACACTTTTTAATACATAATATATATATATATATATATTTCTATTTTTACAAAGAGACAACTCACCTACATTTTTACATTATTTTATATTTTATATTTATTTTATTGGGGCGAGCGTTACAAAGTGGTATCAAAGCCAGGTTATGATTCTGTAGACTGTCCATGTATACAAGCTCAGAACTTGTGAAGAGTAACCATTGCTAGTAATGGAATGCAATGCAATGCAAATTATGTAACTCGTGCTCTGAAATTTTATATTTTATAGCATATAGTGTGGTGTAAATTGGTAGACTTGTGTTCTGATTTGAATCATCACATTAAAGGATGAATTTTCTATTCATGCTAAAAGTTATTAAATGTGTGAGATCATGTCACTTTGCTTCATATTTTTAGACGTGTATTGTTCTTTCTAATTGTGAGTTAATTACTTATGTAGCAGAAAGTATGCCAATGGTTAGAAACTGAAACTGGAATTGTTATTAAACACTTAGTAAACATGTTTCCTAATATAATATCTACATATAATAATTCAATGTGACATCTAAATTTTGAACAATTTTAGACCTAGAAGAGGAAGAATAATAAAACATAAAATAGGTATGTGATTTAGCATTCCGTGAATATGTGAATAACTTTGTGACATGATTCAGAACAAAGGTATAGTTAGAATGGTGAGAATGGTGATTCTTAATCTTATCATTAATAAATTTATTCAAGTTGGACTTGCTTTTTATAGGTTTACATTTGCCTGTTGCAAATAGAGATTAGAGAATAATATTTGTACCCTTTTGAATAGATAATTGCATAAGTCAAGTGTTTAGATTATGTTAATACAATAAAATTTCGAGGACGAAATTTTTATAAGAAGGGGAGAATGTAATGCCCGCACTACTTACTAATTATAATATTTTTGTGTTATATATATTTCATATATGATTATTTTCATATCAGATTGCATGTAATACAAGGAATGATCAAATTTGCTTCTGATAAAGTTCATACTTTGTATGCATTTATCAAACTTGATGTTCCACTGCCTAGGAGACTGTTTCAGGCCATACAGAGATTTCTTATGCAAGCACACATGATTAGGGAAAGTTTTATCAACAAAGCCCTCAGGCTGATGCATATAAATATTGTTTTCAAGTTCACCATGAAGGAATGCAGTTGTCACATCGATTTGCTTAAGTTCCTAATTGAAATGAGCCACAAGAGCAAACATAATGCGTACCGTAGTAAAATTAACCACATGAGCAAAAATCTCATTATAATAAAACCTTTTGCAACCAATCTAGCTTTATATCTCACATTATCAATTTCATGTTTAATTTTAAACAGCCACTTGCATTCAACAATAGAGCAATCATCATATTTTTCAATAAGCACCCAAGTATTGTTATGATGCAAGGATTTGATTTCATAGTTCATAGCAGCAAGCTATTTATCAGACTCGGGAGAATTCACAGCTTCGATATAAGTACTAGGCTCAAATTGATCAACATTGCCGAAAACATTGAAAGCATATAGAGACAGGTTATAGCATCGTATCTAGCATGTAATCTCACATTCCTTCTTACCCTATCTCTAGCAAGTTGATAGTTATTCAGATTCTCAGGTTCAGGAATGGTTTCATGCTCATTCTCAGTACTAGAGCTAGTTTTAGAATCAGACACTGTCATATTATTAGTAGGTTCATCACTTGCCTCATGATTAGACACAGAATCATTTTCACCAAGATTATCAGGAGCAAGCTCATGTTCAATAACAGAAACATCATGATTCACAGTTTCAAGTTCAGACTGCATAGGGATTAGATTATCCACCTCACTTGAAGCAACAGGAGGAGAAAACATAAACTCAAACATGTTCTGATTCATGCTATTCAGTTTCTCCACCTCACTTGGAGTAGCATAGAGTGAGGATTCAGGTAAATAAGGGAAATCATGCTCATTAAATATGACATCACGACTAACACATGTTTTAAAACCAGGAACACTTCTATCCCACAGCCTATAACCCTTCACACCTTCAGGATATCCCAGAAACACCCACTTCCTAGCCCTAGGATCAAGTTTGCTCAATTTTTTATGCATATATGCAACACAACTAAAGACTCTCAAGTTGTTCAGACATACAGACTTATTCAAGAAGACAGACTCAGGTAATTTTCCAAGCAATGACACAGAAGGAGATCTATTTATCAAATAAGTCACAGTCATGAGAGCTTTACCCCAAAAATGTTTAGATAAACCAGAAGCAACAAGCAAACTTCTAACTCTCTCAAGGAGAGTCATATTCATTCTTTCAGCTACTCCATTCTGTTGTGGAGTATAGATAACAAATTTATGTCTTTTTATTCCTTTATTAGAACACCAATTATCCATTGCATGATTGCAGAATTCCAGCCCATTATCAGTTCTGAGGCATTTAATTTTCTTTTTTGTTTGATTTTGAATTTCAGCAGCCCACTTAGAAAAATTCATAAACACCTCAGACTTATTTTTCATAACAAACACCCATGTTTTTCTAGAAAAATCATCAATAATAGACAAGAAAAATATGTTTCCACCATGGGTGGACTTTTTTGCTGGGCCCCAGACATCAGCATGCAAATATTCAAGTATTTCAGTATTAACATGCTTCCTAGGATAAGGCACGGTAGAAGCAAAGAAGCTCTATGATGTTTTCCCATAACACATGGTTCACAGAAAGATATGCTAGACACTTTGTCTTTTCCAAATGCACCAGACTTATATAGGATTTCTAACTCTTTGTTGCTCATATGCCTTAGTCTAGCATGCTACAATGCAGTTTTGTCCTCTTGGACCACATTAACAACAGGCAAAGGCACAGATTCAACTTGGACAACATACAAGTCACCCTTTCTGTGTGCAGTGAAATAAAGCATAGAGTCCTTTTCAAATTTAAATCTGCGATAATTCACAAAGTAATCAAGCATTTTATCAGCAATTTTTGACACAGATAACAAACTGAATTTCAACTTAGGCACATATCTGACATCACTCAAGGTAAGCATGCTTCCATTTTCAAATTTTAAACATATATCACCCTTACCTTGTATTTCACAGTTTTGACCATCAGCAAGAGCAACATGCCCAGAATTCATATAATGTAGATTTTGAAACATACGCTTAAAAGGAGTGACATGAAAGGTACAACCAAAATCAATAAGCCATTCATTATTTTGCACAGTTTTGGACACCACATTAGTGTAATTAATATACTGAAAATCATAGACATCATGCACCATATAAATGCCATCATCTTCATACACATTATTAGCATGCTGCTTCGGCTCATAATTCACATAACCTTTGTTTCTTTTTGGTTGTTTGCAACTATGTGAAAAATGGCCAGGCTTTCCACAATTCCAGCAAGTTTTTCTAGGTTTTTGATCAAAATTCTGATTTTGATTATGATTTTGAGTTTGATCAAACTGCTTTTCTCTTCTATATCTTTCAGTAGCCAAAACACTGAGATTTTCAGAGTTCAAGGGTTTATTAAAACTGTGGTGATGATTTCTGTGATTATTCATGTTAACATACATGATTTCGATCACCATGCAAAGGCCTGGATTTCAATTTATTAAGTTCACTTTCTTTTGCTTTTAAGCCAGTCACAATCATGTCACAGGTAACTTTTGACCCACCATATTTTAAAGCAAACTTAACCTGAACAAAAGACTCAGGAATTGACCCTAACAGGATTTGAGGAGCATATTTTTCAAGAGAATCATCACCAGCAAGCTTTAAATCTTGAAGCAATTTATTAAAATCATCCATATTGGCATCAATATCTTTTATGGCATCCATTTGAAAAGACATAAATTGATTCTGTAAAGACCATGCATGCAGACTCTTCGGAAGTAGCAGTATAGAGAGAAATCCGATTATCCCATATATTTTTAGCACATTTGTGATAAGAGACTTTTCTGACAACAGTGCTGCATAAATTTAACAAAATTGTAGCCCTAGCACTATCATTCTATCATGCAGTTTCTCATCATCCACAGATTCATCAATTTTTGTAAAAATGGCTTTATGAATCTTTTCTTTTGTCAAAATGCACTCAATTTTGGTTTTCCAATTTTGAAAATCATCTCTGCCATTAAATGGCACCTTATGCATATTATTCATGATGATATGCAATCACACACCAAAATCAAAGGCCAAAAAACCACAGTAAAACACTCAGAGAGTAGAAGAAAAGCCCTTCTGGGCAAAGAAACAAGCAAACAACAGGGGATAAAGTGCTGAGGCTACCCCAGTTCTCAGCATAGATTTATCTGTGGAGCAAGGATTCACTCAGGACAACCCCAGGCTTGTTTTTAACAAGAACTGACCAGGAATCAGAGCCAGTTCAACAGAAACTCACAAAACCACTGAGTTTCAACAGATTTCAACAAACACAGAAACCCACGAGAACAAGATACCACACAAGAAGAAATCAAAGAGGATAACGGCAGATCCAACTAACAGCTCGAGGCTTCCGGCGAACCCTCTAATACACTTGCTATCCAAGCTACTCGCACGATGAGACCCACAAGGGAATCCAGACGAACTGGACCATAAGCAAGGTAGTTCGAGCACAGGGCTCTCAAGCGTGGAATGTTAGGGTTCGTAAGAAGGTGAGAAAAAAACCCTCAGAGAGATCACAGAAAATAGGAACGTGGAAGCAAGTAAGAGGATCGCAAGATACCACACAGAGGGCTAGGGTTTTAGCCCCTTTACCAGAGCCGATTCTCTCAGGTAGGGGAGAGATTGGACTTACCTAAGTCCTTGCTCGTCGGGAGCGATTCGACACGACTAAAAGGAGGCGAGGTGAAGAAGATGCGATCGGAAGGTGTCCCGGCTAGGTCTCCGTGGCTCTGATACCACTGTAGGGGTATCTAGCCTAGCCAGGGTTCACCGCTTGTTTCTCGACTCGATCAGTCTCGTTCACAGTTGCTCAAGCAGCCTGAGATCACTCTGCTAATCAACCTATTTCTTTCTTTTCACTTATTACACTATCTTCTCACTTGATCTTCTCTGTCTGCACTTAAACACACAAGAAACAGTTAGTAACTAGGCAGATCAAGTAAGCAAGTAAGTAAAGAAGGAAAATAGAAAGCAATGAAAGAAAATAAGGAAGAAAAATAAACAGATAAAGAAATCGAAGATTTGAGAAGGTGGGAAAATCATGTCTTGAGGCCATGGCAGCTCAGATTTTCCACGGTGGCGTATGGCACTCTCGGCGATAATAAGACCCAGACCACAAAGAGGAGGAAATGGATCTAAACATGAAGTTCTCACACTCACTGCCACTCAGGAATCCGTTGGACAGGATTCTGGCAAAGAGATCAGAAGGAAATTGCAGAGCCCTACTTAGATCAGAAAATGTGAAGCTTAAGGCAGAAATGAAGAGGCGCGACGATTAAGTAGAGAGCGGAATTAGGGTTAGGGTTAAGAGAGGGATTAGAGGCTGATGAGCTTAATTTAGGCAGCTGGGCCAAAAAAATGTGCCTTATAGAAAATAAAGAGTATTGGGCCAACCCACCACAGACACTGCAGTAGAAAAGATGAAACAATAACTTGTAGTGGTGATGAGATGTAGGAAAAATTCTTTCAGTCTCAATAAATTAAACGAGATTCATCATCATCAATCCCACTGCTTAATCTAATACACAAAAAAAAAACTTGGTGCTTAAGTACCTTATGATTGCTTGAGTAGTTCGGATTTAAGCAAACCGTTGAAGAGCAAATGCATCTCTTTCGTGCAGGGATGCGACCTATCTCCCGGATAAAACTTATGCGTGATTCCATCCAACTCGATTGAGTAGTTTGGATATATCAGGCCTGCTCACGCAAGCATATCAACCATGCATCAGTAATGTTGTGCCTCTCGTGGAACACCATACACGCTCTCCATCTCCACCAAAATTCTATTTACACCGTTGATAAGTCCTGAGTGATTGCAGCCCACCAGAACAGCCAAAATTGTCACCCATTTTTTTTTGTGATATTATTATCATTTCCAATTGTATATATTGTTTTCAATTTTAAAAACTAAAAGAACAATATGCACATTAATTTGATAAAAAAAGATAAATGTAGTTAGGACAAAAAAAAATTCGGAACTAAATAAAAATACACACCCGTCGGCTCGATAGATTAATTTTATTTATATATTTATTTTTAGCGTTTGAGACATGATTTTTGAGTTGAACGTTTTAGTTGTTTATGGTGATTGAGAAGCATGAGAAGTGCGTGTGTCTACGTAGTTATGACATTGCAATGTAAATTATGTGTTTTAGTATATGTGTATATATAATGATTTATTTTTTGCATTTTTACAACCATAAATTATAGATTCCCAACAACGAACATCCCTTGATGTCCAAAAAAATTAAATGTCTAGTAATTTAATACAGAAAATTGAAACGTTTTAAAGCTAAAATAGCTAATACATAAATTTTACTAAAAACTAAAAAAGTTAATACTCCCTCCATTGACATTTAAATGTCATTTTGGATGAATGTACACAAATGAATGCATTAATTAAATCACTTAATACATTCTTGTGTGAATACATTAAATGAGTTAAATATACTCCCATCGTCCCATTTATATAGTCTCTATAACTATTTTAAGGTGTCCCAATTATATAGTCTCATAACTATAAATAGTATTAATTTTCATAATAATATACAAACATACCTTTATTAGGTTTTGGAAATTAAAAATCAACCACTTCAACTTTTTAAAGTCATAAATTTTAAATAAGGGTGATATAGGAAGTTAAGATTTAATATCTTGTTTTCATAAATATTTTTAATCTATGTGTAAGGATAAAATTAGACTAAATAATTGAGACTGAGGGAGCAGATGTTTGAATGCATTAAATGGGGGCAAATGTGAGAAAATTATAAATTTTCTATCTCGGATTTGAATGTGAGAAAAATGTGAATTTTCTATCTCAAATTTGTAGAATGACACATTTTTTGAAGTAAAATTAAAATGGTAGAATAACACTTATTCAGAAACCGAGTGAGTACAAAAATATGAAAAGTTTAAAATTTTAATGAAACATTAAAAACTAAAAATAAATAAATAAATAAGGTAATAACTTGAACAATTTTCAGTTACATGAAACGTTTAAAAATAAAATTAACCAAAAAAAGAAATATGAAAAGGATTACATGAAATGCAACTAAGATACGTAAAAAAAAAAGCAAAAAAATAAATAAATAAACAACAAAAGATGATTTTTGTGAGTGGCAAGATTCATAGCTCGGTAGTAGTAGGACTGTAGGACTAATATGGCTTAAGAAAAAACTAATCATCCATTCGTAGCTCGTTTTACATTTTGTTCGACAGATAATTCTTCTCAGGTCATTTTTGTGCTGATATGTTAAATTACGATTTTACCCTCATAATTTTTCCTTAATATATGTATAAATAGATTCATAGATGTGATATTATTTTTTATTTTATTTTATTTTATGTGGAACTATTATGGTTTGCGGGATGTTTTTGAGTATATAACATGTATTTTACTTTTCAATTTTAAGAGTTTTTGGCGGCTGTACTTGTAATAAGCCAAGAATAACCCTCACGGCCTCACCGAATCCAAGGTGCCATCGCAATCTTCATTCTCTTAATTTGATGCAGATTTTAAATGAAGACACATAACTTCTTTATTTTTATTTTATTGGAAGGGAATAATATAGTGTATAATATGCAGAACAGTGTACAGTCAGTCAATTAAATTGGAGTGATGAAGAAATTAGAATTACATGAATTTTGAATAATCAGATAAATCCATGAATGAGCTTGTAAATCGTTATATATTGAGTTATTGGTGATATTAATTTATCGTTCCAATTATTTTGATTATGCACGTCTTGTCTTCATTTGAGTTTACTAGTCAAATGGACAAGTGGTACAGCCGAACAGGTGGCATAAGAAGAATATTAGGAGGGTTGGTGTGGGTATCAGTCTCACTTTCTCGGTTTTATTTTTATTTTTTCTTACTTAATTTCAACAAATTGGACCATATTCTTTGGAGGGTCGGTGCAAATGTGACTTTGCACAATCACTAGAAAATCAACTTCTTAAGCATAGTACATATATCTAACCTTTTGAATGTATGTATAAATAGAAAATCATGAATATTTAACCTTTTTGATAAATTTTATTATATATTTTTCTTATGTATGCTCTTTTTAAAAAAAAATATATGCATATATTTTATGAAAGATATATATTTTATAAGCATTTATTCATTAAGTATGCATTATAGAAATAAATAACATATATGTTACAATTTAATATTTCATGTAGTCCAAAATTTATTCGTGTTCAATTATCATTTTATTGTCAAATGAATTTTTTCAGATATTAACAAGGGTCATATTTTCTTTAAATATTAGATGAAGTATTTCAGATACTAACAAGTGTCATATTTTCTTTAAAAAATATAAACATACAAATTTATTTATTACAAACTAATTATTAAATATTTAATCTAGTAATCATTATTTTCGGTAAATGTAGAGGTCTAAAACTCTACAATTGATCGTTCATTCTTTGAGTTCGGGCTCTGGCGATCTACAAGACGAAAACACACGTGAAGCCAAAGGACCGTCGGGGGTTGATGATCGAACGGAATCCGACGCTCAAGTCAGAATCGAAACTAGTAAAAGTAATAACAAAATCGAATGAAAGCCATAAACAGAGATCGAGAATCTGAATTTAAACAGTTATTCAATATTATGAACTAGCCGAGTGCCAAATTATATGTATGAAGGGATTTGGTCGTATGGATGTATTATGTGAATATCAGTGTTGCCCGAGTGATGGTGTATTGCTTTTTCTATACCCCCCTTCGTTGTGTAATGTACGTATATATATTAGAGAGAGTTTAACTGATCTCTGATTTTTGGGGGATCCCCTCTATCCTTTTTAGGGTTTTGACGGGGTCTTTCTTATCTTCAATGGATATGTTGACTTGGTATCTTTCTTCAGACCTCCGATCCTTGGTTACTTGTGGTGTCGACCTCGAGATGTCGACCTCGAGGTGTCGACTTTTTTGATTCCTTAAACTTTCAAATGGTTGTGGGCCTGGTCTTTGGGCCTTTGTAGAAATAGGGTCTCTACAGTTAGCTCCTCATTATTTGATTCTTGTATTTCAAGGATCGGGTAATGAATGTCGACGTTCTATTAATGATTATCTAGATTCAACTCTACGTTTAGACGCTGAAATTTTATTATTTTTTGGACGATGCTTAGAGATGAATCTCTAGAATGATCTCAGATCGCGAAATCCGATCTCGTGAGTTCCACACCAGAAGGTAGGACCTGTAGGAGCTTCTGAGGTCGTGAGAGCAAACCTCATGGAGCTCCAGACTTGAAGGCAAGTCCTGGGGGAGCTTGTGAGGTCATGACAAATGACCTCATGGATCTCCAGACCTGAAGGTAGGTCCTGAGGGAGCTTGTGAGGTTGTCAGAGCAGACCTCGTGGAGCTCCAGACCTGAAGGCAGGTCCTAGGGAAGCTTTTGAGGTCGTGAGAGCAGATCTCGTGGAGCTCCAGACCTAAAGGCAGGCCCTGGGGAAGCTTCTGAGGTCGTGAGAACAGACCTCGTGGAGCTCTAGACCTGAGGTATGGATCTTACTTTCCCCGTTCCCTAGGCTAACGATCGCCATTAGATCAAGACACGCGCGTGTGTCCAGATTATGCTGTCTCTATCTCGAATTTGAAATATCGAGGGGAATAGTTCTCTCTCCCCTTATTTCCTCAAAATTTCAACAGTTTTCTTCTAACTACAACTCTTCACGAAGAAATCTCAACTGTCGTGCCCAACTCTGAAAGATTATGCTTTGTATTTTCCACCGCCGTCCTCGCTTCTCTTACGCTCTTAGCTTACTTGGAGGTTTTACTACGATCATCTCTTTTTTCACGGTTTCCAGGTTATATTCATCTCCTTTCCCTTTTTAATGTTTAATGCCATGGATGCATAGCTGTAGGTTTTAAGGATTTTTCGGGGATTTTTAGTAGCTTTTCTTGATATTTCTTGGCTATTCTTTAGATCTGGAGAATTCACGGTGAATGTTAAGTTTCCTAGGGTTTAGATTTCTAGGTGGCGTCGCTGACTTTGTGGGAAATTTTATTACTTTCCAGGACTTTTGGAACTTAGACGAGTGTCGATATTTCAAGGTTTTAGAACTTTTAGGTGGGTGATGAAATTCCGGGCTCAACTTTGGGTTTGCATTACTTGTTACATTTCTGGATATTTGGTTATCATGAGATGAGAAGCTATGGCGGTGAGGATGTAGAACAACGTTCTGGATCAGAACAGTCGGGGAGTTTTCCGTGATCGTCAAGGTCACGGGAAAGGGGAGGAGAAGGAGACCGTCGGCGGTTATTCCTCATTCAGTCGGTCATGCGGCAGTCAGTAAACATGAAGCAGTGGCGGTGAGGGAAAACCTTTTTAGGACCAGGAGATTAGACCTCAACCCCTACACCCGATACCGGCGATGAGGTCAACCTTTTTAGGAGCTCATCGCTTACCTTTAGAGTGACCTCGGAGGCTAAGAACCTCTTTCCTACTGCCTTGACTTCCCATATTTGCAGTTTTTGACCAACGGGAAGTCAAGACAGTAGGAAAGAGGTTCTTAGCCTCTAAGGTCACTCCAAAGGTAAGCGATGAGCTCCTAAAAAGGTTGACCTCATCGCCGGTATCGGGTGCAGGGGTTGAGGTCTAATCTCCTGGTCCTGCTGTTCGAGCTCATCGATCTCCACCAGGCTTTACTGCTTTTTACGCGTTGGTGGCGGAGAAAGGGGTCGAGCTCCCCATTCATCCCTTTCTTGCAAATATCGCCCACTTCTACGGCATAGCTCCTGCCCAGATCACCCCGATAGGGTGGTTCCATATGTTGGGCATGTATTACTTGTGGGAGGAGCTGGGCTATGGCGAACCCAGTATTGGAGAATGGCACGCGGCCTATCGACTGGTGGCTAACACTAGGCAGCCTTGCTTCTATTACTTTACGAAATGGGTAGGAGATCGACCCCCTCTGATATGACCCTGCCTTCTTCTTTCGGGGATTGAAAGCCAAAGTTTGTTTTTATGCCAGCCCGGACTTCTGCTGATATGATCGTACCTGCTGAGTTCTGTGACGCCCGTGGGTTTTCGAGCCGAACTCTTATGCTATTATTCTTTATTTGAGACTTATAACCTTTCTTGTCTTGTGCAGGTTTTCCTGCACGCCGTGACCTTACCGGCGTTGAAGCTGCTCACATCGAGGAAGCCTTCCTTCTTCCAGACGAACTTTGAGAGTTCGAGAAGGTCCGAGGCGGTCGGGTTCTGTTTGACGAAATGACGAAATTGAAGATCAAGCCTTTGGATGCCAAGGTCAAGGCCTTGGCGGCTGCTAAGAGAGATGAGTCTTCACCTTCGGGCATCAAAAGGCCTTCGGAAGAGAGGTTTCCAAGTCCTTCCCCCTTCTAAGAAGTGAAAAAGCCATGCTTCTGCTCTTACTGTCGTGCCACAACCGTCCATATCTCGCGATGTGGTCAACATGGAGACCGTACGCACCTCTCAAAAGTCCTCTGTCAGTCCGAGCTCTTAAGAGGTCTCTCTTCAGCCCTTTATAATGGATGTTCAGAAGTCCATCGCCGGCCAAGGCACGCCCGAAGACTACGACAAGGAAAGTCTCGAGCAGCAGGCTTACTTGTCCTTCGACCAAATGTCACGGGTATCTTCTTCGAGCTTTAATTATATTACTTTCTCCTCTTTTTTTTTAAAAAAAACTGCTTGGATTTCAATTTCAGGTCCTCTACAGCCAGTTCCTACTGTGAGAGTGCCTCACCAGCCATAAGGAGGGCCTCGAGAAGAGGGTTGCTGAGCTGTCTGAAGAGCATGAGGGTGAGTTAGAATCAGTTTAGAGGGGGTGAATAAACTGATTACAAAACTGAACTTAGATGCGGAATATTCAGGGCCCGTTTCGACTCACAATATTATCCATGCTTTGTAGAGATCAGTTGAGAAGATCTGCTAGCTTGGAGTGCTGTGTGTGCTTAGAGTGTGCAGTTAAAAACATGCAACTGAACTGAAAATTAAAGCAGAGCACAAAGTAATTTATAGATGCTTGAAGCTAAACTTCTATGTCCTCTCTTCCTTCCGCAGAAGGGCAATTCACTATGCAAGTGTCAAATTCCTTTATTACAGTTATACAGTGAAGACAATTGCTGTCCCAGAAGCTGCACACTCAACTTCCTCAGTTGGTAGGTCGACAACTCACACTTGCGATCTCCAATTGCTCGCTAGGCAGATAAGGTGCTATTGCCCGTCTTTTCACGATTTTAGATCTCGCTCGATCTTCAAGAGTATAGTCTTGAAACTGGTATCAATTGGGTTGCTCCTTTGCGCATCTACGTCTGAGCTGGGTAGTTGATCATTGAAGCGTTGTGACTGAGAGAATAACTTTGGCTGGAAATCTTCAACAGCTAGCTCGAAGAGTGTTAAGGCTCATTCTCATCAGTTGGAACTTTTGATTCTTCTATGGTTTTTGAGCCTGAAGCTTTAGTGCTTCGGTGAACGTCTTCGCAGAAAGTCTTAACTAAAGTGCTCTCCAAAATTCTCAAAAGTCCCACGGTCTTCTCTGGGGTAGCTCACCTTTTGAAGATGGGTGAGTGGTGACTGCTGGTGATCACTGTGTGATCATAAATGATAAAGCCAGTTGAGAAGCTTTCATTTAATATGGCTGTTGAGTTACCTTTGCTCTTCTGATGAGCTTTTGCTCTAAGTACTCGGTTGCATTAACTTCAAGATCTTCTTTGGCTTATCTGAATTTCAGTTTCGACTCCTATCTTGATCTTCAAATTCTGAGCTTTGTCTGACAGTTGGAATCTTCAGTTCTTTTGTCTGTCAGTTCTGTGCGTCCCTTGGCAGTTTGGAAAGCTTCAGTTGAGATCATCTTCCGCTGGCATTTCTGGGCTTGGGCTTGATGCCTTTTGAGCTCCAGTTGGCTTTGCTTCAGCTGGCAGTTTGAACCAGTGTTCTTCAGCTAGTATTTTAGACTTTTGTCCCTTCAGCTTGAACTTTCATGGACTGGTCTTCAGTTCGGTTGCTGGCGTTTTATCAGTTGGACTTCAAAAACTGATGCGTCTTCAGCTGGTGTCCTTCGAACTGGAACTTCATTCTTCAACTGGTATACTTTGAGCTGGTATTTTCTTTCAGCTTGTACCTTGGTCTTCTCTTCAGTTGGTATGTTCCTTCAACTGGAATATCCTGAGTTGGTATTTCCTTCAACATAGATCTTGGACTAGTACATTTCTTCAGCTAGAATGTCTTGAGGTTGTATTTCCTGCAGGTCGAAATCGTCCTCTCTACGGCTGGCAGTTTTCTTCAGTTGATGTCATCATGAGCTAGCATGTTCATCAGTTTAAACTGATGTGCTCTTCAACTGGTATTGCTTCAGTCGGGAATGATCTAGAATTGGTATGTCCTTCAGTTCTTCTCTTTCAGCTGGTATTCCCTTCAGCTGGGATCTTTCTTTGACTGGAACATTTTTTTAGCTGATATTGGACTAGAACTGTCATGTCCTTCAGTTCTTCAGCTGGAACATCTCTTCAGTTGGTGATGGCCTACAACTGGCTAGTGGTGGCCTAGAACTGGCATGTCTTTCAGTTCTCTTCAGCTGGAACATCTCTTCAGCTGGTGGCGGCCTAGAACTGGCATGTTCTTCAGTTCTCTTCAGTTGGTGACGGCCTAGAACTGGTATGTCCTTCAGTTCTCTTCAGCTGGTGGCAGCCTAGAACTAGTATGTCCTTCAGTTCTCTTCAGTTGGAACTTCTTCAGCTGGTGTTGGCCTTGAACTGGTATGTCCATCAGTTCACTTCAGCTGGAACATTTTGTACCGATGGTGTTGGCCTTGTACTGGTATGTCCATCAGTTCACTTCAACTGGAACATCTTCTACCGCTGGTGTTGGCCTTGAACTGGTATGTCCATCAGTTCTCTTCAGCTCGAACATCTTCTACAGCTGGTGTTGCCCTTGAACTGGTATGTCTATCAGTTCATCACTGTAGACTGGTGGCAATTGGTAATTTCTCTTGCTGGTACCTGCATCTTCCAGTTTATCTTGCTATTTGTTCTAGCAAGCTACAGTCTTCTTCTTTTTCTCTCTATTCTTCTTCTCTTTCCTTTTCACATGGATTGATCATTTCTTTTGGCTTTGACAACTTGATTTTGTATGATCATCCTTAGTTTCTGCTTGATTTCTTTTCTGTTCTTTCAAGGCTCTTTACATATTTTGACATCTCATCAAAACACCTTGTAAGAAAAACCTTGATAGTTTTTCTAACAATTTTCCCCTTTTTGATGATGTCCAAAACATGGCGAAATTGAGCATTGATGGAAGAACTGATTGAGAAATTTTTGAGCTGTGTAACAAGGACACAATCAAGTAAGAAAACCCGTGTAGCTTAAGAAACTGCTTATGTAAATTGATTAGATATCTTTCAATCTACAACAATTTATTTTTCTTTTCATTTTTCAATAGTTTCTAGCTCTTCAGCTGCTGCGCTTCTTCAGCTGGTATCTCATATCCTTCTTTTTACCTATTCCACCTGTAACGCCCCAAACCACTCCATTTGGCCACGTCACTTAGGATACAACTTACTTACTTATAATGGTGTGTTTATATTTAATTGAGCGGAAGTTGAGGTCAATTAGCATGATAAGGTAAGGCATCATAATTCTCAATATCAACTTTTCACAATTAAAACATACTATCTATCATATCTATTTTGTCACACAACATAGTGTTAAGTATAAGCATCGTGTAAGCCCATTCACAAAATCATAAAATCATCTAACCTATCGGGCTCATAAGACTTACACAACCCGCCCATCTATCACTCTAAATTAACACACATAGCATAAAGGTTCATTGACATAATTCGCACATAAGAGGCTCCAAGGTCGAACGACCCGCCTTTAAAATGTTTTGCATAATATCAAGTTAAATACATCATAACTACAAAATAGGGCTATTCCCATCCCCAATGATCATTGATCATAAAAACAAAAGGAGAATAATCAATGTAATTAACAATGTGAGTATTTCAAAAGAAGAGCATGCAAAAATAAACACAAGCTCATGGGAGTTCGCTTGTGTTCACAACGCTCCTACTCGGGACTCGACTCCTCAACCTGAAATTCATTGAATGAATGGGGTAAGTATTTAACAACATACTTAGTGGGGAACACTATAAACAGTTATAGCCACTTTTGCAAGTGAAAATATAACATATGGAAATTTCTTTACTTTGTGGAGACTAGTCTCAACCCCATAGGGTCCAAACATCATGATGTCCCTGTTAATGAACATCTTAGCCCTGTAGGGATGCCAGCAGGCTTATTATCCCCAGGGAGGACATTAACAAGTCTATATCGATCCCGTAGGGACTCTTTATCGACCCCGAAGGATCTCTTTGTCGACCCTGAAGGATCTCTATATTGCCCCGAAGGATCTCATTCATCACCAGTCCGAAGACCCTTCATACTTATACAATCAAAGCACAACAATAACTATAGCTTTACACGTGTTCACAGTTTAGAGTTACCCCACTTTATGAGACGCTTTCAAATCTTGTCAACTTTGAAATACTTCTTTGCCGCGCACAAGTTGTCCACCTCGAACCCTGATACGTCGCTTAGCACCTTTAAATCCCTTTTTCATTTTAGATGTCGAGTTATACAATTATTTCATAATTTTGACCAAACACATGCTTTACATGCCTTAAGGTTTTTCATACATATCTACATACACAACCATAGATATACGAGCTCATACTATAATTTTGGACTCAAAATACACATTAAAACTCTTTAAGACACTTAATCGAACACGTTACATGCACTCATTTAAACCACATGATCATGATTCAATTTAAATCCTTTAAACTCAAAATTTCATATACATGAACCTCTATCCTATAGCTCTAAAATAGATGAAAATCAACTTTATACAACTATCACAACACCTTCAACCAACATTAACAAAATAAGGGAAAATTGGGGCAAAAATCCCAACTCTAGCAACAATGAACCATAGGAATTCGATATAACTTCACATATAGCTTCAAGGAGGTAAATAAACCATCTGTTGAAGATATCTAGGCAAGAAGATCAATAAAATCAAAAATCCTAATTTTTGGGTATGAACCCTAGATTCAAATCAACATGGAAATGGTGTTTAATCATCAAGATTAAGAGGGTATGAATTTACCTTGGTTGATGGATGATGATGAGAGAATCTACTCCAAAAACTTGAAGAATTTCTTGAGAGAATTTGGGAGGAAATCTCCCAAGTAGATGAAGAAAATGAAGAGGAGTGAGTGAAGTGTATGGTATTTATAGGATGGAATTTCCGAAACAGGGCGCGGCCTAGGGGTGGTCGCGCTCGGAGGTCGCTTTCGAGCCAAAGAAAAATAGCTCTTTGAAGTGGTGTAACACGACCTGACCGGTCACGTCTCGAGGTTGTGTTGCAGACCTCTTGGTACACGGTCTGGAAGAGGTTGCGCCTCTTGGTCGCGCCGCAGGCTCCTCGGCACACGGCCTGATTGAGTTCGCGCCGCAAGATACTTGAAAGATCAAGATTCCAGATGATTTGCCACTTCAAACTTGTAGACTTTTGAAAGAGCTTCGATTTGAGTACTCATGGGCCTCGTGGTTCCAACCGAGTCGAAAGTTATGACCTACGGACGAAACCCTGCCGAAACTCAGCGAGACCCCCGATCAACTCAGCGTTAGGGTGTTCAAGGTATGGCAAAACAAAATCAAATGTAATCACATTCATTATCATATAAACTCGACATCTTAGTTTTATAATCAAAATGTATTATACACTCAGTATAATATCACCGTGCTGTGACGTATCGGCTCGAGTGGGACAACCTGCAATAAAACAATGACATAAAATACGAACATACCATCATAATTAATATTCAAACAATATTAATTCAACATCATTTTTCCAAAATTATAATTTATAATTTAGAAAAAAGATCGGGGTATCACAATCTCCCCAACTTTTTAAAAATTTCATCCTCGAAATTAGCCTAACATTTCTGTTACATTTGGATATCGAGCTATAATATCAATTTCTTTCTCCCAAGTGGTCTCTTCGG
Organism: Perilla frutescens; assembly: GCA_026008535.1. NCBI lineage: Eukaryota > Viridiplantae > Streptophyta > Magnoliopsida > Lamiales > Lamiaceae > Perilla > Perilla frutescens. The sequence continues at coordinate 33,473,101 of BRKX01000009.1, forward strand.
GTCCATGCCGACTCCATTGCACCTTTATTAAGGGAACCTTCTATCTAACACGGAAACTGGGACTTCTTCGTATATCAAGTCTTTGGAAACTTATATCGTGTCATACGAAATGACATGACTAAGGTCAGACACGTATCGTCTAAGCAACGACACATGGAAAACATCATGCATACCCATCAAATCCGGAGGTAGTGCTATGCGATAAGCAACATCACCTATATTCTATAGAATCTCGAACGGTCCCACATATCGTGGATGAAACTTACCCTTCTTCCCAAATCTAACCACTCCTCTCATTGGTGCAATCTTCAAGAATACCTTGTCACCAATCTCAAAGCTCACGTCTTTTCTCTTCACGTCGGCATAGGATTTCTGACGATCTTGAGCTACCTTGATTCTTCTTCTTATCTTCTCAATTACTTCCACCGTTTTCTCAATGATCTCGGGACCTAAGAGTCGACGCTCTCCCACTTCTCAATGATGCCTCGTACGGGGCCATTCCAATCGATGCTTGGAAACTATTATTATAAGAAAACTCCACAAGTGGCAAGTGGCTCTCCCAATTTCCACCAAAATCGAGAACACATGCATGAAGCATGTCCTCCAATGTCTGGATGGTTCGCTCAGATTGACCATTTCATTGAGGATGGTACGTCGTGCTAAACCTCAACTGCGTTCCCATAGCTTCTTGCAGACTTCGCCAAAATTTCAACGTAAACCTTGTGTCACGATCTGACACTATCGACACAGGAATGCCTTGAAGACGTACTATTTCATTGATAGAAATCTGAGCTAATTGATCCATGCTAAACGTCATTTTCACTGGAAGAAAATGAGCAGACTTGGTCAACCTATCAACAACAACCCAGATTGCCTGATGACCTCTAACTGACTGAGGTAATCTTACCACGAAGTCCATTGTAATGTGCTCTTATTTCCACTTAAGAATCTCAATTGGATTCAACAATCCTAAAGGACGTTGATGCTCGGCTTTCACTTGTTGACAAGTGATACACTTTGATATGAATTGGCCAATCAACCTCTTCATATTTCTCCACCATAAAACTATCTTCAAATCCTTGAACATCTTCGTGCCTCCTAGGTGCACAGAATACGGAGTATTATGTGCTTCTTCAAGTATCTCCTTTCTAAGCTCTTCATTCTTCGGCACACACAACCTTTCCTCGAAGAATAGTGTGCCATGACTTGCAACGGAAAATCCCTGAATAGAACCCTCCAATGCTCTTTTCTTCATTTTGTATAAGAAAGGATCGTCAACTTGCACTTCACGAACTTGATCACGAATTAGTGGTCGAACCACTAAGGCTGCTAAAATCCCTTGAGTGGTGTTGGAAGGATCTACCACCTTTAAGTTCAACTCTAACCATCTTCTTTCACGTAAATTCAACTCCTTCTAGGTGAAGAAGTACTTCAAGCTTTTGTGGTCGGTGTAGATCTCGCACTTGCTTCCATATAGATAATGCCTCCAGATCTTCAATGCATAAACCACGACTGCTAATTCGAGATCATGTGTTGGATAATTATGCTCGTGCATCTTCAATTGTCTTGATGCGTACGCCACTACCTTTCCATGTTGCATCAAAACACAACCAAGTCCTTACTTTGAGGCGTCACTATAGATGACAAAGCCTTCAGTCCCATCAGGGATAGGTAACACTGGGGCTGACATGAGATGCCGCTTTAATTCTTGAAAACTCTGCTCACACTTCTCACTCCATTGGAACCTCTCGTCCTTCCTCGTCAACTTTGTCAAAGGACCTGATATCTTGGAAAACCCCTCGATGAATCTTCTATAGTATACTGTCAGTCCTAAGAAGGTTCGGACTTTATTAACATTCGATGGTGTCTTCCAATTGCTAACAGCTTCCATCTTCGATGGATCTACTTCAATTCCATTTGATGTCACCACGTGGCCAAGGAATGCCACTCGCTCCAACCAAAACTCGCATTTTGAAAATTTCGCATACAACTCTTCTTTCCTTAGCGTCTCCAATACAATTTTGAGATGCTCAGCGTGCTGCTCCTTGCTTCTTGAATAAATCAAGATATCATCGATGAAAACTATTACGAACTAGTCGAGATACGGATGGAACACTCGATTTATTAAGTCCATGAAGACTCCAGGTGCATTGGTCAATCCAAAAGGTACCACCGTGAACTCATAATGACCATATCGCATTCTAAATACCATCTTTGGGATGCCACTCTCCTTGATCTTCAATTGATGATAGCCGGACTACAAGTCGATCTTTGAAAACACACCGGCTCCCTTAAGTTGATCAAACAAGTCTTCAATTCTCGGCAGCGGATACTTGTTCTTGATTATTAACCGGTTCCATTCTCTATAATCAATGCACATTCGCATTGACCCATCCTTCTTCTTCACGAATTGCACAGGTGCTCCCCATGGTGAAACACTTGGTCGGATTAGTTTGTTGTTAAGTAACTCCTGAAGTTGAACTTTGAGCTCTTGCAACTCCTTTGGCACCATTCTATACGGAGCTTTAGATATTGGTGCCGCAGCTGGCACTAGGTCGATGATGAACTCGATCTGACGGTCAAGAGGAATCCCTGGCAACTCATCTGGAAACACCTCGGGAAATTCGTTGACCACTGGCATGTCTGACACTTACACTTTAGTGGACCATGACTCCACTATGCTAACGAGAAATCCCTGACATCTTCTTTTCTTCAACAACTTCATTGCCTTCATTGCTGTAATGATTCTCTGGGTTGACCTCGTTCTTGCACCATAGAAGGTTAACTTAGGCTAACACGGAAAATCAAATTCGACCTCACGATCACGACATCGAATTGTGGCATGATTCCCACTCAACCAATCCATACCTAGGATTACGTCGAAATCATGCATCTCCAAGACATGGAGATCCGCTCTCGGCTCTCTATCATTGATTTCTAGCTTCAGGCCATACGCCATCTTTCTAGAAGAAACTTTCTTTACCGTAGGAATACTAATCTCTAACAATTCACCACTATCTTTGCATGAAATACTAAGCTTGGAACAGAAACTTATAGATATAAAGGAATGTGATGCACCATAATCAAACAATACTAAAGCTGGGACATTTGATACTATAAGAATACCTGACATAGTATCCTCACCTGTACTAGGGTTCTTTTCCTCACTCTCCAAAGTGAACAGTTGGGGCTTCACCTTTCTTTCTTTTTTCCTTCTTCCTCTTCAGACAGTTATAGGACATGTGGCTCGGGTCCCCACACGAAAAGTAAACCCTCTGCCCCGCAAGGCACTCTCCTGGATGGAACTTTTAGCATTTAGGGCAAGGAGCCCTATCATTGTTTGCCCTCTGTGGGCCAGGCCTCTGCTGCCACGACTTGTTTTGCATAGGAGCTTTCCCTTTTCCTTTATCCTGCGGCTCCCATTTTCTCTTGCCAAAGGCTTCACGCTGCCTTTGGTCCTTCAGGTCCAGCTGGAGCCCATGAGAGATGGCTTGGGCCCTCTCAATTACTTCTCCATAAGTTCTCAACCTAACAAAATCCCCGCAATTTCAGGACGCAAACCACGCTCGAAGCGTCGAGCCTTCTTTTCATCCATATCCACAATGTACGGAGGATAGTGGGAGTGATGGTTGAACCGCCTTTCATATTTGATCATCGTCATTTGTCCTTGTCTTAAATTGAGGAATTCAGTCTCCATCTTATTTTTGAAAGACTCAAGGAAGTATCAGGTGAGGATCAACTCTTTCAAGTCGGTCCACACCAAAGCTTGGCGTTGCTCGGGTGTCATAGTTCGGGAATGGATTTCCTACCAGAAGCTTGCCACTTCTGCAAACTAGAAGATAGCACATGAGGCCTTCTGCACCTCGGTGCACTGAATGTGCTCGAAGATCCGCTCTATTTCCCAGATCCATTCCTCAATCGCTTCTGGACCTTCACTTCCTTTAAGCCTACATGGCCCCATCCTTCTAAACAGCTCGACTACGTCGAAAGCCTCTTTTTAGAGCTTTGCTCCTTCAGCTATTCCTCCTTATCCCATCTGCTAGGCCATGAGACCTTGGAGCGTCTCAAGGAAATCTCGGGCAAAGTCGGGCCCGTTCTCTCGTGGTGGGCGATCATGTGGACCACCCCTTCATTACTTGATTCATCTGCTTCTTGCGGAGCAGGAGCACGACGCGGAGGCATCCTAAAGCTTTTAAGCACACTAGCTCGTTAGGTTTATGTCATTTTAAGGCTAATTCGAGGACTACTAAAACACTTTCATTATTTCATAATCAAGAAAGCACACAACTCTCAATATTTCATTTCTTTGAAGCGTGTATCAGGAATTTAAAACAACATACACTACTACAAAAATAGGCTAGGACAACACAAGATTTACAACGGTTTTTTAATAAAACCATTGTAATTTAAAAATTTACAACGGTTTTGACGAAAACCGCTGACTGTGTGCGTTTCTTTTTTAAATTTTACAACGCTTTAAAAATTTATGTTGTCTGATAACAACGGTTGTAATAAAATGTTGTAAAATAACAACGGTTTTATAGAAAACGTTGTGTATGAGCGCATTTTCTAGAACAACACAAATATAACCGTTGTAATTGGACTGTTGAGAAAATATGTTAAATTGATATTTAATAAAAATATAAAATTAAAACAGAAAACCTAGTCGATCGCCCAATTTAGAAAAAGAGCTTTCGTCTTCTTCTTCTTCTTCTTCTTCTTCTTCCTACTGTTGGTCTCTTCTCTGAAAATTATCAAGCCAATCTTCGAATTCTTAGTTTTGGCGTTGAGTTACAGATGTCATAAACCCTCCTGCTCTCCTTTCTCCTTCACCTCCCTCTTCCGCCGCCCTCTTTCACCCTAGGCATAAATCTATATACATTCGAGTGTTTCCGTGCAGACTTTGAGCTTTTTTACCCTCTCATCTTGCTTTTTATTGTTCAATCAATTCAAGTGCTTTCCTGCAAATTTCGAGCTTCTTCGGCAGTCAGATTTTGGTTTTTTGTAGACTCAATCAGCTGCGGTGTAGTTTACGCGCACTCCACTTGTTGTCTAGGTCAGTCTTGTTGATAATTTTTTTTAATTGAGCTCTTGTTGATCATCCAGTCTATCGATGGGTGTGTATTTTATGAAAGAAATTGAGTTCCATATGGATATGGTGGTTCTGATAAAATGACTAATTATATCAATGGGCTCCAAAATGAATCAACTATTCCAGCCTTTAGTTTGTAATTTACTATGATTATTTTTCTATTTGTAATTAATTCTACAACCAGAGATGAATTTTGGTGTTTGACAGTGTTTTGAATGTTTCTATTAATTTTAAGGAAATAGATTCTAGAAAGGGAAAATATAGAGATTACTTGAAATTGGGCGCTTAACAAATTAATAAAGTTGGGTGTTTGCTTAATGACAATGATGATTGGCGAAGATCAATATTTGGTCTTAGGTAGCCATTATACATTTGTTGTTGCTTATTTTGAAGGGCAATGGAGGAGGCGGCTCAAGTAAGATTTATGTTTGAAGTCATTTGTTTCAGTAATCATGGTCTGTTTCTTAATATTATATGGAAAAAGAAAGTTGTGAGTGTTCAGTTATATGGCTGATGTCTGAAGCAAAAACATGGTTTTTTACTTGCATTTTTCCTACACTGATATGAGCCCAGCTTTCTACTCTTCTCTATCTAAACTCCATCACATTCACATTTCATATTTGATAAAATGATAGAAGTATATGCTGGTATTTTACTACTATTTCATATTCTTCTGTGGCATTTTCTTTTGAAATTTCTTATGATACCACTTCCATGGCATTCTCAAATGCTTAATTAGTCTCTGATTTTGTCTTGTTTCCATGAAAATGCTGCTTCTTTTTTGTACCTCTCGTTATGCCTAAAATGATTGAAGGAACGAGAGTTGAGACTATAAATATCTGTTTCACTTCACCAAGTTCTGTTATTTGACAGCAATTCATCTATTATTGTTTCTTTTCTTAAACAAAAGCAATGGGAATCTGCAGTGTAAAACCAAGAAATTTTGCAGAATTATATACAGAAAAACTCTTGCTCTATTTTTGTTATTATACATATGTCTGATGTCCCCTACCTTCTGCAGACTCTCTGTAGGCTTGCTCAAAATCACGAAGCTGCAAGAAAACGCCGCTTGAGAAAAAAAGTAAGTTTCTCATTGTATAGATCTGCATTTTCTTGTGTTAAATGTATGCTCAATATTACTGGAGTCCTTGTTACTTAGTTCCACCATATTGTGTCACTTTTTTGTTGCTCTGTGTTCAATGATGTCAGGTTGCATTTCTAGGTAGTTCTGACAAACTTTTAATTTATTGCTTGTCAATTAGTGTTGGTGTAACGCCCCAAACTACTCCGTTTGGCCACATCACTTAACATATAATTTACTTACATATTTTTATGCACTTATAATAAAATGAGCGGAAGATTATGTCAAAAAGCATGAATAGGCATGACGTCATAATTCTCAATGTAAATTTTTCACGAATTAGCATGCAATCTATCGAATCTACACTATCATAAAAACATAGTAGTTGACGGAAACATTGTATAAGCCCATCCACATTAATCGTACAATTATCTAACCTATCGGGCTCATAGGTTTACACAACTCGCCCGTCTAGCACCCTAAATTAACAAACATAATATCGGGTTCAAACACATACTTCACACATAGAAGGCTCCAAGGTCAAACGACCTGCCTTTAAATTGTTTTGCATAATATCAAGTTATATACATCATAACCTACAAAAGATCGGGCTATTCCCATCCCCAATAATCATTGATCATAAAACAAAAAGAGTGATCAATGTATTAATAATAATATGAGTATTTTCAAAGAAGAGCATGCAAAAGATAAGCACAAGCTTGTGGGGTTCTCTTGTGTTCACAACGCTACTACTCGGGCCTCGACTCCTCAACCTGAAATTCATTGAATGAATGTGGTGAGTATTTAACAACATACTCAGTGGGGAACATTGAAAACAGTTATAGCCAATTGCACAAGTGAAAATATAACATATGGGCTTTTCTTTACTTTGTGGAGACTAGTCTCAACCCCGTAGGGTCCAAACATCATGATGCCCCCGTTAATGAACATCTTTGGCCCTGTAGGGATGCCCACAGACATACTATCCCCTAGGGAGGACATTAACAGGTCTATATTTGATCCCAAAGGATCTCTGCCCCGAAGGGTCTCGTTGTTGACCCCGAAGGATCTCTGTTATCTCTGGTCCGAAGACCCTTTATATCTATACAATCAAAGCACAACAATAACTATAACTTTACACGTGTTCACAGTTTAGAGTTACCCCACCTTATGAGACGCTTTCAAATGTTTCCCAACCTTTGAAATACTTCTTGGCCGTGCACAAGTTGTCCACCTCGAGCCCCAACACGTCACCTAGTACCTTTCAATTCTCTTTTCATTTTAGACATCGAGTTATAAAATTAAATCATAACTTAGACCAAGCACAAACGATACTTTTCTTTAAAGACTTCATACATATCCATACACATAACCTTGGATATACCAACTCATAATATGATTTTGGACTCAAAATAAATATTTAAACTCTTTTGAAACATTTAATCGAACACTATACGTGCACTCATTTAAACCACATGCTCATAACTCAATTTAAATCCTTTAAACTCAACATTTCAAATACAAACACCTTCATCCTAGGGCTCTAACATACATGAAAATGAACCCCAAACAACCATCACAACACCTCCAAACCGCATCAACAAAACAAGGGGAAATTAGGGCAAAAATCTAAACCCTAGCATCAAAGAACCATAGGAATTCGATATAACTTCACATATAGCTTCAAGGAGATAAATAAACCATATGTTTGAGATTTCAAAGCTAGAAGATCAACAAAATCAAAGAACCCTAATTTTGGATAACAAACCCTAGGTTTGATTTAACAAGAAATGAGTGTTTAATCATCAAGATGAAGAGGTGTGAAGTTACCTTAGTTGATGGAGGATGATGAGAGATTCCACTCCAAAACTTGAAGAAGATGTTGAGAGAATTTGGAAGATGAATCGCCCAAATGAAGTAAGAAATGAAGAGGAAATGAGTAAAGTGTTGTATTTATAGGTTGTAATTTCCGAAACGAGGCGCGGCCTAGGGGTAGTCGCGCTCGGAGGTCGCGTTTGAGACAAAGAAAAATAGCTCTCTGAAGCTGGTGACACGCGACCAAAAGGTCGCGTTTCTCACTCGCGTTGCAGAGCTCTCAGAACGCGACTCGAAGGAGGTCGTGCTTCACGGTCGCGCCCAGACTGTAGATTTTTGAAAGAGCTTCGATTTGAGTACTTATGGGCCTCGTGGTTCCAACCGAGTAAAACTTTATGACCTCCGGACGAAACCCTACCAAAACTTAGCGAGACCCTCGATTATGCTATTTTCGAAAACACATACAATTACTCAACTTGAATTTTCAAAACAAATTTACTACTCATTTAATGCACACTGAAATTACATAAAATTATGGTATGGCAAACATAAAATTGAATGCAATTACAATCATTCTTTATCACATAACTCGACATTTTAGTATTAAAAATTCAAATTGTATTATTATACACTCAGTATAATTTCATTGTGTGCTATGACGTATTGGTTCGAGTGGAACAACCTGCAACGAAACAACGGCATAATACAAACATACTCACATGATTAATATTCAACAATATCAATTCGAAATCATTTTACTAAAATTATGATTTATAATTTAGCAAAAGGATCGGGGTATCACAATCTCCCCAATTTTTAAAAATTTCGTCCTCGAAATTAGCCTAACATTTCAGTTACATTTGGATATCGAGCTATGATATCAACTTCTTTCTCCCAAGTGGCCTCTTCAGGTCCGTGTCGACTCCATTGCACTTTTATTAAGGGAACCTCACGGATTCGAAGAGTATGAACTCTTCTATCTAACACAGCAACTGGGACTTCTTCATATGTCAAGTCCTTCGAAACTTGCACCGTGTCATATGAAATGACATGTCTAGGGTCAGGCACGTATCGTCTTAGCAACGACACATGGAAAACATTGTGCACACCCGCCAAAATCGGAGGTAGTGCTATGCGATAGGCAACATCACCTATTTTCTCTAGTATCTCGAACGGTCCCACATAACGTGGCTGTAACTTACCTTTCTTTCCTAACCTAACCACTCCTCTCATTGGTGCAATCTTCAAGAATACCTTGTCATCAATCTCAAAGCTCACATCTCTTCTCTTTGCGTCGGCATAAGATTTCTGACAATCTTGAGCTACCTTAATTCTTCTTCTTATCTTCTCAATCACTTCTACCGTCTTCTCAATGATCTCGGGGCCGAAGAGTCGACGTTCTCCCACTTCATCCCAATGAATAGGAGATCTGCACTTTCTCCCATACAATGCCTCATACGGTGCCATTCCAATAGACGCTTGGAAACTATTATTGTAAGCAAACTCCACAAGTGGCAAGTGGCTCTCCCAACTTCCACCAAAATCGAGAACACATGCACGAAGCATGTCTTCCAATGTCTGGATGGTCCGCTCAGACTGACCATCGGATTGAGGATGGTACGCAGTGCTAAACCTCAACTGAGTCCCCATTGCCACTTGCAGACTTCGCTAAAATTTGGACGTAAACCTTGTGTCACGATTTGACACTATCGACATAGGAATGCCGTGAAGACGTACTATCTCATCGATATAAATCTGAGCTAATCGATCCATGCTAAATGTCATTTTCACCGGAAGAAAATGAGCAGACTTAGTCAACCTATCGACAACAACCCAAATTGCATGATGACCTCTAACTGACGGAGGTAATCCTACCACAAAGTCCATTGCAATGTTATCCCACTTCCACTCGGGAATCTAGAGTGGGTTCAACAATCCAGAAGGGCGTTGATGCTCAGCTTTCACTTGTTGACAGGTGATGCACTTCGATACAAATTGGCCAATCAACCTCTTCATATTTCTCCACCAGAAAACCATCTTCAAGTCTTTGAACATCTTCGTGCCTCCTGGGTGCACAGAATACGGAGTATTGTGTGCTTCTTCAAGAATCTCCTTGCTGAGCTCTTCATTCTTCGGCACACACAACCTTCCTTCGAATAATAGTGTGCCATCACTTGCAACAGTAAATCCCTGAATAGAACCCTCTAATGCTCTTTTCTTCATTTTGCATAAGAAAGGATCGTCGACTTGTGCTTCACGAACTCGATCATGAATTAGTGGTCGAACCACTAAGGCTGCTAAAATCCCTTGAGTGGTGTTGGAAGGATCTACCACCTCTAAGTTCATCTTCTCAAACTCCTTGATCAACTGCTCTTGCTTGGTTAGAAGATAGATCTTTCGGCTTAAGGCATCAGCTACAACATTCGCCTTTCCAGGATGGTATAAGATCGTACAGTCGTAATCCTTCACCAACTCTAGCCATCTTCTTTGACGTAGATTCAACTCCTTCTGGGTGAAGAAGTACTTCAATCTTTTGTGGTCGGTGTAGATCTCGCACTTGCTTCCATAGAGGTAATGCCTCCAAATCTTCAATGCATAAACCACGGCTGCTAACTCGAGATCATGCGTCGGATAATTATACTCGTGCACCTTCAACTGTCTTGATGCGTACGCTACTACCTTCCCATGTTGCATCAAAACAAAACCAAGTCCTTGCTTTGAGGCGTCACTGTAGATGACAAAGCCTTCAGTCCCATCAGGAATAGTCAACACTGGGGCTGACACGAGACGTCGCTTCAATTCTTGAAAACTTTGCTCACACTTCTCACTCCATTGCAACTTGATATCTTGGAAAACCCCTCAATAAATCTTCTATAGTAACCCACTAGTCCTAAGAAGCTTTGGACTTCATTAACATTCGATGGCGTCTTCCAATTGCTAACAGCTTCCACCTTTGACGGATCTACTTCGATTCCGTTTGATGTCACCACGTGGCTAAGGAATGCCACTCGTTCCAACCAAAACTCACATTTTGAAAATTTTGCATACAACTCTTCCTTTCTTAGCGTCGCCAACACGATTCTGAGATGCTCAATGTGTTGCTCCTTGCTTCTCGAATAAATCAAGATATCATCGATGAAGACTATTACGAACTGGTCGAGATACGGATGGAACACTCGATTCATCAAGTCCATGAAGACTCCGGGCGCATTGGTCAATCCAAAAGGTACCACCGTGAACTCATAGTGACCATATCGCGTTCTAAATGCCGTCTTTGGGATGTCACTCTCCTTGATCTTCAATTGGTGATAGCCGGACTTCAAGTCGATCTTCAAAAACACACCTGCTCCCTTCAGTTGATCAAACAAATCTTCAATTCTCGGAAGCGGATACTTGTTCTTGATCGTCAACCGGTTCAACTCTCTATAGTCAATGCACATCCGCATCGATCCATCTTTTTTCTTCACGAATAGCACAGGTGCTCCCTATGGTGAAACGCTCGGTCGGATCAATTTGTTGTCAAGCAACTTCTGAAGTTGAACTTTGAGCACTTGCAACTCTTTTGGCGCCATTCTATACGGAGCTTTAGATATTGGTGCCGCACCTGGCACTAGGTCGATGGTGAACTCGATCTGACGGTCAGGATGAATCCCTGGCAACTCGTCTGGGAATACGTCGGGAAATTCGTTCACCACTAGTACATCTGACACTTTCACTTTAGTGGACGTTGACTCCACTATACTAACGAGATATCTCTGACACCCTTTCTTCTTTAATAACTTCATTACCTTCATTGCTGTAATGATTCTCTTAGTTGACCCCGTTCTTGCACCATAGAAGGTTAACTTAGGCTCGCTCGGAAAATTAAATTCGACCTCACGATCACGACATCGAATCGTGGCATGATTTCCACTTAACCAATCCATACCTAGGATTACGTCGAAATCACGCATCTCCAAGACATGGAGATCTGCTCTCAGAACTTTATTATTGATTTCTAGCTTCAGGCCATACGCCATCTTGCTAGACGAAACTCTTTTTCCCGAAGGAATACTGATCTCTAACAATTCACCACTATCTTTGCATAAAACACCAAGCTTGGAACAGAAACTTGGGGATATAAAGGAATGAGATGCACCGGAATCGAATTATACCAAAGCTGGAACATTTGATACTCGAAGAATACCTGACATAGTATCCTCGCCTGACTTAGGGTTCTTTTCCTCGCTCTCTAAAGCAAACAGTCGAGGCTTCACCTTTCTTTCTTGCTCTTTCTTCTTCTTCGGGCAGTCATAGGACAGATGGCTCGGATCCCCACATGTAAAGCAAACCCTCTGTCCTGCACGGCACTTTCCTGGATGGAACTTTTGGCACTTAGGGCAAGGAGCCCTATCGTTGCTTCCTCTTTGTGGGATAGGCCTCTGCTGCCATGGCTTGTTTTGCATAGGAGCTTTCGCTTTTCCTTTATCCTGCGGCTCCCATTTCCTCTTGCCAAAAGCCTCACGCTGCCTTTGGTCCTTCAGGTCCAACTGGAGCCCATGAGAGATGGCTTGGGCCCTCTCAATCACTTCACCATAGGTTCTCAACCTTTGGCCTAACAGAATTCCCGCAATTTCGGGACACAAACCACGCTCAAAACGTTGAGCCTTCTTTTCATCCGTATCCACGATGTACGGAGCATAGCGGGAGAGACGATTGAATCGCCTCTCATATTCAATCACAGTCATTCCTCCTTCCCTTAAGTTAAGGAATTCGGTCTCCATCTTAGTCTTGAAAGACTCAGGGAAGTATCGAGTGAGGATCAACTCTTTCAAGTCGGTCCATACCAAAGCTTGACGTTGCTCGGGTGTCATAGTTTAGGAATGGGTTTCCCACCAAAAGCTCACCTCTTCTGCAAACTGAAAGATAGCACGTGAGGCCTTCTGCACCTTAGTGCATTGAATATGCTCAAAGATCCGCTCCATTTCCCGGATCCACTCCTCTGTCGCTTCAGGACCTTCACTTCCTTTGAGCCTAGACGGCCCCATTCTTCTGAACTGCTCGACTACATCGAACACCTCTTTTTGGAGCCTTTCTCCTTCAGTCACTCCTCCTCGCCCCATTTGCTGGGCCATGAGACCCTGGAGCGTCTCTAGGAAACCTCGGGCAAAGTCGGGCCCGTTCTCTCGTGGTGGAGGGTCATGGAGACCACCCCCTTTATTACTTGATTCCTCTGCATCTTGCGGAGCAGGGGCACGATGCGGAGGCATCTTAAAGCCTTTAGGCACACTTGATTGTTAGGTTAATGTCATTCTTAAAGCTAATTCAAGGACTACTTAAAGCACTTTTCATCATTTCATAATCAAGAAAGCACACAACTTCCAAGATTTCATTTCTTTAAAGCATGCATCGGGAATTTAAAACATCATAGTTGATCGTGACAACAGATACATTTCATTCATCTTTATCGTCCAACTTCGGACCATTATTTTCTTTTTCATGCTATCACGATTTATTCAACTCTTTAATTCCTTTAACTTCTTTCCCGACACACTCCATAATACACACCCCCATTTCATATTACTCATACTTGAAAATCCTTAAAAGTACATATCTTAGGATCGGAGTCAAGCCGAGTAGCCATCGTGAACAACCACCCACATTTCTCACACATAAATCAAGCACATGCAGAACAAGTCTACAGGAGCGTAGACCATGCAAAACACATTTACAATTACTCAACTTGAATTTTCAAAACAAATTTACTACTCATTTAATGCACACTGAAATTACATAAAATTAAGGTATGGCAAACATAAAATTGAACGCAATTACAATCATTCTTTATCACATAACTCGACATTTTAGTATTAAAAATTCAAACTGTATTATTATATACTCAGTATAATATCATTGTGTGCTATGACGTATTGGTTCGAGTGGAACAACCTGAAATGAAACAACGGCATAATACAAATATACTCACATGATTAATATTCAACAATATCAATTCGAAATCATTTTACTAAAATTATGATTTATAATTTAGCAAAAGGATCGGGGTATCACAGTTGGATTTCTAACAAAAATAATTTTGAGTTAGATTCTATCTTATATTATATTTTTCTAAATTCAATGTTAATTTTTCCTTGATAGACTGCTTAAGATTTAGAGAAATATTTTCTATTCATTAGGCTTAAGATGTATAAAAAATCTTAGTCGTTCATCGGTGATGGTCCTAAGAGAACTGCCCTTTCTTTCATGTGATTGTTGAATTTATGTTTTTCGCACATAATAAATTTGTGCGATACTGGGTGGATGGATACTGAGATGGGTATCATGGGTTAACGTATTGTAAATTTAAACAATTTAATTAGATCCAGAGATTAAATGAAAATCAGCATAGTAATTAGTAACCAACAAACCTGCACGCTATCAAACTTTTCTCTTTTTACTACATAGGATTGCCACCTTTCTAGTAAAGACGAGAAGCATATTATTGGGGTGGTCATATATAAGTCAGTCTGCTCAAGGTTTTTTACATTTTATTGATTAATTTTGTGTTCATGATGAATGCCGGTGGGTATGGGAAAGAGGGCTTTGTTGATTGTGGGAATATTTTTTTTCTTTATTCGCAGCTTCATCTTGTAGAGGTATCAATAATCAAATTTTAGTTTTTTATAGTTATTGAAACATTTGATCATGTAGACCGTAGTTTGATTTTTTCCTTTTTTTTCTAGAGGAAGTTTGACCAAGTGTGCTGCTTTGATTGATCATATATTTCATGTATGCGGGTTTAAGCTAATGCTTGGAATATATATAAAAAGAAGAACCATCATTCACTTATGCATTTATGTGGTGGAATAATCCATTGGTTTGAGTTGATTTTTTGACAAATAAGCTGGCTCAATTTTATTGGAAAAAATAAATAAAAATAATACTTCCATTTTCAAGCCCGTCTGAAGTTTACTGTTCACTTATCTCTGCAGATTTGAAGGTGAACCACAAGCATCATCCGCATAATCAGTTGGCTTCGTACAATCATACACTCACAAGAATTTTAGTGCAATATGCTTCTGCGGTGAGTTTAGTTTGAATCACGTTATATTTGGTTATTTTCTAGTAGTACTTTCATAATTTTCAACAAAGTTCCAGTGTGATCATTATTTTTTAGAGCAGTTTCCACCTGGGCCTGCAAGTGGCGAACAGGCTGCTTGATGTAATTTGAGAAGTTTTGAGAATTTAATGGATACATACATATATATATATATATTATTGCTAACCATAAGACTTGGTTATTTGTACAGGTTCAATTTTTTTCTAAGTCTCTTATAGATATACACTAGTTAATCAGCTATCAGATCTGGTGATTTTCCTTGGCGAAGATAGTTCCTGACTTCCCTTACTAGGTCAGTCCATTGTTTAAGGAATGAGCTCACACATTGTGGGGTGCATTCGCTTTATTTATCAATCTTTTCCTATATTTAAATTTGCATTGTTTTTAATTTTAACTTGTCCCGACACATGTTAAAACACATACCCCCGTTGAAAATATTTTATGTGAGTGGAAATATTTTCTCTTATACTCATGCTATTTTGAGATATGTTGTGCTATTTTGAGAATCGGTTTATGCTCTATTGTTTACTCTTATGGTTATCTGTTATGTCTATAAATTTGATTAATTATTCTCTTCTTGTGATTCCCTGTCATGCCTAAAAATTATACCAAATAAAAAGTAAAAAAATAGGTGGTTCTGATATGTTATTAATATAATTTACGAATACCCATCACATATTCCAAACCTTACTTGAATACACTTAATGGAATTTCTAATTTTTAGATTTCATTTCAACATTATTCTCTTATGTGAATGTCCAAAATGGATAAATCATGGATGTCCACCAATCGGTTATCACGTGCGTACGAGGATGGGGTAGAATCTTTCTTGCAATTTGCTTTGAAAAATGCAAAAGATTCTAAACTTTTGCCCTGTCCTTGTGCAAAATGTGTGAATTTAAAAAGTAAAAATATTGCCACAATGAGGGCACACTTGTGTTGCAATGGTATGGATCTAACATACGATAGATGGATATTTCATGGAGAACCTCTTAGGTCTAGCAACATAGTACATGAAAGAGATAAAATGGAAAAAGATGAAGATCAACATCAGGATGTTGAGGATCCTATTGATATGGTCCATGATGCATATGAGACTTATGAAGATAATCCATCTCAATTTAGAAAGTTGCTTGAGGATGCTGAAAAACCTTTGTATCCCGAAAATAGCAAATTCACAAAGTTATCAGCCATTGTAAAACTGTATAACTTGAAGGCAAAGTATGGATGGAGCAATGCTAGTTTCACTGATCTATTAAGTTTGTTAGGAGAAATGCTCCCAGATCACAATGAGTTGCCGTCTTCGTTATATGATGCAAAGAAATGTTTAAGCACGTTGGGAATGAGTTATGAGAAAATCCATGCCTGCCCCAATGATTGCATTCTATATCGTAAGACATATAAGGACTCTACCATTTATCCTACTTGTGGGTTGTCAAGATGGAAGGTTAGCAAGAGGAATAAATTACGTAGTGGGGTTCCTGCAAAGGTTTTATGGTACTTTCCACCAATACCACAATTTTTGAGAATGATTCGAAATAAGGAGATATCTAAGGAGTTAACTTGGTATGCTGATAATCGAAGATGTGATGGGTTTCTACGTCATCCAGCTGATTCACCCGCTTGGAGGCTAGTCGACCACAAATGGTCAGATTTTTCTGCAGAGCCTCGGAATCTTAGATTAGCCCTTTCTGTTGATGGTCTTAATCCTCATAGCATGATGAATTCTACTTATAGTTGTTGGCCGATCATATTTGTCACATACAATCTTCCACCGTGGTTGTGCATGAAGAGAAAGTTTATGATGCTAACTTTATTAATATCTGGTCCTAAACAGCCCGGTAATGACATCGATGTCTACTTGTCGCCACTGATTGATGACTTAAAGGAGCTATGAGATGTAGGTATCCTAGGTTACGATGCACATAGAGAAGAAAGCTTTATGCTCAAAGCTGTTTTACTATGGACTATCAATGATTTCCCTGCATATGGGAACCTGTCAGGATGTTGCGTTAAAGAATATAAAGCATGCCCACATTGTGGTGACAAAACTGATGCAATATGGTTATATCATGGTAGAAAAATCTCATATGCAGGTCATAGAAGATTTCTACCCAGATATCATCCTTATTGAAAGCAAAAGAGAGCCTTTAATGGCGAACAAGAGTTTAACTCTACTCCAAAAACATTGACTGGCCAAGAGGTTTTTAATAGAGTCAAGGACATTAATTGTGTTTGGGGGAAAATGAATTCTAAAAAAGGGGCGAACAAGGATGATGGTCAATCATGCTGGAAGAAGAAGTCGATATTCTTTGACCTTCCATATTGGAGATATCTACATATTCGACAGTACTCGATGTAATGCATATTGAGAAAAATGTTTGTGAAAGTCTCATCGGTACACTACTTGACATCCCAGGAAAGACAAAAGATGGCATTGCATCAAGGCAAGACCTTATAAAGATGGGATTGCGGAATGAGTTGGCTCCAAAGGTTGGAGAAAAGCGAACCTTTTTGCCACCTGCCTGTTATACATTAAACAGAGATGAAAAAAGAAAATTGTGCAGCTCCTTGTCTGGAATGAAGGTACCTCTGGGCTATTCCTCTAATATAGCTAATCTAGTTTCGATGAAGAACTTGAAGCTTACTGGACTTAAGTCACATGATTGCCACACTTTAATGCAACAATTACATCGAGTTGCGATTCGTGGTGTCTTGCCAAAACATGTTAGATATGCTATCAGAAAGTTTTGTTTTTTTTTTCAATGTATTATGTAAGAAAGTAATTGATGCATCAAAGTTGGATGAGATCCAAAGTGATATTGTGATGACTCTATGCTTGTTGGAGAAGTATTTTCCTCCGTCATTCTTTGATATAATGGTTCATTTAGTGGTCCATCTTGTGCGAGAGGTTAAATTATGTGGGCCAGTTTGGTATAGATGGATGTATCCATTTGAAAGATTCATGAGAATCTTAAAAGGATATGTACGAAATCGCAATCGGCCCGAAGGATGCATTGCTGAATGCTATGTTGCTGAAGAGGCGATAAAATTTTGTGCAGATTACTTATCCAATGTGCACACAATTGGAATCCCATCTAGTCAGACTGAAGCATACCGAACAAAGCGTTTATCTCAACCTAATTTGCAATTGATTAATGATGATGAGTTTAACCGGGCCCATCTCCATATATTAATAAATGACAGTGAGATTGAATCTTATATCGAGTATGGTCTCAAAACTTATTTGATATGTCATTTAAGTTTTATATCATTAAATATGTAATGATATGATTGTATTGTTTTGACTAGGGAGCATATGACACATTTGAAGCCATCATTTCCTAAAGTTAAGAGTGAGAAGTGGTTCCAAGATAAACATAATCGATCATTTATTATTTGGCTACGTGAACATGTAAGTTTAAAGATAGTATATGGAACAATTTAACAATAAGTTTGCAATATTAACGTATTGTTTACTTGGTAGATTGTCAGTGTATCCACACATTCCACATGTCAAGTATCACCTAGGCTAAAGTGGATGGCGCATGGACCTTCTAATCGAGTTTTGAAGTATCAAGGTTATATGATTAATGGTGTTACATATCATACAAGAGAACGTGATGATCTTCGAATAGTTCAAAATTCTGGAGTTAGCTTAGTTGCAAAGACAATGCAAGTAGCTAGTGCAAAGGATAAAAATCCAATTGTAGCGGACATGATGTTTTATGGAAGAATTGAGGAAATATGGAAGCTCGATTATAATATCTGTAAATTTGTTGTATTTCAGTGTAGTTGGGTAGATAATAAAAGTGGTGTCAAAGTAGATGATCTTGGTTTTACTTTAGTCGACCTTAAAAAAATAGGATACAAAAATGATTCATTTATTTTAGGTAAGCTTGTCAAACAAGTGTTCTATATTGATGACCCAAAAGAATCAACAAGGTATGTCGTGCTTCCATCTCCTAGTAAAGATTACATTGAATTCATTAATGATGATGAGTTGGGAGATTTTGGTATCCACCATCCTTGTTTTACCACAGGGGTACCAACAATGGATCTAAATGATGAATATGATGAAAATGAACCAAGCTGGGTACGTGGAGATTGTGATGGAACTTGGGTTGACAATAATGACTCTTAGTTAGGTAATTAAAAGTAATTATATTATTTCTTCAATGGTATATTTCATATGTTTTACTACGAATTATGCTGTCTTTTTTCTCACACATTTTATATGTTTGCTTATCGATTTGTCTAATATGTTTTGCAAATTATTTGATCAGATCTTGGACTGATTATGGATGCTAAGGAGAGTGTTAAGGATATGAAAGAGAGTGAAGAGTCTGGGATAGATTCTAAATCTACACAATCATCAAGAGCACTAAGAGGAAAGATTTATTTAAATGAGCTTGCAAAATGAAAGGCGAAAGGGATTTGACAAGAAATTAAGTTCAACAAACTCGGACAACCAGTCGGACCAGCTGCATCCGAAATGCAGAGCTACATTGGACTTCTTGCGAGGAAAGATGTGAAGATAACTTATAAGACATGGAGAAACGTGCCTAAAGAAGTGAAAGAACTCATACGGGAATCAGTGAATGTAAGCAAGCAGAATACACTATGTTTTTAATGTTTTAATATGTCTTACTCATGATTTGTTCATATTTTCTTGTAGTTATCATACCAGGTTGATGAGAAATGAAAGTCTGGATGCCTTGAATCAGCAAATGCAAAGTGGCGACAGTGGAAAACTAAGCTATATAATGATTTTATATTGCCACACAAAGATAAACCTGCAATGTTGAATAATCCACCACCATGTACTGGCATTCATCCCGAAGAATGGAGTGAATTTGTTATGAGTCGTATGTCGGATGAATTTAAGGCAAGTTTCCTCACCTGCACACTTTAAGTTAAGCTTAATTATTCTTGCAACTATTAAATTGTTATTACACTTTACTTACTAAAAACTGAGTGAGGTACAGAAAGAGAGAAGGATGAAAAACATATATCCGCACCGACTCTCTCGTACAGGCTACGCTGGTTTGGCAGAGAAAATGGTAACACATTATAACACCTTGTACATGCTACTGTTTTACTCTTACCATATTAACACATTGTACTTTCTTAATTGTAGAAACATGAACTTAGTGGTGATGATGACATAGACAGAGCCCTTATGTGGAAGAAAGCACGAATGACTAAAGATGGAGATATAGAAGATGAGAATTTGAAGATGATAGTGGAAAGGATCATAAGATTATAAATGCTTTCTCATTGAAGATATTTCTTAGAAAAAATGTTTGTTAATATAATTTTATCATTTGTTAAATAAATAGGATGATTACATAAGGCAAAAAGAAGAAGGAGTGTTTAAGTCTCAAGGTGTAATAGCCTGGTCCCGAGGATGGGGACGAGGTTGTTGTGCGTAAAATATCATGAAAAATCAGAAATCCAGGGTGGGTGTTTTTAGAATTTAACTAAGTTAGCGCCTCAAGAACTTAGGCAACTTAACTTTATGACTTGGAAGAACTATCGTTTTCAACGATTCAAAGGGGTTAAAGGGTTCAAACAAGTCAAAGGGGTCAAAAGAATGCCATATCATAGGCCAACCGAAATTTAAATAGAATCCAAAGACAAACATGATATGAGTTTGACTTTTCAAATAAACGCGACCTCATCATAGGTCACATCAACTAAGACCCATAGATAGGTCGGAGTCAAATATATCTTATTATCCTATTCATAGGACGGATCAAGAAAATAACTTAAGATTAACTTGAACGAACAGAATCATGCTTTAAAGAAAAAGCCTCTTTATAGGCGAACAATAATAACAAGCATTCAAGACTTATTCACAAGTCAACTGACGTTGAATAGATACCAGAATGCTCAACATGTATGACTATTCAAATAACTAAGAATCAATAAAGGCATAGACGGGTATGTCAAAAGATCATGCTTCAAAGACTTTATTGATAACTAGGATTCATATTTAAAACATGCGACTATCAAGAATCAAGTTACACATATCAAGACTAAATACTAACATCAAAGTACTTAGCAGAAATATAGCGGAAGAAAATTATGTAACCATATAGAGCAACAAACTTGAAACCTCAGACAACCCCACCAGGAGCACATCACCGGTCTCAGCATCTTAACTTGAAAACATTTGAAAAAGTGGGTGTGAGCACTAATGTACTCAGTGATTCTTGATAAACTTTAGAAATATCCAATCATAAACTGACGGCATATGGAGAGCAAAACGCAAAAGCCCTCTCCATATCCGCAAAACCTTTTTCTTTCTTTTTCGGCGCCTTCCTTGGCTCATACTTGTTGTCTACTGCACCCTTAGACCTGCTTTCAGATAGAAGAGGGGTTACCTCAAATATCCTCCCGAGTATGCGTGGGGATTACCCAGCAGTGACTCTCTTTAATCAAGATTCAACTTTGGTGACATAAGGGTCACATCATGATAATGCAAATAAACTGTTCTTTGAGCTCGATAACCTGCTTACAACAGAAACTACATCCTTCCTTAACTTCCTCTTTACTTAACCTTAACGTTCCTTACTTAACCTTATCCTTCCTTACTTAACCTTAACCTTCTCCTGAATTTAGCTAGCAAAATCAAGCATAGAGCAATCGTCTAATGGCTAATTCTTTAATTGAGCATAATCTCAGCCTACAAGGGATTTATCACTGCCCTACAAGGCTATACTTAGCTAAATAAGCTTTAGCAAAATCCAACATTCCAATACGAGAAAAATGAACGCGGATAAATATCGATTGCAATTAAAGCAATTCTAAACATCTCATGCTAGAATAAATTGTATATAAACAATCCTAACATCTCTAAACATGCTTGAGAGCTCACTTAACTTATAATAACTTACTTTACTTTATCAAACTCAAATAACAATTTAACAATATCATGCATATAACTTCCTTTCTTTCCTTTCATTTCCTTTCCTTGTACAGAGACTAATCAGGCAGAACATAAAATATTTTAATTGGATATTCATCTTGTCCTATCATACTTCTAAAGCTTAATAGCTCAAACCTTATACTTGGTTTAGAATCACCCACCTCGATGACGAACACCTCGATAACGAGCACGTGGACGAAGCAATGAGCCGAAAATCCTTCCTCGGACCACCTCGGGGTTCATCTCTTTTTTACGAAAGTTGATCAACAACTTGAAACCTTATTCGAGCTCCTAATAAGACATCTAAATGATATCTAAACCCTTGACCCTTAACTATAACTTAAAACACGAGAATTAAAAGGATTATGATATCTGAAATTACCACAAAAGGGGATGGAAAATCCGACTCGAACGATCAAAATTATAGTTAATCAGCCACACTTACATCATAGATCTTCGAAAGAGCTTCGATTTGAGTACTCATGGGCCTCGTAACTCCAACCGAGGTGAAAGTTATGGCCTCTGCACGAAAACGTGCTGGAGCTGCCACGGGCATGAGCGCCACGGCGCTGGGGTGCGCGCCGGCGCCCCTCAGGTGCGCCCCGGGGGCCCTCCGCAGCGCGCCCGCGCCTACCAGCACCGAAGGGCACCCCACCGCCGCCGCGGGGGCCTATTGCGCCGCCGCGCTCCTCTCTCAAATCACCACTGACTGGGGGTGCTCTCACGAAGAGAGCTCCTCTCTACTCTCTCTCTCTCTCTACAGAAATGGGATGAAGAATGAATGAGCGAGAAATGAGGGAAGGGGGGGCTGCTATTTATAGCCAAAAATATGGCTTCCTCGATACGCTTCTGCAGTGTAACAACTCTGCTTTAAAAATATCGGGTTCGGTTAAAAGGCGCTTTATTCGATGTCGAGGTCCAAATGACATCGTTTAAGCAATCCGAAAATACCGGGAGGTTCATTGGCTCGAGTCCTATTAAATCAACTTGACTTGGGATAAAGAACGAGTCATCTTGAAGGAAAATGAGAAAAGATTCTCTTTTCAAAAATATAGTTACTATTCCACAAAAGGGACAAATAAAATTCCCGAGCATTCAATTGACCTCAGAATAAAAATTCAGGAACGCCAAAGGATTCCTTAAGAAATTTCCTATAGGATAGGCTTGAAAAAACAAGGCTCGGGCCAACACAACAGAATTTGTAAATTTCTAACGATCGTGCTCCTACGGAAAAACACTATTCATAACTTCTTTAAACGCGTTTAAATGACCGGGAACTCAAACGACTTCAGATTTAAAATCTGAAAGCACCGGCATGCTTCTTGGGTCAATTCCTTTCAAACATGACAAAAATTGGCTATAATTGAGCTGGGATCAAAATTCTCGAAAAGACGATTTTACAAAAAATAACTTCTAAAGTCGCGATTTAGGACCAAAACATCCTTAACTAGGCTCTAATTAATTTCTTTAATTTTCTAAATGAACTCTGAAAATCTGGGATGTTACACAAGGATTTGACGGAGACTTGCTCACATGTGCACTAAATAAACCTGAACACTCTAGACGGGTTAGAGCTATTGGCCGGGGGCTATGTCACTCCATCTGTGTACTTCAAACATCCAAGAGGACGACCACGATGCAATCACGATGATTCTGAGTTGAGGACTAATTGTGAGATTCACCTTGAGGACATCATTCCATTTTGTAAGTATTTCTAAGCCCAAATTTTAAATAATATTATTAATTTTTTTAAATAATGTAACCTGATGACACACTAAATTGTTGTATGTAAATTGTTAGGCACCTCTATAAAAAAAATGAAGGCAGAAAACATACTTGGTCAATTTCAATTTGTGAACCCATTTACTATATCACATATGGGAAAGACCTCATTGAGTGCACGAACACAAGCTTTGGGAGATAGACTGATTGGGGTATGCCCGAATCAGCTTGTTGTAGTTCCATGCAATGTAAAGTAAGTTAAATGAACTTCTAATTATTGGTTCTATTTTGTCCTTAATTATATTTTTTTCGATCTTTAGACTAATCAATAGATTTTCTGGATACGACTCCATTGGATTCTCGTAGTAATAGACCCCAACAAAGAGGTTGTTTACTTGCTTGACCCCCTTGGAAATAGAATACGTGATGACAGTTGGAAAAATATCGTGGACAGGTAAGAAATATAATTTTGCTATTAATGTAGTATGTAGTCAAGGTCTTTGGATGAATCCCTAATTGCTTGTGGTATAAAGGTCAATAAGTCTTTTCAATGCAAATTTGGAGAAGAAAGGGAAGAAACAACCAATTTGGGAAATCTTGAAGGTACCTCGTCAACCTATTAGCTGGTGTATAATTGTATATATATATGTACTGCCATTTTTTTTAACATAGGTACCTCGTCAACCTGATTCCAAGCAATGTGGATTTTACGTGATGCGCCACATGAAAGAAATAATTGAAAGTGGTTCAATTTCAAAATAGGTAATAAATTTTACTCATTCCTTATGATAATTCATAATTAAACCCCATGAATCAGGTTTTCTTAAGTTTTATCAATATGTTCTATTTTATATTGTTAATAGTTTAGAAAAGAACCATATTCTACGAAGGAGATTGATGAAGTTCGTGCTAAATGGGCAGATTGTGTGCTTGATTATGTATGAAAGATCATTTTGCAAGGTATTTTTGATATAGAGAAGTGATTGTTGATTTTTTTTAAGTATTGATGTTTAAATATTTATGATGGGATCTTCATTGACTTAGGATTGGACTTGATGGTGTTTGAACTTGAATTCATGTCCTTTTGTGCCTGGTTGATGACTACTGACTACAAGATCGAGAAGCATACGTACTTTTTGTAATTGAACATTAGATATGTCATATAATTGGATCAAAGTACGAGATATTTTTAGATAAATTGTCTTTAGATATTATTGTATTTTGGATTATTTTGTATCGAAATTTATTGTATTTTTGTAGTACTTTGGTATTGAAATATATTATTTTTGGATGGTTAATTAACTTTTGCATTAGGTTTAATGTAATTATTTAATAGATTTTTCAGATTTTATATTTAAAAATTAAAAATTTGAAATACAAATACAACATATATTCTAAAAACTGTTGTGAAATTACAACAGAAAGATAAAAAACCGTTGTAATTTTTTTTTCGACATTAAAAAATTACAACGGTTTTAATTAAAACCGTTGTACCTTGATAACGGTTTAATATAAACAGTTGTAATTTTACAACGGTTAAAATTCAACTGTTGTAAACTTACAACGGTTTTAACTTAAACCGTTGTAAAATTACAACGGTTTTCAAAGAACCGTTGTTCAAATACAACGATTATTTTAAATAGTGTTGTAAATTGACAACGGTTTTAAGGTAACCATTGTTATGTTACAATGGTTATTTTTATAAACCGTTCTCTTTTTGTTCATCAAACAACACAAAGTGAACAGATTCACAACAGTTCTCAATACCGTTGTAAAATTACAACGGTTTATAACCTTTGTCTATGTGCGTGAAAAATTTACAACAGCGACTAAGACAGCGGTTTTCTTCCTGGCTAGACAACGGTTAAAAACTGTTTTCTTAATCGTTTTTTGTAGTAGTGATAGTTGATCGTGACAACAGATATATTTCATTCATCTACATTGTCCAACTTCGGACCATTCTTTTTTTTCTTTATCATGCTATCACGACCTATTCAACTCTTTAACTTCTTTCCCGACACACTCTATATATATACACCCCCATTCACATTGCTCATACTTGAAAACCTTTAAAAGTACATGCCTTAGGATCGGAGTCAAGCTGAGTAGCCGTCGTGAACAACCACCCACATTTCTCATACATAAATCAAACACATGCAGAACAAGTCTATAAGAGCATAGACCTGCTCTGATACCACTTCGTAACGCCCCAAACCACTCCGTTTGGCCACGTCACTTAGCATACAACTTACTTACTTATAATGGTGTGTTTATATTTAATTAAGCAGAAGCTGAGGTAAATTAGCATGATAAGGTAAGACATCATAATTCTCAATATCAACTTTTCGCAATTAAAACATACTATCTATCATATCTATTTTGTCACACAACATAATGTTAAGTAGAAGCATCGTGTAAGCCCATCCACAAAATCATACAATCACCTAACCTATCGGACTCATAAGACTTACACAACCCGCCCGTCTATCACCCTAAACTAACACACATATCATAAAGGTTCATTGACATAATTCGCACATAAGAGGCTCCAAGGTCGAACGACCCGCCTTTAAAATGTTTTGCATAATATCAAGTTAAATACATCATAACTACAAAATAGAGCTATTCCCATCCCCAATGATCATTGATCATAAAAACAAAAGGAGAATGATCAATATAATATTAACAATGTGAGTATTTCAAAAGAAGAGCATGCAAAAATAAACACAAGCTCGTGGGGGTTTTCTTGTGTTCACAACGCTCCTACTCGGGCCTGAAATTCATTGAATGAATGTGGTGAGTATTTAACAACATACTCAGTAGGGAACACTGTAAACAGTTATAGCCAATTGCACAAGTGAAAATATAACATATGGAAATTTCTTTACTTTGTGGAGACTAGTCTCAACCCCATAGGGTCCAAACATCATGATGCCCCTGTTAATGAACATCTTAGCCCTGTAGGGATGTCCGCCGGCTTATTATCCCTCAGGGAGGACATTAACAAGTCTATATCGATCCCGTAGGACCTCTTTGTCGACCCTGAAGGATCTCTTTATCGACCCTGAAGGATCTCTTTGTCGACCCCGAAGGATCTCTGTATTGCCCCGAAGGGTCTCATTCATATCACCGGTCCGAAGACCCTTCATACTTATACAATCAAAGCACAACAATAACTATAACTTTACACGTGTTCACAGTTTAGAGTTACCCCACCTTATGAGACGCTTTCAAATCTTTTCAACCTTGAAATACTCCTTTATCGTGCACAAGTTGTCCACCTCAAACCCGGATACATCGCCTAGCATATTTAAATCCCTTTTTCATTTTAGATGTCGAGTTATACAATTATTTCATAATTTTGACCAAACACATGCTTTACATTCCTTAAGGTTTTTCATACATATCCACATACACAACCATGGATATACGAGCTCATACTATGATTTTGGACTCAAAATACACATTAAAGCTCTTTAAGACATTTAATCGAACATGTTACGTGCACTCATTTAAACCACATGATCATGATTTAATTTAAATGCTTTAAACTCAAAATTTCATATACATGAACCTCTATCCTAGGGCTCTAACATAGATGAAAATCAACTTCATACAACTATGACAACATCTTCACCCAACATCAACAAAACAAGGGAAAATTAGCGCAAAAATCCTAACTCTAGCAACAATGAACCATATGAATTCGATATAACTTTACATATAGCTTCAAGGAGGTAAATAAACCATATGTTCAAGATATCTAGGCAAGAGGATCAATAAAATCGAAAACCCTAATTTTTGGGTATGAACCCTAGATTCAAATCAACATGGAAATGGTATTTAATCACAAAGATGAAGAGTGTATGAAGTTACCTTGGTTGATGGATGATGATGAGAGAATCCACTCCAAAAACTTGAAGAATTTCTTGAGAGAATTTGGGAGGAAATCGCCCAAGTAGATGAAGAAAATGAAGAGGAATGAGTGAAGTGTGGTATTTATCGGATGGAATTTCCGAAACAAGGCGTGATCTAGTGGTGGTCGTACTCGGAGGTCACGTTCCAGCCAAAGAAAAACATATCTCTGAAGTGGTGTCACACGACCTGACCGATCGCACCTCGAGGTCATGTTGCAGACCTCTTGGCACACGGTTTAGAGGAGGTCGCGCCGCAAGCCCCTCAGCACACGGCCTGACTAAGGTCGCACCTCATGGTTGCACCGCAAGCCATTTGAAAGATCACGATTCCAGATGATTGGCCACTTCAACTCGTAGATTTTTGAAAGAGCTTCGATTTGAGTACTCATGGGGCTTACGGTTCCAACCTAGTCAAAAGTTATGACCTCCGGACGAAACTCTGCTGAAACTCAGCGAGACCCCCGATCAACTCAGCGTTAGGGTGTTCAAGATATGGCAAAACAAAATCAAATGTAATCACATTCATTATCATATAACTCGACATCTTAGTTTTATAATCAAACTTTATTATACACTCAGTATAATATCACAGTGCTATGACATATCAGCTCGAGTGGGACAACCTACAATAAAATAACGGCATAAAATACGAACATACCATCATAATTAATATTCAAACAATATTAATTCAACATTATTTTTCCAAAATTATAATTTATAATTTAGAAAAAGGGTCGGGGTATCACACCACCAATTGCTAGGCTCTCCTCTTTCTCTGGCACTAGCATTTCTCCAGATTTCTCCCCAGACTTCCCCATGAGACAAGTGTTTCTCATTCCTGGCAACATATCCCCATATAGCTCTCCAATTTTTCCCTGAGGCTGATGCCTCGCTTCTCGAGCAGTTTCTATAGTCCTTACTACTTCCTCCTGAGGCTGTACTTTCCCTTGAAACTGTGAGGGTGCCCTTTGAATCTCATCCCAGAGACTCAAAAACTGTCTTCCATCATTTTTCTCCTCAATTTCTTCAATCTCTTTCCCCTTTTTAGCATCATCCAAAAGGGTGTGCATGTGCAAATCGAAAGATGGAATGGGAACATGTGGTAACAAGGTTAATGTGTTAGTTAAGTTACCTTCAAATAGGGAAGAGAATGGCTATTCTCTTGGTGGTGAGGGTAGTCAGTTGGATGCTTCTTCAGTTGGCATGAACTGCCGTAGATCTGGCAGTGGAGACTGAAGTTGAAGTTCAGTTGATGTCATGGCCAACCTTAGGAGGAGTTCTTTAGTTGGAGGTGGGTGGTTGAACTTTATAGGTGTGGAGGATGAGTTGGATGGCTCTGCAAACGGTAGTGGAGCTGTGGCAGGTACTCCATTTCGGATTCTGTTGATCATCGAATTCATAATCTCTGAGAGAGTGGGAGTGACCATTGATGGATGATCCATCCAGTTTCTGCTCCAATGTCCTTCTTGACTCCAAAGAAATCATCCCATCTTGTCAAGCAGTCTAAACATAACTGCTTCATCAACATGATATCTTCAGAGTGACCATTTGATATATCTCCTCAGTTGATTGAAGAGATCAGAGTCGTAACTCTCAATAAGCTGAAATCTGCTGAGCAGATCAGTGAGAGTGTTGTTGAAGCTTTCTTCACCACCATCCATGTAGTTGATTTCAGCCGGTGTAGACTCAGCTGGCGCAGTTGATTCTGATGTCATGTCCTCATCTGACATGATCTGCTTTCCTCGACTATTTGAAGTCGGTTCAACCGGAGTGGAGGGGCCTTCTTCTACTGTGCGCTACCTCCTTGATCGCTTGCCAAAAGATTTGAGATTCTTTCTCCTTTTGACGAAGATTGTGGGGAGATAATCTCTCCTGTCCAGCAACTCGCCTATTTGGTTGAGAAATTGGATCTGATCACTGATGATCATGCTGATCGTCTTGAGAAACCTCAGTTTCTCTGTGAATGTTCCAGTTTTATGGTTAAAATTGACCCTGCAAACATTTATGCGTAGTTGTGATAGCACATGCGATGCTCAATCAACTCTGCATCGGTTGTAAATGAGCGCCATCAGATGAGCATTGTTGGCACTGAAGCAAGTATTGTCTAGATTGCCTCTTAGGTAGTGGATGACTATATCTTGGAGTTGGATGAACTCCAGCCGAATACTGTCTTTCAGTCTGTGAGAGTAGTCATTATGCTCAACTCCTGGTTTCGTCCATTGACACCACAATTCTTCATCGTTCGGCATGACTATTGTATCTACCTGATCACCTGTTCCAGGAACGTGGAGTTACTCCATCACAACTTCCTTGGTGATCACGATCGGATGTCCGTTGACTGATGAGATGATGTTGTCATCTTCTGTGATGTCAGAGAAGATATAGAACTCGACAACTGCCTCAGGAAAGCACTATTGTGAGAAACTAAAAGAGTCCAGTTTCTTCCACTACTGAGATTAAGCGATGGAACATTTCAGGTTTAAGTCTCTCCATCATGTAGTCCAGTTCTATGAACATGTCTCTTTTGAGGTTGAGAGAAAGTCTAGCTGGGTCGATGTACTAAGCGAGCAATTCCATTCTTCATGAGAATGTTTGAGAGAGATGGAATGGAGTAGAAAGATATAAATAGCAAAATCCTGCACAAAATATTTGCTATTTATGGCAACTACCCCATTTCCAAATGGATAAAATCTGAACCGCTGATCAAAAAGTTAATCCAGACTTGTTGACGACTAAGATGATCATCTCATTTATGCCAGCTGCACATTAGTCAAATCCATTCAAATTGATCAGCTGATATAGAACTCGGCAACTGCCTCAGGAAAGCACTCTTATGAGAAACTGAAAGAGTCCAGTTTCATCCGCTGCTGAGATTAAGCGATGGAACATTTCAGGTTTAAGTCTTTCCATCATGTAGTCTAGTTCTATGAACTTGTCTCTTTTGAGGTTGAGAGCAAGTCTAGCTGGGTCGATGTACTGAGCGGACAATTCCCTTCTTCATGAGAATGTTTGAGAGAGATTGAATGGAGTAGAGAGAAAGATGCAAAGCAAATACAGGGAGAGTTTGAGATTGATGTGTGATCTTGAATCAATATCTCCTTGGCATTTAAAGAAGCTTTGCATGCATGCACTTCGAGTTGTACTCGAGTACGCATCAGCTGATCAATTTAAATGGATTTAACTGATGTGCAGCTGGCATAAATGAGATGATCATCTCAGTCGTCAACAAGTTTGGATTAACTTTTTGATCAGCGGTTGAGATTTCATCCATTTGGAAATGGGGTAGTTGCCATAAATAGCAAATGTTTTGTGCAGGATTTTGCTATTCATATCTCTTAGGCTATCAACTCACCTTCCACTTTAGTTATTGATTTTGGTCAGTAGCATTAAAGGCTTGCTATCTTGAGAGATCTCCCATATGAAAATAATGCCCGTTAGATCATGATGGCATTAATCTAATGATGAATAAGTTTAAAGATTTAATGAATTTAAACTTTTCCTTGATAGTTGGGCTACCCCATCCAACTGGTGACTTTTTGGTGTACTGACGATGTGGCAACTGATCGATCAGTTCTAGTTATATCTCCTTCGTGGCCCTTGGAACTGATTCATCACTGAATTAATGAGATCAGTTGTTGAACTCCTGGATCATATCTCAGTCAGTTTTCTCTTCTTGAGGGGCCGAACTGGATGCTCTTCACTGCTCTCATCAAGACAGTTTGACCTCTTCATCTTGGAGGTGAATCCAGTTCCTTCAGCAGGCTTCTCTGGCCTTACTTCTTTTCACGGATTGACTTCGGTGCTTAACTTCAGCTGATGTGACCCTTTGCCTTAAGTTCCTTCTTGAGGATGACTTGAACTGAACTTCCTGCAAGTTCAGTTGGGTGGCTGTCTTGTAGCTTGAAGCAATCAGTAGAGTGACATATCTCTTTGATAAGAGATTAGGTGATGTGGCAGTGTCTTAATCATCACACGGTCAACTCACTGCAACTGGAGTGAGAGGTGGCTTTCGCTGCTCCTGTGTAGTTGCAGGTTCAGTTGGTCAATTAGGCTCAGCTAACTGATTTGGCAGAGTTCCAAAATTCAGTTTTCTGCGGGCAGGGCTGATTATGCCGATCTCATGCTGCTTTGCTCCTGCTTTTTCTTGAGCCTTGATGTCACTTCCCAATTCAGCAAGTAGGGTAGTTGGAGGAATTTTGTTGGTTAATCTGTGACTCATAATCCTCTATACTTGCACGATAGTTGGAGGGAATAGATTTGCAGACCCTATCCATTTCAAACTCCAAACTTCTTCTTTTTGCCAAAAACTTGTGCCGTGAAAAGGAGTGATCAAGAAATGAGATTGGATGGACATTGAGTGTCTCCAGTTGTACCAGTAAAAGTACCAGTGCAGAAGCTTAAAAAGCTCTTGATCTTGCTTGGCCACAAATGCAAATTGAGTGAGAAGTAAATTGGTTACCTCTTTTTGTGCATTCCTGGCTGCATATTCACCACTATAGAAAGTGTGAATATCTCCTTCCGTCAGTTGGAGAGGGGGAAGACTTCTCCTAAAGTAGTTAGCTCCATAATTTGAATGAGGAATTCCGATGAATGGAATAAGCTCATCTGGATTGGAACAGTCTTAGAAGTCCGTTGTTGATCCATTCTTGGAGACTGATGACGGGAGGCATTGGAAGTTGAGGTATTTGAGGCTAAGGCATTTGTATTGCCTTTTCCTAGCCTTTTCTTCTCGAGTGAGTGCAGATGAATGCTTCCTCTCTTGGGAATCCAGTCGGAGATGAGAACTGGTAATGCATCATCATTTAGCAGCTTCAAGATGTCTTCAATCATCTTGCTCATTCTGAGAATAAGTCCTACCATGGACTCAAACTTTCGTGTTCTCTTTGAGTTAAAAGCCTTGAGAATTTGAAGCTTGAATTGTGAGCATACAAACTCTGCCCAGTTTGTCTCGCGTCCTTCAGCTAGGTGTATCATCACCTTGTACCTCTCCTAGGTAAGCTGGCTTAGACTTCCAATTGCTCCAAACATCATCTTGTTGCTGATGTCGAGTAGAACTCCATACTCTGGTCTTAGATCAGTTTTGACTGTGGAAAAACTGAATGCCTTTTTGCAGTTGGGGTCTTCCACTTTATCCAGTATGGTTCAGCTGCTTCACTCAATTCTTGAATGGTTGCACCTTGCCTTGGAAGTTGAAAAACTTCGGAAACTGTTCCTTCAGTTATCATGATTGGTCGGCCTTGGATAACTGATGTAATTTCTTTGCCATCAACACTTATTTGTGCTTGGAGAAGAAATTCACAAACCCGACTTTGTTTGAAGAATCTAGGTGGTGTTTCCAGGTAGTGAAGAATCGCTGTCTTGTGAAGAGAAACAAGCAGGTTCTGGCCGTTTGAGTTTTGAAGAATATCTTGGAATTTCTTCCTTTCAATGAATTTATCTCTCATCATTTATTTCTTAAAAGAGTTGGAGGAACTAAGCAATTCTGCCATTGAAGAAAATTTAGCTAGAATTTTTGAGAGAGATGTGAGAGAGAGAGACTCTTTGAGTGAGATTTGGGAAAATGAGTCTGTCTCTTTTCTTTTGTAAAGGAAGGGGACTAGATCTGAATTGATTTTTGAGTAATGAATGGGTACTCATATATCTTTGAAAAATTTGTGTCCCTTGCTTTTGTTTATTTTCCTTAAATTTGTGTCTCTTGCTTTTATTTATTTTTCTTATCAGTTCCAAACTTCTTGACCCGCTCCTTTGTGTACTTGGCTTGACTTATGAATATCCTATCTTGGAGCTGCTTCACTTGGAGTCCTAGGAAGAAGGTCATTTCTCCAATCATGCTCATCTCGAATTTCCTCTGCATCAGTTGTGCGAATCGAGTGCAGAGATCCTTACTCTTCGATCCAAATATTATGTCATCCACATAAATTTGAACTTTTAAGATCTCTGATGATCGCTCTATTCTAAATAGAGTGTGATCAATGACTCCTTTTTGAAACCTATTCTTGAGCAAGAATGTAGTAAGGGTTTCATACCAGGCTCTGGGCGCTTGCTTCAGCCCATAAAGTGCTTTCTTCAGTTTGAAGACTTGGTCTCCAATCTCAAATCCTGGTGGTTGCTCGACGTACATGTCTTCCTTGAGCATCCTTTGAATAAAAGCACTTTTCACGTCTATTTGATAGACCGTGAAATTATTGTGAGCCGCATAGGCGAGGAACAATCTAATAGCCTCCAATCTTACAACTGGTGCAAATGTCTCATCAAAGTCGATTCCTTCACTTTGAGAGTATCCTTTGGCTACTAATCTTGCGTTGTTATTTGTGATGACGCCTTGTTCATCTAGTTTGTTGTGAAAAACTCACTTAGTTCCGATGACTTTTAGGGTTTTTGGCCTATCAACAAGAAACCACACATCATTTCTTGTGAACTGGTTAAGCTTTTCTTGCATGGTGATTATCCAATCTGCGTCTTTAAGAGCTTCATTGATGTTTGCCGGTTCAGTTTGAGATATAAAGCATGCGAAGAGAGCATGCTCAGTTGAACTTCTGGTCTGAACCCAACTTCTTGGATCTCCAACTATTCTGTCAGCTGGGTGGCTCCTGAGCTATTTGGGTAGGCTCTCCTCAGCTGGATTTTCAGTTGGATCCTCTGTTTTGACATCTTCTGATGTCTTGTCTTCAGTTTTCCCTTTTTCCTCATCAGTTCTTCCCTCTGCTTCAGTTGTGGGGTTGAAGGTCTCAGCATGATCATTCTCTCCATTGGTTTGATCCCCCTCAACTGTGCTCTTAGCTGGTCTGGTGCTGGATTCATTTCCTTCATCTTTAAGCCAGACTTCAAACTCCTCTGGAACTGTGTAGTTCACATAATCTTGTGAGTTATCGGCTTTACTTATTTGAATTGATGGATTGAGTACCTCCTTACTCCTGTACTCATTGGAAAACTCATCAAAAACAACATGACAAGTTATTTCCACAACTAGTGTTCATTTGTTGAACACTCTGTACGCTTGACCATGTAGGGAATTGTAACCAAGAAATATTCCCTCATCAGCTTTGGCACTGAAAGTCTTCAGTTGACTTTTGCCATTGTTGTGAATATAACATTTACTGTCAAATACTTTGAAGTATGAGATAGATGGCTTATGACCTTTGTAGAGCCCATAGGGTGTTTTGTCATGTGCGCTGACGATAACGCTTCTATTTTAAGTGTGGGACACAGTATTGACTGCCTCTGCCCAGCATCCTTTTGCTATGTTGGTATTAGCTATCATTGTTCGAGCTGCTTCTTTGAGTGTGTGATTCCTTCTTTCCACGACATAATTTTTCTGTGGAGTTCTGGCAGCTGAGTGCTCATGAGTTATTCCTAATTCACAGAGAAAACTGATGATCTGCTGGTTGACAAATTTAGTTCCATTGTCTGAGTGAATTCGTTGAACTGATTTCCCTTTTTCAATTTACAGCCTCCTGATCATCGCTGATAGCTTGGTGTAGGTTTCATCCTTGCTTCTGAGAAACTCTACCCATGTGTATCTTAAGAAATCATCGACTACTACTAGAGTGAATCTTTTTCCTTTGGGCGTTGGTGGTCTTACTGGCCCAAATAGATCCAAGTGTAGTAGCTGGAGGGGAACAATTGTCATTGGAGGATGACTTCTATTCTTGAATGATGATCTCACCTGCTTCTCTTTCTGGCATGGTCCGCAGACGCCGGCTTTCTTGAAAATCTCCATGGGAAGCCCATCTATTAGCTCTTTCTTGGCTAGATGATTGATGGTTCTGAAGTTGAGATGGTTGAGTCGTCGATGCCATAGCCAGCTTGATTCTGTTGAGCCATTTGATAGAAAGCAAGCTTCTCCATATCCAGTTGACCAGTCAACAACATACATGTTGCCTCTCCTTACCCCAGTTAGGAGGATTTCTCCAGTTGACTTATCCTTGATGTCACATGAGCTTCGACTGAAATCAACGGTATATCCATTGTCACATAATTGACTGATGCTGAGTAGTTTGTGCTTCAGTCCTTCCATGTGGGAAACTTCATTGACTATCAACTTTCCTTTGACCACGACCCTTCTCCAATGGTTCGACTTCTGGAGTTGTCTCCCATCATGTGTTTCAAGCATCCGTTATCTACGTACCAAACCTCCTTAGTCATCTTCTTTGATAGGATGCCTTTTTCCTGCAAGAGAGATGATTAGTTTTGAGAAACCCGCATAACATCAGGTCCTTCTTTACTAATCATATGTTTTGGGATCCATATTTGCCAAACTTTTAGCTTTATGACAGGTAGAGAGTTTTCAAACATTGATCGTCTAATCAGTTTCACTCTCTTTTCAGCTCTTCTCCTCTGAGCTGAGTCATTTGACTTGTACCTGCGTCGAAAGTTAGTAGGATAGATCGCTTCAATCATGACTCTCTGATTTCGAGCTTGTCTAGCTCTTCTCCGTGGCCAATTTCTTTTAGCACCATGAGCTCTGTTGCTCTTGTGGTATATCCAGTTGGCAAACCAGTTATAGTGAGGGTTTATTCTCAATTCATCCTTTGAGTCTAGGTACTCACTATACTGTGTTGCGAGATCCGTTGGAATGAACTTCTCTAGAGGGATCTGAGAATGTTGACATGCTTGATATAGCATTGTGGGCACGTTTCTCTTTGAGTCAACTTCTCTTCTAGGTTGACTTCCTGGATGTCTTCGAGGATAAGCTAGCTGAGCAGTTCTCTCCTGAAATGATGCCCTATCTCGATGAGACTGCAGTCCAAACTGACTATTTCTCCTTACTTCAGTTGGCCGATCAGTTCTGTTCACCATAGGCCGCTTCTGAGGTTTGGGCCTTTGAAAGTCTGGTGATCTTTGTTGAACTGACTTTCTCTGATGAGTTGGAGGTCTTGGCTGAACTGACTACCTCTGTTGATAGGCTGGATGCTTTTGTTGAGCTGGTGGCCTTTGAAGATAGGCGAAGTGCCTATATTTAGCTGATGGCCTTCTTTGAGATGGCTTCCTCTACTGAACTGATGGCTGGACTGCGTCTTTCAGTTGGGAGGATTGGCTGGACCTCTTAGGCAGATCTATAGTGATGTATTCAGTTCCCTTGC
This sequence comes from Perilla frutescens, assembly GCA_026008535.1. Lineage (NCBI taxonomy): Eukaryota > Viridiplantae > Streptophyta > Magnoliopsida > Lamiales > Lamiaceae > Perilla > Perilla frutescens. Next base: position 33,509,841 of record BRKX01000009.1, read on the forward strand.
CTTCGGTCTCTTCAACTGGTTGGGTTGGTGTAGGTCTGACGAAACCAGGAAGAGTTCCTTCTTGACTGGTTTGGATAACTGTCTTTCCTTTCTCTGAGGCAGTGTACCTATTGTATCTTAACCCTGTACTACCAGTTTTAACTCTTTGATGGCTTAGAATCTCATCAAGAGTTTGAGATCCCTTTCTGAATTTGATAGAAATCTTCTCTCCCTCTTGGATCTCTTGTCAGAGCCTCTCATTCTCAGCTCTTAGCTCATCTAAATTGAGCTGCAACTTCTCACATTCAGTTGACTGAGCTTCAAGTGATTCAATTCTATCATGATCATTTCTCAGTCTTTTGACCTTATCTCTTAGGTCATCATTTTCTTCCCTTAGTTGTAAATGCATGCTTGAAATATTAGCTAACTAGTCTTCTAGTATTCTTAATTGTTCATTTATTTCATTGCTAGTAATGGAAAATTCATGAAGGTGATAAAAAGAGGTTAAGGATTTGCTTGTGCTAACCTCCTCTTCATTATCAGCCATAAAGCAGAACAATGCCTTTTCTTCAGAGTTGTAGCTGTCAGAGTCGATTCCTGATGGATAATCTGAGTCATCCAGGGCGGCGTTCTCTGTGTTGGCCATCATAGCTTTTCTTTTGAAAAAGCTTCTCTTCACCTTGACCTTTTTGTCTTCAGGGAGCTCTGGACACTCATGTATGTAGTGTACTTGCTTATGGCAATGAAAGCATTCTCCTATGCTTCTGTTGGCTGCCATGGGTTGTTCAGCAGGCGGTTGGTTTCTCTCGTCTCTGGGCTCATCATCAGTTTGAAGCATAACTGATGGTTGATCTCTGATCCGCTTGAGCTATTCTAGCAGCTTGGCAACTGACTGGATTTGATCATTGATATCTTCAGTCAGGCTCTCCTTCTTCTCTGCTGCTTCTCTTCTGTGATCAGTTGAGCCACTTAGTTGTTCTCTGGCTTTAGAACTTCTAGGTCGGAAGACATTTCTTCCTCGAGTTTATCTAAACCGATTTCTTTCGCTGTAGAAGGCTGCATCCTGGGTTGATGATGTGGATGCTTCTCTTTTTCGGTTTAGGCTATACTCATGAGCCTTAAGAGAACCAAAGAGTTCTCTTGTGGTGATGCTGGTCAAATCTCTTGACTCTTTAGTAGCAATCATCTTCATATCCCATTTGTCAGTGAGGTTGTCTAAAATTTTGGAGTTCGTCTCACTATTGGGATATGTTCTTCCCAGATTGTTCATCTCACTGATGATGCCAAGAAATTTTATTTCAAGGCTGGAGATGGTCTCATCTGCGTGCATCTTGAAGGACTCATATTTGTCGACTGCTAGCTGGAGCTTATTTCCTTTGATGGCTTCGGACTCTTTGCACAGATCTGCAAGTAAGTCACATATCTTCTTGGCAGTTCTGGAATTCTTTGTGTCCTTCATGTGATCTTCATCTAGAGTTTGGAACAACACGGCTTGGGCCATGAACTCTAGGTTCTTCAACTTCTTCTCTTTACCCGTGATAAGATGAGTTGGCTTCGGGATCCTTACTGGTTGATTGACATCAGCAACGTGGGCTTAATTGTCCATCATAATCATGATTGAACCATTCTTGATGACTTCCCACATATTCTCGTGGATTGAGCAGAGATGCGCCCTCATTCTCCTGCTGCAGTTATCGTAGTTTTCAACTGAAAAGATAGGTAGCTTATGATTTCCCATAGCTTACAGATTAGCACAGATAACTAAATCTAATTCAGTTGATCTGCAGAAATGGCTGATCTTTAGATTCAACCGCTCTGATACCACTTGTTGGTTCCGGGGTGAGTCAGAATCTGTTTACAAGGGGGGTGAATAAACTGATTACAAAATTTAACTTAGATGCGGAATATTCGGGGCCCGTTTTGACTCACAATATTATCTGTGCTTTGTAGAGATCAGTTGAGAAGATCTGCTAGCTCGGAGTGCTGTGTGTGCTTAGAGTGTGCAGTTAAAAACATGCAACTGAGCTGAAAATTAAAGCAAAGCACACAAGCAATTTATAAAGGTTTGAAGCTCAACTTCTACGTCCACTCTTCCTTCCGCAGAAGGGCAATTCACTATGCAAGTGTAAAGACCCTTTATTACAGTTACACAGTGAAGACAACTGCTGTCCCGGAAGCTGCACACTCAACTTTCTCAGCTGGTAGGTCGACAGCTCACACTTGCGATCTCCAACTGCTCGCTAGAGTGATAAGAATCTATTGTCTGTCTTTTCACGGTTTTAGATCTCGCTCGATCTTTAAGAGTACAGTCTTGAAACTGGTATCAACTGGGTTGCTCCTTTGCGCATCTGCGTCTGAGCTGGGATAGTTGATCACTGAAGCGCTGTGACTGAGAGAATAACTCTGGCTGGAAATCTTCAACAGCTAACTCAAAGAGCGTTAAGGGTCATTCTCATCAGTTGGAACTTTTGATTCTTTTTAGTTTTTTGAGCGTAAGACTTTAGTACTTTGGCAAATGTCTTCGCTGAAAGTCTTAACTAAATTGCTCTCCAAAATTCTCAAAAGTCCCACGGTCTTCTCTAGGGTAGCTCACCTTTTAAAGATGGGTGAGTGGTGACTGCTGGTGATCACTGTGTGATCATAAATGATAAAGTTAGTTGAGAGGCTTTCATTTAATAAGGCTGTTGAGTTATCTTAGCTCTTATGATGAGCTTTTCCTCCAAGATCTCGGTTGTATTAACTTCAAGATCTTCTTTGGCTTATCTGAATTTCAGTTTCGGCTCCTATCTTGATCTTCAGTTCTGAGCTTTAATAGGTAGTTGGAATGTTTAGTTCCTTTGTCTGTCAGTTCTGCGCGTCCCTTGGCAGTTTGGAAAGCTTCAGTTGAGATCATCTTCAGCTGGCATTTCTAGGCTTGGGCTTGATGCCTTCTGAGCTCCAGTTGGCTTTGCTTCAGCTGTCAGTTTGAACTAGTGTTCTTCCGCTGGTATTTTGGACTTATGTCCCTTCAGCTTGAACTTTCATAGACTGATCTTCGGTTCGGTTGCTGGCACTTTATCAGTTGGACATCAAACCTGATGCATCTTCAGCTGGTGTCCTTCGAACTGGTACTTCATCAGCTGGAACTTCATTATTCAGCTGGTATACTTCGAGCTGGTATTTTCCTTCAGCTTGTACCTTGGTCTTCTCTTCAGTTGGTATGTTCGATCAACTGGAATATCCTGAGCTGGTATTTCCTTCAGCATGGATCTTGGACTGGTATATTTCTTCAGCTGGAATGTCTTGAGCTGGTATTTCCTTCAGCTCAAAATCGTCCTCTCTACGGCTGGCAGTTTTCTTCAGTTGATGTCATCATGAGTTGGCATGTTCATCAGTTCAAACTGATGTGCTCTTCAACTGATATTGCTTCAGTCGGGAATGATCTAGAACTGGTATGTCCTTCAGTTCTTCTCTTTTAGCTGGTATTCCCTTCAGCTGGGATCTTCCTTTGACTAAAACATTTCTTGAGCCGGTATTGGACTAGAACTGGCATGTCCTTAAGTTCTCTTCAGCTGGAACATCTCTTCAGCTGGTGATGGCCTAGAACTGGCATGTTCTTCACTTCTCTTTAGCTGGAACATCTCTTCAGCTGGTGACGGCCTAGAACTGGTATGTCCTTCAGTTCTCTTCAGCTGGAACATCTCTTCAGCTGGTGGTGGCCTAGAACTAGTATGTCCCTTCAGCTGGAACTTTTTGAGCTGGTGTTGGCCTTGAACTGGTATGTCCATCAGTTCACTTCAGCTGGAACATCTTCTATTGCTGGTGTTGGCCTTGAACTGGTATGTCCATCAGTTCAGTTCAGCTGGAACATCTTCTACAGCTGGTGTTGGCCTTGAACTGGTATGTCCATCAGTTCATCACTCAAGACTAGTGGCAATTGGTACTTTCTCTTGTTGGTACCTGTATCTTCCAGTTTATCTTGCTATCTGTTCTAGCAAGCTACAGTCTTCTTCTTTATCTCTCTATTCTTCTTCTCTTTCCTTCAGCTGGTGTTGGCCTTGAACTGATATGTCCATCAGTTCACTTTAGCTGGAATATCTTCTATAGCTGGTGTTGGCCTTGAACTAGTATGTCTATCAGTTTACTTCAGTTGGAACATCTTCTACAGCTGGTGTTGGCATTGAACTGGTATGTCCATCAGTTTATCACTATAGACTGGTCGCAATTGGTACTTTCTCTTGCTGGTACCTGCATCTTCCAGTTTATCGTGCTATCTGTTCTAGCAAGCTACAGTCTTCTTCTTTTTCTCTCTATTCTTCTTCTCTTTTCTTTTCACATAGATTGATCATTTCTTTTTGGCTTTAACAGCTTGATTTTGTATGATCATCCTTAGTTTTCTGTTTGATTTCTTTTCAGTTCTTTCAAGGCTCTTTACATATTTTGACATCTCATCAAAACCCCTTATAAGAAAAACCTTCATAGTTTTTCCTAACAAAAGGCGAGACATGGCAGTTCGAGAGTCTTCTTTACGGATCGAGAGGGACACGGCGCGGGTGATGGCGGCAGAGGCCCAAGTACAGCTGGAGAAGATCTTCAGGAGAGGACCAAGCAGGAGCTTCTGGCGAAGCTGGCGGTCTTTGAGGTGAAGGTGAAGGAGCTTGAGGCGTCGCTCAAGGCTGGACCCCTGACTGAGGAAGCCCCTGACTTCGATAGATAGGTCGACTCTATAGAGTTCGTACCTTACAAGGAAAGCTTCTACCAGGAGGGTGGATCAGCGGTGGTCGAGGCCATTAAAGAAAAAATTCTAAACCTTGACTTGTCTTTCCTTGAAGCAGAGGAGGATGTCGAGACTCAAGAGGAGACCCATGCTGGTGAGGCCACTGTCGAAGTCGAAAAAGAGACTGAAGTCCGAGGGGGAGAAGGCATGTCTGCTGAAGGTACTGCTAAGGTCAGGGACGAGGCCTCAACTTAATCTTCTGTGAATGAACACTTTATGTTTTCTATCAAACAATTTTATGCTTTTTCTTGAACAATTATGCCTGTATATATTTTTTTGATTTGCCTTACGTGAAGGCAAATGTGATGGATGACTTGGCTTTCTTTTTGCCAATTTTAAGCTTGTAGTTTGATCTTACCATTTCGCATGTGCCCATGTTTCATATTTTGCTTTAATTTGATGCCTTCGAAATGATGTGAGCTGCAGGGGTTGGCACATATGTGTAGAATAAGGATTAGGTAAAACAAATAATAATAATAGCCTTGAGTGTACCTTTCGATATCATATCTGGGCTTCAAGAGTTACTTTTGTGTTCTGAATTTATTAGTTTGAGTGTCGAGGTTCCCACAATTTGATTTTGGAGGTCGAGTTTATTCTCGACGTCGAGTTCGAGGCTCTCGAAGTCAGGGCCCTACTGAACTCTGGGGGTTAGACCCCATGTGCTTGGGGTGCTGTTAGTTACTCCGATGCTCAAGTCAGTACATAAACTCTTTAATAAAAAAAATTTAGAAATTAAAAGAATAAATACATTACTCATTTGGTCGAGAAGATGATTTTAAGGTCAAAATTCCATTGTTCTCTTGAGGGTCGGGACCCTTGTGCTTGGTGTTTTGTTAGTTACTCTGACGCTCAAGTCCATAAACAAGACTTTAAAGGGTAATACAAAATAAAAAATAAGTCCAAGAGTTCTAGAAATAATACTGTTTTAAGTGTAGGACATTCTAGTTGATGGCTATGGACCAACCCTCTTTAGTTTGGAGTTTATAAGCTCCACTTCCGATGATTTTCTAGATCTGGTATGGGCCTTTCCAATTTGGTGCTAATTTTCCGGCTCCACTCTCTTTCGTATTTTGGAATACTTTTCTAAGTACCCAATCCCCGATTTGGAATGTTTGAAGCCTTGTGTTTTTATCGAAGTGTCAGCTTATCATCTGTTGATATGCTGCTATCTTCATTTCCGTCTAATTTCGGAGCTCGTCAATCGAGTCAAGGTTTATCTCGAGCTCCTCATTGTTTGATTGATTGGACCATTCTGTTCGGGCTGTACCAATCTCCGCTTCTGTAGGCAATACAGCTTCCAACCCATATGTTAGGGCAAACGGGGTTTCTCCCGTGCTTGTCCTCAAGGTCGTTCTGTAAGACCATAGAACTCTTTAGAGTTACTGGACCCATTAATTTTTGTGTTCGAATAGTCTTTTCTTTAGTGTGTTTAGGATTGTCTTGTTTGTGGCCTCTGCTTGACCGTTTGCTACGGGGTACCTTGGGGTGGAGAACGAGAGCTTGGTGTTCCATTCTTTGCAGAGGTCTTGAAATCTCATACTTATGAACTGGGATCCATTCTCTATGATGATCTCCCTGGGAACTCCGAACCTACATAAAATATGTTTCCATAAATAATTTTGTACCTCTGTGTCTCTAACTCATACGAAGGCTTTGGCTTCGATCCATTTGGTGAAGTAGTCCGTTAGCACCAGAATGTAGCACTTCTGATTTTTGCCTTTTCGTAGTGGCCTTACGATGTCCCATCCCCCATTTCATGAATTGCCACGGGATGGCTTTTGTGTAGGGGTTCTGAGGGCATGTTGTTTGTTTGTGTGAACCTCTGACATTGGTCGTATACTTTGGCGTGCCTCCTTGTATCTGTTCTCATGGTCAGCCAGTAAAACCCGAACATTAGAGCTCGGTTGGCCAAGCTTCTGTATCCTGAGTGGTTTCCGGATTCGCCTTCATGAAGCTCGCTTTTTTTTAAATACCCATAAAAAGAGTGGGGTATTCAGCACCATGCCCAACCCGTATATAAATCACAAATCGTCTCGTAAAAAGTCATAGGTGGAATGTGTCCCAAAAGTGAACACACCCCTAACCAAGTACTCGAACTAGAAACAAAGAAGCAACTAATAGGGAATGCATCCACAGACTGGATGCAAACCCCCAAAACCAAATGAAATACATAACATGAAGCACAGCCCGAGAAAGACTGTAAATCTAAATAAGAACCAACAAGCAATAGATATAGGACACAAATAAAAAAACATCATCATCTAACTATATCTAAAATGAAAGTTAGCATAACCCAACTGATCCATCCTTACCAAGGAGAGCAAATATCGTGGAGTAGAACTTGAATCATAAAAGGTGAGCGTAGGGGTCTGAGCCCCCCTCACGATGGATGTGGAAGAATCAAACATGTCGTCCGCGGCACAACAAATGAATTAACATTAGTGTGTCCCGCATCATAGCTGAACCGGGCTGGCTCAACTGCAACACCGATACCACTGAGGTTGCATCCATCTCAATCCAGATATGATTTGAATATTGCACAGCGAGTCTCAGCCCATGAAGTAGTGCCTGGAACTCCGCGTCAAAACTCGATGCAGCCTGAAGAGGCACGCAGAAACTTGCCAGAAGAGAACCCGTGTAATCACAAACCAAACCTCCCCCACCTGCCGCCATCTGGAGATCATTCAATTAAGAACCATCCGTGTTAAGCTTGACCCACGGTGCCTTAGGATGTATTTAGTCTATAGGGATACGGAGATCATGGTGAATTTCGGAGCCTTAACCTTGATCCATCTTGTCTCGATGGGGTCTTTGAGGAGCTCATTTTCTGTTATATATCTGATAAGTGGGGTCATCTAGTTTGTACTATCTTCGATGGGTAGGATTTCTAAACCTTCTTCTTTTCATACGACTGTCCATTTTATATATAACACAGGGATGTTTTTAGCTTTGATAATTTTGATCGCTGATCCTAAATTAGCCAAGCGTCGGCGTGTCTGTTGTTTTCTCTCATGATGTGTTGGACTTTGATCTTTTCAAACTTTGAAACTGTTTCTTTTGCTACGGTGATGTAAGTGATCATTCTTGAATCTTTTGCATGTAATTCTCCTTCGAATTGTTTTATTATTAACTGGAAAACCTGCAATGGGGGCTTCATATTCGGCTTCATTGTTGGTTGCTTTGAATCCGCATCGGATTGAGCGTTCGGTGGTTTCACCTGTTAAGCTTGTTAGAACCATGCCGAGACCACTCCCCTTTGAAGTGCTGAAGCCATCGACTTGAAAGGTCCAAAACTTCGAATTTTCTTCTTCTTCAGTGTTCATTAATTTGCCTTCTGTTCCGGTCTGGACCTCGTAGGAAAAATAGACAATGAAGTCTGAAAGTACTTGTCATTTTATCAAGGTCCGGGGTACATAATGAATATCGTACTCCCTGAGCTCGATGGCCCATTTGGAGAGCCTTCCTGCGAGGTCTGGTTTTCCCAATACTGTTCTAAGTGGGAATTCCGTGACCACTTTGATCGAATGGCTTTGGAAATAGGGATTCATTTTCCTTGATGCCATAATGAGGGCCAATGCTAATTTTTCCAGTTGTGGGTATCTGGTCTCAGTATACAGTAGTGATCGACTGGCGTAGTAGATTGGGTATTGTCTCTCTTCATCCTCTCTGACTAAAATTGCGCTAACAGAGTTAGTTGAAACAAATAAATATATTATAAGTACCTCTCTCTCGTGGGGTTTCAATAGTAAAGGGGGGCTCGCCATATATTATTTCAATTCTTCTAAGGCCTTCAAACATTTGGCAGTCCATTCGAAGCTTTTGTTCTAACATAGTGTCTTGAAAAAGAGGTGGCTTTTGTCTGAGTATTTTGAGATAAAGCAGCTAAGGGCCGCGAGTCATCCAGTGAGCTTTTACACCTCCTTGATGTTCCGAGGCTATGTATGTTTCTGATAGCTCTGATCTGACTGGGTTTGGCTTCGATACCTCTCTTTCTGATGAGGTATACAAGGAATTTCCCCGAGGTCACCCTAAATGTTCATTTTGCAGGGTTCAATTTTATATTGTAGCGGCGAAGGACCTCAAAGGTTCAATAGAGACGGTCGATGTGATCTGGGGCCCTAGGGGACTTTACGAGTATGTCATCGATGTACACCTCCATGGTATCTCCAATCAGTTCTTCGAACATTCGGTTGACCAACCTTTTATTAGTTTGCACCTGCATTTTTTAGTCCAAAGGGAATTATTTTATAGCAAAACATACCTCGATGGGTGATGAACGTGGTCTTTTCTTAGTCTTCTGGATGCATAAGGATCTGGTTGTATCCAGAGAAAGCATCTATGAAGCTCATTAGTTCGTGTCCGGCCGTTGCGTCCACTAGCACGTCGATAAAAGGTAAAGGGAATGAATCCTTAGGGCAGGCCTGGTTGAGGTTAGTGAAGTCTATGCAGAGCCTGTTTTTGCCATTCCTTTTCTTTACTACCACGACGTTGGCTAGCCATTCAGGGTACTGAACTTTTCTTGTGTGTCCATGCTTGAGCAGCTTATTGACCTCTTCATCCACGATCTTATTTCGTCCGGAGGCAAATTTTTATCTTTTTTGCTTCACCGAGGTCTTTTCTGAATCGACCTGCAATTTATGTGTTATAATCAAAGGGTCGATACATGTCATATCTTCGAACAACCATGCGAAGCAATCGTGGTGCTCGATGAGGAATCTTATCAATTGCTCTCGTATTTCTACGCTTAATCTTGACCTGATTGGCACCTTATAGTCAGGAAAGTCGGGGTGTATTTGGACTTCATCGAGATCTTCCACTTTGAGTTCTTCGTAGCTGCGATTTTCAGTGCTGGTTGAAGATTATCCGACCTCAATTTGATTAATTTCCATAGTTTCTTTATGTTTGAAGATAGAGACGTCACATTCTCATACTGTAATTTGCTCGCCTCGAACCTCATAAACTCCCCAAGGGGTAAGGAACTTCAAGAGTTGATGATAGGTTAACGGTACCGCTTAGAGTTCATGGATCCAAGGTCTTCCCATTATGACATTATAAACTGAGGAGGCGTCAATTACTTAAAATTTGGTGAAGATATTCATCCCCTCGATATAGGTAGGAAGTGTGATTTCTCCCATTGTGGCTTTGTGTTCTCCGCTGAAACCGATTAAGGTGGTTGACCTTTTAACGATTTCGGTTTCTTTTACTTGCATTCTTTTCAAAGTACTAAAAAAGATCACGTTAGAGGAGCTCTCATTGTCAATGAGAATGCGCTTAATCAAACAATTAGAAATTAATAAAGAAATGACTAGTGCATCGTGGTGAGGGTTTGAGAGGTCAGAACCTTATCTGTTAGTGAAGTTAAGGGTGATGAGGTCATCCTGTTTGGCTTCTCTAGGGATGTTTTCACTGTATTTTATCGAGTGGCAGTGTCTTTTCACCGAGGATTGTGAGATCCCGCTCACTTATGAACCTTCTGTTATGCAATTTAAAGTACAATCGATCCTCAGGGGTTCAGCCTGCTATGCTTCTTTTTTATTTTCTCTTCGTGACCAGGTCTCTTTCCTTTTGGAGGTTAAAAGGTCGGTGAGATATCCTAGCTTTAAGAGCTCTGCAACTTTAAGTCTCAAGGTGATACACTCGTTGGTTTTGTGACCATGGTCAAAATGGAATTTGCAGTATTTTCTCCTGTCATGTTCGTTGTCTGAGGCTTTCATTTTTGCGGGCCATTTCACATTTTGTCGAACTCCTTTGAGGGCTAGAACTGCTTCCGATGGTGATATGCAGAGGCTGTCCATTATGAATCTTTCCGTCCTGTTTTATCTTTGTTCTTTCCTTGGATGCTCATTCTTGGTGCGAGATCTTGATGAGTTTGCTTCGTCTTCTTCACATTTAATTTGGGCCTAGGCTTTGGCAAACACATCTTTCATTGTCTTACATAGATATTTAGTTAGCTCCTTGTAGAGGTCTGAGTCTCTTTTAAGGCCCTTCCGAAAGGCCGAAATTGCGGTATCAATGTTGTAGTTGGGGATCGATACTTTTTCTCTGTTGAATCTTCTCATAAAGCTTTGTAAGGGTTCTTCTGATCTTTATACGACTGTGTAGAGGTCGTTTGCATGTTTTTCAATCTTGCGGATATTGGTTAACTGTTCGACGAAGAGATCATTAAGCTGGGTGAATGACGAGATTGTTGAGTTGGGAAGGTTGATGAACCATTGGAGTGCTGGGACAACGAGGCTGGATCCGAAGCCTTTGTACATACTGGCTTCTCTGGAATTTTGAGGTATCATGACAGTGAACATTCTTTGTTTATATTGGCCGACATGGTCGTGGGGTTGGATGCGCCATCAAATAGCTTCATACTCGGAAAAGTGAACTTCGGGGCAATCTCTACGAGGCTGATCTCGTCGGTGAATGGGGAATCTACAAAGCTCGTTGGCGTAGTTTTTCAGATAGGAGTGAGAACCCCTGGAATTCAAGTTAATATGTCTTCCAATCATTGGATCTTCTTTTCAACCTTGGATTCTGAGCCGGGCTCGTAGTCTTCAAACCTAGGTGGGGGTCCTATGGAGAAATAATCATTTACCTTGCCCTTGAGTGCAAGTTCCTTGCTCGTACCTGCAACGAAATAATTAGTTAATTAATGAGTCGAGTTTAGAAGTACTTGCTCTCGGAGTTCATTGGACGTTCGGTTTGTGAGAGTGAGGATAATTGAGTTCTAGTAGATCCGTTCAGAAAAAGGTTCGGCTGCGAAATAGCTTCAACCCTAGACTTCAAGGCTGAATTCTCGGTGCCGACCGCCCCGAGTTCGACCGTGGTGGTATCCAATTAGCGCTGGATCAAACACAGGAGTCGTGCTATATCACCGTCATCTTTCGGTGAAGGGGTCGCAGTCGCCCCATCTTTTCGGGCTTCCGGAGGGACAGTCATTGCATCCATATGACTGTTGTTCGTCCTCTACAAGACAAAAACACACGTGAAGCTGAAGGACCGTCAGGGGGTTGATAATCGAACAGACTCTGACAATTAAGTCAGAATCAAAACTAGTAAAAGTAATAACAAAATCGAATGAAAGCCATATATAGAGATCGAGAATCTGAATTTAAAAAGTTATTCAATATTATGAACTAGCCGAGTGCCGATAATATGTATAAAGGGCTTTGGTCGTATGGGTGTATTATTTGAATATCAGTGTTGCCTGAGTGATGGTAAATTGCTTTTTCTATATCCTCATTTTTTGTGGAATATACATATATATATATAAGAGAGAGTTTAATCGATCTCCAATTTTTTGGAGATCCCCTCTATCATTTTTAGGGTTTTAACGGGGTCTCTTTTATCTTCAATGGATATGTTGACTCGGTCTCTTTCAGGAGTCTGCTCGATCTTGGGTTCTTTCTTTAGACCTCTGATCCTTGGTTACTTGAGGTGTCAACCTCGAGGTGCCGACTTCTTCGATTTCTCAAACCTTCAAATGGCTTTGGGCCTGGTGTTTGGGCTTATGTAGAAATAGGGCCTCTATAGTAAATAATTCAAAAATAAGATTGAATCATTGATAAATTAAAAACATATCAATCAAAACTAAATTGTAGTTTCTATTAAAATATAATAGAAAAACCCTTTTATCAAAATATTACATTACATAAAAAATCTATAAACAAAGCAATTCTACAAAATTTGTCAAAAAAAGCAATCATATAACACTACAATTCAATACAAACATTATAATTATAATCTATATACATATATATAAATATAAATATATAATTATATATGCACGAGTATGTGACGAGTTGGATACTAAGACACCCGTATTCGAGCATGTCTCCATCAAAATTTGCAGGTGTTACCCATGCCATATCAAACACAGGAGTCGTGCAATATCACCGTCATCTTCCGGTGAAGGGGTCACAGTCGCCCCATCTTTTCGGGCTTCCGGAGGGACAGTCATTGCATCCCTATGATTGTTGTTCATCATCTTGAAGTGATGGATCGGAGCCCCACAGTGGGCGCCAACTGTAGAGGTCTAAAAGCCTACAATTGATCATTCGTTCTTCGAGTTCGGGCTCCAGCGATCTACAAGACAAAAACACACGTGAAGCTGTAGGACCGTCGGGGGATTCATAATCGAACAGACTCTGACACTTAAGTCAGAATCAAAACTAGTAAAAGTAATAACAAAATCGAATGAAAGCCATATATAGAGATCGAGAATCTGAATTTAAACAGTTATTCAATATCATGAACTAGCCGAGTGTCGATTTTATGTATAAAGGGCTTTCGTCGTATGGGTGTATTATGTGAATATTAGTGTTGCCTGAGTGATGGTGTATTGCTTTTTCTATATCCTCATTCGTTGTGGAATATACGTATATATATATATAAGAGAGAGTTTAATCGATCTCCAATTTTTTGGATATCCCCTCTATCCTTTTTAGGATTTTAACGGGGTCTCCTTTATCTTCAACGGATATGTTGACTCGGTCTCTTTCAGGAGTCTGCTCAATCTTGGGCTCTTTCTTTAGACCTCTGATCCTTGGTTACTTGAGGTGTCAACCTCGAGGTGCCGAGTTCTTCGATTCCTCAAACCTTCAAATGGCTTTGGGCCTATTCTTTGGGCTTATGTAGAAATAGGGCCTCTACAGTAAATAATTCAAAAATAAGATTGAATCATTGATAAATTAAAAACATATCAATTAAAACTAAATTGTAGTTCTTTTAAAGCATAATAGAAAAACCCTTTATCAAAATATTACATTACATAAAAAATCTATAAACATAGCAATTCTAAAAAATTTGTCAAAAAAGCAATCATATAACACTACAATTCAATACAAACATTATAATTATAATCTATATACATATATATAAATATAAATATATAATTATATAAGCACGAGTATGTGACGAGTTGGATACTAAGACACCCGTATTCGAACATGTCTCCATCAAAATTTGCAGGTGTTACCCGTGCCATATCAAACACAGGAGTCGTGCAATATCACCGTCATCTTCCGGTGAAGGGGTCGCAGTCGCCTCATCTTTTCGGGCTTCCAGAGGGACAGTCATTGCATCCTTATGACTTTTGTTCGTCATCTTGAAGTGATGTATCGGAGCCCCACAGTGGGCGCCAACAGTAGAGGTCTAAAACTCTACAATTGCTCATTCCTTCTTCGAGTTCGGACTCCAGCGATCTACAAGACAAAAACACACGTGAAGCTGAAGGACCGTCGGGGGGTTGATAATCGAACAGACTCTGACACTTAAGTCAGAATCAAAACTAGTTAAAGTAATAACAAAATCGAATGAAAGCCATATATAGATATCAAGAATCTGAATTTAAACAGTTATTCAATATTATGAACTAGCCGAGTGCCGATTATATGTATAAAGGGCTTTCGTCGTATGGGTGTATTATTTGAATATCAGTGTTTCCTGAGTGATGGTAAATTGCTTTTTCTATATCCTCATTTTTTGTGGAATATACATATATATATATAAGAGAGAGTTTAATCGATCTCCAATTTTTTGGAGATCCCCTCTATCATTTTTAGGGTTTTAGCGGGGTCTCCTTTATCTTCAATGGGTATTTTGACTCGGTCTCTTTTAGGAGTCTGCTCGATCTTGGGTTCTTTCTTTAGACCTCTGATCCTTGGTTACTTGAGGTGTCAACGTCGAGGTGCCGACTTCTTCGATTTCTCAAACCTTCAAATGGCTTTGGGCCTGGTGTTTGGGCTTATGTAGAAATAGGGCCTCTATAGTAAATAATTCAAAAATAAGATTGAATCATTGATAAATTAAAAACATATCAATCAAAACTAAATTGTAGTTTCTATTAAAATATAATAGAAAAACCCTTTTATCAAAATATTACATTACATAAAAAATCTATAAACAAAGCAATTCTACAAAATTTGTCAAAAAAAGCAATCATATAACAATACAATTCAATACAAACATTATAATTATAATCTATATACATATATATAAATATAAATATATAATTATATATGCACGAGTATGTGACGAGTTGGATACTAAGACACCCGTATTCGAGCATGTCTCCATCAAAATTTACAGGTGTTACCCGTGCCATATCAAACACAGGAGTCGTGCAATATCACCGTCATCTTCCGGTGAAGGGGTCACAGTCGCCCCATCGTTTCGGGCTTCCGGAGGGACAGTCATTGCATCCCTATGACTGTTGTTCATCATCTTGAAGTGATGGATCGGAGCCCCACAGTGGGCGCCAACTGTAGAGGTCTAAATCCCTACAATTGATCATTTGTTCTTCGAGTTCGGGCTCCAGCGATCTACAAGACAAAAACACACGTGAAGCTGTAGGACCGTCGGGGGATTCATAATCGAACAGAATCTGACACTTAAGTCAGAATCAAAACTAGTAAAATTAATAACAAAATCGAATGAAAGCCATATATAGAGATCGAGAATCTGAATTTAAACAGTTATTCGATATTATGAACTAGCCGAGTACCGATTTTATGTATAAAGGGCTTTCGTCGTATGGGTGTATTATGTGAATATTAGTGTTGCCTGAGTGATGGTGTATTGCTTTTTCTATATCCTCATTCGTTGTGGAATATACGTATATATATATATATAAGAGAGAGTTTAATCGAACTCCAATTTTTTGGAGATCCCCTCTATCCTTTTTAGGGTTTTAACGGGGTCTTCTTTATCTTCAACGGATATGTTAACTCGGTCTCTTTCAGGAGTCTGCTCAATCTTGGGCTCTTTCTTTAGACCTCTGATCCTTGGTTACTTGAGGTGTCAACCTCGAGGTGCCGAGTTCTTCGATTCCTCAAATCTTCAAATGGCTTTGGGCCTGGTTTTTGGGCTTATGTAGAAATACGGCCTCTACAGTAAATAATTCAAAAATAAGATTGAATCATTGATAAATTAAAAACATATCAATTAAAACTAAATTGTAGTTCTTTTAAAATATAATAGAAAAACCCTTTATCAAAATATTACATTACATAAAAAATCTATAAACATAGCAATTCTAAAAAATTTGTCAAAAAAGCAATCATATAACACTACAATTAAATACAAACATTATAATTATAATCTATATAAATATATATAAATATAAATATATAATTATATAAGCACGAGTATGTGACGAGTTGGATACTAAGACACCCGTATTCGAGCATGTCTCCATCAAAATTTGCAGGTGTTACCCGTGCCATATCAAACACAGGAGTCGTGCAATATCACCGTCATCTTCCGGTGAAGGGGTCACAGTCGCCCCATCGTTTCGGGCTTCCGGAGGGACAGTCATTGCATCCCTATGACTGTTGTTCATCATCTTGAAGTGATGGATCGGAGCCCCACAGTGGGCGCCAACTGTAGAGGTCTAAATCCCTACAATTGATCATTTGTTCTTCGAGTTCGGGCTCCAGCGATCTACAAGACAAAAACACACGTGAAGCTGTAGGACCGTCGGGGGATTCATAATCGAACAGAATCTGACACTTAAGTCAGAATCAAAACTAGTAAAATTAATAACAAAATCGAATGAAAGCCATATATAGAGATCGAGAATCTGAATTTAAACAGTTATTCGATATTATGAACTAGCCGAGTACCGATTTTATGTATAAAGGGCTTTCGTCGTATGGGTGTATTATGTGAATATTAGTGTTGCCTGAGTGATGGTGTATTGCTTTTTCTATATCCTCATTCGTTGTGGAATATACGTATATATATATATATAAGAGAGAGTTTAATCGAACTCCAATTTTTTGGAGATCCCCTCTATCCTTTTTAGGGTTGTAACGGGGTCTTCTTTATCTTCAACGGATATGTTAACTCGGTCTCTTTCAGGAGTCTGCTCAATCTTGGGCTCTTTCTTTAGACCTCTGATCCTTGGTTACTTGAGGTGTCAACCTCGAGGTGCCGAGTTCTTCGATTCCTCAAATCTTCAAATGGCTTTGGGCCTGGTTTTTGGGCTTATGTAGAAATACGGCCTCTACAGTAAATAATTCAAAAATAAGATTGAATCATTGATAAATTAAAAACATATCAATTAAAACTAAATTGTAGTTCTTTTAAAATATAATAGAAAAACCCTTTATCAAAATATTACATTACATAAAAAATCTATAAACATAGCAATTCTAAAAAATTTGTCAAAAAAGCAATCATATAACACTACAATTAAATACAAACATTATAATTATAATCTATATAAATATATATAATTATATAAGCACGAGTATGTGACGAGTTGGATACTAAGACACCCGTATTCGAGCATGTCTCCATCAAAATTTGCAGGTGTTACCCGTGCCATATCAAACACAGGAGTCGTGCAATATCACCGTCATCTTCCGGTGAAGGGGTCGCAGTCGCCTCATCTTTTCGGGCTTCCGGAGGGACAGTCATTGCATCCTTATGACTTTTGTTCGTCATCTTGAAGTGATGTATCGGAGCCCCACAGTGGGCGCCAACAGAAGAGGTCTAAAACTCTACAATTGATCATTCCTTCTTCGAGTTCGGGCTCCAGCGATCTACAAGACAAAAACACACGTGAAGCTGAAGGACCGTCCGGGGATTGATAATCGAACAGACTCTGACACTTAAGTCAGAATCAAAACTAGTAAAAGTAATAACAAAATCGAATAAAGCCATATATAGATATCAAGAATCTGAATTTAAACAGTTATTCAATATTATGAACTAGCCGAGTGCCGATTATATGTATAAAGGGCTTTCGTCGTGTGGGTGTATTATGTGAATATTAGTGTTGCCTGAGTGATGGTGTATTGCTTTATCTATATCCTCATTCGTTGTGGAATATACGTATATATATATATAAAAGAGAGTTTAATCGATCTCCAATTTTTTGGATATCCCCTCTATCCTTTTTAGGATTTTAACGGGGTCTCCTTTATCTTCAACGGATATGTTGACTCGGTCTCTTTCACGAGTCTGCTCAATCTTGAGCTCTTTCTTTAGACCTCTGATCCTTGGTTACTTGAGGTGTCAACCACGAGGTGCCGAGTTCTTCGATTCCTCAAACCTTCAAATGGCTTTGGGCCTGTTCTTTGGGCTTATGTAGAAATAGGGCCTCTACAGTAAATAATTCAAAAATAAGATTGAATCATTGATAAATTAAAAACATATCAATTAAAACTAAATTGTAGTTCGATTTAAATATAATAGAAAAACCCTTTATCAAAATATTACATTACATAAAATATCTATAAACATAGCAATTCTACAAAATTTGTCAAAAAAAGCAATCATATAACACTACAATTCAATACAAACATTATAATTATAATCTATATACATATATATAAATATAAATATATAATTATATATGCACGAGTATGTGACGAGTTGGATACTAAGACACCCGTATTCGAGCATGTCTCCATCAAAATTTGCAGGTGTTACCCGTGCCATATCAAACATAGGAGTCGTGCAATATCAAAGGCATCTTCCGGTGAAGGGGTCGCATTCGCCCCATCTTTTCGGGCTTCCGGAGGGACAGTCATTGCATCCTTATAACTGTTGTTCGTTATCTTGGAGTGATAGATCGGAGCCCCACAGTGGATGTCAACTGTAGAGGTCTAAAACTTTACAATTGATCATTCGTTCTTTGAGTTCGGGCTCCAGCGATCTACAAGACAAAAACACACGTGAAGCTGAAGGACTGTCAGGGGGTTGATCATCGAACAGACTCTAACACTTAAGTCAGAATCACAACTAGTAAAAGTAATAACAAAATAGAATGAAAGCCATATATAGAGATCGAGAATCTGAATTTAAACAGTTATTCAATATTATGAACTAGCCGAGTGCCGATTATATGTATAAAGGGCTTTGGTCGTATGGGTGTATTATGTGAATATCAGTGTTGCCTGAGTGATGGTGTATTGCTTTTTCTATATCCTCATTCATTGTGGAATATACGTATATATATATATAAGAGAGAGTTTAATCGATCTCCAATTTTTTGGAGATCCCCTCTATCCTTTTTAGGATTTTAACGGGGTCTCTTTTATCTTCAACGGATATGTTGACTCGGTCTCTTTCACGAGTCTGCTCAATCTTGAGCTCTTTCTTTAGACCTCTGATCCTTGGTTACTTGAGGTGTCAACCACGAGGTGCCGAGTTCTTCGATTCCTCAAACCTTCAAATGGCTTTGGGCCTGTTCTTTGGGCTTATGTAGAACTAGGGCCTCTACAGTAAATAATTCAAAAATAAAATTGAATCATTGATAAATTAAAAACATATCAATTAAAACTAAATTGTAGTTCGATTAAAATATAATAGAAAAACCATTTATCAAAATATTACATTATATACAAAATCTATAAACATAGCAATTCTACAAAATTTGTCAAAAAAAGCAATCATATAACACTACAATTCAATACAAACATTATAATTATAATCTATATACATATATATAAATATAAATATATAATTATATATGCACGAGTATGTGATGAGTTGGATACTAAGACACCCGTATTCGAGCATGTCTCCATCAAAATTTACATGTGTTACCCGTGCCATATCAAACACAGGAGTCGTGCAATATCACCGTCATCTTCCGGTGAAGGGGTCGCAGTTGCCCCATCTTTTCGGGCTTCCAGAGGGACAGTCATTGCATCCTTATGACTGTTGTTCGTCATCTTGAAGTGATGGATCGGAGCCCCACATTGGGCACCAACTGTAGAGGTCTAAAACCCTACAATTGATCATTCGTTCTTCGAGTTCGGGCTCCACCGATCTACAAGACAAAAACACACGTGAAGCTGAAAGACCGTTGGGGGGTTGATAATCGAACAGACTCTGACACTTAAGTCAGTATCAAAACTAGTAAAAGTAATAACAAAATCGAATGAAAGCCATATATAAAGATTGAGAATCTGAATTTAAACAGTTATTCAATATTATGGTTTAATCGATCTCCAATTTTAGGGTTTTAACAGGGTCTCCTTTATCTTCAACGGATATGTTGACTCGGTCTCTTTCAGGACTCTGCTCGATCTTGGGCTCTTCCTTTAGACCTCTGATCCTTGGTTACTTGAGGTGTCAACCTCGAGGTGCCGACTTCTTCGATTCCTCAAACCTTCAAATGGCTTTGGGCCTGGTCTTTGGGCTTATGTAGAAATAGGGCCTCTACAGTAAATAATTCAAAAATAAGATTGAATCATTGATAAATTAAAAACATATCAATTAAAACTAAATTGTAGTTCGATTAAAATATAATAGAAAAACCCTTTATCAAAATATTACATTACATAAAAAATCTATAAACATAGCAATTCTACAAAATTTGTCAAAAAAAGCAATCATATAATACTACAATTCAATACAAACATTATAATTATAATCTATATACATATATATAAATATAAATATATAATTATATATATACACGAGTATGTGACGAGTTGGATACTAAGACACCCCTATTCGAGCATGTCTCCATCAAAATTTGCAGGTGTTACCCGTGCCATATCAAACACAGGAGTCGTGCAATATCACCGTCATATTCCGGTGAAGGGATCGCAGTCGCCCCATCTTTTCGGGCTTCCGGGGGGACAGTTATTGTATCCTTATGACTGTTGTTCGTCATTTTGAAGTCATGGCTCGGAGCCCCACAATGGGCCCCAACTGTAGAGGTCTAAAACTCTACAATTGATCATTCGTTCTTCGAGTTCGGGTTCCAGCGATCTACAAGACAAAAACACATGTGAAGCTGAAGGACCGTCGGGGGTTAATAATCGAACAGACTCTGACACTTAACTCAGAATCAAAACTAGTAAAAGTAATAACAAAATCGAATGAAAGCCATATATAAAGATTGAGAATCTGAATTTAAACAGTTATTCAATATTATGAACTAGCCGAGTGCCGATTATATGTATAAAGGGCTTTGGTCGTATGGGTGTATTATGTGAATATCAGTGTTGCCTGAATAATGGTGTATTGCTCTTTCTATATCCTGATTTGTTGTGGAATATACATATATATATATATAAGAGAGAGTTTAATCGATCTCCAATTTTTTGGAGATCCCCTCTATCCTTTTTAGGGTTTTAACGGGGTCTCTTTTATCTTCAACGGATATGTTGACTGGTCTCTTTTAGGAGTCTGATCGATCTGGGGCTCTTTCTTTAGACCCCTGATCCTTGGTTACTTGAGGTGTCAACCTCGAGGTGCCGACTTCTTCGATTCCTCAAACCTTCAAATGGCTTTGGGCCACGTCTTTGGGCTTATGTAGAAATAGGGCCTCTACAGTAAATAATTAAAAAATAAGATTGAATCATTGATAAATTAAAAACATATCAATTAAAACTAAATTGTAGTTCGATTAAAATATAATAGAAAAACCCTTTATCAAAATATTACATTACATAAAAAATCTATAAACATAGCAATTCTACAAAATTTGTGAAAAAAACAATCATATAACACTACAATTCAATACAAACATTATAATTATAATCTATATACATATATATAAATATAAATATATAATTATATATGCACGAGTATGTGACGAGTTGGATACTAAGACACCCCTATTCGAGCATGTCTCCATCAAAATTTGCAGGTGTTACCCGTGCCATATCAAACACAGGAGTCGTGCCATATCACCGTCATCTTCCGGTGAAGGGGTCGCAGTCGCCCCATCTTTTCAGGCTTCCGGGGAGACAGTCATTGCATCCTTATGACTATTGTTCGTCATTTTGAAGTCATGGATCAGAGCCCCACAGTGGGCGCCAACTGTAGAGGTCTAAAACTCTACAATTGATCATTCATTCTTTGAGTTCGGGCTCCAACGATCTACAAGACAAAAACACACGTGAAGCTGAAGGACAGTCGGGGGGTTAATAATCGAACAGACTCTGACACTTAAGTCAGAATCAAATCTAGTAAAAGTAATAACAAAATCGAATGAAAGCCATATATAGAGATTGAGAATCTGAATTTAAACAGTTATTCAATATTATGAACTAGCCGAGTGCCGATTATATGTATAAAGGGCTTTGGTAGTATGGGTGTATTATGTGAATGTTAGTGTTGCCTGAGTAATGGTGCATTGCTTTTTCTATATCCTGATCCGTTGTGGAATATACGTATATATATATAAGAGAGAGTTTAATCGATCTCCAATTTTTTGGAGATCCCCTCTATCCTTTTTAGGGTTTTAACGGGGTCTCCTTTATCTTCAACGGATATGTTGACTGGTCTGTTTTAGGAGTCTGCTCGATCTGGGGCTCTTTCTTTAGACCCCTGATCCTTGGTTACTTGAGGTGTCAACCTCGAGGTGCCGACTTCTTCGATTCCTCAAACCTTCAAATGGCTTTGGGCCACGTCTTTGGGCTTATGTAGAAATAGGGCCTCTACAGTAAATAATTAAAAAATAAGATTGAATCATTGATAAATTAAAAACATATCAATTAAAACTAAATTGTAGTTCGATAAAAATATAATAGAAAAACCCTTTATCAAAATATTACATTACATAAAAAATCTATAAACATAGCAATTCTACAAAATTTGTCAAAAAGAGCAATCATATAACACTACAATTCAATACAAACATTATAATTATAATCTATATACATATATATAAATATAAATATATAATTATATATGCACGAGTATGTGACGAGTTGGATACTAAGACACCCCTATTCGAGCATGTCTCCATCAAAATTTGCAAGTGTTACCCGTGCTATATCAAACACAGGAGTCGTGCAATATCACCGTCATCTTCCGGTGAAGGGGTCGCAGTCGCCCCATCTTTTCAGGCTTCCGGGAGGACAGTTATTGTATCCTTATGACTGTTGTTTGTCATTTTGAAGTCATGGATCAGAGCCCCACAGTGGGCGCCAACTGTAGAGGTCTAAAACTTAACAATTGATCATTCGTTCTTCGAGTTCGGGCTCCAGCGATCTACAAGACAAAAACACACGTGAAGCTGAAGGACCGTCGGGGGTTAATAATCGAACAGACTCTGACACTTAAGTCAGAATCAAAACTAGTAAAAGTAATAACAAAATCGAATGAAAGCCATATATAGGGATTGAGAATCTGAATTTAAACAGTTATTCAATATTATGAACTAGCCGAGTGCCGATTATATGTATAAAGGGCTTTGGTCGTATGGGTGTATTATGTGAATATCAGTGTTGCCTGAATAATGGTGTATTGCTTTTTCTATATCCTAATTCGTTGTGGAATATACATATATATATATAAGAGAGTTTAATCGATCTCCAATTTTTTGGAGATCCCCTCTATCCTTTTTAGGGTTTTAACGGGGTCTCCTTTATCTTCAACGGATATGTTGACTCGGTCTCTTTAAGGAGTCTGCTCGATCTTGGGCTCTTTCTTTAGACCCCTGATCCTTGGTAACTTGAGGTGTCAACCTCGAGGTGCCGACTTCTTCGATTCCTCAAACCTTCAAATGGCTTTGGGCCACGTCTTTGGGCTTATGCAGAAATAGGGCCTCTACAGTATATAATTCAAAAATAAGATTGAATCATTGATAAATTAAAAACATATCAATTAAAACTAAATTTTAGTTCGATTAAAATATAATAGAAAAACCCTTTATCAAAATATTACATTACATAAAAAATCTATAAGCATAGCAATTCTACAAAATTTGTTAAAAAAACAATCATATAACACTACAATTCAATACAAACATTATAATTATAATCTATATACATATATATAAATATAAATATATAATTATATATGCACGAGTATGTGACGAGTTGGATACTAAGACACCCCTATTCGAGCATGTCTCCATCAAAATTTGCAGGTGTTACCCGTGCTATATCAAACACAGGAGTCGTGCAATATCACCGTCATCTTCCGGTGAAGGGGTCGCAGTCGCCCCATCTTTTCGGCCTTCCGGAGGGACAGTCATTGCATCCTTATGACTGTTGTTCGTCATTTTGAAGTCATGGATAGGAGCCCCACAGTGGGCGCCAACTGTAGAGGTCTAAAACTCTACAATTGATCATTCGTTCTTTGAGTTCAGGCTCCAGCGATCTACAAGACAAAAACAAACGTGAAGCTGAAGGACAGTCGGGGGGTTAATAATCGAACAGACTCTGACACTTAAGTCAGAATCAAAACTAGTAAAAGTAATAACAAAATCGAATGAAAGCCGTATATAGAGATTGAGAATCTGAATTTAAACAGTTATTCAATATTATGAACTAGCCGAGTACCGATTATATGTATAAAGGGCTTTGGTCGTATGGGTGTATTATGTGAATATCAGTGTTGCCTGAGTAATGGTGTATTGCTTTTTCTATATCCTAATTCGTTGTGGAATATACGTATATATATATAAGAGTGAGTTTAATCGTCTCCAATTTTTTGGAGATCCCCTCTATCCTTTTTAGGGTTTTAATGGGGTCTCCTTTATCTTCAACGGATATGTTGACTGGTCTCTTTTAGGAGTCTGCTCGATCTTGGGCCCTTTCTTTAGACCCCTGATCCTTGGTTACTTGAGGTGTCAACCTCGAGGTGCCGACTTCTTCGATTCCTCTAACCTTCAAATGGCTTTGGGCCACGTCTTTGGGCTTATGTAGAAATAGGGCCTCTACAGTAAATAATTAAAAAATAAGATTGAATCATTGATAAATTAAAAACATATCAATTAAAACTAAATTGTAGTTCGATTAAAATATAATAGAAAAACCCTTTATCAAAATATTACATTACATAAAAAATCTATAAACATAGCAATTCTACAAAATTTGTCAAAAAAAGCAATCATATAACACTACAATTCAATACAAACATTATAATTATAATCTATATACATATATATAAATATAAATATATAATTATATATGCACGAATATGTGACGAGTTGGATACTAAGACACCCCGATTCGAGCATGTCTCCATCAAAATTTGCAGGTGTTACCCGTGCCATATCAAACACAGGAGTCGTGCAATATCACCGTCATCTTCCGGTGAAGGGGTCGCAGTCGCCCCATCTTTTCGGGCTTCCGGGGGGACAGTCATTGCATCCTTATGACTGTTGTTCGTCATTTTGAAGTCATGTATCGGAGCCCCACAGTGGGCGCCAACAGTAGAGGTCTAAAACTCTACAATTGATCATTCGTTCTTCAAGTTCGGGCTCCAGCGATCTACAAGACAAAAACACACGTGAAGCTGAAGGACCGTCGGGGGGTTAATAATCGAACAGACTCTGACACTTAAGTCAGAATCAAAACTAGTAAAAGTAATAACAAAATCGAATGAAAGCCATATATAGAGATTGAGAATCTGAATTTAAACAGTTATTCAATATTATGAACTAGCCGAGTGCCGATTATATGTATAAAGGGCTTTGGTCGTATGGGTGTATTATGTGAATATCAGTGTTGCCTGAGTAATGGTGTATTGCTTTTTCTATATCCTGATTCGTTGTGGAATATACGTATATATATATATAAGAGAGAGTTTAATCGATCTCCAATTTTTTGGAGATCCCCTCTATCCTTTTTAGGGTTTTAACGGGGTCTCCTTTATCTTCAACGGATATGTTGACTCGGTTTCCTTTAGGAGTCTGCTCGATCTTGGGCTCTTTCTTTAGACCCCTGATCCTTGGTTACTTGAGGTGTCAACCTCGAGGTGTCGACTTCTTCAATTCCTCAAACCTTCAAATGGCTTTGGGCCTCGTCTTTGGGCTTATGTAGAAATAGGGCCTCTACAGTAAATAATTCAAAAATAAGATTGAATCATTGATAAATGAAAAACATATCAATTAAAACTAAATTGTAGTTCGATTAAAATATAATAGAAAAACCCTTTATCAAAATATTACATTACATAAAAAATCTATAAACATAGCAATTCTACAAAATTTGTCAAAAAAAGCAATCATATAACACTACAATTCAATACAAACATTATAATTATAATCTATATACATATATATAAATATAAATATATAATTATATATGCACGAGTATGTGACGAGTTGGATACTAAGACACCCCTATTCGAGCATGTCTCCATCAAAATTTGCAGGTGTTACCCGTGCCATATCAAACACAGGAGTCGTGCAATATCACCGTCATCTTCCGGTGAAGGGGTCGCAGTCGCCCCATGTTTTCGGGCTTCCGGAGGGACAGTCATTACATCCTTATGACTGTTGTTCGTCATCTTGAAGTGATGGATCGGAGCCCCACATTGGGCGCCAACTGTAGAGGTCTAAAACTCTACAGTTGATCATTCGTTCTTCGAGTTCGGGCTCCAGCGATCTACAAGACAAAAACACGCGTGAAGCTGAAGGACCGTCGGGGGGTTGATAATCAAACAGACTCTGACACTTAAGTCAGAATCAAAACTAGTAAAAGTTATAAAAAAATCGAATGAAAGCCATATATAGAGATCGAGAATCTGAATTTAAACAGTTATTCAATATTATGAACTAGCCGAGTGCCGATTATATGTATAAAGGGCTTTGGTCGTATGGTTGTATTATGTGAATATCAGTGTTTCCTGAGTGATAGTGTTTTGCTTTTTCTATATCCTCATTCGTTGTGGAATATATGTATATATATATAAGAGAGAGTTTAATTGATCTCCAATTTTTTGGAGATCCCCTCTATCCTTTTTAGGATTTTAACGGGGTCTCCTTTATCTTCAACGGATATGTTGACTGGTCTCTTTTAGGAGTCTGCTCGATCTTGGGCCCTTTCTTTAGACCCCTGATCCTTGGTTACTTGAGGTGTCAACCTCGAGGTGCCGACTTCTTCGATTCCTCTAACCTTCAAATGGCTTTGGGCCACGTCTTTGGGCTTATGTAGAAATAGGGCCTCTACAGTAAATAATTAAAAAATAAGATTGAATCATTGATAAATTAAAAACATATCAATTAAAACTAAATTGTAGTTCGATTAAAATATAATAGAAAAACCCTTTATCAAAATATTACATTACATAAAAAATCTATAAACATAGCAATTCTACAAAATTTGTCAAAAAAAGCAATCATATAACACTACAATTCAATACAAACATTATAATTATAATCTATATACATATATATAAATATAAATATATAATTATATATGCACGAATATGTGACGAGTTGGATACTAAGACACCCCGGTTCGAGCATGTCTCCATCAAAATTTGCAGGTGTTACCCGTGCCATATCAAACACAGGAGTCGTGCAATATCACCGTCATCTTCCGGTGAAGGGGTCGCAGTCGCCCCATCTTTTCGGGCTTCCGGGGGGACAGTCATTGCATCCTTATGACTGTTGTTCGTCATTTTGAAGTCATGTATCGGAGCCCCACAGTGGGCGCCAACAGTAGAGGTCTAAAACTCTACAATTGATCATTCGTTCTTCAAGTTCGGGCTCCAGCGATCTACAAGACAAAAACACACGTGAAGCTGAAGGACCGTCGGGGGGTTAATAATCGAACAGACTCTGACACTTAAGTCAGAATCAAAACTAGTAAAAGTAATAACAAAATCGAATGAAAGCCATATATAGAGATTGAGAATCTGAATTTAAACAGTTATTCAATATTATGAACTAGCCGAGTGCCGATTATATGTATAAAGGGCTTTGGTCGTATGGGTGTATTATGTGAATATCAGTGTTGCCTGAGTAATGGTGTATTGCTTTTTCTATATCCTGATTCGTTGTGGAATATACGTATATATATATATAAGAGAGAGTTTAATCGATCTCCAATTTTTTGGAGATCCCCTCTATCCTTTTTAGGGTTTTAACGGGGTCTCCTTTATCTTCAACGGATATGTTGACTCGGTTTCCTTTAGGAGTCTGCTCGATCTTGGGCTCTTTCTTTAGACCCCTGATCCTT
Source organism: Perilla frutescens (assembly GCA_026008535.1). Taxonomy (NCBI): domain Eukaryota; kingdom Viridiplantae; phylum Streptophyta; class Magnoliopsida; order Lamiales; family Lamiaceae; genus Perilla; species Perilla frutescens. The sequence continues at coordinate 33,537,456 of BRKX01000009.1, forward strand.
GGTTACTTGAGGTGTCAACCTCGAGGTGTCGACTTCTTCAATTCCTCAAACCTTCAAATGGCTTTGGGCCTCGTCTTTGGGCTTATGTAGAAATAGGGCCTCTACAGTAAATAATTCAAAAATAAGATTGAATCATTGATAAATGAAAAACATATCAATTAAAACTAAATTGTAGTTCGATTAAAATATAATAGAAAAACCCTTTATCAAAATATTACATTACATAAAAAATCTATAAACATAGCAATTCTACAAAATTTGTCAAAAAAAGCAATCATATAACACTACAATTCAATACAAACATTATAATTATAATCTATATACATATATATAAATATAAATATATAATTATATATGCACGAGTATGTGACGAGTTGGATACTAAGACACCCCTATTCGAGCATGTCTCCATCAAAATTTGCAGGTGTTACCCGTGCCATATCAAACACAGGAGTCGTGCAATATCACCGTCATCTTCCGGTGAAGGGGTCGCAGTCGCCCCATGTTTTCGGGCTTCCGGAGGGACAGTCATTACATCCTTATGACTGTTGTTCGTCATCTTGAAGTGATGGATCGGAGCCCCACATTGGGCGCCAACTGTAGAGGTCTAAAACTCTACAGTTGATCATTCGTTCTTCGAGTTCGGGCTCCAGCGATCTACAAGACAAAAACACGCGTGAAGCTGAAGGACCGTCGGGGGGTTGATAATCAAACAGACTCTGACACTTAAGTCAGAATCAAAACTAGTAAAAGTTATAAAAAAATCGAATGAAAGCCATATATAGAGATCGAGAATCTGAATTTAAACAGTTATTCAATATTATGAACTAGCCGAGTGCCGATTATATGTATAAAGGGCTTTGGTCGTATGGTTGTATTATGTGAATATCAGTGTTTCCTGAGTGATAGTGTTTTGCTTTTTCTATATCCTCATTCGTTGTGGAATATATGTATATATATATAAGAGAGAGTTTAATTGATCTCCAATTTTTTGGAGATCCCCTCTATCCTTTTTAGGATTTTAACGGGGTCTCCTTTATCTTCAACGGATATGTTGACTCGGTCTCTTTCAGGAGTTAGCTCGATCTTGGGCTCTTTCTTTAGTCCTCTGATCCTTGGTTACTTGAGGTGTCAACCTCGAGGTGTCGACTTCTTCGATTCCTCAAACCTTCAAATGGCTTTGGCCCTGGTCTTTGGGCTTATGTAGAAATAGGGCCTCTACAGTAAATAATTCAAAAATAAGATTGAATCATTGATAAATTAAAAACATATCCATTAAAACTAAATTGTAGTTCGATTAAAATATAATAGAAAAACCCTTTATCAAAATATTACATTACATAAAAAATCTATAAACATAGAAATTGTACAAAATTTGTCAAAAAAAGCAATCATATAACACTACAATTCAATACAAACGTTATAATTATAATCTATATACATATATATAAATATAAATATATAATTATATATGCACGAGCATGTGATGAGTTGGATACTAAGACACCCGTATTCGAGCATGTCTCCATCAAAATTTGCAGGTGTTACCCGTGCCATGCTCATGCCCACACCTGGTGGATAATTCTCCTCCGCATCGTGAATAATTTTTGTAGGTATTCATAGGGTCCATTACCCATTATCATCCCTACTGACGTACAAAGAAAGGTATGTCCATTTTCTCCACGTGCTCTACTTTCTAGGGTTACTAATAATTATATTCCTTTATTTTGATTATTTTTAACTGCGCAATTTTCTTTTTGTTGAACGCATAAAAATTTTGCGGATGAATAATATGTGTCCCATCATCCGTTTGCCTATAAAGATTATTTGTTTTGCTACCATTTTTATTTTCGATTTCAATTTTTTATAATTTAATTTAATTTTACATTTATTAATTAATATTCTTCTAAATTATGGTTTATAATTATATTTTAGTATGTAATACTGATTTTTTTTATTATAATGGTTGATTACTATATAATTATGATTTATATTTTTTTAATTTTAATTTTTAATTTATTAATTGTTATGACAAAAAATGGTCGGTGCACTTAGGTGTTAGTATCGGCGGCCCAGTAAAAGGTAATAATCATCCTATCAGTCAACCTTAGGAAAATTGGCAGAACTTAAGTGATATGAGTCTTAAGACATTTGGGGGTGTGGAAGAGTGGATGGAAAAAATAGCTCAAACAAAGATAAGTGAAGTCTATTAAAATTAGAAAAGTCTATCCTGAACTCAGTGCAAATCCACTTTGTTCTAATCTACTGCCAAGTGGTCAACATAAATAGAAAAAAAGAAAAGCAAAAATACGTTCAGTTACTGTTTGAATATCCGAAATCACCGTGAATTTATACCCTTGCAGTTTTTGTGTCACTTACCAATTGAATTAGATGTACAGTTGCATTTTCTTGTTTAATTTTTTTCCCAAAATTTAAACAATGAGTTATCGGGAAGTGGAGTGGTCCTTATTAGTAATTCTGTTAACATTTAGAATATTATTTAATATTATTTCTTTATGTGTAGAAAACTAATATATTAGAACCAATTTAAGATATAAATAAATTATTTGAAAAATAATTGAACGTATAATAAAAATAATTTATTGCATGTACATAATTAGAAAATAAATATCCCAAAAAAAATTATACATTTGAAAATACAAGAGGCTCATAGTTTTTTCTTTATTAATTTTTGTATCGGGCACAAGTGTCGATAGTTAGTTAACTGGGCGATTAGTGAACACCTACATTATTTTATTTCTTCGGCAAATCATATCTTTGTTACAAAATATAATTATTTGAATAAAAAAATATTGGTATACATGAATATTATTTCTTTAGTATATGTTAATGAATATAATCACGATCGAAATCATAGTAAATGAAATAGAATAAATGTACAGTAAGTCAATCGTGGGATTTAATTTTGTAATGATCAATTATCATAATATTACAAAATTAATTTATAATATTATTCAAACGTTGACAAATATAAAGTGTTTATGTTTTTATATGGTTCATGTATATAGTTATACTAGCATTACACTCGTGTGATGCACAGAAATAGTGTATAATATTTTACATTTTTTTATTAAGAATGTAATTTTACATCAATAATAATTTTAAGTTTAGAGAGTGTTATGATCATAACAAAAATTTAATAACATGTGATTTCATTACAATTTTAAAAATACTTCTATACATACAACATTTATAGTAGAGTTGTTATCCACATGACCACATCATCATCATTACAAATTAAGATTTTTTTAACATAGTGCTCGACTCATACTCTATCTTGAAATAATAATATAAATTAAACTTGATCATTACTAAAACTGATTTTTTTAAACAAACTAACATGAGAAAGAAATTGACCCTGACTTTGTGTACATTCATTGCATATAACGCGTGCGAGGAAATTGTGACAACTTTGGATCTGATAACATCAATGAATTCCTTGATATCAAACATTTTGTCCCCTGTTTAAGTTTGATGAGAACTTTTGCTTCCAAAATATAATTGTCAAGTTTTGTAATAACCACTCTTGTGTTATTATACAAACCATTTGCATGATTTATATTTCTCGGTAATATGGATGGACTTTCCACTATCAAAACTAATTCATGATTTGACATATGTGAACACCTCGAACTATTTAACCTCTCAACTATGTGCACATCTTGCAAAACATTCAATAGTAAGAGTCAGACTTTGCACATGGAATACATACTTCAAACACTTAACCGTTGTACGCATTCAAATAAATCATGTACTAATTTATAGAATCAAGTACACCAAAAGTAGGAGAAATAATCATTGCTAGGTCTTGTAAATGTGAAGTGTCATTTGTTTGTGTGAGAGTGATATATAAGTGCTTTAAACAATCATTGCTATTGAATCTTTTATATATTTAAGCAAGATATCATTCTCAAGTCTCATGTTTCTTGTCAATCTTATCACTTTGCAATTGCTCCATAGATAGAACGACTTAAAATGGTACTCTGCTCAATTTTTGCTTGCATTAACTCGAATTATTATGTTAAATGTGAATACCTTCATATTGATACATATATTGAAAATTATGTTAGATAAGCAATATGTATTATTATTAATTTATTTGGACATATATTTCATCATGATCATCATTACTTAAATCTACACATATTTATATGGGCACAAATGTGTACTCCCCTCCGTAAACTTGTCGTTTTGAGATTTATAGCTCGTAAACAATTAATTTTCGTTCTACATTTTTCACATACCCTTTCTCAATTTTAGCTCTATAAAATCTCTACAAAATCTCTTATTTTTAATATAGGGAGGGAGAAATCACAATATTTTTAGGAAAAATATATCTTAATATGATTTTATAGGAAGGGGTATATTTGCCAAAATATTTATATATTAGTTTTGTTGAAAATCTTGAAGTGATAAATAAAAGTTTATATATCCATACTTAATAGGTCTACACTTAGGTAATTTTATTTAATAATTCATTATCATACTTCGTATTATTGTCTAAGTAATCATTTAAGTATTTCTTATAAAATCCAATAATGATAGCTTTTCTTAACTCCAAAAATGGTTTTTAGGTATAAATAAGCCAGTAATGTTGTGGATTTTAGGATCCAGTGGCCCCTCCATACTATTGTGACTGCAATTAGCTAGGTTTTGTGCCATCTGAAATTCTGTTTATTTTTATTTTTTAATTTTAAGCATGTTTTCCATTTTCTTAAATTTTAAATTATTATTATTATTATGGAAAAAATTAAATTTTTGAATATTTCAGGAATATTTTTTAATAAATTTATAAGTTTAATTGATCTTGAATTATTTATTATAGTTGCATTCATACTACTGAGGACTGGGAATGACAATGTAATTCAATTCGTAACTAAAAACCATTTAATCAATTTTGAACTATATATCTTTGCCATTTTATAATAAAAAAAAACTATTCAATATTTTAATAATTTCGACAGTTGATTTTCTTTAAAAAAAAACTTGTGTATAGAGTGTTAAGTTCAAACAAAGATATTAAATGGAAACCAAGATTCATATTTTATCTTAAAAATACTTTGAAGTTTTTCTTCATATTTGACTTTGGCCAAATTTTTTATTTAAATTATTTTTTAAACTTCGCGGGTAAATTTTACAAATCAATGTTTGATTTTTGGGTATCTATTAATGCTTAAATATATTTGAATGAGTAGAGCTGATGAGTCCACGACAAGTCTTGAAGAACCTAACCCAGAGCTGCAAATATATTGCTCAATTACACAACTTCGAGCGAAACAATTGCAAGGATATTTCCAAGCATTTGTTCGTAAGAAGTTTGAAGATGAAGAAGGAGTTGAGAGCAGCTCCAAGATTGTTACTTTATTAAAAATTAAAGATTGGAAATCAAGGTTTGAAGAACACACGTCCATGGATTTATTCGAGCATGTTGGCAGCCCATGAAGATCGAAATAATCCAGCCCATGTTCGTTGATTTGAAGTCCAATTTGAAGGCCCAAAAGTGTTGGGTTTATTTATCCATTAGTTTAGATTTTTATTATTTGATTTTTGGTATTTATTTTTATTTTTTTTTATTTAGGGAATTTCTAGAAGGTCTTTTTACTTAGGTAATTAGAGTTTTAATTATGGGAACTTCTTTCCTAGTTAGAATTCTAATTAAGGTAGATTTCCTAGTCTAGTTTAGGTAGTTTTCTTTATTGTTTTTGTGCATAATTAGTCCTATAAATAGGACATCCATGTAACATTATTATTTAGACATTATTTTGAGAATTAAGCCTTTGCTACTCAATATTGTCTCACCCCCAAGCTCTTTTGTTAGTTTTTAGTTGAAAACTTACACTCTTAGAAAGTCAGCAACTTTTTAAGTTTTAATCTCAAGTCTCGTTCTATTTCATTTTTGTGAATAAGGTTAGATTGCTATCGAGAAGACAACCAATTATTGTACGTTTCGTCAGGTTATCTTCACGGGGTTTACAGCTGTGTTATTGTCTCATTCTACCGAACATCAATGTCATTCGCCTTTAACAACACTCATCAATCATCCTACGTCCATAACATATCCTTCCATCAAGTTTAGATCGAGTTCAACAAGTGTACATGGTCAGTTCATCGAGTTTGCCTATACGTGCTCAATTCAGCGAGTTAAGCATCTATAGATTTAAATCGAGTCTTTCTTTGTTTTAATTCATTTTTCTTTGTTTATTTGAGTTATTTGAGTCTTTTTATTTGGATTGAATCCTTTCCCGCTGACGTGTGCGATTTTAGAGTCTTCCGCGCGTTTTTGTCTGGTGTTGATCTTCTGCTGAGATCACATCTACTCCATCATTAATTATGAATCCAAACGATGCACCTGAGTCATCCGGCTAATTCCTTGCATGGGACATGAAATTTCATTTTGATGCAATGATTGAAAGTATGGATAAAAGCAGACAGTCATTAACGGACAATTTGGTCAGTCACCTAGTTAAGATAACGGAGTAGCTTGAGAGTCTCTGTAACAGCCCGGTCCCGAGGATGGGGACGGGGTTGTTGTGCGTAAAATAGCACGAAAAATTGGAAATCCAGGGGGGTGTTTCTAGAATTAAACTAAGTTAGCGCCTCAAAAAATTAGGCAACATAACTTTATGTTTAGGAAGAACTTATCGTTTTTAACGAATCAAAGGGGTAAAAGGGTTCAAACAAGTTGAAGGAATGCTTATTCATAGGCTAATCAAATTCAAACAGAATCCAACAGTTAATAGATAGGATTCCGACTCTTCAAATAAGCAAGACCTCTCCATAGGTCACAACAACTAAGACTCATCAATAGGTCAGAGGCAAATAATATTTTATGTCCCATTCATAGGACATAAGCAATTAATCAAGATAAGACTCATTCATAGGTCAACTGGAAAATAAACAAAATCCAAGACTTAACTAAATATGACCAACTCATAGGTCGAAAACTGTAATGAAACATGATTGGATTTATGAAAAGAAGTGGGACTTTATTTATCATGATTCAATAAAGAATACAATTCAGATAAGCTCAAAAATAAAACATAGCATGCAATCATACTATGAGGCAACTGTATCAGAGTTTAAGCGGAAAACAATGGAGTAATATTGTATCACATAACAACATACTCATGAGCAATAATTTAGTCTGAATGAGACAGCAAAGCATGATCAACCCACAACAGTACATCGAGCCATCACCTCCAGCATCTCAACCTGTGAAAAATATTTTGAAAATATTTTGGGCGTGAGTACTAAAGCACTCAGTGGGTTAAACTTTTAACTCATTCTTTAATAAAAACTGTAACAGAATATCCAAAATATAAATACAGATAATGGAAAGCAAAACGCGAAAGCCCTTTCCATTTCTGCAAACCTTTACTTCTCTTTGGTACCCTGTAGCTCCTTCTATCGTCTACTGCACTCTATGACATGTCGCTGATAGGAAAAGGGAGGGGTTACCTCGCTAATCCGGGAAGAGTGTACCAGGGATCACCTAGCATTGACCCTGAGTATACCAGGGGTTACCTAGCATTGACTCCTATAGTGATGCCCAGATCACGTGTATGTGCAGGGGTTACCTCACAGTGACACCTTTAGTGATTAACATCACAACTGCAAGAATCACAGTTCCTGCCTATCCTTTGATCTATGTACTCTATAAAGCACGTAATATGACATAATCATAAAAACTATGTCATCCTCTAAATATAGCAACTATGTTAACCTTTAATTCCTCTAGCAACTTAGTTCAATTATGCTTCTTATTCCTTAAACGGAAATCATTCTATAATTTGAGCTTAATAATAAATGCACAAGCTAAAGAGTACAACTTATTATACACAAGTATAATAAATTCACAATAAACATTTAATATACTGTAACTTTAAACTATGACTTTTATACTTTAAATATAAACTTTAACCTTAATCTTTAAACTATGAACTTTAAACTCTATACCTTAACTTTTAACTCATAGACTTTAGTTATGACAAGGCATAATCTATTCTATTTAATTATGTTGAAGCATAATCTATATTCATTTATTGTGATAAATCATAATCTATTTTCTCAATAATTATGATGAAGCATAATCTATGTTCTCAATAATTATGGCAAAGCATAATCTATGTTCTCAATAATTATACATCAGTATAATACTATGTTCTCATTAATTATACAACAGTATAATACTATTACTCTAGCAGAGACTTGAGCAGATAATTTCTCAAATATCTTATTTGGATATTCTAACTATGACTATCACATTTATGAGTTAATAACTCAAATATAGATAGGTTTTGCAAATAAACCCACCTCGATTAGACCAACTCACGTGATCAAACTTCTCGATACTCATCCGTCAGCTCCTCTGACTGGCTCAACAAGTCCTACAAGGTCAAACCCTATTTTAGGACTGCTACTCTAATTTTCAGAACACGACTTTAATTTAATTGGAGCTTTTATTTACTTTAATTATATTTCAACTAAGAATGCGCGACTCTAGAGACCAAAAGATTTGACAGAGGTCACTTTCCGTAACTTGCCATTTTAATCCAATTTTACACAGCAAACCTCGATTGCACTTTTTACTTGTCCAAAAATTACGAAAATAATCAGGCATGACCCCACATATATCTTTATTAAACTATAAAATTTTTGAAATTTTCTGAAATCACATGCTTTAATTATAAAAATAACCGCCTGATTAAAATAATCGACTTCCGGCGGCGGCGGCTCTCCGGCAGCCTTCCGGCGCTTGATAGCTGCTCCCGCAGCAGCAGCACCCCTCCCCCCAAATAAAACTTAACCTGGGCCCGCAAGCGCGACTCACTCGGCGCAGGCCCGGGTTTCTCTCGTTCGTCAACACGAACGAGAGAGAAAGAGAGAAGAGAGAGAAATGAGCAAGGAATTATGAATCCCCCCTCCCTATTTATAGGAAAAGCTGAGGTGGGGCGGGTATAACTTTTTCGGATATAAAATACTGATAAAGTGATTTCCGGATTCAATAAAAGTTGCTTTATTTAATGGCGAGGTCCAAATGACCTCCGACACAAAATCTGAAAATATCGGGAGACTTGTTAGCTCGAGTACTATTGAACCAACCTGACTCGGGATGACGAAGAAGTCGTCTGAAGAGAAACAAGAAAAGATTCCCTTTCAAAAATTATTTTTACTATTCATTTCGACTGACAGATTTTGCTCCCGAGCGTTCGATTTACCTCAGATTGGCAATCCATGAACGCAAACGGATTCGTTGGGTCATTTTCTATAAGATAGGCTTGTTCGAACAAGTTTCGGATCAATGAGGAGGATTTCGTAAATTTTTCAAATCACGAACGCTCGCATAAATTACTATTCACAAGTTTTCCCTTTACGATTTTCAATTAGGGGACTTCTGTAGAGGTCAGAATAAAATTCTGAAAGCACCAACAGCTTCCTTTAGGTCGTTACATTCCAAAAAAGACCAATATTGACTATCTTCCGGCGGCAAATGCAGAATCTCATAATCGATTTTCACATAAAAATTCACGAAAAGGTCGCGACTTACATCTGTTTTACTTTATTTGAACTCCAATTATTTTCTTTAGTCTTCTAAATATATTTAGAAAACTCACTAAGGTATTCTGAAATTTTGGGATGTTACAGTCTCAACACGCAAAAATCATCTCCTCCACGACCTAGAGCTCAACGCCAAACAGCCCGCTCGACCATGAGTTACCAACCTGAGTCATTCGAGGAGTTTTTACGTACCTATATACCACCTACACGGCCATCATCACCAATTCACCCAGCTATTGTTTCGTTAAGTCTAGCATGTGATGAACAATGCCCTATCTATCCAGTCCATGAAGAAGAGTTGAAGCAGCCTCCGATTGATGCCAAATCCGAGGAGATAGTAGCCGAAGTCAAAGAAGAAGAAATGGAGAGTGATGTCGCAGTTGAAGAAGTTGAAGTAGTTGAGAAGTTGTTGGAGATACAACTTTGTTATAAAAGGGATAATGATATCCATGAGGCAATGGTTGAAGATCATGAAGAGTTCGAACAAGCTAGCATGGCGGATCCATCGAGTTCTAACATTTTTTATCAACCTTTTTCTTGTGATGTCTTTATTCTATAGGTTGTTAAAGAAGTTCCAATGGAAGTTGAAGTACCACTAGACTTGTTCGTGAATGCCATATGAAAGTGTTCTATGGTGCTAAAGCTTCGACCATTGACACCAAGTGTGTGTTCTTGTTCATGATCTTGAAGATGCACTGTATGCAGTTTGTGCTAAAGGAATTTGATGGCCAATTCGTGTTTTTTTTATCCCGGAGATTTGAATTCGAGAACTAATTCTTTTCAAAATGAGGGGAATGATATGAGCATGATAAGCCTTGAAGAATCTAATCTGAAGCTGCAAATATGTGGTTCAATTACACGACTTCAAGCAATACAATTGCAAGGATATTTCCAAGCATTTGTATGTAAGAAGTTTGAAGATGGCAAAGGAGTTGAGTAGGTTTGACTAGAATTGTATTTAAGGAAATTTCCAACCTTGAATAGAATTCTAGTTTAGGTAATTTCCTAGTATTGTTAGGAGACCCTTTTGGATCAGATTTTTAGGCCTTTTTTCTTCATAATTTCGTGCCCCCTAACACTATAAATAGGGGAACCATTGTACATTATTATTTAGACGTTGATTAATATTTGAAGTTTATTTTCAATTGTCTGACGATCCTTTGGTTGATCGACCCTTTATATCTTTTGGTTGTTTTGATTCAAAAACTATTATTCTTAGATTTAGCATCTCTAAGTCTTATTCAAATGAACCTCTTAATTCACTTGAGGGATTGTTGGGAACTCGCTATCGAAGATCAACTTAAAGGTTTTGGATTTGTGGTACGTTCGAGATCCAAGGCAACTATCGGGTTATGATTCACATCAAACTATCCATCAACCATTCTACATTAAACGACGACATCCATCAAGCGATCAACATCCGTCTTCCTTCCAAGCCATTGAGGTTCAAGTTTCTACTCTAATTCCACTGCACATATAAGTTCATTCTATGATTAACATATAAATGATATGATCCCGGTATGATGATCAATACTGAGAGAAAACGCACGGAAGACTTTTAGATCAAAACACGTCAGGCGAATGAAGGATTCAATCCGACAGATAACAAGACACAAATAAATGACTAATAAGGGAAATACGACTCGATTTTAAGCTAGACACCTAAGACACTTAGAATGCGACACAAACTAGAGCAAAACACAATACCAAACAAAAGGGAACAAAGATACGAATGGCCAATGGATTAGAAGATGGATTGGGCTTGATTATGGCTATATGAGGATGGAACACGAATGAAACTTACTTGGATAATTTGTGGAAGATAGAAGACGGACGAATCGTGTCTTGTGGATGAAGGTAGTGGCATCGAGATGTAGATGATAGGTAGAATGGATTGGAACTTCAGCTGAACCCCGGCTTTTAGAGACCAAACGCAGGTCCTTCGATCTTCTCTGAATTGTTTAGCACTTCTCCCTAGAACTTAATAGAACTAAAGAGAAGCTTGAGATAGGACTTTAGATTTGCAAGGTCTAAAGAACATAAGATAGTTGATCAACCGATGGATCGTGAGACAAAAATCTAACTTAAAAATACTAATAAATCAAAAATAAAAAGGTTTCCTACTCTAAGAAGGATTTCTACCTTAATTAGAACTCTATTTAAGGTAAAAAATCAAAAAAACAAAAAATAAAATAATAAAAATCTAAACTAATGGATAAATAAACCCAACACTTTGGGCCTTCAAAAGTGACACATAGAACTACTATTGGGCTGAATTCTACACGCCAACTTCAACCAGTCAGTATGTACTGCCCTTACTGGCTGCCTTAAGTATGCCCATACTGTCTTCTTGGGCTTGTTCTTCAATTGTCAACAAATTGACAATCTTTGGGGCTACATTTTAACTTCTTCTTCAATGTTTGGGATGGTCTCATCCTTTCCCTCCTCTTGAAAAGAATTCATCCTCGAATTCGAACCTCTAAAATAAAAAATACGACAAACCGATCATCGAACTCCTTTTGCACAAGCTGCAAAAGACACAACTTTAAAATCATTAACATCCACTTGCTGACAAGTGGTCAAAAGTTCAGCTCCTTAAAATGCGTGGCATGTGCGAACAAATTTGGGGGTACACCAATAGCCAATGGAACATTTTCAACAACCTGTAGAATATAGACATCACAAGAAAATGGACAAATAATGTTAGAACTCGGTAGCTCCTCCATGCTTGCTTGATCGAGTTCTTTGTGATCTTCACTCGTTGTCCACTGATGTCATTTTCCTTTTCAAAACAAGGTTGTATCTCCATCAACTTCTCAACTATTTCAGATTCCTCAACGGCGGAAACAATCTTCATTTCTTCTTCATCAACTTCTCCAACGTCTAAGCACATGGGAACAGAAGGTAGTGAGATAATAGGTACTTTAACGAAGTCTAGAATTTGTACCTTAGAAGTAGAATCATCATTGGTGGCAGTGAACTTAGATGGTGTAACGCCCCAAACCAATCCGTTTGGCCACGTCACTTAACATACAATTTACTTACTTATATTTGTGTGCTTATTTTAAATTGAGCGGAACCTAAGGTTAAAAAGCATGATAATAACATGATAAGGTAAGAAATCATGATTTCCATTATAATTTTTTCGCAATTATAACATGCGACCTATCATATCTATTTTGTCACACAATATAATATTAAGTAGAAGTATCGTGTAAGCCCATCCACACAATCATATAATCATCTAACCTATCGAGCTCATAGGTCTTACACAACCTGCCCGTATAGCACCCTAAATTAACATACATAGCATAGGGGTTCATTGACATAATTCGCACATAGAAGGCTCCAAGGTCGAACGACCAGCCTTTAAAATGTTTTGCATAATATCAAGTTAAATACATCATAATTACAAAATAGGGCTATTCTCATCCCCAATGATCATTGATCATAAAAACAAAAGGAGAATGATCAATATAATATTAATAATGAGAGTATTTCAGAAGAAGAGCATGCAAAAATAAACACAAGCTTGTGGGGGTTCTCTTATGTTCACAACACTCCTACTCAGGCCTCAACTCCTCAACCTGAAATTCATTGAATGAATGGGGTGAGTATTTAACAACAAACTCAGTGGGGAACACTGCAAATAGTTATAGCTAATTGCACAAGTGAAAATATAACATATGGATATTTCTTTACTTTTGTGGAGACTACTCTCAACCCCGTAGGGTCCAAACATCATGATGCCTCTGTTAATGAATATCTTTGGCCCTGTAGGGATGCCCTTAGGCTTATTATCCCCCAGGGAGGACATTAACACGTCTATATTGATCCCGTATAACCTCTTTATCGACCCCGAAGGATCTCTATATCGACCCCGAAGGATCTCTGTATTGCCTCGAAGGGTCTCATTCATATCATCGGTCCGAAGACACTACATACTTATATAATCAAAGCACAATAATAACTATAATTTTACACGTGTTCACAGTTTAGAGTTACCCCACCTTATGAGACACTTTTAAAATCCTTTAAACCTTGAAATACTCTTTTGTCGTGCACAAGTTGTCCACCTCGAACCCCGATACATCGCCTAGCACCTTCAAATCCCCTTTTTCATTTTAAACGTCGAGTTATACAATTATTTCATAATTTTGACCAACCATATGCTATACATTCTTTAAGGTTTTTTATACATATCAACATACACAACCATGGATATACGAGCTCATACTATGATTTTGGACTCAAAATACATATTAAAACTCTTTAAGACATTTAATCGAACACGTTACGTGCACCTATTTAAACCACAAGAACATGACTCAATTTAAATCCTTCAAACTCATAATTTCCAATACATGAACCTCTATCCTAGGGCTCTAACATACATGAAAATCAACTTCATACAACCATCACAACGCCTCTAACCAAACACCAACATATTTAGGGGAAATTAGGGCAAAAATCCAAACCCTAGCAATAATAAACCACATGAATTTCAATTTAACAACACATATAGCTTCAAGAATTTAAATAAACCATATGTTCAAGATCTCAAGGCAAAGGGAGCAATGAAATCGAAAAACCCTAAATTTTGGGTATGAACCCTAGATTCAAATAGACATGGAAATGGTGCTCAATTACCAAAACGAAGAGGATATGAAGTTACCTTGGTTGATGGAGGATGATGAGAGAATCCACTCTCACAACTCGAAGAATTCCTTAAGAGAATTTGGAAGAAAATCGCCCTAGAGAAGAAAGAAATGGAGATGAAATGAGTGAAGTGTGGTATTTAAGGAATGGAATTTCCGAAACAGGGCGCGGCCTAGAGGGGGTCGTGCTCGGAGGTCACATTCCAGTCAAAGGAAAACAGCTCTCTGAAGTGGTGCCACACGACCCAACCAGTCGCGTCTCGAGGACGTGTTGCAGACCTCTTGGCACACGGCCTGGAGGAGATCGCGTCGCAGGTCACTTGGCACATGGCCTGAAGGAGGTCGCGCCGCAGGTCGCTTGGCACGCGGCCTGGACGAGGTCACACCCGATGGTCGCGTTTCAGGCTGTTTGCTATTTTCGAATGCAGTTCGACTCCCGGACATTTCTAACTCTATTTAAATTTCAAAACACATTTAATACTTTATCGAAAAATAAAAATCAAATGTAATCACATTCATTATCATATAACTCGACATTTTTATAATAAATATTCAAACTGTATTATACACTCAGTATAATACCACCGTACTTTGACGTATCGGCTCGAGTAGAACAACCTGCATTAAAGCAACAACATAAAATACGAACATACCATCATAATTAATATTCAAACAATATTAATTCAACGTCATTTTCCAAAATTGTAATTTATAATTTAGCAAAAAGGGTCGGGGTATCACAATCTCCCCAACTTTTAAAAATTTCGTCCTTGAAATTAGCCTAACATTTATGTTACATTTGGATATCGAGCTATAATATCAACTTCTTTCTCCCAAGTGGCCTCTTCGGGTCCATGCCGACTCCATTGCACTTTTATTAAGGAAACCTCACGGCTTCGAAGAGTGTGAACTCTTCTATCTAATACAGCAACTAGGACTTCTTCATACATCAAGTCTTGGGAAACTTGTACTGTGTCATACGAAATGTCATGGCTAGGGTCAGACACATATCGTCTAAGCAACGATACATAGAAAACATCATGCACACCTGCCAAATCCGGAGGTAGCGCTAGGCGATACGCAACATCACCTATTTTCTCTAGAATCTCGAATGGTCCCACATAATGTGGCTGCAATTTACCCTTCTTCCTAAATCTAACCACTCCTCTCATTGGTTAAATCTTTAAGAATACCTTGTCACCAATCTCAAAGCTCACATCTTTTCTCTTCACGTCGGCATAGGATTTCTGACGATCTTGAGCTATCTTGATTCTTCCTCTTATCTTCTCAATTACTTCCGCTGTCTTCTCAACGATCTCGGGACCTAAGAGTTGACGCTCTCCCACTTCATCCCAATGAATAGGAGATCTGCACTTCCTCCCATACAATGCTTCGTATGGGGCCATTCCAATCAATGCTTGGAAACTGTTATTATAAGCAAACTCCACAAGTGGCAAGTGGCTCTCCCAACTTCCTCGAAAATCAAGAACACATGCACAAAGCATGTCCTCTAACGTCTGGATGGTCCGCTCAGATTGACCATCTGATTGAGGATGGTACGCCGTGCTAAACCTCAACTGTGTTCCCATAGCTTCTTGCAAACTTTGCCAAAATTTGGACGTAAACCTTGTGTTATGATTTGACACTATCGACACGGAAATGTCGTGAAGACGTACTATTTCATCGATATAAATCTAAGCTAATCGATCCATGCTAAATGTCATTTTCACCAGAAGAAAATGAGTAGACTTGGTCAACCTATCGATAACAACCCAGATTGCATGATGACCTCTAACTGACGAGGGTAATCCCACCACAAAGTCCATTGCAATATGCTCCCACTTCAACAATCTAGAAGGGCGTTGATGCTCGACTTTCACTTGTTGACAAGTGATACACTTCGATATGAATTGGATAATCAACCTCTTCATATTTCTCTACCAGAAAACCAAATTCAAGTCCTTGAACATCTTCGTGCCTCCTAGGTACACAGAATACGGAGTATTGTGTGCTTCTTCAAGGATCTCCCTTCTGAGCTCTTCGTTCTTCGGCACACACAACCTTCCCTCGACGAATAGTGTTCCATTACTTGCAACGATAAATCCCTGAATAGAACCCTCCAATGCTCTTTTCTTTATTTTGTATAAGAAAGGATCGTCGACTTGTGCTTCACGAACTCGATCACGAATTAGTGGTCGAACCACTAAGGCTGCTAAAATCCCTTGAGTGGTGTTGGAAAGATCCACCAACTCTAGATTCATCTTCTAAAACTCCTTGATCAAGAGCTCTTGCTTGGTTGGAAGATAGATCTTTCAGCTTAAGGCATCAGCTACAACATTCGCCTTTCCAAGATGATATAAGATCGTACAATCGAAATCCTTCACCAACTCCAACCATCTTCTTTGACACAAATTCAACTCCTTCTGGGTGAAGAAGTACTTCAAGCTTTTGTGGTCGGTGTAGATCTCGCACTTGCTTCCATAGAGATAATGCCTCCAGATCTTCAATGCATATACCACGGCTGCTAATTTGAGATCATGCGTCGGACCTTTCCATGCTGCATCAAAACACAACCAAGTGCTTACTTCGAGGTGTCGTTGTATATGACAAAGCCTTCCGTTCCATCAGAGATAGTCAACACAGGGGCTGACACGAGACGTCGCTTTAACTCTTGAAAGCTCTGCTCACACTTCTCACTCCATTGGAACTTCTCATTCTTCCTCGTTAATCTCGTCAAAGAACCTGATATCTTGGAAAACCCCTCGATGAATCTTCTATAGTAACCCACTACTCCTAAGAAGCTTCGAACTTCATTAACATTCGATGGTGTCTTCCAATTGCTAACAGCTTCCACCTTCGACGGATCTACTTCAATTCCATTTGATGTCACCACGTGGCCAAGAAATGCCACTCGCTCTAACCAGAACTCGCATTTTGAAAATTTCACATAAAATTCTTCTTTCCTTAGCGTCTCCAATACGATTCTGAGATGCTCAGCATGCTCCTCCTTGCTTTTTGAATAAATCAAGATATCATCAATGAAGACTATTAGGAACTGGTCAAGGTACGGATGGAACACTCGATTCATTAAGTCCACGAAGACTCCAAGCTCATTGGTCAATCTGAAAGTACCACCGTGAACTCATAGTGACCATATCGCGTTCTAAATGCCGTCTTTGGGATGTCACTCTCCTTGATCTTCAATTGATGATAGCCGGATCTCAAGTCGATCTTCGAAAACACACCGGCTCCTTTCAGTTGATCGAATAAATCTTCAATTCTCGGCAGTGGATATTTGTTCTTGATCATTAACCGGTTCAATTCTCTATAATCAATGCACATTCGCATTGATCCATCCTTTTTCTTCACGAATAAAACAGGTGCTCCCTATGCTGAAACACTTGGTCGGATTAATTTGTTGTCAAGCAACTCCTGAAGTTGAACTTTGAGCTTTTGCAACTCCTTTGGCACCATTCTATACGGAGCTTTAGATATTGGTGCCGCACCTGGCACTAGGTCGATAGTGAACTCGATCTGACGGTCAGGAGGAATCCCTGGTAACTCATCTGGAAACACGTCGGGGAATTCGTTCACCACTAGTACATCTGATACCTCGACTTTAATGGACTTTGACTCCACTATGCTGATGAGAAATCCCTGACATCCTCTTTTCTTCGACAACTTCATTGCCTTTATTGTTGTAATGATTCTCTGAGTTGATCTCGTTCTTGCACCATTGAAGGTTAGCTTAGGCTCACCCGGAAAATTAAATTCGACCTCATGATCACGACATCGAATCGTGGCATGATTCCCACTCAACCAATCCATACCTAGGATTACGTTAAAATCACGCATCTCCAAGACATGGAGATTTGCTCTCAGCACTCTATCATTTATTTCTAGCTTCAGGCCACACGCCATCTTGCTAGAAGAAACTTTCTTTCCTGAAAGAATACCGATCACTAACAATTCACCACTATCTTTGCATGAAATACCAAATTTGGAACAGAAACTTGCAGATATAAAGAAATGTGATGCACCCGATTATCGTTCTTTTCCTCGCCATCCAAAGCAAACAGTCGGGGCTTCACCTTTCTTTCTTGCTCCTTCTTCTTCTTCGGGCAGTCATAAGACATGTGGCTCGGGTCCCCACATGTAAAGCAAACCCTCTGCCCCGCACGGCACTCTACTAGATGGAACTTTTGGCATTTAGGGCAAGGAGCCCTATCATTGTTTCCTTTCTGTGGGCCAGGTCTCTGCTGCCACGGCTTGTTCTGCGTAGGAGCCTTCCCTTTTCTTTTGTCTTACGGCTCTCATTTTCTCTTGCCAAAAGGCTCACGCTGTCTTTGTTCTTTCAGGTCCAACTGGAGCCCATGAGAAATGGCTTAGGCCCTCTCAATTACTTCGCCATAGGTTCTCAACCTTTGGCCTAACAGAATTCCCGTAATTTCGAGACGCAATCCACGCTCGAAGCATCGAGCCTTCTTTTCATCCGTATCCACAATGTACAGAGCATAGCGGAAGAGACGGTTGAACTGCCTTTCATATTTAATCACTGTCATTCCTCCTTATCTTAGATTGAGGAATTCGGTCTCCATCTTAGTCTTGAAAGACTCAGGAAAGTATCGGGTCAGGATCAACTCTTTCAAGTCGGTCCATACCAAAGCTTGGCATTGCTCGGGCATCAGAGTTCGAGAATGAGTTTCCCACCAGAAGCTTGCCTCTTCTGCAAACTAGAAGATAGCATATGAGGCCTTCTGCACCTCGGTGTTCGAAGATCCACTCCATTTCCCGGATCCATTCCTCTGTCGCTTCTGGACCTTCACTTTCTTTAAGCCAAGATCGCCCCATCCTTCTAAACTGTTCGACTACATCGAACGTCTCTTTTTGGAGCCTTGCTCCTTTAGCCATTCCTTCTCGCCCAATCTATTAGGTTCTCTTGTGTTCACAACGCTCCTACTCAGGCCTCAACTCCTCAACCTGAAATTCATTGAATGAATGGGGTGAGTATTTAACAACATACTCAGTGGGGAACACTGCAAACATTTATAGCCAATTACACAAGTGAAAATATAACATATGGATATTTCTTTACTTTTGTGGCGACTAGTCTCAACCCCGTAGGGTCCAAACATCATGATGCCCCTGTTAATGCACATCTTTGGCCCTGCAGGGATGCCCGCAAGCTTATTGTCCCCCAGAGAGGACATTAACAAGTCTATATCGATCCTGTAAGACCTCTTTATCGACCTCGAAGGATCTTTTTGTCGACCCCGAAGGATCTCTGTATCGACCCCGAATGATCTCTGTATTACCCCGAAGGGTCTCATTCATATCATCAGTACGAAGACCCAACATATTTATACAATCAAACTACAACAATAACTATAACTTTACACGTGTTCACAGTTTAGAGTTACCCCACCTTATGAGACGCATTCGAAATCCTTTCAACCTTGAAATATTCCTTTGTCGTGCACAAGTTGTCCACCTCGAACCCCGATACATCGTCTAGCACCTACAAATCCGCCTTTTCATTTTAGAGGTCAAGCTATACAATTATTTCATAATTTTGACCAAACACATGCTATACATACTTTAAGGCTTTTCATACATATCCACATACACAACCATGGATATACGAGCTCATACTAAGATTTTGGACTCAAAATACACATTAAAACTCTTTAAGACATTTAATCGAACACGTTATGTGCACCTATTTAAACCACAAGAACATGACTCAATTTAAATCCTTTAAACTCATAATGAGGCTAATATATGAACCTCTATCCTAGGGCTCTAACATACATGAAAATCACAACACCTCCAACCAAACACAAACATATTTAGGGGAAATTAGGGAAAAAATCCAAACCCTAGCAATAATAAAATATATGAATTTCAATTTAACAACACATATAGCTTCAAGTATGTAAATAAACCATATGTTCAAGATATCATGGTAAGGGGATCAATGAAATCGAAAAACCCTAAATTTTGGTTATGAACCCTAGATTTAAATAGACATTGAAATGGTGTTTAATCACAAAAAAAAAGAGGATATGAAGTTGCCTTGGTTGACAGAGGATGATGAGAGAATCCACTCCCAAAACTTGAAGAATTCCTTGAGAGAATTTGGAAGAAAATCGCCCAAGAGAAGAAAGAAATGGAGATGAAATGAGTAAAGTGTGGTATTTAAAGGATGTAATTTCCGAAATAGGGTGCAGCCTAGGGGGGGTCGTGCTCGGATGTCGCGTTCGAGCCAAAGGAAAACAGCTCTCTGAAGTGGTGCCACACGACCCAACCGATCGCGCCTCAACTACAGATCTCTTGGCACACGACCCAAAGGAGGTCGCGCCTCTGGATCGCGCCGTAGGCCATTTGGAAAGAGGTCGCCCCTCTCGGCCGCGCCGCAGGCCGCTTGGCACACGACCTGGAGGAGGTCGCACCCGATGGTCGCGTTTCAGGCTCTTTGCTATTTTTGAATGCAGTTCGATTCCTGGACATTTCTAACTCTATTTAAATTTCAAAATACATTTAATACTTTATCAAAAAACAAAAATCAAATGTAATCACATTCATTATCATATAACTCGACATTTTTATTATAAATATTCAAACTGTATTATACACTTAGTATAATATCACCGTGCTATGACGTGTCAGCTCGAGTGGAACAACATGCATTAAAGCAACGGCATAAAATACGAACATACCATCATAATTAATATTCAAACAATATTAATTCAATGTCATTTTCCAAAATTATAATTTATAATTTAGCAAAAAGGGTCAGGGTATCACATATGGGAACTCAACATTCGACTCTACTTGAACCACTCCATTTTGCCTCATCTCTAGATTCTCCAACCTGGCGTATCGCATCATGTCGTCCAACTTGTCGAAGTGATACAATGCTACCTTTTCTCGGATTGCCCTTCGTAGACTAGCTAGAAATCTATCCATTGTATCTTCTAGGAACTCCTCTATATCAGCTCGTCTCATGGCTTCCATCATTTCGTTGTAGTAGTATTCTACACTTCGATCTTTTTGCCTAAGTTTTTGTGGCTTTTCGTCCAGCTCTCATTGGTAGTGAAATGGAATGAAGCATTCCCGCATCAAATCTTTTATCTCACGCCATGTATTGATGGGAGGATGGCGATCTTGGCGGCATCAATTTTGTTGGAATCCCCACCATGTAGCTGCATAGCCTTTAAACTCTAATGAGGCTAGATGTACTTTTTTTTGGCTCGGGGAAGTAGTAGCGTTCAAAGACCTTGTGTACTCTGCGTTCTCAATCTAGGTATGCATATGGATCGTGTAGACCCTCGAACTCTGGAATGGTTATCTTGTTGCGGTGTAGACCATTAGCATCTATGAATCGATTTTGGTGGACTCGAACTAGATTCATCTTAATGGTATAGGGGTGTATGGTGTATGTGTGTAGGATGCGTTTGATGTACGGGTGTATGAATCGGATGGTGTATGGATAGTGTATGGTACACACAGTGATGTAGGGAGTAATTTTTGATCCACTAGGGTGATACAGATGAAAATTGGTATTATGGGGGAGGATAAGGATGGTGGAGAAAGATTAGGATGAAAGAAAACTAGATAAGGAAAGAAAATATATAGATAAACTAGTATCTATTTGGATGTGTTTCACCTAGATGAACACAATCTAAATAGTCTAAGTTACCTAATATAGATGGTAGGAGTCTAAAACAACTAGAAAAGAATAATTAAAATCAAAATCAAATCTGATTTTTTTTTTCGAATTTTTTTTGGCATATTTTTTTTTTGTTGTTCGGCTACGACCTTCTTGCTTCTCTTATTTTTTTTCAATGAATGACATTATTTACAACTCAATGATAGGTAGGACAATATTGACATGTAGGATGACACATCGGATCGAACCACGACCAGCAATGCTGACATGGCTCTGATGCCAAATGATATGATCCCGGTATGATGATCCATACCGAGAGAAAACGCGCAGAAGACTTTTAGATCGAAACACGTCAGGCGAATAAAGGATTCAATCCGACAGATAATAAGACACAAATAAAGGACTAATAAGGGAAATAAGACTTGATTATATGCTAGACACCTATAACACTAAGAATGCGACACAAACTAGAGCAGAACACAATTCCAAACAAAAGGAAACAAAGATACGAATGGCGAATGGATTAGAAGATGGATTGGGTTTGATTTTGGCTATATGAGGATGGAACAAGAATGGAACTTACTTGGATAATTTGTGGAAGATAGGAGGCGGGTGAATGGTGATGAAGGTAGTGGCGTCAAGATGTAGATGATAGGTAGAATGGATTGGAACTTCAGCTAAACCCCGGCTTCTAGAGAGGAAACGCAGCTCCTTCGATCTTCTCTGGATTGTTTAGCACTTCCCCCTAGAACCTAATGGAACTAAAAAGAGGCTTGAGATAGGACTTTAGATTTGTAAGTTCACAACTGATCCTTTTATATAGGTGAAGGGAGTGGATGAAAATCTAACTTAAAAATACTAAGAAATCGAAAATAAAAGGTTTCCTACTCTAACAAGGATTCCTACCTTAATTAGAACTCTATTTAAGATAAAAATCAAAAAGACCAAAAATAAAATAATAAAAATCTAAACTAATGGATAAATAAACCCAACATTTTGGGCTTTCAAAAGTGACGTAGAACTATTATTGGGCTGAATTCCACACGCCAACTTGAATCAGTCAGTATGCCCATACTGACTGCCTTCAGTATGCCCATACTGTCTTCTTGAAAAAAAAAGTCGTACTATTATCTTAGTTTAGGCTATAGAAAAGCCGTACTAGTAAAAAAAAGTCAGTTTCGTAAAAAAAATCTAGAAAAAAAATCGAAAAAAAACAATTCAAATTGAATTCGAATTTCATTCATCTTTTCTAGTTGTTTTAGACTCTTTTCTTATCTAATATATATCTTGGACTATTTAGATTGTAACAATCTAGGTGAATCACATCCAAATAGATACTATCTTATCTATATCTTTTCTTTTCTTATCTAGCTTTCTTTCATCCTAATCTTTCTCCACCATCCTTATCCTTCCCCATATCATTAATTTTCATCCCTATCACCACTTAGGGATAATAGTTTCATCCATACACCAGCCTAGTTCATATACACCACTTGTTTACACCCGTACACCATCCGGACCATACACCCGTACACCCACATAGTCCCTACACCCGTATACCATCACCATGCACCCAAGGCAGCCGGTTTACCTACACCATACCAGCAACCTACTCCATAATTTATTATGAATCCATACGATGCACCCGAGTCATCCACCTAGTTCCTTGCATGGGACATGAAGCACCATTTTGATGCAATGATTGAAAGCATCGATAAAAGCAGATAGTCATTGACGCACAATTTGGTTAGTCGCCTGGTTAAGTTAACGGAGTAGCTTGAGAGTCTCAACATGCAAAAAGCATCGCCTTCACCACCAAGAGCTCAACGCCAAACAGTTCGCTCGACCACGAGTTACCAACCTGAGTCATTCGAGGAGTTTCTATGTACCTATGTACCACCTACACAGCCTGCATCACCCAGTTCAGTCGGCCATTGTTTAATCAAGTCTAACATGTGACGAACAATGCCCTATCTATCCAGTCCATGAAGAAGAGGTAAAGCAGCCTCCGATTGATGCCAAATCCGAGAAAGAACCAGCCGAAGTCGAGGAAGAAGAAATGGAGGTCAATGATGCAGTTGAGGAAGTTAAAGTAACTGAAAAGATGTTGGAGTTACAGCCATGTTCAAGGCAAGAGGGTGACATCATTTTGAGAGTGGATGTCGCACAAATGAAGTCTTTGCAAATACACATGGAAGATCTATTAATTTCTAACATGCTTTGTCAACCTTGTTCTTTTAATGTTTTAATCTTACAGGTTGCCAAAGATGTGCCATATGAGATCGATGTGCCATCAGACTTATTTGTGGTTCCCATGTTCATGCATTCTCTAAAATTGAAGTTGATGTTGCGACCATTTGACACCAGCATAATGTGTGCATTCATGATCAAAAAGTTGTGTCTTATGCAGGTTGAGAAAAAAGACTTTGATGATAAGTTCTTATTCGTCTTTGATCTCTGAGATTCGAATTCGAGGATGAATTTTTTTCAAGAGGAGGTGAATGATGAGTCCACGACAAGTCTTGAAGAACCTAACCCAGAGTTGCAAATATATTGCTTAATTACAAGACTTCAAGCGAAACAATTGCAAGGATATTTCCAAGCATTTGTTCGTAAAAAGTTTGAAGATGAAGAAGGAGTTGAGAGCAGCCCCAAGATTGTTACTTTATTAAAAATTAAAGATTGGAAATCAAGGTTTGAAGAACACACGTGCATGGATTTATTCGAGCATGTTGGCAGCCCATGAAGATCGAAATAATTCAGCCCATGTTCATTGATTTGAAGTCCAATTTGAAGGCCCAAAAGTGTTGGGTTTATTTATCCATTAGTTTAGATTTTTATTATTTAATTTTTGGTATTTTTTTTCATTTAGGGAATTTGTAGAAGGTCTTTTTACTTAGGTAATTAGAGTTTTAATTATGGGAACTTCTTTCCTAGTTAGAATTCTAATTAAGGTAGATTTCTTAGTCTAGTTTAGGTAGTTTTCTTTATTATTTTCTTTGCATAATTAGTCCTATAGATAGGATATCCATGTAACATTATTATTTAGACATTATTTGGAGAATTAAGCCTTTGCTACTCAATATTGTCTCTCCCCCAAGCTCTTTTGTTAGTTTTTTGTCGAAAACTTACACTCTTAGAAAGCCAGCAACTTTTTAAGTTTTAATCTCAAGTCTCGTTCTATTTCATTTGTGGGAATAGGGTTAGATTGCTATCGAGAAGACAACCAATTATTGTACATTTCGTGAGGTTATCTTCACGGGGTTCGCAGCTGTGTTATCGTCTCATTCTACCAAACATCAATGCCATTCGCCTTCAACAACACTATTCAATCATCCTACGTCCATAACACACCCTTCCATCAAGTTTAGATTGAGTTCAACATTGTACAAGGTCAGTTCATCGAGTTTGCCTATACGTGCTCAATTCAGCGAGTTAAGAATCTATATATTTAAATCGAGTCTTTCTTTGTTTTAATTCATTTTACTTTGTTTATTTGAGTATTTAAGTCATTTAATTTGGATTGAATCTTTCCATGTTGACGTGTTTGATTCTAGAGTCTTCCGCGCATTTCTGTCCGGTGTCGATCTTCTATCGAGATCACATCAAGAGCTCAAATCCAAAATAAATATGATTAACTATAAATTAATTGTTATCACCGAGTGATGTAAAAATATATAAACAAAAAAACCAAAAAATAAAATTAAGGGGAATATTATGATATAAAAAGAGAACTTAATTTATATTTTTGTAATCAAAATATTACTCCAATTAGTTTGAGATGAATCAAAATATACATAAAAATTATTACTACACAAATTTAACACGATAAATGAATCCATCACCCATCCATAACAAAAGATTATATAAAAAATAAAATAAAATTAAATCAATTGTATAAAAACAAATTTACGCTTGGGCTAAATCAAAAATTCGATTCCCTTTTAAAAAAAACTTCCAGCTGAATTGAAGGCTATTTTATAATACCCAATATATAATAATGTTGAAAAAAATAATAATAAATCAATGAAGAGAAACCTTTTCATAATCGGTGTCCACATATCTCTCCTACACTACTTTCAGACCATGTATACATATACATATACATATACACATACATACATATATATGTATATATATATATATATTCAACTTTAATCGTTTAATAAATATTATCAATCTTGATTTTTTCATCGAGTTTTTCTTTTCTTTCAATTGTAAGATATGCAAGATACACAGTACCTTCAAGGTCATTGGCTTCTTGCCATGAAGCGAACATTTGATGAAAAAATAAGGAGCCAAATACATGTAGTTTCATGAAAGTCACTACAAATTAAAACTTTCAATACATTCTTAAACCAAAAAAAAATATTCAGACTAATTTGATTTCACTACAAATAAATTTTATGAGATTAGTTGTTGTGCAATTTATAAACTCTAGACTATAACATAGGATGATATTATTACCGTAATTAATGCAATAAGATTATAATATTTTTTGGGTGAATAAGATTCAGAATTATCTTACTGATTAAATTATTATTATAAATCTTCTTACCTAAATATCGCGTTGAACTTTTTTATTTTTTTAGAATATTACGTTAATTTTTTTAGGGAAAAAATTTGCACTAATTTTTTAAAACGTAACCCAAAGATTGTGTTACTCTTTATGATATATAGTTCACCTAATTAATTATATTTAAATTAATTTAGTTGTTCTCAAATTCTTATTATGAGATATGTACATTGATTGCATATATATGTTATATTAGGTAGATTTGACTCGGAATTTATTCAAATATTTGATATAGTTATATTAAATTAAGTAATTAATCATTCACATATTATATTAATAATTTCTGTATTTATAAATATAATTTGAGCGGAAAAAATATAAATTTCTATTTATAGATGCGAAGTCGTTATTATATATTATATAGATAAAATGGTGTTATCTAAAACTTTATCTCTATTAAAAAATCAAATCATCTCTAGTTTTTGTAAAATAAAAAATTATAATACCTTTTTTTGTCTCGCTCTGTTTTCTCTTACAGACACTTCTTTGTATTTTATAATTAATTCATGCTATATTCAATAACATATTTTTTTTATATACATGACATTCAAAATCTATCAGCACGAATGAATAAATATATGAATTTTCGCATAATTTATTATTTGAAATAATCACCAATATATATTAAATGCATTAATTAAAATAATTACGTGAATTCTTTCGTAAAACATCATAATCGATAGTATATTAGGACTTAAGACAACTTACAACTTAATTCTCAATATTTAGTCATTTTAACAAAAAAAATCCAACATTTCAATCATTACAAAATAGCCCCCATTTTTTCTCATTTTAACACAAATGTTTTGGATCAATTTTTGTACCATTTGATGAATACATCATTCTGGGGTAAATTTCACTTTTGGACTCATTAGAAGAGAGTTGTCACGACCCCACATTAATATCTAATTAATACGAAGTGTGACTGGCACGACTCGATCCCAATGAAGGATAGATCAAGGCGCAAACCGGAAATGATTAAATATGAAAATGAACTACTATATTCCAGGAACGATATTTGGTCTGAGAACTCTAATTTTGAACTGATTTCCAATAGTCAAAAGTGACTGAGTAATTATATTCCTCAGAATAACAAAAGTAGCTACGAGTTCAAGACATACTGAGGACTTGACTCGGTTAGACTTAATTAGCGGAAGCAATATAACATAGCAAAATACAAGAATTTTCTGAATCCTGTACAAAATAACTTTCTTTCTCAGCACGTCACCCTGCACTATCATGACAAATATGCAGGGCTGAGTAAAAATATACTCAGTGAACATATTGCCAAAAATATTTACTGAACTTAAAATAGATTTTCTTCTCATGCATCTGAGTAAACACACAGGGGTTTTATCTGAAAAGGCCCTATGTTTTATTAAATCACTTTTGTCTTTGCGCTTGCTTTTCTGTTGTATGATCATCCATATCTGAACTGAATGCCGAGGAATAGCTCCGCTTAAGCCTTTTCCACGGCGTCGAGGAATAACTCTGCTTAAGCCTTTTCTAAAAACGCTTAACATAACTAAATGCTGAAGAATAGCTCCGCTAAAGCCTTTTCCATGGATGTTTAGCAGCGTCGATGTCTTAGTCAAGAATAGCTCCGCTTAAGCCTTTCCCTCTTTCTAATATCACCGATTTAAGTGTATACTAATCTCGATTAACACGCTAAGTTAGTACGAGACCCGATCGATTTAAGAGTTAGAAAGCCCCTTGCGAGCTAACTAAATACTAATAAGGATATCATACAAAACAAAACATTTTGTGCATGATAATAATTTATTTGCATCAGAAATAATTAACTGCTGGTGAGTAAAAACTTAAATAATTATTTGGACTAAGAGTCCGCTGAAAAAGAAAGCCCACCTTTCATCGATGTTTTAATACGGCAGCTGCTAGTTCTTCTCAGGTCTTATCCCTTACGGATCTGCTAGCCTTCAATATATATATAAATATACTTGGCATGTTGATCCTGAGATTGACAGGACTCAACACGAAACGAAGGCCTATTAGGGTCTAGTATCCGTTCTAATTTTTTTTTAGCTTAAGGGTTAATTTCGACTCTAGCTCTTGAACATCTTAAGATATATATCATCATCATTTAAGGTATCAAAAATACCTCAACATCCAACACAACTTG
Organism: Perilla frutescens; assembly: GCA_026008535.1. Taxonomy (NCBI): domain Eukaryota; kingdom Viridiplantae; phylum Streptophyta; class Magnoliopsida; order Lamiales; family Lamiaceae; genus Perilla; species Perilla frutescens. The sequence continues at coordinate 33,566,081 of BRKX01000009.1, forward strand.
ATACTAGAACCAAGGTCAACATTTAAGCTCATAAACTGATCACACTCTGCACATCATCCATTTTTTACAGAATTTTTTGTTTTGACTCGCTAAGGTGCAGGGGATGTGTCATACACCGTTGGAAAGCCACAGAAGTGTAGAATTTTACAAAATATATAGTGACTCAAGAAGATATTTAACAAAAAAGTTATAACTGATTCACTGGAAGGTGGCAGATCTGTCACGAATTTCTCAAAACAAACACGTGATCTGACTTTGATGATTTTTCACAAATGAATTAGGAAGAATTATAGACTGAGCCATATACTATTGGAAAGCCACGGAAGTCTAGTTTCTGACAAAATTTACGGTGACTCAATACGATGTCTAACGAGGGAGTTATGCTCATTTTACTGAAGGGTGGCAAAACTGCCGAAAAGAGCTTAGCAGCGCGCCGTCTGCGCGAACTCCAAACAAACTCTGAATCAGTCGACCAATTCAGCTCATCAGTTAACTGATTCACCTCTTTAGTTAACTGAACTGATGGGCTTTAGTCCAGAACTGATTAGTGTAAGTTAGGACTGATTTATTTCAGTTCAACTGATTCACTTAATCAGTTAACCGATGAGCTTCAGTCTGGAACTGATTAGCCTAAGCTACGACTAATTTATTTCAGTTCAACTGATTCACTTCATCAGCTAACCGATGAGCTTCAGCGCTGAACTGATTTGCCTAGGATAGGACTGATTTTTCCCCAGCTGGTGCTAGAGCTAAAACTGATTTATTTCGGTCCAAATACCAAGCTTTCATCACCTCAAAACATCTCAAACTCAACTACACATGCTTGCACATAACCAACTAATTTTCTAAAACATTATCGTCAATTAAAACACCAAAAATCCACACATATACTTCTTAAGCTTAGATCTAAAAATATATGTTTATATAGCTCATGATTTTCGAAAATACCTTTCAAAACAACTAAGGAGAAAAGTTGGAAGAAGCTTGGAGGAGATGAAACGACTGAAACAAAGCTTCCAACGATGACGCCAGAAACCCACCGGTGAAGAGCGGCTGAAGGATAGCTTGAGCTCTTCTCGAAAAGGTTGCAACTTCTTGCTTCTACCACTCTCTCTCTCTCTCTCTATTTCTCACGCAGAGATAAAGATGAAAAGGTGGAATGAAATGCTACATAGCTGCACTCTCTCTCACTTCTTGTGCAGAAAATGAAGATGAAAAGGAGAAGAAGAAATGAGAAGCTGATGCGTTTCCTCTATCTCCTTCTCGAAACTTTTATGTGGAGAATGAAGATGGTATGGAGAAAAAGAAAGAAAGGCAACTGGTTTTTGCCCTTTTTCTCTGCCTCTACTCTACATAAAGGCTTTGCAGTTGAAAAGAACATAAATGCTTGTAGTTGAAAAGAAGATTTGACAACTTAATAAATTGGGTAAGGCTAGGCTTCAGATTTATCCTTCCACTAGGCAATAATAATTTGCCACAAGCAGTTTGGTTCATGGAAGGGAAGTGATGAAAATGTCCTCTCAATTTAGGGAAAAACGAACTGCTAAAATATCGACACTAGAGGATGTCTAATTCTCTTCTCTTTGATATACTCTGATTAAATTATCTGAATTTAAACAATTGAATGACTGGAGAATATCTGATTCTCCCTGTCCTGAAAATATTTATCGGAATATCTGATTCACTATAAAGACGCACCTCAATTTAAAAGAATAGGAATCAAATTTATCTGAAATTATGATTTCGGCTTTCCATATTGATAAGGGAATATAATCCTACTGAAAGGAAAATAGTTAACCTACCTATGGTAATTAATTGACCTTGAATTCAATGCAACTTAACGGATACTTTCGATCCTAATCTTACTGAAAATTACTATACTAAATAGTAATTGCCACAATTAACTGCAATTAAACAGTAATTAATTTACGGGGTATTACATAGCCCCCTTAAAATAAATTTCATCCCGAAATTTACATACCTTAAAGAAACAATTCTGGATACTTTGCTTTCATCTTATCCTTGAGCTCCCATGTCGCTTCTTCCTGACCATGGTGACTCCATAGGATCTTGACTAAAGGAATAGACTTGTTCCTCAACTCCTGGACCTTTCGATCCAAAATGGCATCTGGTCTTTCTTCATAAGTTAGATTTGGATCTAACTCGATCTCACTATGCTGAACCACATGCTTGGAATCATACACGTATTTCCTTAACTGAGAAACATGAAATACGTTATGAACATTACCAAAACTAGGTGGTAATGCCAATCTATATGCTATTGTGCCTATCCGCTCAAGGATCTCGTAAGGTCTTATAAAATGTGGTCGTAACTTTCCCGTTACGCTGAATCTTATTATCCCCCTAGAAGGAGATACTTTCAGGAAGACCTTGTCTCCTATTGCAAATTGCAAATCTATGTAACATTTATCTGCATACGACTTCTGCCGACTCTGGGCTTCTTAAATCCCTTAATGGATTTTTCTGACAATTTCAATCATTTCTGACACTGAGTTTGGCCCAAGAATCTTTCTCTCACCCATTTCATCCCAATAAAGTAGTGATCTGCACTTTTACCCGTACAAAGCTTCATATGGCGCCATATTGATGGTCTCCTGATAACTATTATTATAGGCGAACTCAATCAATGCTAATATTTCCTCCCAGCTTCCACCCCTATCTAGGACTACTGTTCTCAACATGTCCTCTAATGTTTGGATCGTCCTTTTGGACTAACCATCTATCTGTGGGTGAAATGTTGTACTGAAATTGAGTTGAGTTCCTAGCTCCTTCTGTAAACTAATCCAAAATCTTGAGGTAAACTTTGAATCTCTGTCCGATGTTATCGACATCGGAACACCATGAAGGTGTATAATCTCTCTGACATAAATCTGAGCTAGCTTATTCGATCCATCCGTAACTCAGATCGGAAGGAAATGAGCTGACTTTGTGAGACTGTCAATAATTACCCATATGGTCATATTCCCTCGTCTTGACTTGGGTAGGCCTGTCACAAAATCCATCGCTATGTGTTCCCACTTCCACTCAGGAATCTTTAATGGTTGTAGCGCACAATAAGGCCTTTCGTGCAATGCCTTAACTTTTTGACACGACAAGCATCACTCAATGTAGGAAGCTATGTCCCATTTCATTCCTTCCCACCAGAATTTGTGCTTCAAATCCTGATACATTTTCGTACTTTCCGGGTGTGCTATATATGGAGTATCATGAGCTCACTCATGATCTCATTTCTGAGCTCGACACAGGGTGGAACACATATCTTGTCTTCATAACTGATAACATTATCTTATGCTTCCTTGAAACTTTCTATTTTTCTTGATCTGATCTTCAAGCACATCTCTTCCATGGCTTGATCTTTTCTCTATGCCTCAATTATATTTTATCGAAGATCTAGTACTGCTGCTAAAGTTGCAATACGACATACAATCGTCTCAGCCAGATAAACCATCTCTAGCTGTAAGCTTTCAAAATCCCTGATGAGTTTCTCTTCTTGAGTGACGAGAAAACCCAACCTTCTTATTTTATGACTCAAGGCATCTACTACCACATTAGCCTTGCCTGGGTGGTAACTGATTCCACAGTCGTAGTCCTTTACCAATTCAAGCCATCTGCGCTGTCTCATATTTAAATCCTTCTGCTCGAAAAAGTACTTTAGACTCTTGTGATCTGTGAAAATCTCACACCTCACTCCGTATAGGTGGTGTCTCCAGATTTTCAAGGCATGCACTATTGCTGCCAACTCTAAGTCATGCATAGGATAATTCAGCTCATGAATTCTTAACTGTCTGGACACATACGCTATAACCCTGCCTTATTGCATTAGGACACAACATAATCCATTCTTTGAAGCATCCGTATAAATCACAAATTCTTTATCACTGACTGGAATAGCTAACACTGGAGTAGTGGTTAATCTTTTCTTAAGCTCTTGAAAACTGGCTTCACATTCTTCTGACCACTAGTACTTTATTCCTCTCCTCAGCAATTGTATCATTGGCCTAGCTATCTTGGATAATCCTTCTATGAATCTCCTATAGTATCCAGCTAATCCCAAGAAACTTCTGATTTCATTAGGAGTAGTTGGAGACTTCCATTCCTGTACTGCCTCTACTTTAAAGGGGTCCACTTTTATGCCTTCTGCTGACACAATGTGTCCAAGGAACATCACTTCCTTTATCCAAAATACACACTTGCTAAACTTGGCGTAAAGTTGCTCATTTCTTAGTGTTTCTAACACTATTCTCAAATGCTCTGCATGATCTGATTCATTCTTGGAATAGATGAGAATATCATCTATGAACACAAGGACAAACTGATTAAAAAATGGATGAAATACTCTGTTCATGAGATCCATGAATACTGTTGGAGCGTTTGTCAATCCGAATGGCATTACTATAAACTCGTAATGACCATATCTGGTTCGAAAAGCTGTCTTGGGTATGTTTTCTGACTTGATCTTCAGCTGATGATATCAAGACATTAGGTCAATCTTTGAGAACACGCTTGCTCGCCTGAGCTGATCAAACAGATCATCTATCCTAGGCAAAGGATACTTGTTCTTCAACGTCAACTTATTCAGCTCACGGTAATCTATGCACATCCTCAATGTGCCATCATTCTTCTTCACAAATAGGACCGGTGCTCCCTATGGTGACGCACTAGGTCGGATGAAACCTAGGTCTGATAATTCCTGAAGCTGAATCTTGAGTTCTTGTAACTCTTTTGAGGCCTTCCTGTACGGAGCTTTTGAAATCGGAGCTGCTCCCGGTTCCAAATCTATTACAAACTCGACCTGCCGGTTTGGTAGCAATCCTGGCAATTCTTCTGGAAAAACATCCGCAAACTCTTGCACAACTGGAACATTTTCCATTGCTCTCTCTATATCATCTATCTTGTTTAGATAAACCAGGGAAGCTTGATTTCCTCTCTTGATCATCTTCTTGGCCTGCAGCGCTGAAATTATTGGAGTGAAATTTCCCATCTCTATGCTGTGAAAACTTGTTGGCTTCTCCTGGAACTTGGAATGATATCTACCTTTCGCTGCATAGGATCATGACATGGTTTTCTGACAAACCAATCCATTCCTAGGATTACATCGGTATCCCACATCGGTAGGACACTTAGATTATCAGCCTTAATCCTCGTTGATCCTAAGTCTATTTCTATGTTCGAGCAAACATGAGTCGCAGTTATAATTCCGTCAGTTGGCATTAAAATCTTCATCTTATGACTAGCTCATTCAGTTTTAAGCTCTAACTTATCACAGCATGCAGATGAAATAAAAGAGTGCAATGCTCTAGTATCAAATAAAATAACTACAGGCATGCCGTGAAGTTTGCCCATACCTGCAAGGTTACCTTTCTAATACCCTTTCCCGGAGGAACTGGAATTCATTGCGTAAGACCTGGAAGTACCTTGTTGTGTCTGCCACTGCTGTTGTTGCTGCTGCTATGGTTGCTAACTCTATTGACCCGATGCCTGCAGGGCCTTTAGCTGCTGAGGGTTCTGTCCCTGCTATGTCTTCGGGCAATGCCTCGCATAGTGACCTTCCTGGCCACAGTTATAGCAACCTGTACTACCAACCAAGTAGATTCCCTTATGTGGCTTATTGCACTTTGGACATAATGGATAGTTAGTTTGTGCTGGCACAAATCTTTCTGGGGCAGGGGCATTCTGCTGTCCTTGTTATCTGTTTCCTTGCCAAAGTTTCCTGTAGCCTTGGTTCATGTTCTAGTCACCTCCATTATTCCACGTTCTCTTCCCTTGAAAGTTCTTTGCTGGAGTCTGGGTTGTTGCTGGGGCTTGAGTTGGCACTGGAGCTGACACTGGGGCCTTTTATTCTTCAGGTATTACTGCCTCAATGTCCAATGCCCTGTTCAACGACTCGACATAGGTCAGGTCTTTCCGACTTGCCAAGGACATGGTAATCTCATGCCTTAGTCCTAATCTGAATTTAGATGCCATCTTCTTGTCAGTATCTACATGGAGAGGTGCATATCGTGACAACTCATAGAATACTCGCTCGTACTCTATGACGGACATATTTCCCTGTTTCAGAGTATGAAACTCTGCTTTCTTCTTGACTTTGAACGTCTTAGGAATGTATTTGTCATAGAATCCAGTTTTGAACTAATCCCATGTATAGGCATCAAGCTGCTCCTCAGTCATGGTCCTCCTTCTAGACTCCCACCAGAAATCTACAGATCTAGTTAACTGGAATGCTACATAGGAGAGTCGCTCCTGGTTATCACAGCAAAGGAAATTAAAAATTCATTCCATCTTCCGGATCCACACCTCAACATCGGGGGGGTTTCCTGCTCCATCAAACGATGGAAGGTTCTGTCGCAGAAAAAATTCCTCAATTCTGCGCTGTGGATGTGGGGGAGGTGTCTGCTCTTGTTCCCCCTGTGTCTTTCATGTTGTTTTTCCTCCACTATTTCCGTATTTCTTGTCTTGGAGGTCTCCCTCTAGGCCTATTCTGTCTTACAGGATTCACATTCGCATTTCTTCCTCTTGCTGCTCTGGGTAGCACTATTCTGCAAATTATAATTAATAATTACGTCACTGCCCACTGCTGTTTAATAACTATGCTTTAATTGATCCTTAACACATCTTGAGCACAACAACCTTTGTAGTCTTAAATATCTATATATCTATATATATATATATATATATATCAGGAAAATCGCCTCAAATGAGGTCTTACAAGTACATTTTCTAATGCATGGGTTCTGCAAAAACCAGCCATGCCTGGACGACAGAATGCTTTCAAGCTAACGCATTCCTGTCTCAAAAGGTGGAAATACCTAAGTCCCAAGAATGGTCCTCTAGGGAACACATTCAACTACTGTAATGTACATAGCAAAATAGATCATCCTGATACAAAATGCACTAACGTAGCACAAAAGCTAAACTAGTCAGACTAGCTACTGCCGACCGACCATTCTGGATCCTCCGAGCGGTCATCTCCCTCCTCTGACTGCAAATCCTCCGAGGGATCCTCCTCTAACTCCTCCTTAACTGTTAGTACTAGACGGTCTATAGCTGCTGCACCTCCCTCCTCAGCTCTCTGGCAGCGCACCTCGTGCACAACCTCTATAGTCCTCTCCGGAGAACCTATCACTGTCTAGCGCTTCCTGGGATGATGAAGCCATACAAGGCATTGAAGGCCTTGAACCCGAGCTGCAATTCAAAGGTCCAATGACATGACTTCGAGCAAAGAAATTACAAGGTTATTTCCAAGTGTTGATTCGCAAGAAGTTTGAGGAATTAGAAGATGTAAAGTGCAGCCATACTTTAGTTAATTTATTAACTAATGAAGATCAAGATCATACCATGGAAAATATAACTTGAAGAGTTGAAGAAGAGAGCAAGAAGAAGTGCATATGTGCATGGAGCTGTTTTCGCCCTTGATTTAATTTAATTAAGGGGTTGATTTTTATCTAGACTATAGTATTTATTTAATTAATTTAGACTATAGTTTAGATCAGTTTTTAATTAATTTTTAAGTGTAATTTTCGTTCCTTTTAGTATAGGTTTGACTAGAATTGTATTTAAGGCAATTTCCAACCTTGAATAGAATTATAGTTTAGGTATTTTTATAATATAGTTGGAGATCCTTTTTGGATCAGATTTTTAGGCCTTTTTAGAGTTTAATTTCGTGCATGTTAGGCCCTATAAATAGGGGAACCATGTTACTTTGATATTTTAGACATTATTAATTAAAATTACTTTTGCATTCAATTTGTGTCTCAACCGTTCAAAGCTTTTGATTGTTTTCTATCGAAAAGACTCATTCTTGAAGCCTAGAAAACTTTGAGTCTTATATCAAGGGAACGTTCTAATTCACACGAGGAATTAGGGTGAACTCGCTACTGAGGAGTAACTTTGAGATTCGTTTTCATCGTACAAGATACGCTGGGGATTAATCGGGTTGCAAATCACAATACCTCCGTCGTCCAGCCACCATCTTCGATTTCCTACACCTTCCATCAACGTCCGTGACACTCCCAAGCCATCAAGACCTGATCGTGTGTCGATCAACAAGGGTTCGGTTCCGTTCGCGCCTAATTCGTCGTGTTCGTCATCAATACCGTAAGTACTTCTTAGCCTTAACATACCCTATCTACTCTAGCCTTTCTTCACCATATTTCCAGCCCATGATAGCCCTTTCCCCAGCCATAATAATCGTCCAAAACAGCCCCCTTACCTTTGGATTTGTGTGTCCCTTTTCTGTCATAGTTTAAGTGTCGTAATTAGGTCTAGTTCGTCTTTAATATTTTTTTGAGTTGTTATTTCATTTAATTCAGATTATTTCGAGCTATTTGAGTCTTAGAGTGGGGTTGAATCCTTCCTTAGTTGGCGTGTTCGATTCTATTTTTCCGCACGTCCTCGTATCCTGTACAAATTGTCCGGGTTACATCATAAAATTGGCATCAGAGCCACGTCAGCTCTGCTGGTCGTGGTTCAATCCTACGTGTCAAGTATTGCTTACGTGTTAGTTGACATCTCTATCGAGTTGTAATAGTTAGTGTTCATTGCAAAAAAAAAGATCGGTTAAAAAAAACAAAAAAAAAATCGAAAGTTAAAAAAAAAGGATTACGATCAAAAAGAAAAGAAAAGAGAGACCGAATAAAAAAAAAAATCGGATAAAAAAAAAGAGAAAATCTGAAAAAAAAAAAGGGAAAAATCCAATTTGATTTTTGAATTACCTTTTGAGTTAGATTTTATTTGTAGTTCTTTCCTTTTAGTTCTAGTCATAGTTCGTAACTCCCTTGTGAGCCTTATTTTAGTTTTGAGAACTTTCCTTATAGTATAGTTCTTTAGTTGGTAATTTCCAATTGAGTTGAATTTTAATTTGGTTCATTCCATTTAGAGTCTAGTCTAATTAAGGTATTTAGATTGTGTTACACTAGTGATACACATATCCAAATCATTTTCTTTCCTCCTTTCTTCATTTCTTTCCTTCCTTTCCTTCCTTTTACCCCAACACACCCGATTTTCCGGTTTTCCATCCTCTCCCTACTATTTCTGCTCCTGAGCTCCGATTTTTCTCCACCATACCATTCCGGAAACGTCTCGACGAGACGAACCAAACTCACCTCCTTGCTGTGACATAAGGGCTTTTTTGGCCAAATTCCATCAGCTTCAAGGTGAAATCGTCCCCAGAAGTTCGAAAGAAGCCGATTTCAAGCAACGGAAGAGTCGATTAACACCACCATATACACACCTCTCACATGAGCACCACTACATACTTAAGAGCATACACGAGGGGTAAAATATAGAGAGAAAACACGAGTGATTGTGAGGAATTGTGAGGCCCTACACCCTATTTTTCTTTCACGTTTGTTCATTGTTTGCAGGTACGCATGAAATCCAGAGACGGGTATAACAAAACACATGATAAGGCACCCGCTTCGTCTAGTTCTCATATAGACGCGGCTTCATCGATGCCACAACCATGGGATGCCCAGTACCACCATCAAGAACTGGAGCATAAGCTAGATAGTTCGTTGGCCAAGATGATGGCACAACTCGAGCTTATTGCTGCTCGAATTCCTATACCACCACTAGTTTAAGAACAACCTGTCCAACAGCCAGAAGTAGTTCATCAGCATGAAACAGCTTGTCAGCCAGAAGTTCATGTAGTCGAGCCAGCCAGGGCGAATGCTAGAGCACCACAAGCTCAGCATCGCCAACCTCAAGTGCAGTTTAACGATCATTATAATCGTGATGCTGAAGAAGACTATGGTTACTATGCAGAGGAGTTAGAGGCTGAGTATGATCCATATCAGAGACGTGACCGACCACGTCTAGAGATGCCCACGGTTCCGGTTCCGGCCGGTTCCGGTTAGAAACCGCCGGTTAGGCGGTTCCGGAACGGCGGAACCGGAACCGCACCGTGCGGTTCCGGTTGACAGTTCCGGTTTGTTAACCAGAACCGCCGGTTTGGGCTCCGGGCGGTTTTGGCCGGTTACCGGCGGTTAGCCGGTTAACCGCCGGTTTCCGGTGTTTTTTTTTTTTTTCTTTTTTCCTCTATCTCTCCGAACTCGAATTGACGATTGGACGAAAAACTACTAAGTACTAAATCGATAAAATTAATAATTTACAAGTTAAAAACTAAGAAGTATGACAAAACACAAGTTTATTTGAATTTTGATATTATTATATAATTTTATTATTATAATTTATATCTTACAATTTACAAGTTATAAAACTTACAAGTTACATGTTACAACTTACAACTTACAAGAATATTGAGAATACAATTTAATTTATCAAATTACAAGTTACAAAATACAAATTCTAAATTAATCAAGCTATGAAAATATGAAATTACAATTAACAAATTTACAAATTACAATTTACAAATAACAAGTTACAAAATATAAATTGTAAATTTATCAAACTATGAAAATATAAAATTACAATTTACAAATTTACAATTTACAAATTACAATTTACAAGTTACAATTTGAGCTAATTTAGGAATTAGGGGGGAAAAAGAAATAATTGAAATTTGGGCTTGCACTTCATATGAAGCTGCCTATGTATCCCTTACCTTGGAATCAAAGCCCTCGTAGTTCATTTTACCTTTTTTCCTTGGCGAGTCTAGAATTCGAAGTCGTCGTCCCAATCATCTCCGGTTTGGCTCCCTCCTTCGGCTTCACTCTCCGAGCCAACTTCAATGAGCGGGCCATCCATCAAGTCGTCCCAACGGTTCTCTTGCTCTCTTAGGTCGGCTTTGGACTCGTCCTTCAGCATCATTTGAGCTTTGAGGTGATCCGGTGTCAAATTTGATCTCCGTTCGTCCAACATGTAACCGGATTCACTGAAAGCTTGCTCGACCGCTACCGTTGATGCCGGGACTCCAAAAATCTCCCTTGCCATAATTGCAAGCAAAGGATACCGCTCTTGATTTCGGGACCACCACTTGAGAACATCATAATCGTTGGGACCTGCATTTTCATCATCGGGGGGCACAACAGGGTCTTGCAAATACATATCTAATTCATTTTGACTACGCCTAGTATTTCCTCTACCGTGGAAAAATTTTTGGAATTCTTGTAAAGCACTACCACGTGAAGATGAAGTATTTAATCCTAATGAAAAAGAACTACTAGAACCTGAAGAACGACTGGTTGGACGAGTTATACTATCAGCATATTTTAACTCATATTCTCTATAAAGTGAATATATAGACTCATAAATTTCTGTTTTAATTTCTTCAGCAGTTGGCACATGTATATCGGGATCGGAACCTGTAAAACTCATAGTAGACAAAAACTTGTAATACATGTCAATCATTTCGTTAGTACCACTTAGTTTAAAAGTAGGATCCAATATTTTTGCAACCAAAAAAATATTAGGCACGTGATCAAAATATTTTAGCCATTTTTTTACCATGGCTAGAATCATATCTTGCAAATCGGGTTTATGACTACAAGTATTAAATTTTTCAGCAATTAAACAACAATGATACATAAATTTACAAACAGTGGGGTAATACACACCGGATAAATCTTTTGTTGCATATTGAAAAACTTGTAAAAGCTCCATTAATTCAATACAATCATCCCAATACGAAGATAATAAAATAAACGATTCAATATTCATAGCAAAAAAAGAACATAATAATTCACGATATTCAAAAGTTGCAGAAAGCATTTCATAAGTAGAGTTCCACCTATTAGGCACATCTAAGTTAAAAATTTTAGAATGCACACCAGCTTCCCTACAGAATTTTTCCCACCTACGTCTAACTCTAACTCTACCATGAATATAATCTACAGCATCACGAATAGGTTGGATTGAGTCATTTAATATTCTAAGTCCATCTTGAACACATAAATTCAAAATATGAGCAATACATCGCGTATGAAAATATTTACCATGCAAGGTTGGATTACATGCTTGGATTAATTCTCTAATACTAGCCGTATTAGCACTCGCATTATCAAAACCAATAGAAAAAATTTTATCAAGCATTTTAAAATGATTGCAAATTTTAATAATAGCCTTAGCAATATTAGTAGCACTATGTTGACAGTTAAATCTACGAAAAGAAACTAAACGTTTATTTAAATTCCATGAATAATCAATCCAATGCAATGTAACAGCAATATAATGACGACAGATAAATTTATCAGACCAAATATCAGAACAAATAGCAACCCTATAAGGAATTTTACTAATAACACTTTTCAATTTCGACTTATATCTTATATGCAATTTTTCAAGGGTCCTAGTCATAGTCATTCTAGGTATTCTTTGAGCACCAGGATTATAAGCAGCTTTCATACGACGTTCAAAATTTATGCTATCGGCAAATTGAAGTGCTAAAGATTCTTCACAAATAAAATAACACATTTGTTCTCTAGCAACTAGAAGGTCAAACCTAAAGAGTTGGGATAAGTACGGCGTACCTTCACCTTGACTTTCGATATTTTGACTGCTTACCGGTTGGAAGTTGAGTTGCGATTGAGCTTGAGCACGTCCAAGTTTGACTTGATGATTGTTGGTGATGTGTGACCAGTACGTCCCATAGCCGCCTCCAGTGCGAAATTTATATTGCTTCGGACAATAGTTGCAATACAAATCAAACACACCCGCTTCATTCTTCCTTGACACCTTTCGGAAATGAATAGTGAAGAGAGCAGATTTTAGTGCCGTACTTCTTGTTGGAACGGCCTCCTCCTCCTCCGTGTCGAGATCGATGGATGGATTTCCACTGAAAGCACGAGATTCTTGAGATCATTGTAATTCTTCAAACTGGATCCATCTTGCCACTTCTTCATCAACTGCCATTTGAGCTGCAGCAGTAGGATTGTTGTGAAAACCGCCACCACTTGGATCGTTGTAGAAACCGCTATCGGCTCCGCCATAGGGATTCACATATTCTTCAGGTTGTTGTTGTTAAAATTGAGGCGACGTCGTATCAGCATCATCAGAAATATGTACTCTAGAATGAGTACGACGACGACGACGTGGAGCTTCGGAACTATCAGCAATAGCTTTGCCTTTACCCTTATCGGCTCGACTACCTCGGCTAGACATGATGATTAGGGATGAATGGATGATAGAAAATGAGTAGAATTGTAGAAATGAAGAAATGAAGAAATCGAGATATTGAGAGATTGAGAGTGGAGACTGGAGAGACTAGAGAGTAACTTCGTAAAATTGTAACTTGTAATAAAACTCGAATAAGAAAATGATATTGCTTGAATAGTAGAATAGAGAGAATTTGAGTATAGAGAGAGAGATTGAGAGTTTGGTGTGGGTGAAAATGGTGGAGGAGATGGGGTATTTATAGGTGAAAATTGGGGAGTGGGGGGAAAAATTTAAAATTTGAATTTGAAAAATTTTGAAAAAAATAACGGCCGAACCGCCGGTTTTGGAGCCCAAACCGGCGGTTTTCGGCCAAACCGTCGGTTTGGGCTCCAAAACCGGCGGTTCCACGTCAGCAATCCGCCTCCGTGCGTTCCTAGCCGTAGATCGAGATCACGCGGATTGTGATCTCGACCGTTAAAAAAAAAATAATAATAATAATAATAATAATACACAAACCGCCGGTTAACCGCCCAAACCGACGGTTTCTAACCGGCGGTTTGAAAAAAACCTCCCCCCAAACCGGAACCGGACCGGCCTACTACGGTTGACGGTTACGGTTTGTAAACCGTAACCGTCCGTACGGTTCCGGAACCGGCCCAAACCGGCAAACCGGCGGTTATAACCGCCGGTCCGGTTTTTTTTAGGCACCTCTAACCACGTCTGCCCTACAGACAAGCACCCCGACGTGCAGATCCCGACAGCTTGTTGAACAACATCAAAATAACCATCCCAGAGTTTGAAGGCCTTCACGATCCTGATTTGTACTTGGATTGGGAACATAAGGTTGAGAAGATTTTCAACTGCTATGAATTTCGTGAGCAGAAGAAGGTCAAGTTAGCCTCATTAGAGTTTAGAGGCTACGCAGCCTCATAGTGGGAGATGCAGCAGGAACGACGCCGACGTGAGAGATATCCACCCGTCGATACTTGGGAAGAGATGAAAGGATTGCTGCGTGGCAGGTTCATTCATGTACATTATGAGAGAGAGCTCGAGAAGAAGTTCAGTCGGATCAAGCAAGAGACCCAATCAGTTGAAGAATACCACAAGCAACTTGAGACTTCCCTGAATAAATTGGCGGTTAGCCAGTTCGGGACCACACAAATCGGAACTGCACCGCCATGATGAGGTTGCTGGTTACGGTTTTCAAACTATAATTGGCGGTTTGTTTGCTCCACGGTTTCTTTTTTAATTCGAACTTATGAACTATTAAATATTATCACATTATAATTTCCATAAACTAACTAGGCTATAAATTTACAAGTTAAAAACTAAAAAGGATGACAAACACAAGTTTATTTGATATCATTGTCGTATGATGACATTATAATTTATCTCTTACAAAAATCAAGTTTATTTGATAAATAATATGACATTATAAAATTACAAATTACAAATCAAACTATGAAGTTACAAACTTACAAGTTACAACTTAGCATTAAATTACAATTTACAATTAACAATTTGACTGATTTAAGGGGAATTGAAATTTGGGCTTGCACTTTAAATTATGAAACTGCCTATATATCTATTACATTGGAATCAAAGCAGGTAGTTTATTTTATCTTTTTTTCTTGTGGAGTCTAGAAGTCGAGATCGTCATCCAATTCGCTGTTGGTTTGGCTCCCGCTCTCTACTCATTCAGCTTCACTCTCCGAGCCAACTAGAATCAGCTGGCCATACATGAAATCGTCCCAACAGTTCTCTTAGTTTCTTAGGTCGGCTTTTGATTTTGAAATCGCACACCCGTGTGAGAAGTATCTGTCTGCACAACGTTCACAGAAAAGTTACTGAAACGTTATAGAGATGTTCACAATAAAGTTCAAAAACGTTATTGTGAACGTTATGTTGCCCGCAGAAAGTAAAGCGCGCAGAGGTTTGGTAACCCTGTTCGATCAAACGATCTATGTCAGAGGGACTTGTCAAGTTTGTGAGAAATAATTCACTACTCCAGTATCACGTTTACTTAGGATTTTACACGACACTGACCTCCCGTTACTCAAAACTTGTTCTATCCGTATGGCCTCTTTCACTGAATTGAATTGTGAGATCACCTCACAACCTAGATATCTAACTTGTCTAGTTCCTACAGAAAATCTCCCCTGATACTCCTTTTGACAGTGTATGAATAAGTTTATTTCAATACATGCTGACTAGAACACTAATCTCTAGTCTAAATCACACCCGTAACAAAGTGGCTCAAAACAGATAGAGCTCTTGAAACTATTGTTGTGCAGTGCTTATGTTCGGTGTGTGTTAGTCATCCTAACAAGTATGTATCCTAGGTTATTTATAAAATAAACAATGATAGCCTAAACATGGGAACAATGTCCTAATCTAACTTTGAAACAAACAAGGAAACTTTCCTTGTTTGGAACCGAGTCCAAGGATGATCCAAATTAGGATATCTTTCATCTTTAGGAATCTGCCTTTTTCTTCAGCACGATCTCTTCAGTTTGAAAACTATTTGAAAACAACATAACATTGGCCATCAACAAAATTGAAAAATCTGATGAATGGTAGATTTAAATGTTTTGTATGAGATAAATTAATACTACACATTCGATAATTCAAATCTCATGAACATAAAGTTGGCATAAACAGATAGCACACAAATTTTTAAGGAGAGAAAAAAAATTCACTATCGTACAACTATTTTTTAGATACGGTCAACTTTAGATACTATGACTTTTAGTTTTTCCCATGTAATCATATGAATGATATTCCAAACAATAGTTGTAATGTTATTAAGTATCCATTCTTTACACATATGTTATTACATTATGTTTTGTGTTTATGATGTTTGAGTAGATGAAATTGCTCATATGCAGTGATGTGCATAATGCTTTGCATTGAACTTGTCAGTGCTTGGTATATTTCATAATAATGCTTAATGTGGTTTACGTAAATGCTCGATGTGGTTTACTAAATGCTTGTTATGAGCATATGAATTGCTCATATGTAGTGATGTGAATGATGTTTTATACTTTACAAAGTGATACTTTCGTAATGCTCATTATTTCACAGTTTAATGCTTTATATGGAAATCGTATTGCTTAGAATTGTATTTTGGTTACAAAGTATTAGCAGAATTTTTTTTGAAAATAACATAATATTGTCCCATCCAACAAACTTCGAAAATCCGTTGAATCGAAGATTTAAATGTTTCATACGGTGTAAATTAATACTAAGAATTCGACAAATCAATCAAAATGAAACCTTTCACTGTCATGAACAAGCAGCATACAACTTTTCGAAAAGGACAGAATCCACTATCATAATTTATTAGAGCAATTCCTAGCATCGTGGTTGCTTTTCTCCCCAGAAAAGTTACATGTTCTCAATGGCTACTTAATCTTTTCCATATTCTTCTCCTTGTTTGACTTGAGACAACTGTCACTCCCTTTTGTCTTTACCAAAACCGGTGACTTAATAGTATTTTGCTCCGGCATAGATGATTGATAATACTCTTCAAATAACCTTATTGACAACATAAATCTTCAATCTGGCAAACATAAAAACCAATCGAGCCTTGCAATCAACACGATTCGACAATGTACGTCTTTTCTTTGATGTACCAGATATGTCAACATCTGCGACATGCTTCACACATTCCCTATTGCAAAATATATATTTCCACGTGAAACACTCTCCATCATATGACTTTCTTGCTGTACCATGACATATGTCGAACCCACATGCAAGAGCATACTTTTTATAATTAAACTCAATTCCATCATCAAGACTCCAGAATTTCTAATTAACAAACGATTTCATTGAAGGATCGCATTGGGGAATATATAATTTTATCGTGCCACCAAGGGACAATTGAACAATACATCCACTTGAATGAATCACACTTGTGCATGCATCGTACATTATGCAATTTTATAAAACATATTATGAAATGCTTATTAAAACACATATAAGTGCTTCACATAGAATAAACACATTAACACATGATTTAAAAATGAAACTACATTCACTGTAATACATCCCACATAATTGAATGTTATATAAACATATTTTTTTAATTCTTAATAGAATCATATAAGTGCTTTGCACATAAGAAACAACGTTAAACACGATTTAAAATTGAAACTCACGTCCACTGAAGTGCTTAGTTACAAGTTTCTCCACTTGCAAATTACACGCATGGATTCATAACAATTGATGAAATTGTACCAACATTGAGTTATTTTAGAATAACCATACTAATAACTGTAAACAATATGAAATAAGAACAAAAAAAACCCGTTTCTTCCATTATCGATGTCGTCCACTCTAACAATCTGCTTCAACTCCGAGATCCTGTAACAATCTGCCTCAACTCCATTGCACCGTCCACTCTAACAATCTGCTTCACATAACAGAATCCTCAAATAATCTGCTTGAACTCCGTTGAAATCTTCTAATATATGTATGTTCTTTATCCCCAAAGTAAAATAAACGAAAACAATGGATTCTCGAAATATAAAAATGCCGAACAAATCGTGTGAGAAGTTGGAGAGAGAATAATCTTCCTAAATAACTCCTATTAAAATGGAGGGTTGAGTATTTGCAAAATAATATATCTCTACAGCTTTTAGTTAAATGACTTCATTACCCTTATCACATTAGAATGGTAAAAAAACTACCAGATATACATGAGGGTAATTGTTTGATCCCATCCGTCCATTTAGCAAGATCTAAGGGCTGAAATTAATCTCTATTTCTTACACACCAACTCATGGAACCTATTTGAACTATATATATATATATATATATATGTATACACAGAGACAGACCTACATTGGGCCAAGGGGGTCACTGGGCCCCCTGAAATTTTGAAATTTTTTAATGTTTATATAATAAAAATACATGTTTACATTAAGTTCATATAAAAATAGATAATAAAATAACCATCTTGATAGTTTGGCAAAGTGGCAGGGATTGTTTTCTTTGGAATTGCGGCCAAGGTTCAAGTCTCCAACAAAGCAAAGATTTTAATTTTTTCTTTCAGGTGTGTTTTTTTACTTTTTTTTAAATAAAGATTGAGACTTATTTTAGTTTGTTTGTTTGTTTTATTTTCACTATTAATAATTATTGTTTTATTATTTATTCAAAATAAATTTATATATTTTTATACAAAAGTTTTTTATTTTCTCATTAAAGTAACAATTGCCTCCTCTAGTAGAGGTGGTGGATACGAGATTTGCTAATGACTTTTGTCTATGTATCGGGAAGCAAATATTGTAGCTCATACTCTTGCTCAGTTTAGAGCGGGGTGTGAGTTTCTACGTATTTGGAATAAGAATTTTTCTTTAGTGGTTGAGATCATTAATTGATTAATAAATATATTTTTTTCGTTTTAAAAAAAAAATTGTCCAAAATCTAATCCATAGATTTTCAATCCATTAAATCTGTATTTATAATTTAAGGTCTTAATAGTTTATTAATTTATGTATGCACATATATATGTACATATATATTATGTATATACTTATATACTAATCAATTTACTTTATTTTCATATTTTATGTATATATATATGTAATATTTTTTATATTATTATTATTTGTCCCTCCTGAGTAAACTTTATGCGTTCGTCACTGTGTGTGTGTGTGTGTCTATATATATACATATATATATTTAAAAAAAACATACAGAAAAAAAAGGAAAAAGGGTCTCGCAGGCCCCTCAACTTTTTGGCGGGGATCTCGCAGGTCCCTGTACTTTTTTTTGGCTCAATTGAGCCGCTCAACTTTTTTTTTGGGTTCTATTGGGCCCCTCCGTCAAGCCCCTATAGACGGGACCGTTAGTTCGACATAAAACGACGACATTTTAGGTTTTATTCGAATGAAAAAAATTCTAAATTCAATTTAATATTGCACCCGACCCATTTTAATAATATACCTACCCAATTTCAAATAAACCCGACCCATTTAGATAAAATTGAGTCTTTGCTCAAAAACCATCACCGGCACCGTCTAAACTGCAAGCCTTCACCCCACCATCACCATCCCACCCCAAACTCCAGCCATCAACTCACAAATTCAACACTCCCAGAAAACCAAGTTCAACCACCTAATCCAGACTCCCCTTCCTCCCCAGCCTCCATCAGAGCAGAAGGTTCAGAAAAAGAAAAAGATTCTGAGGAAGAAATTGAAAGTTCAGAAGAAGATGAAGATTATGATACTTAGAGCTCACCTGGAATTTCTTTGCTGGATTTGCTATTTTCAGAATCGTCGTCTGCAGAGGGAGAATCGGAAGGAGACCGACTGCCTTTATCCCATGCTTTGGCTTGCAAATTCCCTCCCGAGGCGTTGCAGTCATCCCGGAGTTCCTCACAGCCCTCGTCGGCTGTTCTCCCACCCATGCCTTGTCGGAGTTTCCCGCAGCTCATCGATGATACTACGCGCAGGAACCCGACTTCATCGGAGGAGTCGATCTCTGCCTTTGACGCGGTGGCAGCCCTCTTTGCGAGACCCATTTAGACCCGATTTCAAACAATTTTAACTCGCAAGCTGCAAGACCCAATTTTATCTAAATGGGTCGGGTTTATTTGAAATCGGGTCGATATATTATTAAAATGGGTCGGGTGCAATATTAAATTGAATTTAGAATTTTTTTTATTCGAATAAAACCTAAAACGACGTCGTTTTATGTCGAACTAACGGTCCCGTCTACAGGGGCTTGACGGAGGGGCCCAATAGAACCAAAAAAAAAAGTTGAGGGGCTCAATTGAGCCAAAAAAAAGTACAGGGCCTGCGAGGTCTCCGCCAAAAAGTTGAGGGGCCTGCGAGACCATTTTCCCGAGAAAAAAATATAAGGATATTTGAATGATTGTAGGAAAAAAAAATTAAATAGAAAATCTCTGCTTATACATTAAAAAAGGTTAGATATTACTAGTTGTGAAAAGTCACATATGCACCAACCCTCCAAAGAATATGGTCCAATTTGTTGGAATCAACTAACAAAACAAAAAACGGAAAAAGAAAAAGTGAGACTGATACCCACACCAACCCTCCTAATATTCTTCTTATGCGACCCGTACCCATTATCATCTTGTCCATTTGACTAGTAAACTCAAATGAAGACGTACAACAAGCGGCATTTATCAAATTGAGAGAATCAAGATTGCGTTGGCACCTTAGATTCGGTGAGGGTTATTCTTGGCTCATTACATGCACAGCCGCCAAACACTCTTTAAATTGCAAAGTAAAAGACATGCTATACTTTAAAAGGCATCCCAGCAAACACAAAATAAAATAAAAAATAATTCGTGGACAGCAAAAATTAATTAAAATCCCTCATAATTAATTATGACAAAATAATGTTATTAGCCCCTACGTCTATAAATAGCTAGGTCCTCATGCATCAAGTTTGAATTCCCAAACAGATCGAAGAATTGTTATTTAATTATTTAGGAGTAAAATGGAGTGCTCATATTGCCAAATCCTGCTAGTCGCAGCTCTAATACTTGCACTGCAACCCCATTCTTCAGCTACTATAAAGCGTTTCAAGTTCAGTGTAAGCGATTCAACCCTCGATCCTTCTCTTCCATGGACTTAACTTCATATATATATATATATATATATATATATATAATATTTTAAATCAAAACGTATATTATATACATGCAGGTGGAGTGGAAGAATGTAACAAGACTTTGCCATACAAAGCCGCTTCTGACAGTTAACGGCAGGTATCCGGGGCCAACTATTTCTGTAAACGAAGGGGACAACGTCCAAGTAACAGTCACTAACAGGGTTGCTACAAACACTACCATACATTGGTAAAAATTAATTAATTAATTAATTTTCCATCAATTTTTTTTTTTTTCATGTGAATTATATATATGAAGTAGCTTATTATAAAAGCATCGATCAGGCATGGAGTGAGGCAGCTGAGAACAGGATGGGCAGACGGGCCAGCATACGTAACACAATGCCCCATCGGGCAAGGCAAAAGTTATACCTACAACTTCACCGTCGTTGATCAGCCCCTGTGGTGGCACGCCCATTTCTCATGGCAACGCGCTTCTGTTTATGGTGCATTCATCATCCACCCTCGCCTGCCCTTCCCTTACGGGCCTTCTCCTGTTGTCGAAGCTCCTTCTCCCATTATCTTTGGTACCTAATATATTACAATATATGCAATCTATCACTGGCCTAGCTACCTATTAAAGCTAACATGAATGAGTAATATATGTATATATTTCAGTAATTAATTAAACTTGAAATAAATTATATAATGTATATATTCAGGTGAATGGTGGAATGGAGATGTTGATTCTATAGAAAATGAGATGACCCTCTATGGTGGTGGACCTAATTCTTCAGACGCCTACACCATTAATGGCTTACCTGGTCCCTTATACCCCTGTTCGGCCAAAGGTAACATCATTTACATGACTCTTTCATTATTTAATTTCACCTTAATTAATTAATTAATTTTCCATTACAAATTTATACAGACACATTCATCCAGACCGTGGAGCCAGGCAAAACCTACTTGCTAAGGATCATAAACGCAGCGCTGAACGACGAGCTCTTCTTCGCTGTGGCCAACCACAGCCTAACTGTTGTGGAGATCGACGCTGTCTACACCAAACCCTTTACAACATCAGCTATTATGATAACCCCTGGCCAAACAACAAATGTTCTGCTCACGGCAGATTATAAAGTCTCTGATGATTCCACCAACACCAACACCTTTGTAATGGCAGCCAGGCCTTATCTCACTTCAGTCTTCCCATTTGACAACTCCACCACAATTGGAATCTTGAAATACAAAACAACCAAGAATTTCCCAACGCAGGCGTCAGCTGCAGATTACAGCCTGCTGCCAACAAATCTCCCTGCCATGACAGATACTCCCTTTGCCACGCGCTTCTCCAACAACCTCCGGAGCCTCGCCTCCAAAGACTACCCGTGCAACGTTCCCAAAAAGATCGACAAACGAGTTGTTACGACTATTAGCTTGAATCTTCAAGACTGCCCTGTCAATCAAACCTGCAAGGGCTACTTAAACAAGAGATTCCACGCTTCAATGAACAACAACTCATTCGTTCGTCCCTCCAACTCCATACTCGAATCCTACTACCACCACAACATCAAGGCTCAGTACTCATCCGATTTCCCAGAAAATCCACCTCGTGTCTTCAACTATACCGGAGTCGACCCACTCACCGAGAACATGAACACGGAGTTCGGTACAAGAGTGTTCGAAGTGGCATTCGGCACGAAGCTGGAAATCGTGCTCCAAGATACAAATTTCTTGAATCCAGAAAACCATCCGATTCACGTTCATGGACACAACTTCTTTGTCGTGGGAAGAGGCTTCGGAAACTTCGATGCTGCCAAGGATACGAAGGGATACAATTTAGTCGACCCGCCTGAAAGAAACACGGTGGCTGTTCCGGTGGGGGGGTGGGCGGCGATTAGGATCAACACCGATAATCCCGGTGTGTGGTTCATCCATTGCCATCTTGAGGAGCACACGACATGGGGCCTGGCGATGGGATTCATTGTTAAAAATGGGAAAGATCCTACTCAGTGTTTGCTTCCTCCTCCGAATGATCTGCCTCCTTGTTGAGTTATTACTTATTAGGCCATCTTGTTTAGAATAGATTGGTGAGTTCTTGAGAGAGATAGCATAGTAATTACTATTAGCAGTGTGCCTAGAGGCTGTAAATTTTGTGCCATGTGAGTTTTGATTGTGGAGTAAATTTCACTTTTGCTCCCGTTACAATACCGTCAAAACATATTTAGTCCTAAAAGTTACTTTTTTGGTTTCAAATGATATTTTTTCGACAAGTTTGGTTCCATAAGATATTTTTTTTGATAATTTTGGTCCCATAAGATATTTTTACGACAATTTTAGTTCCATAACATATTTTTTTAATAATTTTTGTCTAAAACTAACAGAGAAAGTTAACAGCCGTTAACATCAAGGTAAAAAAATGCTATCTTCAAGCACATCAACAATAATCAAAATAAATAGCAACAAAAAAAGTGCAAAGTATTTTCAACATAATACTGAACCATATCAATAGATACAAAAGACATGCTCAACAAAATCATCATTTCACGCGTTTTGACCTTGGCTTTAACGGTAGTTCACTTTCTCTATTAGTTTGGGACTAAAATTATCTGAAAACTATCTTATGAGACTAAAATTATCGGAAAAATATCTTATAGGACCAAAATTGTCAAAAAAATATCATTTGGGATCAAAAAAGTAACTTTTGGGACTAAAAGAGTTTTGAGTCTATTCTAATTGGACCAAAAGT
Source organism: Perilla frutescens (assembly GCA_026008535.1). NCBI lineage: Eukaryota > Viridiplantae > Streptophyta > Magnoliopsida > Lamiales > Lamiaceae > Perilla > Perilla frutescens. Next base: position 33,589,485 of record BRKX01000009.1, read on the forward strand.
GAAATTTATCCTTTGATTGTGATTACGGGATTTTCTTTATTACCTTCTCGTAGCTTTGCTTGTGTAAAATGAAGACAATAGGTGACAAACATTCACCATCATGTGAGCAACGGATCCCTAAATTTTGTTTATGGAGACCCAGTTTAATATAACACGGTCATATTCATAATTGTAGAAAAAAAAAGTTAACAATAATTAAGATATATGGTATTGGGGATGTGTTATTTATTTATACCACAAAATGAATTATGGAAGAGGATGAATTTTCTAGAATACAAATGCTGAAATTGGACTTATTTTTAATAGAAGCTACAAATGATGAGATTTTTAGTCTAATTACGATTTTAATTATTTATCGTTGATTTATAATCAAAATGAATGAACGAATACATTAACAATAGTGCTCGTCGAGAGCAACCATAGGCATTAGATTCACCTAAATAGGAGTCCAAATAATCAAGTTATGAATTATTTTCTAATTTAATTTCTAAATTAGAATTTATTGAGGAGTAAATATCACTCATTATATCATTAAGCCTCATTTGCACTTCTCATTTTTCTCTCCCTCCCCCTCTCTAGCAGCCCCTTCATCCACTCGCCTCCGCCTTTGCCGCCGTCACCGCCGATCGGTCGTCGTCCTCTTCCACAGCCGGAAAAATTTCTAGCAGAATTTTTCGACATGTAATACCATATTTTAAATCCCCTTTTCCTCATCTATAGGATTCTATAATTATTTTCATGACTTTTCTATGATAAGGTCTTCAATTTTTTGATTTGAGGATGGATAAAATCGTAAGCTTTGAGAACATAATTTATCTTTTTCTGTACTTAATTTTCACTACAGGAAAAATCGGATATTCCAGCGGAAAAATTCCAGCGGGATCATTTTCTGCAAGAACTTTTTAAAATTCCAGGCTTCCAGCAAGTATTCCTGCGGGTTCATTTCTCGTATGAATAATATTTTTTTATAAATTTTTAATATTTCTTAAACAATTCCAACGCGTATTCCGGTCGGAAACGCCTACTAATTTAAATTTCATTGGAATATTATTTATTTATTATTTATTTTTTTATTTAAAAAAATAATGCATAAATGTGACACAATTATATTTAGTTTTTGCAAGATAATTCATATTCAATTAATTGATGATTTTTCCCCAAATCCAATTCAAACATAATAAAATCCATAGAAGACTTGTTTAGATTTTAAATATAACAAGACCTTAATCTCTAAAGATAATCCACAAAAGACTCGCAAAAAAATATATATTTTTTGTGTTGAACATTTACTTTATGATTCATGCCAGGATCCGCTGGAATGCCCGCATGAATCATTTTCCCGCAGGAATCCTGTAGGATTTTGATTGCTCTATCGGCCCATTTTTCTACTACAAAAAAACACAGTTTTAGCGACGGAAATGACGATGGAATACATTCCGTCAACACGGGTGATGGAGAGGCAATGGGATATTCCGTCACCTTCTTTTTTTAGCAACTAAAATAACGAGATGGATAATTTCCGTCGCCATTCCGTTGCCCATTAAATTAGCGATGGAAATTGGCCATCGGGCGATGAAATTTCCGTCACTATTCAGTGATTTTCTTGTAGTGTTCTACGGACCGGGCCCGCTGGAATATGTTATTTTTCTTGTAGTGTTCATGGTTGTAGAATTCAGTCTAGGCGGCCTCCTAAGCGCCGAGATGGAAAACCATGAACTCGACTATCCTAATTAGTATGACCACCCAAGCGGAGTTAAGCCTAGCCACCGATTATTCAGTAAAATCGGCATCTGGTTCCTTTTTTTACTTTAATTTTAATTTTGAATTTTTCAAACTATAATTGATGTGAGGAATGTTGGAAAGTAAGAAACCTAATGCAGACAAACGCGTACCTCTTCCCTCCATAGTTTTCAGTTGGCATTGGTCCCATTAGATCCATGTGGAGCAGATCTAAGACTCTTTCAAATGTGATGTGTTGAACATCCTTGTGTCGTGATCTAATTTGTTTTCCCAGTTGACATGGACCATAACTGGTTTTCAGTATTTTGTTACATTTGTTGATGATTATTCCCATATGACATAGTTATATTTGATGAAGTACCGTTCAGAGTTATTTACCCAATTTTCTTCCATTTGTGCTAAAATTCGTACTCAGTTTAATGTTCATGTGTGCAAATTTTACGAAGTGATGATGCTAAAGAATATCTCTTCATAACTTTTCACAATTTTATGATGCAAAATAGTATTCTTCATCAAACATCTTGTGTGGACACACCGTCTCAAAATGGTGTGGCTGAAAGAAAGAAGAGATAGCTCCTTGAAACTGCTAGAGCTTTGTTGTTTGCAATGCATGTTTCAAAACCATTTTGGACCGAGCTTGCTTTCTCATTAATAGAATGACACCTTCGATTCTCTCTAGTGAAACTCCCTTTCATGTTCTCTTTCCTACTAAACCTTTGTTTCCTATTGAGCCTAGGTATTTTGGGTGTACTTGCTTTGTTTGAGATGTTCATCCGCATGTTATGAAACTTGATCCTAGAGCTCTAAAGTGTATCTTTCTTGGTTATTCTCGGGTGTAGAAAGGGTACAAGTGTCATTGTCCTAGCCTTAACAAATATCTTGGGTCAGATGTCATTTTTTTAAAACATACACCTTATTTCCCAACATCGTTTTTCAGAACATACACCTTATTTCGCAACCTCTTTCAATACTCTTAGTGAGGGTAAGGATAGTGATTTTCTAATATATATATTACTCCATCTATTGCTGCTCCACGTTCTAATGTTCTTTCGAAGCCTCCAGTCACTCGAACCCTTTCTCCTGTTAAGCCTCCAATAACACAGATATATTTTCACCACACGACTACTGATCTTGTCCATATTCCACACATGTGTGCTTCATGTCCCGATGCACTAATTTCTTCATCATCTGATCCTCCATGATCTGCTTTTCGTAAAGGTAAACGTACTTGCACATATCCTATTTTTTTCATTTGTCTCTTATAATCACCAATCTACTTCGTCTTGTTCTTTTGTTACTTCTCTTAACTCTATTCCTAAATTTGTTTATGAGGCATTGGCCCATTCTGGTTGGCATGTTACCATGATTAAGGAGATGAGTGCTTTGGATTCTAATGGTATTTTGATTTTGGTGGATCTTCCGACAGGTAAACGATCTATTGGGTATAAATGGGGGATTACTATTAAAGTCAATCATGATGGTTCTATTGCTCACTTGAAAGCTCATCTTGTTGCCAAAGGCTATGTTCAAACTTATGGTGTTGATTATTTTGACACTTCTTCTCTTATGGCTAAACCTACTTCTATCCGGCTTTTGATTTCATTAGCGGCTACTCATCACTGGCCTCTACACCAATTTGACATTAAAAATGCTTTTCTACATGGTGATTTTTGGGAGAATGTCTATATGGAGCAACCACCTGGGTTTTTTTTGCTCAGAGGGAGTTTAAGAAGGTTTACTATCTCTAGAAATCTTTGTATGGAAAATCAGGGGCAATGACCAAGTAAGACTTCAGACATCAGTCTAGCTAAAATGAGAGACAACTATGTTGAAGCGTGGTCAACCAGCTTAAAAGGTTGCCTTGATCAGACTAGTCAAAGTCAACTTTTCAAAGATTGAGAAAAGCTATAAGGGGGAAGAGAACTTTGGAGACTGGTAGGTATCCATAGATGAGTAACCATCAGCTGAAAGCCAAAACTGACTGATAAGAGCAGAGCCAGCTTGAAAGCTGAAACCGAACTGATCAAAGATCAGTCAGTCACAAAGGGGTAACCCTAAACTGATCAAAGATCAGTTAGTTGGAAGAAAGCTCTAAAAGATTTGAGCCATTACGGAACTGACCAAAGATTAGTTCAAGGAGAGAAAAAAAGCTCAAGCAAGTAGCCAACTGATAGTCCAGAACTGAAAACTTTTGAAGCTAAGCTGTCAAGTCAGCTAAACTGGACCATTTCAGGATTTAAGCTCAAGGTAGCTATGTAACACCCCGATCTCGGGAGAAGGGCAGGGGACCGGTGCGCTACTTTGGGGAAGGGGGAAGGGGTTGTTGAACAGAAGCAATCAAAGAAATAGGTTTAGTGCCCCAAAAATTTGGGCAGCATAACCTCTGTAAATGGATCAATCCACGCTTTTAAAGCATATGAAATTACTCAAACCAAATACCATGACTCTTAGGATGAACCCAAGAAAGAATAACGAAAGCAAACTTCAATGTAAATAATAACAGTTCAAAGGTTAATTGTTAATAGGTTAGGCATGAAAAAGGCCAGACTGATGTCTGTCCAAATACATGAAGTAAAGAGATGCCAGACTTTCATCTGTCGTGAAAGCAATATAAAGCCAGGCTTTTGCCTTGACATGGAAAATAATGTAAAGCCAGGCTTGTGCCTGTCTGAATAAGGAAAGTAAATAAATGCGAGGCTTTCGCCTGTCAGGAATGGAAAGTAAACGAGATTCAGAGAACCGAACACTCCATAATAATAAAGAAAATGGAATTCGGAAAACCAAACACTCCATAACAGTAAAGAAAATGGGATTCGGAGAACCGAACACTCCGTAGCAGTAATGAAAATGGGATTCGGAGAACCGAACACTCCATAACAGTAAAGAAAACGTTATTCAGAGAACCGAACACTCCATATCAATAATCAGAGTAAGCAGAAAGAACGTAGTACATTTATTCAGACTCAAAAGGAAGCATGTTCTTAGTTAGACTCCATACGTAAAAGAAACATATACATCAAATGATAGCCCTTCAGCCTTAGCACAGCCGTCCAGCATCTCGCAGCTCATCCTGAAAATATTTAAAAAGATTTTGGGCGTGAGTACTAATGCACTCAGTGGGTGCTTTTGAGAAAAACCCTTCACAATCATTTTATAAAACAGAATATCCAATCATATTTTAAGCATATCATGGAAAGCTTTTAAAAGAGAAAATTTGTGAATTCCATGTATACAAAATCATTTTAGTTCCATCATTGCGCGCTATTCTCCCCTAGAACACTTACGGTGAGTCGGTTCGTGTACACAATTCGGCTGCTTAAGGTTGGACACTGCCCTGTTTGCTTGGGGCTTGATATCGTGAACCATTGTAGTTTCGTCACCAAAAACAGTAGTAAGACTTACATGAGTCAGGAGAGCACATTAAATACAGTCATGAGTTGGATATTCAATCACATTCATTTTATAAATATCAGAGCTTAATAACCCGAAATATATTTTTATATAATAAAAACCCACCTGGCAAACTGATCTGGAAAGCTAGATCTAGATTCTAATTTTGGTCTCAACTAGAAGTCTCCTTCTTCTGTGCGTACAAGATTATCCGACAACATAGTTTCGATGAACGACTACCATTAGGTCAAAATCTAACCTTTCTTAGCTATGAAGTAAATATTATAATATCTCTACTATCTTAATATGCAACACCTGGGTCATCAAAATATTTTGAACCTTAAGGGAACTTTACTCAGGGCATTTTTATAAAGAAAAACTCTTTTGGAAGTTTTGGCATACGAGGTGGTCAAACGCGTATCCTAAAATTAATTCAGTACAAATAGATTCATACTGCAAGATCCGCCCATGGGAAAAATATGAAACTTTAAGTGAAAATACTATATTTTGACATGGAACAACTTTTGAGCTTAAAAGTATGGTAGGGCTATCCACGAAGGATAGATCTGAAAAAAACTACAATTTAATATTCGGATACCCAAAATATACCCAAAATTAAAAAGTGACAACATGGAAAATGTATACAGATATACATAGAACATAAAACTCTAAAGACACTTTTTGATCTGACAACCCGAAAGAGTCACCGCTTTGAGGGGTGGCGGCGGTCACAATGGTTTTCCATCGTGATCATTCGTCGTGTCATCATTTCAATCACGTATTCATGATCTACACGTTGATACCTTCAAAATGACTATTTCAGAATTGAAATAGGAAACTAGAGTCGTACTTTCTCTAGAAGCTGCTCGGCGTTTCGATTTTGAAAACGAATGAAAAATGAAACCTTAACTTCCTATTTATAGAAGAAAAATAAATAGGATAAAGAAAGAGGATAATCATGGAATAGGATAATGATGGAAAAAGAATGGGATGATTACGAATAGGATAATCTTTTGAAAAAGAAATTGGATAATGATGGATGTGCCTTGTTATCCAAATTTATTAAAATATATTAATTTACAATTTGAAATTGTGCTGAGATGTCATTTGGACTCTAAACTGGAGAATTCAAAATTTGGCACAATTCTTGAAACTTTTCCTATCAACCCGAGAAAAATATCAGAACATATTTTTAAAGCAATTTTTGACCAAATTAAATTTTAACAGACTTCCCTAGCTGTGATTTTCCTTTATTTGAATCCTTTAAGGACTCAACTTATTTTCTAACTTACCAAAGGGTAACATAATTTGAATAAAACCTTTTAAAATATTTCGAGATATTACATTCTACCCTCCTTAATAAAAATTTTGTCCCGAAATTTGGGTACCTCTATAAGATAAATGAGGGTGCAATTCCTTGATTCTGCTTTCAAGCTCCCACGTAGCTTCCTTGCTCCTATGGTTATTCCATAAGCCTTTCATCAGTGACATCTGTTTGTTCCGTAATTCTTAGACCTCTTGGTCAATAATAGTCTCTGGTCTTTCCTCATAGAAGAAATCCTTGCTCAGGACAACTTCTCATTCTTTATAACATGTTTAGGATCCAACTTACACTTCCTCTACATTAAGACATCAATCACATTATGAACCTTAGCTAGAATCAATAATATGACTAGTTTATAAGCTACCTCATCATTCCTAGCTAAAACACAATTTATCTTGAGTTATAAATCTTACTAAGACGTATACACGTATACTCTGCCTTGGTCCACTTTAACTTGATGCACATAACTCTTCATACGTTCTTCTCTGCATCATTCTTCGAATATTCTTTAGCATAATCCTTTGAGTCGAGAAAAGAGAAAGAGAGAGAATAGATATCGATCCACCTGAATCAAAGCATATTATCTCAATCATCGTATACATCACTCTGAACTTGAGGTATCCACCCTCGAAGTCATCCTTGCTCCTCGATCAGAAACGTATAGAGGTAGGTACACTGAGAATGGATCTATCATTCGCGATTCTTCATAGACATTTGAAATTCTCCCAACATGCTCCTCAAATACATATACACGCGAACTGCATTTCCTAGAAATCCATATAACTCAAGCCATCTAAAATAATATACTTATCCATTCTAAATTCTTTCTACGTTCAAGTCTACAAGCCACTACATAATTGTTCCCACCGTCTTAGTCAATCTGTTCTTTATAATCATTCATTAGATTCTCAATTGAACTGGAATCCAAATATCCCAGACATCCCATTAAAACCATAGGTGAACCACGGCCTTGCCGTGAACCCTCTTTCATGTAGGATTCAATCCAAACATGACATAACACATTCTTTTGAAATTTCACATCATAACAAATTGACACATTTCAGTGGAACCAATCCATGTAGGCTCATAATCTTAAACGTAGAAAAACACTTAATCAATCTATATTCCACAAGAATCTTAACAATCATCAACTTCAAATCCAATCTATGTGAATAAATCACAGCTAGCTATGTTCATCTACATTCTCAATCAAATCATTCTATGTTCACATTCCATCTGCATAAGCATTTCGGGTTTCCTAACACTTTAACATCATCACATTTCCAATCACTTCCACATTATCACATTTCTAATCATAAGGCATTGATTACTATCATCACACTTTCTTTCGGAATGAATCATGGATATATAGTCCCATTTAAAACATCACATTTCATTTCAACGTAATGGACATATAGTCACATTCAATATTATCTGGGCACAAAGTCCCAAAATTTTACCATCATGGACAAGGAGTCCCTTTCATTCATAATCATCATCATATGGGCACATACTCCCAAAATAATACCATTATCCTTTCTAAACCTTCATTGGCGCGACTTTTCATAAATACCATCAATGTGGAGAATTTTTCCTTATCCACGTTTTCTTTTTTGAAATCAGTAAATATCATTGAATCTCAAAAATATTTTAACTCGCTTACCTTTCATTTTGAAGCAAATCAGGGCGAAGCAGGCGACGTGCTAGGGCTATCAAACGATCAATTAAGAGACAACACCGAGAATAATACTCAATCAACAATATGATAGGCCTACAGAGTTACAACCTGACTCTAATATCACTCTGTAACGCTTTGATTCCAGAAGAAGGGTAGGGGACCGGTGCCCTACTTGGGGGAAGGGAGAAGGGGTTGTTGAATAGAAGCAATCAAACAAATAGGTTTAGTGCCCCAAAAATTTGGGCAGCATAACCTCTATAAATGGATCAATCTACACTTTTAAAGCGTATGAAATGACTCAAACCAGATACCATGACTCTTAGGATGAACCCAAGAAAGAATAATGAAAGCAAACTTTAATGTAAATAATAACAGTTTAAAGGTTAACTGTTAATAGTTTAGGCATGAAAAAGGCCAGACTGATGTCTGTCGAAATACATGAAGTAAAGAGATGCCAGACTTTCATCTGTCGTGAAAGTAATATAAAGCCAGGCTTTTACCTTGACATTGAAAGTAATGTAAAGCCAGGCTTGTGCCTGTCTGAATAAGGAAAGTAAATAAATGCCAGGCTTTCGCCTGTCAGGAATGGAAAGTAAACGGGATTCAGAGAACCGAACACTCTGTAACAATAAAGAAAATGGGATTCGGAAAACCAAACACTCTATAACAGTAAAGAAAACGGGATTCAGAGAACCGAACACTCCGTAGTAGTAATGAAAATGGGATTTGGAGAACCGAACACTCCATAACAGTAAAGAAAATGGGATTCAGAGAACCGAACACTCCATAGCAATAATCAAAGTAAGCAGAAAGAACGTAGTGCATTTATTCAGACTCAAAAGGAAGCATGTTCTCAGTTAGACCCCATACGTAAAAGAAACATATGCATCAAACGATAGCCCTTCAGCCTTAGCACAGCCGTCCACCATCCCGCAGCTCATCTTGAAAATATTTAAAAAGATTTTGAACGTGAGTACTATTGCACTCAGTGGGTACTTTTGAGAAAAATCCTTCACAATCATTTTATAAAACAAAATATCCAATCATATTTTAAGCATATCATGGAAAGCTCTTAAAAGAGAAAATTTGTGAATTCCATGTATACAAAATCATTTTAGTTCCATCATTGCGTGCTACTCTCCCCTAGAACACTTACGGTGAGTCGGTTCGTGTACACAACCCGGCTGCTTAAGGTTGGACACTGCCCTATTTGTTTCGGGCTCGATATCATGAACCATTGTAGTTTCATCACCAAAAACAGTAGTAAGACTTACATGAGTCAGGAGAGCACATTAAATACAGTCATGAGTTGGATATTCAATCACATTCATTTTATAAATATCAGGGCTTAATAACCCGAAATATATTTTTATACAATAAAAACCCACCTGGCAAATTGATCTGGAAAGCCAAATCTAGATTCTGATTCTGGTCTCAACTAGAAGTCTTCTTCTTCTAGTTAAAAAGTGACAATATGGAAAATGTATACAATATACATAGAACATAAAACTCTAAAGACACTTTTTGATTCGGTAACCCGAACGAGTCACCGCTTTGAGGGGTGGTGGCGATTTCTGATGGCGATTACAATGGTTTTCCATTGTGATCATCCGGTGTGTCATCATTTCAATCACGTATTCATGATCTACACGTTGATACCTTCAAAATGACTATTTCAGAATTGAAATAGGAAACTAGAGTCGTACCTTCTCTAGAAGCTGCTCGGCGTTTCGATTTTGAAAACGAATGAAAAATGAAACCTTAACCTCCTATTTATAGAAGAAAAATAAATAGGATAATAACGAATAAAAGAAAGGGGATAATCATGGAATAGGATAATGATGGAAAAAGAATGGGATAATTACGAATAGGATAATCTTTTGAAAAAGAAATTGGATAATGACGGATGTGCCTTGTTATCCAAATCTATTAAAATATATTAATTTACAATTTGAAATTGTGCTGAGATGTCATTTGGACTCCAAATTGGAGAATTCAATGTGTGGCACAATTTTTGAAACTTTTTCTATCAACTCGAGAAAAATATCAAAACATATTTTTAAAGTAATTTTTGACCAAATTAAATTTTAACAAACTTCCCTAGCTATGATTTTCCTTTATTTGAATCCTTTAAGGACTCAACTTATTTTCTAACTTACCAAAGGGTAACATAAGTTGAATAAAACCTTCTAAAATATTTCAGGATATTACAAGCTGAGGATCTGCTAACTGGACAATCTCAGAGCTGAAAGCCGAGATAGCTGAGAGCCCATCAGCTGAATGTCCAAAAATGGATAACCAAAACACCTGCTCTCGCTGACAAGCAGTCAATGAAGATCTTGACAGGAAATCTTTATAAGATCCTGATGATCTTAGAGCAGAATTCATTAAAGTCAAACGGCTAGTTCATTAAGAGCTTCACACGGCTACATGCATTAAAATGCCGCTGGTGAATTCAGAATATTCACCAATCACAACGGTCAAAAGATCACTCATCTATTTAAAGAGAGTGAACTGATTTTTGGCCAAGACTTTCGCTAATCTAACTTTTGCTATTTTGCAGAACGAGCTCTTCTTTCTCCCTTCCTACAACTCAAAGCTTATAACTCTTAAGTGCGAAAAGTCTCAACTGAGAAGGTGTGCTTCAAGTTCAAAGCAAGGAGCTAGTTTACGCAGAATTCTAGCAAGAGTAAAGCTTCTTAGTTTAGTCCCTTAAAGATCAACCACTCAGCTCAAGCTAAGGAGCATTCCAGGTTGATAACAGATTCAAGGCTACCTTTTTGAAGATCGAGTGAGATCTAAAATCATGTAAACACGGACAATAGCACCTAAAGTCTCAGCGAGCAGTTGAGACCGGTAAGTGTGAGTTGTCGACCCAGAAACCGGCTAAGGAGGAGCTTGTACCGACGGGTTCGTTCTTTCAGGATAGCAACAGTTGAAAAGGAGGCCGCACTAGGGTTGAAGGGTGTCGTTTTTAGGTCCAACAGGAATTCTTCACTGTGTAACTGTAATAAAGAAACTTTACACTTGCATTGTGTATTGCCCTTTTGCGGAAGGAAGAGAGGACGTAGAAGTAGGAAGCTTCGAACCTCTATAAAATCTTATGTGTCATGTTCTTATTGCTTTCAACCTTGCATGTTTTTAAACTGCACACCTTCACACACAAGCTGCACTGACAAGCTAAGCTAAGTCTTCAAGCTATCAGTTCTAACTGATCAGCTCACCAGCTAAGCTCTAAGTCAGGCTCTCCCTCAACTGAAGAGCGCAAAGATAAAATATTGAAAGCGAGTCAGGGCTAAATATTCCGCATCAGTCTAAAGTTTTTGAAGTCAGTTTATTCACTCCCTCAAACTGACATAGACTCGCACTGGGACCAACAGTTTGGTATGCGGATGTGTAAGGCTGATCATTCTGTTTTCTACAAATGATCTAAAGTTGGCATCATCTTGTTAGTGTTTTATGTGGATGACATTGTTATTACCTATAGCGAATCTAAAGGGGTTATTTATCTTAAAGCATTTCTACACACTCAGTTTAATCTTAAAAATTTGGGATGATGAAGTATTTTCTAGGTGTTGAGGTGGTCAGGAGTAAGAAAGGAATTTTCTCATCTCAAGGAAAGTATGTGCTGGACTTGCTATCTGAGATGGGAAAATTAGGGGTTAAACCATGTAGCACTCCAATGGTTCACAATCTGCAACTTACAAAAGATGGTGAATTGTTCGATGATCCTGAGAGATAAAGAAGAATAGTTGGGAAGTTGAATTATCTGATGGTGTCACATCCTGATATTGCTTATTCATTTAGTGTAGTAAGTCGGTATACGTCATCACCAACTATTGATCACTGGAAGGCTGTAGAGCATATTTTGTGTTATTTAAAAGGCACATTTGGACGTGGAATTGTTTATGGGGTTCATGGTCATAGCAGAATTGAATGCTTTTCACACGTAGATTGGGTTAGGTCGAAAGATGATCAAAGGTCTACTTCAGGATATTGTGTTTTATTGAAGGTAATTTTATCTCATGAAAAGCAAGAAACAAGATGTAGTTTCACGATCAAGTGCCGAGTCAGAATACAGGGCTATGGCCAAATTGGCGTGTGAGATAGTATGGATATATGAGTTTCTCAATGAAGTGGGTTTTGAATGTTTAATACCATCTAAGTTGTGGTGTGGTGTGATAATCAAGTTGCACTTCACATTGCATCTAACCCCGTCTTTCACGAGCGAACTAAACATACTAAGATTGATTGTCACTTTGTTCGTGAAAAGATTCAGAAGGGTCTCATCTCTACAGGATATATGAGAACCGAAGATCAGCTTGGAGATATTTTCACCAAGGCTCTTAATCGAACTAGAGTTGATTATTTTTTAACTAGTTGGGCATGATTAACATCTATGATGTAGATTGAATAAGAGTGTTAGAGATTGTATATATATGGTACTCCCTCCGTTTTTTAATAAGTGTCATTCTACCATTTTAATTTTATTTCAAAAAAAGTGTCATTCTACAAATTCGATACAAAAAACTCACATTTTTCAATATTTACCCTCATTTAATACATTCAAACCTCTATATTTAACTCATTTAATGTATTCACACAAGGGTGTATTAGATAATTTAATTAGTTTATTAATTTGTGTGCATTCATCCAAAATGACATTTATATAGAAACAGAGGGAGTAGTAATTATTAGGGTTTAATTATGTGATTTATTTCCTAGAATAGATTAGTCTTCCTTGTATATATACATGTATTCCATGGTTTATTAATTGACTGGGTATTCCCACATACATTCAACACTTTCAAAGTGGTTACTGCAGGTCGTTAGAGAATTTCATTGTTCTTACGATATTCCACATCGGTTCCACATGAAAGTGTGAAAGGGTATGTAAATAGGGTCAACCCTTTACTTTTGATCAAAGTTTTAGGTTAAGTTAGGGCTCTCTTTTCAAACTAGACGTTGACAAGTCCAAATTCTCTCGTGTTTTTGTGTCTTTTTCTCGTTCTTTATCCTTTTTCTTTTTTTTTGGTCGGAAAGAGCCAGAATGGGCACGAGGGGCAGCAGGAGGTAGGAGAATCACTTTTGAAGTTAACTCTCTCGGTGGGCACAACAACCCTAGAGTGATTGAAAGGAGACGAGGGCACAAGAGTAATCGCAATCAGCTGAAGCAGGAGCAATGCACCCTAGCCGCCCAAGGAAAGAAGAGCCGCGGAAGGAAAGTGAGATCTTCTAGAAGGAATATCGACTCTACAAGGAAAGTAGCTATGCCAGTGATACTAGGGCACGACGAGTACAGAATCTTCGATGCTGAATCTTCTAAGTAAGGGAAGAATCTGCCAGATATGGAAAGTCTTGGGCACGACGGCTGTGGACTGGGCTGAAGATCCTCCGGCCTGTCGGGGAGTTTACCTTGTGTTTTTGTACTCTTATTTAACTAGATTTCATGCCAGAAAACTAACACGTCTTTACACTCTTTTACCATTTTTACGTACAAACCATTTATTTTTGATTTTTGCATTTTGTCTCGAGCCTTATGCCCGCAGGCACTTAGGATTTACTTTTATGTTCTTCAATCCAGCTTGGATTCTTTTTGCAGTTAATATAAGTAAGTTTTTCATTTATATTATATCTTGCTTTAATTATTTAAATTATTATTATTGTTCTAAGTCTAGCATGAGCGGCTATACTTGTTATTCCAGATTAAACAAGGATAAGAACTTAATGAACATGCAAGAACCGTGAGGCTTATGGGCATAAACTGTGTGAATTTGGTTCTGTCATGTAATCATTTTCTTTGTTGCATTATACAGTGGGCTAAGCTAGTTAATTGTGGCAGATCACTTGTTAATTAGAATTGTGTTCACTACCTCTATAAATGGTCAATGAATGGTAGTTGTGTGTTGATCATAAAGGGATGGGATACATCACGGGTTCTGAGGGCATAACAGAGATCTTTGTCTAGGTAAATCTGGGTTTGTCTATGTAACGCCCCGAATTTAACCAAAAAAACTACTTTTATATTATATTTTATGGAGGTTATTTAAATCATTATCAAATCCTATAAGTCGCGCCAAATAGTTAATATATGTTTTATATATAAAATTATGTTAAATATTTTATTTATATTATTTATAGAACAATAGACTTAAGATTTATTTTTACTATTTATTTATGGTGAGCCCATCTATTTGAAGGCCAAAAGAATTATCATTCTTGACCCATTTAAAGTCTATCATGTTCATTCATCCCTACCGTGAGAATTGAGAGCTAGAATAGGAAAGAGATGTCTGCTATAATCACCTTGCACCTAATCGCTAATTATCGGTGATTTGATCTGCAGTGATTATAAAAATTGATTCAATCAATTATTTCCTCCCCTTAAAACCAGAGATTTCCCATTTTTAAACCCTCAATGTTCAGTATAAATACATGACTCTCCATTAACAAAAATCACACAACTCAAAGAAATAAATCTTCAATCTTCTCCACCTACTTCCCTTTGAGGTATTTCTCCCTTATGTTTTTTTTTTCTTCTTACTACTCCAAGTGTTTTTATTTTGAGAGCGGGTCACTCTCTCGTTTTTAGCGAGCAGAGAAGTGAGAAAATGGGTTTTTGCTATTTTAAATAAAGATGGGTTGCGTATTTCTTCTTTTTTCCGTCAGTGAACATTTGCAAGAGAAGAGAAATAGACTTTTGTAACTTTATTCTCAATTATAGTGATGGAACCCACTTGGTCAACACAGTTAGACTAGGAAAAAGAGCAAAGTGAATGGGGTCATTCATTATTTATTTATTCTTAATCTTTTAAAGCACACACAAGCATACACATATACTTATATATTACTCACGTACACAAATATATATATATATATACATATTATCTCACACGCACACCTATGCATATATATATATATATATTATATAATATATACACACTTAATCACACACACACATATATTATACACATGTTCACGCATTATACACGTAAATACATATATACATATATATCTATATATATTTGTGTTGTAATTAAATATAGTATTATACTATTTAACATCATATTAATTTATTATTAATATTATTATGATAGGCGGCGCGCGTGGATAAAATTTATTACCGTTACGTTTCAAGTTCAAGTAAAGGTGGGGAATCCAATGTGGATTTCTATGCAATAATTCATTTATCCTTATTATTCATTCTATGAAATTCATATGTGGAAATTATATGTTCGACCTACGGGCTGCAGGAAAAGTTACTCAACCTATGGGTTACATGTTCGGCCGATGGGCTGCAGGAAAAGACTCAACCTACGGGTTGCATGTTCAGCCTACGGGCTGGAAGAAAATGATACTTGATATGTCATGTATTTATTGTTCATATTGTGTATAATCTGGATAAATGCAGTAATCCCATTGAGTTAATAGCACTCACCCCAAAGCTATTTATTTTTCAAGCTAAAGAAGCTCGGGCGATGACGTGGAGACGGGATGATGGTCAAGATTAATTAAATATTATTTTATTTTGAATATTGCTTCCACTATATTAAATTCTTTTATTGAATAAATAAGTTATTTTTATTTATGAAATTTTGGGACGTCACAGTTAGTATCAGAGCGGGTCTATATTTCTGTAGACTTGCAAAAAAAATTGATTTATTCGAAAAAAACCATCATTTCGTCAGCCGCATCGTGCCGAGAAAAGAGGTAAAAAAAAGTTCAAGTTATGGCAATGTTTATGAAATTATGAAATGTTTATGTATATATATATATTAGTCCTCGGAATTGACTATAAGAATTATATGTTTAGATGTCCGGTTGGAAATTAGTACCCAGAGTAAGGACCGGAAAATGGATGCAAGCCAATAGGAAAAATCCATTGCAAATGACGAGACATGGCGTTGGTAGAAAAGAGACGCTATGGAACAAATTCATGCAACTAAAATGGAATTATGATTTTGGGGTGGAGGAATATTTGCTAAGGCTACAAATGAAATGAGAAGAGCTAAAGAAAGAAGGTGGATGCTACGAACATGTGCAAGCTGCCGAGAAAATAATCAGCATTGTTCCTGCCCAAATTAAAGATTGGGTGGAGTTGGTTCTT
The DNA here is from genome assembly GCA_026008535.1 of Perilla frutescens. Lineage (NCBI taxonomy): Eukaryota > Viridiplantae > Streptophyta > Magnoliopsida > Lamiales > Lamiaceae > Perilla > Perilla frutescens. The sequence goes on from BRKX01000009.1 coordinate 33,605,724, forward strand.
GAAGAGCTAATTGAATACGTGCCAGAAGAAGATGATTTTTTCAACGCGTTTATGTCGATACTTTAGGAATTTGGTGAGATTTAGTTTATGGCGAAGGATAGAGAGTGAAGAATCATGACTCCAACAAAGATAACTTGAATGAAGTAGTGAAATCTAATAAGAGGCTAAGAAATGATTGATATGAAACACATGGAAGACGAAATAAATTCTTATTTTTATGTTGTTATGTTAGATTAAGTTTTATTTTAATAAGATTTATTAGTGAAATGATTATCTATGTTTGGTTTCTAAGTTTTAATTCTTTTTGTTAATGGACTCGATAATAGGAAGTATGGTCAACACATGCCGCAACGTACGAGCCAATAGTGAGGAAACTCGGTCAGATGACAACTCAAGACGGTCTCCCTGTCATAGGCCAACTTTCATCCAAGAATTAACCCAAGCATTAAGGCAAGCCACACCTCAAAATGTCCCTCCACCGAGAAACGATGGAAATGCCATGGTGAAGCAGTTCCGACAGATGGCTCCACCTAAGCTGAAAGGGAATGAAGGATCACTTGACACTAAGGAGTGGATCTTTGAGCTTGAATGAATTTTCAAACACCTCGATTGTACGGATGCAGAGAAGATATCATGTGTTGTTCTTCAACTGATTGAGGATGCAGGGCATTGGTGGCAAAATATAGCTCGAGTGATGACACGAGAACATCGCCGAAATTTAACTTAGGCCGCATTCAAGGACTTAGTCTTAGGAAAGTTCTTTCCAAAATCTTACCGGAAACAGAAAGAGTTGGAGTTGGTGAATTTGCAGCAAGGGGACATGATTGCTGGAGTACGAGAGGAAGTTCAACGAACTCTCTCAATATGCACCGCACTTGGTGGATACTGAGGAGAAAAAGGTGAGTCACTTCGAGTACGGGTTACAATCAGAGATCGGGAGAATTCTAGCAACTCAAGAAACCGCTGCAACCTACTAGGCGATAGTTGACCGAGCTCAAGCAGTTGTAACCCGCCTCAATCTCGATGATCCTAAACAATCAAGCACCGCTCGAAAAAGACAACGAGATGAAAATATTGAAGAAAGAAACTCACAACGTGAAAGGAGATGGAGAGCTGATGATGGAAGTCGTGGAACCATGCAAACCAAACCTCTTTGTTCGAAATCCCAGAGACGCCATAATGGAGAATGTTTTTATGGTAAGAATATATGTTTTCGATGCCACCAAGCTGGACATGAAGCTCCCTAATGTCCTAGAAACAAAATGAGATATGTCGAAAGAGAAAACCCGGAGAGGCGGGGAAACGTTGAACGAAGAGGAAACCCGGAGAGGAGAGGAAACGTCAAAAGAAGAGGAAACGTGAGAAAAGAAGAAAATGCAAAAGGAAGAGGAAACGCCCGTGCTTTTGCAATGAATTGCGAGTAGTAAGATTTCACTAAGTACCCTACCTAGTATGCTCGTATTAAGTACCTCTAATTAGATGACGTTTTGGGATATTAGATATAATAAAAATACTCAAGGTGGAATAAAGTTGTTTTAAGAATTCAATATATAGATGGATTTACTTTATGCTAATGATGCCAAATAAGTCTTTCTCATGAAGGAATAGTTCTTTTAAAGATTGGAGAAGAGACATTACAACTTGCCAAGGATATATATAAGGGTTTAGAAATATCTTAGTAGCTTAAGAGTTTTGTGGATTATTCAACAGTCGATTTTAGTACAGAAATGGAAAGGTCTCACTATTTAAGGTCGATAGGCTTCACGTGGTAGACTCAAGGAGTTATTTGGTTAAGGTAAAGTCGAGAGTAAGGTGAGTAAATTTCGAAGACGAAATTTCTTTTTAAGTTGGGTAGGATGTAACACCCCGAATTTAACAAAAAAAACCTACTTTTATATTATATTTTATGGAGGTTATTTAAATCATTATCAAATCCTATAAGTCGCGCCAAATAGCTAATATATGTTTTATATATCAAATTATGTTAAATGTTTTATTTATATTATTTATAGAACAATAGACTTTCTATTTATTTTTACTATTTATTTATGGTGAGCCCATCTATTTGAAGCCCAAAAGAATTATCATTCTTGACCCATTTAAAGTTCATCATGTTCATCCCTACCGTGAGAATTAAGAGCTAGAATAGGAAAGAGATGCCTGATGTAATCGCCTTGCACCCAATCGCTAATTATGGATGATTTGATCTGCAGTGATTATATAAATTGATTCAATCAATTATTTCCTCCCCTTAAAACCAGAGATTTTGCATTTTTAAACCCTCAAGGTTCAGTATAAATACATGACTCTCCATTAACAAAAATCACACAACTCAAAGAAATAAATCTTCAATCTTCTCCACTCTACTTCCCTTTGAGGTATTTCTCCCTTATGTTTTTTTTTCTTCTTACTACTCCAAGTGTTTTTATTTTGAGAGTGGGTCACTCTCTGGTTTTTGGCGAGCAGAGAAGTGAGGAAATGGGTTTTTGCTGTTTTAAATAAAGATGGGTTACGTATTTCTTCTTTTTTCTGTCAGTGAACATTTACAAGAGAAGAAAAATAGGCTTTTGTAACTTTATTCTAAATTATAGTGATGGAAACCACTTGGTCAACACAGTTAGACTAGGAAAAAGAGCAAAGTGAATGGGGTCATTCATTATTTATTTATTTATTCTTAATCTTTTAAAGCTCACACAAGAATACACATATACTTATATATTACTCACGTACACAAATATATAAATATATATATATATGTATACATATTATCTCACACGCACACCTATGCATATATATATATATATATATATGTATTATATATAATATATACACACTTAATCACACACACACATATATATTATACACATGTTCACGCATTATACACGTAAATACATATATGCCTATATATATATATGGGTTGCAATTAAATATAGTATTATGCTATTTAACAACATATTAATTTATTATTAATATTATTATGCTAGGCGGCGCGCGTGGATAAAATTTATTACCGTTACGTTTCAAGTTCAAGTAAAGGTGGGGAATCCAACGTGGATTTCTATGCAATAATTCATGTAACCTTATTATTCATTTTATGAAATTTATATGTGGAAATTATATGTTCGGCCTACGGACTGCAGGAAAAAGTTACTCAACCTACAGGTTGCATGTTCGGCCGACGGGCTGCAGGAAAAGACTCAACCTACGGGTTGCATGTTTGGCCTACGGGCTGCAGGAAAATGATACTTGATATGCTATGTATTTATTGTTCATATTGTGTATAATCTGGATAAATGCAGTAACCCCATTGAGTTAATAGCACTCACCCTAAAGCTATTTATTTTTCAGGCTAAGGAAGCTCAGGCGATGACGTGGGGACGGGATGATGGTCAAGATTAATTAAATATTATTTTATTTTGAATATTGCTTCCGTTGTATTAAATTCTTTTATTGAATAAATATATTATTTATATTTATAAAATTTTGGGATGTCACAGTCTAGATCATAATGCTGGTTTGTTGCTTACAATCATATGAGAGATCGGGGTTGGGTAACAAGTTAGGGTTTAGGGGACGAGAGATCACCTCTAGGTTAAACTGAAATGATAGATTGGGTAAGTGTGAGAGATCCGTTGCCTATAACCAGGTAATCAGATTTGCATAAGTAATCAGCGTGCCCATGATCGGTCAAGTGTTTGTTAAGTTTGAAATCTGAGTTCTAATCCGGAATACTTTTACTATTAATATTTTCTTGTCTTTTGTTTTGTTTTGTTCTTTAGTTTACAGTCTTTACATACAAAGTACGGAGACCACAACAATCCTCAACCCTTTTGAAAAAGTGACATTGGAAGATGGAATTCGCGGCTCCTCATGGGATCAACCCTTAGTCACATTAGCTAGCTATGCCTTCCTGTGGGCATAAGGATAAGTCTCGTCTGAGAGATTTATTCTGACCGTGAAACGACCGCACGTCAGAATTGGCACCGTTTCCAGGGAGCTGGTTCTTGAAATTCTATTTTCCCAACTTGTTTATCTGGCTGGTGGATGCATAATACCTCTGAAGGAGATTACGTGTACGATCCAGAACCTGAGAAAACTCTAAAGAGGAGGAGAGCAGAAGCACGAAGGGCACAACAAGCAGAGAGACTTGCTCTTAAAAGAAATCTAGAGCAAGAAAGAGTTCAACTAGAGAAAAACGAACCAAGGTTAGCCCCGATGGCTGAAGAAGAAGAAAGAACGTTGAGGCAGTTAGTCTTTCCGACTAACATGAATTTACATCCCATGGGCATAACACTCCCAACCATTAGTGGAAGCTGGGAGTTGAAGGCAAGTTTTATCTAGATCTTGCCTAAATACCACGGGATGACTGGAGAAGACCCTCAGAGGCATATTCAAGACTTTGAGATGGTGTGTCAAACTCAACCCACGAATGGGGGAAATGAGCAATATGTGCGGCTTGTCTCATTCATGTTCACTCTTCATGACGGGGCACGAGACTGGTTATACACCCTGCCAACCAGCAGTATAACCACATGGGCACAACTGCAGCAGAAATTTCTGGAAAAATATTTTCCTACATCCCGAGTTCAAGAGATGAGGAGAAGGATCAGAAGCATGAAGATGGGCATAAATGAGAGTTTCTATGACTACTAGTGTCGATTCTAGAGCATGTTGATGAAATGCCTACATTACCAGATTACAGACCATGAACTGATCCAGTATTTCGTGTCTGGGTTGAGACCACAGGACAAGATCACTATCAATGCCTTGTGTGGAGGATCCATCCTGAACAAATTACCAATAGAAGCCTTCAGGATTTTGACAGAAATGGCTGATGAAAATCGAGATGAAAGTGTCAAGGACACAAGGACAGTTTCAGATGCTGGGAAATCTATGCACCTTGAGGTCAAGATGGAAAGAATTTTGGACCATATGGAGAAAGTGATGAACCATACTGGGGCACTAAAGAAAAGAGTGTGTGGAGTATGCAAGAGCGCGGCCCATTTCACTGATGAATGCCCAACACTGCAGGAGGAGAACGTTGCTGAAGTTAACTCTCTCGGTAGGCATAACAACAATAGGAAATATGATCCCCACTCTCAAACATATAATCCTATATAGAGGGATCACAAGAATTTGAGATGGAAGAGGAATGATGCCCACCAACCAGATTTGCCACCACCACAGCCGAGGGCATGAGAAGAACCCAGCCTGACCGAACTAGTCCATGCCATGGTCAAGGAGAATGTGAAGTCACAGCAAGAGAATAAAAGGTTCAAACAAAAAACAAGGGCCGGTCTACAACATGTAAGCAAATAAATTTTCCAACTAGCTCAAGACCTTGCCCGATTAAAGGAAAGAAACACGCAATTACCCTCTCAAGTGGTAAATCCTCGAGCACAAGTGAACGATGTGACCACAAGGAATGAAGAGACAGCAATGAAAGCTGAACAGAAAGGAGACACTGAAGGCATAATGAAAGAAGAGGAGCAGACAAAGAAAGAGGTTGCTGAGCCCACAAGGTAAGAAATAAAAAAGAAGCCTCCCTTCCTTAAGCGTCTTGCCCATGATAGAAAAGAAGAGGAGATGAATAAACTTCTCAAGGTCTTTCGGAAGGTGGAAGTCAATATTCCACTACTTGATGTAATAAGGCAAGTTCCTCATTATACCCATTTTCTGAAAGAGCTGTGCACCAAGAAGGTGCGATTTGAAGACAATGCGAGACTTTTCATGGGAGAAAATGTCTTTGCAGTGCTACAAAAGATGCCTAAGAAGTGTGAAGATCCTGGCATGTTTGTCATATCATACATAATTAGGAGCAAGAAGATTGGAAAGGCGATGCTTGATCTCGATGCATCCATAAACGTCATGCCCATGATGATTTATGAAGAGTTAAATCTGGGACCACTCAAGGAAACAAGGGTGATCATCCAGTTGGCAGATAGATGAAATGTCTATCCCAAAGGTTTAATAGAAGATGTTTTGGTGAAGGTGGGGGAATTAATTTTCCCGGCAGATTTCTATGTCTTGGACATGGGCAAAACGACACCATCCACATCCGTTCTACTGTTAAGGACACCTTTCATGAAAATTTCTTGTACCAAAATCAATGTCGATGAGGGCACGCTGACATGTGAGTTCGATGGCCAGATAGTTGTGTTCAACATTTATGAAGCCATGAAGTACCCACAAGATTCGGAGTCAGTCCACTTTGTGAACCATTGCTATGCCCAATCTCAAGCCATTTTGGATCGCATGAACAACCAAGAACCCCTGGAATGGGCATTGCAAACTGGGTTAACTGACTACGATGCCCTCAACGAAGATGAGGATACTAGAGATGCCATCATGATATTGTACTCTCTGGAAGAGTTACCACATAGAGTGGTGGATTTCTCAATTTTCCCACCATGACTCAGACAGACAAAATGCTTCCATCGGTGCAGAAGGCACCAAAGCTAGAATTGAAGAACCTCTCTGACCACTTAAAGTATGCATATCTTGGGGAGAATGAGACACTACCAGTTATTATAAGCAAAGGAATAAATCTTGTTGAAGAAAACCGGCTATTGAGACTATTACGCATATATAAAGAAGCAATGGGATGGACTCTGGCCGATATCAAGGGTATAAGCCCTACAGTATGCATACACAAAATCCTTTTGGAGGATTATGTCAAACCTGTACGGGATGCCCAATGCAAACTGAACCCCACAATAAAGGAGGTAGTGCTAAAGAAGATACTCAAATTTTTGGATATGGGAATCATTTATCCCATTTCAGACAGCAAGTGAGTGAGCCCAATTCATGTCGTGCCCAAGAAGTCAGGAATCCAGGTGGTAAAAAATGAGAAAAATAAGCTTGTGCCCACAAGGCTACAAACTGGATGGAGAGTCTATATAGACTACTAGAAGCTCAACACTGTCACAAGGAAGGATCACTTCCCATTGTCGTTCATAGATCAGATGTCGGAGAGATTGGTTGGAAACAAGTTCTTTTATTTCCTTGATGGATATTCAGGCTATATGCAAATTGTGGTAGATCAAGAAGACCGGGAGAAGACTACTTTCACGTGCCTATTAGGCACATTTGCTTACCGGAGAATGCCTTTTGGGCTCTGTAATACCCCTGAAATTTTTCAATGATGCATGATGAGTATTTTCTCGGATCTTTCAGAGAATTACATCGAAGTACTCATGGATGACTTCACAGTCTATGGGAATTCATTCGATGCATGCCTCAACAACCTTGAAAAGGTGCTAAAAAGATGTGTAGATAAATGCTTGGTGCTAAAATATGAAAAATGTCATTTCATGGTTCAGGAAGGGATTGTTCTTGGGCACGTTGTTTCAGAGAGAGGCATAGAGGTGGATAAGGCTAAGGTAGACATCATCGAAAAGCTACCTTACCCCACTACGGTGAAGCATGTTTGAGGTTTTCTTAGGCACGCTGGGTTCTATTGGCAATTCATCAAAGACTTTTCAAACATTGCTCAACCAATCACGTATCTTTTGCAAAATGATGTGCTTTTTGTTTTTGATGATGCATGCAAGGAAGCCTTCAATACTCTGAAGAAGAGGTTGGTCACGGCACCTATCATTCAACCTCCAGACTGGGGCATGCCATTTGAAATAATGTGTGATGCCAGTAGATACGCTGTGGGCGCAGTGCTTGGACAAAAGCGAGGTAAAGAATGCCATGTGATTTACTATGTGTTAGGAAAAACTATCAAGGAATCCCTAGATCAGGTTTTGATGAGATGTCAAAATTCTTTATGAAAAACTGACCAAAGTTCAAGCTGTAGATCGAAGCTGACCAGCCCAGGGCATCATCAAAGAAGAACTCAAGAAGAGTCAAAGTAACCGATCTGAAGAATGGCCCACAAGTTGAAAGACACGTCATTCAGTCTAAAGTTCAACTTGGCTGAGGAATAATACCAGTCAAAGCAAGCTGACAGCCGAGTCAGCTGAACTGAGGGAGAAATGATTTGACCAAAGATTAAAGAAACTGATAGAATGTCAGTTTATGCCAGAGACTGGTAGTATCCAACTGGAGCAATGGCCAATCTCAGCTGACAAGCCCAGAACTGCCAACTGGAGCAATGGCCAATCTCAGCTGATAAGCCCAGAACTGCCAACTAGAGCAATGGCCAATCTCAGCTGACAAGCCCAGAACTGCCAACTCGAGCAATGGCCAAACTCAGCTGATAAGCCCAGAACTGCCAACTGGAGCGGTAGCCAGACTCAGCTGATAAGTCCAGAACTGCCAACTGAAGCGATAGCCAGACTCAGATGATAAGTCCAGAACTGCCAACTGGAGCGATAGCCAGACTCAGCTGATAAGCCCAGAACTGCCAACTAGAGCGGTAGCCAGACTCAGCTGATAAGCCCGGAACTGCCAACTGGAGCGATAGCCTATCTCAGCTGATAAGCGCAGAACTGCCAGCTGGAAAAAGAATCTAACTGAGCTGAGAAATTCAAAACTGCCAACTGAAATTCCAAACTGCCAAGAGAGCTGAAGCCAGAAGACTCCTGGAGTGTATTGCTTAAATCAGCGTATCTTGGAATAAATGCTCCTTCAAAGATCCTGGAATTTAATGAAGATCGATTGGCAGAATAACGGCTACTTCAACCAAATGATCCAAGTGATCATTAAAGACCACCTGCCGTTCATGAGCCAACAGAGCCACTGATCAAATGGACAATGGAACTCAACAGTCATAAAATCACACCTCTATAAAAGACGGGTGAATCAGAGTCTTAAACACTTTTCGCAAACACAACTCTTGCCAACCTTAGCATATACAAGCAAAGAGCTTTTCTTTCTCCCTCCCACCCAAGCTCAAGTGCAACGTCTGATAAAAACTACGAAAGTCAAAACTGAGAAGAAGAATTCATTGAATCAAGATACCCAGCCAGCTGTTGACGATCCAGCTAGGGCAGCCTTATTCAACAATCAACTACATAGCTCAATCAAAGGAGCACATCAGTTGATACCCCCTTGTTCAAGACTAACCTCTTGAAGATCGAAAGAGATCTAAAACCTTGTAAAGACGACAATAGCACCTACCTTCTAGCGAGCAGTTAAGGACTTCAAGTGTGAGCCGTCGACCAGCTGAGGTAGCGAGCAGTTACCAGGTTCAGCCAACTGTCCTTCATTGTGTAATTTGTAAAGAAACTCAAGTTATATAGTGAAGTTACCCTTCTGCGGAAGGAAGAGGGGACGTAGAAGTTTGAGACTTCGAACCTCTATAAATCTCTTGTGTGTTGTACTATATTGTTCATTGCATATCTCTAACTGCACACAATATCACACAAGTTGCACTTAAACTGTCTCAACTGATTATCAAGTTTGTGCATAGATAAGTTTCATCAAGCGAGTCAAAGGGCCCTGTTATTCCGCATCTAAAGTAAAAGTTTTTGAATCAGTTTATTCACCCCCCTCTAAACTGGTACCGACTCATCCAGGACCAACAAGTGGTATCAGAGCGATTGATTCTAAGGATCAGCCATTTCTGCTGATCAACTGAATCAGATCTACTTATCTGTGCTAACATTCCAGCTATGGGAAACCATAAGCTACCTTTGTTTTCTGTTGAGAACTATGATAACTGGAGCAGGAGAATGAAGGCACATCTCTACTCATGTCATGAGAATATGTGGGAAGTCATTGAAGAAGGTCCAATCATCATCATGATGGACAATGATGCTCACATAGTTGATATCAATCAACTGGCAAGGATTCTAAAGCCAACTAATCTTCTCACCAGTAAAGAGAAGAAGTTGAAGAATCTAGAGTTCGTTGCTCAAGCTGCATTATTCCAAACTCTAGATGAAGATCGTATGAAGGATACAAAGAACTGCACAACTGCTAAAGAGATATGGGACCTACTAGCAGATCTTTGCAGAGAGTCCGAAGCCATAAAAGGAAACAAGCTCCAACTGGCAGTTGACAGGTATGAATCCTTCAAAATGCAGGCAGAAGAGTCCATCTCATGCCCTGAAACCAGATTTCTAGGCATCATCAGTGAGATGAACAAGCTCGGGAGAAGTAATCCAAATGCAGAGATGAATTCCAAAATACTGGATAATCTCACTGACGAATGGGATATGAAAGTGATAGCTACAAAGGAGTCAAGAAACTTAACAGCATCACTCCAAGGGAACTATTTAGTTCTCTTAAAGCTCATGAGTACAGTCTAAACTGAAAAAGAGAAGCATCGACATCGTCAGCTCAAGACGCAGCTTTCTATGGCGAAAGGACCAGGTTTAGAGACGCTCGAGGAAGAAACAATTTCCAACCTAGGATCTCACCAGCCAAAGAAAACCAAGGCGGATCTTCAACTGAGCGAAAAAGGAAGGCAACTGAAAAGAAGGAGAATCTAACTAATGACATCAATGATCAGATTCAATCAGTTACTAAGTTGCTAGAAAAGTTGAACAGAGCCCGGGATAAACAATCAGTTTCACCTCAAACTGAGGAAATCCCAAAAGTTGAAAAAGCCTACCAACCAGCTGAATGGCCAGCTGAACCATTCAGGAGTGGCAGTCGCAATCTTGGAGAGTGTTTTCATTGTCATAAACAAGGACATTACAGGTTCGAATGTCCAAAACTCCCCGAAGACAAGAAAGCCAAGGTAAAAAGAAGCTTCTTCAAAAGAAAAGCAATGGTCGCAAGTCTTGAGAATGTTGTGTTGGATGATTCAGACTATCCTTCTGGAATCGATTCTGACGGTTACAGCTCTGATGATGATGAAGCACTATTCTGCCTCATGGCTGACCATGATGAAGAGGTTAGTACAGCTGACTCTCAAACTTCTTTTTATCATATCAATGAAGCAACTGTCTCTAGTAATGAACTTGATGTGAAACTTATGATGCTAGAAGACCAATTAGCTTCAATCTCCTGTTTGCATGTTGAACTGAAAGATGAAAATGATGAACTGAGAAACAAGGTCAGGAAGCTGAGCATTGATCATGAAAGATTAACTTATCTTGAATCTCAGTTTATAGAATGTGAAAAATTAAAACTGAGAACTGCTGATCTAGAGGAAGAAAATCAAAAACTCAAGTAAGAGATCCTTGAAAAAGAAAAGGTAAACCTAAAGTTCAAAAAGGGATCTCAGACTCTAGATGAAATACTCAGTCATCAAAGAACTGGAACTGGCAGCTCAGGGCTAGGATATAGCAAGTTCACTGCCCTAAAAAAGGGAAAAGCAGTTGCTCAACCCAGTGATAGGGAAATCCTGAAAGGGTTCACGAGATCTCAGGATTAGCCAGCTGAGTCAAACAAAGGAAAAGGAATATTGAAAAATCCCCAGACTCAGCCTAGAAAATTTGGTCATAACTACCAATCTAAAACACCTGGTCAACTAAAGCTCAGTTCCCAGCCAAGACCATCAGTTCACTCAAATCAATCCACTCGTCCAAAGCCTCCAGTTCAACAAAGGCCACCAGCTTAGTATAAAATGCCCTCAAGGCAAACTAGCAGATCAGTTCACTATGAAAAGATAGACCAGTCTAGATCTCAAGCCTACCCTACTAAGTAGTTTAATCAAAGCACTTCTAGGAGAGATCAAAGAAAATCATTTCAACCCTATCATCATTACAATGAATATCTGGATTCAAGAAATGAACCAAGAGCTGATCCAAAAAGGTTCAATCCAATGAACTGGAAGCACACAAGGCATTGGCTTGATAGAAGAGCCCAAAAATCTCAAAATAATTGTGTGCAAGTTGAACTGTTTTATCCCACTAACTTTCAACGCAGGTATCATTCAACCGACTCAAGAAGAATTGAAAGAGAGTCAAAACTGATGAAACGATCCAAATCAGTTGATTGTTTGAGTGATAAGAAGCCAAAAGTTTGGCATGTCTGGATTCCAAAAGGCTTAATGTATCAAAAAGGACCCAATATGAAACAGGTCCCTAAATGCTAATCCTTTTCTCTGCAGGACAAGAGCATCCTATCTATGAAGAAAACCAAAGACATTTGGTATCTAGATAGAGGGTGCTCCAAGCACATGACCGGAGATAGAGAAGATCTCGACGGTTATGAAGAAATCAAAGGTCCACTCATCACATTTGGAGATAATTCCAAAAGCCGAACCATTGGAGAAGGGTTCGTTGTTAAAGGAAAAGTAGTTGTAAATGGAGTCTCCCACGTGGATGGACTAAAGCACAAATTACTCAGCATCAGCCAGCTGTGCGATAATGGCTACTCAGTTGACTTCACCAAAAACTCCTGCAACATAAGAGACAAGTCAACTGGAGTAATTTTGCTAACCGGCATCAGGAGAGGCAACATGTACATTGTTGACTGGTCAACCGGCTACTCAGAAGCTTGCTTTCACTCAAAAGGATCAACTGAAGCAAGCTGGCTATGGCATCGATGACTGAACCACCTCAACTTCAAAATAATCAACTACCTAGCAAAGAAAGAGTTAGTTGAGGGGCTTCCTAAGGAGATATACAAGAAAACAGGTGTATGCGGACCATGTCAAAAAGGGAAGCAAGTGAAGTCATCCTTCAAGAATAAGAATTATCCACCAGGAACAACTGACTGTCTTCAACTGCTACACATGGCTTTGTTTGGTCCAGTTAGACCTCAAACTCCAAAAGGCAAAAGATTCACTCTTGTAGTAGTTGATGATTACTCAAGATATACATGGGTGGAATTCTTGAGGAGCAAAGATGAAACATATGACAAGCTCACTGCGCTGATCAGAAGACTACAAACTGAGAAGGAAAGATCAGTTCAAAGGATTCGCTCCGACAATGGAACTGAATTTGTGAATCAACACATGATCAGCTTCCTCAACAAGCTTGGAATCACTCATGAACATTCAGCTGCAAGAACTCCACAACGAAACAGTGTAGCTGAAAGGCACAACCGAACACTACAGAAAGCAGCTCGAGCGATGATAGCTGATGCCAACATAGTGGAAGGATACTGGGCTGAAGCAGTCAACACAGCTTGCCATACTCAAAATCGAAGTGCCATTGTAGCAGCTCATGACAAGACACCTTATGAGCTGTACAAGGGTCGTAAGCCTTCTATCTCATATTTTAAAATATTTGGCTGTAAATGTTATATTCACAACAATGGCAAGACTCAATTAAAAGCTTTTAGTGCTAAAGCTGATAAGGGAATATTTCTTGGGTATAACTCTCCTCATGCACAAGCTTATAGAGTGTTCAATAAATGAACTCTTGTTGTGGAAATAACATGTCATGTGGTATTTGATGAATTTGCTAATAAGTACAGGAACAAAGAAACTATAGACACATCAGTTCAAGTACTACCTAGTGAAACTAAAAATTCGCAGGACTATGTGGATCACATTGTTCCAGAGCGGTTTGAAGTTTTATTAGAATAAGGCAATGAAACTGGTACTAAACCAGTTGAGAACAACTTGGTCAATGAAGACACAAATCGTGCTAAGACTGCAAACCCCACAACTGAAGCAGAGGGAAGAAATGATGATAATGCCGAGCCAACTAATGAACGAGCAACTGATGACGTCATCACTGAAGAGCCAGCTGAGGACCCAGCTGAAGTCATATTGCCCAAGTGGCTTCGAAGCCATCCAACTGACAAGATAGTTGGTGATCCAAGAAGTCGAGTTCAGACAAGAGGATCAACCGAGCATGCATTATTCACATGCTTCATCTCTCAAACTGAACCAGCAAACGTCAAACAAGCCTTGGAAGATTCAGACTGGATCATGGCTATGCAGGAAGAACTGAACCAGTTCACACAAAATGACGTATGGTTTCTTGTTGACAGGCTAAAAACCCAGAAGGTCATTGGCACAAAATGGGTGTTTCGCAACAAATTGGATGAACAATGAGTGATCACAAGGAACAAGGCTAGACTGGTAGCCAAAGGTTACTCACAAAGTGAAGGGATCGACTTTGATGAGACATTTACGCCAGTTGCAAGATTGGAAGCCATCAGACTGTTCCTAGCCTATGCAGCTCACTTCAACTTCACAGTCTATCAAATGGATGTCAAGAGTCCTTTTCTTCAAAGAATGCTCAAGGAGGACGTGTATGTCGAGCAACTGCCAGGCTTTGAAATTGGTGATCAAGTTTTCAAACTGAAAAAGGCTCTCTACAGATTAAAGCAAGCTCCAAGAGCGTGGTATGAAACTCTAACAACATTCTTACTGAAAAATGGGTTTCAAAAAAGAGTCATTGATCGAAAAAATGGGCTGATGAGACCACTCAAAAGCACATGGCTCTACACTATGCCCAAGAGCTAACTGGTCATGAAGAGCTCTTCCACACTTTAACCAGATACATCTACTGGTTTCTATGGAGGCATGTATACCAGTCAGAGCAATTTCTCTCGCTACTCGCGTTCCATGGAATGAGCTTCTAGAGGCGAGAAGAAGAGTGGAGCCTATGGTGGACAGATAGTGAGAGCGCCAGTATCACTAAAGGCAAACACCTCATGAGACAGCTACAACTGAGGAAAGAATGCACAAATCCAGCTGAAGGATCAATGAAGGATGTGTTTGATGAACTATGCAGAGTTCACTACTTAACCCTGCCAGTCATCACAACTGAACTGGAACAAGAAAGGTGGTCGCAACCCCAAGTTCAACATAAATGGCTATTCAATCAATTAATGAAGAAGTCACACAGTCATCAGCCTGAACAGCAATCAGCTGCTGTAAGCGACCAAACATTGAATCCAGTAGATGATATCATTGATGAAGTGATAAGAGAACTTCACTCTGTGAAATCTCTTTACAGAACTGAGGTCGTAATCAATGTCATTCCAAAAGAATCAGAAGAATCAGCTGATGAGACTCGACAGTTTGATAAGATAGCTGAGACCCAAACAGTCATGTCACAAGGGCCAACTGCTGAAAAAGAAACTGCCTCACCTATTCCTCCAGCTGATCCAGTGATGGATAAGACTGATCAATCAACTGATCAGTCAACTCAAAAGGATAACCAAGTTGTCTACCAACCCAGTATGGAGACAGAAGATATTTCCCACACAGTTCCATGCGATGAACTTGTTGGAACTGAAGAAGAAGAGGAAGCGGACTCAAGAGCAGTCCAGTTCGAGGCTGATCACACTTACATGATTAGAAAAGCCTTAAGTACACTTCTTGTTAATCAGTTGTAATTATATTCTGATTAATATTTATAAAAGTTTATCTTTTTTATTTTTCAAATAAATGTCAAGCTTTACATTTATTTTGAAATTTTGACCTTTGTAAAACAATGACACGTGTCAAGGTCATTAATTGCCAACGACCAAAAGAAATCAGATGCTAGTACCATTTCAACCATCATATCTATGAGCCTGTCCCAAAACTCATAAAAGCCTCTCTCTCAAGCCTCTAAAAAAGCCTCCTCCTCCAAAAGGATCTCAAAACCTCTCTTTCTCTCTCAAAAGATCTTGAATTCTTCAAAATTTCAGCCAACCTCAAAGATGGCCGAATTATCCAGATCTTCGAACTCCTTCAAAAACCAACTCATGAGAAATAAATTCCTTGACAGACAGAAATTTCAATTGATTCTTGATGAATCAAAGAATCCAACCCTTCTGTCAAATCTTCACAAAACTAGAGTTCTTCACTACCTGGAAATACCACCAAAATTCTTTAGACAAAATTTGGTGAGTGAATTTTTGCTTCAAGCAAAATTATCTGCAGATGGGAAGATGATATCTTCAGTGATTCAAGGAAGGATGTTACACATCAATGAGAAAACAGTTGCTGAAGTGTTCCAACTCCCACAAGAAGGCTCATTCGTTCAAGATCTAAAGGAATCTGCAGAATCACACTAGAGATAATGGAAAGCTTTATCCTGCAACAAGCAATTCAGTTTTACCACCGCTAAAACTGATCTCAAGCCCGAGTATGGAGTTCTACTTGACATAACGAACAAGATGATGTTCGGAGCAATTGGAAGTCTAAGCAAACTCACCCAAGAGAGATACAAGGTCATGATTCACCTTGCTGAAGGAAGACAAACAAACTGGGCTGAATTTGTCTTTCAACAATTCAAGCATTAAGTCATCAAGGCTGCAGACTCAAAGAAGTTTAGCAAATTTGAGTCCAAGGTTGGACTTGTTCTAAAGATGAGCAAAATGCTTGAAGATCTGCTGAAGCTCCCAAGTGATGAATCACTACCGGTTCTGATCTCCATCTGGATCCCCAAGAAAGGAACCGCTCATCTACAGTTCTTGAAGAAGAAGAGAAAAGGAAAGGCCAAGATGAGCAACCAGAGTTCGAGCAACTCAACTGCCAATGCCGTTCACTCTCCAAAATCAAAGAACGGATCACCAGTTGATTTCCAGGTTTGCTCTGATCCAGATGAGCTTATTCCATTCATTAGAATACCCCATCCAAACTATGGAGCAGACTACTTCAGAGGCACATGCCCTCCGCTCCAGCTGACTGAAGAGAATATTCACACTTTCTAAAGTGGTGAATATGCAGTCAAAAGTGCACAAAAGGAAGTGACCAATCTTCTTCTCACTCACTTCACCGTTGGTGCACAACGAGATCAAGAGTTGTACAAACAACTTCACCGATATTTCTATTAGTACAACTGGAGACATTCTATGTCTATCCAGTCCCACTTTTTGCTAACTGCCTTTCATGGCATGAGCTTCTAGCAAAGAAAAGAAACTTGAAGCATCAAATGGATAGGATCATCAAATCCATTCCCTCCAACCATTGTGCAAGTTTAGCACATCATGAATCACCGAATGGTTAACAAGATTCCAGCAACCGCCTTACTGGCCGAATTCAAATCCAGATTCATGTTTCAAGCAGTTGGAACTGCAAGTCAACCAGTCAACTGCCCAACTGACTCACTCTGTCGTCAGCTGAACCTTGATAATTTATCAAGTCAGTCAGCTGAGCCATCTCGACAGACTCCATCTGCTGTCCAAAGGATAGAACCCCACCTATCCCACACTACAGCCATAGCTTCTCAAAGGAATACAAGGCACAATGATCCAAGAGACAGTGACGATGAAGATACTGCCACGTCACCAAATCTCCTATCCAAAGGCTATGTGACTCCACTGCTCAAGTCAGGCTCAAAAGGTGCGCAGTTGACTAAGAAAAATGATCAGTTTTGGTCATCGCCAAAGGGAATCTCACACTCCCTTAGTCAACGGATGAAGAGCTCGTCAGTTGAGATCCAGCTTCACCTTCACCAAGCCAAGAAGACGGAAAGGCCTGCACCATCAACGCATAAAACTGCATCCAAAGAAAGCAATGCAGCTAGTCCAGCTATGCCCTTCAAGAAGCGGAAATTGTCTACAAAAAAGCCGAGCAACTGATCAAACCAACTGATCAATTTAGTTGCAGCCTCAACTGCAGCCAACTCAGCTCAAAATTCAACCGCTCAACCAACCGCCACGTCATCAATCAGTTGGACTGTATCCCAACTGACTAAGGATAAGTCTTTATTTTTCAAAAGCTTATCTCAATTATATTGTTACCGTTGTGATTATGAAATATCTTATATTATATGTCAACGGTTACAATTTGAAAATCGGACTCTATATCACAAAGTTGTCATTAATATCTCTGCATGGATCTTAAACCAACCCTTCTAAGAGGCGAAGAAAATATATTTTAATGAGCTATAAATAGAAAGATCTGCAGAAAATATTTCGCTATTTATGGCAACTACCACATTTTCAAAATGACTACATCTCAGCCATACGATCATAAAGTCATTTACCGATAAACAGCTGAGATCCATACATCATTAATTCAGCTAATCAACCATCAAATCGGATGGCTGATCAGCTAAGAAAAGCAATCGAGTACTCTCGATTCTTGTATGCATAAGATGCATAAATATGAGCAAAGAGATGAAGGCTCCGACCATCTGAAAATCTCTTTCTCTCTCACTCTCATTCAATCTTTTGCTAAGCTTTCTCTCTCTCATCAAAACTCCTGCATTTCTAAACTGAATATTATATCTTTGCAGAAATTAAGCCTCCATTTCCCATGGTGGATATTAAAGCTCTTGAGCGCAAAATGAGAAAGGACAAGTCTCTAAATCTAGAGATGCTGAATGCACGTCTTGGCCCGGATGTCTTTCAACAGATTTATCGACCGTTGGCAGCGACTGGATTGCTTCCCTTCTTGACACAGTTGCCGGTCAAGAACATACCTGATTATGTAGCCGAGTTCTACTACAATGCAACTATCAACGGCGACAACATCATCTCCACCTTAAAGAATCAGGTGATCACAGTCACAAAGGACACGATGATGTCCACTCTACACCTCCCCGGCACAGGTCCCGACGTGATGGACCTAAATCTGCCATCCAAACATGAGTTATGGAAAATCTAGAAGCTTCCTCACGTGCACCATAATGACAGTTCGCACAGATTAAAGGAGAGCTTGCAAAGTGATATCATCCAACTTCTGGATATCACCAGCCATATTATCTATGGCAATTTCGAGATCGTCCATCTCTCCGAGATCAAGGCTCATCTCACAGCCATCCTCTACTTTGGATATCAAGCCGACTGGGCTTCCTACATCCTTGCGCAACTGAGAGCCAATGTCGAGCAAGCGGCGTATGATCCGTCAACTGGCACATTCTGAGAAAGAGTCGGCTTTATGAACCGCATAAGCCACATCATACAAAGCCAGTTTGATGAGATCGTACCAACTGGCGAACTACTTGGAAGACGGGACATGCTCCCCACAATCTGCTGCCATCAGACCCCGAAGCGTCCACACCCACAAGGTCCTTCTAGCTCAGATCGTGGAAAGGCGTCCTTGGAGGCAACCGTCAGCTCCACTGACGAAAGAGAGCTGATGCTGGAGAGTGCATCTCTTTTAAGACTGAGTGATCAGCCCACAATATCAGCCAGCTCCCAACCTCCACCTTTAGTCCAAAGCGACTATATTGAGGTTGATTTTGAAGCGGTTCTCGACCACCAGCTCCGAAGCTGCTTTGGTCTCATTGAGGACTCCGACTCCTCCCTCTTCGCACAACTGCGGTGGTACTTGCAGTACCATATTTGGCGCTTTCAACTGGATGAGTCAACTATGTTTCACCTCATCCACACCCGTGGCTCCGCCTTCTGGATCAGCGAGGGCACATGGACTCGAAACTGGATGAATCATCCACTCTCCTCGCCTCCAACGCTCTCAGAGATCATGGATTCAATGATCAAGCGACTCCAGCTTGGTATACCCGCCGATGCCCCTCTCCCCGATAATGAACCAGCCAACTCCTCGTGCGCACCCTTCATTAGTGATCCAACCCTCCCTTCAAGTGATGAGATCTTCACCAGCTTGGCCCCCATGAGCTTCAGAGAGCAAGACATCTCTGATCCAGGTCAGTTCATGCTAACTGAAGATGCTTATGCATGGCTTTCTCTGCCCATGCAAATACCTTCAGTTCCTGCAGCTCATGATGACAATTTGGCAACCGCCTTCACTTTTCTGCCAAATCTGTCATTACCATCATGTGATCCACTTTACCTTTTAGATGATGCCAAAAAGGGAGAAGATGGACAGTATGATGGATGCATGACTCTTTGGGATCAAATTCAAAGAGAATATCATCATGAGGGGGAAGATCAGATTCAGGGGGAAGCATGGACACTACAAGAAATCCAAAAAAGAGGAGAATCGAGCAGAAGGAAAAAGAGCAATTGGAGCAACATTGAGGAAGTAGATTAGTAGTCTCAACTACTAACTCTTGAATCTCTTGAAATTATGCCTTAAAATGAATATATAATACAAGTTTTGATCATGATTTTACTTCAAGCTTGAATGTTTTGACATAATTCTTTATGCTCTAATACTTCAGTCATGCTCTGGTACTTGAATTAGAAGCATGAATAAGCCCAAATTGCTCTTAAAATAGCATGCTCTGATATTTGAAAGATAAGCATGAATGACAAATGCTCTAATAATTGAATGAAAATCATAAGTCAATGTGTCTCAATATGCTATGAATGTGCACTGACTGAAAGATTCTGTTTAAAGCATTTGCTGCACTTGCAGTTTTTCCATCATCATCAACAAAGTTTTGACATTATCAAAAAGGGGTAAATTGTTAGGAAAAACTATCACGGAACCCCTAGATCAGGTTTTGATGAGATGTCAAAATTATTTATGAAAAACTGACCAAAGTTCAAGCTGTAGATCGAAGCTGACCAGCCCAGGGCATCATCAAAGAAGAACTCAAGAAGAGTCAAACTCAACCAATCTGAAGAATGGCCCACAAGTTGAAAGACACGTCATTCAGTCTAAAGTTCAACTTGGCTGAGGAATCATACCAGTCAAAGCAAGCTGACAGCCGAGTCAGCTGAACTGAGGGAGAAAGGATTTGACCAAAGATTGAAGAAACTAACAGAATGTCAGTTTATGCCAGACACTGGCAGTATCCAACTGGAGCAATGGCCAATCTCAGCTGACAAGCCCAGAACTGCCAACTGGAGCAATGGCCAATCTCAACTGACAAGCCCAGAACTGCCAACTGGAGCAATGGCCAATCTCAGCTGACAAGCCCAGAACTGCCAACTCGAGCAATGGCCAAACTCAGCTGATAAGCCAAGAACTGCCAACTGGAGCGGTAGCCAGGCTCAGCTGATAAGTCCAGAACTGCCAACTGGAGCGATAGCCAGACTCAGCTGATAAGTCCAGAACTGCCAACTGGAGCGATAGCCAGACTCAGCTGATAAGCCCAGAACTGCCAACTGGAGCGGTAGCCAGACTCAGCTGATAAGCCCAGAACTGCCAACTGGAGCGATAGCCTATCTCAGCTGATAAGCGCAGAACTGCCAGCTGGAAAAATAATCTAACTGAGCTGAGAAATTCAAAACTGCCAACTGAAATTCTAAACTGCCAAGAGAGCTGAAGCCAGAAGACTCCTGGAGTGTATTGCTTAAATCAGCGTATCTTGGAATAAATGCTCCTTCAAAGATCCTGGAATTTAATGAAGATCGATTGGCAAAATAACGGCTACTTCAACCAAATGATCCAAGCGATCATTAAAGACCATCTGCCGTTGATGAGCCAATAGAGCCACTGATCAAATGGACAATGGAACTCAACGATCATAAAATCACTCCTCTATAAAAGACGGGTGAATCAGAGTCTTAAACACTTTTCGCAAACACAACACTTGCCAACCTTAGCATATACAAGCAAAGAGCTTTTCTTTCTCCCTCCCACCCAAGCTCAAGTGCAACGTCTGATAAAAACTATGAAAGTCAAAACTGAGAAGAAGAATTCATTGAATCAAGATACCCAGCCAGCTGTTAACGATCCAGCCAGGGCAGCCTTATTCAACGATCAACTACTCAGCTCAATCAAAGGAGCACATCAGTTGATACCCCCTTGTTCAAGACTAACCTCTTGAAGATCGAAAGAGATCTAAAACCTTGTAAAGATGACAATAGCACCTACCTTCCTAGCGAGCAGTTAGGGACTTCAAGTGTGAGTCGTCGACCAGCTGAGGTAGCGAGCAGTTAACAGGTTCAGCCAACTGTCCTTCATTGTGTAATTTGTAAAGAAACTCAAGTTATATAGTGAAGTTGCCCTTCTGCGGAAGGAAGAGAGGACGTAGAAGTTTGAGACTTCAAACCTCTATAAATCTCTTGTGTGATGTACTATATTGTTTATTGTATATCTCTAACTGCACACAATTTTACACAAGCTGCACTTAAATTGTCTCAACTGATTATCAAGTTTGTGCATAGATAAGTTTCATCAAGCGAGTCAAAGGGCCCTGTTATTCCGCATCTAAAGTAAAAGTTTTTGAATCAGTTTATTCACCCCCCTCTAAACTGATACCGACTCGCCTGGAACCAACACTATGCTTCCAAGATATTGAATCATGCCCAAGCCAACTACACCACGACTAAAAATGAATTGCTTGTAGTAGTCTTTACCTTTGAAAAATTTTGATCCTATTTGCTCAGGGCTAAGAGTGTTGTTTACACCGATCACTCTGCATTAAAGCACTTGCTTGTGAAGAAGGAATCAAAGCCAAGGCTCATTCGGTGGATACTACTGCTGCAAGAATTTGATTGAGAGATCAAAGACAAGAGTGGAGCTCAAAACCAGGTGGCTGATCATTTGAGTAGAGTACTGAATGATGAAAAAAGATGTGGTGCCCATCGAGGAGGCTTTCCCAAATGAGTACCTGTTCAACCTCAAGGGCACAGCACCTTGGTACGCTGACTTGGTCAACTTCATGATCTCTGGAGAAGTACCAACTAGACCCTCGATCTATCAAAGGAACAAAATCAGAAGTGAGAGTCGATATTATGTATGAAACGAGCCTATACTGTAGAGAAGGTGCACAGATGAAATCATTCATCACTGCTTGCCCACAGAAGAAGCCAAGAGCATTCTTCATGCCATTCCGAAACATGTAGAGGGCATTTTAGGGCAAAAAGAACTGCAAAGAAGGTTCTTGATTGCAGGTTCTTTTGTCCCTCACTTCACAAAGATGCTTATGAGGTGTGTCGACAATAACCACACTGCCAGATGACTGGAAACATCTCCAAACGCAATGAAATGCCCATGGTGCCTATCATGCCGGTAAAAGTATTTGACGTTTGGGGAATTGACTTTATGGGTCCCTTAACCAAATCCAATGGACATCAGTACATAGTCCTAGCTGTGGAGTATATATCCAAGTGGGTGGAAGCAAAAGCAACTACCACAAATGATGCATGTGTGGTTAAGAAGTTCCTGAAGTCTAATGTGTTCAGCAGGTTTGGTGTGCCCAAGGCACTGATAAATGATTAAGGATCCCATTTCTGCAACATGATCATTAAAAATTTACTCAAGGAGTATGGAGTGAGACACAAGATGACTATTGCATATCACCCACAAGTGAATGGGCAAGCTGAGGTTTCCAACCGAGAGGTCAAGTCCATACTTGAGAAGGTTGTGAACCCCAATAGCAAGAATTAGAGTTTCAAGCTGGATGATGCCTTGTGCGCATATCGCACTGCCTACAAAACCCCCATTAGGATGTCTCCCTTCCCCTTAGTCTATGAAAAAAATTACCATCTTCCAGTTGAGATTGAGCACAAAGCCTTTTGGGCAATTCAGAAGCTAAACATGAAGCTTGATAGAGCTAGGATCGAAAGGAAGCTTCAACTTCAAGAGTTGGAAGAGATGAGGCTAGAGGCCTATGACAATACTATTCTCTACAAGGAAAGAATGAAAAGAACCCATGACCATCTCATTCGCCACAAGCCATTTGAGCGTGGGCAAAAGGTTCTATTATATAATTCCAGAATGAAGCTGATAGGGGGAGGACTCAAGTCCAAATGGTCTGGACCATATAAGATCCAGACCGTGTGCTCAAATGGAGCAGTGGAATTATTTGATTCAAGTACTAGAGAGACCTTCAAAGTCAACGCTCAAAGGTTGAAGCATCTCAATGAACCAATAGTTTCATACATGAAGGCTCTCGGGCTCAAGCTCGTTGAGCCCACATATATGTGATAAAGGGCAAGCGTCGTGCCCACGACAATAACTGGGGCGCTGACTGGGAGGCAACCCAGGTTTATTTATATTTATTTCTTTTTTTAATTTATTTCATAATTTATTTCTTTCCTTTTGAGTGATTATTTTTTGCCATGTTAGACTAGGAGTTGGATTTTACGGCTGTATTTGTTTTTGGAGTATTTTAGGGAACAAATTAGGAGAATTTTTCATGGAAGGAAAGAATCTAGTCAATTTGGATGCTTCCAGTATGGAGGGCACCAGCAAAAGCAATTCCGAGAAATACGGGATCTCTCTGCCCCTATGGGCACAACACAAGATTCCGTACAGAGAAACCCTAGAAGCCCAAAAGTCATCTGACGGGCCTATCACATCAACCCAAATTGAGTGGCTAGGGTGAATCCAAGTATTAAACCCTCACCCCCTTCCTCACCAAAATTCACTCGCATTTTTTCACCCAAATTTTCAAAAATTTACAGCCCTCTTTTCTCTCTCTAAAACTCCCTCTCTCAAACCGCCATACTCACGATCACCATGGCCCCCCAAAACTCGCACTGCCAAGTTCAAAAAGAAAAAGGTGGAGTTTACCCCTTCCACTTCGCCGGAAAACTCCACAGATACCACCACCGATGCCGCTGCACCAACAAAGCCGTCGAGCACCGCCACCATGAATATCTAACCTCTCTCAACCGCCGAACCACCGCCTTCACTGATTTCCACCCGACAATCGGAGACAGAGGAAGAAGCCTCTCTAAAAATTATGGAGGAGACCGCCAGAGAAATCGACGACCAAGAGGGGGGCAGCATGCAGCAAGATATGACCCCCGAGCCAATGTCGGAGCACACCCCTAAGCTCTCTGCAACTGAAAAGTTGAAGAAGGTGATGAAGGAGAAGGTAGTCACCGTGAAAGCTCAGTCGCAGACCCTGAAGGGGAAGAAACAGCCATCGCCGACGCTGTCGGGGGATGAGGAAGCCGATGAGGAGGCCAAGAAAGAAAAAGCTGAAAGTAGTGGGGAGTCGCGAGCCCATAAGAGTCTGGATGACCAGTCTCTGTCTCTGAAGGAACCCACTGAGGGCACAACAGATGTGCCCTCTGTGTCTGCCAAGGAGAAAGGGAAAGGCCCCGCCAAGCCGTCTGCAAAGAAGGGTAAAATTGTGGTTAGTCCAACTTCTGGAAAAGTCATGCCGAAAGGAGAGGGCATCTCGCCCACAAGGGAGATCGTCCACAGCAAGACCATTCACTTTGCCTCACTCACCGTCTTGGGCATTGAGCGAGAGGACCCAGTAAGAGGCCCCCGATAGCACAGCAGTAAGAGCCAGCAGCCACCACCATTCTAGCCAGACTCGATCGATTAGAAACCACCATGTTCACCTATTTCAAGCACGTCGGATTTAACTATCCGACCCCCTCTGATGCCTAAACTAGTACTCTTTCCCGTAGATTAGGTTTTTATTTTTTGTGTCTTTTTTGTTTTTGAGTCGATGTCGCCCCATTCTCATACTTTAATTAGCGCAAAGTGTGTGGGTGTGGGCACTAGGGAGTCTTTTTTTATTTTGTGTTTGTGTTTTAGGTTTTGTGTTTTTTATTTTCAGTTTTAGTTAAATGACCTCCGTACCAACCCACTTTGCCTAAGGCAAAGTGTGTGACTAGGGATGGTTGATAAACATGGCTTTTACATGCATTTGAGTAGTTGTATGGCTCATATTCGTAGAGTAATGCATGCATTTGTTGAGTTTTTATGCTAGTTTTGAGTTTTCGTGTGCTATTTGATGTTTTGGTGTTTCTTGTGCAAGTTTGAGCTGAATTTGAGATTTATCCAAGATCCAATTCAAGGAGGAAAGTTGCTAGAAAGATAGAGGATCAAGATAGGGTCACAACGCAACTTGAATCGGGTCAATCGGACGAGAAACGAGAGAGAACGGAGCAAAACGGCGGAGCGTGTCGGAGCGTGCGCGCTGGCACGGATCGTGCCGTCGCCAGGATTCGATATGTTTGGCATGTGTTTTGTTTTCTTTGTGTCTTTTGTGTTTTTGTGGTTGAAAGCCATGTTTTTTGTGAACTCGTGAAATGCTAATGATGAAAAGGAGCGTTGTTTTGAAAAATATTGCATGAATTTGATGGATATTGACTTATTTGAATTGATGTACTTGAAATTGAAGTAAATGAAGCATGAATAGTCCTGTGAGCTTTTTTGAGCCTTAACTGTATATCAATGCACAGTTTGATTTCCTTCATGAGTGTTTGTCATGCATGCTTTGGTGTGTCTAGAACTTGCTATGGTTTCTATTCGAATAATCTCGATTATGTGTAGAATTTAGAAGTGATTTGAGGCCATCTTTTCATAGCCACATTAATTCCTGAACACTAACCGAAAAATTGATCATTGCTAGCCAATTTGAGCCATAATTACCTTTTGTTCATGAACTTGGATGATAGGGGGTTCGGAAGGTGAATAAGGGTATCTTGTTGTGGAAAATAGTGTTTTTGTGGGGAGAGAATGGAGATGTTGATATTGGGGTGAAAGATATTCTCATAAGCTCGAGGGTTGAAAAAGAAAAAGAAAAAAAATTGAAAAAAAAAGAGAAAAAACATAAGAAAAAAATTGTGTGGAAAAGAAACAAAAAAGAGTCAAATATTGAAAGGTAGCAATTGAGAATGTTTGCTATTTGTTGGCTTGTTGTATTTCTGTTTTTGAGATGAGAAGAGAATAATGTTTTGAAGGGTAAGGGAGTTGGAAAGAGTTGGAAGATGGATTTTGGATCCATACTTGTGGTTGGAGTTGAAAAAGTCGTGAGTTTGTTGAATTTTCGAGTCACTTAGCCAAAAATTCCTAACCTTAACCAATGTCCCGACATTATATCCTAAATTAAAGACCTCATTGATCTTGATTCTTCTATGATTGAGCATGAGTGCTTTAGACGATTGGCAAGCCTATGGTTAACACTTTTGCATTTGCATTTGATTCGATGAGCGTTAATTTATACACTTGTGAGATGAGCGATACACATATCGGTGAGGTTCATGCTTTGTTTATGGATATTAATTGTGCTGAGATTTGGATGAGTTGATGATGTTGAATTTATGCAATTAAATTATTTTGAGCATGTTCGTGAAGCATTTATGATCGAGTGTACTTGTTCTCTTCCATGTTTATATTTTCTTAATGTTCTTCTCATTGTTCGAGGACGAACAATGGTTCAATTTTGGGGGATTGATAAACATGGCTTTTACATGTATTTGAGTAGTTGTATGGCTCATATTCGTAGAGTAATGCATGCATTTGTTGAGTTTTTATGCTAGTTTTGAGTTTTCGTGTGCTATTTGATGTTTTGGTGTTTCTTGTGCAAGTTTGAGCTGAATTTGAGATTTATCCAAGATCCAATTCAAGGAGGAAAGTTTCTAGAAATATAGAGGATCAAGATAGGGTCGCAACGCAACTTGAATCGGGTCAATCAGACGAGAAACGAGAGAGAACGGAGCAAAACGACGGAGCGTGTCGGAGCGTGCGCGCTGGCACGGACCGTGCCGTCCGACGGCACGGCCCGTGCCATGAAACAATCAATTTTTGGAGTCTCTGGAGCAACGGCACGGTCCGTGCCGTCACACGGCACGGTCCGTGCCACTTTACGCCGAAAATTGGGCTCTTTTTCCTTCCTTTTTGGGCTCTGTTTTTCCCCAACTATATAAGGCTCTACTTTGCACGATTTTTGGACGTTTTTTACACAGACTTTATTCATTATTTTAGAGTTCCAAACTTAATTTTACTTTCGAGGTTTGCTGTGAACATTCAACATTGAAGAATTCAAGTTTTAATCAACGAATCGTCATTCCGGTTTTTCTAATCTATCGCATATTTATATTATGTTTATGATTATTCTTAGTTCTATTATTTCTATGGTTTTAATTATGCGTGAGTAGTCTTTTATTAATTCTAGGGTTTGCAAAGCATGATTGAAGCTATGTATTTAATTTAATCTTGTTATTTTTCCCTTCCGATTATTGTGTTCATATGTTCAAGTGCTTTTGATTTCATGCTTATTTACTGATCACAATTGATGCATGCTGGCTAGTTAATTTGAGTCCTGGCGGAGATAATTAATTAGTGGGATTAATTGAACACTTTGATACACGTTCTAAGGAATCTGTAGGGGAATTTAAATCTGTGGTTTTATCGGGAGTTAGTAAATTAACCTAGAGACGAAAGTAATAGGTTGTTTATTAATCTGCTTCTACCTTGAGACCTGGCGGAGATAGGTAGATATATTTCTGATTCCTCACCTTTAATCGGATTAAAATTGGGAAAGATTAGGATTAAATTGAATCATAGTGGATACATGTGTGCTGCATTCCCTAGGATTAATATTTCATTAATTGATTGAGTTTGATTATTTGTTTAATTAATTTATTTGTGTCTTTTGAAGTTTGTTTATTTTCTCTTATTTTATTTAAATTCGTGCCTAGTTTTAGAAGTCTTATAGTTGGTAGCCTGGATAATAGAGAGTTGTTAGCTTAGTACTCAGTATTTATCAAATATTCAGTCCATGTGGATACGATACTCGATTCGCTTGCTATATTGCATTGTCCTGTGTTAGTTGCAGTTTAGTGCATAATAAATAGTGCATCAATGGTCATTTAATGTTTTGTTGAGTTTGCAGTTCGTAGGATAACCTTCTCGCACCCACTTTACCGAAGGCAAAGTGTGTAGGTAGGGGTTACTCTGCCTTCTTTGTGTTTTTTTTATGTGTCAAGCATGGAGTTTAGGGTCTTGTAACCATAAGGTAGCATATTTTACTGTATTTTCATTTCAGCATGCCCATGCTACTTCTTATATGATGAATGAACTAAGTACCTTGTGAGGAATTGAGCCTGAATTCACGATGCATGTGATTATTCTTTCTTGCGTGATTTCTGCATTATTGAATTTAGGTGAACTAGACCTTGCTTTTACTCTATTCCGAGGTCACAAGGAATTTTGGGTATGCTACTGAAATGCTTAGGCAAATTTTCTTTCTGAGCCCACAAAGCCAAATAAAATCGCCCTGATATTATCCCTTGCATCCCTGTTTGAGCCAAAAATAAATTAAGCCCTGGTCATGTTCTTTCTTGAAAACCACAAAAAAAAGACCATGGACATAAGAGGAGGATAAATCTGATGTGTTACAAGGCATAAAATGCCAAAGAAAAAAGAAAGAAAAAGAAAAGGAAAGGGGTTAAGAATAAAAAGAAAAAATGAGAAAGAAAACCCCAAGAAAATAAAGTACAAAATGCCCACAATATAAAAAATCTGGGGAATGTGCTTTATAAAATGGGCACGGTGGCAAAGGCCAATAAGAGTCAAAACAAGTCTCCCAAAACACTTGAGTGAGGAAAGCATGAGAGAACCAATCACTTGGTCATTTTGATTTGCAGTCGGCATTATGTGTGTTTTTACTTTTTATATGCTGTTAAGTGTGATCAGATTCCTAGATCTCTATGCCAGCAAGGGATATGTTTAACATGCTTACTTTGTCGAGTCTTTTTCATGAGTCTGTCTTTTTCCTCCTTTTAATTTCTGTTTTTTTTCTTTTTAGGCACATTGTACCCGCATACTTGAGGGCAAGTATGACTAAAGTGGGTGGGTGTGACAAGTCCAAATTCTCTCGTGTTTTTGTGTCTTTTTCTCATTCTTTGTCCTTTGTCTTTTGTTTTTTTTTTAGTCGGAAAGAGCCAGAATCGGCACAAAGGGCAGCAGGAGGCAGGAGAATCACTTTTGAAGTTAACTCTCTCGGTGGGCACAACAACCCCAGAGTGATTGAAAGAAGAAGGAAAGAAGACGAGGACACAAGAGTAATCGCAATCAGCTGAAGCAGGAGCAATGCACCATAGCCGCCCAAGGAAAGAAGAGCCGCGAAAGGAAAGTGAGATCTTCCAGAAGGAGAATCGACTCTACAAGAAAAGTTGCTATGTCGGCGATACTAGGGCACGGCGAGTACAGAATCTGCGACTCATAATCTTCTAAATAAGGGAAGAATCTGCCAAATATGGAAAGTCTTGAGCACAGCGGCTGTGGACCTTTGGGGGAGTTTACCTTGTATTTTTGTACTCCTATTTAAGTACAGAAAACAAACACGTCTTTACACTCTTTTACCGCTTTTACGTACAAACAATTTATTTTTGCTTTTTGCATTTTGTCTCGGGCCTTATGCCCACAGTCACTTATGATTTACTGTTTATGTTCTTCAATCCAGCGTTGGAGTTGGATTCTTTTTGCAGTTAATATAAGTAAGTTTTTCGTTTATATTATGTCTTGTTTTAATTATTTAAATTATTATTATTGTTCTAAGTCTAGCATGAGCGGCTAGACTCGTTATTTCAGATTGAACAAGGATAAGAACTTAATGAACACGTAAGAATCGTGAGGCTTATGGGCATAAACTGTGTGAATTTAGTTCTGTCGTGTAATCATTTTCTTTGTTGCATTATACAGTGGGCTAAGCTAGTTAATTGTGGCTGATCACTCGTTAATTAGAATTGTGTTCACTACCTCTATAAATGGTCAATGAATCGTAGTTGTGTGTTGGTCATAAATGGATGGGATACATCACGGATACTGAGGGCATAAGAGAGATCTTTGTCTAGGTAAATATGGGTCTATCTAGATCATAATGCTGCTTTGTTGCTTACAATCATATGAGATATTGGGGTTGGGTGACAAGTTAGGGTTTAGGGGATGACAGATCACCTATAGGCTAAACTGAAAGGATAGATTGGGTAAGTGTGAGATATCTGTTACCTATAACCAGGTAATTAGATTTGCATAAGTAATCAGCGTGCCCATGATCGGTCAAGTGTTTGTTAAGTTCGAAATCTGAGTTCTAATCCGGAATACTTTTACTATTAATATTTTCTTGTCTTTTGTTTTGTTTTGTTCTTTAGTTTACAGTCTTTACATACAAAGTATGGAGACCACAACAATCCTCAACCCTTTTGGAAAAGTGACATTGGAAGATAGAATTCACAGTTCCTCGTGGGATCGACCCTTACTCATATTAGCTAGCTACGCCTTGCTGTGGGCATAAGAATAAGTCTCATCTGAGAGATTTATTCTGACCGCGAAACGACCACGCGTCAGACGTCCACAGACGTATAAGATAGAGAGTCCTAACTTAACCTAAAACAATGGTCAAAGGTAAAGGGTTGACCCCACTTATATACCCTTCCACACTTTCACGAGGAACCAATGAGGAATATCGTAACAATCCATCCCCTTTCAAACCGGACGTCCACGGACGGCATAGTCCCAATGGCAACCCACACCAAGGCCCACTTTCGGGTGGCAACCCTCTTTGGGCCCACCATCGGGTAGCCCCTTTCCGCAGCCCATCCAGATCCGGTAGATCGGACCAAATTATTAGGCATATAAGATAGGGAACCCTAGCTTACACCCACTTATATACCCTTCCACACTTTCATGTGGAAACAATGTGGAATATCATAACAATCCATCCTCCTTCACAGAGAGTGTGGAATATCGTAACAATTTCACTCATCTAAAAACAGTACAAGTAAATTAATAGAAAGAAAAATGCATGCAATGAGGCTATTCTATCTCTGGGCTTGTAGATCTCTGGCTAGAAACAGATCTTATGTAGATGACCAATTGACCAGTCAGTAGTTTTAAGGAGGTTGAGGCTTGTATGATTTTGATGGTGGCAGTAGATAATATCAGATCCTGTTTTTTGCAATGGTAGTTGGTGAGGTTGATATTTAAACGAGTTGGTGGTTGCAATGACATTGGTTGTTGAGACCCTGGGAATTGTTTTTGGATGATGATTCCCAGGGAGATTGGTTGTGCTGATGTTTGTTTAATCTGTTTTGGATGATATCATTTTAATGTTTTTGTTTTCCTTGGTTCAATAATGTGTTTTATTGACTTTGATAACCTTGGAAGAGAAGTTAAATTGTATCTTCTTGATTAGGGTAAATAGTAAAACATGATAACGATAGAGTGATCTAAAAGATTATACAGGTTTAAAGCAAACAGAATATGTAAATATTGTCTGGTTACCAATGTTCTCAGTGACACTGCCATTTCCTCAAAAACCAAAAAGTATTTCTTATTTCTATTTATCAATTCATTTATTTATTTATTCATTATCTATTTGGGGATAGTGACCGTGAGGTTTGTTCAAATGTAGATCACCCCCTCAGGTTTCCCAAATTACATTAACCTCCCTTGATGCGAATTGTTCTATATACAGATTCAGGTTTCTAAATTATATCAGAACTCCTCTAACACTACTACTCTTTAAACACCCTAATGTTTTAGACATAATTCTGACCATTCAATCATAATTTTAACCATAAGAGCAACTCTAATGCTAACACCAAATCACCAATTTGGTGCTGAAACCATAAGAGCAACTCTAATGCTAACATCATTTAATGCATTATTTTATTATTTAAAATCATTATTAAATAGATTATTTAATAAATTTAATTTAATTTATAAATTATATATTCACTTAAATAGATTATTTAATATTCATTATTAAATAGATTATTTAATAAATTTAATTTATAAATTATATATTCATTTAATTTAAATTATAAATCATCTAAATAAATAAATAATTTCAATAAAAACACAATTAATTAAACATAATGAATAGAATGAAGTCCCACATATTACAAATTACTAAAAATTAACTTAAATATTGAGGTCAAAATATATGTATTTTCATAAGTGTTGTAGTCATGTAATATTTTTACTAATTGTAAGCGTTTGATGATCATTTAAAGTACTTTTATTATTCCAAGCACATTATATGTTATAATTTTTTTAATAGTATATAATTTTTTAATAGCATATTTTTTTTTGAAAGTATATAATTAAAAGTTATTAGTTTTGCATAATCAATCATTTAAAAAAAAAAGAATAAATCATTAAGCATATTCATATTTCAATTATAAAATAAAATGGAATCTTTAAGAGATTATTTTTATTTGGTGTAAAATTTAGTATTGAGCATTGGAGCTACAAAAAATTTAGTTTACCAAATAGGTGCTTAGTATTGGAGTTGCTCTAAAAAGCTAAATGTCTGAATCTAAAGTAACTGCAGTACTCTATTTGTAATTAGATGTAGAGTATACTTATCTCTTCTCTTCACTCCAAACCTGCGCTGTCTCTCGAGATATTTTCTATAAGTTGGTTGTCAATTGTCATCTCCTTTTCAAGAAAAAGGAGTTGACAAATGTTAGGGCCTAGGGGTCTTCTTGCACTAAACCTTAGCAGAGGTTTAAGTATCTCTAAGGTTGATTTTGGTTTGAAAAATTATTGAATCTAAATCATTTGAAACACTAGTATGCCAGCAGATCATGGAGGTACTAGATGTATTATCCAAACTTTAGGTATGTATTTGTATTTGAACCCAAATTTCAGCTGTTCCTTTTTGGTAAGGCGAAGTATATGGTATCTTTCTATATGTGAGCAGGATTTCTACGATGATGACTAAGATCATCTCCAATAAAAGCATCTCCAATGAATGATGGACTAAAATACTAATTTGGTACAGAAATTCACTCAAATGTTATCCCAAATTTTGTCCTATAAGGGTGCAGTACCAAATCTTGCTCCAAATTTAGAGCAGAATTTGCTGCTGCACCAAATTGGTACTGATAGGTCTCACATCATTTAATGAATTATTTTATTATTTAAAATCATTATTAAATAGATTATCTAATAAATCTAATTTAATTTATAAATTATATATTCACTTAATTTTAAATTATAAATCATCTAAATAAATAATTTTAATAAAAGCACAATTAATTAAAAAAATACTACAAATAACTAAACTACTGAAAAAACACATTGATTATAACATTGACCGAAATCGTTTTAAGAATCCTCAAACACATGTCCTTCACTTCCAAATTGATTGAATTGTGAAAATTCGCCTTGATGAGGAGACGATTGAGATTCACGAGTTTAGTTTCTTTTTTAATTTGTATAGTTCTAATTTATTCACCACGAATGTATTTTCATAAATGTTGTAGTCTTGTAATATTTTCACTAATTGTAAGTGTTTAATGATCAGTTAAAGTACTTTTATTATTTCAAGCACATTATATGTTATATTTTTTAATAGAATATTTTTTTAAAGTATATAATTAAAAGTTATCAGTTTTGGATAATTGTCATTCTAAAAAAAATACTAAATCATTAAACATATTCGTATTTTAGTTATAAAACAAAATAAAATTATTTGGTGTAAAATTTGGTGCAGAGCATTGGAGTTGCAAAAAAATTTAGTGCTGAAATTGCACCTATTTAGTGCGGAATCTGCATCAAATAGGTGCTTAGCATTGGTTTCACCACCTAAATTATTCATCGATCTTGCATAAATTATCTAATTATGAATTGTCAAAATTACCTCCACTATTCTATTTTTATATAATATAGGGTTAAGGCCCAAATAGGCCCCTGAACTTATTTACTGAACTTATTTGGAGACCAATTAGGCCCTCCAACTTTTTTTGGTCTCAATTGAACCCCTGAACTTTTAATTCGGACTCAATCAAGCCCTTCCGTCAAGCACCTCACAAACGGACGTTAGTTGCCACACAAAATGACGTCGTTTTGTGTTTGTCTAAATATATCATATCTGGATTTTTTCGGAATTGAAATTGAAATTTTGGGGCCATGGGTTTCCGGGCAATTGACGAGCTGTTTTCATCAATTGGTTGAGCGAAAACATCGGTCTCGATGAGAGGAGAAATTTGGTGTATGATTCGGTGGATGGAAGTTGCTATCAACAACAAATTTTGCCAAGAAAAAGTGTTG
Organism: Perilla frutescens; assembly: GCA_026008535.1. Classification (NCBI taxonomy): domain Eukaryota; kingdom Viridiplantae; phylum Streptophyta; class Magnoliopsida; order Lamiales; family Lamiaceae; genus Perilla; species Perilla frutescens. The sequence continues at coordinate 33,640,039 of BRKX01000009.1, forward strand.
TTCTTATGTTGTTCGCGCAAATGACAACGTCATGTTCTTGATCGAAATTCAAGGATTCTAGCACCTTTCATGGATAATTAATGGATGGGCTTTGGTCTTATTGAAGAGACGAACGTTTTGATATATGGTACGACTCCCGATTCAGCTTGTGACCGACGAATTTAGACGGCGAAGTTATGAATCGCGTTGTTTGCGCACCAGCTGCAGCGTCAACTTTCAGACGCGATTCCCGCCACTCCAGTGATCGTATTGAGACGTGCGACCTACCTACCCTTGGAAAGCCCTTTCAGAGTAGAATATGTTTGACATGAGTTTCGTTGCATTTGATGATTGATTCATTCCCAGATTTGTCGAGTTTTTCGTTGCATTTGATGATCGTATTGAGACGTGCGAGTTTATTTTTTTAGATAAACACAAAAGGACGCCATTTTGTGTGAGAACTAACGTCCGTCTGTGAGGTGCTTGATGGAATGGCTTGATTGAGTCCAAATTAAAAGTTAAGACCTAAGGGTGACCAAAAAAAGTTAAAGGACCTAATTGGTTCCCTAAATAAGTTCAGGGCCTATTTCGCCTTTAAACCTATAATATATATAGATTGTTGTGTGTCAGTGTATATATACAAAATTAAAGATATATGAATTTCAGCGAACTTAGAATGGAGATTTTCGACATCAATTCAACGTAAGTTCAATTTGGGTTTTTGATGTGGTGTGCCAAGAAAGTAGAATGATTTGGAGAAGTGAGACAGGTACTCAAAATTGAACCAAAAGTTGAAAATGTGATCATATTAAGAGTCTCGTGATATGATTCAAGTCTGGTGGGCTGTTTTTTCCCAAAATAAATGAGAGAAGGGAGCCTAAACTGCTTGGACTTAGTCTAGGAGCTCTTTTTTCCTCCGCCGACGATATTTCAACAGGTAAACTCGCAACGATGGATAATCGATTTGAATTATACATTTTGATTGCGTTTGATCCATGTAATTTCTAAATTGATCAATTTTATTGAAGAAAAAAAATGGAAATGAATAGGGTTCAGCGCAAAATCTACCTTTACAACGTTACGTTTGGGCTCTACATGCTTGACTGGTGGGAGCGATTTCTATTCAGTATCCTTCATTAGATTTATTCAATTTTGTTTTGATGTTCTTGAAACAATTATTGGAATGCTAATTCGATTATTAGGTCATTAGATCGGTTAAAGAATGAGTTGTGTTTTGTTTGGATTAAGCTTGGTTATCTGAATCAGAATGAAATTATTTCTCTGTGAGCCTTAATTATCGTGATTAGACACATTGATGGTTGTGTTGATGTAGTTCGTTTGTTACAATGGGTTTCGATTCGCATCCGACGTCTCCAACAGGTGAGCTAGCTTTTTCAGTTTCTGTTATTTTCTCCCCTTTGTGGAAATTCAATGATTCATTTCAGTTATATGATATAATGGGATGTTTGTAAGCTTGATTATGAGAATGATTGTAGGTAGAAAGAAACATGCTTTTGCTCTCATGGTGTTTTGATCAGAACAAGTCCTGTTATTTTATCCTTTTTTGTGCTACATGTGGACATTCAGTGATTAATTTCAGTTATATGATATAATGGGATGCTTGTGATCTCGATTATGAGAATGATAGTAGGTAGAAAGAAACATGGTTTTGCTTTCATGATATCTTGATTTTGATCAGAAATTTTGTGTCATTTACTTTCAACTTTAGGCTGCTTCATTCTCTGTATGAAGTGCATTCATTCATACAGAAGAATGTGCAGGAAGTAAGTTGGTGTTGTGCTTCGAGATTGTTTTGACTTCCATATTCTTAATTGGATCCGAATTTCAGAACAAAATAGTTGAGAAATATAGTGTGCAAGACTGTCCACCACTTAGAAAATGATACTTCCGTATATGTACAAAGCTTTATAAGTAAAGGGATCGGTCAAACCTCAGTATCAAATGAGAACCTATAGTATTATCATGTTGCTGCAGTTTACCAGTGATCACATCTATAATCTCCTTGCACGCCACCCTTCTTAAATAAAGAGGAATGTTCTCTAGGATTTGGAAATTGGTCATGTTGTTGTTTTTATTTTCTTCTGGCTGAAATATCTCTGGAAGTAGCCAAAAATGCATATAAATTTGCACTTCACGTTTAAAAATGTAATAAATGAGCGGGATGATAAGTGTATAAATGTAAGTTTTGTCATAATATCACATAATGCTATGAAGTGTTACTGGTGTAGGAAGTTTAGATACTATCAGCGATAATGTGATACGGAATGCAATTATGTTTTTTTCTCTTCATTCCTTCTGCTATATCAATTTTTCCAAACCTAGTGTCCTCATTGCAGTTTCCTTATTCCATTTTTATGAAATTCCTTGTACATCAAAATCATATTCTATATTGGTAAGTTGGGGCAGTGAGACAAAATCTAACAATTTGGAACAAATTCACGGCAGTTATGATGATCAGATCTTCTTCATTTTACAGGTTATAGTTTGTCACTTGAAGGGGCCCCCTCAAATCTGTATATAATCAAAACATTATGCCCGAGCTTGGTTATGTACTCTACTTTTCCTTTTCTCCAGCACTAATTCATTAATCATATGCAAGTTCATGTAAGTTTTAATGTATTCCAAACTGCCTCTTCTGTATAAATGATAGATTCCTGAGTGTGTTTTTTCTTCTGACTCTAGAATTTGTCTTCTTGAAGATGTTTATATCAATAGAATGTTCTAGCTTCAACTCTGATGACTACTTTGTAGGACTTGTACATAAGTAATAGGGGGGGAGTCTTGTGTAAGGTTTTACCCATACCCGGATCTGAACACAATCAAACATCAATAAAGTACAAATATGCCACCGGATATGAGTTTGGATCCGGATAAGGTACCATCTTACGGATCTTGACCACTGAAAATGGACTAGATTAGGTGCATATGTTGAACAAGTGGGTGAGGGATGATTGCAGTTGTGGAGTGTGGTGGAAGTTCTTAGGGTAACATTTTTTTTCTGTTCATTGTTTGATGTTCTTGAGTTTTGAGGTTTGAATTGCTAGTTTCGAGACATTGGTAGCTCCCTGAACTATAGAAATATCATCTGAAACCATAATGATCATCCATACTGGAATAAAAGTCAGACGATATACAGAAGGAATCCTCAATGGGCTAAATAGTGAATTTTAAGCCAAGCTATTCGTGAGCGGATCATATTTCTTGTGCCCTCATGTGCTACATTCCGCGTGTTATCACTAGATTTATTTTTTACTCTAATTGGGGAAGGGTGATCTCTAAATAAAAAATTTAAATTGAATCATAATAAATTGAAAATAATTTATTTTTAAAAAAACAAAGGTTGGTACAGGAGATGCCATCGAAAATAACATAGGGAATCTTTGTGATTTGTTGGCTACTCGGATCTAAAATTTGTTAGAGTTCGTTTTGTAAAGGTCGTTAACTAAACTGAGTCAAGCTTGAGCTTGACACTACCCAACTCGTGAACAGGCTCTTATATTGCCATACTTTATATATATATATATATATATATATATCATTGTAGTGGAATCCATTTAAATATTTATCAATTCATTCCTAACGACACTAATATTAATATTTTTCATTTCAACCACAAATTCAAATTGAAAAAAAATAATTGAAACAAGCATATTTCCATTTTCCAAACCTATAATTCTACATATTAAATCATTCATCATAACAAAATCATTACATTTTTTACAAAAATCAATACACCACGTAATACAGAAACTAAGATTACAAATAACAACAGCCATCCCAACCATCCAACCATTTCAATATTTAATTAATTTTTTATATCCCTTCCACATCATCAATGTTCATCCAATCCAACCACACCTATTTTGCATGTTTTATGTATGACCACTTAACCATCAAACCACAACATTATATATAATTATTTTATTTTATTTATTTTAAGATTAAAATATTACTTGTAGTAAAAATAATATAAAAATTATAATTATAGCAAGAAAATGAAAATATTCCAAAAAAAAAATCAAGCAATAAATAGAAATAAATAGCCAATACCAAAAATATTACAAACTAAATTAATAACATAAATTACAACATACTTCACAAGAATTAAACCACATTTCCTAAAATTACAAAAAATAAAATCACAACAAGTAAATGACTTTAACACAAATTTTTATATTTAATTTGGTAAAACACAAAACGTGTATAATTCAGATGATTTTCGAATAAAAATATATTTTCACGGATTCAATCTCTATTTTTTCTCTGATTCTCCTCTTCAAAACCTGATCTTCAAATGGTCTTTTAAATCTTCAAAGTAAATTTGCCTCTTTGATTTTATCGGACTTGTTGTTTGAACTTGGTCTTTGAAGCTTTCAGGGAAGATTTGTATCATCGATATTTTTTGACTTGGTATTTGGACTTGATAACGTTAATCCAGAGGGTTGTCGCCTTGTTTTCAGATCAAATGTTGACTTTGGGATAAATTTGGTGAAGAACGCATTTGACTGTCTTGCTAGCAATCGCCGACTTCAGGATGAATTTGGTGAAGAACGTCTTTGAATGACGTAAGAACACTTTGAATATTTGAGAGAATTTCACTTATGAAATTTCTTCTTAAATTCTTGAACTCTTCAAATGATTTATGATGTGTTTTTTTAACTGATATGGAGACCCCTATTTATAGTTGTACCATTGAGTATCTAGGGCTGACATGGTGCAATTTCATTAGCTGTTGGATATTGATATATATCTCTTCAAAGATATTTACTTGTCGTAAAAAACACTTGATATTTATCATATAATAATATCTTTATTATTTAAATATTGTATCTAATTTTAGATTTCATAAGATTCCAAAACTAAATAAATATATAAAAATCAATAAAAATATTATATATATTTTATAAATTGGGAAAAGGGCCTCGCAGACCCCTCAACTTTTTGGCGGGGACCTCTCAGGCTCCTGAACTTTTTTTTTTGGTTCAATTGAGCCATTGAACTTTGTTTTTCGGATCTATTGGGCCCCTCCATCAAGCCCCTCTTGACGGGGCCGTTAGTTCGACCTAAAATGACGTCGTTTTAGGGATTATTCGAATTAAAAAAAATTCTAAATTCAATTAAAAATCCTCCCGGCCCATTTTAAAAAGTACCCGACCCGACTCTATCTAAACCCGCCCCATTTAGCTTAAAATTTGGGGAAAAGGGCAAAGGGGTTTAAGGTTCTCAATTTAGCTTTAAAATTGGAGAAAATGAACCGTGTGTAGCTAGATATCTTGCTTAGGCTTGCGGCTCAATTCAGAGTAGTGACCTTGATGAGTGCATAAATTGCACTCATTTGCACTCATTTAGAGTGCATTTGAACTTAGTTATCTTGTATATATGTTGTGATTTCTGTATATATTGTGTTTTCTTTTATTTTGTGTAAATGTGACCAATATAGGGAATTTTTAGGGAAAACAAATGCAAAAAAGAAGTTAGGTTGAGAATTGATCGATCAACGCTTGCACAGAGATGAGAAAAAACAAGAAAAACAAGCAAAAGGGTCAAAAGCGAGCCATAAGCGCAATCCACTTTGGGTCGCGCCACGACCGCCTTGCAGCCCGACCCCAGAACACGACACCATTGGTCGCGCTTTGACAGGTTCAGAGATTGGATTTCCATCGGATCAAGCGCGACCCAGAAACGCGATCACCTCAGGTCGCGCTTCAAAAGTAAAGAGAAGCGTGACACTAAAGCACGACCGGTTCGGTCGCTCTGTGCAAGCTTCAGAGAGCTGTTTTTCTTCAGTCCAAACCCGACCCCAAAACACGATCACCTGGGGTCGCGTTTCTCCTTGACGGATTTCAAAACTTGACTTTTGGCACTCCATTATTGGTCCACTACTTATGTATATTTTTGGGGAATTTCAAACAGATCCCAATCCGCCATAGAACTCGAAAATACACAAGAGATACATCACATTTGGGGATCTTTGAAGATCAAGAAGAAAAGGGAGGATTCAACCATCCATTTGAAGATTCAAGCCATTGGATTGAAGAAGAGGGTTCTACATTTGGTTCTATCATTTTTTCTCCTCTCTAAATCTTGTATTTAGAATAGGTTTTTGTTCCTCTATTTGTAATCTTGATTTTGTTGTGAATATGGTTGGCTAGAACCTTAGGGCTCTAGGATATGGTGAAACAATGTGAACATTTGTAACGCCCCGGTCCCGAAAAGGATAATAAATGGATGACGGGGGTGTCACTTAAAAAGAATAGGATTTGGAATAATTATTAGTTAAATAAAATAGTTATTGGAAGCAAGAATAGATTATATTCCCCTGAAATTTGGGCAGCATAACCTTTGTAACTAGAGCAAATCCCCGTTTAATAACGGTTTATAAGAGTGTATTTTGAGATGACGGGACATTCAATAGTCTGTATATGGACAGAGTAAAGCAATAAACAGATACCAACAAGTAATGATCTATTTATCAGAGTTGACTAAGAATGTCCTTTTCATAGGACGGAGTTAAAAACACGTAAGACCCATTCATAGGTCGACAGAAAAGTAAACAGATACTAACATGCGATTCAGTGGGACTTCTTCATAGGTCAAAGCGAATAAAGGAACAGTTGGTATTTCAATAAAAATGGCTTCATCCCTTAAGCAATTATTAATTTAGAATAGGCATCATTGTACTAGTAATTTCTAGACATGCTATAATCAAGTTCGAATTTCAAGTACTAAATATGATTATCAGAGTATTCAGCAGAAAACAGAGCGGAAGTAATTTATTCAGATAACCAGATAAGAGGCATCTCAGTCAACCCCGCCATCAGCTCACATCACCAACCTCAGCATCTCAACCTGAAAACATTTTGAAAAGAGTTGGGTATGAGGAGTAATGCACTCAGTGGGTAAGTTTCGAACTCAATTTACAATATGAAATATCCAAAAATAATACATAGCATATAGGAAGCAAAACGCAAAAGCCCTTCCCATATCTGCAAACCTTTTCTTCTCCTTTGGGATCCCTTTTGCTCAGTCTGTCGTCTACTGCACTATGTAGCATGCTGCTGGTAGGAAAAGGGAGGGGTTACCTCGCTATTCCGAGGAGAGTATACCAGGGGCTACCTAGCATTGACCCTGAGTATGCTAGGGATTGCCTAGCAGTGACTCCTTATAGTGACATCCGGTCACAGTGTATGTGCGGGGTTACCTCACAGTGACACCTTTAGTGATAAAATCACAGTTGCAAGGGTGTACAGTCCTGCATATGTTTAAATATTACTTGCACTACAAAATCCAAAATTCTAGCACAAGCCTATCTCAGCTAGGTTCAACATCATTCAATAATACCTCATAAAACTTAGCAATTAAATCATGGCTTAATCATGCTTATACAACTATTCCACAAGTATTCTCATATCCTAGTCACAGTATCCCAACAATAATTCAATAATATTCTAATAATATTTTAACAGTATTTCAATAATATCCTATCTCATAGCGTAACAATATTCTATAATTCCTCCTATAACAGCGACGTTTAAACAGATAGAGCATAAAATATTTATTTGGATATTTCTAAGTTATCTATCATGCTTCTAAAGAGTTATTACTCTTAAATTGTATTTATTCTTTAAAATAAACCCACCTTGCTGACGAGCAGGCGACGGTACGACAGCTTCCGGGTTTGCTTCCTTCCTTCCAACGGGCTCCACGGGTCCTACAATGTGGGTGCATGCCTTAGAACAACTACTATAATTTTCGGAATTTATCTACTATATTTGGAGCATTTATCTATATATATTTAATACTATTCTATTCAAAAATAGATTGCGCGACTCTAACGACCTCGTATAAACTCGACACACAAGGATGAAAATTTCAAAATAATATTCTTGATTTATTGGACTAAAAATATTTGACAGAGGTCTCTTTTCAAAATTTGCCATTTTACTCGATTAACTTCGAAAATCCGCCAGGACACTTTTTAACCGTTCAAAAATTATGAAATTAATCTGGAATGATACTACACATGCCAGGGCTATAGTTGAGAAGTTTTAAAATTTTTTGATAACACATGCTTCCGGAATAAAAATAACTGTCTACTTTTAAAAATCGAGATTCATCAAAACTCGTTGAAAAATTACGAAACTTGGCAGTTTTATAGAGAATAATTTTTCGAGCAACTTTCATGCTCAAACTTTTTCGATTCGACGAGCGAAAATGGGTGAAAATGGCGAAAAACTGATTATGGCCGGTTTTTCATGACCCAGTCACGTTTTCCGGCGATTTCTCCGATTTCCGGCCACCGGATGGAGACGACGTCAAAAGATGAAACGTAGAGTACACTTAAATACACGACATACTAAAATTTCAGATTAAAAGGACGAGAAATGGACCAAAACGAGCTCCTGGAAGGTGGCAGCTGGCAGCTGGCGGCGGGCGGCGACTTCCGGCGGCGGCGCCAGCGGCCGGCGACTGGTGGCTGCCCCCTGCCGGCAGTCCCTCCTCCTCGGCTCCTTCCCGACTCGATTCACACTTCAAAACTCCACTCGAACCTTGACTCCGCTCAAGAACACTCGAAGAACACGAAGAACTCAAAGAACGCTCAACTCACTTTCTAATTAGAGTTGCTAACTCGATTTGGGATGGAAAATAATGAAAGGGGCTGCTCCTTTTATAGGAAAAGCTTGGGGGGTCGGGTATTGCTTTTTTGGATATAAAATACTGATAAAGTTAGTTTGAACGCGATTACTTTTTCAAAAACACTATTCATAAGTTGCTTTATTGCGAGGAAAGTTCATTTGACCTCGTACACAAAAAGTAAAGACACCGGGAGATTCCTTGATTTATTTCCTATCAAGTCGACCAAAAACGGTCGGCCGATATGGTCGTTCGATACACGAACGAAGAAAGATTTCTTTTTCCGGCCATCTAGAAATCACTATTCACGACGCTCTGAACACTACCGTTTGCTCATTTGACCTCAGATTAAAAATCTGGGAACACCGGCGGATTCGTTGGCTCGTTTCCTATTGAGGAGCCTTGCCGAACAATTTCTCGGGATAACGATCGGAATTTCGAAAAAGATCGAAATTAAAAACGAGTCAAAAATCACTATTCATCCTTTTTACTTTTTACCTTTTTAACCGCCGGGAACTCGATTTACCTTGGATTAAATTTTCGGGAGTACCGGCGGATTCCTCGGGTCGACCCCTTTCAACAAGGTCCAATATTGACCATAACCCAAATTTTATTTGATCGCATTTTCATGAAAAGACACCTAGAGTTGCGTCTTACATCGATTTTACTTTATTTAGCTCCAAAATAATTCTTTAGTCTTCTAATATAATTAGAAAACTTCTTTATCTGAAATTCAAAAATACGGGGTGTTACAACATTGATCTTTGATTTGGGATATATATATATATATATATATATTATTACTTTGTCAAGATTTTGATCTATGCTAGGGCTTGATTGATGTTGTTTGGTTGGCCATCTTACAAGCAACACATGTATGAATCACTTGCATCTAGTCAATCCCGTGATCATAAGAATGCTTGGATCGAATCTATGTATTTGTCTTCTTAGTCGAATGTCATTATGTGGAAGGAAATGTGACCCTTAGAGCCTTTAGTAGGTGCGACCTTGGAATGCGTTAGAGATAGTCATCCTTGTCGCATTCGCAATTTAAGAGATATTTGAGAGATGCTCTTACTATATTCGTGGTCTTCCTATCTATGAATGTTGCATATATGTGTGTGTAATCCCTTGTTGTAGATTAATGTGAGCATTGTGTAGCCATGTTCTAGAGTTTCGCCTTATTTACCATCTTCAAAACTCCCCCTTGTTTGGTTTCGTCCATTGAGTACTTTTTATCTTGATAACTTTTGTTGTTTAAAGTGTTTATGTCTTTTGTTCTTTTTTGGTTTTGTGATTAGAAAAGTAACGCACCCTCTCCTTATTTTAAGTCTGGATATTTTGCTCATCTATTGTTGTGGTATTTGCATTATCTAAATTCTATTCCATTTCCTGTGGATCAACCTCGTATCATCATATCTACAATCATATGCTAATACACTTATAGGCATGACGCGAGTTTATAAATATTGAAACGAATCTTAGAGGTGAATAAGCCTCCTGTCAAGTTTTTGGCGCCGTTGCGCGGGATTACGAAATTAATTTGATAAATGTAATATTGTGATAACGATTGAGTTGATTACTTTAGACATTTTTACTTATTTTATTTTAAAGAGTTGTTCTTGATTTGTTTGTCCTTTTTGATAGGAAGTGTATGCACACTCGTTCTCAAGGAGAACCACCTATTTCATTAGACTTAGAGATTGAAGCAACGGTTCGCCACAACAACGCACGTAGACGGAGGAGAATGGCGGATCTACCTCTACCGGTTCAAGACCCGATGATTGTCCAAATGCAAAGGCAATTGGAGGTGATGCAAGAGCAATTGAGAGCCCAAGAGGAGGCTCACAATAGAAATGTGGTGGTACCAATCCAGAATCTTTTTCAACCCGTCGTTAATCAAGGGGTGGCCAATGGACCACCCATTCAAGCCAACAACTTCGAGTTTAAGACCTCTCTCATACTAATGATCCAACAAAACCAATTCCGAGGGACACCAATGGAGGATCCACATGAGTATATTCGTAAATTCCTCAATGTTAGTGGGACAATGAAGATGAATGGAGTCCCGAACGATGCAATTCGCATCCGACTCTTTCCATTCTCATTGATTGACAAGACGGAAACATGGTGGTTGAGCCATGCTCAAGGAACGTTTCAAACTTGGGATCAATTGGTGACAAAGTTCTTACACAAGTTTTTCCCACCCGGAAAAACCATCAAATTGAAAAGAGATATCACCATGTTCAAACAATGGGATGAAGAAAGCTTATATGAGGTGTGGGAGCGCTTTAGGGAGATGCTAAGGAAGTGCCCCAGACATGTTTTTGGAACCGATCATTAAGTGTGTATCTTCTATGGTGGAAGCAAAGACGAAGTGAGAACGCTCATGGATGCGGCCGCAGGAGGATTACTCTTAGCAAGAGGACCGAAAGAAGCCTTGAGGATAATTGAAGAAATGGCTTCAAATTCATTTCAGTGGCCGAAGGCAAGAGAGGGCATCCAAATTCTAAAGAAAATGGCTTCTACTTCAAGTTCGGATGCACTTGGGCTTTTGGCGGCTCAAATGGCAACATTAAATTCAAAAATTGAAGCGTTTACAAATCCAAAAACCGAGTCCTCTCAAAATCAATTTGAGGATGTAAACTATGTGAACCAACAAGGAGGCTTCTCAAATCAACCAAGGCAATTCAATCCGGGGTACAAGCCTCAATACGGAGGCCAATATGGTGGAAATTAAGGTTACCAAAATAGAGCTCAACACCCGAACTTCTCCTATGGTAACCCGAATAATGCTATCCAACCACCTCCAGGCTTCTCGGTCACAAATGGTGTAATTGATGAGGAGAAGAAGCCCAAGATGGATGAACTCCTAATGGCATTTATGGGGAAGACGGAGAACTATATGAAAGACTCTCAAATACATTTTGGGAAGTTAGAAAATACCGTCGGAGCAATTGGCAACCAAGTTAACACTTTGGAGAAGCAAATGGGACAATTTGCAACTATCTTGGAAAGCCAACATCAACAAGGCAAGTTCCTAAGAAACACCACCGTGAATCCGAAGGATCAATGCAAGACAATTACCTTGAGAATTGGAACCGTCTATGATGGCCCCGAGATGCCGGATGTAGAAGAAAGCAAAGGAAAGGTTGAAGAGCAACCTAGTGAAAAGAAGAAGGAAGAGGGACCAAGTCAAGAGGACTTGAGTCCCAAATTAAAGAAAAGTGATGCCCTTGAAAAAGGGAAAGAGAAAGAAGAACCGACGAAGGTGATGCCGGAAGAATACAAAGTGCATATACCTTACCCACAAAGACTCCAAAAGGTGAAGAGCGACAAGCAATTCTCTCGGTTCCTCGACATTTTTAGAAAGGTACAAATCAACATCCATCTTGTTGAAGCACTTCAACAAATGCCAAATTATGCAAAATTCTTGAAGGATGTGATTTCCAAAAAGAGAATATTGGGGGAGCATGAGATGGTCAATTTGACCGAGAATTGCAGTGCTCTACTACAAAGAAAGTTACCTGCAAAGATGAAAGATTCGGGAAGCTTCAACATCTCAGTCACCATTGGAGAGAATCATGTGGGGAAGGTTTTGTGTGATCTTGGGGCAAGTATCAATTTGATGCCCCTCTCTTTCTTTAAAAAGTTGAAGATGGGGGAGATCAAGCCCACCACCATTTGTCTCCAAATGGCCGACCGATCTTTGACCTATCCAAAGGGTGTGGTAGAAGATGCGCTAGTGAAGGTCAACAAATTCATCTTCCCAGTAGACTTTGTGGTTCTTGACATGGAGGAAGATAAGGAAGTTCCCCTCATCTTAGGGCGACCGTTTTTTAATACGGGTAAGGCCTTGATAGATGTGGAGAAGGGAGAACTTACCTTGAGAGTGAATGAAGAAAAAATCACGTTTTCCCTTCAAAAAGCAATGCAACATCTTGAAGAGGAGGCAAAGAATATTGAGGAGTGCAAGGTGCTCCAAATGGTGGATGAATGTGTGAAGGAGGAAGAATTGAGGAGCCCACAAAATCCTCTTGAGATTTTCATTTCTAACTCTATCTTTAATTCTTTACCTAATCATGATGTTGGTCTATGTGATTCTGTTTCTATGATGAATTCATTTCAGGAATCGTACTTGAGGAAGCCAAAGTTCTTACCATTGAGAGACGAGGACCAAACATCAAAGGAAAATGAGGAGTTGGAGGCAAAGGATGAGACGGAGTTGAAACCCCTACCTACACATTTGAGGTATGCTTACCTTGATGAAGCCAAACAAAAATCGGTAATCGTTTCTTCCCTCTTGTCCGATGAACAATGTGATAAATTGTTAAGAGTGTTGATAAAATATCAAAACACTATAGGATGGTCAATTTCCGACCTTAAGGGTATTAATTCTTCGATTTGCATGCATAAAATCTTGCTTGAGGAAGATTATAAACCTAAGGTGCAAAACCAAAGAAGACTCAACCCTATAATGCAAGAAGTTGTTAGGAAAGAGGTTTTAAAATTGCTAGATGCCGGTATCATATTTGCTATTTCGAATAGTGAGTGGGTGAGTCCTACTCAAGTAGTTGCTAAAAAGGGGGGGATGACTATTGTTGAGAATGATAATAAAGAAACAATTGCTACAAGAGTAGTAACGGGGTGGAGAATGTGTATAGATTATAGGGCGTTGAATGCATATACCAGGAAAGATCATTTTCCATTGCATTTCATCGATCAAATGCGAGATAGGTTGGCGGGTCATGAATTCTATTGCTTTCTTGATGGTTACTCGGGATACAATCAAATCATGATTGCTCCCGATGACCAAGAGAAGACCGCCTTTACTTGTCCGTATGGCATTTTTGCTTATAGATGGATGTCATTTGGGTTGTGTAATGCACCCGCCACCTTTCAAAGGTGTATGATGTCCATTTTTCATGGATTGATTGAGAATATAATGGAGGTGTTCATGGATGATTTTTCCGTCTTTGGTGATTCTTTCGATTTATGCCTTAATAATCTAACACAAGTCTTGCAGATGTGTGAAGACACCAATCTTGTGCTCAATTGGGGAAAATGCCACTTTATCGTAAGAGATGGCATTGTTCTTGGACACAAAGTGTCGGGTGAAGGTCTAGAGGTGGACCGGGCTAAGATAGTGGCCATTAAGAAATTACCCCTTCCAACAAATGAAAAAGGAGTTAGAAGCTTCTTGGGACATGCCGAGTTCTATAGGCATTTTATAAAAGATTTTTCTAAAGTCTCTAAACCCCTTTGTCGTTTACTTGAAAAAGCCGTTGAATTTGACTTTGATGCTAATTGTTTGCAGGCTTTTGAAACGTTGAAGAAGGCCCTAATCACGGCACCCGTGCTTATCACACCCGATTGGAGTGAGCCTTTTGAAGTGATGTGTGATGCAAGCGAGATAGCGGTGGGAGCCGCTCTAGGCCAAAAGAAGGACAAACTCTTCCGAGTCATCTACTATGGGAGTAGGACTTTGGATCCCGCTCAAGTCAACTACACCACCACAGAAAGGGAACTCTTGGTGGTCGTCTACGCTTTCGACAAGTTCAGGCCCTATCTATTAGGGCCCAAACAATTGTGCACACCTACCACGCCGCTTTGAGGCATCTTTTTGCCAAAAAGGATGCGAAGCCAAGGCTTACCCGATGGATTCTTCTACTCCAAGAGTTCAATATGGAGATCAAAGATAGAAAAGAATGTGAGAATGTGGTGGCAGATCACTTGTCCCGATTAGAGCACGTGAAGGGAGAGGAAGGGAATACATGGCCAATCAATGAAAGCTTTCCCGATGAGAGAATCATTTCGGCTTCAATAAAAGTTCCGTGGTTTGCGGATATTGTCAACTACCTAGTTGCCAAAGTAAAACCTGTAGAGATGGAGAGTTATCAAAGGAAAAACTTCTTTCATGATCTCAAAAATTCTACATATGGGAGGAGCCTTATCTTTTTAGAAGGTGTGCAGATTCCATTCTTAGAAGATGTGTGCCGGAGGAAGAATGGGTTGAGATAATGAAGGCATGTCATGATTGCCCTTGTGGAGGCCATTTTGCTTCCAATAGAACCGCTAGGAAGATTTTACAAAGCGGGTTCTATTGGCCCTCCATTTTTAGAAATTGTGAAGAATTTGTGAAGGCATGTGAGAAATGCCAAAAGATGGGCTCAATTTCAAAGAGGGATGAAATGTCGATGACTGCAATCGTAGAAATAGAATTGTTTGATGTAGGGGGGATTGACTTCATGGGACCGTTTGTGGCATCCCAAGGAAATCTCTATATACTCTTGGCGGTGGATTATCTCTGACGTTGGATCGAAGCAATTCCAACCAAGACTAATGATTCGAAGATTGTGCTAAAGTTCCTTCAAAGGAATATTTTAACAAGATTTGGGGCTCCAAGAGCCTTGATTAGTGATGGAGGTACTCACTTTTGCAATAAGTGGATGACGAGCCTCCTAGCACGACCTGGAGTGAAGCACAAGGTGACGACTCCCTACCACCCACAAACCAATGGGCAAGCAGAGCTTGCAAACCGAGAGGTGAAGCAAGTCCTCCAAAAAGTGGTGAAGACGAACGGGAAAGATTGGGCAAGCCATCTCGATGAGGCACTTTGGGCCTATCGAACGGTCTACAAGACTCCATTGGGCATGTCTCCCTATCAAATGGTATTTGGAAAGTCTTATCACCTTCCAATCGAGCTCACTCATAAGGCATATTGGGCCACCAAGAAGCTCAATCTTGACTTTGAGATGTCGGAAAAAGAAAGAATTTTCCGTTTGAATGAAATCGATGAATTTAGGCTTGAGGCCTTCGAAAATTCTTCCATTTACAAGATGAGGACCAAACTTTATCATGATAAGTTCTTAAGAAAGAAAGAACTTGCACCCGGAGATGCCGTATTCTTATTCAACTCGAGGTTGAAGTTGTTTCCCGGGAAACTTAAAACAAAATGGGAGGTCCTTACTTCATTTCAAAGATCTTTGAGAATGGAGCGGTGGAGTTGCAAGCCAATGATGGGAGCCTATTCATTGTTAATGGGCAACGTGTGAAGAAATTCTACAATGCGGAGGAGCAAGCCGGAGTGTTTGTCCTCTATTTGAAAAATCTTTGAAGACCGTATCCCGTCGAGCTCACGACGTTAAATTAAGCGCTAATTGGGAGGCAACCCAATGGTTTTAAGTTTTGTTGATTTAAGTTTCTTTTATTTTGCAGAGTTTATGATTTATTGTCTAAATAAAATTAGTGTTTTAATAGTGCATCTTTTGGAGGAATTGAAGATGGTTATGTTTTTTTTGTAGAAGTAGCACTGTTGTAGGAAATGGTATAAAGATGGGATTGAATGAAGTGTTGAAAAGGAGCCCAAAAATGGGCTCGAAAATAAAGAATAGAAGAAAGCGACCAGAAAATGTGAGTAACAGAGGTCGCGTTTCAAAAACTAGTGGAAACGCGACCCTATCACGCGACTCCGGTGTCACGCTGTACAGAGCTTCAGAGGCAGAGTTTTCTTCATCAAAAACGCGACATGAAAACGCGATCACTTTGAGTCGTGCTTCACAAGCATTGGAAACACGACCCATTCACGCGACCTCTTTTGTCGCGCTGTGGGGCTTCAGAGACAGTACTTTGAGAAGACGGAACATGACCTCAGAGCGCGATCAACTGGAGTCGCGCTTCTCCCTTCAGTCAAAACGCGAGCACCCCAGCTCGCGCTTTTCCCTTCAGCCAAAGCGCGACCCGGCTCGCACTTCGCCCAGTACAGACGGGTTCTTATCCTCTTTTCACCTCATTTTCACACACATTTCATTTCCCATTCACTCTCACTCATATTCTCTCAAAACAAACACGCATTTGCTTTCCATTCCACAAGGTTCCAAGGTAAATCTCTCATACTCTTTCATTAATCTACATACATTGTCCCTTTAAATGTTGATTCTATGGTTTGAATGTTCATGTATATGAAAAATTGGGGATTTTGCAACTTATTTTGCCCTAGGTCTCAAATAAACGAAAATCCCAATGAAAATGCTAACATTATGCATGCATTTGGAAAACAAGGTAATTGATAGTTTGGGTAGATTGTAGGTTTATGAAATTGTTGAAGATTTGAGGAATTAGGCTTAGGTCCTTGGAAAAATTTAGAAAATTAGGCATGAAAGTTCAAATTGTTTGATATTTTTGCATATAATTGCCTTAATTATGGAACCCTTGATCTAAATTCTGTTAGACTTGAAATATTCTTGCATATTATGCTTATGATATTCCCAAATTAGTTAGTTTGTGATTGTTAACAATGATTATTTGTGAAACTGAGGATCTACATTATGAAATATGCAAGAATTTTGTTCTAAATTGAAAATGGTCATGCCTATGATGTCTTTGAAATTTTGACTATGCTTAATTTTGGAACCTTGTGCTCTAGCAATGAATTTTGGACTTCATTGAACATAAATAGAAAGGAAAGAAACATAGCTTTATTTATGAAAGTGAATGTTGTTGATAAACACATGTTTTTGAGGGGGCTTCTTGATTTTGATATTGTCATATGTGTTGAAGGCCCCTATATTGTTTTGAATAAGCATTGTAGTGCATAAAAGCATGATGTCATGGGCATTTGAGTTTGATTTTGTCACATCTAATTAGACCCATGACCTTGTTTCAAATGTTATCAATACTTTGAATTTGAAGTACAATCTTATCTTGAATTGCTTGCGATATTGTCATACTTGGCTTTATGCCTATGTGTCATGATAAAGTTGTACTTCATTTTTGTTTAATAATGATGTGATTCGGTTGCTTGGAAAGGAATTGACTATGCAATGCATAAGTTTGTTTTAATAAGGGATCTCTACCTTGTTTACCCAAGATAATTGTGGGAATGTCTTTAGATTTTGTCATAAGTCTTGCCCCCATTATCCTTGGTAAAATGATGAGTAATTGTGCTCCTTTACCCTAAACTTTGTTGGATTTTTGTAGGTATAAATCTCACGCACAAATGCTAAGGAAATGGAGGTCTTCTAAAAGGACACATGTTGAGTCCGACCCCGAGATCGAGGCCGAAGACGAGGGGCAAGATGAGGACTTGCCGGCAAGCCATCCAATGAGATATGGGGTCATCCTCCACGACGAGGAACACATAGAGAACTGGAACCGGCTCTTCAATGTGAACATTGCCACCACCAAGTTTATGCAGAAGGCAACATGCGAAGCTCTTGGTATTAAAGACGAGGTGTGGCAACTCTTGGACCACATTGGTTGGCTCCAAGCTCTTGAGCGGGATTGTTTGGCATATCCCCGCCTAGTTAAGGAGGTGATGAGCACTTTTGACATGAAGAGGACAGACAAGAAGGGGCTGGTTCGATGCACTTTCCGACTTGGAAACCAAGACCGCGAGCTCACAGTGGATGAGTTGAATGAGATTTTTGGGGCCACACAAGAGGGCATTTACCATGAGCCCCGAGAATTCAACCAAGATGACACCTACCGCCTTCTATGCCTCACAGAGACAGAGATGGAGAAGTACAGCTCTAGTGTGGCCAAGGCATCCGCTATGCCCAACCCAGTCTTTCGATACCTACACCGAATCCTTGCCAACACCGTTTGGGAGAGAAGAGACAACAGTGGGCTGAGGAGGAAGGAGTTGTTTGCTTTGTGGGCAATGTTGAATGGAAGGCACTTGAACTTTGGTGCCTTCCTAATTGAGCAGATGTTTCGACAATCCCACCTCGACAGTGGATACATTTGCCTTGGATGATTGATCACTCCAATAGCCTATTATTTCGATGTTGACCTAACAGAAGAGTTACATACACAGGGGTTGAGGATGATCAACCTCAATCATTTGAGGAATGTAAAGATGCTGGCTTCGGATTTGAATCAATACCTGCTGAACATGAGAGTTGGGGGAACATTCCCTTTGCCCAATCAAGCTCTCACACATGTGTCGAATTAGGACAAGATGAGAAATTGGAAGATGGAGACGATTGCCCATCTTCAAGTTATGGGTATAGCCGGGCAACCACGAGGAATTTGAGGTAACCTTGAGGGCCAAGGAGATGACGAAGGTGAAACCGGAGGAGAAGGCTCGTCTACAACCGCATTCAGACGTGGATGACGCTATAATGAATAACAGATAACTGGCAGCTTTGATGCAATGGAGGAGACCATGCAAAATTGGAGGAGTGACGTGCATGATGAGTTCGGAGCACTAAGGCAAGACATGTACAGGAGATTCGATGATATCCGACACGACATGCATGGCAGGATGGGACAGATTCAGTCCAGCATAGATGATAGATTTCATGCCATACAGATGGATATTGACGAGAGGTTCACGGACCTTAGAGGTGACATCAGGGGTCTAGCTGATAACATGGGCTCGTTCCGATCAGAGATATAGGACCTAGCTGGACTCTTTCGAGGAATGCACACTGGCTCTGGGTCACAACAGCAGCCCTACACCCCGTCTCAGTATCAACAAATGACCCCTTACAACTCCTATCACCCGCAGCAGCAGTTTCAGCAGCAGCCGCCATTCCAGTCGATACAGCAGTTCCCGACCGGACAGTTCATGGCCTCATCATCTTCTTCACAGCATTTTCAGCAGATGCCGATGGGCCAATTCATGACTTCCTCCTCTCAGTAGTCTCAGCAATTCCAACCCTCACAATTCATGCCATCCTCGTCGCCTATGCAGTATCCGCACCAGTCTCCACATCCGCACCAGTCTCCTCATCAACAGCAGCCACCTCACTGAGCGTTAGTGACCCTTGCCACCACTTTTTCGTCTCCAAACTTATTTCCTCACTTGGATTAAAATAAGTTTGGGGGAGGGGGCGAGAGTAGTGGTTGGCAAGGATCTTTTCTGCTCATTTCTATAAACTTTTACTGCTTTATTTCACAAGACTTGTTTATTTATTTATGCTTTCGGATAATGGAGCATGCTTGCATGCTTATGTTTTTTATTTATGTTTAGATCATGTTAGGAGTTTTATGTTTTCATTGGAATGTATGGATGATGGTAGTTGATAGATAATGAGATCGCATGCCATTTTGCTTCAAGAGCATGTGATATTTTATCTATGTTTTTGTTCAAATGCCTTATGATTGTGGATTGGGGATGTTTGGATTTAAATAGGTGTATGTTCTTGTAACAATAATAGGGGTTATGAGAGCATGATTATTGATGAAATTGGAATCCTTGATAAGCATGAGCTTATGTTGAAATTTTTTTACAAAATTTTGATAAAAAGCATGATGCCATGGCATGATTTTGTAAACAAAGTTCTTTAATGTCTCAAAAGTACAATTTGGGAAGGAAAAACTTACCGTGGGGAGATTTTGATCCAAAGATTACACAAAGTATAATCTTTTCCTTGATGAGTGATTAATGGTCTTCTTGGTGCACTAGTCTTTCTCTAGAACTTGCTTGGTGACTTAATTGAGGTTACAATTGTGTGTTTGATTTCTTGAAAAGGATTTAAGGCCATTTGTTGATTAACCTCATGTCAATCCAAATATTTTTCTTTCTAATACAAATTGAATCCCTTGCAAGCCCTTCTTGAGCCTTGAAATATTTTCTTAATTTTATTGGGTTGGGAATGAAATAAATGACAAGTTGTGTATATTCTTTCAATTGGAACTTTTGAGAAATCTGGTAATTGGAAAAAGGTAAAATGTTGAAATACTCTTGTGATTGAAAAGATTAAAAAAGTGAATTATCTTGATTTGAATTAAAAAAAATCCTTTATTGAAGAAAAGAAGAGAGACGTTCACATTGAGATCACAAACAAAAAGAGTAACAAATGATGAAAAAATTTGGAAAAATCTCAAAAGAGATGTGGGTTGCGAAGCAACAAGGGTAGAAGAGAACTTGATTTGTTCTACTTGCTTGATAATGAATTTGGTAATGTTGGGAAGTCACTTGGCCAAATATATACCTACCTTTCCGAAAAGCCTGAACTACAACCCAAGAAGACCTTGATGATTCTTGTTTGAGAGCACGCATTAAGTAGTGGAGATTGTAGTCAATTTGCGAGCATATGGTAGGATTCTAGTGCATTCTCAACCTTGAGCGATACACTTCTAGCCTATACACTTGAGAATGAGCGTTTATTGAACCTTCAGAGAGTTCGAACTTCACAAATTGTATTATGATGATTTTGATATTCTTGTTTAAGATTGATTGCCATTTTCATCTATGCATGGTCTTTCTTTTGATTTTAGAAACAAAAAAATTGCCATCTTGATTCCAATATGCTCAATTACCTTGTTCTTTTACTCTTGTTTTGTTTGAGGACAAACAAATATTTAAGTTTGGAGGAGTTGATGAGTGCAAAAATTGTACTCATTTGCACTCATTTAGAGTGCATTTGAACTTAGTTATCTTGTATATATGTTGTGATTTCTGTATATATTGCGTTTTCTTTTATTTTATGTAAATGTGACCAATATAGAGAATTTTTGGGGAAAACAAATGCAAAAAGAAGTCAGGTTGAGAATTGATCGATCAACGCTTGCACAGAGACGAGAAAAGATAAGAAAAACAAGCAAAAGGTTCAAAAGAGAGCCATAAGCGCGATCCACTTTGGGTCGCGCCACGACCGCCCTGCAGCCCGACCCCAGAACACGACACCATTGGTCGCGCTTTAACAGCTTCAGAGATTGGATTTCCTTCGGATCAAGCGTGACCCAGAAATGCGATCACCTCAGGTCGCGCTTCAAAAGCAAAGATAAGCGCGACCGGTTCGGTCGCTCTCTGCAAGCTTCAGAGAACTATTTTTCTTCAGTCCAAACCCGACCCCAAAACGCGATCACTTGGGGTTGCATTTCGCCTTGATGGATTTCAAAACTTTACTTTTGGCACTCTATTATTGGTCCACTACTTATGTATATTTTTGGGAAATTTCAAACAGATCCCAATCCGCCTTAGAACTCAAAAATACACAAGAGATACATCACATTTGGGGATTTTTGAAGATCAAGAAGAAAAAGGAGGATTCAACTATCCATTTGAAGATTCAAGCCATTGGATTGAAGAAGAGGGTTCTACATTTGGTTCTATCATTTCTTCTCCTCTCTAAATCTTGTATTTAGAATGGATTTTTGTTCCTCTATTTGTAATCTTGATTTTGTTGTGAATATGGTTGGCTAGAGCCTTAGGGCTCTAGGATATGGTGAAGCAATGTGAACATTGATCTTTGATTTGGGATTTATATATATATATATATATATTATTGCTTTGTCAAGATTTTGATCTATGCTAGGACTTGATTGATGTTGTTTGGTTGGCCATCTTACAAGCATCACATGTATGAATCACTTGCATCTAGTCAATCCCGTGATCATAAGCATGCTTGGATCGCATCTACATATTTGTCTTCTTAGTCGAATGTCATTATGTGGAAGGAAATGTGACCCTTAGAGCCTTTGGTAGGTGCGACCTTGGAATGCGTTAGAGATAGTCATCCTTATCGCATTCGTAATTTAAGAGATATTCGAGAGATGCTCTTACTATATTCGTGGTCTTCCTATCTATGAACGTTGCATATATGTGTGTATAATCCCTTGTTGTAGATTAATGTGAGCATTGTGTAGCCATGTTCTAGAGTTTCGCCTTATTTACCATCTTCAAAACTCCCCCTTGTTTGGTTTCGTCCATTGAGTACTTTTTATCTTGATAACTTTTGTTGTTTAAAGTGTTTATGTCTTTTGTTCTTGTTTGGTTTTGTGATTAGAAAAGTAAGGCACCCTCTCCTTATTTTAAGTCTGGATATTTTGCTCATCTATTCTTGTGGTATTTGCATTGTCTAAATTCTATTCCATTTCCCTGTGGATCGACCTCGTATCATCATATCTACAATCATATGCTTATACACTTGTAGGCATGATGCGAGTTTATAAATATTGAAACGAATCTTAGAGGTGAATAAGCCTCCTGTCAGACCTCCCATTAGTTGCAGAATCTCTTCCCACAAACCAGACGATGATGTGTTTTGCGAACCTCCAAAGATCAAGTTGGTACTACATGCAGCATACCAGTATTCAGATTCAATCTCTTCTATCAATTTCTCCATTTGCCACCCTGCATATCCCATGAAGAATCTCAGTTCTTGCGGCCTGATTGTCCCGTTCTTCACCAGTGTTGCAGCTTCATTCAAACTGTTTCGAGAACCAAAATGTACCCCGGGAATCAGCTCCTCAAAAGAACCCTAAACCCCTTTTCCCTTTTCCCCAATTTTAAAGCTAAATGGGGACGGGTTTAGATAGAGTCAGGTCGGGTATTTTTTAAAATGGGTCGGGAGGATTTTTAATTGAATTTAGAATTTTTTTAATTCGAATAACCCCTAAAACGACGTCATTTTAGGTGGAACTAACGGCCCCATCAAGAGGGGCTTGATGGAGGGGCCCAATAGATCTGAAAAAAAAGTTCAGAGGCTCAATTGAGCTAAAAAAAAGTTCAAGGGCCTGAGAGGTCCCCACCAAAAAGTTCAGAGGCCTGCGAGGCCCTTTTCCCTTATAAATTTTCGCCGCCTACAAATGCCCCCTCGAGACTTGTTCATGGACGACTTATTGTTTGAAATAAATGAGTCTAAAAAACAAATTAAATAGTTTAAACTCGTATCAAGGAGTCTTGAACTTGAATTTATTAGATAATTTATACTCGTACCAATGAGTTCTTGAAATTAAACTTGTGAATAGTCTATACTCATATTCAAGAGTTCTTCAATTTGAATTTATTAGATAGTTTATGCCCTTATCAAGGAGCATTCAATTTAGATTTCTTAGATAGTTTATACTCGTATTAAGGAGCTCTTGAAATTAAACTTGTGAATAGTTTATATCCATATTCAAGAATTCTTCAATTTAAATTTATTAGATAGTTTATACTCGTATCAAGGAGCCTTCAATTTGAATTTGAATTTAGATAGTTTATGCTCATATCGAGGAGCTTTCAACTTGAATTTGGATTTGTAGACATTTTATACTCGTGTCAATGAGTCTTGGATTTGACTTTGAATTTGTAGATATTTTATGCTCGTGTCATTGGCTGTTGGATATTGATGTATATCTCTTTAAAGATATTTACTTGTTGCCAAAGACACTTGATGTTTATCATATAATAATATCTTTATTATTTAAATATTTTATCTAATTTTAGATTTCATAAGATTTCAAAACTAAATAAGTATATAAAAATCAATAAATATATTATTTATATTTTATAAAGTTTCATCGCCTACAACAACATTTCATAAAATTACATAAAATAAATCACACTCACTAAACCACATTTTCTAAAATTACAACCATCGCAATTTAGATCATCATGTGAATATTTCTGCCATAAGACGATTTCTCAGAAATTCTTCTTAAGGAGACAAGTTGCTTTTACCCAGCAAAGTGTTGAGCAACCTAATATTTCTCTCGTGTTAATTGATTCCACTTCTTCTCACATGTGACCCTTATCGTCTGAAGTTTTGTAGTGTATTCATCAGGAATAACTGACCATTGTGTGACTTTTCCTTTCATTTTTTGCTTTCGATTTGTCTTTACCAGCAGGCCAATAAATTGTTGAAGCTTCACTAGCATGAGTTTCTGAGGTGCAGTTGTTTGGATCATCTCCTTCTCTGGTGGTTCTTGATTTTTTGGAACTTCAACATCAGCATCGTCAGCACACTCTACACATGTATGATGATCCTCGTCGCCTAACTTCAATTCCCACTTTGAATGATGGCGCATGATCCTTTTAAAAATCTCGTGGTGTATGAACTTAGTATATTTTCCGTTGCTATAAGGTTTTTTAGCTTCCTTCTCAATGTCTGCATCCGACATGCTGTTACTTTTTCGAGAATATGCTTCCTTGTAGATAGCCACCCACTTGGTTATATTTGTATTCAACCTCTTGTGTCGATTTCTCAGTGACTTAATGCTTCTTTCGTCTCCCATTCTTGATACATTTCCTAAATGCGTTTCTAGAACGTGTGACTATTTGTGTTGTAAAACGCGCCCTAGGCGCCCGCCTAGGCAGCACTTAGGCGCTCGGCGGTGGGTGAACGTGGTGAAAAGAGGCTAGTCAGTACATTATACGGTTACGTACAATTAATTTCATAATTTTTCATAAAACGATGCCTTAGCCCAGATGGTAGCGTGCAATGTGCTACCTTTCTTGCCTGTGTGAGGTCGCGTCAAACCTGCAGATTAGTTATTTTTTTATTCTTCGTTTTCTTTACAATCTAAAAAATAATTATGAACAAATAATATATGAAGAATCAAACCCAAGACCTAAAAAACAACAAAAATAGCATTTAACCACTATACCAAACTTCAACTTATTTAATAATGTATTTTTCATTATATAAATATAAAAAATTAATATCTTTATATATATAAAAGTAGAACGGTCCTATTAATAGCAACCCTCCTATTTTCCCGCCTAAATGCACTTACCCAAATTAGTAACTTCGTTAAATATATTATTAATTTAACAATTTATCATATCTCATATCTTATATAATATCATATCATATCATATCATATCATATCATAATTAATATATATACTTTAATATAAGTTATAATGACACAATATAATATAATATAATATATGACAGTGTATGTGTATGTGTATATATATCAATATATCCTATATATAATAGTTTACTTATCTTAATATAAAAATATAATATCTTAAGATTCATGTATATAATCTAATCTAATATTTCTAATTAACTAAACATCTACATTTAAAATAATATAACATCTTCATATAATATAATAATTTATTTATATATATATATAAATATATATTTGATATAATATACAAATAATATATCTTTATATATAAATCAAAATGTGTCAAGATTCATATATGATTTACTTTAATACTATATTATACATTATTAATTTAATAATAAATATTCATTTAATTTTACAGCCGAGATTATTCACTAATCACGCAAAATTTATTCAATTTGCGGTTAATTTTTGCAAAACTAATACATTAGCATTATAGTAGATTAACATAAATTTGGTTGTGAAATTAATTTTTTTATTCTATCAATTTATGTGAAAGTTTTTATCAATCTATAAATAGTTGTATTTTAGAATATACAAATTAAATCGTTCTTGAATGAAAGTATATATAACAACTATATTTATCTGCATTATTTCATGAAATACTTTATCATGTTGTGATTTTTTTTGTATATTGATTTCTATAAACGATCTCGAGTGTTATTGTGATGTTTATTATTGATTTTGTTTATTTTTTATGTTGTACATATTATAAGTACAAGCGTACAAATCATGCAGTAGTTGTAGAGAGTATGATAAAGAGAAGACTGCACGAGATTGATAAAAAAGTAGGCGTGCTTCGTAAGCAATAATCCAAGGTTGGCAAGGAGATATGGATGACTCAAGGTTTTGTTCAATTTTTAAGTTGTTCAATTTTGATTAAAGTATTATATATAAGCTTTAGATTGAATTTTTCTTTATTCAATTTTTGATGTGGATAGCTAAAGTTCGGTATGAACATTCCTAATTTTTTTAGTGTGCATACCAAAGGTTTTTGACCAGAAACATTAATTGATATCATTCAATTGTTTTCCAATTTATTGGTTTTTAATTTTATTTTTGAGATAACAAAAATTTACAGTTCTTAGTGTTGTTCACGATTTGTAACTACCAAATTAGTTAGAAGAATTTGGAAATGAAGTTGAGATTAATTCGCTCCTATGATGTTTTAACTTGTGAAAAGAAACACATTAAATATTTAGTTACGAGTTAGTCTGACTTTGATCTTGACACAATTTATTACTTGACACAATCCTTCAATTTAACATTTATATTTTTAACCAATCATTTTTTTCAACATATTATTTTATTAGAGAACTTATATGTCTTCAATCGTGTGGCAAAAAAAAAAAAAAAAGAGTTTCACAATTACATTTTAATTTCTTACATGGATATGCAACTTATTCATCTAATATTATGGTTTAATTAATTGTTTTTGTTGTCTCTACCATAAGCATTGTGATTAATTGTGTTAAATGGTATAATTATTCATATCTATATAAATAAAATATTTAATGAGAAACTCATGTACATATGAAATTCAGTTTTGGACATCAAAATTGTAATAAAGAGAATTTGAATACTATTATATATAAACACAATATTTTTTTAAGTGAAAAATGTATGTATTGTTTGAAACATTCTTTTTTAAAACATATTTATCTTTGTTTGGGTTGGTAGGTATAATCAACATATATGTACATGACTTGGAATAAAACGGTGCCTCATCGTGAATGAAGAATTTTGAGCAGTGGAAGTTCACATTTGTAGTAATATACACAATTGAATTTCTATATTATACCATATATATTAATGTATGCTATAATTTAATATATTTATGTATGTTTATATAATATTTAAATCATAAAATAAATGTATGTATAAATAAAACTAAATTAATTGACTATTCTTTCATTGAAAAAAAGTTTTTGCTAATAATTGGTTATGCACCATATTCTCCATATCTCAATATCTTATAATATATAAAAGTAAATAGTTATGTCATAAATAGTAATCATAGTTTTCCCGCCTAAACGCATTTCCAGAAGTAGAAATATATAATAATTAATTCAGAATATTTATATTAATTAATAGAAAATATTATCATCAAAATCAAAATCAATGTAAATGTAAATGGTTCCTATAAATAAATCATGTGATTGATTATATATTCTAACCATTAATAGTTTTAATCATAATGAAGGTAAATTAGGTAAAAAAAAATTTCATTATGAAATAATAACGTGCACACTTTAAATCAATATTTAATTCACCAATCAACTCACATTTACTAATATATTAAATCTGTTAATCAAAATGTTACTAATATAACTCAATCAATTTATATTTTTTAATAACTACACCATGTAAATCTAGAATTATCCAAAATTACCACATCATTCTCATCTATAAATAATTACATCTTATCAATTCTTGCATTGACCGTACCTTATCTTAGACAATTGCATAGTAGCATTCAAACATTATCTATTCTCTTTTTTGCAATGCCATAAAGGTGGAGAAAAATCTCAATAGGTTTGTCTTGCCTCAATTCTCATCAACCACCAAAATCAACGAATACATTGCTTTATTTTTTCCATTTTATTATGAAAGAGTGTATCTATTGAAATGGCGCAAATAAAATTTAGAAAACCTGCAAAAGGAGTGAAAATTGAAAAAGAAAATGTTGTCTTTCACAGGCTTCTATGTCGTAAGGCTTTAAATTTTATTTATTTTTTAGTTGATCGTGTTAGAATTTTGTTTATTTCATTGTACTAATTCTCATTTGTTTGTTTTTGAATTTTTTTATTATATCTATTTCATAATTTTATTATAAAACATTGTTGTACAATATGGAATGCTTCAATAAAATTTTATAAGTTTCATTCATCATTAGTGTATATCTGATAGTCTACAACCACTCATTACGTCAATATATTCGATTCAGTTTTGTTTCTTGAATCTTGAATTTTACATCTTTTAATTTAACACAAATTATTCTAATGTAAATGCCAAACATATATATATATATATATATATATGTACATATATATATATATTGTATTCAATCTTTATTTAACGAAACAAACGAAATTATTTCCTTTTTCATTATTTAACTTATAGCTCAATTAGTAAAAATATATAGCAAATCAAACTTCAATAATAAAATTAAAGGGAGAAAAACTAAAAGAGAAATCCAATGGATCGAAAAAAATTGTAATTTATTGTCGTGTTCTTCAAATTCATGTTTAGTAATTTTTACAGGTAAAATATAGACAAATTAAACACTTGAAATTCATGGGAACTAATTAATGAATTAAATCACTAATTGATACTAATATATAATATAAAGTATACTTAAACCCATGAATTTGATGAATATGATGGTGGATTACAATTTTTTCCTTTGGTTTTTCTTGTAGGTTTAATTTATTTTCTTTGATTTTATTATTGATGTTTAATTTGATATTAACGGAAAAGTTAACAACTTTGTTAGTTCCATTAAATAAGAATTGAATTATTATAAATATAGAAGTATGAGGACCTATTAAAATAAAATATAAAAGTAGAAGGAACCTATCAAAATGAAAACTAAAATTATAAGAACTTATGGATGTGTTTTGCCTATTAATTTTTTTCCGGCCGATTACAATTGGGAATACAGTGCATACAACAATTTGATGCAAATTATTCTCATCGATCGCAATTCCAAATATAAATTTTCATATTAAATTATATTAATGTGTAGACCTTTAATATTTAATTGATCAAGTAATTCATTGCAAATAAAAGTCGTTATCAATTTTTAACCAATCATTCAAGAATCAATTAGTTATTCAAATGGTAATGTTTCTATATAATTTAAGTTATGTTAACCATTAAATCCGCACATAATAATTTAACATACGTTTTTTTTTTCAAAATCAATGTGTAAATAATTAAATATTTTATAATTTGATTAATTATATTTATATCTATAAAAATGTGCATTATATATATATATATATATCCTTCAAATAAATTTTAAAAAAATGTTCAAATATCCGCCATCGCGAAATGAAAATAACATTAAATATTATTTGAAATTGTGTTATATTTATATGTAACACCAATTATATTGTGTGGTAATTTTGATAGCGTCCGTCGATTGAGATGATATTTAACTTCGCAAATTGAGAGAGTTTATTGTATATATTCAAAATAATTATGTTGACTGGATGACTAATCAACATTTTCTCAAGCATAAAAAATATAACGAATAATCTATGCACTTAATATTTAATTCCATAAATCGAATATGTATTGGTTCCAATTTTAAATAGTCAAATTTATATAAATTTATATCATAATCATATATAGGTTATGGTTATAGGTTATCAGTTAAGTCAAGTATTGACTCAGCCAACTGAAAATTATTCAATAAGATATTTAGTCAGCAGTAGACTCAGTCGATTGAAAACCCAGTCCCTTTTCTAATTGTGCAAACAACCAATCAAGTTTACAATTAGTTATACATCTATCATTGTGGATTGCTCGATGATATTTAATGTTAGTCATCATATATTGTTTTTTAATATGTGAAAATGAAACCGCTTGAATCACTTAAGAATACATTAAGTCAAGTGTCACAAGCTGATTGAAAATTAGTTAATAAGACATTTTAGCCAACATATGATTTAGTTGATTGAAAGCCAGTCAAGAAAACATTAAGTCAAGTGTTCACTTAGTCAACTGAAAATTATTTAACAAGACATTTAGTCAACAATTAACTTAGTCGATTCAAAACTCAAGTGTTCACAAGCCGACTGAAAGCAGTCAAAAAGACATCAAGTTATGGTGTTCACAAGCTGATTGAAAATTAGTTAAAAACATATTTAGCCAACAGTTGACTTAGCCCATTGAAAATGAGTCAAGAAGGCATTAAGTCAAGTAGAACATTTAGATATAAAAATAATGATAAGACAACTCGCAAATCGGTCAGAAATCATTATATCCAAAATCTCTCATTTTCATTTTTTTGAGGGAATAAATTAAATCTCTCATTTTTAATTACTTTTTTCTTTGTGAACTACTCATCTTATTTTCATTATTTTATTGGGTAAATGTGCAAATACATCCCAACGTTTGCCTTGTGAGCAAATTTCACCTTAATATTTTTTACTAATTAAGTCCCAAAAAAATATTTTTATGGAGTAAAAATACCTATCATTTTTGTTGGTTTATATTTAGCAAAATAAAATCAATGATAATATATAAACAATTTTCAATTATTTATCTGATAGAAGAGTAATTTTATACATTATCAAATAATAATATTTTATAATATTCAAAATTTAATGTGCATTTAGTTTATTATAATATAGATGTTTAATCACACATAAAAATATTATAATATTTTTTAGTGAAATTAATTTTGAGTATGACAATATATATAACGATTAAAACAAATATAAGAAGAATTTATAGACCTTTTATATATGTCCAAATTATTATTATATGTACCAAATAATTTGAAATGTTGAAGAATGAAAAATAATCATTTTTGGCTCATTTTTATGATAAATAAAAACATTTTTAATTATTATAAAATATTATTATTGATGAATAATATTTATAAAAAAAGGTTGAGATTATTTTGGTTTTTTATTACCTAAAAATATAATTGATTTATTTCATAATATTATATTTTCTCCATGAAAATAATTTATGTGGGCTTAATTGGTTCAAAAAGAAGGTTGAGCCGAATTTGCTCCTCTAGGTAAACATTTGGGTGTATTTGCTCCATAAAAATATTTTTTTGGACTGAATTGATCCAAAAAAATGTTAAGTTTGAATCTGTCTCCAAGGTGAATGTTAGAAATGTATTTGCACTTTTACCCTATTTTATTTAACATAAAGTAATTCATTTTATTTTGTTTGACTTTTGTGTTATCGTATAACAATGATTCATCATAGAAAAAAAATCATTTATTGATATTGTTTCGTGAAATAGTTTATGACTCTTAAATCATAATTGAGTTTCACTTATATGTGAGACCTCGAGCCTAATTTTTAGAATTTTGATTGTCGACCAATCAAATTATGCTAAATCATGTTGAAAATGAATATTTTTTTTAGTTAACAGATTTATATAATAATGAGCTTCAAATTTACAAGAGTACATATTTAAATATTTATATGCTACCTTATTTTATCCAATAAATTATTTATACAACGAATTTCAAATTCTTTAATGTGCTTTAGTTATTAGAAATTATATGTATATTTCTCTTATCATACATAAAAAATTGATCAATGTTTAGTTTCACACTACGTATAAACTAATGTTGTACAATAATATAATTTAATAAATTCATACATGTGTATAAGAAGACATAAAATAATATAATGCTAAAGATGGAGTTTGAGGTGTTTTGTAGAAACAAAAAAGATGATGACGAAACATTAATCAAATCGAGGAAGTGGTGTTCAAGTCGTGACAACTCTCCCTCGATGATGTTTTATTTACTTCACACTCTCTGGAGGGGTGACGAAGATGTATATATTACAATAATTTTCGTAAATGTGTTTTACGGACATTTTTTTCATCTTAATTGGTCTTATATTATGCCTAAAATTATGAATGATTCCAATTATGTTTATAATGGATTTCGGGAGGACCGGCCAATTATGTTATATGTTTAATTGGGCGCAATAAATGAAAACTGATTAATGAATATGAGTTGTCTGCCGAAAAAATAGTGAACGAACTTGAATATACATTATATATTATGTATACATTTTATGATTATTTATGTTGATTATTTAATCATAATTTAATTATTTTATTTGTAAACTAATTATTTAAAAGTATTCATATATCTCTCACCGTGCATCGCACGGGATGTAATACTAGTATTATAAAAAATAAGAACGC
The DNA here is from genome assembly GCA_026008535.1 of Perilla frutescens. NCBI lineage: Eukaryota > Viridiplantae > Streptophyta > Magnoliopsida > Lamiales > Lamiaceae > Perilla > Perilla frutescens. The sequence goes on from BRKX01000009.1 coordinate 33,672,166, forward strand.
CTAGGCTCTGCCTAGGTTTCCGCTTAGGCCCCGCCTAGACAGCCTAGGCGCTAGGCGCCCTCTGACCGCCCGACTAGCGCCTAGCGAGTTCTGTAACCCATGCTATTTTGGTTTTTGCCAACAATTGGATTTTGATTGACGGTAATACAAGCATATATTAATGACAGGTCTTCTTGATCAGTCCAATCTTTCAAACCGTTTGAAGTGTTTGTGTTTGTGAGGAGAACATTTTCATGAGTGAGATTGTTTGGAAATTGGGGTTCGAACTGGTTTCAAAATCTTGAGTATGAATATCGTCAAGATTAGGATATCAATCTTGAGAGACAGAAATTTTGAGGATTTGAGAAGAAATTACTTTGATTACTTGGATCCATTGAAAAATTGAGAAATATGGAATTTAGTAATGAAAATGGATGAAATAAGAAATAAGAAGGAGATGTTTTTTGTTTGTGCAAAAATATAGCAAATGAAATCTTTATTTATAAAGGAAAAATTTAAGAATTTATTGACATGAATTGTGTTTTTGACGAATGGCTGAGATTTATTGCTTTGGTGATGAATGGTAGAGATCAAATTAATATGGATTGTGCTTTTGACGAAAGACAGATTTATTGCTTTTGTGATGAATGGTGGAGATCAAATTGATATGGGTTGTGCTTTTTATGAATGATTGTCATATATTGTCTGAGATTTATTATTTGGATAAAATAGTTAATAACAAAAATATTACTCCCTCTGTCCCAATAGCAAGGTCTCTCTTTTTATTATTTACTCTCTCTATTTTAATAGAAGGGGGACCTTGCTATTGGGACGGAGGTAGTACAAACTAAAATTACAAAAAATAAAATCACACCAATTAAATGATATTTTCTAAAATTACAAAAAATAAAATCACACCAATTAAATGATATTTTCTAAAATTACATAAAGTAAAATCATACCTATTAAACGACTTTTTCTAAAATTATATAAAACTAGAAAAAAATAGATAATTTTAAAGTGTGTTGAAATATAGCGAAATTGATATCTATTTATAGAGAATGAAAGAATATGAATTTTGATATATATTTTTTATTTATTTTTATTATATTATATAAAAGATATACTAATTTTACCTATATATCTAAATAAAATTGTTTAACCAATAGGATGGAGACATGTTGGCCAAAGGGATGGTTGCTTTTGAGACCTCGTATTGTCACACAAAATGGTTGGTCAACCACCCCAGGTTGGAGGTGAGCATTTTTTTTTCTCTTAAATTGCTGTGTGGACGACGACCACTTGTTGTGGTCGCCATTAGTTTCAGTCTAAGAATTGATGTTGAAAATAAAACTAAACATTCCTTAGCCTGTCCAATCCCTCATTTTCAATGGAAGAAAATCAACGTGATTATGTAATATGTTTTCACGAAGTTGCAAATTCGATAAGGCTTTTAAACGTATGTTATTAAGACATCAATATTAATTTAAATATTCTTCAACATTCATGCGTTGTTTTTTTGGAAATTGGTGGTTGTGTCATGACAGACTCGAAGTAGTGAGCAAGGTCTGTACTCAAAATTTACATAAATTAAAATTTGATGTCTTAATCGCCTACGTTTAAAGCTCGTGATAAATTTTCAACTTTATGAAAATGTGATGACTATTTAAAATGGTGTTATTTTTTAAATAAAAAAAAGAAATAAATTAGCTAAATTTGACCATAATTTTCTTCCATTGACAAAAATATGGTTAATTGATAATTTATTTTTTCCATTGAAAAAAATAGTGCTAAATTGATAATTTTAAAAGAATGATCTAAAATTCAAAAAACTTGCAAAGGTTTCTTTCTTTCTTCCTTTCTTTTTTTCTTTTTTCTTTTTTCTTTTTTCTTTTTATCACCCACATATATATAATACTCTATTGACCTGAAGTTAATGAATTATAAATTAAATGAATAGTAGATTATAATAAATCAACCTAATTTTGAAAATAGGCCTCTTTTCATTTAGTGATAGATTAAATTTAGTTCAAAGCCCAGCCTGAAGTACAAATGGTTCGCGCGCCTCTTATGTTTTACCTCTAAAATGATTTGACTGCAAAATCATGGCATTGCTTCTTGCCATTGTTAGGAGACTTCAACTCCACGCCCCACTCCAAATTACACGCTTCTCTCAATTCTCACGTTCAAACCCTCGTCAACTCCCACTTTATTTCTCACAAGCATTTCATAAAACACCTTGCAGACAATGCGGACGCACTCCTCACATCGGCAGCCTTCTCCAAACACACCGCCAAACACTTTACCAAATTACCGACTTTTTGGAACATGTGCACGAAACCCCTCAGGATGTCCAATTGGGTATCCGTGGATTTCTTGAAAGAGTTCAAAATGCTAAGGATTTTGCTTCTGGTGATGAGGCCATGGCCTTTCTTGATGATTCCGGTGTCAAGCCCGACAAAGATTTTATCTTTTCGGTTATCTGGGCTTTGAGGGAAGAGTGGAAGCTGGCATTCTTGGTGTTCAAATGGGGTGTGAAATGGGATTGTGTGGTTGAGAAGACTTGGCGTTTGATGATATGGTTGTTGGGTAATCATAAAAAGTTCAGTACTGCTTGGACTGTTATTCACGAGCTTTATCGAGATTCTAAGGATACTCGACAAGCAATGCTGATCATGATTGACAGGTGATGTTTTGAAACACTACTTGTACTCTTATATATTCTTTTATTTGTTTCATGCGCTTTGACTGTGAATCGCAATGCTTGGAAATGGTTTTGTAACCTCCTTGGATTTCATTTTGATAATGCGATTTTTATAGCCTAAGGCAGATCATAAGAGTGATTGAAAAGGTTGTCCCCCCACTGTCCGAAATTGAGGTTGTATATAGGAGAGGATAGTTCATGCCATCAGATGGTTCAATGCTTATAAGTTTATTAAAATAAGATTTGAGAACTGAAGGTTGAATGTTTTTTATTATTGAAGAAGGTGAATAGGTTGGAGCGTTCATTCCTTATGTGGTTTTTGATGTTTCTTGAATGTTTGGATTTTCTTGTGACTTTTTGAGTATCTCAGGGTCTCTGATTAATAATGAGATTAGACTACAGGTTTATCCACAATGTCGGAGATGTTAGATGTGATTAAATAAGCCTGCTTCTTCTGTATGTTTTCGTTTTGAAGAGTTCACCTGAAATAAAAAAATGCTCTCTACATTGGTGACACTTAATACTCTGATTTGACACCAGTATACTATACAATAAAATTTCTGATGCGGAGGCTGGTGTTTGTGAGGATTCTTCAGAAACCAAAAGAAAATAAAGAGATAAAATATAAAAGTAGAAATAAGACCATAATGCAGCTTGTTGTTTAAACATTTTGCTTATTTCAGGGGATGATGTCACTTTTTCCAAAAGAACAAGTACTCCAGTTGACTTTTTTTTAAGGGGTGGGTTTCTGGTGGATTAATCCGTGGCAGAAAATTAAATTTTATAAAAAAGAAAGGGTAGAACCTTAGCATTATAATGTTCATGAAATTCTCTCACAACAAATATGCCGTTGAACTGAATGCACTTCTCCATAAGCTGTTAGGTTCTGTACTTCTGTTAGCCTATCAGGACACATCGTATAATTTTAATGAAAGACAAAGTCATATTCTCTCAGTAACTATGGATGTTTCAACTAACACACTTATGACTACTAATAATAATGAAAAGAAATAAGACTGACTTTCACACCTCCATATTGCAAATTCATATTCTTCTTACTCTAAAATCATATTACAACTCCAGTCAGTATTTCCGTAGTTCTGATGGAACCTGAGTTGCTGATGTGCCTTGCACTGATCATATTGCTTTCTGGAAATAAAATGATATCACTAAGTAAGGGGAATTTTATATTTGGTTTGAAATGAGGTAATCTTTGATGTTGGTCTTCACCTTTCAGCATTTTATTGGTAATATCCGATGCCATGGATACTATATGCCAACAGATAAGTGTTCACTGTTCACTATTCTTGATTAAAATTTCTGTAACTTTTTAAAAATCGGTTTCTTTATTGTCTTGTTTTCAACTTGATAGGTACGCGGCTATCAATCAGTTAGACAAGGCCAAAGAGACATTCCACTTTATGCAAAAGTTTAGTTTTTCACTTGAACAGAAAACATACTTCATGTTCCTGAACATTCTTTGTACACATGGAAACATTGAAGAGGCTGAAGAGTTTATGTTTCTGAACAAGAAGTTCTTCCCTTTGGAAACAGAAAGCTTTAACATAATTCTCAACGGCTGGTGTAACATAACCGTTGACATATATGAAGCCAAGAGAGTGTGGCGGGAGATGTCCAAATGCTGTATTGAGCCAAATGGGACTTCCTATACACACCTGATTTCTGGCAATTCGAGAGTGTGCAATCTATATGAGTCATTAAGGCTGTATGATGAGATGAAAAAAAGGGGTTGGGTCCCCGGGGTCGAGGTCTATCATTCATTGATATACGTGCTAACTCGTGAAAATTGCCTTGGTGAAGCTCTTAAAATTTTGGATAGGATGAAAGAAACAGGTCTGGTGCCTGATTCTACCACCTATAATCTTATTATACGTCCACTGTGTGAAACTGAAAAGTTTAAAGATGCAAGAATCATGTTAGCCAGGATGTTAGGAGATGACATCAGCCCAACTATCGGTACATATCATGAACTACTGAAGGGGGAAAATTTAGAAGGAACTTTCGGAGTGCTCAATCATATGAAGATAGCTGGTTTGGGTCCAAACAGAGATACCTTTACTTTTATTCTTGATAAGTACTTCAAATTAGGTGAACCTGAAGATGCACTTAAGGTATGGTCTAATATAGAGGTATATGAAATAAAGCCTGATCGTGTGCTCTACGGTATTTTGGTTAGAGGATTGACAAAGTGTGGATTGATTGCTAAAGCTCGAGAATTCTACTCTGAGATGATATCTGTTGGACTAGTGGATGATCCAACGCTGAAGAAGCTCTTAGAAGAACCTGTTCAGCATGCTAAAAAAGGAAAAGGGATGACGAGAATTGTGAGACATATCAAGAAAGGTCAAGGGTTAGGACATGGCGTAAAAAAGAGAAACCGCCATAAGCAATGAGAACAAAAGAGAGAAAGTGGAACTTTGTTTCTACCCTTGCCTTCGATGCAAGAAAGAATCAGTCTGGCAAGCTTCTAATAAGCTAAATCCAAGTACATATCCAGATCTAAAATCAAAGTAACAAGTGTTGCAGGGTTGCAGCCGTTGAGATCATGCACCACGTCTAAAATGTCACAGTTGATTTGAGCAAGCAACTTTGCTATGGAAGAGATATTGAGCTGCCTCGCTCATACCTAACCCTCTGCAGGCTGTGGAGTTCTTCGCGGAAAATGGAAGATTAGACAGGGATGCCTGGATTCGACAGGTACTTAAATTTGTATTGAAACTCTATTATCACTTTGATATTCATATTGAGATTCATTGAAAATGGAATATAATTGGAATACTTGTCAGTTTAATTCCACATTAGACTAGAGACCAAAAATTGATTGATGATGTTTAGTTTTGGACTTTGGTTGTAAAAACTTGAAGGAAACTGATTGATAACTCCTATTGGCTACTCTCACCTTAATGGCTTATATTCATCTTGGTGTATTGATAACTCTTTGAATAAATTTCGAAGTATGTATGGTATCACTTTATGAAATGGAAAAAAAAATCCTCGATGAATCACACGTGGGTCATTCTATTACTTTTTTAAAATGTTAGCAAAGATCGAGTACGTGCATTCGCATGTTTAAGAAATAATAACTCTAAAATAAATAAATAAAAGTAAATAATTTTTACATTAAAATATGAATACATTGAACATGTGACGGAAACCAGACCATTTATATTGTGTCCATTTGGTTATTGGCTTACACGTGTTCAAGATTTTTATATATTATGCATGCCATCTTATAAAAAGGAATCGGCGAGATGGCTAGATATTAGAAATGATGAATCATATAGGAAGTCGCGTTGTTGAGATCTCTTTAGCAGTAAATATCTTTGGATTTTCTCCCTTTGAATTTCGATTTGAATTAAAGGTTGAAGATTCGGGGGTTATCAAATGATACATAGTGCGATACAGTCAAAATAAAATATTCGCATACAAATAGATACCTTGGAGACAAGTAAACTTATCAACAGATTCTCTACCCTCTCTTTTTCCATTGGGGCATACTCTTGTTAAATCGTCTAACGGATCCCTTACGTCAGACGGATATTATTTGACCCAACAAAGTGGTCCCTCCTCCTTTTTTATTTTTATTTTTTTAATGGTCTCCCCATTCCCCTTTTTTTTTATGTTTAATTTTTATTTTATTTTTTTCTTTTTTTTCCATTGGCCCTTGCGTGCTCAATACTCTTTGTTTCCTTTTTTTTAATAGCACAAACATGCTGTTTTTTTTTTCTTTTTTCTTTAGCACAACGTGCTTGTCCTTTTTTTTTTCTTTTTTTCCCTTCTTCTTCTTTAGCACGTTTGGCTCTTCCTTTTTTTTCCTTTCTTTTTTTAGCACAAACGCTATATTTTCATTAAAATGAAAATTTAGAAGAAAAATGTTATATTTTCATTAAAATGAAAATTACTGATGTTTAAGCATTAATTATTAAATTAACAACAGAGAAGTATCATTAATTATGAAGTAAGTATCACTATTAATAAAAAATGAAGCATCATTAATATAATGAGTAGTTACTACTCACTATCATGTTCAATTTTTGAATTGCAACATTTTAATTTATGTAGCTAATGATTCAATTTTTGAATTGCAATATGTTTGAACTGATATTTTTTTTCTAATTAGTGATACTTTTCTTCTAATTAATGATATTTTCTTCTGCAATTAGTGATACTTTTCTTCTAATTAGTGATACTTTCTTCTACAATTAGTGATACTTTTCTTCTAAGTAGTGATACTTTCTTCTGCAATTAGTGATATTTTTCTTTCTAATTAGTGAAACTTTCTTCTGCAATTAGTGATACTATTCTTCTAATTAGTGATACTTTTTTCTGTAATTAGTAATACTTGTTTCCATAGTAATGAGATTCCACTTCACAGGTAATCATATTTCACCCCATAAATATATTTTTTTTAAAAAATGAATGTATACCCTGAAATGGAATTAGTGAGCACTAAAATTGAATTGAATTAATTTTAAAAAATAATTATTTTAAAAAAATGGAAGAAAGAAAGTGAAAAGAGAAGAAAAAATAGAAATAACAAAAATTGGGCCGTGAGAAAGAAGGAAGAAAAAGGAAAGAAAAAAAAGAGCAAAACAGCCCAGCAGTGAAAAAAAAAAGGAGAAGAAAGAAAGAAAGAAGAAGAAAAAAGAAGGAAAAAGGGCCCAGCCGCCGAAAAAAGCAAAAAAAAGAAAAAAAAAAAATTACAGGTGCGTGAGCTACAAGCGCCGCGCGTGTGAGCGAGTTTGGACGGGTTTTGACTCGTCTAACGTAAGAGACCCGTTAGACGGTCTCATACAAATTTTTGCCTTTTCCATTTATTTCATTTAATTTGTCCGTCTTAATGTTATAGGTGGGGATGTCAAATGGGCCAGCCCGTCGGTTTCGGGCCAACCCTATCGGGTTATCGGGCTATTCAGGTCGGGCCATTTGGGTTGAAATTTTTTCTGGCTAAAAAACCTTGGCCCTAACCCTAAAACTTCGATTTTCGGGCTAGCCCGTCGGGCCAACATGTTTACGACAAAAGTTAAGTGTAAGACGAATACTCTTTCAAATAGTAAGTTTGCATGTCCTATATTAGATCCAAAACTATAACAGAGACACCAGATGTTTATACAAGCATCATATAATTACAAGCAAAGTTGATACACAAGAACTTAAGCAGCACAGTCTGTATAGATGCATAAGTTAAAATCCTCACATAATCTACAGTTCTATATTACGATGCATTACAATTTATTCATTGAGGAATTTCGTCAAATAGTGGAACTGCGCATTCTTCAGTGTCGAATTGATTGCAAATTGTATTATATTTTTTTCACTATATTCTATAGAAGAGTTTCCAAAACATATATTCTAATTTATTTGATTGAATTTATCTCTTCCACAGCAGTGACCATTTCTTCAACAGTAAGATTTTTTTTTGAGAAATTTAGATAATAGATAGTCGACTGAGAGCATAATCTAGCCATTTTATAATAATTCATTTGTTTATTATAAAAAATTAAAATCCAAGTTCAACAGAAGGAAAGAAGAACAAAGAATGGTGAGTTACCAGTTGAAAGCATAATCTAACTATTTTCTAATATCCATTTATTTCTTATCAAATAATAATAAGAGCAGATTAAAAAAAAAACAACCCTACGGGCCAACCCGCGGACCTAGCGGGCTGGCCCGTTTAGTCCGTCGGTCCGTTTGGACGGGCTCGTTCGGTTAAAATTTATTTCAGGCCTAAAAAATATGACCCTAACCCGCATTTTTTCGGACGGTTCGAACCAGTCTATCGGTTTCGGGCTAGTTTGACATCCCTAGTTATAGGATAACAAGATAGTTAGAAATCTTTTATTTTTGAGACCCAATCACTCTTTCGATTTCGGAAAAAACTTTCTTTATCAATATATTTAATTCTAATTAAAACTCTCATTTATTTTGTATTTATCTTCTAAAATTATAATAAATATAATTAAACAAATAAATTATTATGTGTGCCGACAACTAAAGTCCATATTTTAACTGAATCATTTTGTACGATGTCATTATAAAGTAGAATTAGACTTTCACGAAAAAATATTGTGGCGTTGGTTGACACGAAATCTAAGAACAGTTCCAAAACAAATAATATCACGTTGTAGATGTCGAAAATTTAAACATTATATAATATTTTTATTGATTTTATATATGTATTTCTTTGGTAACAAGTAAATATCTTTCATAACATATATATAGGGAATGGATCAAATGTAAACCATTACCTAGTGTGTAAACTGTAAATCAATCTCCCACCATCCATCTAAAAAAATACATGATCAAGATTTGGAGAAAAATTCGATGGCAGTTTTGTAATTTTCGCAACTTTTTTCAGTCTATGAGGGTATTTTCGTCCATAAATTGAAAAAAAGCTGATGATTCAACATCTAAAAAATTCTTAAAAACTTCAAACAATCGTAACTTGCTTGTTTTTCATCCGATTAACTCAAATAATATATCAAATTAAAGTTCTTTTAATCCTCTTTCATTTAAAATTAGTGAAGCATATGTTTATCTAGAAAAATATGGACAAAAAATATAAAAATTTCATTTTTCACGCATGTTCAAGCTCAGAATACTTCGTTAGCATACGACATATGTTTCGTTAGCATATGACAAATGTTTCGTGAGCATCAGTTATATTGCGATAAATATTTATTCAATCATGCTTTTTTAGCATATATAAAATGTTTTATTAGCATATGACAAATGCTTCGTTAGCATATGCCAAATATTTCATTAGCATCGATTATATTATTGTAAATGTTTATTACATCTCAATTAATATATGCTTCACTGACATAATTATATTGTTATAAATGTTTATTTAATCCAATTAATATGTGTTTCATTAGCATATAAGAAATATTTCATCAGTATTAATTATATTCACAATAAGCAATACATTAATGCATTAAGATGTTTTTATATGAGAATGCTAATGCACTGCTAACATTAACATTGACATATGCTAAATAAAATATTATAATAATGCTAATGTATGATAATTATATATGGTAATAGAATTACATGTGTTGATATTTTATGTGTATTATCAATGTATAATATCCATCTCAATTAAGCATGATTCATTAGCATATGACAGATGATTCGCTAGCATCACGATTAGTTATATTGCTATCACATCAATTTTAGAGTTCAAAAATTTAATTTTAGTAAATTTTATCATTTTATGATGATAAAACTGTCGTACGCTAACAGAAGTATTATGTAATGCTAAAGAAAAATAATATAATGCTAACAAAAGTAATAATGTTGTAGATTGAAGCAAATAATGCAACTAACAACTTTCAATCAAACCACTATAACTTTGTCCACGATTCAATTTTTTTTGAAATTATTTTTTGTTAAATATTAGACTTGACCAGCTTTCCAACCATATAAAACTCGTCATTTAATAATTTCCTAACAAAATCAGTTTTGTGTTAAAAGTTAGGTGTTTTGAATGAAGTGATATTGCTTCGTTAACATATGCATGTGTCTTCGTTAGCCCGCGTCCTGGAAGTCTGCTATTTTTCTTTATTTTTTAAAATTTGACCCAGACGCGGAAATTACCAAAATGTCACCGCGTTTTTTTTAAGTTTCTCTTATTTACAATAATGTCACCGCCCTTTCACCAAATCTAGACCATTGAATTTTGAAGAATTTGTAGTGGGAGATTGGTTTACAGTTTACACATTAGGGGTGGTTTACATCAAAACCATTTTTTATATGCTAATGAAGTATTTGTCATATGCTAATGAAACATTTTTTATATGGTAAAGAAGTATGATTGAATAAATCTTTATCACAATATAATTGATATAGACGAAACATTTACCATATGCGAACGAAACATATGTCGTATGCTAACGAAGTATTCTATCTTGAATACGCGTGAAAAATGAAATTTTTATATTTTTTTTGTCCATATTTTTCTAGATAAACATATGCTTCACTGATCTTAATGAAAGAGGATTAAAAAACCTTTAATTTGATATATTATTTGCGTTAATCCGATAAAAAATGAGCAAGTTATGATCGTTTGAAGTTTTTAAGAATATTTTTAGATGCTGAGTCAGCATTACATCAGTTTTTTTTCAAAAAATGGACGGAAATACCCCCCATAGACTGAAAAAAGTGGTGAAAATTACAAACTGCAAACGAATTTTTCTCCAAATCTTGACCGTGTATTTTTTTAGATGGATGGTGGGAGATTGGTTTACAATTTACACACTAGAGATTGGTTTACATTTAATCCATTCCCTATATATATATATACATACATACATATATATGTATATATGCATGTAGGATATGGTTCATGTGAGAACATCTTGTTGGTGTAAGAAATGAGAACACATCTTACACCATCCAATTTAATGATCCAATAGTTGAGATTTAAGGTGGCAATTTCGTAAATAATAGGGCAAAAAATAAAGGAAGAAGGGCTATTTTCGTCCAAATCCATTAAAATTGATGATGTCAGCAATTAAAAAAAAATCTTAAAAACTTTAATCGACCATAACTTACTCGTTTTTAATCCAATGCACACAAAAAATATATCAAATTAAAGCTCTCTTCATGCTCTTTCATTTAAGATGTCGAAAGGCTATGTTTGGATGAAAAAATATGAACAAAAAATAAAAAAGAAAATTTTTTACGCGTGTTCAGGTTGTAAATGCTTTCGTTAGCATATAATAATTCTTCGTCAGCATTATGATAACATATGAACGTATGTTAATGAAGCATTTGTCATATGCTAACATAATATATTCGATCTGCTAACAAAGAATTATCATAATGCTAACATAGTATAAATTTATTAGGGTTTATTAAATTTCAATTATGGTTTATTTAATCTCGATTATGATTTATTCCATCTAATTATCATTATTCTTTTGAAATTTAATTTTTTGTTTATAGTTCTTAATTGATTATTATGGTTTATCCTATCCAATTATAATTTATAACGTATGTTGATAGAGTATTGCCATATGCTAACATAGTGTATTCGCAATGCTGACGAACCAAAACTATAATGCTAACGTAGTACAAATATATTATTATTATTATTATGATTTCTTTCAACTCATTTAGGGTTTACCACATCCAATCAATGTTTATTTCATCTAATTAGGTTTATTTCATCCAATTATGATTTTTTCCATTTAATTAGGGTTTATTAAATCGAATTAGGTTTATAATTAATTTTTAGAATATTTTTTTCGCCAACAATATTTGAAAACTTTAATTAGCATAACTATAATGCTTCGTTAGCATTATGATAATACTTCGTTAGCATAACGATCTGTTATCAAATCCTCTGCGATTTTTATAAGAATTACCAAATTATAGTAATACTCCCGCGCGAAAAACTTTTCAGATATTACAAAATTGCCACCGCCTTTTTCATCAAATCTGGACCTTTGATTTTTGATGGATGTGTGGTGTGAGATGTGTTCTCATTTCTCACACAACGGATTATTTTTATATAACCCCACCCCTATGCATGTGTATATATATATATATATATATATATATTTAGATGGATGGTGGGAGATTGGTTTACAGTTTACACACTATGGATTGGTTTACATTTAATCCATTCCACATATATATATATATATATAATATAGGAACTAGGAACCATTTACATCCACAGATCTTGACAATTTGAATGGACAAGATTGATTTGGAATTTTAGGGGTTAAATTGTAAAATGATAATTTTGTATCTAAATTTGTAACATAATAACGGTACTATGGATAAACCAAATCACCGTGTATATAGAAAGTGGAAACAATTTTACAAAAACAATTTTCATTCATTAATAGCAAATAAGGAACCCTAGAAAACAAATCAGAAAAAGTCTCCAAAACTGCCGCCTACGGAGGTGAACTCTCGCCGCCATCTACTGCCTCTCGTCGCTCCCGCTTGCGCCCAGGCGGCCAGACCCTGCACAGACGCCGCTTGTCGACTGCACGCCATACAACGCCCAGACGCCGCCGGACGCCGCTCGCACACCATTGACGCCTCCCGCACGCCCTACGCCAGAAGACGCAGCTAGACGCCACCAGACGACGGACGTCGGTCCTACAACACCCGCCCTTTGCCGCCGAAAGCCCACCGTCGCGTGGAAGCTCGGAGTAGGCGCTGCCCCATGCCACCAGACACCACACTCACTCCGGCAGCTCGACGGATACTCTAAACCCCATCCCCGCCCGGACAACATCCGCCATCCACCGCTAGAACATGGACCGGATTCTGCATGCTCGTCGGAAAAATGACGAAGAGCACAAAGGCCATACAAATAGGTAATTATCCTGCCATTTTTTTCCAATTTTATTGATGTAATTAGATTTGATGTATTTAGCAAATTATTTGTATATTATTAGCAATATTTAGGGTGTTTGAATGTTCTTAGATCTGATTTTATTTGATAATTAGCAAATTAAATTGATATCATTAGCAAATTAAATGGATATACTTAATATCAGTTCGATGCTATATATTTACAAGCTGTGTTAAATTTGTAATTTTTATATAAAAAATTAGACTACCATATTCTCATGTTAAATTAGACTCCCTGAATTAGATTTATGACATAAATTATGAGTTTTCATAAGAAGAGAAATGTACGATATCTATCTTTTGTTTTGAGTTGGGGGAAGACAGCAGTAGATCTCAATTTTGAAATCTTTCTATTTTACAAGTGAATTTTCAGTTTTTGAATGTGGATGCCACTTCGAAAATGAATATGAGATGTAGAAACTGATTGACGAGTATAAGAAATTTGGAATTTTGGGTTATCATAAATTAGTTTGATAATCTATGAATATTTGTTATTTATGTTAAATTGGGGTTGATTATAGCATATTCATATTTATTTTATAGCAAATTTTGAATATATGATTAGCAAATTGAGAGGCTGTATGTTTATAGAGGTGAAGAGAAATCATTCAGGCTTGCGTTCTAGCAACTTAATACAATATTATTAGCAAATGCTGCAACCGTGAGTTTTTGCTACTGGGATTCGTGTTTTATCAAATTGATCTTCTGTTTATAGCAAATTAGTGATATAAGATAGGATTAGCAATATTTGCAAATGAAGATCTTCTTTTTAACAAATTGATAATTTATTTATAGCAATTTGATATTTATATAAAATTTATTATTATTTTTATCAGATTGATCTATTTATTTTTTATATTCTTAATTGCTTATCATTTTTATGGGTATGAGCAAATTAGTTACATATTATTAAGAGATAATATGTATATAGCAAATTGATATTCATAGCAAATTAGTTTGTTTATAGCAGATTGACATTCTGTTTATAGCAAATTAGCAAATTTATTAGTTTTTGCATGTAATGTTTATAATATTGTGTGTGTTTTCTTCTATTATGATACAAGAGCAAAATCGAGGCAGCCGACATAAGAGGATAGGAAAAGAAGCCGAGTGAATATAAAGAATAGTAAGTATCTTATTCGGTGATATCAAAGTGAAATAATTAACTGTTTATATCGTACTAGTTGGACTCATGTAATATATAATTTATTTATCCAAATATTTTGATGTAATTTGGTCAGATGTATTTAAAAGTTTAGTAATATATATTAGCAAAAAATAAGGAGATTGGTTAATGTGTAACCATTTTATTTGTTAGTTTTGGTTTCATTGGATTTGACATTTTTAGCAAATTAGTAAGATTTGATTAGCAAATTATTATAATATATTTAGCAGATTAGCTTGCAATTATGTGCTTTTTAGGCGTATTGTTATTTATAGCAACTCATGTTATTGACTTTTCTGGTCCATATTTATTACAAGTTATTAATATATTTAAAGCTAATACTGCAAAATACAAACAAGCTGAATTTGTGATGCTCTCAAGTCTTAAGATTGTGCTAGATTCCTCATGATATTATAATTTATAGTTTTAAGGAAATGAACTTTGAAGCTTTGCTGTATGCTTTCACAATGTTTTTTGGTCACATTATTTTTCGTGATAACCCAAGGTAGAAAAGATAAGTTAATTTCATTTTCTTGCATGAATAGAAAAGAAGAGTGTATTATTAATTGCATTTGAATATACTGGTGTGATATATATAGCAAATTGGTTTGTTTATTGTAAAACCCTAGATTTTCAGAGTTTATTTATAAAATTAAAGAAATTTAATCGGAGCCTAGATAAGGATATTTTGGAAGTTAATTGTGATTTTAGGGTCGTTTTTCGTGAAATCGTCTTTTTGAGAATTTCGATCTGAGCTCAATTATAGCCGATTTTGGTCATGTTTGAAAGGCGTTGACCTAAGGAGCATGCCGGTGCTTTTCTGATTTTGAATCTGTGGTCGTTTGAGGTCCTGGCGTCGAAAATCCTATTAAGTAAGAGCAGGAATAGTGTTTTTCCGTAGGAGCGCGATCGTTAGAAATTTGTGAAATCTCGTGTGTTGACCCGAGCCTTGTTTTTTCAAACCTACCTTATAGGAAATTTCTCATGGAATCCGTTGGCGTTCTCGGATTTTCATTCTGAGATCAATCGAACGCTCGAGAATTTTATTTGTCCCTTGTGTGGAATAGTAGCTTTATTTTTGAAAAGAGAATCTTTTCTCGTTTTTCTTCAAAAGACTTGTTCTTTACCCCGAGTCAAGTTGGTTCAATAGTACTAGAGCCAACGAACCTCCTGTTATTTTCGGATTTCGTTAATGAGGTTATTTGAACCTTACCATCGAATAAAGCGCCTTTTAACCGAACTCGATATTTTTGAATCAGTATTGTTGCACTGCAATAACTTCTCAAGGAAGCCGCTATTTTTCCTATAAATAGCAGCCTCCCCTATTCAGTATTTTCATCCCATCCTCATTCTGATATTTTAGAGAGAGAGAGAGAGAGAGAGAGAAGAGAGGGGAGCGCTCTTCGTGAGCGCACCCCCAGTTGAGAGAGAGAAGCGGAGCAGGGAGCGCGGCGGCGGAGCCCCCGCGCCCAAGGAGGGGCGCCGTAGCGCAGGACCCCGCCGCGGCGGGGGTTGTTCCTCGGGAAGGAGTGCGTGGGCGCGCTGGAGGGCCGCCGGCGAGCACCTTGCCGCCGCGGCGCATGGTGTCGAGGCAGCTCCGGCACATTTTCGTGCGGAGGTCATAACGTTCGCCTTGGTTGGAACCACGAGGCCCATGAGTACTCAAATCGAAGATCTTTCGAAGATCTATGATGTAGAGGTGGCTGATCATCCAGAATCATGATAGTTTGAGTCAGAAATTCTTTCCCCGTTTTCGGTAATTTCGAGCGTTTAAATCGTTTAAATTCTCATGTTTTAAGTTACAGTTATAGGGAGGGTGTTTAGATATCATTTCAATTTCTTGTTAGGATCTCGAATAGAGCCACTAAGTTATTGATCGATTTTCATAAAGAGGAGGTGAACCCCGAGGAGGCCCGAGGAAGGATTTTCGGCTCATTGCTTCGTCTACGTGCTTGTTATCAAGATACTCGTCATAGAGGTGGGTGATTCTAAACCAAGTATATGGTTTGAGCTAGTAAGCTCTAGAAGCATGATAGGGCAAAGGTGAAATATCCAATAAAAGTATTTTATGCTATGCCTGTTTAGTCTCTGTACAAGGAATGGAAAGGAAGAAAGGAAGGAAGGAAGTTTTAGGCATGATTTTGTTAAATTGTTATTTGAGTTTGATAAAGTAAAGGAAGTTATTATTTGTTAAGTGAGCTCTCAAGCATGTTTAGATATGATAGAATTGTTTATATACAATTTGTGCTAGCATGAGATGTTTAGAATTGCTTTAATTGCAATCGATATTTATCCGCATTCATTTCCTCGTATTAGAATGTTGGATTTAGGTAAAGCTTATTTAGCTAAGTATTGCCTTTTAGGGTAAGTTATAAATCTCTTATAGGCCAAGATCATGCTCAATTAAAGACTTAGTGTAAAACCCTAGTTTTTTGAATTATGAATAGAGGATTCTTAATAGTAATTAGATAGTTAAGGAAGAAATTTAAATAAGGTTTAAGTGAGGTCAGATGTCAGTCACGACTTTAGGAGTCAGTATTGGTGAAATCGTATTTTCGAAAATTTTGATCTTAACTCTGCTTTGGTCAAACTTGGTCTCGTTAAGATGGTTTTAACTCAAGGAGTTTGCCGGTGTTTTCGAAATTTTATTCTGAAGTCATTTGAGTCCCCGATGATGAAAAACGTATTTAAAGGGTGAATGAATAATAACTTTTGCGTGCGTTCGTGTTTTGAGAAATTTACGAAATCCTTCTCGTTGATCCGAGTCTTGTTCTGTCAGACCCCTCTTATAGGAAATGACTCAAGGAATCCGTCCGCATTCACGGATTTCCATTATGAGATGAATCGAACGTTCAGGAGCAAAATCTGTCAGTCTGAGTGAATAGTAAAAAGTAATTCTGAAAAAGGAATCTTGGCTCATTTTTCTTCTGACAATCTCGTCTTCATCCCGAGTCAAGTTGGTTCACTAGTATTCGAGCCAACGAGTCTCCCGGTATTTTTAGATTTTGTGTCTGAGGTCATTTGGACCTCGACATCGAATAAAACAGCTTTTAACCGAACCCAGGGTAACTTTTACAGTATTCTTGCACTGGAGTGGCTTCTCAAGGAAGCCAACCCCATATCTATAAATAGAGGGTCACCCCTTTACCTTTTATTTTCTCATTTACATCCTTTTCACTTCTAAGAGAGTGAGAAAGCTTTGAGAGAAAAGCCGAGAAAGTTCTGTCGAAGTAAAAAGCGTTCTTCATGAGTGTTCTGCAAGACGATGAGCGAAGTGGCGTGGAAGGGATGCGGTGAGGGAATGTGCTAGGGGCACCGTTGGGTCATAGCTGGCGGCTCTGCCGCCGTTGCGACTCGACGAGACGCCGAGCTAGCCACCTTCCTTCGGCGCACCTAACCCCGTCCATTCTTGTTCTGCGGTCTCGATTCCATTTCTTTTCTGTCTTTTAATTCCGCATTTACTTTCCGTTCTTCGTATTCTTCGTATACTTCATTATTACTCGTTTACCTTCCATTTAAAGTTGTATTTCGATTCTTATTGAAGTTCCAAGTTAATAGTGTTTACGTTATATTGCTCGCTTTATTCCCGTCATTATAATTCTCGTCATTATTTCGTGTATTTAGTCTCGTTATTCCGTTTAAATCCCGTTCAAATTATATTTAAGGATTTCGTCGTTACTCTAAATATTTAAAGATGATTATCGTTATAATGCCAAAATTCTTTTTAAATAAAAACATGCCATTTCATGTTAATTTTAATTATTGAAGCATTTTTTTTAAAAGTGTTCTTCGTGTTCGTCGAAGAAATCTACGAACACCGAAGAAACCCAGAAAAAATGAAGGTTGCACAGAAAATGAGCGGAAGAGAGAGAAAGTGAGAGCCGCCGCCGCGCCACCCTCCTCGGCCCAGCAAGCCCCCGCCGGCGCAAGAGTGCGCCGCGGCGGGGGGTGCCCACCGGCGCAAGGGTGCGCCGCGGCGCAGCCTCCTTCCCTGTGTTGTTTCGCATCGATTCTTCAGCAATTTTTCGTACCCTCTTTTTGAATCTTTCGAGTTGTGTTTTTCCAAACTAACCTCGAGTTATTTCCAATTTTAATTTAAGAAGATCCTCAAGCTATCTCCGAGTTATTTTAAGTAAACTTTTCAAGTTGTTTTCCGTCTAGTTGATAAATCAAAGTGTGTTGTTCAAATAAATTCTTCTTGAAATTTATAAAGTCGTAAAATTGTGCAATCTATAATTAAGTCAAAGATTTTAGTCTTTGAGTTAGATATCGTTATTTCCCGCTTTAGAAAGTTATTTTTCTTCGAAGGAGGCCGCTAAGTTGATAATTCGACTTTTGTAGGAGGAAGTGGGCCTTGTAGGAATCCGAAAGAGGATCATCAGCTCATTGCTTCATCTTCTGCTCAGTGATCTAGGTGGGTAAATCTATACTTATTTAAAAGTTTGAGCTAATAAGCTCTAGAAGCATGTTAGGGGAAACGAGATAGTCAATAAAATATTTTGGTCTGCCTGATTGATCTCTGTACAAGGAAGGAAGGAAATGAAATGTTATGTGTTATTCGAGCTCTCAAGAATGTTTAGAAATGTTAGAATTATTAAGTATTGATTCTGTTTAGTTTGAGATATTAGAATTGTCTTTAGTTACAATTCGTGTTTATGTACGTTCTTTTCATCGTATTTGAATGTTGTTGTTTTGCTAAGCTTCAATTAGTTAAGGACTGCCTTTTAAGGTGAGAGAAAATTCCCTCATAGGCCGAGATCATGCTAGATTAAAGGATCCACTCCCTAGACGTTGCTCTAGGATTGGTTTTGCTAGCAAGGATTAAGGAAGGAAGGAACTTAGTGTTTTGTTTAAGCAGGAATTTGAGCTCAGAAGAACTTTGATCTCTTGATCATTAAGTGAGTCACTGCTGGGTTTATTTCCTCGCAAACTCATAAGGATATTCGGGGCAATCCCTCTTATGTCCTAAGGCATGCCTAAGGGTGTAGTTGACATCAGGTTTGAGCCAGGATGGGCCCAAAAGAAAAGAAAATGTTTTACGGATATGGAGAGGGCTTTTGCGTTTTGATCTCCATATACCGTCAGTTGATTATTGGATATCTTGATGTGTATTAAAGTGTTTTATTGAAACCCACTGAGTACATTAGTGCTCATGCCCCCTCTTTTTCAAATATTTTCAGGTTGAGATGCTGAGGATGTTGGTGGCTGTGGATGTGGGTTGGCTGCCAACATTGTTTTGTTATTATATAAGTTTCTTTTGAAATCCCACTGTGTTCTGCTACTCTGATTCACTCTTTTTAATTCCGTTCGAGTTCTATTATGATTATCGAGATTCTATGAATATTTCCCCAGACATGGTTACCTATATATATAAAGATACATTATAAGTTTTATTCCTACTTCTCGAAGTATATTTTCCTTTCGCCTATGAAGAGGCTTGTTCATGTTGGTATCTATTTATCCGCCTCGAATTATGAATAAGGTCTGTGCTTGTTGGTATCCGATTTAGTTAGCTGTTTTATTCCGCTAAAGCATGTTTTCTTCTTAATTAAGTAAACCCGAGTATCACCGCCTATCTTTCAAAAAGTATATCTTTATTCCCAAAACCTCTTTGTTAACCTTCTATCTCATTCCTTAATCCCTTAATAACACCCCATCCTCATTTGTTAATCCCTATCTCAGGACCAGGCTATTACAGTTGGTATGAGAGCCAGATTTGCAACTATGCAGGCCTGTCTCTTGAATAAGATAAGTTATGTGTTTTTTGTGCGTATAAGTTTATTCTGTTATAAGTCAAAGCAGCAACCCACAGCTCGCCATCACCCTTCTATCCTCAACTAAAAATCAAAGTATGATAGTATAGAGATTCTGGAATTTGGATTTTGATTTTTGGAATACAGGGAAAGGAAAAGATTTGAGCAAGCATATCTATTTTATGGATAGGAGAAAAACCGTGAGAATGAAATTCCAAGTAAAAGGTGTTCGGGTAAGACGATTTCTGAGATTGAAAGTTTGTGAAAAGATTTCTCTATCCCAAAAAGGTTTAAATTCATACTCAAAATTTTGACTCAATGAAAAGGTAAACATGTATGTTTAAAGACCTTGGCCACCAAAATTTTTATAAAAATGTCAACCGCTTTTAAAAGAAGATATGCATGCAAGATAAAATCTAGATGTTATTGAGACCTCAGGAGAACCTTAGGTCTCCCTTTTATAATCTAGACTAATTAAGTTATTCTCCTCTAGATGGTTAAACGCCGTATGACTGCTAGGAAAAGCTTGTCTCTTTTTCGCCCGGTTCAAGAAAGAGTTGAAAGGTTCAGAAGGGAAACTTGGGACGGTAATGAGCAGTTGCTGTCTTTCATTGCAAGATATTTGGAAAGGTGGGCTTGGGCTAACAGTTACGGAGGAGAGCCCGGGAGTGTATCTGACTTGGAAATATGCATCCGCATGTGTGAGCTCGCACCGGCTGCCTGGAGGCCCACAATGTATTGCATCCTGCAAAGCACCATCACCCGTGATCCCATAATATATGCTGAAATCGGGAACCTGACGGAGTTTTCCTCAGCCTTGATGGCTCGTTAGGTGTCGGAGTATGGCCATGTGAAAGCTTTAGCCGAGCAGCAAGCAGCAAGCAGCCGAGCAAAACCCCTCTCTAGTGGTGGAACTGGAACTGCAAAGGGCAACCCTCAACAGTCCTCCTGGATTCCAAGTACCGCGCCCACATGATGAAGGAGCCTCAGGAGTGGGACCCTCAAATGTCCGGATCGTGAATCACACCGAGTCTCTATTTTCTTGCACTCCTCAAATAAATCAGTGGACCCCTGCATACGCTTCCCAGAGTCTGGGGCAGTGTATGTCCCATCAGTACCTTGAAGAGAATGTCAACATGAGGAAGTTCAAGTTCAGCGTGCCAGAGACAATTGAAGATGAGGAAGAAGAGGAAGACCTGGAGGAGGGAGGCGAGGAGGAAGTGAGGTCACCATGCAAGGGGAAAGGGAAGGCTCCGACCTATAATTAAGCTGTAGTAGGAGGTGTTGCTGTTAGAACACCTAGTTATCTGATCCATCTGTCTGTCTGCCTGTTATATGATGTCCGTTTAATCCGCTTTAACCTAGATTCTAATATGTAAGTTATGCATTAACCTTTATAAACTCTAAATAGTGGCAGTGAATTTTCCATAAGACTGCCCTATTTCGGTTGTAACCCAGAAAACTCCTTTTTATATTATCGATACCAAAGTCCTCATAACGAGGCAATTTTCCCTTTATGCTTAATATCATTTAAATTTCCGCCTTTCTTGATCTATCTTGCGTAAATTAAAGACCTTATCGAAAGACATTTTTTTTATAGCTTTGTGCGAATTCAATCGAGCGTCGCTAATATTTAGTTCTTTAGAATGCCGCCAAGAAGAAGACAAGCCGAGAACGGAGATGAAAACGAGCCTGAACAAGCCCCCAATCCCGATCCAAGAGCTAAAAATGTGTTTTTGAAACACAACCCTCCATCTTTCAATGGTTTAGGTGATCTAATAGATGCCGAAAAATGGATTCGTTCCTTAGAGTGAATTTTCAATTTCATAGCCTGTTCGGAAGAAGAGAAGTTGCGCTCTTTTTGTGCTGACTGATGACGCGGACTATTGGTGGGAATCTGTTCGAAGGAAAATAACCCCTGAGCAATGGACGGAGTATAGTTGGGAGGATTTCAAGCACGACTTATATCAGAAGTACATCCCAGATTGTTATCGAGAGGCAAAAGAAATGGAGTTTTGGAACCTGAAGTAGGGAAAGAAGACGGTGTCAGAATACGACAAAGAGTTCAACTAGTTTTCAAGGCATGCTCCACATCTAGTGGAATCAGACGGGAAGAAAGCACGCAAGTTCAAGAAGGGACTTCGGTCTGAGATTGGCATAGCCCTCGCCGGGCAAGATGATATGTCTTATGCTCGAACCCTAGCCAATGCCTTAAGCATAGAAGCCATCCTTCATCGTGAGAAAGTTCAGCCTCCCCAGCCAGCAAATGACCTAAAAGGAAAGAAAAAGTGGGAAGAAGGAAGGAGAGATGATAGAGGAAAGAAACCCCACTGGCAAACCTGAGAGTCAGGGGTACCTCGCAGTCAGCCTGACCCTAACCCTGGTCCAAGGCCATGTCAAAAGTGCGGAAGGACGCACCTTGGAGCCTGTTGAGCCAACCAAACTAGGTGCTACAACTGTGGAGAAGAGGGACACTTCAAGAGGGAATGCCCTAAAGGAAACAATAGACGATCCCAGACGCCGCAGCAACCCCTGTACCCGCAACCGCTTTGACAATTCCCTCGAAATCAACCAAGGCTGCAGCAAGGAGGACCTCAAGGACAAAGGCTGGGAATGAATCCAAGATCGAACCAAGGACAAGATCAGAGGTCCAATCAGGGACAAAGGCCCCCTCAGCCGGCTCGTACATATGCCCTCACTCAGCAGCAAATTGCTAAGACCCCAGGTAATCTGGCAGGTATGATTACCCTATTCGACACGCCCGATTTAGCTCTCTTCGATACCGGAGCATCGCATTCGTTTATAGCTAAGTCTGCTTGTAAGAGATTGACGATAAAACCTGAGATGGCTGAAAATTCTCTTGAGATAAGTATTCCCTCTGGAAGAAGAATGATGTCTAGGAAAGTCTGCTCTAACCTAGAATTGAACATAGAAGGAGAAATCTTTAAGTCAAATCTTTACGTGATAAAGATTCAGGACTTCGATATAATCATAGGAATGGATTGGTTAGCCTCAACTTATGCCTCCATAAGCTGCCCTGAGAGGGAAGTAGTGTTTCGACCACCGGGAAAACCCGAAATAAAGATCTACGGATCAAGGCTGGGAACTAAAGTACTAGTGATATCCGCTTTGAAAGCCGTAAAGATAATGAGGAAAAGTAACTGCCAAGCATTCTTGGTTAGTTTGACAAAGAAAGGAGAAGGGGAGCTGTCAATCAAGAATGTTTCAGTCATAAGAGAATACCCCGATGTATTTCCGAAGGAGCTACCAGGACTTCCTCCAGATAGGCAAGTAGAGTTCGCCATTGAGTTAGAACTAGGAGCCGCTCCAGTCTCAAAAGCCCCCTACAGAATGGCGCCTAAGGAGTTGCAATAACTCAAAGTTCAACTACAGGAGTTATTAGACCTAAGTTTTATCCAACCTAGTGTGTCGCCTTGGGGAGCCCCAATCTTATTCGTGTAAAAGAAAGATGGCACATTGAGAATGTACATCGACTATAGAGAGTTGAACAAGTTGACCATCAAGAATCGATACCCTCTCCCAAGAATAGACGATCTCTTTGATCAGCTTAAGGGAGCAAGTGTTTTCTCCAAGATAGACTTAAGATCTGGGTATCACCAGCTGAAGATTCGAAAAGAAGACATTCCTAAAACCGCTTTTAGGACTCGTTATGGTCATTATGAGTTTGTAGTAATGCCCTTTGGTTTGACCAATGCCCTAGCAGTGTTTGTGGATTTGATGAACCGGATATTTCACCCGTATTTGGATAAGTTTGTGTTAGTCTTTATAGATGATATCCTCATCTATTCGAAGAATGAAGAGGAATACCAAGAGCACCTAAGAGTGGTGCTGAAAACGTTAAAAAGAGAAAGACTTTACGCTAAGTTTAGTAAATGTGAGTTTTGGCTCAAGGAGGTAATGTTTCTAGGTCATAAAGTTTCGGTAGAAGGAATCAAGGTGGACCCAGCTAAGATTGAAGCTGTAAGCAACTGGATGTCTTCGAGGAACGTAAAAGAGATAAGAAGTTTTCTAGGACTAGCGGGATACTATCGAAGATTTATTGAAGGATTCTCGTCAATATCCAAGCCCATAACACAATTTCTAAAGAAGGACTCGAAATTCAAGTGGATGCTAGAGTGCGAGGAAAGCTTCTAAACCTTGAAGAAGATGCTAACCACAGCCCCTGTGTTGGCCATTCTAGAAGGAAATGAAGATTTCGTGGTTTATACAGATGCGTCAAAGAAAGGAATATGATGTGTGCTGATGCAAAGAGGAAAAGTGATTGCTTATGCTTCAAGACAGCTTAAGAATCACGAGCAGAACTATCCCACGCATGACCTAGAGTTAGCAGCAGTTGTTCATGCGCTGAAGATCTTTTTCAAATGTTTTCAGGTTGAGATGCTAAGGATGTTGGTGGTTGTGGATGTGGGTTGGCTGCCAAGATTATTTTGCTATTACATAAGTTTCTTTTGAAATCCCACTACGTGTTCTGCTACTCTGATTGACTCTTTTT
Source organism: Perilla frutescens (assembly GCA_026008535.1). Lineage (NCBI taxonomy): Eukaryota > Viridiplantae > Streptophyta > Magnoliopsida > Lamiales > Lamiaceae > Perilla > Perilla frutescens. Next base: position 33,696,678 of record BRKX01000009.1, read on the forward strand.
AATTCCGTTCAAATTTTATTATGATTATCGAGATTCTATGAATATTTCTCCAGACATGGTTATCTATATATATAAAGATGGATTATAAGTTTTTTTCCTGCTTTTCGAAGTATATTTTCCTTTCGCCTATGAAGAGGCTTGTTCATTGATAGGACATATTTTACTTGCTTTTATTGTTATCTTTTGGTGCCATTTCTCCTAATTAATTGCTCTATACTTGTGTATTTTGGAAGAATGATGTGTTTGTTGAGTTGTGTAGGGATGTAGTACAAAGTTGGAGAAAATGACAGGTTTTTGGTGCAAGAAGAAGCTGAGTGAAGAAAGATCAAAATTTGAGTCTGACAAGACCAGGCCGTAAGGGCTTGCCGCTGGAAAGCTGGAGCGAGTTTCTGGAATCTGGGCCTTTACACGCGTTTTGGGCTTGCAAAATTTGATTCTCGGCCCAACCCACAACTTGGACGCGGAAATACACTCTTCCACCGCCTCAATTAAGTTTTTGCATGGAAATTACTATGTTTATCTAGATTAGGATCTTATTTCCTAATAGGACTCTATCTTTTATGGTTAGTAGATATATATTAGGTTTTTAGTTTATTTTGGACACACGCGGACAACACGAGAAGCGCAGCAGCAAGAACGATTTTATTCAAATTCCTTTCTTTTCTCTTCATTTAATTGATCGCATTGCTCCACAATATTTTGTGTGTTCGATTTCCAAGTATGCAAGTTAGCTAAGTTCCTCGTATTTTGGTGACAACAACGAAGCCCCGTTTATACAATCTGTGAGATCTAATTTGTTCATTCATCATTAATTATTTGCATGCATCTGTTGTTCTTGAATTTCAAGTGGTTAATTATTTCGGGTCTATTGAGTAGTTGTAAATATTTGATAGTCTGAGATTAATTACTAGCCAATTAAATCGGCCATACGTAATTGTGGTTTAGGTTTAATCAGTGGTAAAACGGTTCTTCAGAACTAGATGAATAACAAAATTAATTTAACAGTCATGTGTCAGAGTCTGTGAAGTTAAGAATCGGGTTTCTCTTGTGATTATTACTGTCGGCTCATTAAACTCATAGAGCGCCTCTTACAGTTGTCAGCCGATTAGTGGGAATAATTAATGAAGCGTCTTCTTAATTATCGAGAATTTATGGAGAAATTAGGTCATGTTAGAAGCGTCTTCAGTGACTATAATTGATTTACATGGAATTAATTGATTAATTATTGCATCAATGATTGATTTATATAAATATGGGTGGAGTTTGTTGGATCCGAAATATCTTTATTAATTTGTTTAAAACCCGTTTCCTCTGCTTAATTATTTCATTAGTCATTTATTATCAATTTCGTTATTTTATTCCACGAATACACGAAAACCCTCTTTAAAGTTTAGTTATACAGATTGAAGGTCAAGAGTAGTTCTCACCGGTCCCTTGGGAGACGATCTCGCTCATCGCTGTACTCTACAGTAGGGGCTTACCGACGGAAGTCGGGACATTTATTTTTGGTGAAAAACAACGCACCAAATTTTGGCGCCGTTGCTGGGGACTAGTTCTAAAAGCAGTGATTACTCGAAGTTTTCAGTTTGTTATTTACTTTGCTTTATTTTTTATTTTTTCTGGTGCATAATCCGTTCCTCTGCAGAAGAAGATTTAGTGTTCAACCCGGAACCAGAGCGAACGTTACACCGATTGAGGAGAGCTGCTAAGGAGTCTGAGGAGGCTCTCGAATCTGAACAAAGTACTCTTGGTATTGATCAACTTTTCGACATGGCCAATAATGAAAATCCACCGAACTAGCAAGGCCTTGCCGCAGGAAGAGTCCTCATCCATGCAAATGTTGCTGATCCTGAGCCCGAACATGAGCCTCTCATCAGGGAACTCAGCCGCCTTCAGAGCAATAGACCCATCTGCATCGTGCTGCCCCCGATTGCCAACAATGCAGAGATCCGACCCGTATTCATCCAAGTCTTACCGAAGTTTGGTGATCTGCCAGGAGAGAGTGCACACAAGCACTTGTCTGAATTCGACCTCGTCTGCTCCACTCTGAGGTCGTAAGGTTTTACCGCCGATAATCTGAGGTTACTAACTTTTTTTCATACATTGCAGGGAAAAGCGAGAGACTGACTGTTTGATCTTCCACCTAGGTTGATCACTACCTGGAATGAGCTAGAGGGACAATTCCTACGCAAGTTTTTCCCAGAGTCCCGAGCTGCAAAACCAAATGAGAGTTTGGCCGAGTATTGGGAGAGATTCCAACAGCTTTTTCGCAAATGCCCGGACCACGAATTCACGGATTATCAATTGCTAACCAATTATTTTTACCTTGGCATGTCTACTTTTGACAGAAAAATCATTGATGCTGCCAGTGGGGGATCCTTCACTAACAAGACCATAGCTGAGGTGAAGCAACTCATCATTGACATGGCTTCCGGAGGGCAACAGTATAAAGATGAAGATGAAGGTAGACACCGGCCAGTAAGAGCAATTGATCGATCTGAACACTCCAGTGTCAATGAGAAGATTGACGCTCTAACCTCTCTGATTAGAGGTCTAGCTGTGGCGTAAACTCAAAATGTCCGCTGTGGAGTTGGCTTGGAAAATGGCCATTTTACTGATGCTTCTCCTGCTTTGCACGATCCTCATACTGAGCAAGCCTACTATGGGTTCGGTGAAGCACAATATGATGCCTAAAAATGGATAAATTATGATCCGTACTCAAACACATACAATCCAGGTTGGAGAGATCATCCGAATTTTCATTTGAGATAGCCTGGAGACCAACCAGCAGCAGGAAAATTGCCACCAAGGCCCCCAAGGGGTGAGCCGTATGCCCACACGGACCGATCTGCGCCATCTATGAGTGAGATCATGAAGAGTCTCGAGCAGAGCACAAGCCTAGTAAACAGTCTAGCGCAGAGCCAAAAGGCCTTTCAGCAGGAGACACAAGCTGCCCTGGGCAGTATGGGCATGCAGATCATGCAGCTCGCCACACAAGTGAACAAATTACATGGGAATCAAAGGAAGCTGCCTTCCCAAACTGAGCAAAATCCACGAGGAAACGTCAGTGCTGTGACCTTTCGAAGCGACAAAGAATTGGTTGAGGTTGAAACAAAGAAAAAGAAAGATAATACGCGGTGTGGGCAAACTGTAGAAGCTGAAGACAGACCAAGCGCAGAGGGCCAACAATCTGTTGCCCCGTTTGCCCTTACTGAGGTACAAGTTCCACCTAAAAATTCTAACCCTATTAATGCAACTCCTTTCCCTTCCAAGTTAGCAAGGCACAAGAAAGAGGAGGATGAGAAAGAGATCTTCGAGCTTTTCAAGAAAGTCGAGATCAATCTACCATTGATTGATGCTATCAAGAAAGTCCCGAGATACGTGAAGTTCTTGAAAGAACTATGCTCCAAGAAGATACAATATGGGAAAGATGCAAAGATCAAGGTTGGTGAGACTGTTTCAGCCGTTATTCAACGTAAATTACCTCCAAAATGCCGAGAGCCAGGTATGTTTACCATCCCTTGCATCATTGGGAGCAAAAAGATAGAGAAAGTTATGCTAGATTTAGGTGCATATATCAATGTTATGCCTTTCTCTATTTACAAGGAATTACAGTTGAGTCCTATGAAAGATACTCGAGTCATCATTCAATTAGCTGATAGGTCCAACACATACCCTAGAGGTGTAGTAGAGGATGTCTTAGTTAAGGTGAATGAGTTGATTTTTCCTGTTGATTTCTACATCATTGACATGGATGATACATTGTCTGCACATAGATCATTAATTCTGTTAGGCCGCCCATTCATGAAAACTGCGCGAACTAAGATTGATGTTGACAAGGGAATGCTAAGTTTCAAATTTGATGGGGATGTTGTCACATTCAATATATTCGAAGCTATGAAGCATGTGGAGGACCATGAAGCTCTTTTTATGGTTGATACTATCGATTCCATTATTGATGATTTTGTTGAGCATAATTTCAGGAATGACAAATTAGAGCAGGTACTCTTTAATGGAATCCCCAAACCCACTGCAGATTCGGAGGAAGAAATGGCAATCCACGAGATAGTCCAGCAGCTGTACGCAGTCGAGGAGTTTCCAGCCAGCAATCGGACAGGCCGTTTGGCCTTGTCGACCAACTCGAAGCTGATTTTACCATCTCATGTGAAGGCCCCTGTGTTGGGGCTGAAAGGGCAAGAAGCAAGGTTGGTAGAGTTTTTGAAGAAACATAAAGGTGTGGGGATGGAAACAATTCCTTCTGAAAGGGGTAGATCGGATATCCCCGAATTTGTCTCTTGACCATACCTCCCCACGTCGAGCCTCAGACGTTAAATAAGGGCGCTTCTCGGGAGGCAACCCGAGCTTTTATTACTTTCTTTCATTTTTCGTATTACATTTAGTTACTTACTTATTTTTTCTTTAATATAATAATAAAAAAAAGAGCGAGCGAGAGTTCTCATCCAACTTTCTAGTGTAGGTTACTCTTCTAGCATTGCTCCTACCCTTGCCGAGCTCATGGAGTTGTTTGAGCATTACACTCCAAGCTGGGCTACTGCACTTGAGCATCGTCTGTATGCCCTTGATTAATGCCACTACTACCTGGCTTGAGGACAGTCTAGGACGCCGGCTTGATGAGATTGACAGTCGCCTCAATGTCATGGAGTAAGTTATCTGCCACCTGGCGGATCAAAGTTAGTCCTTTTCTTTTCCCCTCCCTTTTAATCGTTGCTTGTCCTTGATTTGCTTGTTGTTGTTTTTTTGTTTTCCTTTGTTGTGTGTGAGTTTTTATTTCTGTTATGTCTTGAGTTTGCTTTTGTTTTCCTCTCCCAGTGAGGACACTGTGACCTTCAAGTGTGTGGGGGGGGGGTTACCTTGTCAGTTTCTTGATTAATGAAAACAATAAAAGAAAAAAAAAGAGTCGTTTTTTTTTGTTTCTGTAGGAAGATGACTAAGTATTGATTGCCACGAATTGATGAACTTGAGGAGAACGGACTGTGATTAGTTTGACTGGATGAATGGTTGTTGTTTTGTGATGGGAATATGCCAATTTTTTGGATGAGATCTTGGATGATGAATTATGCCGTGGATCAAAACTTTTGAGCCTACAAAAATGTGAGTTTTTGAGCCTATGAGCATGCATAAATAAGAGCTCAAAGTTTTTGTTGATGAGTGTTTGTCTGATTATGCTATTTGGATGCTTAAATTGCACTGTTACCACCTTTGTTGCCACCTTTGATTTCATTAACAAACAGGATTAAGGCAGTTAAGGGTAACCCAAGCTATTGGCTTAAAGAAAAGACCCCACCTTATATTGCCAATTAGTGAGCCATCTTGAGCTTGAAAACCATTTCTTTTCAATGTACAACCACTATATATGAGCCATAGCCTTTTTGATTGGCCTTTTGACCCGGAAAATGTGCAAGTGTAAACTTTGAATTAAAGTTGCAGTAGTGGAAACAAGTTGATGCTGGGAGTATAAGAAAGCCTCTGTCCGAAAGAAAAAAGAAAAAAAGAAAAAAGAGAATGAAAAAAAAAGAGAGGAGCAAAGCAGGACAGTGAGCATGAATAAAGACAGTTCTTTTTGGAGTGATTTTGTTGAAGAAATCTTGAGGAACTCCAGTAATGAGATCCTGGCCAAGCCCGAAAGCTTCTGCAGCTAGACTTCACAAATTGGGAACACTTGCATATTTCCTCTTGAGCCACTTTATCCAAAAGTTATTCTACCCCATGTACCCAAGCCTCATTACAACCATGGAGAAAAGTCCTTTTGATTTGTGAATATTTCGAAGTGTGATGATTTTGGTGACATATGGGCAATCCTATGCTGAAGATGGCTAATTATGACTTGTGTGAATTGCCTCTTGACCTATGTTTAAGAGTATAATGAGCGAATCTTGGTGAGGCTGGATTGATGAGCATAATTTTAACTTGATTGAAAAGAGTTGGCATGTTTTCTTGAAACAAAATTGGTTAGTGGTTTGTGGGTTGATAAATCACAGTCCTTACTCTGATTGTTCCTCAGTTTGGGAAGTTGATGCTTGTTCATTTATCCTTTTGAGTCTGTTTGTGTTGCTCGAGGACGAGCAAGGTTCAAGTGAGGGGGATTTGATAGGAAATATTTTACTTGCTTTTATTGTTATCTTTTGGTGTCATTTCTCCTAATTAATTGCCCTATACTTATGTATTTTGGAAGAATGATGTGTTTGTTGAGTTGTGTAGGGATGTAGTATAAAGTTGGAGAAAATGGCAGGTTTTTGGTGCAAGAAGAAGCTGAGTGAAGAAAGATCAAAATTTGAGTCTGACAAGACCAGGCCGTAAGGGCTTGCCGCTGGAAAGCTGGAGTGAGTTTCTGGAATCTGGGCCTCTACACGCGTTTTGGGCTTGCAAAATTTGATTCTCGGTCCAACCCACAACTTGGATGCGGAAATACACTCTTCCACCACCTCCATTAAGTTTTTGCATGGAAATTACTATGTTTATCTAGATTAGGATCTTATTTCCTAATAGGACTCTATCTTTTATAGTTAGTAGATATATATTAGGTTTTTAGTTTATTTTGGACAATTAATGAAGTGTCTTCTTAATTATCGAGAATTTATGGAGAAATTAGGTCATGTTAGAAGCGTCTTCAGTGACTATAACTGATTTGCATGAAATTAATTGATTAATTATTGCATCAAGGATTGGTTTATATAAATAGGGGTGGAGTTTGTTGGATCCGGAATATCTTTATTAATTTGTTTAAAACCCGTTTCCTCTGCTTAATTATTTCGTTAGTCATTTATTATCAATTTCGTTATTTTATTCCATGAATACACGAAAACCCTCTTTAAAGTTCGGTTATACAGATTGAAGGTCAAGAGTAGTTCTCATCGGTCCCTTGGGAGACGATCTCGCTCATCGCTGTACTCTGCAGTAAGGGCTTACCGACGAAACTCGGGACATTTATTTTTCACGAAAAATGACGCACCTTTCATGTTGGTATCTGGTTATCCGCCTCGACTTATTAATAAGGTCTGTGCTTGTTGGTATCTGATTTATTTAGCCATTTTATTCTGCTAAAGCATGTTCCCTTCTTAATTAAGTAAACTTGAGTATCACCGCCTATCTTTCAAAAAGTATATCTTTATTCCCAAAACCTCTTTGTTAACCTTCCGTCTCATTCGTTAATCCCTTAATAACACCCCGTCCCAATTCGTTAATCCCTTAATAATACCCCGTCCCCATTCATTAATCCCTTAATAACACCCCATCCCCATTCGTTAATCTCTATCTCGGGACCGGGCTGTTACACTTAGCCCTTAGACGATTGCTCTAGGCTTGGTATTACTAGCTAAGTCAAGTAAGTAAGGAGGGTTAAGGTTAAGAAAGGAAGGTTAAGGTTAAGTAAGGAAGGTTAAGGTTAAGTAAAGAGAAATTTAAGAAAGGATATAGTTTCTGTTGTAAGCAAGTTATCGAGCTCAAAGAACAGTTTATTTACATTATCATGCCGTGACCTTCGAGTCACCGAGTTGAACATTTGAAAGGAAATGGAGTCACTGCTGGGTAACCTCTCTCGCATACTCAGGAGGATACTTGAGGTAACCCCTCTCTTATCCCAAAGCATACCTAAGGGTGCAGTAGACAACAGGTTCGAGCCAAGGAAGGCGCCGAAAAAGAAAGAAAAAGGTTTTGCGGATATAGAGAGGGCTTTTGCGTTTTGCTCTCCATATGCCATCAGTTTATGATTGGGTATTTCTAAAGTTTATCAAGAGTTTTCTCATAAAACCCCACTGAGTACATTAGTCCTCACACCCTCTTTTTCAAATATTTTCAGGTTGAGATGTTGAGGCCGGTGATGTGCTACTGGTGGGGTTGTCTTAGTTGTTTAAGTTTCCAAGTTTGTTGCTCTATATTGTTACATAATTTTCTTCCGCTATGTTTCTGCTAAGTACTCTGATATTAGTATTTAGTCTTGATATATGTAACTTGATTCTTGATATTAGCATGCCTTAATTGCTATGATTCCAGTTATTAATTAAGTTTTGAGAATTAGAAGCATGTTCTTTTGACATCCCAGTTATTCTTTCATTAATCCCAAGTTAACTGAAGAGTTACACTTGTTGAGCATATTGGTATCTATTCAGTTTCAATCGACCTATGAATAGGTCTTGCATGTTTGCCGTTGTTATTCACCTATGAAGAGGCTTTTCTTTCTAAGTATGATTCTGCTCATCTCTAGTTAGTCTTAAGTTGTATTTCTTGCTTTCGTCCTATGGATTGGACAATATTATTTACTTGACTCCGATCTGTTAATGGGTCTTAGTTGATGTGACCTATGATGAGGTCTTGTTTATTTAAAGAGTCAAATTCCTATCTATTTGTCATTGGATTCTGTTTAAACTTCGATTGGCCTAAGATATGGCATTCCTTTGAATCAATTGAATCCTTTGACCCCTTTGACCCAATTGAACCCTTTGACCCTTATTGATTCGTTGAAGACGATAGTTCTTCCAAGTGATAAAGTGAAGTTGCCTAAGTTCTTGAGCTGCTAACTTAGTTTAATTCTAAAAACATCCCCCTGGATTTCCGATTAATCTACGTATTTTCTTCGACTTTTACACCTAACACCCCATCCCCATTAAAAATGACGTCTAAGAGACTGGGCTATTACAGTTGGTATCAAAGCGAGGTTTGCAAACACTGCAGACCTGTGTCTCCTTGAAGTAATTGATTGAACTCTTATGTGAATATTGAATTGTTCAAAATTATTAATCAGCAACCCACAGCCCAACATCACCCTCGCATCTTCAACAAAGCTAAGGTATGATTGAGTTAAAGTATATTGATTATATTTGGTATAACTTTTTGAAAGTACAAGATAAGAAGAAAAGTTTTGAGCAGAGCAAGGTTAGTCGATTTTCGAAGATTATTTCTTTTCGAAATAAAATTTTGGTTATACCAAAGTTTAAAGTGGAACTTATTGAAGTAAGTTCTAGATTAATCTTTTTAAAGAATTTTGAGTCATTATGGACTCAAGCAAGTAGTGAATCTTTTCAGAATATTATTTCTGCAAATACTCAAACTATTTCGGTTATTTTGGACCGTTAGAATTTTTGAGTAAGTTATAATGTTTTAAAGATTTAAAAATCTCCTTTGTGATAAAGGTTTGTCTACTGCCCATAGGAAAAGGATTTGAGGAAGAGTTGAGGATAAATGGGGCATAGAGAATATAGTTAGAACATAGACTATAGCGAGCTGGAATTAAGAAGAATTTCTAGAATTCCCTTTAGGTTCTCTTAAGAACCTAGATTGAGTAAGTTCCCTCTCGAGGAGCTAAGTTAAGTAGAAGCAGTTCGAAAGAACATTTATAGAGCGCTCATAAGAAGGATAAAGGATTTTGAGATTTTAGTAGGACCGAGAAGGAGGTCATAAAATTCATATTCAAGCAAGGAACAAGAAGGTGAGCAGTCGAGTTAAAGGCAAGTTATCCAATTGCGGATCCAATGCAAGTTCAAGGAATCCCCACGCAAGCTTTCAACTCAAAGAGAAGTCTCATTTGAAGATCCGATCGCGTTCGTAAGGAATGAAGATTCGTTTCTTTCGATAGAGGCTCGATGATTCGATAATCGTGCATTCAAGGTCACGTTGCGTTCGATGCCCAGAAGTTATCGCTTGTTTCAAGCCGATTAATGAAGATGAAGATTATCATCATGACTGTAGCTAAGATAGTTTGAGGATAAGTTTGTCGGTGTTCTACAAAGCTTCCAAGAGATGTTGAAGTCAAGTTGTTTTGAGTCCAGGAGGTGCCATAGATCATGTCGCTTTTATCATGTCCCTTTCGATATATAGGAGGTAATCCCCGTTTGTCACTTTCTCGACCAAGTGAAGCCATTTCAGTCCCGCTGACTCGTGCTATTTCATGGCAACCTCACCAAGAAGAAGATGTATGACGCTCAAGAAAGAAGAAAGGAGAACCCGAAGAAGATCGTTAAGAAGATAGACCTAGTGTTCGATAGATTGAGAGTTTCTTTGATAGAAGTTTTTGTTGAGTCTATTTATTCATTCTCGTGTCAGTGGAATCGATTTATTCATTCTCTTTTGGAATTGATTTATTCTCTTGTCAATTGAATCAATTGCCCTTCATTAGCTTTATATCAATTGAAATTCTTCATTTATACCATTTAAAATTCTTCAATTATATCCTCTTGGATAATTTGAAATCTTTTGGATGATACTTCTTTGATCATGAAGAATCAGTAATAGCGTTTCCTTGTTAGGCTATACTGACGCCTTTCAGAAAATATTTTAGCACCGTTTTCAGTTGCTAACCGTTGATTTCTTCTATATCTTTGTTATGCGTAGGAATCCTTCAAGTTTATAAGTCCTCTGAAAAGGCAACATTTTTGGCATATATAACCTAGTGTTATATCTCTTCCGGCTTTTAAGCTTGTTAAAGAATTGTTGATCAAGATTAAGCCCTCACTCTGAGGCATTCATTTATTTTGCTTCCACTCATAGTACTCGAGTGTGGATCTTGAAATAGAGTAGAGAGCTATAGAAGTGATCCTTTTAGTCAAGGTTGGAGGAATAAGAGATAGTATTTCCTAGAAGGAAGTAGAATCCAAGTAAGCGCCAGGTAGTATTCTCTAAGTTTAGGACGCGCGTTTCCAAGAAGATTTCTCAGCTCGTTGCGTTTGGAGGTGATCTAAGGAATGCCGGAAAGAAAGTTTTAAGCATGCAGCTAAAGCCCAGACTACGATCATTACGCCTGCAAGCGATGGTGACCATCAGTAGGAGCCATGAAGTCAGATGACTGCTTCAAGAAAAAGAGATGACTACGATGAAGAAGTTTAGATTTAAGTTGCATCGAGAATTTAAGATTGAGATGCATCACGAAGTACGCCCCAAGAAGATGAAGAAGTCGAACCTCAAGAAGTTAAAGATGAAGATAAAGTGAGTTTCGAGCATGATAGAACGTGCAAGGAACCATCAAAGGAAGTGCTCGATTAATTCAAGTTTATCGTCTAGTTCGAATTCATTGAAGTTTTTCAAAGCTGCGAGAAGTAATGTTAAAAGTAAAAGCAAAGCCAAGCGAAACAAAAGAAGGATGGGCTCGTTGAGATTGCCCATGCTCGAGGAGCAAGTTTGGAGAATTTTTCTTTTATTTCTTTTTTTGCTCGAATAGTTTCTAGGGGTTCGCTTGAATGCAGATCATAAGGAGCTCGTGTGAAGCGATATTTCACGAGAGAGCTCATTAGGAAGAAAAGATAGAAGATGCTCAAGCTTTGAGGAAGAAAAGAAGAACGATTATGGAAGTACTAGTCTTGCGTGAGGATTAATTTATAAAGGAAGGCCTCAGGCTACTCTTAGCCGTATAATGAAGGTTTCGAAGCATTGTTGTTCCAGTAAGGCTTTAACTTCTTGAAGAGGTATCCAGATCTCCGTTTGAGGGGAAGTAAATTTCAGGATGAATTTTTTTTTTAAGGGGTGTAGTCTGTAAAACCCCATGTTTTCAGAGTTTATTTATAAAATTAAAGAAATTTAATCAGAGCCTAGATAAGGATATTTTGGAAGTTAACCGCGATTTTAAGGTCGTTTTTCGTGAAATCGTCTTTTTGAGAATTTCGATCTGAGCTCAGTTATAGCCGATTTTGGTCATGTTTGAAAGGCATTGATCCAAGGAGCATGCTGATGCTTTTGGATTTTGAATCTGAGGTCGTTTGAGGTCCCGGCGTCGAAAATCATATTAAGTAAGAGTGGGAATAGTGTTTTTTCGTAGGAGCGCGATCATTAGAAATTTGCGAAATCTCGTGTGTTGATCCAAGCCTTGTTTTTTCAAGCCTACCCTATAAGAAATTTCTCAAGGAATCCGTTGGCGTTCCCAGATTTTTATTCTGAGGTCAATCGAACGCTCGGGAATTTTATTTGTCCCTTCTGTGAAATAGTAGCTTTATTTTTGAAAAGAGAATATTTTCTCATTTTCCTTCAAAAGACTCATTCTTTACCCCGAGTAAAGTTGGTTCAATAGTAGTCGAGCCAACAAACCTTCCATTATTTTCGGATTTCGTGAATGAGATCATTTTGACCTCCTCATCGAATAAAGCTCCTTTTAACCGAACTCGATATTTTTGAAGCACTATTGTTACACTGCAATAGCTTCTCGAGGAAGCCGCTATTTTTCCTAAAAATAACAGCCTCCCCCCTTTAGTATTTCCATCCCATCCTCATTCTGATATTTTAGAGAGAGAGAGAGAGAGAGAGAGAGAGAAGAGAGGGGAGCGCTGAACGCACCCCTAGTTGAGAGAGAGAAGTGGAGCAGGGAGCACGGCGGCGGAGCCCCCGTGTCCAAAGGGGGGCGCCGCGGCACAGGACCCTTGGCCAGGAGTGCACAGGTGAGCTGGAGGGCCACCGGCGCGCACCTTGCCGCCGCGGCGCATGGTGTCGAGGCAGCTCCGACATGTTTTCATGCGGAGGCCATAACTTTAGCCTCGGTTGGAACCATGTGGATAATGAGTACTCAAATCGAAGCTCTTTTGAAGATCTATGATGTAGCATTGTCCGATCATCCAGAATCATGATCGTTTGAGTCGGAAATTCCATCCCCATTTTCGGTAATTTCGAGCGTTCAAATCGTTTAAATTCTCATGTTTTAAGTTATAGTTATGGGGAGGGTGTTTAGATATCATTTCGATTTCTTGTTAGGATCTCGAATAAGGCCGCTAAGTCATTGATTGACTTTCGTAAAGAGGAGGTGAATCCCGAGGAGGCCCGAGGAAGGATTTTCGGCTCGTTGCTTCGTCTACGTGCTCGTTATCAAGATTCTCATTATAGAGGTGGGTGATTCTAAACCAAGTATATGGTTTGAGCTAGTAAGATCTAGAAGCATGATAGGGCAAAGGTGAAATATCAATAAAAGTATTTTATGCTCTGCCTGTTTAGTCTCTGTACAAGGAAAGGAAAGGAAGGAAGGAAGTTTTATGCATGATTATGTTAAATTTTTATTTGAGTTTGATAAAGTAAAGGAATTTATTATATGTTAAATGAGCTCTCAAGCATGTTTAGATATGCTAGAATTGTTTATATACAATTTGTGCTAGCATGAGATGTTTAGAATTGCTTTAATTACAATCGATATTTATCCACATTCATTTCCTCGTATTAGAATGTTGGATTTTGGTAAAGCTTATTTAGCAAAATATTTCTTTTTAGAGTAAGTTATAAATTCCTTATAGGCCGAGATCATGCTCAATTAAAGACTTAGCCCTTAGATGATTGTTCTAGGCTTGGTATTGCTAGCTAACTCAAGTAAGTAAGGGGGTTAAGGTTAAGAAAGGAAGGTTAAGGTTAAGTAAGGAAGGATAAGGTTAAGTAAAGAGGAATTTAAGGAAGGATATAGTTTCTGTTGTAAGCAGCTTATCGAGCTCAAAGAATGGTCTATTTGCATTATCATGCAGTGACCTTTGAGTCACCGAGTTGAACATTTGAAAGGAAAGAGAGTCAGTGCTGGGTAACCTCCCTCGCATACTCAGGAGGATACTTAAGGTAACCCCTCTCTTATCCCAAAGCAGACCTAAGGGTGCAGTAGACACAGGTTTGAGCCAAGGAAGGCGCCTGAAAAGAAAGAAAAAGATTTTGCGGATATGGAGAGGGCTTTTGTGTTTTGCTCTCTATATGCCGTCAGTTTATGATTGGATATTTCTAAAGTTTATCAAGAGTTTTCTCATAAAACCCCACTGACTATATTAGTGCTCACACCCTCTTTTCAAATGTTTTCAGGTTGAGATGCTGAGGCCGGTGATGTGCTGCTGGTGGGGTTGTTTGAGTTGTTTAAGTTCCAAGTTTGTTGCTCTATATAGTTACATAATTTTCTTTCGCTATGTTTCTGCTAAGTACTCTGATGTTAGTATTTAGTCTTGATATATGTAACTTGATTCTTGATATTAGCATGCCTTAATTGCTATGATTCCAGTTATTGATTAAGTTTTGAGAATTAGAAGCATGTTCTTTTGACATCCCAGTTATTCTTTCATTAATTCCAAGTTAACTGAAGAGTTACACTTGTTGAGCATATTGGTATTTATTCGGTTTTAGTCGACCTATGAATAGGTCTTGCATGCTTGCCGTTGTTATTTGCCTATGAAGAGGCTTTTTTTTCCAAGCATGATTCTGCTCATCTCTAGTTAGTCTTAAGTTGTATTTCTTGCTTTCGTCCTATGGATTGGACAATATGATTTACTTGACTCCAGCCTGTTAATGGGTCTTAGTTGATGTGACCTATGATTAGGTCTTGTTTATTTAAAGAGTCAAATTCTTATCTGTTTGTCATTGGATTCTGTTTAAATTTCGGCTGGCCTAAGATATGGTGTTCCTTTGACTCGATTGAATCCTTTGACCCCTTTGACCCAATTGAACCCTTTGACCCTTGTTGATTCGTTGAAAATGGTAGTTCTTCCAAGTCATAAAGTTAAGTTGCCTAAGTTCTTAAGGTGCTAACTTAGTTTAATTCTAAAACACCCCTCTGGATTTCCGAATAATCTACCTATTTTCTTCGACTTTTACGCCTAACACCCCGTCCCCATTAAAAATGACCGCCTAAGGGACCGAGCTGTTACATTTATAGCAGATTTACAATTTGTTTATAGCAAATTAGGAATATATCAATAGACTGGTGTGATGTATATAGCAAATTATAAAGGTATAATTAGCAAATTATTTAGAAACTAATAGCAGATTAATAATATATTTTTATGGTATGTGGGTGTATTTTTATTTGTATTAAATTAACATCAGTATTTAGCAAAATGATTTATATGTGATTATAAAAGCCTATGCGTATTGGTTTTTGACTAATATTTCAAATATGGTATTTGTTATGTTTTAAAAAATATTAGCATCTAACGTGATTGTTTTCTTTTTTATTTTAGCAGATGACGACGACTGCGATCGTGAAGCTAGGTCAAAGCGACGGCATGATGTGAATGTAGCTGAATGTGCTACAGCAGGTCAACATTTGAAAAAAAAATCGAATGAGGTCGAGAAGCGCCCAAGGGAAGATTACTCAAATCTTAAAAATCGAACTAATCCTATTGCTCTACGGAATGCAATAGCGAAGTTTAATGAAACTCAAAAGCAAAGTGTGCGAGATTTAGGATTTGGGGCCTTACTGCACCTTGATATAAAAGACGTGCCTCCAAAGATCACTTACTGGGTGTTGGACAAGTTCGACACGAAGCGGTGCGAGATAGTGCTTGAAGGGGATCGATGTGTGCGTGTAGGTGAAAATGACGTGAGGTTGATCTTTAGCTTCCCAAGAGGACCCCACCCTGTTATGAGGAAGGCAAAAAATGCAGAAGCGAGCTTATCTAAGGATTGGTGGGAGATATTTACAAATGTAAATTGTAGAAAGATACTTGCGAAGAATGTTTGTGACTACTGTGGAAGAGGTTGATGGGGGCACTTGGTTTAAGAGGCACTTTATCGTGTTAGTGACATGCTGCCTAATTGAAAGCATAGGCAACAACTACGTGTCGCCTCAAATACTCGATAACTTTTGAGAGGTCGAGAGAGTAGCAAATGTTGATTGGTGCAACTATGTCATCAAGTGTTTGGTTGAGCAGATTACTGTGTGGCAGAAGAGCAAGGACATGTTTTACACTGGACCATCCTTGTTCATAACTGTAAGTGTTTCTCATTTACATTACCCTACTCATAAATTTATTTACAATATCGAATGTCATTATTCTAATGAAATACTAATTTTTTAAATAATCTTCATGATGTAGTTGTTGTACAAGGACCAAGTTGTGCTGGGTTACAGGAGGGTACCAAGGAGTATCCCGGCCATTAAGGAATGGAAGGATAAGATGCTGCTATGGAGGCAAAACTTAGAAATTGAAGATGGGGGATTTGGCAATGGATTCTGCTTTGGCCCATGCATAGAAGCAGAAGTTGTTGCAGCTGGAGATGAGCATGAACCAGTACAGGTTACAGCTGGAGATAAAGCAGGTGTTGTAGGGGCAGAGGCACAACCCGATGATGGTGCACCTATGGAGCATTAAGAAGAACAAGTAGATGGTCAGAGAGTGGACGAAGAGCCAGTCATTGGCCAAGAAGCAAACATTGAAGACTTGACTGACATAAAGGTTGTTGCCGCCGACCTCCTGAAGAAGGGCAAGATAATAAGTGACACATTGTCACTTATTATGTCAACCATTAGCCGACTGCCGACCGAGATATTGGAAAATGCGGAATTCAAGAAAACCATAGAGGCCACATTGTTGGTTAGCCAAGCAACACCGGTGCCCAATCTTGATACGCCTAGCACATCCCAGCCAAGGGCCACACAAGAGGATATGGATTTTTAGGATAATCTATACCACATTGCTGCACTGTTGGAGATAGAAGAAGCAGCCCTAAAAAGGGATGAGCTGAAGAGACATCTTGATGGGTCCAGTTTCAGTCTGGGTTTCACGTAAGACTGGGCGGGCGTCATGGATGTAGTGCGTGAAGTTGTTAATCCCATTGATGGTAACAAAATGAAAGAGGTAAATATTAAATTAAAAATTATTTGATATCTGTCACATGAGTATTCCTTCCTAATATTAAAAAACTACAAGTCACAGAAAAACAAGCACCGGGAGCTGAGCCTTCAAAGAATGAGTTAATATAGTTGTGCAAATATTGTTTGCTATAATTATTTTTACTTATTTATATTTATGTTATTTCAGATTAGTGGATCAACCCTAGTTGCTGGAAATCTTATTCCTATAATCAGAGAACGTGCTAAGGAGTCGGGATGCAATGTTGATAAGGTAACATTTTGTTGGTAGCAAATTGACGTTTTGATTATAGCAATGAGTTAGACATGAATATAAAATGTTATTGGTATTTGTTTTTTGCTTAAACTTTCTATTAAGCAATATTTGATTTGAGTTGGCTAGGTGTTTTTAGCAAATTAATTATTTATTATTAGAAAATTGGTAAGATATACTTACCAGATTTCTCACAAATTGTTTGTTTTTATTGGTATTGTGTTGTATATCAAATTTATATTTTCCACGTAGCTAGTTGACATGTTTTTTAAATAAAATCAATTATATGTGATTATAAAATATTATTGGTATTTGTTCCTGTTTAATTGTTTGGTTTATTTGTTTTGATTTGATTTGGTTTTATATGTTTAACAAATTACTAGGATATGCTTAACAAATTATTCAGATATCAGTAGCATATTAATAGGGGATTATTATGTAAAATATGTTGTTGCATATATAGGAAAACCCAATTAACTAACTAGATATTCGGGCTAACAAATCGATTCTAGGCATGTGGGTATTGTTTTTGATTAAGGGTTCTAACAATCAATTTTTTTAATGAACTGTAAATAATGTGTTTGTGTTGTGGGTTTGTTTGATTATCGTGTAGCCTGGCTAGTAATTGAATATTTTTATGATTAGCACATTGTATATGTATTGGTTATTAGCAAATTAATCAGTTATGATTAGCACATTGTATATATATTAGTTATAGAACAAACGTTATACGTTTTGGTTTCGATTCGATTTGCTTTGATGTATGTAGCAATTTATTTAGAAATGATTAGCAAATTAGTACGAAATGCTTAGCAGATTATTAAATAATCTTTGCCTTTGCGCGTATTAGTTGACATTGGTTCGTATTTATAGCAACTTAGTACGATATGATTAGCAAAGTTTGCAACTGTGATATTTTAATACTCAGATTCAAGTTTTAGCAAAATGATCTCATGTTTATAGCAAATTAGTGCCATATGATTAGCAAATTATTAAGAAATGGGTATCAAATCGGAAAGAAATGTGTTGTGTATTAACGTGCGTTTTGTTTTGTCAAACAGGTGATGGAAAATATTGACACTGTGAATAATGATCCTGGAGCAGCATTGATGGACGTTAGGGAGAAGGTAATTATATTACATGTCAAATTTCCTATTCGAACTATTTAGCAAAATTTATTTATGCAATTAGCAAATTAGTAAGTAATTAATACCATAATTTATTAAACTAACAATCTTATGATCAATATACCTTTAGGGGGAGGTGGTTGCTAATGTTGCACTGAAGACAAGCGAGGTATTATGTCCATACTACAAATCATTACTTAAAAAATAATTCATGTGTTGCTTTTGTAGGTTTAATTTAAGCTTTGTAATTTATGTTAACAGACAAAGGGGAAAGGGAAGAAAGTGGATAGAAAATGCAGAGGGAAGGTGGTGGGGAAACAAAAAAGATGATTATGTGGTTGTTAGTTTTTAAAGTTGGAAATGTATAATTTGAACATCCGTAGAGGCGAGTACATTTGGCTATTTTGTATTAAGTTATGCTATTTGGTGGATGTAAAATTTTGTAACTAATTATCCTAACATTCACGAGTACTGAACATAAGTTTGTAATCAGATATATTTCTCACTAAATATATGGTGATTATTTTGCTCTTAACTTAATTATTTTGCATTCACCATCTCAAAATCTATTTTGTTTAAAAAATACAGTGCAGTTAGCTTATTATCAACCATGTTATGTTTGCTATCTACTTTACAGGCGGGTGATAAAATGACAATTAGAGCAAAAAATGAGTTACGGAAAACAAATGTTTTAGTTTCTCCCTATCTTGTGCGACCAATTGTTGCAAGCGATAAACTTAGCATACAACAAAAAAAATTATACTACTGGATTATGAGAAACGAGGAGGCCAACCGGTACGTAATTTCTTCATTATTACTATATTGCAAAATGATATGTTTTATATTTGACTCGGTAATAACATTTGTTGTTTTAACCCAGTGAGGAAGTTGTGTATTTTGATTCTAAAATGGAATTTAGAAGAAGAGAACTGTTGACACTAGCACCTGGCTAATATTTAAGTTCTGCTATTTTGGATATTTGGAGTGTTATTATGAATCACAACGAAAAATTAAGGGGACCAGGTTCACCAAGGAGATTTTTTGCAAGGACCTACCCGTGTGTAAGTTGATTAGTGTAGTTTAAATTTCCATTGATTTAATATATTTTTAAAAGCAACCTAGAATATTCAATCATGAACAGTTAGGGACCGCAGTCGCCGCGCCTGCAACATGGGATTATGTTAGAAGATCATCTACATCCTCGAGTAGACTAATAATGTTGACGAGCAGCATTTAGTAAACATAGAAATGGTAAGATTAATTAGACTTAAAAGAGTATGTGTCTGTAATTAATATTAAATGCTTTTATTGTTTATCCAATTTTAATAATTTCATGATGCAGTTCTTTTTTACAATATGCCACCATTTCCACTTCTACCTAATGTGTTTTGAGCCAAAAAAGTGCAAAGGTGAAATTATTGATAATTCATCAGCATTAGATTGGGATGGTGTTTACCCTCTTTCAAAGTATGGAGACGTTCCGGACATAATGGTATGTAAATTGAAAAATTCTATTTTCGTGTATCATGGTAATGAACTAATGCTATAATGTGCACAACACAGATTAATTTTTTTAAAGACTTCATGAGGAATACGGGGAACGCAAAAACTGTCACATTAATTGAAAGGAAGCTTCGGAAAATGCAGAGGTTGAAAATGCCATGGAGAAATGACACTAATAAAGTGGATTGCGGTATTTACGCAATGAGACACATTGAAACATATAAGGGTGGGAGTTTGATGCATTGGAACTCCGGACTCACAAGTGATAATTCGAAACAGATGAAGTATTTAAGGGCAAAATATTGTACAGCTATCCTTAATGATGAAAGTAACATACACAAAGATCGCATAATGGCTGGTGCAAGCCTATATTACAGGGCGACATGTGGGGATGGACCACACAATATTGATGCCATAGTTATGAATAATGTCTAGGTTGAATGACGTATACTAAAATTCTTTAATTATTATATAAATTTGACTGTTGCCATGAAAGATTTATATATTGGTAGCAAATTTGATAGTTGGTTTTAGCATATTATGATTGGAATTATAGCATAACATTAATATTTTAATAGAACAATTTTATTCATTAATATATAGGTTATGTTTTTTATAACAAACTAATGATCCATGGCATTAATTTAAATAACAAACTAATGCTTTTTTTATAACAAACTAAAAGTTTCTTACCTGCGAACATCTCAGTATCACGAAAAGCACATTGAAACCATTTTAAAAAAATGACCATCTTATCGTCGAAAAAAAAATTATGTTTTCACTTAGAAATATTACCGATGTGCTATTAACACATCCGCAATTTGCTAATTACATATAAAAGAGTTGCTAAAATTCAGATATACGAGTCCTTATAAATACTCCCGTAAAATCAAATTAATAGCTTACTCATACAGAAATACTTAAACATAGAACAATATAATATGTAATATCCAATTTATCAAATTCTCCAATTGGTCGTAGCAAATTATTATTCATTTTCTACTAAATCATTCATAAGGTGTAGCAAATCATTCAATTGACTAATAATATATTTAAACTAAAATATTTTGATTGTCGTATTATATTATTTAGTTAGAGATGGTCGATTATTTAGTATTATAACATAATATTATTTAGTAATATTACAGCCAAGTAGTGTAATATATATATCAAACTAGCATACATGTGATAGATCGAGAAAATTATAATAAGCTAATCGCACACAACCTGCTAATCCACGTACAAATATTTACTAATTTAAGATAAATTACTTGCTAATAATAAGAAAACTTAATGATGTTCATTTATACTCACGTCTCATGAATTGATGTTTAAAAATGTTAGTGCCATCTGCACTTAGGTGTTCGACATTGTCATTATCTGTTTAAGATGTTATGGCAATTTTAAAAGAACACAAAAGGTTTTGGTTATTCATGTTTGAATCACATGTTCTGGACATTTTAGTGAACATTCTGCTGTCAATCTGATTGAAGATCAAGACATATACTTAGTCATGTTCCGGAACATGATCATGTACATGGTTGTCCAGAGAGTTTTCAAGAGATGTATCATGCTAGAATCAAAGAGCTGGTGCTGCAGATTCAAGATGGACGTTTCAGAATAGAAGTTGCCTTGTTCGTGATGAAGATCAAGAAGGAAAGAAGGAGTTCTATTCAAGAAAGACATCTAAACTAAGAAAGTCCGATTTATTTAAGGAAATGATTTCCTTATTAAATCCTAGTCTAATTAGGACTTCTGATTACCTTGTTAAGGCTATATCTGTTATTTATAAATAGTCTGGGATTCAGACTAGTTTAGGTGACATGAATTTTACGAATACACTAAAGGGCTGAGAGTTAAAAGCCTTCATATTAGAAGCATATAGTATTCAGGTAGACTAGGTTTGATCGGTTAGATCATTGTGTTTCTAGTCTGTGTTTGAAAATCACTTTAATACACACTTAGAGGAGTCTCGGGTGAGATTTCCTGTGAGAACTAGAGGGATACTAAGTTGTGAGGGGAGCTCATAATTCAGTTTAGTGATAGAGGTTGAATCGGGTAGGAAAGGGGTCGAGTGACGGGAGTCTTCATGTAATAACCTTTGTAACCATTCAACGGAGTAGTAAACTGTTTCTCACGGACTTGATAAGTCCCCCTGACGTAGATAAGTTGATCGAACATGGTTACCAACCTCGTGTTCTTTGTTTGCTTAAAGTTTTTTACATTCTGACCTTACATGTTCACAAAAATGTTCAAGTACATGATGATGAACATGACCACACAGTTTATGTAACTTCAATTGGTACCAGAGCGGGTCGCCTTTGGTGTTAGTACGAAAAGTATCATGAAAGCTACATATCTGCGTGAAGGTTTTGGTTGCATTCCAGTTATGAGTGCAATCAAAGAAGGAGGATCCATGGTCAGACCACCACTGCTAGAAGGCAACAACTATCCCTACTGGAAAGCAAGGATGAGGGCCTTTCTGAGATCTCTTGATGAACTCACATGGAAGAGTGTCACCGAAGGATGGGAAAAGCCAACTGTTGCTAAAGAAGGAAGGCATGTGGAAATTGAAGAAGGAGAATGGACTGTGCCACAGAAGAATTGGTACAATGTCAACTCTAAAACTCTCAATGCAATATTCTCTGCAATAGATCTTGAAACATTCAGCCTAATCTCAACCTGCGAGACTGCTAAAGCTGCATGGGTTATTCTGGAAACTACCTTTGAAGGGACTAGTTCTGTGAGGCTGTCAAGACTTCAAAATCTGACTTCAAAGTTTCAAAGTCTCAGAATGGAAGAATCTGAATCCATTGGTGAGTTTAATGCAAGATTAAGGAGCATATCAAATGAAAGCTTTGCTCTAGGAGAACCTATCAGCGATGAAAAGCTTGTAAGGAAGGTTCTCAGATCTTTTCCAAAGAAGTTTGCCTATAAAGTTGCTACCATAGAGGAAGCCAAGGACATCAAGAGTATAAGACTTGATAAATTGATGGGATCATTGAGAACATTCGAGATGAATCTAGAAGATGATGACAGCAGCTCAAGGAGGAAAGGTATTGCTCTGAAAGCTGAAATTTCTGAGGATGTTCCTAAACATGTGCAGAAACAAAAAAATGTACTTGATTCAGAAACAATGAATAATATGGTCTTTATCACCAAGAATTTCCAGAAGGTCAAACAACAGGAGACAACAACCTGGAACTGCTCAGCAAGATAAAAACTCCAACAGTGAGCAAAAAGAGTTACAATCATCAAACACAAAGAGACGAATTTAGTGCAGAGAGTGTGATGGGTTTGGACATATTCAAGCTGAATGTGCGAACACTCTGAAGAAGAATAAAAAGAACTACAATGCCTCTCTGAGTGATAATGATTCTGAATGTAGCAGTGAATCAGAAGAAGAGAACTATGCCTTTACAGCAAAAGTCTCACAGTTCCGGGATCCTTTCAAACTTGCAGACGAAGATGAAGACTCAGACAATGATGATGTCAGTAATGAGGAGTTTATTTAGACATACAAGGAGATGTATAAAAAATGGCTTGAAGTTGCTGAGATCAACAAAACTCTTCAATCTCACTACAAAGATCTTCTCAAAGAAAAAGAGAATTTGATCAAGTCTGATGGAGAACAGGAGGCCATTATCTAACAGCAGAAAAAGAAGATTGAAGAACTGACTAGAGAGCTAAAGTCCATAAAAAGAAATGTCAACATGCTGAACAATGGAGGTAAGAATCTTGATAAAATTCTTACCAATCCGGGACATTTAGGGAAAAGTCATCCAGGTCTTGGATACAATGGTGGAGAATCTAAGACAGTGTTTGTCAAAGCCAGTACAAGCCAGACAACGCATGTATAAAATAATGTTCAGGACATCCAGAAGAACATTAATAAAAAGATGACTAACAATAATGGCTGCAGGAAAATAATTATCTGCCACTATTGTGAAAAAAAGGCCACATTCGACCACACTGTGAGAAGTATCTCTTTGATCTGAAAAGAATGAGCAGAAGATTTGTGGCTCAACATTCTAGCAATACTCAAAAGAATACAGCTACTCAACAGAAGAAAAAGTCTGCACAAAAAAGTAATGGGTGGTCAAGCAGACAAGTGTAATTGCTCATACTTCGTTGAGAAGTTGAGAGTTGAAGATAAAGGAAGCTGGTACTTTGACAGTGGTTGTTCAAGACACATGACAGGGGATTGCTCTATGTTGCAAAATCTGAAAGCTTGCTCGTCAGATTTTGTTACCTTTGGAGATTGAAAGAAAGGTAAAGTTATGGGAAAAGGAGAGCTGACTGTTGAAGGAATGCCCAAACTCAAGAAACCTATGCTAGTTGATGGACTCAAAGCTAATCTGATTAGTATCAGCCAATTATGTGATGATGACATGACTGTAGTCTTCACCAACGAAAGCTGCAAAGTTATGAATAAGAACAATGACTTATTCATGGAAGAGAAGAGATCAGTTGATAACTGTTATCAGCTACATGTCCCTGAACAATGTTCTTTAACATGTCAAAGAACATCTATTGAAGAGTCAGAGATCTGGCATCAGAAACTTAGACACATCAACTTGAGAAATCTCTAGAAGATCATCAGTAAGGAGATTGTCAGAGGACTACCCCAGATTAGAATTGACAGAGACAAAGTATGTGGTCCATGCCAGATTGGAAAACAGTCCAGATCTCAACATAAAGAACTTCAAGACAGAACTTTCAAGAGAATTCTAGATCTCATTCATATGGATCTAATGGGGCCTATGGCTGTGGAAAGCTATGGAGGAAAGAAGTATGTCCTCGTCTACATTGATGATTACTCAAGGTTTACTTGGGTTGATTTTCTCAGAAACAAGACTGAAGCTTTCTCAGCACTTATGAGATTAGCTTGCAAAATCACAGTTGAGAAGGATGATCAGATTATCAGAATCAGAAGTGATCATGTCAAGGAATTTGAGAACCATTACTTTGATACATTTTACTATAAGAATGGTATCAATTATGAATACTCAGCCTCCAAAACTCCTCAGCAGAATGGAGTTGTGGAAAGGAAAAACAGAACTCTCTAAGAGATGGCCAGGACCATGATTGCTGCTAAAGGAGTTGCTGCAATGTTCTGGGCAGAAGCTATTAATACAACATGTCATATAAGCAATAGAGTTCATCTCAGACCAGGTACTCTCACTACTCCATATGAGATTTGGAATGAAAAGAAGCCAACAGTGAAGTATTTTCATGTGTTTGGAACCACATGTTATATTCTCAATGATAGAGAGTATCTCAACAAGATGAACAAAAGAGGAGTTGAAGGTATCTTTGTTGGATACTCTAAAAAATAGTAAATCATACATGATTTACAACAAATATACAAAGGCTGTAATTGAGACAGTCAATGTCAGATTTGATGATCAGGATAATACTGTCAATACTCCTGAAGATGATGTTCACATGGATGTGTTTGAACATCCTAAAGTTCATGATGATACAGACAGAGAAGCTGAAGAATAGACAGTAAGGTATAGAAAGCCTTCAAAGCAAATCATCAAGAATCATCCTACTTTAGAAGTAATAGGTGACATTCATGAAGGAAGAATGACCAGGAGCACTCTGAGAAAAATGATGTATGATGAAATATCCTATGTCTATTTCACTTCCAAGATAGAACCCAAGAACATCCAAAAAGCTCTTAAAGATGACTACTAGATAGAAGTCATGCAGGAAGAACTTCTTCAATTCAAAAAGAATGAAGTCTGGGATCTGGTGCAAAAGCCTGAAGGAGTCAATATTGTTGGAACCAAGTGGATTTTCAAGAACATGACTGATGAATCTAGAAATATTACAAGAAACAAAGCAAGACTGGTTGCACAAGGATATTCTCAGCTAGAAGGCATTGATTTTGATGAAACCTTTGCTCCTGTCACAAGGATTGAATCAGTCAGACTTCTTCTAGCTATGGTATGCATCATGAAGTAAGACTAGCTCAGTCCCCCCCAGTTGAGGAGTCAAAAGATAAGGGCATCTTGGAAACTCCTCAAACTCATCCCAGAGATCAGACTGATCATTCAAGAGGGGCAACTCAAAGACAGTCGGTCTTTCAAAGGCTTGGTGCTCAGTTAAAGCCACCAGT
The DNA here is from genome assembly GCA_026008535.1 of Perilla frutescens. Taxonomy (NCBI): domain Eukaryota; kingdom Viridiplantae; phylum Streptophyta; class Magnoliopsida; order Lamiales; family Lamiaceae; genus Perilla; species Perilla frutescens. The sequence goes on from BRKX01000009.1 coordinate 33,722,228, forward strand.
TCAACATCGATCAGCTCAGCAGTTCAGATCTACTGCTCGATCAAAATCCAAAGCTCATCAGAGGCTAAATCCTCGGAAGCCTCCATTTCATTCCAGGTCATCATTTCAACCAGGACCTGAAGTTCACTCAAGGCTAGTCGCTCAGACAAGAGCATCAGCTCAAAGTAGGTCATCAGTTCAACGATCTAGAAACTTCTTCAATACATTTCAACCTGGGAGTTCTTCAAACCCCATAAGAAATGAACACACAAGATTGTATTATGCAAAACAACATAATCCAATATCTCTGGAAGAGACGTTCCCTCCAAGTGACCTTGCAATCTAGTACAATGAGTTTTTAAACTCAAGTGATGAATTAAGATTCAATCCCAGTTACAACTGGTTTGCAGATTGGCCATATCACAAGGGTCAAAAAGCTCAAAGTCAAAAGGTCAGATGAAATTGGCCAAGACAAAAAGCATTAAGGTCATAAGATGAGAGGATATTAGTTCAAGTCTTCTATCCTGAATCTCATCGGAGGTATAGATCACTAGACTCAACTCTCAATCGAAGAGTTACAAGAAGTCCAGTGCATATCCAGAGATCCGGTTCAGCTTTTCGAGTTGTCTCCAATGGTGACTAGTGGTCCCTTAACCTCTTTATAATCGTCAAGATCATTCTTGTCTCCGATCATATGTTTTGAGCACCCGCTATCCAGATACCAAGTATCTTTGACCTTTTTCTTGTATAGGATGTTCTTTCCCTGCAAGGCAAAAGTCAGGGTTTAGGTACCCGCATGATATCAGGTCCTGAGAGGTTAACCAGGTGTTTGGGAATCCACATATGCCACACTTTTGGCTTTTTTTTTCTAAGAGATCTTTCAGAAACTATATCAGATGGATGTCAAGAGTGTCTTTTCTGAATGGATTTTTGAAGAATGATGTGTTTGTTGCACAGCCTAAAGGATTTGGAGATCGACATCTTCTTGAGTTTGTATTCAAATTAAAAAAGGTATTATATGGTTTGAAGAAAGCTCTTCGGGCATGGTATGAATGACTGGCTACATACCTGGTAAGCAAGGGGTACAACAGAGGAGGAGAAGACAGAAAAGTGTTCATCAGGAAAGAAAATCATAAGTAATTATGGTTCAAGTCTATGTGGATGATATAGTGTTTGGTTCAGAATCTGATAAGATGTTCAAGGACTTCATCAGGGACATGAAAACTGAGTTTGAGATGAGCCTTGTTGGAGATCTAAAATACTTTTTAGGTCTACAGATAAAGCAATAAGAAGAAGGGATACTTATCTCTCAATCTAAGTATGCTAGAAACCTTGTGAAAAAGTTCGAGCTTGTGAATTCAAAACACAAACAAACTCCTATTAGCACTACAGTCAAGATTGGAAAAGATGATGCAGGGACTGAAGTTGATCAAACTCTCTACAGAAGCATGATTGGTAGTCTTCTATATCTCACTGCAAGCGGGCCTGATATAGCTTATAGTGTGGGAGTATGTGCAAGGTATCAGGCCTGTTCTAAAGAGAGTCACATGAAGGCTGTTAAGAACATCATCAAGTACATCAATGGAACTGCTGATTATGGTTTGTGGTATACTTTTGATACTAACACAAGTATTACTGCATATTGTGATGCTGATTGGGCTGGATCTCTAGATGACAGAAAAAGCACTTCAGGTGCTTGTTTCTTTTTAGGAAACAATGTTGTTTCTTGGTTCAGTAAGAAGCAAAACTGCATATCCCTGTCTACAGGATAAGCAGAGTACATTGCAGCAGAGAGCAGCTCTACTCAGATTATCTGGATGATGCAGATGATGAAAGAGAATGAAGTCAGTCATGATACTCTAATTCTGTACTGTGATAATATAAGCGCTATAAACAACTTAAAGAATCCAGTACAACATTCAAGAACCAAACATATAGACATCAGACATCACTTCATCAGAGAGCTGGTTGAAGAAGAAGTCCTGAAGATTGAACACATGAAGACAGAAGATCAACTAGCTGATTTGTTCACCAAGGGATTAGCTTCAGCCCAATTTGAGAAACTTAGAGCAGCCTTTGGCGTGTGCTTGGTTCAGTAAAACCAAGAAGAAAGGTACACTACAAGAAAAACGCTCATTAACCGTGGTGTATCATAAAAATCGACCGTGGTGTAGGCGGCGATCGTCTATGCATACGCTCATATACCACGGGTAATCACCGTGGTAAAATTACCACAGTTTTAAAAAAACTATGGTTGTTTTACGACGATGGCATAGACCACGGTTATTCACCGTGGTAATTTTACCACGATTTTTAAAAAACCGTGGTAAATTTATGAAAAACCGTGGTAAATTTACTACGATTACAAAAAACCGTGGTAATTTTACGACGGAACGTGGTAAAATTACCACGGTAACCGTGGTAAAGTTACCACCGTTCTTACCAAAACCGTGGTAAATTTACCACGGTTTTTTTTAAAAATCGTGGTCATTATTATTTTTTTGGCCCAGTTTTTTAATTATTTTTATCTTGTATTAATCCCAAATTAAAAAATATTATAATTGATAATCTCAAAAAATATAAAATATCATTCAAAATGCAAATTAAAATATCATTCAAAATACAATACATACATGTCCAAAATATAAAATTCAATCTTTCAAAGCTAGCTCCCGATTCTTCGTTACAAACTACTACAATATCGATCAATCCAAAACTCTATTACAATTTGATGTTACTATGAAAGCCTTGAATCATACTTGTGGATTAAAGTTTTCTTGTTCTGAGATCTAAAAAAAATCAATTGATCATATAATAAGTGATTAAGTAATCTCTTCGACCTAAAATATAAAAATGATCTAATGATTATAAAACTAAAAATTACCTTGCACTTTGATATCCTCAAGGTGAATGTAAATATCACATTTTTTTACCAAAAACCTAATCATCCAAGAAAATAGATAATCCAGCTCCATCCTTCAATGTAGCCTCACGGTAACGGTACATTGCTTTTAAATTAGGATGTAAATCTTGATAACCCCTTATGTGTGGGCCTCTAATAAATGTTAGATGTACTCTATATATATATATAATCATATATAAATATACACACTAAAGATTGAATAGAAAAATATATTAATCACTAAAGACACACAACAAGATAATCAATTTAACTAAACAGAAGACAGCCAAAAAAAGTTTCTCTAACATACAACATAAGCTAAAGCAACCTATCAAACAAAATAAAAACAAAATCCTCAAATCAAAGTGACTGCAATATTGAACTTAAAGTAATGTCAGCTAAACTCAACCTAGCATGTACCCAGCAAAAAATTATAATATAGAAGAGAAATGAAACAATTGTTCCAGAAGTTGAAATAGAGATCAACATATAAATATTGAAGTCTCAGACCCACATGGACCTATGCTCAAAGAAGTGAATTGTCCTAAAGTTTTTATCAATATCCCCACATCAATATTACATATTAGATAGTACTTGACTATACAATTGAGATTGCACCATTTCCATACAGTTAACAGTAAAAAAGAATGCAACAAGCATAAAGCTGTAGGTGGAATAGAAGGATTTGTGTTACCTTTTTGCGTGCTTCGGATAACTTAAGGCTATCTCTGAAAGTTTCTTATCTGTCATTATGTTCTCAAGCTCAGGATCACTAAACTCTCAATTTGTCATTTAAATAGAAGAAGAACAATCAACTAACAAGTGGTAGAAATATAAGATAACATGTGTATTTATAAAATAGAGGAAAAACCTCTTCAAGCCCTATAACTATTTTTATATTTGTACTCTCCCTCCCTCTCTCTCTCCCTCTCTCTCTCTCTCTCTCTAATCAGCTTACCTAAAGCAATGCCTAAAGCAACTGTCACTCTAATCATATATTTATGTGAGAACTAAGTCCTGCTAAATGTACCAACAACTGTGCACAGACAGGTTAATAATAGACAATAAATCTTTCTGAGCATGGTATACCACTAGAAGTCCAGAATGATCAAACATAGCAACTTAAATCCATGAGAACATTCAAACGTCTAAAAATGCTCAAAGAAAATATTCATACCAGCTCTGTCAAGAATGCTTGTTTGTTAAGACCTTCAAGGGCAGTGAAAGGAGACTCAAGCACCCGACATAGATAAGCAACAACCCTGATATTAAAGAAAGACGAGTTAAATGTAATATCATAAAATGGTTATATGTGGTGGCTGAAATATGATGATTTGATAGGAAGATAAAGAGGGAATAATAAAGATCCTCAGGGATATTAAAGAAATGCTATCGCATAACTATTAATTTACAAGCCCTCAAATCAATAAACTATAACTGATTTGTCAAATTTAACAACCTTCTCATTAAATTGCATAAATTAAATATGACTATGACTTTAAACCTTGTGCAGGCATTTGTTGGTCGGTGATCAGGAGCAATGCCATCATCAGGCGAACAATAATCTGTTACTTTTTGTTCAGCTGAAAATAGTCGCTCACCCTCAAGAATTTCAAGGATCAATTAGATAAATATCAGTGAAGTTGAAGAAATCCAGTGAAATCAAAATAATTTTCTAGCAGAATGTCCCAAGCAACACCCAAAGCACACAACACAAATTGAGATGTTCCGTACAGTAACACAAAGATCAGGAAAAAATATAAACTGCAAACCTCAGCCATCACTGTTTCAATGCACTGCTGAAGTCCCTTATAAGCAGCACCTTCTGCACTGGACATTGCCGTAGCCATTTCTTCGCAGGAAGCAGCATGAGCATCATCCATAGGCAGTAAAATTTGAGAAATGGTGTTTGGTGCTGATTTTGTGTTATAACTTATGATCACACCAAAGAAAGCTACTTACTGGTAGCAAACAAAAATAATTAATGCCAGAAACAATTACAAAAGACGAGTTTTATCAAATCTGCAACACCAAATATTCAATTAGATCAGTTAATGTATCTCCCATACCTGAAGCTAATACCACGAGATGAAGAAAAAGAAGACAAGAAAGAAGATTAGTAAAATAGAAATTCAGGGACTAACCATTTAGGGGCAGTTAAGATAATCTCAAAATCAATTAATTTTCAAGATTTTAAAAGGAAAACTATGTACATGCACACCTAATTTTACCTTTGTTGTCTCAAGGAAATAAATAAATGAGAGTAAAAATTAAAATCATAACTCCTTGAATACAGTAGCAAAAATGTAGTTCTCTATCTTCAATAATAGGCCACACTTTGTTCACTATCAATATGTATATACTTTAAAGTTTAAGAACAAACTCCATTTTCTATATTTCTCCTTATTGTTTCTTTAATTTTGGTGACAACCACGACTTCTAACAATTAATGAAGTTGTCAAAATATAGCCATTTTGATGTATTAACTCAAGTAGAATTAGACGACAGATACTGAATTAGTAAAAAGGAAAAACACATACTTGTTCCAAGTTTGTGTATGATCGCTAGTCCTTCTTTAGGACCGCTGGATCATCATGTCGAACTAGAACTAATTATGACTATCTTGATTATAACTAGAAGTGATGAGACAATGGACGAGGTTTTACAGCATAGCCTCCAGATCCAAGAGTTATTCACTAGTAGCTAGAAAATCATTCAGTTCTTACCTAGAAAGTCTATCTCATTCAATTTGATAAAAGATAACAAAATGCTAAGTCTCATACTGTGTTTTGCAAGAATTTCTCAAATGCCTAAAATGGTGGTCGTACAAGCTATAAAACAAAACATCCAAGTACATGTATATGTAGATAAGACAATGTGTTACATTTAATATAACACCCAAAACATATAATTCTTGGAATAATTGTTATACATATGGTGGAAAATCAGTGAAGTAATTATGTTTGACTAATTAATTGCAGATTATGCATTAAAATAACCCGCTGTCAATTTAATAAAATATCACATTCAAAGTATACAAAGATCTATGATCCAAATATATTACATTTACAAACATAGTAGTCTCATTCTTCTTTTTCATCCAAATATAAATTAACTTCTTGCTGAAAAACACAACCATACAAAAACCCTAATGAAATAATTTAATCTGTAAATAGAGAATATTGAATATAACAAGACTTACTCACCAAAATTTGGGGTTTTGTCCAAACTAAGAAATCAGAAGCAAAATTAAGGGTCGAATCACCCACCATCGCACAAATCAAGTCAAAATAGAGAATTGTGATTAGAGAAAATCCAAGAGTTGTCGATTTCGATCAGATACTTGGCTAGAGATAAGATGACGGAATAAGAAAAGACAGAGCGAGTTAGGGCAATGACCAAATTGAAGGGGAAGACCGACTCCGGGATATGTTGACAATGATGGTGATAGATACACAGACGGCGATAGCAACGACAACGGCGACCAATAGATTTTCGCCTTTCTAAGGATGATTTTAGACGGCAACGCCAACAATGACGGCGATGGAGACTCTAGATGGCGATAGAGACTTTAGTCAGAGAATGCGATGGCAACGACAACTTTAGGGTGAGAGGAAATTTCAGATTGGCCAAAGTGAGAGAGAGGAGACAACGGCGGGTGTTTGATAAATTTAGAAATTTGATTTTTTCAACTACCCTTAAATCTTTATCTTTCTTTTTTATATTTAGTTTTTAATAGAACATACAAACACCACCGATTTAAATAACTGTAGTAGATGAAAATATGCACATACACCACCGTAAGAGAATATCAGTGGTGTATTCATGAATACACACCACATATGTTTTAGAACTGTCGTGCTTTTCTATGAAAATACGCTCATATACCACGATTTTCATTAAAACCGTGGTTATTAGCTATATTACCACGGTTTTGGCAAGAAACCGTGGTTAATCAAGCGTGGTGTATGGATATTTTTCTTGTAGTGGTATGAGTGTAACTTTTTCACACTCAGGAGGAAAGAACCATTTCTGCACAAAGGGACTGAACATTCCCATAAATGTTCATACGGATGTACATGTTCATGATTCAAACCCCGAGTACATCTTTGTCAACGGCTAGTTCAGACGTGCTATCATCATCTCTGATTTTCTGGGATTTCCCTCCAATTTCTTAGTCTAACGGAAACCTGAGAAATGGAATAGTCTCTTATATATATGCTTAGCCGTTTCGAGAGAACATTCAATTTTCAAATTCTTTGAAATCAAAACACTCTTTTATCTTGATAAAACCTCTGCCTATTCTGAGACTATTCCATTATTAGTCGTTAATTTTCTTGTTGTTTCATCTCTTCATATACCCATACACTTTCAATGGCTCCGAAAAGAAAGCTCGTTCGTCCCAAGAAAGTCATAAAACCCAGGATGAGATATGGAAAGGTTACATATTCCAAACCTCAAGATCAGTTCTATGAAGAAGACGAGTTCAACAGACAGGTTCATGGAGAATCAACCTACAAAAAGCCCGTTCAGAGGGCACTTCACGATGAATCTTCGAGCAAAGATACAGATGAATTAAATGAAACATTCTATGGAGACGAAGAAGAAGAAGATACAGAAGAACAAGAAATTGCTTCTTCTGCAAAGAAAACAAAGACCCAGAGTCTTTCGATTGATGATCTGTTGAAAGAAGCTACGAAATCCTACTATGTCAACAGAAAGAAGACAAGAACAAAAGGAATTGCGGTCAAGAAATCCAAGAAGACTACAACTCCTTCGTCAAAGAAGATCATCACAGCACCTGCTATCCAAGCCCTTCAGAAAGAGAAGAGATCTGCTGGTGGTGATCATGTTTTGCCTTCAGATGTGCCTGAACATGTTGAGGCACATGTTGCAGAGAAAAGCCCTGCTGTAACATCCACTCCAGCTAATGTTGATAATCAATCTCCTATGCAACCTTCTGTGACAGAAGGTGATGATGAAGATCGGGAAGATGACATTCCCTTAAGCTTAAAGATGAAAGCCATAGCTGCTACTCTTGCCAAAGGAAAGAAGAAAGTCATACACAGACCGTTAGTCACTAACCCAGCTGAGAAGAAAGTCATTCAGAGTTCATTCTCTGAATCTGCTGAGAAGACTCTTGTTCCACAATAGGAAAAGTTGTTGGCCTCTGCTCAATATGATCCTTTTGCGAGATCTCCAGTTAAGAAGAAAACACTGAGGAAGAAGACATCTACTGCTATGGTGCAGCTAGTTCCAAGAACCCCTATAACTAGAAGTCGAGCATTTGCTACTCCACCATCTGCTGCTGCATCCATAAAGAAGAGGAAGGCCAGTGCATCAACTGGTCCTTCCAAGAAGGTCAAGAAAACTGCCCAGCCAACCCATGTACCTGAAGATGTGTACTCACATTCAAGTGAACATGAGTCTGAAGTTCACAAACAGATTGTCCGAGCTCCAGGTACATCTAGTCAATCCATCTTTCGTTCTCCTAAGCATGCTGAATTATGGGAAAGCAGAGATCTATGATCTCTGAAAAGAAGGTGGATAAGGATACATTGTTGGCAATTGGGGTATTTTCATTACTGGAGCAAGCTGGTTTGTTGGGAACAGTACAGAAGGTTCAGGAGTTTGTTCCCAAAGTTGTTACAGAATTCTACTGTAATTTGACAAAGGAGATTGATGATCCAGAGTCTGCAGACTTTCAAAAAGTCTATGTGTGGGGAGAGATGGTATAGTTTTCCCCTGATCTCATCAATGAGTTCTTGGGATGTTCATCTGAGGGGGAGTATAAGAGATAGATGACTGGGAGATGGTTGCTGAGGAACTGACCCAGGGCATCTACAGTAAATGGCCATCTCATCTACAGACTATTCCAACCTCCAAGCTGACTCACAAGTATGGCGCCCTATTCAAAATTCTGATTCACAATTGGCTACCAAATAAGAATAGGGCAGTAGTGACTCAAGCTCAGGGGAGGTTTCTGTTTCACCTTGGAACTGGGAAACAGTTCAACTATGGTGAGTTTGTCTTCCGCAAGATCCTTAGTAGTGCAGAGTCTACAATGGTCAAAGGTCAACTATGCTATGCATCATTGATCTACAGCATGATCAAGCAACAGAAGAAGAATATGTCTTCAAAGAAAGACAAAATTATCCCTCTTCACAAGCCTCTAGTGATCAAAGTTGCTCCTGAAATAGGAGATCCTCATCTTCGCCTCCAGTTCAAGCAGTTCTTGTCATCCACGAAAGGATTGGATGAAACTGTTGAAGAATCCTCTCCAAAGGGTGCTGTGCTGAGATTTTTAGAGAAAAGTCTGGAGTTCCATGCTCGTTTGATTTCTGAGCATACTTCTGAGAAGATGAAGATCCTAGCAATGATTGCTGATCTTGCATCTGGAGAAAAGTTTGTCTCCCCAACAGCAGATGTTGCTGAGAATGTTCATAACCTTCAACTTAATATAATTCTTAAGATATTGCATTTTTGACCCTATTTTTTTGAGATTAATCTGAGCCTTAGAAAATAAATGATCCAACGTTCCATATTAGTTCCTAGTTCCTACACAGGGTATTGGCTCTCATTTGATCTCTATACTATATATATATATATATAGGGGAGGGATTAGGTAAAAACCAATCCTAGTGTGTTAACTAGGACCACATCTCACACCACACAATCCTAAAAAACTAAAGGTCTCGATTTAATTAAAAAGGCGGTGTAATTTTGTAATATTTGAAAAGTTTTTCACGTGGGGCTATTCACGTAATTTGATAATTCTTATAAAAATTGGGGAGGATTTGATAATAGATTGTCATGCTAACGAAGTATTATCACCATGCTAACGAAGAGTTATCGTTATGCTAATTAAAATTTCAAATATTGTTAGCAAAAAATACATTCTAAAAATTAATTATAAACCTAATTTGATTTAATAAACACTAATTAACTAGAAGAAATTCTAATTGGATGAAATAAACATAATTAGATGAAATAAACATTGATTGAATGTGATGAAACCTAAATGAGTCGGAACAAATCATAACAATAATATATATGTACTACGTCAGCATTATGATTTTGCTTCGTTAGCACTGTGAATACACTATGTTAGCATATGTCAATACTTTATCAACATACGTTATTATAATAGCCCGGTCCCGAGAGGGAGATTAATTAATGGGGACGGGGTGTTAATTAAGGAGATTAATGATTTAAGTAGAAGATTAATGACGAAGGTTTACAAATAGGAAAGTACTTTCGAAAGATATGTAATGACTCATGAAATAACTTAATCAAAAGGATTTCAAATTGTAACGAATAAGGTAAGGCCACTTAAGCAGACCAACAAGTAATAGACCCATTCATAGGTCGAATCAATCAAACAGAATCAATCATGCTCAGGCCTCTGCATAGGCAGAAAGTAAAACGTAAATCAAGGAGCATTGATATAACTTAAATAGACATCAATATATCATGTTCAATCATGGTTAACCATGTCTTAGAGAGTATTTATAGGAATTCAAATAAGAATAATATGTTCAGGAGTTATAATTAAGACATATCAAAGTAGCATAATTAATAGTGGGGTTCAAATACTTAATAGCAAACAAGATTCTGGCAGCCAACCCACATCCACAAGCACCAACATCCTCAGCATATTAACCTGAAAAACATTTTGAAAAAAAGGGCGTGAGCACTAATGTACTCAGTGGGTTTTAATAAAACTCTTTAATAAATCTTTAGAAATATCCAATCACAACTGGCGGTTTAGGGATAGCAAAATGCAAAAGCCCTCTCCATATCCACAAAACAGTTTCCTTTCTTTTGGGCCCTTCCTGGCTCAAACTTGATGTCTACTGCACCTTTAGACATGTCTTAGGATAAGAGAGGGATTACCTCAGATATCCTACTGAGTATACGAGGGGGTTACCCAGTAGTGACTCGAGTATGAGAGGGGGTTACCCAGCAGTGACTCCCTTAGTGATCAAAGTTCACATCCTGGTGATATAGAATCACAATCCTTTGAGCTAATAATCCTGCTTAATCAAATGATACAATCCTTCCTTCCTTCTTTAACCTTGCTATTTTAAATAAAGCCTAGAGTATAACATCTAGGACTAATCCTTCAATTATCAACGTGATCTCATAGCGTATAAGAAATCAAATGATATAATCATTCCTTTCTTAAATTTGCTAGCATAATCAATCCTAGAGTAAAATATCTAGGAATAATCCTTTAAATTAAGCATGATTTCAAAACCTACAAGGGATTTTAAAACTACCCTAGAAGGCATTAATCATCTATATAATTTTTAGCAAAATAACAACATCAATCTCGAGATCATGATCACATATATAAACTTATTACAATGAATAAACAATTCTCAATATCTCATGCTAAGCATTTATAACATATCTAAACATGCTTAGGAGCTCAATCAACAATAATCCTTTAATATAACTTCTTTCATTCTTTCCTTTGTACAGAGATCAATCAGGCAAAGCAAAACATTTAATTGGATATTTCATCTTGCCCTATCATGCTTTTAGAGCTCATTAGCTCAAACAATAGATGAGTATAGTATTACCCACCTCGATCACGGAGCGAAGGATGAATCGACGAGATGTAAATCATTTCTCAGGTCTCCTCGGGGTTTGCTTTTTCCTACAAAAGCCGATTATCGACTTAGTGATGTATTCGAAGATTCTAAGTTCTAACGGAAACTTAAATTGATATTAAACCCCTCTACCCTCAACTAAGATTTTATTACAGATTGCACAAATTTAGAACATCGATAATATACAAGAATTAAAGGTTGGATGAATTTTAAAAACCAAAAATTTCTGAAAATAGACTTGGAAACGAGACACTCAGTGTTGGCGGAACAACCCAGCGCCGGTGGGTATCGAATTGAATGCCCCCACACCGGCGGAGTACCCAGCACCGGTGGGGCCGACAGGGCACTCTGCGCCCACGGGGGTCCTTATCCGAGAGGGTACCCAGCGTCGGCTGGATCCCCTGCAGCGGCTGGACCTTACTCAGCTGTTTTCCGATTTTATTTCGAAAATGATTTTTAACTAAGATCGATATTCACCCAACACTTATAAAACAAACATGCTTGAACACTTAAAATCGACATTATAACGACACAATGCTATCAACTCCTTTGAACACTTGGAAAATATAACGAAATTTCAAATATGAAACTTAAACGGGACTTGAACGGAATATAACAGAATTTGAACAACATTAACATATCATAACAATGGGAATTTAAATACGGCAATAACGAAAGATGAAATGAAATGAGGAATTAAAATACGAAAAAGGAACTAGAAATCAGGGTCAATGAAAAAGAATGGATGGAGTTGTGTGCATCAAAAGAAGGTGGCTAGTGTCGGCATCTCGACGGGCTGCAGCTGCAACAGAGCCAACTACTAGTTCCCAACGGCGCCCTTGCCCTCCGGCAGGCCACTGGCCATGTGACAACACCTTGTTCCATCGCCTCCTTTTTCCGCCACTCCGCTCGTTGTCTCGGAGGAACACTCACGAAGAATGCTCTTCGCTCGACTCGAAGCTTTCTCTCTACTTTTCTCTCACTCTCTCTCTCTCTAGAATGAATGAGGAAAGATGAAATGGTGTGAAGAAATGGGGGGGGACCTCTATATATAGGGGAAATTTTTGGCTTCCAAAGTAAGCTATTGCAGTAGAAAAACACTGTTAAAGTAATTCCGGGATCTTTTAAAAGCTGCTTTATTCAATGTCGAGGTCCAAACGACCTCAGACACAAAATCTGAAAATACCGGAAGACTATTTAGCTTGAGTACTATTGAACCAACCTAACTTAGGATGAAGAAGAGGTCGTCTGAAGATAAATGAGAAAAGATTCTCTTTTCAAAAATTACTTTTACTATTCAATCAGACTGACAGATTTTGCTCCCAAGCGTTCGATTGATCACAGAATGGCAATCCGTGAACATGAATGGATTTCTTGAGTCATTTTCCATAAGATAGGCTCAATGTCTCGAATCAACAAGGAGGATTTTGTAAATTTCTTAAAATACGCACGCACGTGAAAAAATTACTATTCATTTACTTTCTTAACACCATTTTCATACCGGGACCTCAAATGGCCTCAGATTAAAATTTTGAAAATACCGACACACTCCTTAGATCGAAACCTTTCTAACAAGACCAAAATCGGTCATAACAGAGTTAGGATCAAAATTTTCAAAAAGACGATTTCACAGAAAATGACCCATAAAGTCGTGTCTTATATCTGACTTCCCTTAAACCTTATTAAAATCTCTTCCTTAACCTCTTAATCACGCTTAAAAATTCTTTAATACTCATTCGAAAATCTGGGGTATTACATCCTACCCCCTTAAGGAAATTTCGTCCCGAAATTTACTAACCTTGATAAGGAACATCCGGATACTTTTTCAACAGCTACAATTCTAGTTCCCAGGTTACTTTCTCTGAACCATGATGGTTCCAGATCACCTTTACTAGGCTGATCTCTTTGTTCCTTAACTTCTGGATCTTTCGATCCACAATGGCTTGAGGCTTCTCCTCATATACTAAGTCCTCATTCAGGACTATCTCTTCCTTACTAATCACATGTTTTGGATCAAACACGTACTTTCTCAACATCAAGACATGGAAGACATCATGAACGTCACTCAGGTTGGACAACCTTCTCTAAGATTTCAAAAGGTCCAATGAATCTGGGTCTTAACTTGTTCCGTTTACCAAAATGGATTACTTCCTTAGACGGAGATACTTTTAAGAACACTCTATCTCTAACATTGAAACTCAGCTCCATTCTTGTTTGATCTGCATATGCCTTATGCATATCTTGAGTTTCCCGAATTTGTTGACGAATTAGCTCGATTTTCTGGACCGTTTTCTGGACCATCTCGGGTCTGAGTATCCTTCTCTCTCCAACCTCATCCCAGTATTGGGGCGATCTGTACTTTCTTCCATACAGGGTTTCATAAGGAGCCATACCGATTGATGATTGATAGCTGTTGTTGTATACAGATTCTACCAACGGGAGTAGCTCCTCCCAACTGCTTCCTTGGTCAATGATCACTCATCTAAGCATGTCTTCCAAAATCTGAATAGTTCTTTTGGACAAGCAATCCACCTGAGGATGAAAAGCCGTGCTGAAATTAAGCTTTGTTCCCATGGCTTCTTGTAGACTCTTCCAGAATCTTGACGTGAATCTCGTGTCACGATCAGACATGATCGAGATAGGCACTCTGTGAAATTCAGCTTTGTTCCCATTGCTTTTTGTAGACCGGCTTGTGGATTATCTCAATCATACCTTAATTTTGTTGAAGATGCGAGGGTGATGGTGAGCTGTGGGTTGTTGATTAATACATTTGAATAATTCAATATTCACATAGAATTTAATCAATCATTTCAATAAGAGACAGGTTTATAGAGTTGCAAGCCTGCTCTGATACCATCTGTCACAGCCCGGTCCCGAAAATTAGGACGAGGATGTTATGAGGAAAAATAGAAGGATAAAGGTGGTTTAATTGAAAATCCAAGGGGGTGTTTCTAGAATCAAACTAAGTTAGCGCCTAAAAAATGCAGGCATCATAACTTTATAACTGGAAAGAATCCACATTTACCATAAATCAAAAGAGTCAAATAGTTCAATCAAAACAAAAGAACGCCTTTTCATAGGCCAATCAAGACTTTAACAGAATCCAATAGAAATCTAACTCTTTAAATAATCAAGATCTCTTAATAAGTCACAATAGCTAAGACCCGTCAATAGGTCAGTGGCAAATAAACTATAATGACCCATTCATATGACGGAAGCAAGGAAACAACTTACGATTTGCTATAAGTCAATTGAAAGTAAGCAGAATCATCATGCTTATAAGGCCTCTTTATAGGCGAAAAATAAATTAACATCAATCATATCAAAAGGTGTTGGTCCCGGGGCGAGTCAGAATCAGTTTAGAGGGGGGCGAATAAATTGATCCAATTTCTTAAAAAATATGAGGAATATATTGGGCCCTCAAAGTTATCCGTGCTGTTTAGATAATCAGTTGAGAAGATCAGCTAGTTCGGAGTGCTGTGTGTGTGCTTGGAGTGTGCAGTTTAAAACATGCAACTGAAAACTGAAAACAGAACAAAACACAAACAATTTTATAGAGGTTCGAAGCTCAACTTCTATGTCATCTCTTCCTTCCGTAGAAGGGTAATTCACTATGCAAGTGTAAAGTTCCTTTATTACAGTTACACAGTGAAGACAGGTGTTGCACCTGGGTATCAGTGACTTTACGAGTTACAGACTCCTTTTCAACTGGTGCTGTCCAGGAAGCGACGATCCAATGAACGCAGCCTCTTCAGCTAGTTTCTGGTCGACAGCTCACACTTACCGATCCCAATTGCTAGCTGAGACTTTAGGTGCTATTACCCGTCTTTGCAAGGTTTTAGATCTCTTTCAATCTTCAAGAAGGCAGTCTTGAAACTAGTATCAACTGATGTGCTCCTCTGCGCGTCTGCGGCTTGAGCTGGGTAGTTGATCGTTGTAGACCAGAACTGAGAGAGTGGCTCTGGCTGGATTTTTCTTCAATAGCTAGCTTGATGAGCAATTTACTCCTTCTCTTCAGTTGGACTTTTGCTTCTGCTGAATTTAAGCGTGAGGCTTTTAGAACTTTGGCGAACGTCTTCGTGAAAAGTCTTTTAGCTGTAATTCTGGTAAAAAGTTTAAGCAAAAAGTCACGACCATCTTCTGGGTTGCTCATCTTTTATAGATGAGTGGCTGGTGACCGTTGATGATCACTGTGTGATCATAAATGATAAAGCTGTTGAGGGGCTTTCATTTAAAGAGCCGTTAGGTAGCCTTTGTTCTTCTGATGTACTTTTGTTCCAAGATCTCGATTGCATTAACTTCAAGATCTTCATGTTGGCTTTTATGAAATTTGAATTTCAGTTACGGCTTTTGTCTTGATCTTCAGTTCTGGGCTTCTACTGGTAGTTGGAATCTTCAGTTTCTTGGCTGTTAGTTCTGCGTATCCTTGGCAGTTTTGTAAGCTCCAGTTAAGATCATCTTCAGCTGGCAGTTCTGGACTCTGGCTTGATGCTTTCTGAGCTCCAGTTTGATTTGCTTCAGCTGGCAGTTTCGAACCAGTGTTCTTCAATTGTTATGTTGGACTGATGTCCCTTCAACTAGAACTTTCTTGGACTCGTCTTCAGTTTGGATGCTGGTGCTTCTTCAGTTGGACTTCTGAACTGATGCGTCTTCAGCTGGTATCCTTCGAACTGGTACTTCTTCAGCTGGAACTTCATATTCAGCTGGAATCTTCTTGAGCTTGTATATCCATCAGCTCGTACTTTGGTCTGGTGTATTCTTCAGCTGGTATTATTCTTCAGCTATAATTCTCTCGAGCTAGCATGTCCTTCAGCTCGGACCGATGTAGTCTTCAGTTGGTATTCTCCTTCAGCTGAAATTCTCTCTTCAGCTAGTAATCTCCTTCAGCTGGAACTGGGCACTTCTGAACTGGTGCCTTGAACTAGTAGCTTCAGCTGGTATTCTTCTTCAGCTGAAATTGGGCACTTCTGAACTGGTGCCTCCTTCAGTTCATGACTGTAGACTGATGGCATTTGGTACTCCAATTGATGGTACCTGCAACTTTTAGTTTCACTTGACTTGCTAACTGATCTAGCAAACAAACTACAGTCTTTCTTTTCAAACAACTCTTGAGGCTGGATTTTTTTCTTTTTATCTCGTTTCTTTTCTCTCTTTTTTTCTTTTCTTTTTCTATTTTGTTTTCTCTCTTTTATTTTCTTTTCTCACTTGGATTGATCATTTTCAGGCTTTAATAGCTTAATTTTTTTGTTATGATCATCCTTAGTTTTCTGCTAGATTTCTTTTCATTTTTTAAAGCTCTTTGCGTATTTTGACATATTTTGACATCTTATCAAAAATCCAGTCAGAAAAACCCTTGATAGTTTTTCCTAACAAAAGGTATGAATTTTCCTTAGATTAAATTGTAGTTAAGCATATGAAACATGCTAACTAGAAAGCCAATAATTGTTCACAATCAGAGTAGCAGAATCTTATGAAAACTCAAAGTAACAAAAATACCAAATTTCATCAGACTAGCAAGAAACATAGTGGGAATAATGGTATTGTTTCGTAACCTCAGTAGCCAACCCACTCTACAGCCACCATCCATCTCTCCATCTCAACCTGAAAAACATTTTATGAGAAAACTCTAGTAAAAATTGAGAAATATCCAACATTAACTGGCAGCATATGGGAAGCAAATCGCAAAATCCCTTCCCATATCTGCAAAACCTTTTACTTCCTTTAGGCCTATCTTGGCTCAAACATGATGTCTACTATACCTTTAGGCATGCCTTATGATAAGAGAGGGATTACCTCAAATATCCTCCGGAGTATGCGAGAGGGTTACCCGGCAGTGACTCGAGTATGCGAGAGGGTTACCTATCAGTGACTCCCTTAGTGATCAAAGATCACATCCTGGTAATCCAAAGGTTACAATCAATGAATATGAGTATGCGAGGGTATCCAGTAGTAACTCTTATTAACTTATCAATGATTTACCTCTAGTGACTCGAAGGTCACAAGCAAGAAAACTTTTTATAGCTAAGAAACTGATTATATAAACTGATTAGATCTCTTTCAATCTACAACAGTTTGTTTTACTTTTTCATCTTCTTTTTCTTCAGTTTTTAGCTCTTCAGCTGCTGTGCTTCTTCAGCTGGTATTCTCATATCCTTCTTCATCTGTTCCATCAATTGCTAGATTGTCATTTTTCTCTAGCATTCCTCCAGATGTCTCCCCAAACTTTTCCCTGAGACACTTGTCTCTCATCTCTAGCTCCTTTCCAAACATCTCCCTAAACTTTCCCCCGAGACTAATGCCTCTCTTCTCGAGCACTTCCTATAGTCCTCATAACTTCTCCCTGAGGCTGTATTTCCCCCTGAAACTACGAGGGTTCCCCCTGAATCTCATCTCGGAGACTCAAAAAGTTTCTTCCATCATTCATCTCAATTGAAATGCGAGGGTTCCCCTTTTTGGCATCATCCAAAAGGGTGTGCATTTGTAGATCAAAAGATAAAATGAGAACGTGTGGTAACAAGCTGAATGTAGTAGCTAGGTTACCTTCATATGGGGAGAGGTATGTTTGTTCTCTTAGAGGTGAGGGTAGCCAGTTGGATGCTTCTTCTTTGGCATGATTTGCCATAGATCTAGTAGTGGAGACTGAACTTGAGGTTCAGTTGTCATCATGGCCAAACTTGAGAGGAGTTCTTTATTTGGAGGTGGGTGGTCGAACTCTATTGATGTGGAGGATGAGTTGGATGGCTCTGCAAAATGTAGAGGAGCTGCGGTTGGTACTCTATGTTGGATTCTGTGAATCATTGAATCCATGATCTCTGAGAGTGTGGGAGTAGCCGTGAACGGATTGTTCATCCAGTTTCTACTCCAAATTCCTTCTTCACTCCGGAAGTGGCGTCCCTTTCTGTCGAGCAGTTCAAACATGACTGCTTCATCAACTTGATATCTCCAGAGCGACCATCTGAGATATCTCCTCAGTTAATTGAAGAGATCGGAGTCGTAGCTCTCGATGATGTGAAATCTGCTTGACAGTAGATTGTTGAGAATCTCATTGAAGCTTTCTTCAATGCCATCCGTGTAGCTATTTTCAGCTGGTTCAGAATCAGGTAGCGCAGTCGACTATGTTGTCATGTTGTAGTCTGACATGGGTTGCTTTCCTTGACAGTTTGAAGTCGGTTCAGTCGAAGTGGAGGGACCTTCTTCAGCAGGTCTCTACCTTCTCGATCTTTTGCCAAACGGCTTCAAGTTCCTCTTTCTCTTGACAAAGATTATGGGGGAGATAGTCTCTCCTATCAAGCAACACGCCTTGCTGAGAGAGAACTTAAATCTGATCACAGATGATCATGCTGAGTCGATTGATGAATCCCAATTTCTCCGTGAATGTTCTAACTTAATGGTCAAAACGGACCTTGCGAACATTCTAGCGCAATTGTGATAGTACATACGATGCTCAGTCAACTCTGCATTGGTTGTCGATGAGTGCCATCAGGTGAGCATTTTCGGCACTGAAATGAGTATAGTCCAGGTTACCTCGCAGGCAGTGGATGATTATATCTTGGAGTTGGATAAACTTTGGCCGCAGACTGTCCTTCAGTCTATGTGAATAATCATTATGCTCAACTCCTGATTTTGTCCATTGGCTCCACAAATCTCTTTGATTTGGCATGGCTATCGAGTCTGCCAGTGAATCTGCTCCTGGAAGATAGAGGATTTCCATCATGGTATCCTTACAGATCACGATCGGGTACATGCCGACTGATGAAATGATGTTGCCATTGTCTACCACTTGGGAGTAGATAAAGAACTTGGCAACTAACTCCGAAATGCATCGTCCAAACTGAGGACCTTGAGTAAGAAACTGAAAGAGTTTAGTTTCCTCCGCTGCTGCGACTAAGCGATGTAATACATCAGCTTTAAGTATTTTCATCATAAGCTTAAAGAATAATCAATTTCAAACTTATCCTTGGTCAGTTGGGATACAGTCCAATTGATAACTTTTTGTAAACTGATGATGTGGTAATTGATCGATCAGTTCTTGTCATGTCTTTTGCTTGGCCCCTTGAACTAATTCATCACTGAACTGATGACATCAGTTGCTGAACTGCTGGATTAAATCTCAGTCAGTTTTCTCTTCTTGATGGGGCGAATTGGATTCTCGTCGCTACTTTCGTTAGGGTAGTTTGGTCTTTTCCTCTTTGAGGCAGATCCAGTTCCTTCAGCAGGCTTCTCTGGCCTTGTTTTCTTCACATATTAGCTCGGGTGCATGGGTTCAGCTGATGTGACCCTTCGCCTATTCTGCAAGTTCCTCTTGAGGGATGACTTGAACTGAACTTCCTGAGAGTTCAGTTGGGCGGCTGTCTTTGAGCTTGAAGCTATCAGTGGGGTGACATATCTCTTTGACAAGAGATTTGGTGATGTGGCAGTATCTTCACCATCACACAATCGACTCACTGCAACTGGAGTGAGAGTCGGCTCTCTGTGCATCTGCGCAGTTGTAGGTTCAGTTGGTCGAGGTGGCTCAGCTAACAGATTTGACAAATTGTCAAAATTTAGTTTTTGACAAGCAGGGCCGGTTGTGTAGTTGGCTGGCTGCTGGACACCTGCTTCTTCTTGAGCCATAGTGTCATTTCCCAGTTCAGCAAGTAGGGTAGTTGGAGGAATTTTGTTCGTTAATCAATGACTCATAATCCTCTATACCTGCACGATTATTGGAGGAAATGGATTTGAAGACACTATCCATTTTAAACTCCAAACTTCTTCTCTTTGCCAAAAACTCATGCCGTGAAAAGTAGTGATCAAGAAATGAGATCAGTTTCTTGAACTGCATTGACGCTTTGCCCGGCTGCCGCTTTTTAGCTTATTGGGCACACAGTCAGATCTTTCCTGCAGTCAGCTGATGCTCTCCAGTCTCTTGACCAGCATCTAGCTGATGCTCTCTAGTCTCTTGATCAGCATTTAGCTGATACTCTGCAGTCTGATAATCAGCAGCTGGCTTCTTAACTTTTTCAGATTGAGTTGGTGATGCTACTTTTTGTTCAGTTGGACCTTGCCTAGAGTTTATTTTGTTGTCATCCCCTTCTTCTAATGACTTCTATCTCTGAACAGCAAGTAGGACATCATCTAAGTTGGAGTTTGATTGAACTACAGACTTCGTCATTTTAGCTTTCCCTTTCCCCCTTGTTACTGGAGTGGTTGGGATCAGCTTCTGCCTCAGTCATCGTTGTGGTTCTCTGACCGTTACTGGAGGTAGTGCAGCTTTATCCACATCTGGGATAAAGTCATCTGGATCGACCTGTTGAGGATGGGTCTCTTCTACCATCACGTCAAGAAGCAGATACTCCAGAATGAAGCTCACCCTGTTGAGAAAATTCATCTTTTGTGGAAAGCACCTAGAGTTCTTGGTTTCAGTTTCCACAATGTCTATAAACTTCTTTAGTTGTCGAAAGAAGTACAGAGACCAATTAATCTTCTCCTATTCCCATATGGCATTGCATATTCTATTCTTTATCTCCGACATATCGGAGTGGCTTTCACATAATCCCATCAACATTTTTGTGGCCACTGCTGCCAGTACTTGGAATTCCTTTCCAAAGTTGGACGTCGAATGATTTATGTGATAACTTCCATAAAAGTAGATTATTACCCATCTCTCGAAGTAGTCTTTAACATTAACTTCTGCTTCTTCAACATTGCTTCCTTATTCTGGGAGATCAAATACCCCCTTTAGCACTGACGGGGTAATCACAATCTCTTGTCCTTGAACCTCTGTTTCGAACTCCAAAGAGTTCTCTTTGCTCATTGAGTTGAGAAAGAACTCAGCTACTGCTTCTGGATATACCTGAGTGGGAGTACCTTTAGTGAATGTCTTCAGCCCAGATTTCTCAATTGATTGGATGACTTCTTCACGTAGGCTGGAATTATTTGTGAATCTTCAGAAATTATCTCTGTTGAGCATTTTATCATGGTAGAGATCTTTGCAGAATGCTCTTAAGTCTTCACCAGTGAGTTTGAAGTTGAACTTCCTTCGGTGAACATTGGTAGAAAATTGAGCCATTTGAAGATTTGAATGGTTTTCTAGGCTTGAGAGAAGAAAATCTCTGAATTTAGGCTCTGTGAGAGTGAATGCTTGAAAGCTTAATTGGCTTTTGAGTGGGCTAAAAAAGGTGTTCGGCCAATTTATTTATTGCCTTCAATTCTGATGAAGAATCCAACGGTAACAAGAATTTGAGAGGAGCTTAATTCAAATGGCTCCGATTAATCCGTCGATTAAATCTTAAAATTTATCCATTGGGATTAAATGAAGAGAGAGATAGTAGGTCCAACGGTAACAATGGTGTAACATGTCATTTTACCATTCCACTAAGCAAAGTAAATTTTGAACTTATCTATTCAAATCTCTCTCCCTTGAGCTTCCGCGTGGCTTTAAGCTGCTGATGTCATCAGATGATTCAACTACATCTGGCAATCTCTAGTTGGCTTGGTCAGCTTCAATTGAGATATTTTTCAGTTCAGCTTTTCCTTTTGCTGAGATGGCTTCCAGCTCTCCCTTCAGTTCAGCTGCTTGCTTCAGCTGTTCATGAGCTACTTTTCAATGTGAACTGATTGATCTTCCAATCAGTTCTGGCCCTTTCGACTTCTCAGCTTCCACGCTTTTCATTAGTTTGCAAACTTTTCAGCTTGCTTTTTGCTTGAACTGATGGTTTGAGCAGTTTTGGCTCATTTTCCTGCTGAACTGATGCACCTTTCGGTTCAGTTTCAGCTTCTGCTCTCTTTTTCTCATCGGCTGGGATTGCTCTCAACATTCTCCCAATTTTTCTGATCATATTTCTCAATGTGATCTCTGATGAAGTGGTGCCTGATGTTTATATGCTTTGTTCTCGAATGCAAAACTGGATTCTGAGAAATAGCAATGGCACTATTATTATTGCAGAAGATAGTTACTTCATCAATTTCGACCTTTTAATCCTTAAATTGCTCCTTCATCCAGTGTATCTGTACATGGCAGCTTCCAGCAGCTACATACTCCGCTTCAGTTGTTGACGTGGCAACTGAGTGCTACTTCTTGCTGAACCATGATATCAGTTTGTGACCAAGAAACTGACATGTTCCACTGGTACTCTTTCCTATCAATCTTGCATCCACCGAAGTCTGTCTGAATATCCAGTTAGACTCAAGCTGTCATCTCTGGGATATCATAATCCAAGATTTATGGTTTTTTTGAGGTATTTGATGATCCTCTTTGCTGCTTCGAGATGACTCTTCTTCGGATTAGCTTGGAAGCGTGCACATAACCTGACTGAATATGAAATGTCTGGTCGACTGGCAGTTAAGTAGAGAAGCGAACCGATGATGCCTCTGTAGTGAGTCTGGCTAACTGATTCTCCTTCTTCATCGAGAGTCAGTTGAATTGATGTATTCATGGGGATCTTGATAGTTTTTCCCTTATCAGTTCCAAACTTTTTGACGAGCTCCTTCGTATACTTAGCTTGACTGGTGAATATCCCATCTTGGAGCTGCTTTACTTGAAGTCCTAGGAAGAACGTCATTTCTCCCATCATTTTCATCTCGAATTTGCTTTGCATCAGTTGTGTGAATCGAGTGTAGAGATCCTTACTCTTTGATCCAAATATTATGTCATGCACATAAATTTGAACCATTAAGATCTCTGATGATCGCTCTATTCTGAATAGAGTGCGATCAATGACTCCTTTTTGAAACCCATTCTTGAGTAAGAATGTTGTGAGGGTTTCATACCAGGCTCGGGACGCTTGTTTCAGCCCGCAGAGTGCTTTTTTCAGTTTGAAGACTTGATCTCCAATCTCGAATCCAGGCGGTTGTTCGACGTACAGGTCCTTCTTGAGCATCTCTTGTAGAAAATCACTTTTCACATCCATTTGATAGACTATGAAATTATTATGAGCAGCACTGGTGAGGAACAATCTGATAGCTTCCAATCTTACAACTGGTGCAAATGTCTCATCAAAGTCGATCCCTTCACTTTGAGAGTATCCCTTGGCTACCAGTCTTGCTTTGTTCCTTGTGATGATGCCTTGTTCGTCCAGTTTGTTATGAAAAGCCCACTTGGTTCCGATAACTTTCTAGGTTTTCGGCCTATCAACAAGAAACCACACATCGTTTATTATAAACTAGTTCAGCTATTCTTACATGTCTATGATCCAATCTGCATCTTCAAGAGCTTCATTGATGTTTGCCGATTCAGTTTGAGATAAGAAGCATGTGAAGAGAGCATGGTCTGTTGAACTTCTAGTCTGAACTAGACTTCTTGGATCTCCAACAATCTTGTCAGCTGGGTGGCTTCTAAGCTATTTGGGTAGGCTTTCTTCAACTGGATTTTTAGTTGGATCCTTAGCATTGACATCCTCTAATATCTTATCTTCAGTTTGCCCTTCATCTTCATCAGTTCTTCCCCCTGCTTTAGTTGTGGGGTTGATGGTCTCAGCACGATCAATTTCTTCATTAGCTTGATTGTCCTCAACTGTGCCCTCAGCTGGTCTGGTGCTGGATACATTTCCGTAATCTTCTAGTCTAACTTCAAACTCTTCTAGAACTGTGTGGTCCACGTAGTCCTGTGAGTTATCAATTTTGCTAGGTAGCAGTTGAACTGATGTATTAAGTACTTCTTTACTCCTGTACTCACTGGAAAACTCATCAAAAAACAACATAACAAGTTATTTCCACAACTAGTGTTCATTTGTTGAACACTCTGTAAGCTTGAGCATGTGGGGAATTATACCCAAGAAATATTCCCTCATCAGTGGCACTGAATGCTTTCAGTTGACTTTTGCCATTGTTGTGAATATAACATTTGTAGCCAAATACTTTGAAGTATAAGATAGATGGCTTACGGCCTTTGTATAACTTATAAGTTGTCTTGTCATGTGCGCTGACGATGATGCTTCTATTTTGAGTGTGGCACACCGTGTTGACTGCCTCGGCCTAGTATCCTTCTGCTATGTTGGCATCAGCTATCATTGCTCGAGCTGCTTCTTTGAATGTGCGATTTCTCCTATTAGCTACACCATTTTACTGTGGAGTTCTAGCAGTTGAATGTCCTAGTTCACTGAGAAAAATGATGATCTGCTGGTTGACAAACTCAGTTCCATTTTCTGAACGAATTCACTGAACTGATCTTTCTCTTTCAGTTTGCAGCCTTCTGATCATTGTTGATAGCTTTGGAGTAGGTTTCATCCTTGCTTCTGAGAAACTCTACCTATGTGTATCTTGAGAAGTTGTCGACTACTACAAAAGTAAATCCTTTTCTTTGAGAGTTGGTGGTCTAACTGGCCCAAATAGATCCATGTGTAGCAGTTGGAGGAGAGCAGTTGCCCCTGGAGGATGACTTCTGTTTTTGAATGACGACCTT
Source organism: Perilla frutescens (assembly GCA_026008535.1). Lineage (NCBI taxonomy): Eukaryota > Viridiplantae > Streptophyta > Magnoliopsida > Lamiales > Lamiaceae > Perilla > Perilla frutescens. Next base: position 33,747,105 of record BRKX01000009.1, read on the forward strand.
ACTTGCTTTCCTTTCTGGCATGGTCCACAAACGCCAATTTTCTTGAAAATCTCCGTGGAAAGCCCATCACATAGCTCTTTCTTGACCAGATGGTTGATGGTTCTGAAGTTGAGATGATTTAGTCGTCGATGCCACATCCAACTTGCTTCAGTTTTGTCTTTTGAAAGAAAGCAAGCTTCTCCATAGCTAGTTGACTAGTCAACATCATACATATTGCCTTTCCTAATGCCAGTTAGGAGGATTGCTCCAGTTGATTTATCTTTCATGTCGCATGAGCTTCGATTGAAATCAACAGTGTATCCATTGTCACATAATTGACTGATGCTGAGCAGTTTGTGCTTCAGTCCTGCCACGTGGGAGACTCCATTGACTACCACCTTTCCTTTGACCACGAACCATTCTCCAATGGTTCGGCTTCTAGACTTATCTCTGAATGTGACTAATGGTCCTTTCACTTTCTTGTATCCTTCTAGATCCTCTCTATCTCTCGTCATATGTTTTCAACACCCGCTATCTAGGTACCAAACCTCATTGGTCCTCTTCTTCAATAGGATGCCTTTTTCCTACAAGAGAGATGATTAGTTTTTAGGAACCCGCATGATATCAGGTCCTTTTTTGCTAATCAAGTGTTTAGGGATCTAGATTTGCCAAAATTTTAGCTTAATGACAGGTAGAGAGTTTTCAGACATTGATCGTCTGATCAGTTTCACTCTCTTTTCAGCTCTCCTCCTCTGAGCTGAGTCATTTGACTTGTACCTGCGACGAGAGTTAGTAGGATAGAACACTTCGATCATAACTCTTTGATCTCGAGCTTGTCCAGCTCTCCCCTCACTACTACAAAAAACCATTAAGACAATGGTTTTAAACCGCTGTGTAGCCAGAAAGAAAATCATTGTCTTAGTCACTATTGTAAATTTTTCACGCACATAGACAACGGTTTTTAACCGTTGTAAATTTACAATGGTAATGAGAACCGTTGTAAATCTGTTCACTTTCTATTGTTTGATGAATAAAAAGACAATGGTTTATAAAATTTATTGTTGTAACATAACAACGGTTTCTTCAAAACTGTTGTAAAATTACAACGGTTTGCAAAGAACCATTGTAATTTTACAACGGTTTTAGTTAAAACCGTTGTAATTGTACAACAGTTTAACTTAAACCGTTGTAAAGTTACAACAGTTTAGTCAAAACCGTTGTAAAATTACAACGATTTTATATCTTTCTTTTGTAATTTCACAACAGTTTTTAGAATATATGTTGTCTTTGTATTTCAAATTTTTAATTTTTAAATATAAAATCTGAAAAATCAATAATTAATAAAATAATTACATTAAACCAAGCATAATGCAAAAGTTAATTAACCATGTAAAAATAATATATTTCAATACCAGAGCAACCAAAATACAATAAATTTCGATACAAAATCATCCAAAATACAATAATATCTAACGATAATTTATCTAAAATATCTCGTACTTTGATCCAATATGACATATTTAATGTTCAATTACAAAATGTACATATGCTTCTAGATCTTGTAGTCATCATCCAGGCACAAAACTACATGAATTCAAGTTCAAACACCACTATGTCCTAAGTCAAGGAAGATCCCATCATAAATATTTAAACATCAATACTTAAAAAAAATCCAACAATCACTTCTCTATATCGAAAATACCTTGTAAAATGTATCTCTTCCTCTTTGAGGTGGATCCAGTTCCTTCAGCAGGCTTCTCTGGCCTTGCTGTCTTCACAGATTGACTCTAGTGCTTGACTTCAGCTGATGTGACCCTTTGCCTTCTGTGCAAGTTCCTTCTCGAGGATGACTTGAACTGAACTTCCTGCTGATTCAGTTGGGCGGCTGTCTTGAAGCTTGAAGCAATCAGTGGGGTGACATATCTTTTTGACAAGAGATTGGGTGATGTGGCAGTGTCTTTTGAGCCAATAAAATGCATTGGCAGTTCTGTTGATATACCTCACTATATAAAGCCAGGGCATTACAAAAACCAGAAGTAGAAGGAGTCTCTGGACGGGTTTGAAGAATTGAAAATGCAAGAAGAAAGATAGAGGGAACGAAAAAAATGAAAAATATATTCAATAAAAAAGAAAAAAAAAGAATAAATTCCCCCTAGTTTGAATATTCAAAATGCCCATGATGAAAAATTTTGTAATCTGAATGATAAATGAGGGCATGAGGAAGTAAGTTGAAAATAAATGGTGGTATGTGCAGTGAACGCTCCTGAGAGTTTTAGCTCTGTACCAAAAGAACCCCACCTTAACTAAAGAGCCCCATTATGGCCCATAAAAGTCTTTTGATACTTATGCATTTTTCCACTTAATGAAATTGAATAAAGAGCACTAGCAAGCTTATGGAATAAATAAGTATAGAATGAATGAATTTGAGTGTAAACACTAAGCCTAAACACTGTGTGAAGAGAGTGTGGGAGGACCTATACGCTCAATTCAATTTTGACTTGCTAGGGCATGTTGATTACGCTATTAATTGGAAAAGTTGGTTTATTGAAACGCTGTGCCCACACGGATTAACAGGTTGCATGTTTTGTTTTTTTCATGTCCGTTTCTTTTTATTTCCCTTTTTTTTTTCTTTTTATGGGTTCTTCGTACCCCATACTTGAGGACAATCATGACTAAAGTGTGTAGGTGTGATAATTCCATTTATTTCGTATTTTTCTGGGCATTTTAGTCGCTCTAAATGTCCTTTTTAGTGTCTTTTATGTTGGAAAAGAACCAAGAAAGTGGTTTGGGCATGACAGGAGTGAAATCTGGCGAAAGAGGCATTTTGGCCTTCAATTTAACTGAAACGGATGAAATGGGCATATCAGATGAAAATCGATCTGAGCAGAAGATGTTGTGCCCATAGTACTCGCGCATATTCAGAGGAGGCAGTGAAGAGGGCATTCTCGGAAAAATCGGGATTCTGTTGAAAGAAGATAAAGCTGGCGTTTGAACTTGATTGATTTCGAAATCTGAATAGAAGAAGGAAAGATTGTTCATAGGTGGACTCTTGGGAAGCAATTTAGAAGATAAGGATGACATCCCTAAAATATCGGGATTCATTCCACCACCTAAGGAAATTTCCTTATCCAGGCAGATTCCAGCAGGCACAGAGATCCAGTAGATAAGGAAGTTTCCTTATCCAGGCAGATTCCAGCGGGGCATAGCGAATCCCGCAGATATTGAAGACTCCCCATTTTTTGGGGATTTGAATTGTCTTTTATACTCTTTTATATACTAGTTTTGATTTTTAGAAGAACACTTGGTACCATATTGTTTCTGCACTTTTACTTTCGCCATTCGTTTAGTTTTAACGCTGCTCTGGTAGCAAGACAATCTAGGGCCTTATGCCCACAGAGGTTAGGATTTATATTTAATGTTGTTGCTGTTCATCGTTGGTGTTGGACGAGTTTTTATTCAATTCCAGTAAGTTTTTCCTATTTATCATGTCTTTAATTTATGTATTTATAGTTCTTTATAGTATGAGTAGCTAGATCTATATTTCGGAATTTGAACTAAAGATGAAGGTTTAACGAAATACTTAAATACTCGTGAGGCCATGTGGGCACATTACTGCACGATTAGGTTTCTGCCGCCTTTTGTTCTTATTCCTAGTGAGCGTGAGTTTAATATAACTAATGTGGCTAATCACTCTTTAGTTGTTGAGGGCACACCAGGGTTAATTGGATTAGCGAATCGTGACTGTGTGTTAATTCAAATGGTAACTGGGAAATCGATGGGTTGCTGTGGGCACACGAGGAATCAGTAAACACAACAAACTTAGGTTCGTCTAGGGCACACTGCTTTCTGTTCATTTACATCTCTTTGGGGAACCGGGGGGTGGGTGATAGGTTAGGGGTTTAATGGACGAGGAATCACCTTTAAACCTAATCTGAACGGATGAATAAGGAGACAGAACGAGGAATCCGGTCTCTATAACTGGGTGATTTAATTGTGTAGGAAAATCGTTGTGCCCATGATCGAGTGAGTATAAGTTAAATTGGATTCTAGTTCAAGTTTCGGAACCTTTCACACATGAGCAAGCAAATTAATCAATTCGCTCAAGCCATGCACCAAATGGAGAAGAAAAATCGGAACTTGCCTTCCCAGGTTGAAAACCCAAGAGAACAAGTGAATGCAATAGTATTGAGGAGTGGAAAAGAGCTTCCGGAGATGGTCAGGCCAAGAGAAGAGAAGGACGATGTGCCCTTGGAAGAAGAAGTTGAAAATATTCCCACAGAGGACGAGGCACAAGAAGCTGAACGGACTGATCCTGTGCCCATCTCGAAAGTGAAGCAGCCTGCCAAAGTGCCCATTCCAGAGAGACGGAAACCTCTCTTTCCAGAGAGATTGGCATAGAATAGAAGAGAAGAAGAAACTAGAGAGATGCTGAAGGTGTTTAGTAAAGTGGAGATCAACATTCCACTGATCGAAGCAATCAAGCATGTACCACGGTATGCCTGGTTTCTAAAAGAACTCTGCACCAGAAAGGTGCGATTCAATGATGATGCGAGGTTCTTAGTTGGGGAGAATGTATCAGCTGTGATACAAAGGAAGTTAACCAAGAAGTGTGATGATCCAGGGATGTTAATGAGTCCTTGCATTATCGGAGACAAAAAAGTTGAAAAGGCCATGCTGGATTTGGGGGCATCAATCAACGTAATGCCTCTGTCAGTGTTCAAAGAATTGAAGATTGGACCTTTGAAGGAGACCCGTGTGGTCATTCAGTTAGCTGACCTATCTAATGTTTATCCAGAAGGCCTAATCGAAGATGTATTGGTCAAAGTAGACGAGCTTATATTCCCAGCAGATTTTTATGTGCTTGACATGGGCACAGCGACTTCAAAATCTTCAGTTTTATTGCTGGGAAGGCCTTTCATGAAGACAGCTCGTACCAAGATTGATGTGGACAAGGGCACACTGACGTGTGAATTTGATAGGGAGAAGGTTACATTTAACATTTTTGAAGCCATGAAGCACCCCCAGATACAAAGAATTGCAGTTTTGTGAATATCTTTTCTCACCCGAGTCGATCTACCCTATCCATGGTGAGCAACAGAGAGTCATTCGAATGGGCATTGTGGGATGGACTGACTGACCAGGATGCCCTGGAAGAAGATGATGACATCGAGAAAGGAATTATGATGCTGTATTCATTAGAAGAAATGCCATACGGCTGTGTGGACTATGGTGTGCCCATTCGGAGAAGTGATGACAGAATGATGCCTTCTATTGTTAGAGCGCCCACGCTGGAGTTGAAGGCATTGCCAAGGCATTTGAAGTATTCCTACTTGGGAGATAATGAGACACTCCCAGTGATAATTAGTGCGGGATTGAATCAAGCTGATGAAGACCGCCTTTTAAGATTGTTCAGACTGTACAAGGAGGCACTTGGATGGACTTTGGCATATATAAAGGGTATTAGCCCAGCGGTTTGCATGCACAAAATGATGCAAAGCCCGTTCGTGATCCATAAAGAAAGCTTAATCCGGTTATGAAGGATGTGGTGCTAAAAGAGATAATTAAGCTACTGGACTAGGGCATTATATACCCAATTTCAGACAGCAAGTGGGTCAGTCCAATCCATGTTGTGCCCAAAAAGTCGGGCATTCAAGTTGTGAAAAATGAGAAAGGAGAGCTTGTGCCCACACGACTGCAAACTGGCTGGAGAGTTTGCATTGATTACCGGAAGCTGAACACGGTCACGCGGAAAGATCATTCTCCACTTCCGTTCATTGACCAGATGTTGGAGAGACTTGTAGGAAACAAGTTTTTTTGTTTCTTGGACGAATACTCAGGATACATGTAAATTGCAGTGTGTCAAGAGGACCAGGAGAAAACAACATTCACGTGCCCATTCGGCACATTTACCTATCGCAGAATGCACTTTGGCCTCTGCAATGCTCCGGGCACATTTCAACGTTGTATGATGAGCACATTCTCCGATTTGCTTGAGAACTGCATTGAGGTGTTCATGGATGACTTCACGGTGTATAGGAGTTTCTTTGATCGATGCTTAGATAATCTGGAGAAGGTGTTGCAGCGTTGTGTGGACAAATGCCTAGTGCTGAACTACGAAAAATGTCATTTCATGGTCAGAGAGGGCATTGTACTGGGCCATGTGATTTCCGAGAGGGGCATTGAGGTCGATAAAGCTAAAGTGAACATAATTGAGAAATTGTCATACCCCACTTCGGTGAAGCAAGTGAGAGGCTTTCTGGGGCACGCTGGATTCTACAGGAGGTTCATAAAAGATTTTGCAAAAATTGCCCAGCCTATTATTCACTTATTGCAGCAAGATGTCCCCTTTGAATTTGACGAGGAATGTAAAAAGGCATTCAATTTTCTGAAGAAGCAACTGGTCACGGCACCAGTTATTCAACCACCAGATTGGAGAATGCCCTTTGAGATTATGTGTGACGCCAGTGGCTACGCTGTGGGTGCTGTACTGGGTCAGAAAAGAGGTAAAGAAAGCCATGTAATTTACTATGCTTCCAAAACTCTGAATGGGGCACAGTGTAATTACACCACTACTGAGAAGGAGCTGATAGTAGTAGTTTTTGCATTCAAGAAGTTTGGGTCCTATCTCTTCGGCACGAAGAGCATTGTTTACACAGATCACAGTGCCCTACGGCACTTGATGGCCAAGAAGGAGACAAAGCTGAGACTAATTAGATGGATCCTGCTCTTTCAGGAATTTGATGTCGAGATAAAAGATAAGAGTGGGGCACAGAATTTGGTAGCTGATCATTTAAGCCGAGTGCTGAATGAAAAAGACGATGAAATACCCATTACAGATCATTTCCCTGATGAGCATCTGTACTCAGCATGGGGTACACGAGAACCCTGGTATGCAGATATAGTGAATTATTTGGAGTCAGGGGAGATTCCAATTGGGTACTCGAGGTACCAAAAGAATAAATTGAGGCACGAGAGCAAGTTTTATGCATGGGACAGTCCTATTCTATGGAGGAGGTATGCTGATCAGATCATAAGAAGATGTGTCCCTGATAATGAAATTGAGGATATTTTGAAGCATTGCCATAACTTTGCTTGCGGAGAGCATTTCGGACCAAACCGAACAGCAAGAAGAATTCTGGATTGTGGGTTCTTTTGGCCCATAATTTTCAAAGATGCCCACAACGTTTGCAAAGGTGTGATCAGTGCCAGAGAGTTGGGAACATCACAAGAAGGAACGAAATGCCCATGACACCCATCATGCTAGTGGAAATTTTCGATGTTTGGGAAATGGATTTCATGGGACCCCTCGCAAACTCAAGGGGGAACCATTACATCATCCTGGCAGTAGATTATGTGTCCAAATGGGTAGAGGCAAAGGCTACTCCTACCAATGATGAAAGAGTAGTGGCCGCATTTCTGAAATCTCATATTTTCAGCCGGTTTGGTGTGCCCAGGTCCATCATCAGCGATCAAGGAACACATTTTTGCAACCAAACCCTGGAAAAATTATTGAAGAAATATGGGGTGAACCATAGAGTCACAACAGCCTATCACCCATAAGCGAATGGCCAAGATGAAGTCTCAAATCGAGAAATTAAAGTCATTCTTGGGAAGGTAGTTAATCCAAGTCGAAAGGATTGGAGTCAACATCTGGATGATGCACTGTGGGCATACCGAACTGCTTTCAAAACTCCAATCGGGATGTCCCCATATAGGATGTTGTTTGGGAAATGCTGCCATTTACCGGTAGAGCTGGAATACAAGGCACGATGGGCACTGCAGAAGCTGAAAATGGACAAGGATGCAGCAAGGCATGCCAGAAAATTTCAGATTCAAGAACTGGAAGAGATGAGGATGGAGGCCTATGATAATGCTATTTTTTTGCAAGGAAGAAATGAAGAAGCTCCATGATAAAGTGATTAGAAGGAAGAGCTTCACTCCGGGGCAACAAGTTCTTTTGCACCATTCAAGGTTTAAATTGATGGGAGGAAGTCTAAGGACCAAGTGGGTTGGTCCATTTGAAGTGTACGCGGAATGCCCTAATGGAGCAGTTGAGCTGAAGAATCCAGATACTGGAGGGCGTTTCAAGGTTAATGGCCACAGACTGAAACCTTACTTGGGGCATGCAGACCAAGATGTCAGAGTGGTCTGGCTCGTGGAGCCCATCTATATCTGAATTGTAAGGTGTTGTGCCCACGACAGTAACTAGGGCGCTACTGGGAAGTAACCCAGGTTTTTATTTTATTTCTTTTTCAGTAATTTTAATAAGTGTTTTTCTGATGTATCAAACTAGACTAGGAGAGCTTTCTATTATCTGCCTGAAAAAAAAAAGCAAGATGTAGTTGAGGATGAGAGGAGAGCAACCCTATTTATTTTGTGCTGAAAGCATACCCTTCGAGCATTTTGTTTTCATTTTCTATAGGGACAAGCAGAAAGATACCAGGTGAAAGGGCACAACAAGAAGAGAATGCTGCCAGAATGACCATAAATGATGTGACCCGGGACTCAATGACCAACGAGACACAAAAGATGCGGAAGCTAGGAAAGAAACTACGTCGGTGAAGTAAGGGATCTATACTCGATTATCTAGACGATTAAGACTCAACTAAAATACCTAGACAATGACATACAAAATAACACAAATACAAATAGAAATAGGGCTGTTGTGGATGAGTTTATGGACGGCTTGGATGAAGGTAATTCGATGGTGATGAATGGGTTTAGAATGGCTAGGGTAGATAGGATATGATAGAGGTTCGAAGGACTTACAGTATAGACTGAAAACACGATGAATTTATGTTGAATGGAACCGAACCCTTGATGATCGACACACGATCAGGTCTTGATGGCTTGGGAGTGTCATGGACGTTGATGGAAGGTGTAGGACGTCGAAGATGGTGGCTGGACGATGGAGGTGTTGTGATTTGCAACCCGATTAATCCCCGGCGTATCTTGTACGACGAAAACGAATCTCAAAGTTACTCCTCGATAGCGAGTTCACCCTAATTCCTCGTGTGAATTAGAACGTTCCCTTGATGTAAGACTCAAAGTTGCTAGGCTTCAAGAATGAGTATTTTCGACAGAAAACAATCAAAAGCTTTGAACGGTTGAGACACAAATTGAATGCAAAAGCAATTTTAATCAATAATGTCTAAAATAACAATATGACATGGTTCCCCTATTTATAGGACTATGGGGGAACGAAAATAATAAGATAAAAAGGCCTAAAAATTGATCCAAAAGAGATCTCTAACTATACTAGGAAGATACATAAACTAGAATTCTATTCAAGGTAGGCAATTGCCTTAAATACAATTCTAGTCAACCTTGACTTTAATATGGACGAAAATTACATTAAATTAAATAAAAATCTGAACTAAACTATAGTCTAACATTATTGTTATTTTAGACATTATTGATATGACCCGGGACTCAATGACCAACGAGACACAAAAGATGCGGAAGCTAGGAAAGAAACTACGTCGGTACGAAAGGATTCTATACTCGAATAACTAGACGACTAAGACTCAATTAAAATACCTAGACTTATGAGACACAAAATAACACAAAATCCAAAGGAACAAGGGCTGTTTTAGGATGGCAATAAGGATGGTTAGGATGGTGATGAACGATGGTGATGAATAGGTTTAGAATAGCTAGAGTAGATAGGGTATGATAGAGTCGAATTGGACTTACGGTATAGATTGAAAACACGATGAATTTATGCTGAATGGAACCGAACCCTTGATGATCGACACACGATCAGATCTTGATGGCTTGGGAGTGTCACGGACGTTGATGGAAGGTGTAGGATGTCGAAGATGGTGGCTGGACGATGGAGGTGTTGTGATTTGCAACCCGATTAATCCCCGGCGTATCTTGTACGACGAAAACAAATCTCAAAGTTACTCCTCGGTAGCGAGTTCACCCTAATTCCTCGTGTGAATTAGAATGTTCCCTTGATGTAAGACTCAAAGTTTCTAGGCTTCAAGAATGAGTATTTTCGACAGAAAACAATCAAAAGCTTTGAACGGTTGAGACACAAATTGAATGCAAAAGCAATTTTAATCAATAATATCTAAAATAACAATATGACATGGTTCCCCTATTTATAGGAGTATGGGGAACGAAAAAAATAAGATAAAAAGGCCTAAAAATTGATCCAAAAGAGATCTCTAACTATACTAGGAGGATACCTAAACTAGAATTCTATTCAAGGTAGGAAATTGCCTTAAATACAATTCTAGTCAACCTTGACTTTAATATGGACGAAAATTACATTAAATTAAATAAAAATCTGAACTAAACTATAGTCTAACATAATTAAATAAATACTATAGTCTAAATAAAATTCAATCCCTAATTAAATCAACTAAGGGACGAAAATTCCATGCAGCGCGAATCTGTCATGCATGCACAATTTGATGAGTTCTTCTTCATGCATTGCTCTTCAAATCTTGATCTCCAATATTTAATTGTTAACAAAGTAACAATCTTGGGGCTGCATTTAACTTCTTCTAATTCTTCAAATTTCTTGCGAATAATTGCTTGGAAACAACCTTACAATTTCTTGGCTCGAAATCCTGTAATTGAACCTCTAAATGGCAGCTCCAGATTTAGTTCTTCAAGGCCTTGCATGGCTTCAAAAATAAAGAGGCTGGATAGCATGGAGAATGCCCTGTATCAGACTATTGATACCCTCTTGAGGAATATTGAGCAAACTCTCACTGCATATTTCAAACATGCCAACATCCACCAATCTGGTTCAATTCTTTTTCTTTTTATGTTCTTTTGATTTTCATTCCTTTTGGTGTCGCCCTTTTTCTACCCACTTTACCTCAAGCAAAGTGTGTGGGTAGGGGCATTTGGGTTGTTGTCTTTTGTTGTTGAGTCTGTTTGAACACTTTGCTTTGTGCAAAGTGTGTTGGTGGGTCGTTTGAGTCAGCATGCTATCTGTTAAGATTTGGGGAGCACTAGTTTCTGGTTATGAATATTGAAAAAAAATTGTTAATCGAGTCGGCATGCCCACACTAAAAGCAGGGATGATGAATGAGTTGAGCATTAACCTGGTGAGATTTGAGCCTGCGCTGTTATGCCCATTTTACAACATTCTCTTTTCATGTGTGTACGTTCTATACTTAGAATTTCTAGAACTTGCTTTTGCTCTACTTTAAAATCAGAAAGTTTGAAATGCATGTGTAGATGATTTAGGCATTTTCTTGCTTGAGCTACTAAGCTAAATAAAAACCAGCCTTTGACATAGCTTTGCAGCCATTTTGAGCCAATAAAATGCCTTGGCAATTTTGTTGATATACCTCACTATATAAAGCCAGGGCATTACAAAAACCAGAAGTAGAAGGAGTCTCTGGACAAGTTTGAAGAATTGAAAATGCAAGAAGAAAAACAGGGGGAACGAAAAAAATGAAAAATATAGTAAAAAAAAAGAAAAAAAAGAATAAATCCCCCTTAGTTTGAATGTTCAGAATGCCAATGATGAAAAATTTTGTAATCTGAATGATAAATGAGGGCATGAGGAAGTAAGTTCAAAATAAATGGTGATGTGTCCAGTGAACGCTCCTAAGAGTTTTAGCTCAGTACCAAAAGAACCCCACCTTACCTAAAGAGCCCCATTATAGCCCATAAAAGTCCTTTTGATACTTATGCATTTTTCCACTTAATGAAATTTAAGAAAGAGCACTAGCAAGCTTATGGAATGAATAAGTACAGAATGAATCAATTTGAGTGTAAACACTAAGCCTAAACACTGTGTGAAGAGAGTGTGGGAGGACCTATACGCTCAATTCAATTTTGACTTGCTAGGGCATGCTGATTACGCTATTAATTAGAAAAGTTGGTTTATTGAAACGCTGTGCCCACACGAATTAACAGGTTGCATGTTTTGTTTTTTTCGTGTCTGTTTCTTTTTCTTTCCCTTTTGTTTTTCTTTTTATGGGTTCTTCGTACCCCATGCTTAAGGACAATCATGAATAAAGTGTGTGGGTGTGATAAGTCCATTTATTTTGTATTTTTCTGGGCATTTTAGTCGCTCTAAATGTCCTTTTTAGTGTCTTTTATGTCGAAAAAGAACCAGAAAAGTGATTTGGGCATGACATGAGTGAAAACTGGCGAAAGAGGCATTTTAGCCTTCAATTTAACTGAAATGGATGAAATGGGCATATCAGATGAAAATCGATCTGAGCAGAAGATGTTGTGCCCATAGTACTCTCGCAGATTCAGAGGAGGCAGTGAAGAGGGCATTCCTGGAAAAATCAGGATTCTGTTGAAAGAAGATAAAGCTGGCGTTGGAACTTGATTGATGTCGAAATCTAAATAGAAGAAGGAAAGATTGTTCATAGGTGGACTCTTGGGAAGCAATTTGGAAGATAAGGATGACATCCCTAAAATATCGGGATTCATTCCACCACCTAAGGAAATTTCCTTATCCAGGAAGATTCCAGCGGGGCATAGCGAATCCGGCAGATATTGAAGACTCCCCATTTTTGGGGATTTGAATTGATCTTTTATACTCTTTTATATCCTAGTTTTGATTGTTAAAAGAACACTTGGTACCATATTGTTTCTGCACTTTTAGTTTCGCCATTAGTTTAGTTTTTAACGCTGCTCTGGTAGCAAGACAATCTAGGGCCTTATGCCCACAGAGGTTAGGATTTATATTTAATGTTATTGCTGTTCATCGTTGGTGTTGGACGAGTTTTTATTCAATTCCAGTAAGTTTTTCCTATTTATCATGTCTTTAATTTATGTATTTATAGTTCTTTATAGATCTATATTCCGGAATTTGAACTAAAGATGAAGGTTTAACGAAATACTTAAATACTCGTGAGGCCGTGTGGGCACATTACTGCACGATTAGGTTTCTGCCGCTTTTTGTTCTTATTCCTAGTGAGCGTGAGTTTAATATAACTAATGTGGCTGATCACTCTTTAGTTGTTGAGGGCACACCAGGGTTAATTGGATTAGCGAATCGTGACTGTGTGTTAATTCAAATGGTAACTGGGAAATCGATGGGTTGTTGTGGGCACACGAGGAATCAATAAAACACAGCAAACTTGGGTTCGTCTGGGGCACACTGCTTCCTGTTCATTTACATCTCTTTGGGAAATCGGGGGGTGGGTGATAGGTTAGGGGTTTAATGGACGAGGAATCACCTTTAAACCTAATCTGAATGGATGAATAAGAAGATGCAGTGAGGAATTCGGTCTCCATAACTGGGTGATTTAATTGTGTAGGAAAATAGTTGTGCCCATGATCGAGTGAGTATAAGTTAAACTGAATTCTAGTTCAAGTTCCGGAACCTTTTATTATTTGATATCTCTCTAGTTTATTTTTGCAGATTTAATTTTCATTGTTGTGACCACGGTACCAAACCCCCCTTTTGTGATTGGTGACTTGAAAGTAAGATCGCATCAGCTCTTTGTGGGATCGACCCTTATTCATAGCTAGCTACGCTCTCTGTGGGCACAGGAGCATACAAATTCATTTTGAGCGTGAAACGACCGCACGTCAGTCTTCATCATCACATAGTCGACTCATTACAACTAAAGTGAGAGGTGGCTCTCGGTGCATCTGTGCAGTTGTAGGTTCAATTGGTCGATTTGGCTCAGCTAACTGCTTTGATAGAGTATCAAAATTCAGTTTTCTGTAGGCAGGGCTAGTTGTGCAGATTACTTGCTGCTTTGTTCCTACTTCTTCTTGAGCCTTGATGTCACTTCCCAATTCGGCAAGTAGGGCAGTTAGAGGAATTCTGTTAGTCAATCTATAACTCGTAATCATCTGCACTTGCACGATAGTTGGAGGAAATGGATTTGAAGACCCTATCCATTTTAAACTCCAAACTTCTTCTCTTTGCCAAAAACATATACCGTGAAAAGCAGTGATCAAGAAATGAGACTGGATAGACATTGAGTGTCTCCAGTTGTACCAGTAGAAGTACCGGTGCAGAAGCTTAAAAAGCTCTTGATCTTGCTTAGCCACAAATGCGAATTGAGTAATAAGTAAATTGGTTACCTCTATTTGTGCATTCTTGGTTGCATATTCACCACTATCGAAAGTGCGAATATCTTCTTCCATCAGTTGGAGAGGAGGGCAAGTTCTCCTAAAGTAGTTAGCTCCATAGTCTGAATAAGGAATTCCGATGAATGGAATAAACTCATCTGGATTAGAACAGTCTTGGAAGTTCGCTGTTGATCCATTCTTGGAGACTAGTGATGGGACGGCATCGGCAGTTGAGGTAATTGAGGCTGTGGCACTTGTATTGTCCTTTCCTAGCCTTTTCTTCTTGAATAAGTGAAGATAGATGCTTCCTCTCTTGGGCATACAGTCGGAGATGAGAACTGGTAATGCATCATCATTTGGCAGCTTCAAGATGTCTTCAATCATCTTGCTCATCCTGAGAACAAGTCCTATTATGGACTCAAACTTCTTTGTTCTCTTTGAGTTGGAGGCCTTGAGAACTTGACGCTTGAATTGTGAGAATACAAACGCTGCACAGTTTGTCTCGCGTCCTTCAGCTAGGTGTATCATCACCTTGTACCTCTCCTTGGTAAGCTAGCTTATGCTTTTAATTGCTCCAAACATCATCTTGTTAGTGATGTCGAGCAGAACTCCATACTCTGGTCTTAGATCAATTTTAGCTGTGGTAAAACTAAATGCCTTTTTGCAGGTGGGGGTCTTCCACCTTCTCCAGTATGGTTCAGCTGCTTTACTCAAATCTTGAACGGTTGCTCCTTGCCTTGGAAGTTGAAAAACTGTAGCAACGGTTCCTTCAGTTATCTTAATAGGTCGGCCTTAGATAACTGATGTAATTTCTTTACCATTAGCACAGATTTGTGCTTGGAGAAGAAATTCACACACCCGATTTTGTCTGAAGAATCTGGGTGGTGTTTCTAGGTAGTGAAGAATCTCTGTCTTGTGAAGAGAAACAAGCAGGTTCTGGCCGTTTGAGTTTTGAAGAATATTCTGGAATTTCTTTCTTTCAAGGAATTTATCTCTCATCATCTGATTTTTGAATGAGCTGGGGGAACTAAACAATTCTGTCATTTGAAGAAAATTTGGCTAGAATTTTTGAGAGAGAGAGAGAGAGAGAGAGAGAGAGAAGATAATATTGAGTGAGATTGGGAAAATGAGTATGTCTCTTCTCTTTTTGCAAAGGAGAGGGACTAGATCTGAATTGATTTATGAATAATGAATAGGTACTCATATATCTTTGAATATTTATGTCCCTTACTTTTGTTTGTGGTATTAAATACCTTTGTCAGATTTTCAACTGTAAGAATTCAAATGGTTTTGCTGACGTGGCATTTTATCAACAAAATATTTATTTTATTAATAAAAAAGAGTTACAGAGCTTAATTACAAGAAGAACACTTAGAGGTCCTAATCAGCGGAGCTTGATCAGTCTCTAATCCTTCTTGTGCTCTGTCTTATGCCTTTTAGTAGGTGGCTCACCAGTTTCATCATGGCTTGATGGAACAGCTGCAGCTTGTTGAGCATTCATTTGATCTCCCAGCTACTGGATGAACTCTCTGTGCAGCTTCAGTTTCTCTTGGATACTGTGAAACTTCTCTTCGTACTAAACTGTGCACTGAGCAAGGGAGCTTTCTCACTGCTCCTGGAGCTAAATTGCTGCAATTTCATCTTCATGGAGAATGAGACTGTTAAGTAGGAATCCATCATCTCTTGATGTGGTTTCATCTCCATCTTCAATTTCATTCAGCTCATCATAGGGGATTGTCCTGGTCTGTTCAGGATTTCCCAAGCTTTCAGTTTCACCATAGCTCTTCTACGGTGGTGGAATCATGATTTCTATTGTCTGCTGATTTGGATCCTTGTACACCACTATAGCAAGTGAGCCTATATAGCCTTGAAGCTGCTCTTCAGTCAACTGATTAGTCAGATTTTCCAAATATAGCACCTCATCAACATGATCAGTTGTTGTCTCTTCAGGGATAGACTCATGAAAATCTTCAGCAATGAGTGTCTGAACTAAAGACTCATATTGAGAGATTGGCTTGGCATGAGCTACAAGTGGCAGTTAAAGATCAGCTTCCTTCTCAGCTTCTTCAGTAGCTTAAGCCTCTTCAGCTGGCTCTATAGTTGGAGCATTTTGGGACTCTTCCTGATCCTTTTCTTGCTCTTTTGGCCTTTCGATTGGCCCTTCAGTTTGACCCTCATCTGGTCAAACTGAAGATTTCAGCAACTCTTCAAACTCCAAGTCTATCGTATACTTCTGAGTTTCTCCTGGAGTAGATGATCTGTGCTCTGGAGAGTCTGCAATGACATTGATAACAACCTCTTTTGGGTAGTGTAGATCTCCCAGCACCACATCAATGAGATCATCTATTGGCACCTCTTTTTTTCCTGCTGATGTAGTTTCAGGCTGTGGTCCTGATTGGCCCTTGATTACTTCATTATAGTGCCATTTCTGCAGGTTTCATCTCTTACTCTCCTTTTCAACAGAGAAAGTAGGTGGTTTACTTCTATTCTTATCAGAGATCTAGCTAAAGATATTTTCCATTGATCCCCTAGATGGACTTGTACACATCTTCATGAGACTCAGTTGTTTCTTCAAGTCTTTGCTTCTCGTGGCTCCAGCATTTTTCCTGCTCATCCACCACGTGCTCCACTCTTCTTCCCTCATTCAGAAACTCATTCCATGGAATGCTAATAGAAACAAAAATTGATCGATTTGATAAACATGTCTCCATAGATACCAGTATAGATACCTAGTTAGGGTGTTGTACAGCCCTACATGCCCTGGAGGCATCGGTGGGCATGCATGCCTAAAGTAGTCCGCTTGTGCCTCTTCATATGGTATCCCTCTTTCAGGGAGCAGATCCCTTGGGTTTGCACATGGAGCAATGTCTTCTGCTGAGAGATTTGACGCAACAGTTGGGTGCTGATTCTCAATTGAACTAGTCTCACTTTTCTTGGTTGTCCTCACACTTCTTTTTCTCAACTAGTAGGACAAAATTCTTGATTTGACTGAAGAAGTGTTGAGCCTAGTTGATGTCCAGTTGATCATCGATAGCGACACAGTCCTTATATTTTGGTTTGGACATCTCTGAGTGATTGCTAATAGTCCCAAGAATCACCTGGACTATGATTCATGCCAGTATTTGATCCTCATCTTTGAATCTTGAGATGAAGTGATTGTTCTTGTAGGCCTCTCTTAAGCCTTGTCTCCTCCATAGTTGATATGCCCTTCTCATATCAACCTCAGTGTCATCAAGAATCAGTCCTCTGGCTGGTAGTTCAAATACCTCTCCAAGAACTTTAGCAGTAATAATGGATCATCGTCCATGGACTACAGTTGATATTTCACTCAAATCCCTTGAGCTTCTGGCATTGAGATAGAAATCCGCAACTGCTTCTAGATATACCTTCTTTGGAGCAACTTCCACGAAGGTTTTCAGATTTGATTGATATAGCTTTGAGATAATCTGGCCGCTGAGCGCTGAGTTGTCACAGTTGCGAATGAACACTGTTGGTTCGAAGAACTTATCTCTGTACAACTTGTTGCAGAATGCCGATGAATTTTATCCAGTTAATCAGAAGTCGTAGATCTTTTGAGGAGTTCGTTCAGAAGTTTGAGCCATTGTTTGGAATTTTGAGAGTCTTCAGGGTTTTAAGCAGATTATTGGCGATTTGTGAAGAATGACGACAGCTAGGGTTCAACTTGAATTTGGGGTTTTTCAGCTGGATTCTTTAAAAAGAAGTTAGTGCGTATCCAACGGGTAGAAATATTTAATTTCAGTGCATTAGAGGGTTGGATTTGAAGCGAAAGGGTTGGTTGATAAGTCCCATTCTCTTCTGAAATTAACTCGTTGTATGTGAGTAATGAGAGAGGAAGTGGAGTCCAACGGTAAAATAGTTAGACATGTCATTTTACCGTTCCACTTAAGCAAGGTGAATTCAAACTTATCTATTTGAAGCTCTCTCTCTCTCTGGTGATTCTGCGTAACCTTGAGCTGCTAACATCATCATATGATTTGGTTAAATCTGTCAATCTCCAGTTGGCATGATCGACTTTAACTGAGATACTTTTAGTTCAGCTCTTTCTTTTGCTGAGTTGGCTTCCAGCTCTTCTTTCAGTTCAGCTACTTGCTTCAGTTGATCTCGAGCTGCTTTCTCCATTGTGAACTGATTGAGCATCTGATCAGTTCTGGTCTTTTGATTTCTCAGCTTCCACGCCTTTCATCAGTTTGCAAACTTTTCAGCTCGCTTTTTGTCTCAACTGATGATTTGAGCAGTTTTGATTTCTTTTGCTGACTGAACTGACGCACCTTTCAGTTCAGTTTCAGCTTCTGCTCTTCTTTTCTCATTGGCTAGGATTGCTCTTTGCATTCTCCCATTTTGATCATCTTTATCTTCTGATGCTAGTTCCAATAGCCTTAATTGGTAATTGGATACATAGCTTTACAGATCTTGCTTCAAGCGCTTTGTGAAGATGTCAGCTATCTGCTTCTCTTTGGCCAATTCCTTTTATCATCATGAGTTCTGTCGCTCTTGTGGTATAGCCAGTTGGCAAACCAGTTATAGTGAGGGTTGATTCTTGATTCATCCCTTGAGTCCAAGTACTCACTATACTGTGTTGCGATATCCATTGGAGTGAACTTCTCCAAAGGGATCTGAGAATGTTGACGTGCTTGATATAGTTTTGTGTGCACGTTTTTTCTTGAGTCAACATCTCTTCTAGGTTAACTTACTGGATGTCTTCGAGGATAGGCTGTCTGAGCAGTTCTCTCCTGAACTGATGCCCTATCTCGATGAGACTGTGGTCCAAACTGAGTATTTCTCCTTATTCCAGTTGGCCGGTCAGTTTTGTTCACCATAGGCCTGTTCTGAGCTTTGGGCCTTTGAAAATCTGGTGACCTTTGTTGAACTGACTGTCTCTGATGAGCTAGAGGTCTTGGCTGATCTGGTGACCTTTGTTGATAGGCTAGATGCCTTTGTTGAGCTGGTGATCTCTGTTGATAGGCAGCCTGCCTACTTTGAACTCGTGGCCTTCTTTGAGATGGCTTCATCTGCTGAACGGATGGTTGAACTGAGCCTTTCAATTGGGAAGATTGGCTGGACCTCTTAGACGGATCTGTAGGGATGTCTTAAGTTCTCTCGCCTTCGGTCTCTTCAATTAGTTGGGTTGGTGCAGGTCTGACAAAACCATGAAGGGTTCCTTCTTGGCTGGTTTGAATAACTGCCTTCCCTTTCTCAGCGGCAGTGTACCTGTTACATCCTAACCCTGGACTACCAGTTTCAAATCTTTGATGGTTTAGAATCTCATCAAGAGTTTGAGATCCTTTTATGAATTTGAGAGATATTTACTCTCTCTCTCTCTCCTGGATCTCCTGCCTGAGCATCTCATTCTCAGTTCTTAGCTCATCAACCTTGAGCTGCAACTTCTCACATTCAATTGACTGGGCTTCAAGTGATTCAGTTCTGTCATGTTCACTTCTCATTCTTTTGACCTCATCTCTTAGGTCATCATTTTCTTCCTTCAACTGTAGATGCATACTTGATATAGCAGCTAACTGATCTTCTAGCACTCTTAATTGTTCATTTATTTCATTGCTAGAAATGGAAGTTTCATGAATGTGATAAAAAGAAGATAAGGAAACACATGTGCTAACCTCATCTTCATTGTCAGCCATGAGGTAGAACAATGTCTCTTCTTCAGAGCTATAGTTGTCGGAGTCAATTCCTGATGAATAATCTGACTCATTCAGGACGACATTCTCTATTTTGGCCATCATAGTTTTTCTTTTGAAAAAGCTTCTCTTCACATTGGCCTTCTTATCTTTAGAGAGCTCTAGACACTCATCTCTGTAGTGTCCTTGATTGTGGCAATGGAATCATTCTCCTATGCTTCTGTTGGCTACCCTGGGTTGTTCAATAGACAGTTGGTTTCTCTCACCTTTGGGCTCCTCATCAGTTTGAAGCAAAACTGATAGCTGATCTCTGATTCTTTTGAGCTTTTCTAACAGCTTGGCAACTGACTAGATTTAATCATTGATATCCTCAGTCAGGCTCTCTTTCTTCTCCGTTGTTTCTCTTCTGCGATCAGTTGAGCCTCCTGGTTGTTCTCTGGTTTGAGAACTTTTTGGCTGAAAGACATTTCTTTATCGAGTTTCTCTAAACCGATTTCTTTCACCGTAGAAGGTTGTATCCTAGGCTGATGATGATGTGAATGCCTCTGTTTTTCAGTTTAGGCTATACTCGTGAGCCTTAAAAGAACCGAATAGTTCTCTTGGGGTGATGCTGTTTAAGTCTCTTGACTCTTTTATAGCAATCACCTTCATATCCCATTCATCCGTGAGATTGTCCAAGATTTTAGAGTTCATCTCACTATTGGGATATGTTCTTCCCAGATTGTTCATCTCACTGATGATGCCTAGAAATCTTATTTCAATGCTGGAGATGGTTTCATCTGAGTGCATCTTGAAGGACTCATATTTGTCCACTGCCAGTTGGAGCTTGTTTCCTTTGATGGCTTCGGACTCTTTGCATAGATCTGCAAGTAAGTCCCGTATCTCCTTGGTAGTTCTGCAACTTTTTATATCCTTCATGCGATCTTCATCTAGAGTTTGGAACAATGCGGCTTGGGCTACGAACTCTAGGTTCTTCAACTTCTTATCTTCACCCATGAGAAGATGAGTTATCTTTGGGATCCTTACTGGTTGATTGACATCAACAACGTGGGCTTCATTGTCCATCATAATTGTGATTAGACCTTCTTCGATAACTTCCCACATATTCTCATGGATTGAGCAAAGATGCGCCTTCATTCTCCTGCTCCAGTTATCGTAGTTCTCAACTTAAAAGATAGGTAGCTTATGGTTTCACATAGGATACAAATTAGCATAGATAACAAGATCTGATTCAGCTGATCTGCAGAAACGGCTGATCTTTAGAATCAACCGCTCTGATACCACTTGTTGGTCCCGGGGTGAGTCAGAATCAGTTTAGAGGGAGGTGAATAAACTGATTTCAAAACTGAACTACAAATGCGGAATATTCTGGGCCCATTCTGACTCGAGGGGTTATCCATGCTTTGTGGAGATTAGTTGAGATGATCTGCTAGCTCGGAGTGTTGTGTCTGCTCGGGGTGTGCATTTTAAAATATGTAACTAAACTGAAAAGTAAAGCAGATCACACAAGCAATTTATAGAGGTCCGAAGCTCAACTTCTACGTCCTCTCTTCCTTCCGCAGAAGGACAATTCACTACGCAAGTGTAAAGTTCCTTTATTACAGTTACACAGTGAAGATAATTTCTGAACCTGGCGAACGGTAACTCTATGAGTCACGGTCTTCTTTTCAGCTGGTCCTATCCCAGAAACGGTGATCCAATGAACGCAACCTCCTCAGTCGGTAGGTCGACAACTCACACTTGCGATCCTCAACTACTCACTAGAGAGATAAGGTCCTATTGCCCATCTTTACATAATTTTAGATCTCACTCGATCTTCAAGAATACAGTCTTGAAACTGGTATCAACTGATATGATACTTTGCGTATCTGCGTCTTAGCTGGGTAGTTGATCTCTGAAGCACTTGAACTGAGAGAGTTGCTCTGGCTGGAATTCTTCAACAGCTAGCTTGATGAGCGGTCTGGCTCCTTCTCTTTAGTTGGACTTTTGATTCTTCTGAGTTTTGAACGTGAGGCTTTAGTGCTTTGGCGAACGTCTTCGCGGAAAGTCTTAACTAAAGTTCTCTCCAAAATTGTCAAAAGTCAACAGTCACCTTCTGGGTAGCTCACCTTTTATAAATGAGTGGTTGATGACCATTGATGATCACTGTGTGATCATAAATGATAAAGCCGTAGAGAGGCTTTCATTTAAAGAGAGCCGTTGAGTTACCTTTACTCTTCTGATGAGCTTTTGTTCCAAGATCTCGGTTGCATTAACTTCAAGATCTTCTTTGGCTTATCTGAAATTTGAATTTCAGTTACGGCTTCTATCTTGATCTTCAGTTCTGAGCTTTGTCTGGCAATTGGAATCTTCAGTTCCTTGTCTACCAGTTCTGCGCTTCTCTTAGCAGTTTGGAAAGCTTCAGTTGAGATCATCTTCAACTGGCAGTTATGGGCTTGTGCTTCATGCCTTCTGAGTTCCAGTTTGTTTGCTTCAGCTGGCAGGTTGAACCAGTGTTCTTCAGCTGGCATTCTTGACTTGTGTCCCTTCAGCTTGAACTTTCTTGGACTGGTCTTCAGTTCGATTGCTGATGCTTTATCAGTTGGACTTCAAAACTGATGCGTCTTTAGCTGGTATCCTTCGAACTGGTACTTCATCCGCTGGAACTTCATTCTTCAGCTGGTGTCCTTTGAACTGGTATTTTCCTTCAGCTTGTACCTTGGTCTTCTCTTCAGCTGGTATACTCCTTCAGCTGGAACTTCCTGAGTTGGTATTTCCTTCAGCTTGGATCTTGGACTTGTACATTTTTTCAGCTAGAACTTCATTCTTCAGCTGGAATCCTTTGAGCTGGTATTTTCCTTTAAATGTACCTTGGTCTTCTCTTCAGCTGGTATACTCCTTCAGCTGGAACTTCCTGAGCTGGTATTTCCTTCAGCTCAGATCTTGGAGTGGTACACTTCTTCAGCTGGTATTTTCTTCAGATGGAGTCGTCCTCTCTTTGGCTGCCAGTATTCTTCAGTTGGTATTATCTTGATCGGGCGTGTTCATCGGTTCAAACTGATGTGCTCTTCAACTGGTATTTCTTCAGTTGGGAATGATCTAGAATTGTTATGTCCTTCGGTTCTCCTCTTCAGTTGGAGCATCTCTTTAGCTGGGATTGGTCTCGAACTGGCATGTCCTTCAGCTCTTCTCTTCAGCTGGAACATTTCTTCAGCTGGTATTGGGCTAGAACTGACATGTCCTTCAGTTCTCTTCAGCTGGAACATCTCTTCAGCTGATATTGGGCTAGAACTGGCATGTCCTTCAGTTCTCTTCAGCTGGTATTGGGTTAGAACTGGCATGTCCTTCAGTTTTCTTCAGCTGGAACATCTCTTCAGCTGGTACTGGCACTTCTGAGCTAGTGCCTTGAACGGGTATTTTTCTTCAGTTCATCACTGTAGACTGGTGGCTTTCGGTACTTCTCTTCATGGTACCTGCAACTTCCAGTTTGCTTTGCTAACTGTTCTAGCAAGCTACAGTTTCTTTTTCATAGCCCTTTGTGGCTGTATTTTTTCTTTTTCTCTCTATTCTTTTCTCTCTCTTTTCTTTACTCAGCTCTTGGCTGGTTTCTTTCTTTTCTCCTTTCTGTTCTCTCTTTTTCTTCTTTTTTTTCTTTTTCTCACATGGATTGATCATTTCTTTTAGATTTGATAGCTCGATTTTTTTATATGATCATCCTTAGTTTTCTGCTTGATTTCTTTTCAGTTCTTCAGGGCTCTTTGTGTATTTTGACATATTTTGACATCTCATCAAAACTCATTGTTGGAAAAATCTTGATAGTTTTTCCTAATACATCAATACTGCATGCCACATCAGCAATAGAGTTCATCTTTGATCAAGTACTTTCACTACATGTGTTTCCAAACACACCAATACTTCCATGTGTTTGGTACTATCTGCTACATACTCAATGATAGAGAGTATCTCAGCAAGATGAACAACAGAGGAGTAGAAGGGATATTTGTTGGATACTCCAAAAATAGTAAATTATACAAGATTTACAACAAGAAGACAAAGACTATAGTAGAATCAGTCAATGTCAGATTTGACAATCAAAATGGTGTTGTTAATCCCACAAAAGAAGATGTACTCTCAAATATATTTGGACATTCTAATATACATGATGATACATATAGAGAATCTGAAGATCAGGAAGTGAAGCAAAGGAAGCCCTCACAGCAGATTATTAAGGATCCTACCACATAAGTCATAGGAGATATCCATGAAGGAAGAATGACCAGAAGCTGAGAAAGAGACTTCATGAAGAAATATCCAATGTATGTTTCACATCCAAGATAGAGCCCAAGAGTGTTTAAGAAGCTCTTAAAGATGTCTATTGGATTGAAGCTATGCAAGAAGAGCTTCTGCAATTCAAGATAAATCTGGGAATATCACAAGAAATAAAGTTAGGCTAGTTGCTCAAGGATATTCTTAGATTGAAAGAAAATATTTTGATGAGACTTTTGCTTCAGTCACAAGAATAGAGTCAGTCAGACTGCTCCTAGCAATGGCCTGCATGATTAAGTTCAAGCTATATCAGATGGATGTCAAGAGTGCATTCCTGAATTGATTTATGAAGAAAGATGTGTTTGTTGCATAGCCTAAAGGATTTGAAGATCCACATCATCCAGATTATGTTTTCAAACTTAGAAAGGCTTATATGGTTTGAAGAAGGCTCCTTGAGCATGGTATGAAAGACTGGATACATACTTAGTTAGCAAAGGATACAACAGAGGAGGAGAGGACAGAACACTATTCATCAGAAAGGACAAATCATAAGTGATTGTGGTTCAAGTATATGTAGATGATATAGTGTTTGGCTCAATGTCTGAAAAAATGGTCAAGGACTTTATCAGGGACATGGAAACTGAGTTTGAGATGAGTCTAGTTGGAGATTTGAAGTATTTTCTTGGACTTCAGGTGAGGCAGTCAGAAGAAGGATTTTTCATCACACAATCTAAGTATGTAAGAAACTTAGTCAAGAAGTTCGAGTTAGAGAATTCTAAGCACAAAAAAAATTCCTATCAGTACCACTGTCAAGATTGGTAAGGATGATACAGGAGAAGAAGTGGATCAGACACTTTACAGAAGTATGATTGGGAGTCTTCTCTAGGGATGGCAATTTTACCCACGGGTTCGGGTACCCGCGGGTACCCGCTCCTAATAGGATGGGTTTGGGGATAAAAATTCAGGTATGGGACGGGGGGCGGGTATAAATTTCAATACCCGGGTTGGGTTCGGGGTGGGGGCGGGGGAATATATACCCAACCCGATTTAATATAATTCATAATTATATATTGAATAAATATAGATTTTAAAAATATAATTCATGTTTAACACTTTAATGCTTGATTTTTTAATCTTTAAAAATAAAAAATTTTATATATTAAAATTATTATTTAATAAATATAAATTTTCATGTTTGATTTTTCAATTTTTAAAAATGGATAGTATATAACGGGTACCCGATGGGTACCCTTTCCCCGCCGGGTAGTCCCCGCCCTGAACCCGCCCCTATTTAAACGGGGATGGGGGCAGGTATGGGGGTCAATTTAAGAGGCGGGTATGGGGATGGGGGAGCAATACCCGACCCCGCCCCGCCCTGTTTACATCCCTAGTCTTCTCTACCTTACAGCAAGCAGACCATATATATCTTACAGTGTGGGGGTATGTGCTAGATATCAGTCATGCCCTAAAGAAAGTCACTTAAAGGCTGTCAAGAACATCATCAAGTAAATAAGTGGAACTACAGACTATGGACTATGGTATACTTCAGATACAAATTCTAGTATTACTGCCTACTGTGATACTAATTCGGCAGGATCTCTAGATGATAGAAAAAGCACATCAGGTGCTTGTTTCCTTTTAGAAAATAATGTTGTTTCCTGGTTCAGCAAGAAGCAGAATAGTATCTCATTATGATCTGCATAAGCTGAATATATTGCAGCTGGAAGCAGCTCTATACAGATCATATGGATGATGCAAATGATGAAGGACTATGAAGTTGGTCATGATACACCTATTCTGTATTGTGACAACATGAGTGCTATCAATATATTCAAGAATCCAGTTCAACATTCAAGGACAAAGCACATCGATATCAGACATCACTTCATCAGAGAGTTAGTTGAGGAAAAAGTTCTGAAGATTGAGCATGTGAAAACAGATGACCAACTAGCTGATCTATTCACTAAGGGATTGAATGTTGCTCAATTTGAGAAACTCAGAGCATCCCTTGGGGTTTGCTTGGTTTAATAAACTAAGAGAAGGAGTATGAGTGTGTTTATTTCACACTCAGTAGGAAAGAACCATTCCTGCACAAAGGGACTGAACATTCCCATAAATATTCATCAGCATGTACATAAACAATTTTCAAATTCTTGTGTACATTCTTGTCAACGGCTAGTTCTGACTCACAAATATCATCACTGGTTTTCCGAGATTTTCCTCTAAATTCTCTATCTAATAGATACCTGGAATACGTATAAAACATAGTTCTCTCTTATATATATGTTTAGCCATTTTTGAGATATCATCATTCACTTCAGAATTCCAAAATTCGAGTTTTCTCTCAAATATTCTGATATCTCTCTTTTCTTGTGTTCTTCTCTTCTTTCTGCCCTTGTCATCCCCTTGATTATATACAGAAATATTCTCTATTAATTTCAATGGCACCCAAAAGAAAACTTGTTCGTCTAAAGAAAGTTGTTAAACCAAGAATGAGGTATGGAAAGGTGACTTATTCCAAACCTCAGGATCAGTTCTATCAAGAAGATGAATTTGACAGACAAGTTCGTGGAGAATCTTCATTCAAGAAACCTGCTAAGAGGGCACTACGGGATGAATCCTCCAGAAAGGACACTAAAGTTTACATTGAGACATTCCATGGAGAAGAAGAAGACTTGGAGGAAGAAGAACCAGAAGTTGCATCTTCTATGAAGAAATCAAAGACTCAGAATCTTACTCTCCAAGATCTTTTGAAAGAAACAGCAAGATCATAAAACGTCAATAAGAAAACTGTTGCGAAAAAAGCCAGAACAATGGGTATTGTAGCCAAGAAACCAAAGAAGACTACAACCCTGTCACAGAGAAGATCATCGCAGTACCTGCTAAACAAGCCATTCAGAAAGAGAAGGGATCTACTGCTGATTTGCATGGTGTTTTATTAATTTTATTTTTATTTTTTTGTTGATCTTTTTATTTTATTTTATTTTTTATTTTATTTTTGCGATTTTCAGTTTTTTTTTTAAGTTTTTTCACCTAAAATTATACACCTTAAAATAAAATTAATGAACACTAAAATTAAAGTGAATTGATTTAATTTGTTTGAAATAAATATAAATATATACGCTAAAATGGAATTAGTTAACCCTAAAATAAAAGTGAATTGATTTACTTCTAAAATTAAAGTGAATTGATTTAATTTATTTGAAATAAATATAAATATATACCCTAAAATACAATTAGTGAATCCTAAAATAAAAGTGAATTAATTTACTTTTTTGAAATCCAGCAACTCGCACAATTATGCACTCGCCCGACAATAATGCATGGTCACATGCATTGTGCTCAATAATTAATTTTTTCAAAACAAATACATGCGGTAATTGAAAATTAAAAACCTAATTTTGAAATAAATATATACCCTAAAATGGAATTAGTGAAACTTAAAATTTAAGGGAATTAATTTTTTTAAAAAAATTTGGTAACTCGCGCAATGCACTCGCTCGACGTGAATGCGTAGGCTCGCGCATAGTGCTTGACAATTCATTTTTCAACTTATATATAACCTTCAATTGAGATTAATAAACCTTAAAAAAATGAAGCCTAAAAAAGACAAAATAAAACTGTAAAAAATCTAAAAAAAAAAACACCAAACTCCTAAACTATAAACATTAATTGGAATGGAAAAAAGACACAATTTGAACTAAATAAACTTGTATATGATAACTACCACACCAGATACTTTTAAAAAATACAGGTGTTATTTTTGAAATTTTCAGTGATAATGTTTAGTGTTTTTACTAGTCAATACTGGTCAACATGTTGACCGTCTGAGATGCATTTTATGCTCAGCATGCCTATAAAACAATATATGAAAACTTTGCTGCATGCATGCATTGAAGGTAAACAATTGATTAGATGCAACAATTAAATGAAGGCATTTGAGATTGTATGTGTCGTTACATAATCACAAGAGGCGCAAAATTGTCCATGAAAAATTCATTATGTGAAGCCACTTTTAAAATAAAATTATTATAGACTATTAGGTACTTGTACATTAATTTCACAAAAACGAGTCCTCTAAAACAAAATTCAATATGATATCATTACTTTGTTTCATTGGAAAAAATTCAGCCCCAATAAGTTGTTTCATTGGAAAAAAATCAGCCCCGATAATTTGTTTCGGGCAAACAAAACAACAGTGCATTTGTATTCTGATTTAACTACGCCATTCAGACGACAGCTCTGTCTCTACATCTTCTTCCCACCAAGTTGCACTCTGAAAGTATCAAGTTTTAGTGTTTTACTACTTGTCAACAAATTTATCTGATGAAAAAACCTATCACATTTCCAAAAATATATTTCAAAAGAAGAGTGATATGGGATGAGAGGAAAACCTTGTAGCCTCTTCGAAGGAACTCGAGCGAGCTTCCTTCTTCCTCCTTGAGTCCGAGGACCCTCAGAAGTTCTTCCTTAGTCTATCATAATATAAAGAAACCAAACTTGGTGAGTTTTTGTCAATCATACCTATAAACCAGAAGAAAATGTGTGATGGAGTAGTGAGTGATGGTTTTAGCTTACTTCACCAAGAGTGAAACGACTTGTGCTTTCTGCTACACAAGCGTAAGAACCGTCTCCTTGCTTCAGCATCACTTGCCATGGCCCTGGATAGAGACGATATCAGAGATGGTTAGATACGTTGTAGTTCAAGTAGGCCAACTTAGATATAGTTCTCATTAACTCAGTCTTTGACACAAACATATATAGTTGATTGTGCATTCTTATATGAAGAGGGATAAGGTGCAACAATTGAAAAGATAAACTAAGAAAAGTTGGGGATCAAAATGAGCACCTGGATACTGGCGGAACAATGCTCCACTGTAGTTCACCACATAAGGTGCCACTGCAACTGTCTTTCACAGTTACGAATACTAATCATTCCAGCTAAAATTCGAGCACGAACAAAAGCTAATCTCGTAAAATCAATACAATCAGGGGAAGTACCTTTGAATACTCTCTAGTTCGAATGTAGAAAATGGGAATGAATTGAGAAAGAAACCGATAATGCACATCTTTGCTGGGAAATCCTATAAGTCCCAGATCAGCCCTGCACGCACACTAATGTTTTCAGAGGTCGAGTAAATGAACACACATAAAAACACACCAACTTCATGATAGATTTCACACACCGCAACGTGTCAAGTTCCAGATTAAAGAGAACCGTTGGGGCAGAAGAAGCAAAATTTTCCTGCATTTTTTGAAAATCAGATCTTATTACATGTAAATTGAAATTACAACTGGACATAGAATAAATGGGACATCATACCATATATAAGCCAACAAAAATGAAAATAAAAGCATAAAATGCATACGGTAACTTCACCAATTTAAAGTGGCTAGAGCTTTTTCTCATAGTCCTGTAATATGTTTAATTATGCTATCCCACATTTTGTACTAATATAATTCTGTAAAGTTTCTCTTATATTTCTCACATTGAAGAATTTAAGCTGTTATCCGAGCATACAGAGTTATCCCATAGCTGCAAACCATTTTCTTAACAACCATACAAAACCTGAGCAGGTTGAGGCATTAACTGGTAGAATATTATATATCAATATGGAAACCAAGTCTCAACCAGGATGAAAACTCAGACACCATGAAAGGTGATGCATGGAAAATTAATTTCAGAATTAACAACAGAAGTTTCTGAACACTCACAAAATTAGCTCATATTTTCAAGCATAATTATTGCAATTGTAGTTTGGAATCATTGAAAGAGAAATGAAAGTAGATGGCACACCACATATTTCTCCACAACAGACAGATCACGAGTGCTACAATTGATGAAGATATAAAGTGATGGAGGTTTGTCGTTAGATTGCCAACGACCTGCAACATGAAAGAGTATGGAAAATGGTCAAGTCCAAACCATCTTGATGGTAAGTTACAAAGATCATATGTTTGCACGTATGAAGTACATAAATATCTCTGCTTACTAAATTGACTGAATTGAAGAATTTATTGAATTCACTAGAGGCAAGGCCCTTATCTTGGAACAAGAAATTATGCCAGTTAGGTTACAATTTAAATACGTAAAATTTGTAAACCTTAAATATTAACATGGATAAATTGTGATCTGCAGAACATATCCACCTAAGTGCAACGATATATTATCTTCCTGTGACGAGCACTAGAATACCAAAAATTAAAACACCCCAGCCATGCAGACTTTTAAAAAGAAAAATGCATCCTGTCAAAATCTTTGTGTGCACAATGAGGTTTGTATATATACAATTATACTTTATGTATTCTAGTTTCTACATAATGAGAGTACTATTGTCCAAGAGTTCAGTACAGAGTAAGAAGGTCTATTCATCTCTTGAAAGTAGTCACAACTTCTTTGAGAACACGTTAGAACATCTGTACAGAAGTTTAGGAAGCACAATAGTAGGGCTTAGGTTTATAAAACCAACCTTCATTTTCATCAACAAAGTCGAAGTCCAAAGTGTCTCTTATGGATTTAAAAAATGAGGTAACCGGGCCACTAGGTACATCATCCAAGGATCCAATAGTTATACCATCAATCTGAAAGCAAAGAGGCCAATAAATGAATTGGTGAAATTAATTATATGGAAAGCCTGGTGAATTTTGACATTTAAGTTATCAATTATTGTTTTATAGAAAGGCCATTTTTAAAAGCAAATACCTAAATAGACTGGGTTAACATTTGATATTAAAAGATTGCTTATCTTGAGAAGAATTACTACAGCATTCTCAAGGCTACACAAAGAAGTTACACTTCAAAATATATCTTAAAGTATAGTTTGATGCATAATATATTAATTCTTTGTTTGATTTTCTATTTTGGTTCTCATTTCGTTTCCTTGGAACTTTGGCACCCCTCTTAGATGTTCAGACACAACAAGCCTACCTCAGTATAAACAAGTTGGAATCTAGATCAATAATCATAAACTTCTGTAAAGTTATTCAAAGTAGGACTTAAGAACACAGCAATATTGAGCTATAAGATTTTCAACTTAGAAGAATAAGTATTAAAGGTACGTAGAGTTATGTCCAAACTGCTGAACAGACTAGAACTTCACCTGACAATTGACATAACCTAAAATGATAGTTTGTATCTGAATTTTATCGTTAATGCAAGAATATTATATAAGGACCTAACTAGATGATTGTCGATTATTGCTTATCAAGAAAGAAGAACAAGAAACTGTATTATATGTATTATACACCCAGATAAAAAAATTCTCAAATGAGCCGGTTTCAAGACAACTACATAGGATAGTTACTCACACATTATTACTTATAAAACAGCATATTCTAAGAAGAATATCATGCCCTTCTCACGATAAGTGGTTACATACTCTACATTTCATCAGCCCCTTCATTTAAACACTCATCAAATCAAGCCTCTTGTAAGCTAAAAAGGGAAAAGGGATTTTCTTGACACAAGTACAGATTAAGGAAATAGATACCAGA
Organism: Perilla frutescens; assembly: GCA_026008535.1. NCBI lineage: Eukaryota > Viridiplantae > Streptophyta > Magnoliopsida > Lamiales > Lamiaceae > Perilla > Perilla frutescens. The sequence continues at coordinate 33,778,490 of BRKX01000009.1, forward strand.
CTACTTACAATAGAAGATCTTGAGAAAATGAGTAAATTAATACCGAGTCTAGAGCTGTTTTGAAAATCTCTGATGCCCTACGCTTTTCTGGCTTATCAGGAAATACCTAAAAATACAAATAAATGATTAAGAGATTCCTCCGTGAATTGGAAAATTCTAAGACAGATAGTGAAGTATTTTCTTACAATGCATGCTCTTGTTTCTTGCTTCTGTTGCAGCTTCCTGATAACAGCTAATGCAAGTTGAATGTTGGCATCACTGAACTCATCGGATGAACCCTTCACAATTTAAGAATTTCGAGAATATCAAGTAAAAAGTATCATTCACAAGCCAAAACAGTAATAAGCAGGACTACAGCAAACAAGTCATTATGGTGATCTAAGCTGATCTGAAGACTCAAATTTTGAGCATTTCAGAAATCAAAATCATAGTGGCAATAGAACAGAATCTATTAATACAATATTCTCTTGAGAGCGAAAGCACGTGTGAGGAAGATACCTTATAAGAAGACATGCTGCTAGGCAGTGGACTAATGATGCCGCCAGAGGAGCGTAAATCCAAAAAAATGATGGGAAAGTGTCAGTAAAACATATAAAACTCAAGAAAGACTATAAAAAGGGATCTTTAAAATGGAACTACATGATCCAAATTTGATGCCATGTGCTGAGAAACCCGATTAAATTCTGAATAAGTCATAAGAAATGTGTGTCCAGGTAGATTAGTGCTATGATGTAAATTGCAGAAATAACCATTTGCCACCAAAATTTTAAACACCAAAGTTCAAACAACTCCACAACTTCAACCACATCTACCATTGGGAAAACAAGAAGAAATTTCACTTGCATCAGAGAAAGAAACTGATATTGAGCAACTACATTTGGAATTCATCATTCATACATAATTTCAAAAACAGAATTCACAAACAAAATAATCATAGAAAATCACACCTCTCAACAAATTATAGCAGACTTGTAAACCTTCGGCCATAAACTAAGTCCCACATTACTCAAAAACTACCATATTATGGCCCACAAGATGAGAATTCGAACTTGAACACAAATTACATCTACTTGGCAAGAGAGAGAAACAGGTGAGAGAGCAATACGCACGGGAACTCGATCTCCAGACGGGTTCTTCCATCTTGCAGAGCAGAGAAAAGAGAATTGGCGGCATCAGAAACTAGAACTTCATACGATCTGGGCTTGTAAACTGCCACGCCGGCCTTCGGGTTGATCCCAGATTCCGATTTGGTGGCTTTAGCACCGATAAACCTCCTTTTATCGCACTGAGCGTTTGCTGCGGTGAGTTTGGGAAAAGAAGTGGAAACAGAGGAATGAGAGAGAAAGGGACTCTGCTGATGAGAAATTTCGACGGAGTAGAAGGCTGTGCCGGATGGGATTTTGGCAGCAGCGGAAATTACGGCCGCCGCATGACCGGCCATCGAAGCTGACGGATTGTGCGTGAGAGAGAGAGAGAGGATCTGTGGAGGGAAAGATAACGGTTGGGAAGATTGGGTGGGTAAGAAACCGTGGCATCGTCTGCGTCACATTTATTAATTTATCCCATTTTCTGATGCGATTTTAGAAATGAACTGGAGGTGAAACTACTTTAATTCTTGATCATTTTCAAACCGAAAAATATCCATTTTGATTATATAACTATTTGTTTAGGATTATTTTTATCTCTATTTGTTCATTATGATTCCTCTTTTGCTCCTCTAAGTGACCGGGGAAAATGGAAGGAAACGGACGTTTTAAAACCCCAAATAGACTCCGACTACCGGACCCGATTGACTTAAGTTTTTCTTTCTTCAATAATTTCTCAAAAATGCTCAATCCAAATTCCATTTTTAGAGTTCCAAAATCCTCAATCCAAATTCCATTTTTAAAGTTTCTAACGGAGAAGCGGAAGAAATTAAATTGATGGTGAAAATCTACTTTCCGATCTTTTCTCATCAAAAAAGAAGTTGTCCAAATATCTCTCTTCTCCGAATCATAGTTATAACTTTTCTAGACGTGATTATCTGATTCGCGGCTTCTCGAATTGCTAGGTTCCATGAATTCTCCAAGAAGACTACAAAATTTACCAACAACTAAGCTTAAAGGTTGAGAGTTTTAGAATTTTCACAAATGATTTTTCTCTCGGTAACGAATTGATCATTAAAGCAATGAGAATGAGAGCTGTTGATCTCCATTTCGAGACTACATTATCAGCGTATTATTTTACTAATCTTTAAATGCTTAATTACCAATTGAAATATAATAGATGAATGTTGTGTTGGTTGGTTCTGCTAGCTAGATTGGTGGTGATTGTGTTTTGATATCATAAATTGTAGTTGATTGTGTTTTAATATTATAAACATGCTATGAATTTTTAGAAAAAATTCGTATTCAATCCATATATGTGTAAAAAGTGTGTGTTAATGTGTGAAATGGGAAAGGTGTGTATTATTGTGTGTTTTAACGGGTATTATTACGTCCGTTAGTAAAGGAGCAACACATGGATCAAATTGAGTCTTTTAAAATACTTGTGGGATCAATTTGGACCAAAAAGGTAAACATGAACTAAAGTAATCCTAGACAAATAGATATATGATCAAAATAAACCTTTGCCTTTTGTAAAATATTGTATGAATAAAAATGTTAGATTACTCAAGCTCGCTTTATGTTCAATTCTATCTAAACCCGTTCAAATTTGACTCTGATGATGATTGAATGATGAAGCCATGCCTAGCATTGATGCAGAGAATCCCGAGCTGCAATTACAAGGGCCGATTACATGCCTAAGAGCAAAGAAGTTACAAGGCTATTTTCAAGCCATTGTGAGAAAGAAGTTTGAAGAGGAAGTGATTGAACCATTCAGCCCAAAGTGGATCACCATATTGTCTATTGAAGATGAAGATGAAGGCATGGTGTTGGAGATGAGTACTTGAGGCGAGAAGAAGGCAATTGGACGTGTTGCATGTAGATTGGACGTGTTGCATGGGAAACAGTAAGTCTCGGATTTGCATGCATGAAGAATAATTAATTCATGATTGGGCCAATCTTATTCCCTTAAATTTTCGGTCATGTTTAATTATTTGGAGTCCAATTTGAAGTCCCCAAATTTGTTGGGTATTTTATTTATCCATTAGATAGATTTTTATTATTTTATTTTTGGTATTTTTGAAACTAGCTTAAATAGAGTTCTAATTAAGGTAGGAGTCCTAGTTAGATTAGGATAGTCTTGTTTTCGATTTCTTTTAGGATTTATCTTAGAATTTTCTTCCATCCCTCTATTATAAATAGGGGATCATTGTTACTTTGATATTTTAGACCATATTTGATTAAGAAGTATTTGCCTTTCAATATTATCTCACCCAAGATCCTCTTTTGTTTATATTCAGCCGAAAATAAACACTCTTAAGAAGCTTGCAAATTTTTAAGTTTTATCTTTAAATCTTGTTATATTTCTCTTGTGGAGTTGGGGTCGGATTTGCAATCGAAGAGAAGTCAAGTAGTGATTCTTTTTGTGTATCTTTTTACACTTGGAGTTTCGTCCCGATTTCAATTCATTCTACCTAGCCAACATCACCTACCATCCTCCACGACATCCACACATCATCCAACGTCCATATCATCATCCTCCAACAAGTTCGAGTGAAGATCCACGTGTATCCAAGCTGTTCGAGTCGAGTTCAAATATACGTGTTATTCGCGTCGTTTTAAGCACATATACCGTAAGTTCTTTATTTCCTTATCATAACCTATTTACTCCAACCCTTCTTCACCCCACATCACTATCATACACATCCCTAGTCCATCCTATCACACTCGAACCTAAAACAGCCCTTATTCCCTTGGTTTTGTTGTGTTTTATTTAATCGTCGTGTCACAAGTCTAGGTATTTAGTCATGTCTTTGAGTCTAGTTGATTAGCTATTAGGAAAATTGTTGGGAAAATCCCAAATGATGTTTTTGATGAAATGTCAAAACATGTGTGATGATTTAATGAAAAACTGCAAGTTATGAAAAGCTGGAAATCAGAGATAATGACCAAGTGAGACTTCAAGCTCAAATGAGAGATAGCTATTTAGAAGCATGGTCAACCAGCTTACAAGGTTGTTTTGATCAGGCCAGTCAAAGTCAACTCTTCAAAGCTTAAGAAAAGCTGTAAAGGCGAGAAGAGAACTTTGAAGACTGGTAGGCATCCATAGATGAGTAATCATCAGTCTTAGCAGAAAGCCAAGATAGACTGATGAACAGAGCCAGCTTGAAAGCTGAAACTGAACTGATCAAAGATCAGTCAGTCACATAGGGCTGACCCTAAACTGATCAAAGATCAGTTAGGTGGGAAAATAGCTCTAAAAGCATTGAGCCACTATTGAACTGACCATAGATTAGTTCAAGAAGAAAAGGAAAAAGCTCAATCAGGTAGCCAACTGATAAGTCCAGAACTGAAAGCTTTTCAAGCTAAGCTGCCAAGTCAGCTGAACTAGACTATATCAGGATAGAAGATCAAGGCAGCTGAGGATCTAAAAACTGGACAATCTCAGAGCTGAAAACCGAGATAGTTGAAAGCCCATCACCTGAATGTCCAAAAATGATAGCCGAATCACCTGCTCCTTCTGACAAGCAGTCAATGAAGATCTTAACAGAAAATCTTTAAAAGATCCTGATGATCTTAGAGCATAGAACATTTAAGTCAAAACAGTTAGTTCATTAAGAGCTTCAAATGGCTACAGGCATTAAAATGCCACCGGTGAATTATAAACAATCACCAATCATAACGGTCAAAAATCACTCATCTATTTAAAGAGGGTGAAATCAATTTTGGTCAAGACTTTCGTCAATCTAACTTTGCTATTTTGCAGAATAAGCTTTTCTTTCTCCCTCTCCACAGCTCAAAGCTTAATACTCTCAAAGTGCGAAAAGTCTCAACTGAGAAGGCATGCTTCAAGTCCAAAGCAAGCTGCTAAGCTGACGCAGAATTCCAGCAAGAGCAAAGCTTCTCAGTTCAGTCCTTTAAAGATCAGCCACTCAGCTCAAGCTAAAGGAGCATTCCAGGTTAATAACAGATTCAAGACTACTTTCTTGAAGATCGAGCGAGATCTAAAATCGTGTAAAGACGGGCAATACCACCTAAAGTCTCAGCGAGCAGTTAGGACTGGTAAGTGTGAGCTATCAACCCAGAAACCGGCTGAGGAGGAGCGTGTACCGATAGGTCCATTCTTCCGAGACAACTACAGTTGGAAAGGAGGTCGCGCTCGGGTTGAAGGGTGCCGTTTTCAGGTCCAACAGGAATTCTTCACTGTGTAACTGTAATAAAGAAACTTTACACTTGCATAGTGAATTGCCCTTCTGCGGAAGGAAGAGAGGACGTAGAAGCAGGAAGCTTCGAACCTCTATAAAGTTCTCTGTGTGCTGTTCTTACTACTTTCAGCTTTGCATGTTCTTAAACTGCACACCTTCACACACACAGACTACACTGACGAGCTTCGGCCAAGTACTCAAAGCTATCAGTTGTAAACTGATCAGCTCACCAGCTAAGCTTCAGTCAGGCCTTCTCAACTGATCAATAAGCACAGATAAAATATCGAAAGCGAGTCAGAGCCCTATCTATTCCACATCCGTTCAAAGTTTTTGAAGTCAGTTTATTCACCCCTCCTCTAAACTGACATAGACTCACATCGGGACCAACAAGTGGTATCAGAGCGGTTGATTCTAAGGATCAGTCGTTTCTGCAGATCATTTGAATCAGATCTGTTTATCTGTGCTAACATTTCAAGTTATGGGAAATCATAAGCTACCTCTCTTTTCAGTTGAGATCTATGACAATTGAAGCACGAGGATGAAAGCTCATCTATGCTCCATCCATAAGAATATGTGGGAGGTGATTGAAGACGGTGCAATCATCATCATGATGGACAACAAAGCCCACATCATGGATGTCAACAACCGGCCAGGATCCCAAAACTAACTCATTTTCTCACGGGTGAAGAGAAGAAGTTGAAAAATCTAGAGTTTGTTGCTCAAGCAGCACTTTTTCAAACTCTAGATGAGAATCGCATGAAAGACACTAAAAAGTGCAGAAACAACGAAGGAGATTTGAGACCTCCTTGCAGATCTATGCAAAGAGTCCGAGGCCATCAAAGGAAACAAGCTCCAGCTGGTAGTTGACAAGTATGAGTCTTTTAAAATGCAGCCGGAAGAAAGCATCTCGAGCCTAGAAACAAGATTTCTTGGCATCATAAGTGAGATGAAAAATCTGGGAAGAAACTATCCCAATAGTGAGATGAATCTCCTTTCGGTCTCATCTAAAACCTAGCAATGCTAAGTAGTGATCAAGTACTCTACATGATAAAAATAATTCCAACAACAACAACCAACCATCACAAGCATAGATCAAAACTAAATCGATTCTCTACCCCCTAATGAAGAGATTAGCCCATAATCATCCTCAAAACAACACAAATATCATAAGAGTTCATCATCTCATAACCAAATTAAAATAACATAAACTTCTACAATATTCAATGTTTGAAGAGTTTTTGGGACAAGCCCCACAAATTAACTAAGTTAAAGAAAGAAAATACCAAGGGAAGGGCCTCCTATTAAGCCTAGCTTTCACGGACAGCTTAGAGTCGGAACTTCTTATTGTCTCTTCTTCTTTAACCAAATCTTGTTTGCCACTCGTCTTCCTCATTTCTTCCTCTCTTGAACAATGGTGGTGGTAGTAAAAATAGTGTAGAAAAATGGTGAAGGTGGTGAAGGTGTGTAGAGAGAAAAATGGAGATATGAAGAATGGAGAAGATGAAGTGGTGTGTGAGTGGTGAATGATGAGAATGGATGATATCCCTAAAATAAATTGTGAGATATCAAGAGAGAGAGGGAGTGATCGATTGAGAGGGAGACGAGTGGTGAGAGGTGAGAGAAAAGTTGATGAGATGTGTGATGGTAAGAGAGCATTTCATGAGGGGGATTTTTAGCAAGATTTGTTGGGGATTTTTGGTCCAAAAGCCAAAACTAGCTTATTAGGGGAATTAAACCCTATATTCCTATCACTTAGATTAGGATGGCCAAAAAGTCCCCTTCCATTAGATTATATCAAACTAGCCATGTGAAGGAAGTTGAGGGGAAGAAGCCTCGTGCAAAAGATTGATGAAAAGTGGAAAGTCAAACGCACGTCCAGAACTAATCGAGTGGAACTGGGCACCACGCGCGGCTGCGGGGTGCCGCGGGCCCGCGAGGTACCTTCACCGAGAGTATCTTCGCGCAGTCACGGGGCTTGCGCGGCCGCGTGGTGGTGTTGCATAGTCGCGGGGCTTGCACGGCCGCGTGGTTCCAAGGCTCGTTCTTCCAGCTCTTCTCTTCGACTGAGGGCTTGTCTTATCCTTGCCACCTTAATGCCTAAAAATCGTGTTTTTGCAAGCAACAACTCAAGTTTTTCATAACTTGGTATATTCCACCATAAGAGCAACAAGTGAAGATTAGACGCACAAAATTGACACAAAACACACAAAAAATACTAAACATAACTTACCAAATATACAAAAATTCCTATAACAAAATAGTACAAACAAACACTAAACAACTCCCCATACTTATCTCTTTGCTTGTCCTCAAGCAAACAAGTAATTAAAAATATGAAGCAAGAAGAAAATATTCGCAAGGCAATAATGCAATTGGAAATTGTCTCATTGTTCCCACTAAAACATTTATTGTCAAAAGAGAGTGAATATAGTTATTCAATTGGGTGAGTTGCTTGCCCTCTCAAGACTAGGAAGAACACATTAGACTCAATTTATTTGGAATCAATTCCCATGAATCACTTCCACATTTATTAAGAAAATAAAATATCAACAAGAAGAGGGAATGCAAACATAGGACAAGGATCATTAGGTAAAATCATCGAGCTTAGTCAAGCTTTCTAATGTGGTTTTCCATACTCATCATGCAAAATGTTAACAGAATTGATACACATGAGAGGAGTAGAATCCAGAATGCAATCCCATTTATTTAAACACACAAGGGGTGTGGATCAAAATTCACAAGGTTAAATCATTAGGGAGGAAATCCCTAGTGTTCTTGTGTGGTTTCCCATACTCATAGTTGAGTAAATCAACTAGAGGAGTAGAGATCCTTATTGCCCCTTTCTTTTATTTCTCTCTCTCTCTCTCTCTCTTTTATATATATTTATATATATATCATAAATATAAGGATAAATGATTAAGGGAATGATTTTTCATGAAAAGAGGCTCAACATGCTTCTTAATCTTTAAAGGACAAGACCCCATAACACCAATTATCAAAATATGATCAATATCCAAAAGCAATTCATGCACAAGACTGAAACCACGAGACCAATTCATTCTTCATGATCAACTTGAAAATAATTCCTTGAAGATTCATATTCCAACTTTCATGTTTGACAATTTGAACAAAACATGAAGCTAAGTGGGAGAATCACAACATACATCACCTAACTAAAACAACCAAAATTAACAAAATATTCAATATAATTCAAGAACAAAACAATATCCAATAACATAGCAAAATCCAACAACATAATCCAGAACAAAGTACCAACATCCAACATAGCTAAAACATCACAATAACGAGCTCACAAACTACTCCCCACACTTAAGTCATGCATTGTCCTCAATGTATGAAAAACAAATCGCAATAAAAGTAAAGAGGAGAGAAAACATCACAATGTGTAGAAGACCAGCAACAGGCGCTGGTTTCTACAAAACAACATGACAAATACGACCAACAAACAACAAAAAGAATAAAAGAAAAATAGTTTAACAAGCACACGAACACAAAAATACACAAAAACATGAAACAACTTCACTGCTGCAGTGGATCATAAGGTGGTGGAGGAGGCTGCGAGTATGGATAGGAAAGGGTCCAATTGGTCCAGCTTTGCTCCAGGGCTGTCATCCTCTCGTCGTGCCCGTCGAGGTGATTGTAGATATTTTGCCTTATTTCCCCAACATCATGGCGTAGGGAGCCCAGATCCTGGCGAAACTCACCTATTGAGGTATCAAAACGCTCTTGGAATTGCCCCATTGTGTTGGTGTAAGTCTGCTGGAATTGTCCCATTAATGTATCAAAATGCTGCTGAAACTGTCCCATGGTGTCGGCATAATTTTGCTGGAAGTTCTACTGGAATTGCCACATTGTGTCAAAGTGGTCCTGGAAGGACCTCCAATCGGCTTGCGGCATTTGATACCCATGTTGGGGCATCATCGAGGGATAAGGCAGCGGCTGGTAGTGGGCTTGTAGTTCTTGCTTGTTTTCTTCGTCTTCTTCCTGGTCTTCCTTCTGCTTCTCTTCATTCTCTTCTTCGTCCTGCTCGTCATTATCATCATCACCCTGTGGAGACGAAGATGAGCCAGCTTCTCTGTCAGTATGGGGAACCAATAAGCTTGGAGACACAGGGCCGGTCAGTGTGGGGAACCAATCTCTTCTCATCAAGTACCAGCTGGGCTCGTTTGAGCTCGTTCACGGTGATCAAAAACTCCTTAACCTTGCTCTGTCCTTCAGGTAGAGGACCTCTATCAAGAATCAACCCGAGCTTGACAACAAAAGCGGTGATGAAAGCATAGAAGGATGGGTGCTGCTTTGTATGCCTCGTCATCTTCTGGATGGCTATCCAAATAAAATAAGACGGGCAGACCTTAGTATGGTGAAGGACACACCATAGAAGATACACCTCTATGGAGTTAACCTCTTGTTCCTTCCCAGAAATGGAGTATGCGAGGAAATTGTGCATGATGGCAAGGGCAGGGTCCCTTATGAAGCCAGTCGGTGTCCCCTGCGGATCCCAATTGTTGAAGCCGATAAGTTCTTGCCAAGCTGCAGCTGTGTTGAAGTCAGTTGGCCTATCTCGCGGCCCAGTTGTTAGAAACCCGAAGTAGGTTTCCATTCTAGCTAATGTCACTTCAAATTCTTCTCCAAGTATACGAAAAGTAATTTTTAAATTTTGGGAATCAAGCTTGAAGGTCACCAAGAACTCAAAGTACAAAGGGTTAAAGCCAACATACTTCAACTTCACAAATTTATCCAATGTCAACACCTTCAAATACTTCTCCACTTTACTTTCAATTTTCAATGATTTCAACAAATTCCAATCAAGGTAACGAGAGGAAGTAATTTCATATGCATTGAAAGCTTGAAACCTGTTACCTTCCCCGTGGGTACGTACTCGGAATGGGCAATTGTAAAGCTCTTAGAGATTCTCTTCACCATCATGGTAGGAAAAGGATGCATTCTTCATCCTTGACGGCATCGTGAGCTCGAGAGCAAGGTGAAGTGGGGCTCGAGTCGAGAAAGAGAGCTCGGGGTGGAGATACGGGCATGAGCGGGAGCAATGGCACGCGGAAGGTGTGCAAGGATGCAGGGCACGGTCGCGGTAGCTCGTGTGGTCGTGGGGTTGTATGAGGCAGGAGCGTGGTCGCGGGGTCTTGCACGGTCACGGGCTTCGTCGGTTGTCGGGGCACGACGGTGATAGAACGTTGGACGGCGGTGTGCGGTGGAGCAGCTTGGGGGCGGCGGTCGGTCAGAGTAGCTGGGAAGAGATGGGCGCACGGGCGCGGAGGAGAGAACGCGGTCGCGGTGTGAGCGTGACAAGTATGGTGACGTGCGTGTTTGACGTGGGGAGCTCTTCTCAACTGGAAATTGTTTGGTTGTGGATGGTGCAAGGGAGCAGAGCAGCTTGGAGATGAAAATTGGGAAGAGCGGCGCGGATGTGAGTGAAAATAAGGTTCCAAAAGTGGTCCCCATTTTATAGGAGAGGAGCCCGCACGGTCACGGGGCCTTACACGGCCGTGAGGCTGGACGAGTCGCGCGCCCACGGGGCTGTGCGCACTCGCGGAGTCCAATTTTTGGCATTGAAGTGTCCTGCACCTGCGGGGTCTGCGCGCTCATGTGGCCTTGTCGCCGAGAGGGGGATGCCGCAGCGGCGGGGGTCCACGCAACCGCGCGCTAGGATTTAGTCAAATTTTTACCATTTCGCCCCAGCAACACTCCAACTTGCCCCTGCCAAAGAAACACCAAAAACACGAAAAACTTAAACACACAAAATTTGCAAAAATTAAATGACACACACATAAAAATAAGAAAATCATGGGTTGCTCCCTATGCAGCACTCATTTTACTGTCTCGAGCTAAACATAGCCTCTAAGGTGGCTAGATGGAATCGTCAAGCCTAAAAGCCTCAACATCGGCTTCTCCGACTCGTCCTTTAAAGTACGACTTGACTCGGTGTCTATTAACTTGAAATGTGGTGTTTGTCGCTAGATTTTTCAAGGTCACCACACCATATGAAAACACTTCATCGATGACGAATGGCCCACTCCATCAGGATTTGAGCCTCCCGGGAAAGAGTTTCAAACGAGTGTTGAAAAGGAGAACTTTCATGCCCAGAGTGAGTTTCTTTTTAACAATACGACTATCGTGAAGCTTCTTTATCTTATCCTTGTAGATTTTGGCATTGTCATAAGCTTCATTTCTCAACTCATCGAGCTCAGTCAATTGCAAGGCCCGCTCATTTCCTACACGAGTGAGATCAAAATTTACCGCCTTAAGGGTCCAATAGGCCTTGTGCTTGATCTCGACGGGGAGATGAAACGCTTTCCCATACATGAGGCAGTAAGGGCTCATTCCTAAGATCATCTTGTAAGCCATCCGGTACGCCCAAAGAACGTCGGTTAGCTTCGTAGACCAATCCTTTCTCGTCACATTCACGGTCTTTTTCAAGATGTTTTGAATTTGCTTGTTGCTAGTTTCAACTTGACCGGAAGTTTGTGGATGGTACAGAGTAGCCACCTTGTGAGTCACACCATTCTTTTTCATCAACTTCTCAAAGAGTTTGTTCGTGAAGTGCATTCCACCATCACTTATAATGGCTCGAGGGAATCCAAACCTACTCAAAATGTACTCCTGCACAAACTTGATAACCACATTAGCATCACAAGACCTAATGGGGATTGCTTCAACCCACTTCGACACATAATCGACTGCTAATAGGATATATTCAAAGCCAAAGGAGTTAGGAAATGGTCCCATAAAATCAATGCCCCAAACATCAAAAATTTCAACCACAAGGTTGACATTCAACGACCTTTCATTCCTTCTCCCTATATTGCCAAGTCTTTGGCATTTATCACATGAGAGACAATAAACATGAGCATCTTTGAAAATAGAAGGCCAATACAAACCGGATTGCAAGATTTTTCAGGCCGTCTTTTGCCCTCCAAAGTCCCACACAGTGTGAGGCGTGGCAAAAGGCCAAGACATCGGTTTACTCTTCCTCCGAGACACATTTTCGGATCACTTCATCTTTTCCCAAGTGGAAAAGGTACAAATCATCCCAAAAGTAGTACCTACACATTGCCAAAAATCTTATTCTTTCTTGAAAGGTAAGGTTAGGTCTCATTTTATCACAAGCAAGATAGTTAACAATGCCAGCATACCATGGAGATAAGTTAAGCTCAAGATCATGTTCATATGGAAATGAATCACAAACAACTCCTTTCTCATGTGATAATCAAAATTTTCATCAATGGGAAGTCGAGATAGATGGTCTGCCACCAAATTTTCACACCCCTTTCTATTTTTGATTTCAACATCAAATTCTTGCACAAGCAAAATCCACCTAATAAGTCTAGGTTTAGCTTGGGGTTTGATCAACAAATGCCTTAAAGCCACATAATCACTTTAGAGCCTAAGATGTAGGATCTAAATTTATCCAATGAAAACACAACGGTAAGCAATTCTTTTTCAGTTGTGGTGTAATTTACTTGAGCACTATTCAAGTTGAGGCTAGCATAGTAAATTACACGAAGAATTTTTTCAACACATTGACCTAAAACGGCATCCACAGTGGAATTTGATGCATCACACATAATTTCAAAAGGCAACGATCAATCAGGGGGAATGACAATAGGTGCGGTGATTAATTTTTCCTTAAGAGTGTTAAAAGCATGCAAACATTTTTCATCAAACTCAAAAGGAACATCTTGAGCAAGTAAATGGCACAAAGGTTGGCTAATTTTGGAGAAGTCTTTAATAAACTGATGGTAAAAACCGGCATGGCCTAAGAAACTTCTAATACCTTTCACATTGACGGATGGAGGTAATTTCTCAATTACATCGACCTTAGCCTTATCTACGCTCATTCCTTCTTTTGAAATAACATGCTCAAGGACTATGCCACTAGTAACCATAAAATGACTCTTTTCCCAACTAAGAGTAAGGCTACTTTCAATGCATCTCTTCAAAACAAGTTCTAACTTATCTAAACAATCAAAAAATGAAGACCCAAAGACAGAAAAATCATCCATGAATACTTCAATGAAATCACCAATCATTTCAGAAAAGATAGAAAACATACACCTTTGAAATGTGCCCGACCAGTGCATTGCATAGTCCAAGTGTCATTCTCCTACACGCAAATGTGCCAAACGGGTACGTAAATACGGTCTTGGCTTGGTTCTCCGGCGCTATGGCCACCTGAAAATAACCCGATAAACTGTCAAGGAAACAATAAAAACTATGCCCGGCTAATTTATCAAGGATTTGATCAATGAAAGGCAGGGGAAACTGATCTTTTTGAGTAGCCGCATTGAGCTTTCGGTAGTCAATGCACATTCTCCATCCAGTGGTGGTCCGAGTAGCCAAGTGCTCTCCTTTGTCATTTTCTACCATCATTATTCATCCCTTCTTGGGCACCACATGGACCGGACTCACCCATTCACTATCGGCTATTGGGTAGATGATTCCTTCTGCTAGAAGCTTAAAAATCTCCTTCTTGATGACCTCCATCAACACGAGATTGAGCCACCTTTGTCCTTCTCGCACCGGCTTAGCCCCTTCTTCAAGAATGATTCGATACATGCATGTTGTGGGGCTAATGTCTTTAATATCGGAAAGATTCCACCTAATGGCTTGTTTGTTTATCTTGAGTACGGCTACCAAGAGTTCTTCTTCATCTTTTTCAAGCTCGGCAAAGATGATCACGGGGTTCTTTTCCTCTTCATTGAGGTACACATACTTGAGGTGAGATGGAAGCTCTTTTAGCTCAAGTTCGGGTGAAGGCTTCACTTCCTCTTCGGTTGAGGTTAGAATTTCCATCAAACTAATGCCTTCTCCTAACAATATCTCTATCTATCTCTTCGGCGTCCAACTTTTCTCCCCCATACTTGAGGCTTGCTTCTTCCATTGCTATCTCGTCGGACAAGGCTTCACTCCTTCATGTGGAGCCAATTTCCTGCAAGAAAACTTCCTCGGCCAAGAGATCAATAGTATCGATAAAAGAACAATTTTCCTCAAATGAGGAGACGGGAATTGCCTTATTTTTATACACGGAAAAGAATACAATTTCTCCTAAGACCGACATTTTCAAAGTTCTATTTTTGACATCAATCAAGGTATTAGTTGTAGCCATAAAAGGTCTACCCAAAAGAAGTGTGTGCTCATTTCCTATTTCTTGAACATCACCCACATCCAACACAACAAAATCAACCGGTATTATCAAACCACCCACCTTAACTAGAATGTCTTCTATTATGTCTCTAGGATATCTCACGGGTCTATCCGTCAATTGTAAATACATTCTAGTTGGTTTCAATTCTCCTAACTCTAGTTCTTTAAAAATAGAATAGGGAATCAAATTAATTCTGGCTCCTAAGTCTAGCATGCCACATGCTTGTTTACCATTTCCCAAGGTAATTTTAAGAGTAAAACTATCTGGATCACGGAGCTTGGATGGTAGTTGTTTTTGTAGGATTGCACTCGCCACTTCGAACACAACAATCTTCTCATCCTCCACAAACTCTCTTCTTAGAAGTTAGCCCTTTAAAGAACTTGACATACACCGGCTGTAATAGCCCGGTCTCGAGATAGGGGTTTATGAATGGGGACGGGGTGTCATTAAAGGGTTAATGAGGAAAAATGGAAGGTTGACAGGATGTTTTGACAGTCGAAATATGCCTTTGGGGATTAGACTGGGATACTCATATTTACTTTTACTTAGACGGTGAATAAGTCATATAGACGGATACCAATCAGCTTGGATTATGATAGCTAATAATATATGCAAACCCATTGATTAGACGAAAGGAGATCATATTCGGGTAGAAGAAATAGAACTTAGTATGCATCTTATACTCAAATAATTATGTCTGGGAGATTATTTATAGAATCTTGACGATCATAACAAGACTTTAACAACGGAATTAGAAAGAGTGTATCAGAGTAGCAGATCACATAGTGGGATTTCAAGAGAATATTAAATAATAGCAAAACAGTCTTGGCAGCCAACCCACATCCACAGCCACCAACATCCTCAGCATCTCAACCTGAAAATATTTGAAACTGAGTGGGCATGAGCACTAATGTACTCAGTGGGTTTTAATAAAACACTTTAATAAACTTCAAGATATCTAAAAATCATCTGACGGTATATGGAGAGCAAAACGCTAAAGCCCTCTCCATATCCGTAAAAGCTTTTCATTTCATTTGGGCCCATCTTGGCTCAAACCTGACGTCAATTGTACCCTTAGGCATGCCATAGGATAGAAGAGGGGTTACCTCAGATATCCGAACGAGTTTGCGAGGGACAAACCCAGCAGTGACTCCCTTAATGGTTCCGAGCTCATATCCTGCTTAAGTGAAAAACTAAGTTCCTTCCTTTCTTATCCTTGCTAGCAATACCAAGCTTAGAACAACGTCTAATGCTAATCCTTTAATACTACATGTTCTTGGCCTACAAAGGGTTTAATGCTACCCTAACAAGGCAAACCTTAATTCTTAATTCTGAGAGCTAATCAAGCATATACATTAAATTGCAGGAAAAGAACATAAGCAAATATGATTCGGAGCTTAAAGATAATTCTATACATCTCATGCTAAGCATAAACGATACTTTTAGTAGCTCTATTATTTCTAAACATGTTTTGAGAGCTCAAGTAGAACATAATATCTCCCTTTCTTTCTTCCCTGTACAGAGATCAATCAGGCTGAGCAAAAATACTTTATTGGATATCTCATTTGCCCTAACATGCTTCTAAAGCTCATTAGCTCAAACTTTAGATGAGTATAGAATTAGCCACCTTGATTACGGAACGGAAGACGAGGCAACGAGCTGGTGGTTTTCATTAGTATTTCTCCGAGGCTCGATTCCTCCTACAAAAGTGGAATCGTCGACTTAGCGGTCTCCTTCGAAGATTTTTAATAACATGATATTAAATAAGACTCAACTAATATTTCCTTAGCTAGGACTTAACATGGATAACACGACTTTGACTTAATAAGAGGATCGAGGATGATTTATTTTATTTAAGGAACTTCTCGACTCGATCTCTAAATTTTTAGACGGAAAATAACTCGAATATTTTATTCGAAATAAATTGAAATTAACTTGAATACCTTACTATAATTTAAACTTGAATATGGCTTGAAAGTAAAATAATTTAAAAGATTCGAAAAGATCGAAAAGAAGGGGTACGGGAATAGCCGAAAAGAACGGGGAACGAAACAGAAACAACACGGAGAAAAGAGGAGGGGGGGCGCCGCGGGGCTACCTTGCCCCGGCGGGCCACCTAGCCCCGGTGGGCTCCCCGCCCCCGGCGGGCTGGGACGCGGCCGAGGGAGGCATGGCGCGGCGGCGCCCACCCCCCCTCCGCGGGGCTCTCTCTCTCTTTCTCTTTTCTCTCTCTCTCTTCTTCTGGGTTTCTTCAACGTGTTCTTCAACTGTTCTTCGTGTTCATTGATTTCTTCGACGAACACGAAGAACAACTAACCCGAATTTTTATAAAAACAACGAACTTGAATTTAACATGCAACAACATGCTTTTAACTTAAAAAGAATTTTAGTATTACAACGGCATATACACGTTAATCCTCCTTTAAATTAGATTAACGACAAAATCGTTAAATGTAGCTTGAACGGAATTTTAACGGAATAACGAGGCTAATTTTCTTAGAATGACAATAACGGTATTAGAATGAGAAATAATACATACACGTTATTAACTTGGAATTTCAAAAAGAATCGAAATGTAACTTTAGACGAGCAATAATGAAGAACGCGAAGAACGTAAAGAACAGAAAGTAAATACGGAATTTAAAGACGAAAAGAAATGGAATCGGGACCGACGAACAAGAATGGACGGGGTCAGATGCGTCGAAGGAATGTGGTTAGCTCGGTGTCTCGTCGAGTCGCAACGGCGGCAGAGCCGCCTGCTACTATTTCAACGGCGCCCCTAGCACATTCTCTCACCGCATCCCTTCCACTCCACTCCGCTCGTCGTCTTGAAGAACACTCACGAAGAACGCTTTTTACTTCAACAGAACCTTCTCGGCTTTCAAAGCTTTTCACCTCTCGATTTAAAAGTGAAGGAAAAGAGTAAATGAGCAAGAAATGCTAAAGGGGTGGCCCCCTATATATAGGAAAAGTTTTGGCTTCCCTTGGAAGCCATTGCTGTGCAGGAATACTGCAAAAGCTATCCCGGGTTCGGTTAAAAGCTGTTTTATTCGATGTCGAGGTCCAAATGACTTCAGACACGAAATCTAAAAATACCGGGACACTCGTTGGCTCGAACACTAGTGAATCTACTCGATTCGTGAAGAAGCCGGGTTCGTCAGAAGAAAGACGAGCAAGGATTCCCTTTTTAGAATTACTTTTTACTATTCACTCAGACTGACAGATTCGGCTCCCGAGCGTTCGATTGACTTCGGAATGAAAATTCGTGAACGCCAACGGAATCCTTGAGTCATTTCCCATAAGAGGGGCCTGACAGAACTGAACTTGAATAAATGAGGAGGATTTCGTAAATTTCTCAAAACACGAACGCAAGTAAAAGTTAATATTCATTTCCATTTTCAAACACGTTTTCCTTCACCGGAAACTCAATTGACCTCGGATTTGAAATCCGAAAATACCGGTGTGCTCCTTGAGTCAAAACCTTTCTAAAGAGACCATAGATGGCAATAAAAGAATTAAGATTATATTTTCTGAAAAGACGATCTTTACGAAAACTGACTTCAAAAGTCGTGACTGACATCCAATCATAGCTAACCTTAATTAAATTCCTTCATTTAATTAATTAATTAATATCAACAATTCTCTAAACCTCATACAAAAATCTGGGGTATTACACCGGCATATTGCGGATGATATCGATGAGTGGAAGGTTGATGTTTACTTTAGACAAGAGTTTGTAAAACTCTTGGAATTGGTTATCTTGCTTCTCATTCCTCAATCAACATGGATAAAGAATTGGAGGAGTGTAGGGATTGGCGGCCTTGTAAAGTGTGGGCTCTTTCTTTGGTTCACTTTCTTGTTTGGGTTCCTCTTGCTCTTGTTGAGGAGCCTCACTTTCTTTTCCAACTTCTTTGGTTGGGCTTGGCTCTCCAACTTTGTTGTCAATCACCTTGCCTCCTCTAAGGACAGTGATGGCTTGAGCTTGCTCCGGTTGGCTTGGCAACTTACCCGGCTTGACTTGCTTGGCCAACTCCCCAACAGTCCCGACTATTTGCCCCATTTGAGTCTCGATCCACTTCATATAAGCTTCAACAGATTCGAACCTTTGTTGGGTAGCTTGAATGAAGGATTGCAAGGTATCTTGCAATGTCGGCCTAGGTGGTTGGTTTGGTTGGGCCGGATATTGTTGCGGCCTTGGATAAGGTGGAGCTTGGCCACATTCGGCTTGTTGAGGTGGAGATGGTTGTAGTGGTGGTTGTTAAGGAGGTTGTTGAGGTTGCCTCCAAGAGAAGTTTGGATGGTGCCTCCATCCTGGATTATATGATTGAGAGTATGGGTTGTAAGGTTGGCGAGGTTGGAACCTTTGAAGAGCATGAACTTGCTCTTGAAGAGCATAGAAATGAGCTTCTTCACTTGATTCCGGCTTGATCAACTTTTGACACATATTGGCCCCATGGCCGTACTCTCCACATATACCACACGTCTCAACCGTCATGGCTTGTTGAGGTGGTTTCTCGGAAGTCCAAAGCATCTCTACTTGCGTCATTAACTCGGCTAGTTACCTCGTCACATCATAACTAGGGTTGGCTTCATTCACTGAAGCTCTCCTCCCCCTAGCACTCTTTTGTTGAGAAGTCGTGGCCATTATCTCATAGATGTTTGAGACTTCTTCAGCGGTCCGACCTCTAATGTCTCCTCCCGCGGCTTTGTCTACTATGTATTGGAAGTTTTGAGAAAGCCCATCGTAGAAGAATTGGTTGAGCAACTCGGATGGGAGGTGGTGGTGCGGGCATTGTTGTTGGAGACCTCTAAAATGATCCCAAGCTTCATGGAAAGCTTCACCCGGAGATTGGGCAAAGATGACGATTTGGGCTCTCAAATCTTGGGTCTTTTGATTGGATTAGTACTTGGCTATGAACTTTTGATAGACAGCATTCTAATTGGCCAACGAATTGGCCGGGAGTGACATAAACCATGTCTTGGCACGATCCTTCAAGGTGTAAGGGAAACACCTCATCTTCAATTGGTCTTCGTTCAAACCTTGCAAAGGAAAGGTTTGAACCACGACGTAGAACTCCCGAATGAAGTTCAACGCATCTTTAGCTGGCATCCCGTATAAAGATGGTAGTTGGCTAAAATGGATGTTCTTCAACTCGTAGTTCCTTGCGGCCTCTCCAAGAACTATACAAGATGTCGACGCACCTATCACGGGACGAGCGAAATCTCTCTTATTCTTAGCCGTATTAGCATTGGCGTTGTCGGGGTTAAGTTGGTGAGCCTCCATCTCCTCTTTCCAAGCAAACACGTCGATCCTCCTTGGTCTATGGATGTTGTCGAACACGGAGGCTAATCTCCGATTGAGACTTTGTCTCCCTAGCATACACAACCAAAAACATAAAAGGGATCAAACGCACCTGTGGAGCGAGAGGTGAAAGCATAACAAACACAAGAAAATAAACATAAATACCAAACTACATAAAACAACACAAAAGGCACAAACACTAGACAAATACAAAATCATGAATACAAAATCAAACACAAAAGCAATTATAGCACCAAAAAGATAATATGCCTAAAGCCTTCCCTGGCAACGACGCCAAAATTTATTTCACTTCCAAATTATTTTTCGGTCTAGACTCGACATGTAAAACTACTTCTAACCAAACCTACAATTAGACGGGGACATTTGTAGATGCAACGAGCTAACCCAAGTCGATCTCTCAAGGAAGACTTTGTGTGGGAAATTATCTAATTTGGTTATGCACGCAACATGTTTGAACGACGAAATACAAACCTAAACACTCTAATCATGGATTTTAAAGTTGATTTTAACTAAGGAATTAAAATTTAACTAATACAGTGCAAATAACAACAAGATCAAGATTGGAATGAAAGGATTATGATAAGAGCATTAGGGTGTAGATTCTCTCATTGGTTTATCACTTAGCTTGCTTCAAGTTGGTTATATTAATCTTAAACACACAATAGACCCCTCAAGTGGTTTAACTTCAATTACTGTCACCGTCTATCCATTAAACCCCTATTGGCTATATTGTACGAGCAAGATCAATGTTTTAGGTTTATGAACCCAATCCACCTAACGTTGAAGGAACCTTGGTCGGGATTTAGAATCTCCTTTTGGTCTCATCTAAAATCTAGTAATGCTAAGTAGTGATCAAGTACTCAACATGATAAAAATAATTCCAACAACAAAAACCAACCATCACAAGCATAGATCAAAACCATATCGATTCTCTACCCTCTAATGAAGAGATTAGCCCATAATCATGCTCAAAACAACACAAATATCATAAGAGTTCATCATCTCATAACCAAATTAAAATAACATAAACTTCTACAATATTCAATGTTTCAAGAGTTTTTGGGATAACCCCACAAATCAACTAAGCTAAAGAAAGAAAATACCAAGGGAAGGACCTCCTATCGAGCCTAACTTCCGCGGACAGCTCGGAGTCAGAACTTCTTCTTGTCTCTTCTTCTTTAACCAAAGCTTGATTGCCTCTCATCTTCCTCATTTTTTTCTCTCTTGAACAGTGGTGGTGGTAGTAAAAATGGTGTAGAAAAATGGTGAATGTAGTGAAGGTTTGTAGAGAGAAAAATGGAGATATGAAGAATGGAGAAGATGAAGTGATGTGTAAGTGTTGAATGATGAGAATGGATGATATCCCCAAAATAAATTGTGAGATATCAAGAGAGAGAGGGAGTGATCGATTGAGAGGGAGAAGAGTGGTGAGAGGTGAGAGAAACGTTGATGAGATGTGTGACAGTAAGAGAGCATTTAATGAGGAGGATTTTTAGCAAGATTTGTTGGGGATTTTTGGGCCAAAAGCTAAAACTAGCTTATTAGGGGAATTAAACCCTATATCCCTACCACTTATATTAGGATGGCCAAAAAGTCCCCTTTCATTAGATTATATCAAACTAGCCATGTGAAGAAAGTTGAGGGAAAGAAGCCTCATGCAAAGGATTGATGAAAAGTGGAAAGTCGAACGCACGTCCATAACTGATCGGGTGGAACTGGGCACCCCGCGCGCCGGTGGGGTGCCGCGCACCCACGCGGAATTCGGATGTCACGTACCTGCAGGGTATGTTTGGTGTTTATTTGTAGTGTTTTGTTGCATAATTTTGCATGTTTCATTGGTATTTTCTAGTATTTTGTTCTAGTTTATCTATAGGTTTTGTGTGATTTTATTCTCTACTGCTCTTATGGTGGAATAAGCCAAGTTTTGGAAAACATGAGCTTTTGTACGAAATATTTTGATTTTTAGGTAATAAGGTGGCATGGAGCGAAGATAGGCCGAAAGAGTTGAACCCGGACCGGGAGAGATGAACCCGGAGGGAGAAGCCAAGGGCCCGCGGCCGCGCACATTAGACGCCCAAAGCCCCCGCAGCCGCGCGAGTCCCGCGCCCGCGCGAAGGTGCTCTCGGCGGAGACACCCCGCGGGCGCACGCATGCCCTGCCCTCCGTGGGCGCGCAATCTGCCCTGTTTCACCCGATCATCGCCAATCTACACTTGTGTCTCGGCTCTCCTTCATTTGGAAACAAGTACTCTTCTTCCCTCCTCATTTTGGAAACAAGAAATCCTTGAGCCACCCTAAGCTAAACCATAGGGGGTAGGGATTAATTCCCCTAAGCCCACTTTGTGGACTTTTTCTCCACAAAATCCTCCTCCCAAATCTCTCACAATTAATGTCCATCACCATCACCTTAAAACCACCTTTCCTCTCTCCTACGACCATACATCTCGCCATAGCCCTCTAGCTCTCTCTCCTCTCTCTCTCTCTCTTACGATCTCTTCTCTCCCCCTCTTATGAATTTAGATTTTGGGGATCAAAGGGGGGACAACTATCATTCATTCCATTCACTTCACTCTCACCCATACCATTCTCTTCATTCTCTTTTTCTTTCACACAGACTACACACACTAATCTCTATACCATTTTCCTTCACCATTTCCAGCATCATCACCTTCAGAAGAGGGAAGAGGAGAAAAGGAAGAAGAAGAGAACCAAGCCAAGCAAGGTGAAGGGAAGACGAGAAAGGCCCGACGACGAGCCATCCGCGGAAGCTAAGCTCGGAGGAGGTTTCTCTTGTATTTTCTTTGTATTTCTTGGATGTTTGTAGGGATTTGTCCCAAAACTCTTGAAGGATACTTAATATTGTAGAACTTTGAGTTATTTACATTTGATTTATAAGATGACTTTCTTCTATGGTATTTGTATTGTTTTGAGCATGTTTAGTGGCTAATCTCTCTATTAGGGGGTAGAGGATTGATGTGGTTTTGATCTATGCTTGTTCTTGTTGATTGTTGTTGTTGGAATCATGTTTTTTCATGTTTAGGTAATTGATCACTACTTGAACATTGATATGATTTAGAGGAGTCTTGATTGTGAATCTAAATCTGGAAATTGGTTCCTTCAACGTTAGGTGCATGGGGTTCCTAAGCCTAATATGTTAATCTTGCTTATATGATATAGCTAAGAGAGGTTTAACGGATAGACGGTGACATGAATTGAAGTTAAACTAATTGGAAGGGTCTATTATATTTGTGAGAATAACATTATCAACTTGACTTAAGCATAGTGATAAAACCACTGAGAGAATCTACACCCTAATACCTTAATCGAGCTTATTTCCTCTAACCTCGATTTAATTTGTGTTTTTGCGTTTAATTATCTTGCTTTATTATCTATTTCAAATTCCTAGCATAATCATCATCAAACCACTTGTTAGAATGTTTAGATTTTATTTTAGTTGTTTTGTTGAAAGCATGTGTAGTCTTTAGATAATTCTTTCACATAAAGTCTTACTTGAGAGATCGACTCGAGTTAAGCTTATTGCTTCTACAATTGACCCCGTCCAATTACGGGTGTGGTCCTAAGTAGTGTCTAGTGAGCATGAACCGGAAATTATAAGTGTAAATTTGTGGACCGCTTAAACAAATTTTGGCGCCGTTGCCGGGGAAAGCTTTTGAGAATTGTCTTTTTGGTGCTATAGTTGCTTTTATATTGTTTTAAAATTGTGAATTTGTCATTGAAGTGTTTGTGTTGTTTGTGTAAGTTTGTTTTCGTGTTTATGTCCTTTTGTTTAGCTTTGATATCTCTTTCCGCAAGGTACGTTTGATCTCCATTTTATTTGTATTTGTGTATGCTAGGGAGGCGAAGCCTCAATCGGAGACTAGCCCCCGTGTTTGACGACATCCATCGACCAAGAAGATTCGACTTGTTCGAGTGGGAGAGAGAGATGGAAGCTAACCCTTTCAACAACCCCGACAATGCTAATGCCAATGCTAATGCGGCTAGGAACATGAGAGACTTTGCTCATCCCATGATTGGGGCGTCGACTTCTTGCATAGTTCTTGGTGAAGCCGTAAGGAACTACGAGTTGAAGAACATTCATTTTAGCCAACTTTCCTCATTCTACGGGATACCGGCCGAAGATGCTTTGAACTCCATCCGGGAGTTCTATTCTGTTGTTCAAACCTTTTCTCTGCAAGGTTTGAACGAAGATCAATTGAAGATGAGGTGTTTTCCTTACACCTTGAAGGATCGAGCCAAGACGTGGTTCATGTCTCTACCGGTCAATTCATTGGCCAATTGGAATGCCGTCTATGAGAAGTTCATGGCCAAGTACTACTCCAATCAAAAGACCCAAGACTTGAGAGCTCAAATTGTTACCTTCACCCAATCTCCGGGTGAATCGTTCCATGAATCTTGGGATCGATTTCGAGGTCTCCAACAACAATGCCCTCACCACCATCTCGCACCCGAGTTGCTCAACCAATTCTTCTACGACGGGCTTTCACAAAATTTCCAATATATGGTGGACAATGCGTCAGGAGGAGACATTGGAGGCCAGACCGCCGAAGAGGTCTCAAACATCTATGAGACCATGGCCACTACTTCTCAACAAAAGAGTGCTAGGGGAAAGAGAGCTTTTGTCAATGAAGCCAATCCTAATTATGATGTGACGAAGCAACTTTCCGAGTTGACAAGGCAAGTAGAGATGCTTAGAACTTCCGAGAGACCACCCCAACAAGTGCTGACCGTTGAGACTTGTGGGATTTGTGGGGAGTATGGCCATGGAGCCAACGTGTGCCAAAGATCGATCGAGCCAGAATCAAGTGAAGAGGCTCATTTCCATGCTCTTCAAGAGCAACTGAATGCTCTCCAAGGCTTCCAACCGCGCCAACAATACAACCCCTATTGTCAAACATACAATCCGGGGTAGAGAAATCATCCGAATTTCTCTTGGAAGCAACCTCAACAACCACCTCAACCACCACAACAACCGTCTCCATCTCAATAAGTCGGAGGTGGCCAAGCTCCACCTTATCCTAGGCCGCAACAATATCCGGCCCAACCGAACCAACCACCAAGGCCAACATTGCAAGACACATTGCAATCCTTCATCCAAGCCACTCAACAAAGATTTGAATTCGTTGAGGCTTCCGTGAAGAGAATTGAGACTCAAGTGGGCCAAATAGCCGGGACCATTAGAGAGTTGGCCAAGCAAGCCAAGCCGGGCAAGTTACCAAGCCAATCGGAGCAAGCTCAAGCAATCACCGTGCTTAGAGGAGGAAAGGTGATAGACAACAAGGTTGGAGAGCCGAGTCCAACCAAAGAGGTTGAGAAAGAAGATGAGACTCCTTCACAACAATAAAAGGAGTCCGAGAAAGAAAGAGAATAAGTGAAGAAGCCCACACTCCACAAGGCCACCAATCCTTACAACCCTCCAATTCCCTTTCCAAGCCGGTTGAGGAATGAGAAGCAAGACACTCAATTCCAAGAGTTCTACAAACTCCTATCTAAGGTGAACGTCAATCTTCCACTCCTTGATGTCATCCGAAATGTGCCGGCCTATGTCAAGTTCTTCAAGGAACTTGCTTCAAAGAAGAGAAAATTCGTGGAGGATGAGAAGATAGAAGTGTCCGAAGTGGCTAGTGCAATCCTACAACATCAACTACCACCCAAGCTTCGTGATCCAGGTAGTTTTACTCTTAAAATTGCTTTAGGAAATGGCAAAGAAGCATGTGGTATGCTAGATCTAGGAGCCGGAATTAATTTGATGCCTTACTCTATTTATAAACAATTAGAGCTAGGTGAATTAAAACCAACTAGAATGTGTCTACAATTGGCGGATAGATCCGTTAGATATCCTATGGGAATAATAGAGGACATTCTAGTTAAGGTTGGTGGATTGATCATACCGGTTGATTTTGTTGTATTGGATGTGGGTGATGTGAAAGAAACGGGTAAAGAATACACTCTTCTCCTAGGTAGACCTTTTATGGCTACAACAAACACCTTGATTGATGTTAAAAATGGGACTTTAAAAATGTCGGTGTTAGGAGAAATGGTGTCTTTTTCCGTTCATGAAAACAAGGCTATTCCCGTCTCCTCATTTGAGGAAAATTGTTCTTACATAGATGCTATTGATGTCTTGGCCGAGGAGGTTTTCTTGCAGGAAATAGGTGCTCCTTGGAGAAGAGAAACCTCGTCCGAGGAGTTTGCTATGGATGAAGTTTTCCTCAAGTGTGGGGGAGACGAGTTGTATGCCGAAGAGATGGAGATCTTGCTAGGAGAGGGTATGAGTCTCATAGAAATCATGGCCTCAACCGAAGAGGAAGTGGAGCCTACTCACGAGCTTGAGCTCAAGGAGCTCCCATCTCATCTCAAATACGTCTTTCTTGACGATGAAGAAAAGAAGCCCATGATCATTTTTTCCGGGCTCGAAAAAGATGAAGAAGACCTCTTAGTAGCCGTAATAAAGAAGAAAAAGCAAGCCATAGGATGGAGTCTTTCCGACATCAAAGGCATTAGCCCCTCTACGTGTATGCATCGCATCATTCTAGAGGAAGGGGCTAAGCCGGTTCGTGAAGGGCAAAGGAGGCTCAACCCCGTGCTAATGGAAGTCGTAAAGAAGGAGATTCTTAAGCTTCTAGCGGAAGGGATCATTTATCCCATAGCCGATAGTGAATGGGTGAGCTCGGTCCATGTGGTGCCAAAGAAAGGAGGGATAACGGTCGTTGAGAATGACAAAGGAGAACATGTGGCTACTCGAACCACCACCGGGTGGAGAATGTGCATTGACTACCAAAAGCTCAATGCCGCCACAAGAAAAGACCATTTTCCCCTTCCTTTCATTGATCAAATACTCGATAAACTTGCTGAATATAGTTTTTATTGCTTTCTTGATGGTTTATCGGGTTATTTTCAGGTGGCCATAGCGCTGGAGGACCAAGCCAAGACCCCATTCACGTGCCCGTTTAGTACATTTGCATGTCGAAGGATGCCGTTTGGACTATGCAATGCACCGAGCACTTTCCAAATGTGTATGTTCTCAATCTTCTCCGAAATGATTGGAGACTTCATTGAGGTATTCATGGATGACTTTTCGGTCTTTGGATCCTCATTTTCCGATTGTTTAGAGAAATTAGAACTTGTCTTGAAAAGATGCATAGAAAGTAGCCTTACTCTTAGTTGGGAAAAGAGTCATTTCATAGTTACTAGTGGCATAGTGCTTGGTCATGTTGTGTCTAAAGAAGGAATGAGTGTAGACAAGGCTAAGGTAGATGTGATTGAAAAATTGCCTCCACCCGTTAATGTGAAAGGAATTAGAAGTTTTCTAGGCCATACCGGTTTTTACCGTAGGTTTATTAAAGACTTCTCGAAAATTAGCCAACCTCTATGCCATTTACTTGCTCAAGATGTTCCTTTTGAGTTTGATGACAAATGCTTGCATGCTTTTAATACTCTTAAGGAGAAATTAATCACCGCACCCGTTGTTGTTCCCCCTTATTGGTCTTTACCATTTGAGATAATGTGTGATGCATCAAATTCCGCCGTTGGCGCCGTTTTGGATCAACGTATTGATAAAATTCTTCGTGTAATTTACTATGCTAGCCTCACCTTGAATAGTGCTCAAGTAAATTACACCACCACTGAAAAAGAATTGATTGACGTTGTGTTTTCATTGGATAAATTTAGATTCTACATTTTAGGTTCTAAAGTAATCATGCATAGTGATCATGCGGCTCTAAGGCATTTGTTGACCAAACCACAAGCTAAACCTAGACTCATTAGGTGGATTTTGCTTGTGCAAGAATTTGATGTTGAGATTAAGGATAGGAAGGGGTGTGAAAACGTGGTAGCGGATCATTTATCGCGCCTCCCCGTTGATGAAAATTTCAATTTGTTGCATGAAAAAGGAATCGATTGTGATACATTTCCATATGAGCATGCTCTTGAGCTTAATTCCTCTCCTTGGTATGCTGATATTGTCAATTATCTTGCTTGTGGTAAAATGAGACCTAACCTCTCTTTTCAAGAAAAGAAAATATTTTTGGCAATGTGTAGGTATTACTTTTGGGACGATCCACACCTTTTCCATTTGGGAAAAGACGAGGTAATTCGAAGATGCGTCCCGAAAGAGGAGCAAACCGATGTTCTAGCCTTTTCCCACTCATCTCATTGTGGTGCTCATTTTGGAGGGCAAAAGACGGCTAGAAAGATCCTACAATCCGGTTTGTATTGGCCTTCAATTTTTAAAGATGCTCACGGTTACTCCATTTCATGTGATAAGTGTCAAAGACTTGATAATATTGGGAGGAGAAATGAAATGCCTTTAAATATCAATCTTGTTGTTGAAATTTTTGATGTTTGGGGTATTGATTTTATGGGACCATTTCCTAACTCATTTGGTTTCAAGTATATCCTGTTAGCGGTCGATTATGTCTCAAAGTGGGTTGAAGCAATCCCCACTAGGTCTTGTGACGCTAATGTGGTTGTCAAGTTCGTGTAGGAGCATATTTTGAGTATGTTCGGCTTCCCTAGAGCAATCATAAGTGACGGTGGAACTCACTTCACCAACAAGTTTTTTGCAAAATTGATGAAGAAAAATGGAGTGACTCACAAGGTGGCGACTCCATACCATCCTCAAACTTTTGGTCAAGTTGAGACGAGCAACAAACAAATTCAAAACATTTTGAAGAAGACCGTGAATGTGATGAGGAAGGATTGGTCACAAAGGCTACCAAATGCTCTTTGGGCGTACCGGACGACTTACAAAACCATTCTAGGGATGAGCCCATACCACCTCGTTTATGGAAAAGCATGCCACCTCCCTGTTGAGATCGAGCACCGAGCCTATTGGGCTATAAAGGCGGTGAATTGTAATCTAGCAAGTGCGGAAAAGGAGCGAGCCTTGTAATTGTTCAAGCTCGATGAATTGAGAAACGAAGCCTACGACAATGCCAAGATTTACAAAGACAAAGTGAAGAGGCTACACAATAGGTGGATTGTCAGGAAAGAGCTCACGTCGGGCATGAAGGTCCTCTTTTTCAATACTAGACTGCGGCTCTTTCCCGGTAAACTCAAATCACGTTGGAGCGGCCCATTTATCATTGAAGAAGTGTTCCCCTACGGAGTGGTCACATTGAAGAATCCGATGACGAATGTTACGTTCCAAGTGAACGGCCATCGAGTCAAGCCATACTATGAAGGGTTTTCGCATGAAGCCGATGTGGAGGAATTGAAACTTGTCAATTCCGATTGAATGCTCCAAAAACTTCGTCTAGCTCGAGACACTAAAATGAGCGCTGCATGGGAGGCAACCCATGATTTCCTTATTTTTAATTATGTTAATTAATCTATTTTGTGTTTGTGTGTTTTTGTATTTTTGGTGTTTTTGTTGCAAGTGGAGTAGAAGTGAAGCTGGGGATGAAATTGCAGAGGAAAATGGCCAAGGCAAGTCCCGCGACCGCGCAAGCCCCGCGGCCGCGCGACCCCCCTCTCGGTGGAAGGATTCCGCAAGCGCGCAGCCCCCGCGGGCGCGCGACAATTGTTGGCAAAAATTTGAGTCCCGCAGACGTGCGGTGTCCCGCGGGCGCACGACCCTCACCCTATAAAAGGGGACCACTTGTTTTGGAACCCTATTTTCTCCAATCCTTGCGCCGCTTTTGGACTCCTCCATCCTCTCCATCACTCCCAAAAATCCTCTTTTTCTCCAACACTCCAATTTCAGCAAATTACAGCTCAATCATCCTCCTTTCCACGTCACGCTCCACGTCACGACCCCCGTCACCGCGACCGCACCGGCGGACCATCTCGTCCCAGCCACTCCGCCGCTCACCGCCGCCGCTTCCGCTCCGCCGCCGCAGTCACGCCCAAGCGCCGCCAGCAGCCCCGCGACCGCGCACTTCCCCGCGGCCGCGCACCCACTCAGCCACCTGCCCACAACCGCGTAACTCCCCGCGGCCGCGCGCCCGTTGCCCCTTAGCCCTGCTACCGTGCGCTGCCCTGCGGCCGCACGCCAGTTCTCTCGCGCCCTCCTCCGCGCTCGCCTGTGCTTGTCTTCGCCGCTTCTTAGTAACTCCAGTCCACTCTACCTTGCTCAGTCATGCCGTCCCGGACAAAGAACCCGTCGTCTTCACACCAAGAGAGCGACGAGAATCTCCAAGAGCTTTATCGGTGCCCATTCACGATTCGTACTCATTTCGAAGATAACTGGTATGAGGCTTTTACTGACTATGAGATCACCTCTCCCCGTTATCTTGATTGGAATTTGTTGAAGTCATTAAAAATTGATGGGAAGGTGGAAAGCTATTTGAAGGTGCTAACTTTGGATAAATTTGCTAAATTGAAATATGTTGGCTTGAATCCGTTGTGCCTTGAGTTCTTGGTTACATTCCAGCTTGATTCTGCGAATTCGAAGATTACTTTTCGTATGATGGGCGAAGAGTTTGAGGTGACATTAGCTCGAATGAAGTCATATTTTGGGTTTTCGATGACTGGGCCTAGAGAGAGGCCAACCGACTTCAACACGGCTGCCACCTGGCACGAGCTCACCGGTTTCAGTAATTGGGATCCTCAAGGGACACCCACTGGCTTCATTCGGGACCCTGCACTGGCCATCATGCACAAGTTCCTCGCCTACTCCATCTCTGGGAAGGAACAAGCCAACAAGGTCAATGCCACTAAGATGTATCTTCTTTGGTGTGCTCTCCATAAGACCAAGGTCTGCCCATCCTACTTCATCTGGACCGCTATCCAGCAGATGACTCAACGCACCAAGATGCATCCCTCTTTTTGTGCGTTCATCACCACGCTTGCTGTCAAGCTTGGTGTGCTTCCACCCACAGGTGCCATCCCTGCCAGACAGAGCAAAGTCAAGGAGTATTTGATCACTGTAGATGAGCTCAAGCGAGCCCAGATTATCCTGGATTCGAGGAGACTGGTTCCTCACACCGACCCCCCTTGTGTCGCCAAGATTATGAATGCTCAGCGTGCAGTGCTCAGACGCTACAGGGAGGCAGGCTCCTCTTTAGCCCCACGTGATGATGATGAGGATGAGGACGAGGAAGAGAACGAAGAAGAAGAGAATAAGGAAAAAAATACGGGAGGAGAAGAAGAAGACAAAGCAGAAGGAGACAAAGACAATGATCAGGATGAACAGGCTCACTACCAGCCGCCGCCTTATCCCTCCACGATGCCCCAGCATGGGTATCAGATGCCACAGGCTGATTGGCGGTCCTTCCAGGACCACTTCGACACCACCATGGGGCAGTTTCAGCAGAGCTTCTAGCAGAACTATACCGACTCCATGGGCCAATTCCAACAGCATTTTGATACCTCAATGGGCCAATTCCAGCAGTCCTACAGCAACACCATGGGGCAATTCCAGGACCGCTTCGATGCTTCTATGGGCGAGTTTCGCCAAGAGTTGGGATCCCTCCGTGAGGACGTTAGCGACATGAGACAGGACATCTATGGTCGCCTCGACAGGCATGACGAGAGGATGACGGCCCTTGAGGAAAGCTGGAACAACTAGACCATCTCATATCCTTACCCGCAGCCGCAGCCAACACCTTATGATCCACCAGAGCAGTGAAGTTCTTTTGTGTTATGTGTACTTTTTATTTTTGTGTTCGTGTGCGTATTGTTATTATTTCAGTTCACCCTTTCCGTTGTTCGTTGGATGTTTTGTCATATGTTTTGTAGGAACCAGTGCATGTTGCCGGTCTTCTACGATTTGTAATGTGTTACTCTTCCCTATTCTCCTTTTGCATCTTGTTTTCATATATTGATGACAATGCATGTTTTTAGTGTGGGGGAGAGCTCGTTATGTTATGTAGTGAATTTTGTTGTTTTTGCTTAAATATGTCGGTGTTGATATTGTTATGTTAATTATGTTGGTTTTGATTGCATGATTGTTGTTTTAGTTATCTTGGTATGTTGTGATTCTCCCACTTAGTATTTTGCCTTGCCCAATGGGCAAATTTGAAAACTTTTGATATGAATCTTCAAGGAATTATTTTCAAGTTGCTCATGTCTGAATGAATTGTTCCGTGGTTTCACTCTTGAACATGAATTATTTTTGAATGTGATCACAATTTGATGATTGATTTGAAGAGTCTTGCACTTGAAAGAATAGGAAGAATGCTTGGCCTTGTTCTTGAAAATTGCTCCCCTTAATCAATTATCCTCGTATTTATAATACTAAAAAAAGGGGGGGAAATAAGGATCTCTACTCCTCTAGTTGATTTATTCAACTATGAGTATGGAAACCCACACAAGGACACTAGGGATTTCCTCCCTATAGTTTTACCTTGTGATTTTTGATCCATTCCCCCCGTAGATTTGCTTAAATAAATGGGATTGCATTCCGGATTCTACTCCTCTCATGTGTGTGTCAAATCCTTTCATGTGTTGCATGATGAGTATGGAAAACCACATTAGGAAGCTCGGTTATGCTCGATGATTTGACCTAATGATTCTTGTCCTGTGTTTGCAATCCCCTTGTTGCTTTATGTAGTATATTAATAAGTTTGGACGTAATTTGTGGGGATGTAATTTAATTGAATATGGGCTAACGTGTTCTTCCTAGACTTGAAGGGATAAACAATTCACTTGATCGGATATTGTGTTCACATTCTTGGATAATGAATGCTTTTGCGGGAACCATGCAAATTGTCAATTACATGATCACCTTGTAAATATTTCCTTCTTGATTCATATTTTTAATTTCTTATTTGCTTGAGGACAAGCAAAGAGCTAAGTGTGGGGGAGTTGTTTGGTGTTTATTTGTAGTGTTTTGTTGCATAATTTTGCATGTTTCATTGGTATTTTCTAGTATTTTGTTCTAGTTTATCTATAGGTTTTGTGTGATTTTATTCTCTACTGCTCTTATGGTGGAATAAGCCAAGTTTTGGAAAACTTGAGCTTTTGTACGAAATATTTTGATTTTTAGGTAATAAGGTGGCATGGAGCGAAGATAGGCCGGAAGAGTTGAACCCGGACCGGAAGAGATGAACCCGGAGGGAGAAGCCAAGGGCCTGCCGCAGCACACATTAGATGCCCAAAGCCCCCGCGTCCGCGCGAGTCCCGCGTCCGCGCGAGGGTGCTCTCGGCGGAGACACCCCGCGGGCGCGCAATCTGCCCTGTTGCACCCGATCATCGCCAATCTACACTTGTGTCTCGCTTCTCCTTCATTTGGCAACAAGTACTCTTCTTCCCTCCTTATTTTAGAAACAAGAAATCCTTGAGCCACCCTAAGCTAAACCATAGGGGGTAGGGATTAATTCCCCTAAGCCAACTTTGTGGACTTTTTCTCCACAAAATCCTCCTCCCAAATCTCTCACAATTAATGTCCATCACCATCACCTTACCACCACCTTTCCTCTCTCCTACAACCATACATCTCGCCATAGCCCTCTAGCTCTCTCTTCTCTCTCTCTGTCTCTTACGATCTCTTCTCTCCCCCTCTCATGAATTTAGATTTTGGGGATCAAAGGGGGGACAACTATCATTCATTCCATTCACTTCACTCTCACCCATACCATTCTCTCCATTCTCTCTCTCTTTCACACACACTACACACACTAATCTCTACACCATTTTTCTTCACCATTTCCACCATCATCACCTTCACAAGAGGGAAGAAGAGAAAAGGAAAAAGAAGGGAACCAAGCCAAGCAAGGAGAAGGGAAGATGAGAAAGGCCCGACGACGAGCCATCAACGGAAGCTAAGCTCGGAGGAGGTTTCTCTTGTATTTTCTTTGTATTTCTTGGATGTTTGTGGGGATTTGTCCCAAAACTCTTGAAGGATACTTAATATTGTAGAACTTTGAGTTATTTACATTTGATTTATGAGATGACTTTCTTCTATGGTATTTTTGTTGTTTTGAGCATGTTTAGTGGCTAATCTCTCTATTAGGGGGTAGAGGATCGATGTGGTTTTGATCTATGCTTGTTCTTGTTGATTGTTGTTGTTGGAATCGTGCTTTTTCATGTTTAGGTAATTGAGCACTAGTTGAACATTGCTAGGATTTAGAGGAAACCTGAATGTGACTCCAAAATCCCGAAATTGGTTCCTTCAACGTCTTGCTTGTATGATATAGCTAAAAGAGGTTTAACGGATAGACGGTGACAGTAATTGAAGTTAAGCATTTTGAGAGGGTCTATTATACGTGTGAGATAATATATTAATCTTGCTCATTTGATATAGCTAAAAGGGACTTAATTGATAGACAATGACAGTAATTGACATTAAGCCTTTTGAGATGGTCTATTGAATGTGAAATTTTAGCATTACCAACTTGAACCAAGCATAGAGATAAGCCATTGAGAGAATCACACCCTAATGCTCTTCTCATAATCCTATCCTCTATCTTTGTGTTTGGTGGTGCAATTAGTTAATTTTACTTTCTTTAATTAGGTAGATTAGTATAACTTTCATTTCCCTTGTTTAGAATGGTTAGGATGTATTTCATTTTATTGTGCTTGACAACAATTATGGCATAGAAAGATAATCGCCCACATGTAGCTTTCCTCGAGAGACAGGACCCGAGTTAGCTCACCGTCCTACAATCGACCCCGTCCTATTGCGGGAGTCTGGATCAAAGTAGTCTCGCGTGTGGAGTCAAATTCAGACACAACAGGGTACCTTTACCGAGAGTACCTCCGCGCGGTCGCGGGGCTTACGCGGCCGCGTGGTGGTGCTGCGCGATCGCAGGGCTTGCGCGACCGTGTGGTTCCAAGGCTTGATCTTCCAGCTCTTCTCTTCGGCTGAGGGATTGTCTTATCCTTGCCACCTTAATGCCTAAAAATCATGTTTTTGCAAGCAACAGCTCAAGTTTTTCATAACTTGGCATATTCCACCATAAGAGCAACAAGTGAAGATTAGATGCACAAAATTGACACAAAACACACTAAAAGTACTAAACATAACTTACCAAATATACAAAATTCCTATAACAAAATAGTACAAACAAATACTAAACACATCAGCTCAAAATAGGCCATCAGTTCAAAGATCTAGAAACTCTTCCAATACATTTCAGCCTGGGAGTTCTTCAAATCCCACAGGAAATGTACACACAAGATTGTATTATGCACGACATCATAATCCAATATCTCTGAAGGAGTTCACTCCAAGTGATCATGCAACCCAGTATAATGAGTTCTTAAACTCAAAGGATGAATCGAGATTCAATTCCAATTACAACTAGTTTGCAAATTGGCCATACCACAAAGGCCAGAAAGCTCAAAGTCAAAAGGTCAGATGAAATTGGCCAAGACAGAGAGCATCAAGGTCACAAGATGAGAGGATATTAGTTGAAGTCTTCTATCCTGAATTCCATCGGAGGTATAGATCACTGGACTCAACTCTCAGTCAAAGAGTTACAAGAAGTCCAATGCATATCTAGAGATCTAATTCTGAAGGATCTCTTGGAAAAGGAAAGCCAAAAGTGTGGCGTATGTGGATTCCCAAACACATGATTAACCTCTCAGGACCCGCTATCGTGCGGGTACCTAAAACCTGAGTTTTGCTTTGCAGGAAAAGAGCATCCTATCCCAAGGAGATCTACAAGAAAACTGGTGTCTGTAGACCTTGCCAGAAAGGGAAGCGGGTGAAGTCGTCATTCAAAAACAAAAGTCATCCTCAAGGAACAACTGACATTCTTCAGTTGCTACACATAGACCTGTGAAGCCACCAACCCCCAGAGGCAAAAAGTTTACACTTGTACTAGTAGATAACTACTCAAGGTATACCTAGGTAGAGTTCCTGAGAAGTAAGGATGAGACTTTTGAGAAGCTATCAACATTGATCAGAAGATTGCAGACTGACAAGGGAAAATCAGTTCAAAGGATAAGATCCGACAATGGAACTGAATTTGTCAATCGGCAAATGATCAAGTTCCTCAGTGAACTAGGAATCACTCATGACCACTCTGCTGCAAGAACTCCTCAACAAAATGGCATAGCTAAAAGGAGGAATCGCACGCTAAAGGAGGCAGCTAGAGCAATGGTAGTAGATGCCAACATAGCCGAATGCTATTAGGCAGAGGTAGTTAACACAGCCTGCCACACAAAAAACAGAAGTGCCATAGTCATCACCCATGACAAAATGCCCTACGAGCTGTTTAAGGGTCGTAAGCCTTCTATCTCTTACTTTAAGATATTTGGCTACAAATATTATATTCACAACAATGGCAAATCCCAGCTGAAAGCTTTCAGTGCCAAAGCTAATGAGGGGATCTTTCTCGGCTATAATGCCCCCATTCTCAAGCTTACAGAGTATTCAACAAAAGAACACTGGTTGTGAAAGTAACATGTCATGTGGTATTTGATGTGCTTGCTGATAAGTACAGAAATAAGAAGGAAAACTGTACATCAGAGCAAGCATTGCCTAGTGAAAGCCTGCTGGACTATGTTGATCACATTATCCCAGAGCAGTTTGAAGCTTCACTAGAAGATGACATTGAAGCTGATTCTAAACCAGTTGGAGATAACTTGGTCAATAAGGACACAAATTATG
This sequence comes from Perilla frutescens, assembly GCA_026008535.1. Taxonomy (NCBI): domain Eukaryota; kingdom Viridiplantae; phylum Streptophyta; class Magnoliopsida; order Lamiales; family Lamiaceae; genus Perilla; species Perilla frutescens. The sequence goes on from BRKX01000009.1 coordinate 33,814,802, forward strand.
GTGAAAACCTCAAACCCCATAACTGAAACAAGAGGAAGAATCAGTGAAAATAAAGAACAAGCCGGAGTTGAGACAGCAGCTGGTGGACCAGTCGAACACTCAGCTGAAAGAGCAGCCGAATGATCAGTTGATGGAGCAACTGATGAAGTAGCTGAAGGCCCAGTAGAAGCAACCATTCCCAAATGGCTCCGAAGCCATCCAGTCAATAAAATTTTTGGGGATCTAAAAAGCAGAGTCCAGACCAGAGGGTCAACGAAGCATGCACTCTTCACATGCTTCATCTCGTAGATGGAACCAAACAACATCAAGGAAGCGCTTGAAGACTTAGACTGGATTATAGCAATGCAAGAAGAGCTGAACCAGTTCACAAGAAATGACGTGTGGTTTCTTGTTGATAGGCCAAAAACCTAAAAATTCATTGGGACTAAATGGGTATTTCGTAACAAACTGGATGAACAAGGCGTAATCACAAGAAACAAGGCCAAACTGGTAGCCAAAGGTTACTGACAAAGTGAAGGGATCGACTTTGATGAGACATTCGCACCAGTTGCAAGATTGGAGGCCATCAGATTGTTCCTCGCCTATGCAGCTCACAACAATTGCACGGTCTATCAGATAGACGTGAAAAGTGCATTCTTGCAAGGGATCATATCGAGAAGAAAGACATATGCATCAAATATGTTAACATGGAGAAGTAGATAGCCGATATCTTCAACAAGCCATTGCCAAAAGCTAGGTTTGTTGAGTTATGCATCCAAGTGGGATTGCTCGAACTAGCTTCAAAGGAAGACGACGATCAGCCAAAAGAAAGAGTGAAGAGGAGCACTCCGGCTGATGATGAGAACTGACCTAAGATGGCATCAGTCAACTAAGCTTTGGAGCTTAAACTGATGAGTTCATATCAGTTCTAAAAGAATGGCAAAGGCTACATAAAAGCTGACGAATGAAAACGAGTAAACTAATTGCAGAAGGCATCAGTTCTCAACCAGTCATATTCAACTAATGAGAGCAGTTGAATTCAAAACTGACTGAAGAAAGCAAAGCTTCAGCTGAAGGAAGCAGCTGATAAGCTTAGGCGGAGCAAAACTGAAGAGGACAGCTTAAGCTAACAAGGAGTTAAAGCTGAAGAGACTCCAGCTGGAACTGATCATTCCAAGCCAAGAAGATCATCAGTCAAGAGGCCAACTGATGACATCATCAACTCAATACCACATGGAGACTAGAGGAGAGCCTTTATCAGATAAGTTCAAAGTTGAATTTATTACTGAACGGTAAAATGACGTGTCTTCAAAATATTACCGTTGGCCCCACCTACCCCTTCTCTCTCCTCATCAATTTTCAATGGATAGATTTGAAGTCGAACCAACTGATTTGCTGAATCTATTTGTTGAAAATAAAACCTTCAACCTATCTCTATTTCAATTCATTACTACTTAAGAGATAGTTGAATTGCATTCTTGTCTTCACTGATTCAACTCATCTCTTGAAAAACAGTCACTAACATCGTCAGTTCACATCCTCAAAAATCCATATACCTAAAAAATAACACAATCTGTCGTGTAACCTCTTCCCACTGAAATCATCATAAATATCATGGCCAAAACAAACACACTAGCTGTTCGACGAAAATTTAATTTCAAAGAAATGGGTAAATCCTCTTAAGGGTTTCAAGTTAATCTTTTTAAAGATCAGTTCCTCCTTCTAGATGCTTACAGAGAGAGGTGCTCCAACTCTCCACTCTTTAAAGAAGTTATTCAGAAGATAACAGAGGCAGGAATTTTACAATTTCTTGAAGAGACACCCTCCAAGAAGTATCCTGAACCGGTCTGCGAGTTCTATTTGAACTCAAAAGGGGAGAACAACAAAATTACTACTCAAGTCAGAGGAGTAGAAATTGAGATCACTCTAGAACTGCTGTCACAAGCTCTTCATCTGCCAAATGAAGGTTTAAAGATAGATGAAGTAGAAGTCAATCAGTCAAAAGCTTACAATCGATGAAGAAAAGTAGATTGTTATGATCCCTACAGAATCACAACATCATCCTCTTACTTTCAAGAAGAATATCAAACCTTGGTTGGCATCATTGGAAGAACGATGGTTGGAGTGGCAGGGAATCACTCTGAAATGACAGAACTCAAGTACAAAATATGTCATGCTATTGACATGAGCATCAAGGTTGATTGAGCGGGATTCTTCTTCGAACAGATCAAGAAGTTCGTGGACATCTTGGAAAAGCACTAGAATGAAAAGGGTTTTCATCAAAAGATGTGCTTTGTCAGCAAAATCAGCAGACTGCTTGAATGCACATTTAACCTTCTAGGGGATGAAGCTAAGACACTGCCAATGGACAAGGGTGACTACTTTCCATCATCCATAAAGTGATCAAGAGGTCCTTAAGCTACTAGCATAAAAATTGGCATCAAAACAAGTAAGAATAAGAAGGATGCCAAGGGAAAAGGAAATGTCATTTTTAAAGAGTCTCACAAAGAAGACATTGATCCAGAAGATAGTCTACCAATCAGTTAATTGATTAGAACACCTATCAAGGCTCAACCACTGCGATAAAGACTTTCAGAATCTATGTCAGCATCAGTCCCAACAGAAAGTCAAGTCGATCAAATGATTCGAGCCGCAAAAGGATCAGTCAAGGGCACCAAAATCAAAAAGGAAACTGGCACATGACCAAAGAAGACGGCCAAAGGCAAAGAAAAGAAGAGAACTGATCCACCTCGCCCTCCGAAGCTGCCACCACGAAATGTCAAAATGTTTGACATTGGTGATATTAAGGATGATGATATTGTACCTTTCAGAGGCATCCCTCCACGCAACTCAGGAGCAGAATATTTCAGGACAACATGTCCACCAATGGGAGAAACAAGTGAAAATATTTAAGCTCTTCTAAGAGCTGAAGTCATCAAAAGCTGGGCAGATGTCAAAGTCACAGAATTCATAACAACCAACTTTGCAGCAGACCTGGTTGGATCAGAAGCCATATACAAAGAATTTGCAAGATACTACTACTGGTATCCATGGAGATATTGCTTCAAGTTAAAAGCACATTTTCTTCTGACTGCCCTACATGGAATGAGCTTCTGGAGAAGTGATGAAGGCACGATAAGCATGAAAGAGTCAAATGAAGAGTTGTCATTAAAAGGTTCCAAGATTATTACTTTGTTAACAATTAAAGATTGGAGATCAAGATTTGAAGAACAATACACGATGCTCAAGAGAGTTCAAGTCACAAACATGCACGTTGGAGGGGTTTTGGACGTGCATGGCTTGCATGGAAGTTTTCATCCCCCTTAGTTATTTAATTAAGGGATTGAATTTTATTTAGACTATAGTGTTTATTTAATTATGTTATACTATAGTGTAGATAAGATTTTATTTAATTTTATGTTAATTTTTGTTCACTATTGAATATGTTTGACTAGAATTGTATTTAAGGCAATTTTCTACCTTGAATAGAATTCTAATTTAGGGAATTTCCTAGTATAGTTAGAGATCCCTTTTGGATCAGTTTTTAGGCACTCTTAGCTTATTATTTTCGTGCTCCCTTAGCTCTATAAATAGGGGAACCATGTAACATTGTAATTTTAGACATTATTGATTAAATTTGCTTTTGAATTCAATTTGTGTCTCAACCGTTCAAAGCTTTTGACTGTTTTCTATCGAAAATACTCATTCTTGAAGCCTAGCAATTTCAAGTCTTAATTCAAGGGAACGTTCTAATTCATACGAAGAATTAGGGTGAACTCGCTATGAAGAACAACTTAGAGATTCATTTTCGTCGTACAAGATACGTCGGGGATTAATCGGGTTGCAATTCAACAACACTATCACCAACGCCACCATCAACAACGTCCTCCAACATCATCAATTCATCCATATCATCATCAACCATTTAGATTCATTCGGGTCCAAGTTCGAGTTCTACATCAAATCCATTCCACACGTAAGTTCGTTCTATCATTATCATACCCTATCGACTCCAAGCCCTTCTACACTATACCATACTCGATTCCTTCACCATCAAACCATCCATAAACCTTCATTCCTTCCACCCGTGATATTTGGTATTGTGTTTCATTTTTGTGTCATAGTTTAGGTATCGTGATTGTCTAGATTAGTTGTTTATCCGTTTATCGAGTCGGATTGAAACTCTTCATTCGCTGACGTGTTTTGATTCTTAGAAGTCTTCCACTACATCTCTAGATTTGTCCTAGATTAATAATTCGGGTCGTATCATAATTTGGCATCAGAGCCACGTCAGCTCTGATGGTCGTGGTTCAATCCGACGTGTCAAGTTTTATCTTACGTGTCTTCTATTTTCTTACGTGTCTATCAAGTTGTAATAGCATAGATATTCTATAAAAAAAGTCGAACAAAAAAAATCCGATATAAAAGAAAAAGAGAAATCCGAAAATTAAAAAAAAATCGACAAAAAAGAGGAATCCATTGTCTTACCTTTTTTAGTTCTATTTTATTTTGGTACTTTCCTTCTAGTTTATTTCATAGTTGGTAATTTCCTTTTGAGTCTTGTTCTATTTTTGCAACTTCCCTTCTAGCATTAGTCTTTAGTTGGTAGTTTCCAATTGAGTTGTAATTTATTTTTGGGAACTTCCCTTCTAGCATCTAGTCTAATTAAGGTATTTAGATTGTGTCACACTAGTGGTACACACATCTAAATCTCTTTCTTTCCTTCTTAGTTTCTTGTTTCCTTTTCTTTTCTATTTCTTTCCTTAGGATTTATTTTAGATTTCTATTCTATTTGGGAACTTCAAAAATACATCTAATTCTTTCCTTATCTTGATTTCTTCCATTCCAATCCTTTCAAATCTTCCATATACTCCCCCACACCTATAATTTTCGCCCATCACACTTGAAGGGCTCGAAAATCTGCCCTAGTTCACCTACACCACTTATCTACACCCATATACACCATCCAAACCATACGTTATGCACCCATGCACCATCCAATTCATACACCATACACCACTCATACTCCGTACACCCGTACACCATATATACCAAATTCTCACCATCTCTACACCAACAACGAAATGATCATCCTCGAGTTCGAAGGTCTACACGATCCTGCTGCTTACCTAGATTGGGAATGGAAAGTTGACAAAATCTGAGTGCTATGACTTCCCCGAACAAAAGAAAGTATAGCTAGTTTCGTTGAAGTTTAGAGGCTATGCAGCAACATGGTGGGGATTCCAACAGAACCGGTGCCACTGAGATCGCCTTTCACCTATTGACACATGGCATAAGTTAAGAGATTTGATGCGGAAACGCTTCATTCAAAACCACTACCAATGGGAGTTAGATGAAAAGCTACACAAGCTTACGCAAAGAGATCAAATTATAAATGGCTACTACAACGAAATGATTGAAGCCATGAGACGAGCTGATGTAGAAGAATATCCAGAAGATACCATGGACAGATTTCTAGTTGGTCTACGAAGGGTAATTCATGAAAAAGTAGCATTGTATCACTTTGATGAGTTGGAGGACATGGTGGAATATGCCATTCGGATAGAAAAGTGGCTAGAGGAGCTAGAGACGAGATCCAAGGTAGTGATTCAAGTGGAGACCAACAAAAAGTTACCAACTGAGTTCGTTGCCACCAATGAAGATTCTACTTCCAAGGTATCAATTTTAAACATTGTTGAAGCATCTATTAAAGAGTTGTCATCTGTTTCCGTGTGCTTAGACATTGGAGAAGTTGAGGTAATTGAGGAATCTAAGCCGGAAGTAGACATGACCAAGGAGGAGATGCCAGATTTGGAGGACTTAGTTGTAGAAGATTGCAATTTAGAAGTTTCGTCCATGGAGATGACCAATCCTAAAGATTGTATGGAGGAACAACTACAAGTTGTGAATTTGGAGATCCATGATGCAGATGAGGAAGCCGAAGTAGTTGAAAACATGTTGGAGTTACAACCATGTTCACAAACAGAGGATGACATCATTTTGGAAATAGATGTCGCACAAGTGGAGCCCTTGCAAAAACACATGGCGGATCCATTGATTTCTAACATTTTTTGTCAACCATGTTCTTTTATTATTTTAATCTTACAGGTTGCCAAAGATGTTCCACATGATATTGATGTGCCACCAGACTTATTTGTGGTTCCTATGTCCATGCATCCCATGAAGTTGCAACTTGTGCAAAAAGATATTGATGATCGATTCGTCATAGTCTTTGATCGCGGAGATTTGAATTCGAGGAAAAATTCTTGTCAAGAGGAGGAGAATGATGAAGGCACGATAAGCATGAAAGAGTCATACCTCCTGGATCAAAGACGAACACGAACTGGCCATCAAATTCCTTTTTCACAAACTGCATAAAATGCATCTTCAAGATCATGAACATCCACTCGATGACAAGTGGTCGAAATTTCAACTCCTTAGAATGTGTGGCATGTGCGAACAAATCTGGGGGTACACCAATATCTAATGGAACATTTTCAACAACCTGTAGAATATAGACTTCACAAGAAAATGATGGACAAATAATGTTAGAACTCGGCAGCTCCTCTATGCTTGCTTGTTCGAGCTCTTCATGATCTTCAACCATTGCCTCACGGATGCCATTCTCCTTTTTATAACAAGGTTGTATCTCCGACAACTTCTCAACTATTTCAGATTCCTCAACGGCGGCAACAATCTCTATATTAGTTGTTTCTATCATGTCCATCTCATGCCATGTATTGATAGGAGGATGAATTCTTTTCAATAGGAGGGGAATGATGAAGGCACAATAAGCATGAAAGAGTCAACCATCCGGATCATATACCCATACATGACTCTTTCATGCTTATCGTGCCTTCATCAAGAAGAGAAGAAAAATGAAGCGTACTATGGTCAGGACAAAGCACTCTAGAACAGAATCTAATTATCGTGCTGAAGGAAATGCTGGAAATTCAACAATTCATAGTTGTCCAGCTGAGCAAACATTAGCTCATGTAATGGAAAACCTCATCAAGTCCGCTAACATTGATGTTCCAGAAATGTGCACTGAGGAAGCGCAAAAGAACTGGAAACATCCTCAAGTTCATCAACATTGGGTGTTAGGTGAAATTTAAAGAATCAGAAGAGAGCAACATCAGCAAAATCTGGAAGCAATCAGGCTAGAAGAGCAATGCATTCTCCATGAAGTAACCAACGATGCTTCCATATCAAGACAAACTGCTATTCACCAAGTGGCAAAACAGCTGGTATTTGATGAACTACCACCAGCTACTAAGATAGATACTCACCTTACAGCTATGCCCTAACCAACTGAGGAACCCATTGAACCCTCAGTCGTCTCAGAAGAATCTCACGCAGCTCTAACAGAGCCTTCTTCTCCACCAGCAGAAGAAGAAACAGCTGCTGAAGATCCAGCTGACCAAATAATTCAGCTGGCAACTGTTCCTAAAGTGCAGGATATAGTGATCTTTGCTGATCCTGTCCAGAACGCACTTCAAGCTCAAGCTCAAGCAGACCCCAAGACTCCCTCTGAATCAAGCCATAATGATACAATTGATCTGGGAGATGCAGATCAGTTAGTGGCCAAGACTGCTGAGCAAACAGCTGATCAATCCAAAACAGTTCTTTGTGAAGAACTTGAAGCTACTGAAGATGGAGATAAAGCATCATCTAGAAGAGATGATGTGCAGCTAACCATTGCAACTGATCAGTCCAGTCCTGTAGGAACAATCCAAGCAGACAATCAGTCCAGACGATCACCAGGCCAATTAATAACTTATCAATGAGAGCTACTTCAGAGCCCTCAACAACAGTTGAAGCGGCACGAGAAGCTGATCAGAAAGCTTCAAGCCCACACCAGACTCTAAACATCTGAAGGTGAGTCCTCTAGCTCTGATGATGGGGAAAGCAGTCCCACTTTACCTGCCGCCAAGAGAAGAAGAACTGAACACAAGCGAGATTAAGAGCCTGATCAAGCAAAGCTGATTCAAGACTCTTTAGTTATTATCTTGTGATTCAGTGTACTCAAAATCTCATTCGAGAAATAAAATTATTTTTGCAAAATAAATGACATGTCAGCATTTGTTTTGAAATTTCGAACCTTTGGCAGACCAATGACACGTTTCACAGTCATTTCAAACCAACGACTAAAAATGACAAGGGGCGTTTAATTCTTTCAACTAACACATTTATGAGTCTCTTTCCTCACTTATAAAAACCCCTTGCTCAAAATTTTGAGAGAATACAAAAATACAACACTACAACACCAAAAACAACTTCAGAAGAGAAATCTCAAACTCTTCAAAGAAAATCATCTTTCAAAAGAGTATTCTCTCTTTCTCTCTTAAAAAAAGGGACTTCAATTCAAACTTAGCCAATATTTTCAAAAAAATGGCTGAACCATTCAAAGCTTTTACTTCTTTCAAAGAGCAAATGATGAGAGATAAATTTCTAGAAAGACAGAAATTTCAATTGATTCTTAAAGAATCAAACAATCCTTTTCTTCTGGCCAATCTTCACAAGACCGGAATTCTGCACTACCTAGAAACTCCTCCAAGATTCTTCAGACAAAACTTGGTAAGCGAGTTCTTGTTTCAAGCAAAGGTCAATGCAGATGGGAAGGTCATACAATCAGTGATTTAAGGAAAGAAACTCCAAATCACTGAAAGAAAGATTGCAGAAATCTTTCAACCTCCCAGAAAAGGCTCTAAGGTTCAAGATTTGAAAGATTCAGCTGAACCATACTAGAAAGAATGGCATGCTTCAAATTGCTCCAAGCAATTCAGTTTTACCACAACTAAAACTGATTTGAAGTCCGAGTATGGAGTCATGCTCGATATTACGAACAAAATGATGTTCGGCACCATTGGAAGCCTGAGTCAATCGACTCAAGAAAGATACAAGGTAATGATACACCTTGTTGAATGATTGGAAGCTAATTGGGCAGAGTTTGTCTTCTCCCAATTCAAGCATCAAGTCATCAAAGCTGCCGACTCAAAAAGGACTGAGAAATTTAAGTCCGAAGTAGGACATGTTCTAAGAATGAGCAAGCTCCTAGAAGATATGCTGAATCTTCCAAATGATGATGCGCTACCAGTTCTCAAATCCCACTAGATTCCCAAGAAAGGGAAATCACATCTTCAGTCACTCAAGAAGAAGAGCAGATCTAAAGCCAAGTCTAGCAATACAACTTCAAGCAGTTCAGACGCCAATGAAGTTCCCTCTCCTTACTCCAAAAATGGATCATCAGTTGACTTCAAGCCCTATACTGATCCAGATGAGCTCATTCCCTTCATCAGAATCCCTCATCCAAATTATGGAGTTGAGTTCTTCAGGAGAGCCTGCCCTTCTCTCCAGCTGACTGAAGACAACATTCACACTTTCTACAGTGGCGAATATGCAGTCAAGAGTGCTTAGAAGGATGTAACGAATCTCTTTCTCACTCACTTCACTTATGTTGCCAAGCAAGACAATCAGCTGTTCAAACAGCTGCACTGGTACTTTTACTGGTATAACTGGAGACATTCAATGTTAATCCAATCACATTTCTTACTAACTGTCTTTCTTGGCATGAGCTTTTGGCAACGTTAAGAGACTTGGAGCCTTAAATGGATTAGAGCCTCAAATCCATTTCCTCCAAATATTGTGCAAGTCCAGCGGATTATAAAGCGTCAACTTGATAACAACATTCCAGCTAAGGCCCTGCTAGCTGATGTTCAAGCCAGTTTGAGATCGTAAGGAGTTGCAACTGAAAAGCAGTTTGCCAATAATCCAGTCGATCAATGTTGCCTACAACTGAATCTTGATCCAATTCAGTCAGAAAAGGCACATCTACAAGCTATGGGTACCACTGAAGAGATAGATCAAGATCTTTCTCATACTCAAGTAGTGGTAACTCCAAGGAGTCAACATCCTCAACAAAGTGGAGCCAAAAACGATGAAGACACTGCCACGTCTCCAGATCTCCTGTCCAGAGGCTATGTTACTCCCCTTATCAAGTCATACTCAAGAGCTGCAAACTGATGATTAATCAATCCAGCTCATCCTGCAAGGAATTAAAGAGCTGACCACCTTGAAGCTGACCACCTCAGTAGTTGCTCTTAAGCAACTTCAGCATGCTGAGACTCTAGTCAAAACTGATTCCTTTCAGGACATCATCAGTTCAGCTTCCAAAAGGAAACGGTCAAATGGCTCTAGAGAAAGCGGAGAAGCTAGTCCCATCCGACCACTCAAGAAGACGAAATTGACAAAAAGTCAATCAGCAGCTGCTCAACAAAACTGATCAAATCAGTTAAAGGTGACATTATCAGTTTAGCAGAAAACTGACGCCTCGAGCTCCAAGTCCCTCCTCTCATCAGTTGCCTGATCAATCCTCTTCGATAAGCTTCTATACTCTCTGTTCCTCAAAGCTTATTTTTTTTAATAAAAAATTTATCATTAACATTTCAAAATAAGCTTATTGTTCATCTGAGTTGTCATTTAGGTCTCTATACTCAGCATTAAAGTATAAAGAGACGAATTTTCTGAGACATATAAATAGCAAATCTTCTAGGAAATTACTGCTTTTAAAAGCAGTGGAGAAGTTGAATGAAAATAAGAACTCTTAACAGAGACAAAAACACTCTCTAATTTCATTTCTTCTTCTTGTCTTCTCACTTATCCAAAGCTCCTTCCTTCTCATATCATATCATCGAAAAATGGCTTTCTCGTTCCACTAAATGAATATGAAACTTCTAATAAAGAACCTCATAACAGATAAATTCATTGACCGAGAGTTTTTCAAGCTCGAATCGGTGCTGAGAAGACTAGCATGATCTTTTACTTGTTGAAAACATGCGGGCTTTTATCTTTCATTACAACACAGCCCAAGAGAAAGCATCTCCCACTTGTAGCTGAGTTCTACTACCATGCGGAAATCTATGGACAAAACATACTATCTGTTGTCCAAGATTAGGTTATCATCATCAAGAAAGATGTGTTAACCAACCTATTTCAGCTCCCCGATAAAGGCCCGAAGGTGAATGAACTAGCGCTCCCTTAAAAGTTGGAGTTGTGGAACAACTAGAAGCTTGCACACGTTGATCACCGAGACTTTTCAAATAATTTAAAAGATAATCTCTCTCCAACCATAGTCCAGATCTTGGACATTGTGATGCATATTTTCCTCAGCAGCATCACCAACGCGCAGTTCAACGACAACACCTCTCATCTCATGGTCGTCATATATTACGGATGCAAGGCTGATTGGGCATCCTTTATATTAGCTCAGCTTCGCAGTCATGTGAGGCGTGCTGAGATCGATCTAACCTCTAGCACATTCAAAGCCAAGTTAGGATTTGTCAATCGACTCAGTCATATCATCACGGAGCAGCTTGAAACAGTCCATGGTGGATATTTCTCACTAGAAGAGATCTCCTTCCTACAGTTTACATTCACCACAAACATTGTGAAGTAATTGGCCACCCTAGGAAGTCGAGACTTCAGCTCACGACGGACTACAGCCCAGCCAGAGGAAAGCATCCGCTCCTTTATGCTGAATTTCCAGCTGATGCAGATCAGTCTTCGACTGACAGTGACTCTTTCACTTATATAAGTGATGAGTCTACTGCACTTGCAACCAGCGAACCTTCTTACATCACTGTCCCAGAAACTCTGGAAGAAGGCTTCAATGCAAGCTTTAACCAACAACTAGAAAGTTATTTTGGTCGAATAAGGGATCACAGTCCGTTTCTCTTCAAACATCTTCAAAGATATCTCCAGTATCACCTATGGAGATACCAGGTGGATGATATACCACAATGCTAATGATGGCAGACAAACAAGGCTACTCATACTGGATTGAGGAAGGTCAATGGAGCAGGAGCTGGATGAACTATCCGCTCGATACACCTCTATCAGTCCTAGAAATCATAGATTCCATGATTAAGAGGTTTCAAACCTCAGTGCCTCATGATGCATCCCTTCTCAAACATGAGCCCTCCAACGCATCCACAACTCCTTTTCAAGAGGATGCTCTCATCACCCTACCAGACGAGCCACTTCTCGAACTCGTATCAGCTTCTTCTTTTAGGAAAGATCCACTCTCTCAGATCTTGACCAACTGATGATGACAAAGGAGTTATATGCATGGTTGTCCGCTCCTATGCCTGCACTCCAAGCTCCCCACATCACCTGCTTGATGGCCATTTCTTTCTCTCCCCTGCCACAGTTGTCACTGCCAAACTATGACTTCCATTAGCTCACTAACAATCTACCTTTCAAGGGGAAGCTACTCACGAGGGGGAACCTATCCATCAGGGGGAAGCTATTCGTGAGGGAGAAGTCCAATTTGAGCAATGCCCAGCTTAAGATTATTTTTGGACTTGGGAGAATGCCCAGCTGAAACAACGGCAAGAATGGGGTATCCACAGTATACCAAGCATCTCTCCCTGCAAGTATGAAAAAGGAGAATCAAGCAAAAGAAGAAGGAACTGAGTGTTAAACAGTTCTAACTGAAGAATGAAGTTAAAATATCAAGTCTTGATATTCTCTCTCTCTTACTTTCTTATATTTCTTCATCTTCTCTGCTCAATCAGTTTCTAACCATGCTCTTTTGTTTATAATACAAATATTATGATCATGTTGATATGTCTCTTTTAATAGCTTAAGACTTTCCATGTGCTCTGATAAATGACCAATATGCATGAAAATCAGAATTGAGCTGTTTTAGAACTGAAACATTTGAAGCTTTTTAAGTTGTGCAAATGAGTACTCAAATATCTTAAGGCCATTTAAGCTGCATTTCTCATCAGCAAAAATTCTGATGCCTTACAGATAAAACTCGTTAAGCTCATATATTAGTGTATGCTTCATTACTCTGATACTCATCTTATTATCAAAGCTTTGATGATTATATCAAAGCTTTGATACTCATGAATGTCTAAACTGTTAGCTTTTGAAAGCTACAAGCATCTAAGACTGTTCTGATGAACATGCATGGTCTGATTTCAGCCTTGATACCAAAATCTGGTACAGGCTCGGATGCTCAATCATGAAAGATAACCTCGTACAGTTTTTCCATCATCAAATCAGCTGGTTTTGACATCATCAAAAAGGGGGGAAATTGTTAGGAAAATTGTTGGGAAAATTTCAAATTATGGTTTTGATGAAATGTTAAAACATGTGTGATGATTTAATGAAAAACCGCAGGTTATGAAAAGCTGAAAATCAGGGATAATGACCAAGTAAGGCTTCAAGCTGAAATGAGAGACGGCTATTTAGAAGCATGGTCAACCAGCTTACAATGTTGCCTTGATCAGTTCAGTCAAAGTCAACTCTTCAAAGCTTAAGAAAAGCTGTAAAGGGGGGAAAAGAACTTTGGAGACTGGTAGGCATCCATAGATAAGTAATCATCTGTTTTAGCAGAAAGCCAAGATAGACTGATGAATAGAGCCAGCTTGAAAGCTGAAACTGAACTAATCAAAGATCAGTCAGTCACATAGGGCTGACACTAAACTGATCAAAGATCAGTTAGGTAGGAAAATAGCTCTAAAAGCATTGAGCCACTACTGAACTGACCATAGATCAGTTCAAGGAGAAAAGGAAAAAGCTCAATCAGGTAGCCAACTGATAAGTATATCAGGATAGAAGCTCAAGACAGTTGAGGATCTGTCAACTTGACAATCTCAGAGCTGAAAGCCGAGATAGCTGAAAGCCCATCAGCTGAATGTCCAAAAATGATAGCCGAATCACCTGCTCCTTCTGACAAGCAGTCAATGAAGATCTTAACAGGAAATCTTTAAAAGATCATGATGATCTTAGAGCATAGAACATTTAAGTCAAAACAGCTAGTTCATTAAGAGCTTCAAATGGCTACAGGCATTAAAATGCCACCGGTGAATTCTAAACAATCACCAATCATAACGGTCAAAAATCACCCATCTATTTAAAGAGGGTGAAATTAATTTTGGCCAAGACTTTCGTCAATCTAACTTTGCTATTTTGCAGAACGAGCTTTTCTTTCTCCCTCTCCACAGCTCAACGCTTAATACTCTCAAAGTGCGAAAGGTCTCAACTGAGAAGGCGTGCTTGAAGTCCAAAGCAAGCTGCTAAGCTGATGCAGAATTCCAGCAAGAGCAAAGCTTCTCAGTTTAGTCCCTCAAAGATCAACCACTCAGCTCAAGCTAAAGGAGCATTCCAGGTTGATAACAGATTCAAGACTCCTTTCTTGAAGATCGAGCGAGATCTAATATCGTGTAAAGACAGGAAATAGCACCTAAAGTCTCAGTGAGCAGTTGGGACCGTTAAGTGTGAGCTGTCGACCCAAAAATTGGCTGAGGAGGAGCGTGTACCGATGGGTCCGTTCTTCCGGGACAGCAACAGTTGGAAAGGAGGTCGCGCTCGGGTTGAAGGGTGCCGTTTTCAGGTCCAACAGGAATTCTTCACTGTGTAACAGTAATAAAGAAACTTTACACTTGTATAGTGGATTGCCCTTCTGCGGAAGGAAGAAAGGACGTAGAAGTAGGAAGCTTCGAACCTCTATAAAGTCCTGTGTGTGCTGTTCTTACTACTTTCAGCTTTGCATGTTCTTAAACTGCACACCTTCACACACACAGACTGCATTAACGAGCTTCAGCCAAGTCTTCAAAGCTATCAGTTTACAACTGATAAGCTCACCAGCTAAGCTTTAGTCAGGCCTTCTCAACTGGTCAATAAGCACATATAAAATATAGAAAGCGAGTTAGGGCCCTATCTATTCCATATCCGTTCAAGTTTTTGAAGTTAGTTTATTCACCCCCCTCTAAACTGACATAGACTCACACCGGGACCAACATTAGCCTCTTATTCGAGTCACATAACCCTTACAGTTGAGTCGACGTGTGTTCGATCCTATCTCATCCCGGATCACATCATTGAACAAGTTCAACACTATATATGTTAATCTGTGATCAAATTTACAATAAGATTAAGGCACGACAATCTGTAGAAAGCAACACAATCAAACAGTAAAAGTCAAAGATGATAGAATGAGTAGACGATTGGGCGGACTCCAATGGTCGAGTCGATAGATAATATAGGAATACTAGTCGTAAAGTGGTAAATAAAGGAGAAATAATGATTAATAAGAATAAAATGGAGGGCAAAGGTCCAATTTTTTTATTATCAAGGGTAACCCGCAACCGCTACCGAGGTGCGCATTGGGTAAATCTCGCCCCTGTGTAATAGTCTGCAAACCACACAGGGGAGGTTAACCACACTTGGCAAACCAAGTGTGACAGGCTCACACCTAGTTGTGTTGGTGGTGGGATTCGAACTTCAGACCTTTGGCCTCAAGATAACATCACCCCACTACTAGGCCATCCTAAGGGGACGACAAAGGTCTAATTTGATCCTATAACTATTTGTGTAGGGGCACTTTGATCGATGTTTATCTTGTTAGTTCAAAGTGATCTCATAACTATTCTAAGGGTTCAATTTGATACATATTTTGATCCTCCAACTAACGGAGACAGAGAGAAATGGCGTTAATAATACCCGTTAAAACACACACTACTAACACATATTTTTCGCACGTACTTAGATTATCACATATTAACACATACTTTTTACACACATATGGATTGAACACGAAATTGCTCCATTTTGACAGATAAATTAAAACACATTTTCTTCTCATCTCCTCATCAACAAATTCGTCCATTTTTCCATTCACATTCTCATCCAAAACAACATATTTAATTTCACCTTCACACCACCTCCATTCACAATTTTATGGAGTTTTTGATTTTCTATCAATTTTATACTAATTTTTTTGCCCTATTTTAATTTTTATTAATAGGTTTCTTATTTTGTATCAATGTTATGCTATTTTCACTACTAATTAACATATGCTCTAAATTACAGTGGCATTCGACATTTTCTTCACTCTTCATGGAGTTCAAAGTTGGATCTTAAGAGAGATAGACATAGAGACAACACACACACACACACATACACACACAGAGTTCGAATACTGTAAATTCAAAAAATTGGAATTGGAGAATTCATTGGATAAAAATCTTGTGGATTTTGGTGGTTGTGTTTGGTGGAATTGATTTGAGGATTTTATAATTAAAACCTAACATTAATGGAGGGTTATTTGTGAAAATGGAGGAAATTTCATGTTCAATTCATACGAGGATTCTTCGTGAAAATGGAGGAAATTTCATGTTCAATCCATGTGTGTGTAAAAAGTGTATATTAATGTGTGAAATACTCTAAGTATTTAAGAAAATTGTGTGTTAGTATATGTTTTGACGGGTATTGTTAACGTCATATCTCTCTATCTCCATCTCCATCAGTTGGAGGATCAAAATAGGGACGAAATTGAACTTTTAAAAAAGTTATGAGATCACTTTGAACTAAAAAGATAAATAGGGACCAAATTGCTCTTATGCAAATAATTATAGGATCAAATTGGACTTTTGCACTAAAATTAAATCAAATGACTAGGACCCGACATTTGCAGTGAGACGAAGCATAGACGTCATGGGCCTCCAATTTTTATTTTTAATTTTTTAATTTATTTTTTCTGGGTCATTTTTTTATTTTTATATTTTTTAATTTTTCTTTTTTCTTTTTTTTTCCAAAAACTTTATACTCTAAAATAAAATTAGTGAACCCTAAAATTATAGTGAATTTAATTTGGTTAAAATAAATATAAAGTTATGCCTTGAAATAGAATTAATAAGCTCTAAAATAAAAGTGAATTAATTTATTTATTTTTTAAATCTGTCGACTCGCACAATGCACTCGCCCGACGCTAATACGTGAGCTCGTGTATTGCGCTCGACAATTAATTTTTCCAACTTAGAATGGTGAAAAAAATCACAATTTAAACTAAATAAACTAGTATAAGATAAATAACATATTTTTACTTTTTAAGAATATAGGTGATTTTTTTTCGAATTTTGAATGATACTTATTAGTGTTACAGTTGTTACTGATTTTAACGGATTTTTTTTGGTTGATCTGGGTCAAAGCGGGTTGACCCACGAATTTCATTGACGCACCTAAAATAATGCTTATTTACAAGTAGTACATACAAGTGTTTATGAATGACTAAAGGAGTTTAAAGTTGAACGGCACATTGAATTCAAAGTAAAGGGACACGAAAGAGCAGTTTCGCGAGGTCAGGGAAGCTGTCAAAGAGAAAGAGAAGATCTGAGTAAAAATGATAAAATGCCTTAGTTGCTCGATCCCTCTTCCCCGACCTAATACGACTTTAATTTGGGCATTTTTAAAATATATGAGTTGAAGGGGTTGTAGTGAGCCCTTATAAAGCCAAATTTAGGATTAGGCCTTGATTGTAGACTTACACTTCTCCGTGGAAAAAATTCCGAATCTTTTTCTTCTTCTTCTTCTTCTTTATCTTGACTTAAAAGTATAACTCTATTGAAATAATATTTAATAAATTATAAAATATCATTATTATATATGAAGATGCAATGTATTATTTTACTGAGGGATTACATTTTTAAAAAAAAAATTCTTATTTGCTATGGTTGATATGATAGAGAAATAATTAGAAAATTAAATTAATTGATGTGAATTGAATTGGAATAGTATAATACTATTGAAATAAAATACTCCCTTAATTGTCCTTTAAATATTATTGGCAAATCATATTTTGTAAGATATTAAGACACTTTTTATATAGGTATAGATATAGATATAGATATTTATAGTAGAAATTAAAATAATCTACTACTGTTATAAAACTGTGATGTTTTACAAAATTTAGTTTACCTATTATATCCCAACTACAACTTTAATTTAATGGTAATTGTGTAATATAATATATAATATGTATTTATAATGTAAAATATAATAAAATATATTAGTTTGCATGTGAATCTACTACTATATATAAAATTATCCGTATTTTATAAAATTGAATTTAACTAATATATCCCCATAATATATTTAAATTAAGCACACAATAGGGTAATTCAATAAATCTACAATATGAATTTTTTTTTGTCAAAGGTAACCCGCAGCCGCTACCGCATAGGGAAGGTTAACCACACTTGACAAGTCAGATGTGATAGACTCACACCTAGTGGTGTCGTCACACCTAGCAGTGTTGGTGGTGAGATTCGAACTTGAGACCTTTGGCCATCCCCAAGGGGACACAACATGAATTTTTTTATTATCATATAATAGTATGGATATTAAATTTCTAGCATGATTTTTATGCAAATGACCATTCATTTGATAATTGATATGCATATATATATATATATATATGGTAACAATTAATAAATATTATTATTGACTTCCATAATATTATATTTAAAATACATATGTAATTTCGATTGGTGCATCAACTTGATATGTGCGTATGTGTATAAGTTTCTAATTTCCACCAATATACTATTTTTTAATTAAATGATACGCAATTCATTAATATCTTTATAAACCAATAAGATATAAATTATGAATTAATATATACAATGCATATCACATGCATTCATGTCAATTATTTTTATTTTATTTTTTATATGATAATGTCTATACTAATTTATTTTTTAGCAACATTTTAGGGATTTTCATAATTTAAAAGGTGACATTATTAAAATATTTTAAAAATCAGGTTGAATTTCGAAATTGGTCGAGTATATAATAATCTAATTATCTGGGAATTATAAGTACAATTTATTCAATATACTTGAAATTAAACTTTTACTCATAAATTACTGATTCATAACAGGTTATATTGATAATTCAAATATTAGTGAACTAAAATAGATAAAAAAAATATCAAAAATATTACATAATATACATAAATTGAAACAATTTCATTGCAAAACAACAATGTAAATTTATAGAAGCACCAAAAAATTTATCATCGCCCACATATTTGTATTAAAGATAGTGTATATAATGAAATGTTATTTTGGCCACTCATCTATTTTTATTAAAGATAAGTTAATCAATATTATAAAAGGAATTAAGTTGTAAAACTTATGTCATTCCCTCCAACTCATAAAAATACTTTTTCTAAAAAAATTACATATTTTATCAAAAATAAACTTCACAATTACTCATCAATCTAAAGATTTTTTTTCAATATTAATGTAAAATCATAGAGGATAATTTCAAATATATAGATTGGAGAAAAAAAAAACTATTCATAAGTGAATATATTAATTTGAATTTTATTACAAGTAATTTAATTAAGATATATATATATATATATATATATATATATATATATCAAGAATATGTGTGTGTGTGTGTGTGTGTATGATGTGAAATAACACTATGTCATTTCTATTATGAGGCAAATGAGTCAATTGCCTCATGCCTCATTATTTTCATTAAAATGGTTAGCTAAATAAATATATGCATTATCCACATTCAATTAATAATTTTTTTGAAGTCAAGTATTTTAAATATAGTTTATCATGTCTTAATTTCTAACAAATTATTTTTTAACCATATGACTTATCTAACATTTGAAAAATACTTAGATATTAATCAATTTGATTTATTTTCAAAATTAAAGTATACGTTAATAGAATCTAAGACATAAAATAAAATACAAAAGTATATTTTGAGATATTATATTATATAAATAAACATTTTCCCAATGCATATATTACCTATCGGATATTATTGGATATGCTAATTACACCAATTTTTTTTGTTGAAGTAAGTTTTTAAGTTGAGTAATATGTCACAGTTTGAGATTTTGATTATTTAAAAGTGGTTTTATTGTTGATAAAACGAGAAATAATAAATGAATTTCTTTACAACACATTAGTGTATTATCTTTTAAAATAATATTTTATTTCTAAACATATTCATTATTTCACCTCGAACCCATATTGTCTCAAAGCGGCCCTAAGAAATTATCATATATACAACAATTCATTTTAGAATGCTACTAATTATTCTAATACTATTTTAACTAGGAAAATTTTTAGCTTAATTACACTATTATATTAGAGCATAATACTACTTTTATAATAGCATGTACAAATGTTATAATTAAAAATGTAGACTTTAGCAGCTAAATTTGGGTAAATATAACAATTTAATTTTTATATATTATTTTTTGCACTTCTCAGTCGAATATTTATTTTATTACATTACAATTATTCGACTTTTCATTAACTATCAACAAGTATACGAAGTATTTGTATTATAATGTTGAGTAAGATTGTATTCCACATAGCCTAAAAAAAATAATCATAATGTGAGTACTGCAACGTCAATTTTCTAAGTATTATTCAAGGTTTTATTTTATATCTTCTAAAGATAAATGATTAAATAAAGTCAAATAAAGATAAATGGAGAAAATTAGAAATTGGTATAATAGAGGAAGAAATAATATAAATCATCGATTTCATATATTCATCCAAACAATTAATTCAATTCAATTAAATGATTTATTTACGATTCAATTTTATTAGGACAATTACCAGATTAATCAAAAGGAAAAAAAGATAACAATAAATATAATACATTTTATAATGTGAATATATGAGTCTTAGATATTAAAAAATAAATCTATTTTTAATCTTTATTATTTTCAATAATTAATATTTGAAGAACACATAAAGTGTTTATAAAACTAAACATATATATACATATATATTTTATATAACTGTAAATGTATAGAGATTAATATTTCAACTACATGAATTAATGAAAATTTATTCTTACAAGTAACTTTAAGATAGTATGGTATATATACATAGTATGTAAATCAAGAGTATATATTCTTTTAGTATCTTTTACAATATATATAATGACAATAGTGACAATCGATATATATATATATATATTAATCAACAAATTAATGATAAGAATATTAATATATCTAAGTATTAGTATCTTTATTGAAATCAATTTAATTTAGATCATAAACATACAAGTTTGTAGTCTTTATGATATATGAATTATTTTAAATTAATTAATAATATGAATGAGATATGAATATATATATACGAGCCTTATAAAATACAAAATAAAAAAAGATTGTATCTCTAATATCTCTAAATTTTATTATTTTCATAAATGACAAAAGCTTGTATAAGACCATCTTACAAGTCAAAATTCATAAGATGAGCCAATGTTTGGATCCAATTTTATCCTTAATTTTTAAAAAAATTCATTTTAACTAATTTTAAAAATATATAATTCATGTATGCTATAAAATTAAAGAGAGAAATTTTCACGTGTGAGCGAAAAATGTTCGTGTTTGAGAAATAAAAAGAAGTGTCATAATTTAGTTTTTCAAATTTGAAAAGAGGGAGACAAAAATGCTAGAATAGGTTAATAATTGTCATGTATACTGTGATTTAAATTTGTAAATATTAATGTTTTGCCACTCAATTTTGGATCTGGAAACTACTGAATTACAAATAAGATCAATAGGTTCGAAAATATGTTCAACTAATTTTTTCCTAAGCTATTGATCATGTATGTTCAAAACTATATTTTCAAACATGCCTTATATTTTTGAAAATGAATTTTCGAACATAGCCTTGTATGAAAAATATGTGGAGTATTTAAAAACACACCTAACTATAAAGTATAAATATTTTCATTTTAATCTATTTTCTTCAATTTTTACTAGGACATTGCTCTAGAAATTAAAACCAACATAACCACAAAAGAGATGTCCTTTTTTCAAACCATAATGAATTTTGTTTGATACCTAATATAATTCATGGAAAGTTTTTTTATTATCATAGGTTCGCCCAAAAATTATTAGAAAAAAAGCATTGACAAGATGTTCTATTTTAATATAAAAATATATTAATTCAAGACAAAATTCAAAAGGATGTTAATCGTAATAAAAAGTTTGGCTATTGTTATATATGAGAATTTATGCTCGCCCAATATATATATATATATATATATATATATATATATATAGTTTTAAATTTAAATTAATTTAAATATTATTCTTTTGTTGTGCACATTTTTATTATATTTCACATATATTTTTAATTTGTACTTTAGAAAATATACACATAATATTCGATATAGAATTTAACACAAATTATTTTTATATTTTTAGATAAAAGAATTCATTTTAATGTTATTAATATATATTCTTACTCTAAAATTTTTACACTTTCAAAAGAACTTTTAATTTTATATAATTTAGTAAAAAATCATACAATTTACGTGCAGCGCACGTTATCTCCGCTAGTAAAACTAAAAGAGTTCACCATTATGGGAGTAATGTTGTTTCGAAATTGTCTTTTGAAGTCAATTTCAAGTATATGTCATAATGTTCGAGTGTTACGTGTAATCAATACAGCATACGTACTTGGAAATTTATTCATAGAGTTGTGAATACACCAAGATGAATATAAGTCATGCATTAAAGTGAGAGTAGCCAATTAGAGTTCAAGGCTAACACATTCAAAGGAGATTAGGTCTTCTATGAAAAACTTTTGTAAATACTTTTCCTCCATGTGCATTTTTATATTGCAGAAAATGATTTTACAATAATTATAAAATTTGCATATAAAAAGTTACTAAACTTTTTATCAATGAAGATAGCTAATTAGTTGGTGTGTTGGTAATCCTATGCACCTGCACAAAATTCATACCAAAATTTTATATTTTCCTTAGATTTGAATTCAAACATCGAATTGACGAATTTGGCAAACAAGAAAAAAAGGCAGAGTAAAAAGGAAAGAATAAATGACATATAGTAATAACAGGTTGCATTATTTCAATGAGAAAAAATAAATTTTCTTCAAGTTTTTCCAACCAAAGTTCCAATACCATAAAAATTGCGTCAACTAGCATAGAATCGGAAACTTTGTCGCATGTTTCATACAGCAAGTGAAGAACCCATCATATGATAATTGTGACATTTTCAGATGATAAAACACTACTAAAATAATGACAAAAGTTCCACAGAAAACAGTTCAAATGCCAAAGTGAACCTCCCATACACGCTCTCCATCTCCATGAAAATTCTCTTTGCATCATTGATAAGTCCAGAGTGATTGCAGCCCACCAGAACGGCTAAAAATGTCACCCCATTTGGTTTGACACCATCTTCCAGCATTCTTGACAAGTATTGGAGCACTGATCGGCCATGACCATGTATAGCCAATCCCATAAGCATTGCACTCCACAATGTCACGTTCTTTTCACAACATGAGCTTGACATTTCATCAAACAGCTCCCTAGCACAATCAATCTCTCCAGCCATAAAAAGGCCATCAATCATAGCAGGATAACTCATGACATTCCTCAACGACCTTGGCATATTTTTGAACATCTCCTTAGCACGATAAATCTCTCCAGCCTTAAAAAGGCCATCAATCATAGCAGTATAACTCACGACATTCCTCAACGACCTTGGCATTTCGTTGAACAGCTCTCTGGCACGATCAATCTCTCCAACCTTAAGAAGCCCATCAATCATACCATTATAACTCACGACATCCCTCAACGAGCTTGGCATTTTGTCGAATAACTTCCTGGCTTGATCAATCTTCCCAGCCTTAACAAACCCATCAAGCATAACATTATAACTCACCACGTCCCTAAATGACCTTGACATTTCTTCGAACAGCTTCATAGCTTGATCAATCTGCCCAACCTTAGCAAACCCATCAAGCATAACATTATAACTGACCACATCCCTAAATGACCTGGGCATTTTCGTCGAACAGCTTCCTAGAATGATCAATCTGCCCAGCCTTAGCAAACCCGTCAAGCATAACATTATAACTGACCACATCCCTAAATGACCTTGGCATTTCGTCAAACAGCTTCCTAGCATGATCAATCTGCCCAGCCTTAGCAAACCCATCAAGCATAACATTATAAGTGACCACATCCCTAAATGACCTTGGCATTTCGTCGAACAACTTCCTAGCATGATCAATCTGCCCAGCCTTAGCAAACCCGTCAATTTGCCATCAAGCATAACATTATAACTGACCACATCCCTAAATGACCTTGGCATTTCATCGAAATGCTTCCTAGCATGATCGATCTGCCCATACTTAACAAACCCATCAAGCATAACATTATAACTCACCACATCCCTAAATGACCTTGGCAGTTCGTCGAACAGTTTTCTAGCATGATCGATCTGTCCATCCTTAACTAACCCATCAAGCATAACATTATAACTCACGAGGTCGCTAAATGACCTTGGCATTTCTTGGAACAGTTTCCTAGCTTGATCAATCTGCCCAGCCTTAGCAAACCCATCAAGCATAGTATTAAAACTCACAACATTCCTCAAGGTGCTAGGCGTTTCTTCGAACAGATTCCTAGCTTGATCAATCTGCCCAGCCTTAGCAAATCCAGCAAGCATAACATTATAACTGACCACATCCCTAAATGACCTTGGCATTTCGTCGAACAGCTTCTCAGCATGATCAGTCTGCGCAGCCTTAGCAAATCCATCAAGCATAACATTATAACTCACGACATCTCTAAACAAGCTTTCTTCAAACACCCCATTCGCGCCATCAACGTTATCAAACCTACAGTAGGTGCAAGAAAGTGCGTTGTGCACATGCACATCATCCAAAAACCCGAACTTGGTGATTTGAGCATGAAGAGCCTTTGCAAGAGAATGCGAGTTCTGCAGAAGCCCACAAGCTTTAAGAACGAAAGGGAATGTGTGGAAATTCGGCTCGATCTGTCTCCGCCGCATATCAATGAAGAAAATCAAGGCGGTATGAGGAGAGCGGAGAAAGGTGTGAGCTCTGATGATGTCATTGTAGTTGAAATTTGTAGGATTTGGAATGAGATTGAAAATCTTAGTGATGTAGATGATGCCATAATTGAATGAAGCGGAGTTATTTTGTTGAGGGGAAGAAACGGTGAAGGTGTTGAAAATTAAATCGATCCCAAACAAATTTCGGATCGAATAAAATCCATCTTTTCAATCAAATCGAATGGGAGAAGAGCTATAAATCAGACAATAGATCGTGATATAAAAATATAATATCCATAATTATATTTATTTAATACTAAAGAAGGGTTAAAGAAAGTACCCTTTTTTCTTAAATCTCCTTCGTCTTCTTTGATCAACCTTTGAATCTTGAATATCGTAAACACCACAATCGGAAATATCGTAAACACCACAATCTTCCGATTCGATCCTCCATTTAAACGGCTTTAAAGGGTAGTGAGTGGGCACCGAAATAAATCTATTAAATTCCTAACATAATATTTCTACGATTATTTCAACACATGAAATCGTAGAATTGAGCTGTAAAATTGAGCTGTAGTATTGGAAGGATATTTAATCTGAATTAAATATAAACAAAACAAGAAGAAAAAATCAAAATCAAAATCAAACTTTTTGATTTTAATTAAATCACAATTGCTGTTAATTGATCTTAGCAATCAATTAATTTGTCATTTGAATCAAAGTTCACGTCAAACGTGAAAGTTGGAATCGGCGTGATTTTTCTTCGAAAATTTACGTCAAACGTGAATTTCCAAAAAATGGCTTTTTTTTAATTCTCTTCTCTTATGTTGTATTTATAGTTAGATTTAGTTAAATCCCAATACATATCAGTTTCCTATCTTAAACAAATTCAGAATCATATAAGATAAGGAAACAAATTAATAATTATCTCTAATAATTATTAATTATTACTAATATGTAAATATTATAAATATCTTATATTTATTTAATTCCTAGCACAGTCAAACTGTGGAATATCATATATTCCCGGAATTAACTAATATTTACACATAAGCCCAAACTTTATAAAAACTTATTTTTCATAACACTTTAGGAACTTATATATTATTATCAACCCGTCAATAATATAGGAAGGCGAATCGGGGACCATGGACCTATAATCAAGAGCTCCAATAAATTGAATAAATAATTAAACTCTTTAATTAATTTATTCAACTTATTAATTCCGATATTATTCCACTAAAAATTCGGAATTGCACTCTCTTTAATTATAGAACATATTTACTCTACGAATTTGAGCAGTCCATTGATTTAATCATTTCATATGAATTAATCCTCCATAGATAATTCATAATTAAAGACAGGTAATATCCGTTAACCTCTTCAATTATTTCTTTTCCTCATTTACCATTAATTCACTAGTGATCGATTAATTTATAAACGATTTATAAATTAAAGATCTCTAATCACTCAGTTCCAGAATTAACAAATGAGAGAATTATCTTTCTGCTTCTCAAAAGAAGGAATGGATTCCATATCTGTAAATTACATTCCCAACTATTTAATTCAAACGTGAATCTAAAATGCAAGTTTAGAGAATGTTGGCAAACAAACTTTAACGAGCAAATTAAGAATCACATTGAAATAAACAGGAGTCTATAATCACTCAGAATTAAAATTATTCATATATGATCATCTTGTGATTTAATTTAATATTCCTTTTCTTTAACGGAATTTGAAGGAATAATTAAATTAAATCGGTCCAAGTCCTATATGATCATATCATATATAAATGCCATACTTTAATTAAATTCATCACGGACTTCATTTTTAGTTTATTTTCTATAATCTTAATCCTCTTGTATATAACACTTATATACTAAGATTATGGTAACATTAAATAAACTAGGGAGTTTCTGTGATGTAAAATAAATGCATACAAGAAGCATATTAGTTCGAAAATAAATGTCGCTTTTATAAATAAGATAAAAACAATTCACAATTGCTTTAAGGGCACAATCCCCAACAATCTCCCACTTGCCCTAAAGCATATGGGACATGTCTCTAAGTCCAAAATTATGAATATGCCTCTCAAACACTTTTGCAGGCAGAGTCTTGGTGAAAGGATCTGCAAGGTTGTCAGCAGACGCAATCTTGAGAATTGCCGCATCTCCTCTTTGTACTATCTCTCGGATCAGATGATACTTCCCCTCTATATGCTTTGACCTCTTGTGACTTCGAGGTTCCTTTGAATTGGCCACTGCACCACTATTGTCACGATATAAGGTGATTGGTCTATCCAAATTTGGAACAACTTCCAAATCAGTAAGGAACTTCTTTAGCCATACTGCTTCTTTAGCTGCTTCAGAAGCTGCTATATATTCAGCCTCCATAGTGGAGTCTGCAGTACTGAATTGCTTAATACTTCTCCAGACTATGGCACCGCCACCAAGAGTAAACACTGACCCAGATATCGACTTTCGATTATCCTTGTCTGATTGAAAATCAGAATCAGTGTATCCATCTATTTGAAGGTCATCACCCGAATAGATAAGCATATAGTTTCTCGTTCTCTGAAGATACTTGAGAATATTCTTCACTGCTATCCAATGATCAATTCTTGGATTTGATTGAAAACGACTGACTATACCCACCGCATAACAAATGTCGGGCCTAGTACACAACATGGCATACATTAGGCTGCCTACTGCAGAGGCATAGGGTATGTGTCTCATGTTCTCTTCCTCTTCAGGTGTCTTAGGACACTGTTCCTTGGAGAGAACGACTCCATGTCGAGTTGGTAGGTAACCCTTTTTGGAATCTTGCATTCTATAATGCAACATCATCTTATCAATATAAGATGCTTGAGACAGTGTCAATAATTTATTCTTGCGATCTCGAACAATTCGAATTCCAAGAATATAATTCGCTTCTCCTAAATCTTTCATTTGGAATTGCTTGGCCAGCCAATCTTTAATTGCAGATAACGTTTCCACATCATTCCCAATGAGTAGAATATCATCCACATAAAGCACTAAAAATGCCACTTTACCATCCTTGATTATCTTGTAGACACAAGGTTCATCAATGTTTTGGTCAAAACCATATGATTTAACGGTCTCATCAAATCTATGGTTCCAAGACTGAGAGGCTTGCTTTAGTCCATAAATGGATCTAAGCAATTTGCAGACTTTCTGCTCTTGCCCTTCAACTACAAAACCCTCTGGTTGCTGCATGTAGATATCTTCATCGAGATAGCCATTCAAAAAGGCCGTCTTGACATCCATCTGCCATATCTCATAGTCAAGACATGCAGCGATTGAAAGAAGTATACAAATAGATTTAAGCATGGCTACAGGAGAGAAAGTTTTCTCATAGTCGACTCCTTCCTTTTGGGTATAACCCTTAGCCACAAGCCTTGCTTTGAAAGTCTCTACTTTCCCATCCACACCTCTCTTTCTCTTATAGATCCATTTGCACCCTATTGGTCTGACACCTTTAGGTAGATCTACAAGAGCCCAGACAGAATTGGAATACATAGACTCCATTTCTTGGTTCATAGCCTCAAGCCATCTCTCTTTATCAGAATCTTCCATCGCATATCTAAATGTCAATGGATCATCATCGACTCCATCAGAAATGGCAACATTTGCCTCTTCATCTTGACGATAGCGGATTGGTGGAACAATCACCCTCCCACTGCGTCTAAGTGCCATGATATTCTGATTTGGTTCAGTGGTATCATTAGTGGTTTCTCCAACAACTTTTGTGGGTTGTGGTTTGATCTTATCATTAAGTAACTCATCGAGTACAACTTTACTACGAGGTCGAAAGTTTTGCATATAATCATTTTCAAGAAAGATAGCATTAGTCGAAACTATTACTTTCTTTTCCTGTGGATCATAAAACAAACCTCCTCTTATTCCCGTGGGATATCCTATGAACAGATACACTTCTGATCGTGGATGTAATTTTCCAGTCTTTCCTTTAAGCACATGTGCTGGACACCACCATATGCAAAAATGGCGTAAACTAGGTTTACTTCCTTTCCACAACTCTAGAGGTGTCTTTAGGATTGACTTAGACGGAACTACATTCAAAATGTATACCGCCGTTTGCAACGCATATCTCCAGAACATATCGGGCAGTGTAGAGTAGCTCATCATGGATCTAACCATATCAAGCAAAGTCCGGTTTCTCCTTTCAGCAACACCATTTTGCTGAGGGGTGCCAGGTGTTGTGAGTTGGTGTAAAATACCATGCTCTATCAAATAGTCTTTGAACTCGGTATCAATATACTCGCCTCCTCGATCAGATCGAAGACACTTCAAAGATTTACCTAGCTGTTTTTCAGCTTCTGCATGGAATTCCTTAAACTTGTCAAAAGTTTCATATTTCATATGCATAAGATAAAGATATCCATATCTAGAGTAATCATCAATAAAAGTGACGAATTACTCAAAACCACCTCTAGCTTGTGTGGACAAAGGACCACAAACATCAATATGTACAAGCTCAAGAGGTTCTTTAGCTCTAGACCCCTTTGCTGTGAAAGCTCTCTTAGTCATTTTTCCTTCTAGACAGGATTCACAAATAGGGAGAGTGCTAACATTTAGCTCTCTTAAAGGACCATCCTTTACTAGCCCATTTATCCTATCTAGTGAAATATGACCTAATCTAAGATGCCAAAGATATGTATCATTATCATGAAAAACCTTTTGCCTTTTAGGATGTTTTACTCTAAACATTTCGGCATTTAGCAGTGGTTGTTCGTTTGGCTTAATTAAATAGAGTCCGTTTTCAACTTTTGCACTACAAATATTACGCCCATTCTTGGAAATAATAATCTCATTATTACTGAAAGAAAGGGAAAATAATTGTTCATGCAACTTTGAAACAGAAATCAAATTTCTACGAAAACTAGAAATGTAATAAACATTGTTCAAAACTAGATTCCTATCTATGAAATCAAGTTTAATAACTCCCACTGCTCTTGCCGAAACCACTGCACAATTGCCTACTCGTATAGTGAAAGAACTATCTGCTAGCTCTTCATAAGAGTTAAGCATCTGCAAAGAAGAACAAACGTGATTAGTAGCGCCCGAGTCAACTACCCAAGTAGAAGAATCTTTAGCCACTAAACAAGATTCAAGAACAAGTAAATCAAATTTACCTTCTTTTTCTCCTTTAACTGAGCAAAGTACTTGGGACAATTTCTTTTCCAATGTCTATCCTCACTGCAATGGAAACATTTTCCCTTTGGTTTCTTTGAAGAACTGTTCTTCTTTTCATAAGAAACTTTCCTTTTCTTTTGTTTTGATTGTCCACTTTGACCTTTGCCTTTTCTCTTCTTAGAAGAAGATTGCTTATTCTCGGCAACATTTGCCTCTCCTTCTTTGACCTTTCCAATTGAAATGGCCTCAAAAGTTTGCAATTCATTCAGCAACTGAGTTAATGTATAACTCAACTTATTCATCACATAGTTGCTTTTGAATTGCAGGAAAGCAGGTGAGAGTGATTCCAAAATCATACTCACTTGGGTGCCATCATCAATTGTTGCACCATGGGTTTCAGCTTCAGTGAAGTAGTTGATCATGTTCAAAACATGTTCTCCCACTGACTGTCCCTTCTTCATCTTAGCATTCATGGCCATCTTAATAGCCTCATGCCTTGATTGAATAGAAGGTTGACCAAACATCTCATTCAGAGACTCCATCATTCCACGGGCAGTCTCTGTATTCTCATGTTTTAGTCTAAGCACGTCATTCATACCGGCAAACATATAGGCACGAGCCTTATTGTTTGCCATAACCCATCTTTCATAATTATCTCGTACATTACGAGCGGCGTTTGCAGGGGGTTCAGGCGGAACATTCTCAGTCAAAACAAATTTCAGGTTCTCACATGCGAGTGCAATATTAATGTTACTTTTCCACTTGACAAAGTTGTCACGAGATAATTTTTCATGAAGCAGTGCAAGCATTGGACTAGACATATTGCTGAAAAATAAATAAAGCGACATAAATTTAAGAACAAACATCACATAACATGTACTTTAGGAATCATAAATGTGATGCATGATGCAATAACAATTTATCCTACCAATTCCAAGGTAATTTAATCTCACAATTGATATGCCGTCGTAGGGTAGGTCAAATCAAAAGATAATTAAATAGAGACAATCTCCATTAATAAAATAAATAATCAAGACATCTCATATCTTCATTTATTTTATTAATCACTTTTTATTTCAATCAAAAATATTAACAAACAATTTATTAATATTTTTATGAGTGTGACCCACTATTTCAGTCTTTTAAAACTAATTCATAATCGCCGCCGTAGGGTAGGAAGATTAAGAATTAAAATTTAAAAACTTATCCTTTTGGAGACAAAGCCTTGATTATTGATTTTTAGTGAAAGCCTTCCGTAGGGGGACGAAAGCTAGTCGTCGCGAGGCGTCACTAAAATTTCACCTTACTTTTATCAATAGTGGAGACTATAGGTATTATTGTCATAAAACCTTCTCCCACTCATTATTTTATAATAAAAGTTTCAAAAACTTTTAATTTATAAAACATCAAATGTTTTAACAAAATACAATCTTGTTGGTTTACTTGATTAAAAATAATTGCATTTCAATCTAACAATTAGATTAAAATAAATTATCTAACCAAAATTTTATAATAAAAGTTTCATAAACTTTTAAGTTATAAAACATCATATGTTTTAACAAAAACCAATCTTATTGATTATTTGATTAAAATTAATTTTAAACAATCTAACTTTTAGACAACAAAAATTAAATATTTAATCAAATCCTTAAATTATCAAAATAATTAAGGAATTAGGATGATCCAAAAAGAACAAAAATAAACACAAGAAAAATACAGAAATAGTCCATCTTAAAATTCGAACAATTCGATTGCTGCCCCCGATGGACCATACCGGTATTTTTATTTTTTTTTCATTTTTTTTTTATAAAATCTAATTTTTCATTAAAAATCAGATTTAAATCATCCATCAAAAAAAAAAAATAATAATAATTTATCTCATAGATTATATCTATCTTACAGATCAATCATAATATTAAACTCTTTAAAATTATGAACATGCTTGGAGTGGGTTTCATGAATGACATAATAATGCATGGCACATATATCACATATACATAAAATAATTTGCAAGAAATTATAAACGATAAATTGGATCGATGCCTTAAATTACACCCCTAAATCTAAACAGGAAATTGTAAATTACATAGCGGGGTAATCGGGGAGGGAAAACCAATCTAAATAAAAATTACAACTTCTATACCCTTTAAACTTAGGGTGTACATCATAATCCTATCAAAAACCAATTTAAGGCATCAATCCAAAAACATCCATGCATCCATTCATCCATTCATCACAAACAATAAGATCAAATCCTATAGCCCACTCCTAAATAAATTTAATTCCATAGAATTATATTCTTATATGAAAACAACCTCGCTCTGATACCAATTGTTGGAAATTAAACCGATCCGAAATAAATTTCGGGTCGAATAAAATCCATCTTTTCGATCAAATTGAACGGGAGCGGAAGCGGTATAAATCAGACAATAGATCGTGATATAAAAATATAATATCAATGCGAATTAAATTTATTTAATACTAAAGAAGGGATGAAGAAAGTACCATTTTTTCTTAAATCTCCTTCGTCTTCTTTGATCAACCTTTGAATCTTGAATATCGTAAACACCACAATCTTCCGATTCGATCCTCCCTTTGAACGGTAGTGAGTGGGCACCGAAATAAATCTATTAAGTTCCTAACATAATATTTCTATGATTATTTCAACACATGAAATCGTAGAATATTGAGCTGTAGTATTGAAAGGATATATAATCTGAATTAAATATAAACAAAACAAGAAGAGAAAATCAAAATCAAAATCAAACTCTTTGATTTTAATTAAATCACAATTGCTGTTAATTGATCTTAGCAATCAATTAATTTGTCATTTGAATCAAAGTTCACGTCAAACGTGAAAGTTGGAATCGGCGTGATTTTTCTTCGAAAATTTACGTCAAATGTGAATTTTCAAAAAATGGCTTTTTTTTTAATTCTCTTCTCTTATGTTGTATTTATAGTTAGATTTAGGTTAAATCCCAATACATATCAGTTTCCTATCTTAAACAGATTCAGAATCATATAAAATAAGAATAATTATTAATTATTACTAATATGTAAATATTATAAATATCTTATATTTATTTAATTCATAGCACAGTCAAACTGTGGAATATCATATATTCCCGAAATTAACTAATATTTACACATAAGCCCAAACTTTATGAAAACTTATTTTTCATAACACTTTAGAAACTTATATATTATTATCAACCCGTCAATAATATAGGAAGGCGAATCGGGGACCATGGACCTATAATCAAGAGCTCCAATAAATTGAATAAGTAATTAAACTCTTTAATTAATTTATTCAACTTATTAATTCCGATATTATTCCACTAAAAATTCGGAATTGCACTCTCTTTAATTATAGAACATATTTACTCTACGAATTTGAGCAGTCCATTGATTTAATCATTTCATATGAATTAATCCTCCATAGATAATTCATAATTGAAGACAGGTAATATCCATTAACCTCTTCAATTATTTCGTTTCCTCATTTACCATTAATTCACTAGTGAGCGATTAATTTATAAACGATTTATAAATTAGAGATCTCTAATCACTCAGTTCCAGAATTAACAAATGAGATAATTATCTTTCTGTTTCTCAAAAGAAGGAATGATTCCATATCTGTAAATTACATTCTCAGCTATTTAATTCAAACGTGAATCTAAAATGCAAGTTTAGAGAATGTTGGCAAACAAACTTTAACGAGCAAATTAAGAATCACATTGAAATAAACAGGAGTCTATAATCACTCAGGATTAAGATTATTCATATATGATCATCTTGTGATTTAATTTAATATTCCTTTTCTTTAACGGAATTTGAAGGAATAATTAAATTAAATCGGTCCAAGTCCTATATGATCATATCATATATAAATGCACCCAACTGGATGTCTCCACATCAACGGTTTGGATAAAACGGTCACATTCATAATGTCATCGGGCTGCATTAGTGACATTTTAATTAAAGATCCCATACTTTAATTAAATTCATCACGGACTTCATTTTTAGTTTATTTTCTATAATCTTAATCCTCTTGTATATAACACTTATATACTAAGATTATGGTAACATTAAATAAACTAGGGATTTTCTGTGATATAAAATAAATGCATACAAGAAGCATATTAGTTCGAAAATAAATGTCGCTTTTATAAATAAGATAAAAACAATTCACAATTTCTTTAAGGGCACAATCACCAACAATCTCCCACTTGCCCTAAAGCATATGGGACATGTCTCTAAGTCCAAAATTATGAATATGCCTCTTAAACACTTTTGCAGGCAGAGTCTTGGTGAAAGGATCAGCAAGGTTGTCAGCAGACGCAATCTTGAGAATTGCCGCATCTCCTCTTTGTACTATCTCTCGGATCAGATGATACTTCCTCTCTATATGCTTTGACCTCTTGTGACTTCGAGGTTCCTTTGAATTGACCACTGCACCACTATTGTCACAATATAAGGTGATTGGTCTATCCAAATTTGGAACAACTTCCAAATCAGTAAGGAACTTCTTTAGCCATACTACTTCTTTAATTGCTTCAGAAGCTGCTATATATTCAGCCTCTATAGTGGAGTCTGCAGTACTGGATTGTTTGATACTTCTCCAGACTATGGCACCGCCACAAAGAGTAAACACTGACGCAGATCGGGTATTAGAAAGGACAAAAGGCAAAGATTGGCGAATTAAATGAACATTAAGAGTTGGCAATATCGGTGGAGGCTGCAAACTAGTCCCGCTGACCAATGAATACGATAGTGTGGAACGCTCGTGGTTAGGGGAGCAGACGGGCGTTTCACGAACTACGACGGCTCCTGACTGACTAGGATCCAAGCTTGGTTTTTATTGGTGAAACTAAACTTGGCTTCCGGTGGTGCGATAGGTGGAAGGCTTTGTTTATGTTTGATGATGGGCTATTTACGGTGGATGCAAAAGGAAAAGTGGGGGTCTTCTTCTTATGTGGAAAAAGCCGTTGGATGTTAGAGTTAGATCATATTCAACTGGACATGTGGATTGCATGGTTGAAGGGAATGACTGACAGTGGCGTTTTAAGGGTTTCTATGGGAATTTAGGGAAGTTTTCTTGGGAACTCCTAAGGAAGCTTGCACGAGATGCTCACATGAGGGGTAAGCCGTGGCTGGTTGGGGGTGATTTTAATGAAATTTTGTACGACGAGGAAAAGCAAGGGGGGAAGAAGCCTAGGTCAGATCGAGGGGTTTAGGAATGCTATAGAAGAACCTTGAGGAATTGATGGCACGTGAAAAAAGGCTTACTTGGTACAATAATAGAATCGGGATGAAGGCGATCTGGGAGCTACAGAGGAATGGAAATATTTATTCCTAAAGTTTTGGATTTCTATGGGTTAGATCATCGACCTATTTTGATCAAAATGGATAATGGGTGGACTATGAGAGGGGTCGGAGGTCGTAGAAGGTTCCACTTTGAGGACAAATGGTTCCAGGAGGCTTCTTTTGTCCCCAATTTCTTAAAGGAATGGGATATATTGCAAGGTTGACAACACCATACAAGATAAATATAATATGAATTACTAATTCACAAATTTGTTTTCGTCCTAGTGAAGATATTTAATGACTCACTAGACTATCCTATTGAGTATTTAATGACAAATTATACTTTAATACCTATATTTTGAAGTTTTTTTTTTAATTAACAAAACAGTACTCACTTTTTAAAAATTACAAATTTTTACAATCCAAAAATCATATGTAATTGATTATATTTTAAAATTTCTATCTTCCCAGCCAAATAAAAAAATTATCCAATCCATAAATCTTAAAATACAATTTATTAAATAAAATTTATCAAATGTTAGATTTGTAAAATCTTTTTAAAAAAAATCAACAACAAAAGTTAATCTTCTCTAAATGAGACACCAAAACACAATTTACTAGGGTCTAGGAGTGTACAAATGGTTGGTTCGGTGCAAAATCGAGCTAAACTAATAGAATCAAATAAAAAAACTCTTAAAAAAATTCAAACCGAACCAACCAAAATAATATATATAACCAAATCAAACCAAACCATAATTATTTTGTTAGTTAATTTGGTTTGGTTTTGGGTTTAATCGAATTTTCAATTATTATTTTTATTTTTCCGAAACAATTAAATCTAAAGAAAATAACATGCACTCAATAGACAAACGATATACTAAATAAGTAAATGTTTTAAAAATTCTAAAACTAGAAAATTAAAACTAAATATTAGAATTACTAATATTATTTAGGTATATAATACCTTTTAAATTTATTAATTTAGGTATATTTAATATTAGTATTATAAATCATAAATTATAGATATAGTGTGTGTATATATATATATATATAGAGAGAGAGAGAGATGGGATCATGTGAGAACCACACCCCCTATGAGAACTGAGAACCAATTTCAACCACAGATCTCGCTTATTTTGACGGTCAATATCTGTTTTCCAGATTGAAAAAATGCGGTGGCAATCTCGTAATATTATCAACTTTTTAATGAATTGGGGTTATTTCTATAATTAGCTACATTCAGTTGCAAACCAGAGATACTGTGAGGATCGTAGCCCTTGCCAACGGACTTTGCATCTCTGTATCACTCTGCCAGCATGCGTTCCGCTAAGCATTCGAGTACCAAATAGTCCAATTCTTTCACTCTCTGAAGCAATTTCAACGCTGCAGCTGGCCGATCCCCGGCGAAACTAGCTTCGCAGCCCTATCACTACCTTCTCATTACGCCTTACTGGGTTCCGCCTTTACAGGCGAAGTAAACCTTCGTCAAAATACTAATATGAATAGGAAATTGTTGATTATAATCTACTTTTTCACCAATTATGTAGTGATTTGATGAAGTTAGAGTTGAGCTAACCAGATTTGACCACGCAGTTGTGAGGCTCCCGCATTTCGTTGTCGAACTCCTCCATTTGAATATTTTAACATTGGTAGTTTATATTTTAGCACTTCTATTTTCTTTTTTAACACTGTTAGTTAATGTTTGAATATTTTGGTAGGTGATAGTGTTAGCATTTATAGTCTTTTATTTATGATGAGAAAGACATAATAATAGCAAATATTTGTGAATTTTTACATGGTTGCAGGTATTCAATGATTTTTGCACCCTTCATTTGAAAGGACAATCATGGGAAGCTTGTGACCTTTGGGGCTGCTTCCCATTGTGCTTTATTCATTTCCCTTACAGCCTCTAAGAGAGTTGATGGGCATGTTGTTACTTCTAAGAATGGATATTTGTA
Source organism: Perilla frutescens (assembly GCA_026008535.1). Taxonomy (NCBI): domain Eukaryota; kingdom Viridiplantae; phylum Streptophyta; class Magnoliopsida; order Lamiales; family Lamiaceae; genus Perilla; species Perilla frutescens. The sequence continues at coordinate 33,851,896 of BRKX01000009.1, forward strand.
ATATACATCACTGCTTCTAATATCTTCATTATTTGGGGCAATTTTAGCTCTTTTGTTTCTGCTACTTTCATCTTCTGCAGTCCTTTTAGCACTTATAATTTTTTATATAATACTGTTAAGTAAACGAAAATAACAATGCTAAAAAACATAATCGAAATGCTAAAATATGAGATGACGGTGCTAAAACTCTAAACTACAGTGCTAAAATCAAGAAAATGTGCAGATAAATTACAGATGGACAAAAATGTTAGGTTTACAAAAAAAAAAAAAACAAAAAATGAAACTACTGAATCATTACGAAATAATAGTAAGGTTCGATTTATGACATTGTAAAAACTGTAATCGCATTTATGTTCAATGATTGTGTTTTATAATTTAATGATAATGCTAAAATGAGATATGATTATACAAATACAATTAACAATGATGCTAGCAGCACAAATCACATTTGTTGGGTTTGTAATGATCATGACAAGTTTTTAATCTAGGGTTATGTTAATGCTTAAAATGAGAGTTTGCAATTCTAATAGTGTTTACACTATTCATAATTCAACAGCATGTAATAGTGTAATGCTAAACAAGAGTCATGTTAGTGCTAAAATAAGTCATGACAGTGCTAAAATAAGTCATGACAATGCTAAAATAGGGAATGACAATACTAAAATCCTAAATTAAAAAATATATATACACATAAATTCTGAGTATTTATATAGTGATAATTCAACATGTAACAGTGTTTGTTCGTGGTTTTTTTACAATGACGATGATATTTTTTTATGCTAATGCTAAAAAAGAGTCATGCTAAAATAAGTCATGACAATGCTAAAAAAGACCATGACAGTGCTAAAATCCTAAATTGAAAAATATACACATAAATTTTGAGTATTCATATATTTTCAAAATTTTCAATTTTACCCTTACTAAAATTCAGGGGCCGTGAAGTTGGACATTATTACGAGATTGCCACCGTGTTTTTTCAAATCAGAAGCATATCTTGACCATCCAAATATAACGGATCTATGGCTCAGATTGGTTCTCAGTTCTCGCCTAGGGTGTAGTTCGGTCTGGAACCAAACCCTATATATATATATACATATATATATATACAGAGAGAGAGAGAGATCGGATCATGTGAGAACCACACCCCCCCTGTGAGAACTGAGAACCAATTTCAACCACAGATCTTGCCTATTTGGACGGCCAAGATACACGCCAAGATTGAAAAATGCAGTGACATTACTGTAATTATAGTGAACTGAGGGTATTTTCGTAATTTATGAAATCTATTGGACTGAAACCTATTTCCTTCGTAATCTATACTTCCATTCTAAATATGTTTCCTTTTTCACGCGATTCTCCTCGATTCTCATCGATTTCGTTGTGTTTATGTAATTCAGATTTCAATCAATTCTCTTCGAAATCTATTCATCTTAATCGTTGTTCACGCGAGTTTCAGAGTTTTGGTTGTTCGTTGTTCTTGGATGATGATGTCGGGTAAAAATATTTTTGTTGTACTTTTTCTGCGATTTTTTCACGCAATTTTCTTCGATTTTGTTTTAGTTTGGAATGTAGATTGGTTGATAAGAAATCTGTTTTGACTGTGAAGGATGAGGATGCTTGTTCTACTACTTCCTCATCATACGTACAATCGAATTTAATTAGCCCCTCTTTTTTTTAGCATTTTCGGATACATAGATTGTTTGTTTGTGATTTCTGTTGATAAATTGGTATTTGGTAATGAATGCTTTAAACGTACATAAATATGACGAGGATGAACATTTCATCATTCTTCTCGTTTGTTTATTTTAACATTTGTATTTCACTGTTTTAGCACCGATAGTTGTAATTTTAGCACTTTCATTACTTTTTTTTAGCATTGTTAGTTAATGTTTGAATATTTTGGAAGGTGATAGTGTTAGCATTTGTAGTCTTTTATTTATGATGAGAAAGACATTATAATAACATAGATTTGTGAATGTTTACATGGTTGCATGTATTCAATGATTTATGCACTCTTCACAGGAAAGAACAATCATGGGAAGCTTGTGACCTTTGGGGCTGCTTTAATGTTGGGTGAGGATATTGAATGTTATTCGTGGGTTCTTCGCAAGGCTACGATCATGCTAATAGGCACAACTGATATTTCTTTAAGGACTTGCAAGAAACCTTTAAGGACCTGTAGAAATTTTGGGAAGAAATGCTATCATTAATCATACTATATTCTTTCATGTAATGCTAATAGGCATAGCCGATATTTCTTTTTTTACATTGCTAATAAATGTTTTGATAATGCTAATTTTACTGTCTGTGGTGCTAATATAGTTCGTTATACTGCTAATAAAACGTTTACTTTTAATGAGAATGCATTATATTTAGTTATTAACAATATTATGAGGTTATATGTTTACTTTAATGATAATATGTTTCAATTACTATAAAATATTGATTTTGTATAATGCTTTATATTCCCTTTTCTGTGTGAAAGATAAGTTTAAAATGAGAGATAACTGTGCTAAAATTGTAAAATAATAGTGCTTAAAAATAAGTGGGAGTAGGGTTAGGGAGAAAATGATATTTTTTTTATGCTAATGCTAAAACAGTAGTCATGCTAAAGAGGATCCGTGTTAGTGCTAAAATAAGTCATGACAATGCTAAAATAAGCCATGAAAATGATAAAATAAAAAATCACAAATTCAACAACATGTAACAATGTTTGTTCATGAGTTTTTTGAAATACCAATGACATTTTTCATGTTAATGCTAAAACAAGTGTCACGCTAAACAGCGGTCGTGTTAGTTCTAAAATAAATTACGACAAAACTAAAACAAGTCATTACAATACTAAAATAGGAATTGACAATTGAACGTGTAACAGTGTTTGTTTATAGGTTTTTACAATGCCTATGATTTTTTTTATGATAATGCTGAGACAACACTCATGCTAAAATATGTCAAGACAATGCTAAAATAAAAAATCACAATTTTTCAACTTGTAACAGTGTTTGTTTATGGGTTTTTTGAAATGCCGACAATATTTTTCATGCTAATGCTAATACAAATGTCATGTTAAAATAAGTCATAAGAGTACTAAAATAGGAAATGATAATGCTAAAATACGAAACTGAAAAATATACACATAAATCACAAATACATTAGCAACATTGGTAGGGTTAACATTTTCATACAGGTTTTTCGTCATGAGCAGAATGAAAATGAAACTGATAAATTATCATGCAATAAAATAAACACAGTTTGTTGAATATTAGATTTTTGTATGTGTTATGCTTAGAAAAACATGAAAGAAATTGCTAAATCATCATAATATAATGTTAAATGAATGTTTATAGCAAACGAAAACTGCTAAATCAACATAATATAATTGCTAGAAAATCAAACAAAATTTCTGAAAAATAAAAATGAACGACATATTACCTCGAGTTTTCATGCTTTCTGAAGATTTTTAATGATATTTTTGGGAGAATTTGACAGTTGAATTCGAGTTTTATCAGTTTCTCTTCAAACATCAATGTCGATGACAATTTTTTATGCTAATGCTAAAAAAGAATTATGCTAAAATAAATCATGACAATGCTAAAATAGAAAATGACAGTGCTAAAACTATAGATTGAAAAATATACACGTAAATTCTAAGTATTTATATATATATATATATACATATATATATATATTGGTTGGTTCAATTTTAACCAAAATATTTTTCACTTAAATCAAAACTGAACCAAACTATATTTTTATTTTAATATTCAAAACCAAACCAAAATTAAAGAAAAATGACCAAACCAAACCAAATAACTTGGTTTGGTTCGATTTTTGGTTTTGGTTCGATTTTGCATATCCCTACAATTTACTACAAAACTTGCACCAACAATTATTTGATAAATTGCAAGTCACTCCTCAACAATGTCAAAATATCCAACAGCTCCATAAATTCTTAGTAAATTCCAGGTATAATCCTGCTAGGGACCTTGTCGCAATACAACTTCCAGTACTTGCCATACCTGCGACAAACATCAAATTTTGACCAACATCACGGTGAGTTCGACAAAGCAGGTATATCTAGCCTCAACACATGATCTGTATTCGAAAATACCAACTTAGTACGAGTTTTGCTACGATGAGATTAATAGAGATGTGATTCTAGCAATGGCTCACACTTTGACATCTATGAATCTCCTACATGATATATGAAGATGATGTGTGCTTACTTTGATCTGCATCTGTCGTCATCCCTTTTAGCTCGATCAAAAAGAAGAATCGTGAGGAACACCACGTAGAAATAAGGCAGAAACTGCAAGATAAATAAGATAATTAATAGGAGAGATGAGAAGTAGGAACCTTTTAGAAGAAAGAAACTGAAAGCGTTGTTTTAACAGCTTACATGGTCGAACAGAGCTGGTACGGTCCAGAAGAAGGCCCCAAGGATTTCCGGCACATAATGGAAGTGACGAGCTAAGCCCCACCTGTGTAAAACATGAATGCAGTACGTTTATTTCAATTGTTTATTTAACTACTGAGCAGATGAGCATGTAGCAAAACTAATGCTGAAAGACGATAGGAAAGCAATACACATGGATCAAAAATTAATGTAATGCCGTAGGAGGATTAGTATTTATTTGGAACCTACTTTTCCATTTAATGAATGCTCAGACAAGATGGATCATAACTTACCATCCTGATGTCAGTAAAAGGCTGGACTTTGTCTCGCCCGTAGTTGTTGTGTATGAGGCAACAATCTATGTAAGAAAGATAACTAACGACTTAATTACTCTTTTCACAAATATGAAATAATACAGTGATATATATTATCACTACCTTGGATGGCGCTTTCCCCCAAACAAAGCCTTTCCCATTCGTCCTTCGAAATTCTTGCCTTTGCCTGTCGCAGTCGTAGTTTATATATATGCAGAGAACGCCTGCTACAAGAATAAAGATAGCAAGCTGCAAACAAAGATAATTAAGGGCATGTTAGAGAGAAGAAACTGGGCTTGGCATAAATCTACTAACATTCACAAACCAGAATCTCACGAACAATATATATATATATATATATATATATATATATATGGAAAGGATCAAATAGGAACCAAATCCCCCCGTGAGAACCTAGGAACCAAACATATTAGCAAATGATTAGTCACATATTAGCAGTGTGTATAATCGCTAACATATTAACAATATGTTGCTAATATTATGATCTCGTCAAGTTAGCAAAATGAGGTTACCTCATGTTAGCAACATAATCTCTTGATGTTAGCAATATAAATCTCTCATGTTAGATTGGTTCCTAGGTTCTCACGGGGGGATTGGTTCCTATTTGAACCCACCTCTATATATATATATATATATATATAATATTAATATGTATATTATGGTTTTATTGTGTTTCACCATCCTATATGGAAACCGAAGAAATTCCTAGACACCTATGCAAAAAGTAGTAGTAGAGAGGTATTTAAAGAAGCCAAAACTTTGCATATTGCATTAGCGCTGTTAGACTAATTGCTAACTGAAACTGAAAATATTAAGCATTTTGATATCTGAATTCATCGAAACTTAATTGATACGAAATGAGCCAGAGGCCAAATTTGGCATCGCCATACTATGTTATAATGATCAAGTTGCATATTCCTTTAGCGCCTTTGATCTTATTTGGCACAAACGGGATCAAAGAAGATAATGGCAGTAGTTAAGATACCTGAACTCCAAGATTCACCGGGTGATTGACAAGGTACATGCCAGGAGACGTATATATAGATGGGACCCATACTAAGCATCCCCAACATATGTAAAATCCAGCTGAGAATGCACCGAGAAATTTCCAGTTATGGAAACAGCAATTACCAATCAAAAGGAAATTTTAGAATATAATCAATAAAGTTAAAACGCAAAGCCAGACCTCTATCATGAGCTATATCCATTGTGTTCCAATATCCAGCTTCCCACCAGAAGAATTTTGTTACGTACACCAACATTAATATTGTGTTAACCAGCATGGAATCGGAAACTTTGCCATATGTTTCATACTGCAGGGAAAGAACATAAAGCAGTCATCATATGTTAATTGTGACATTTTCAGATGATAAAAGATTACTAGAATAATCACAAATGATGACTGAGTTCCACAGGAAATAGTCACTGTGCTTGAGTTCAGGTGGCATTACCTGCTTTATGCAATAGGTTACAGCAAGAACAGCCCAAGACATCATCCCAAATCTGCAGTTTGTAAAAACTTTGATATCAAAGTTCTTACCAATGCGAGGATAAAGCTCCATTCCCTGAAAAAATATAGAGCATTGAATCTTCAAGTATGATTTGAGTGTTCTACTTCTACATATTCAGCATCTAAATTCCACATTTTATTATTTCCGAAAGATTCCATCCATTCATCACTAAGTTTCTTGTTCTTCCTTTAATGCTAAACATCGGCATGGCAGAGAACTACTACTGTAGAGGATGAAAAAAATTGCAAAAGGAGAGCAGCCACAATTCTCACCCAGTAGAAATCAATAATTATATTTCCAGCTGATCCAGAATCAGTCGAAGATGGTGCAACGTGACCCTTAAAAAGATGGAGAAAATATCAGAGAATTAAACATAGAACCGAGAACAACTAGAATTTCAGAGCACCATAAAATTACCACGAAAACTTACTTTGATGTACAAGAAAATACAAAAGATAAAGCTTCCGAAAATCAGAGCAGAAAAAATCTCTCCCAAATGGTCATAAACTATGGTGGGGTTGAAAATTCCGAACCTGAACAGTAGAAATACATTTTCATAAACCAAGCATGGGAAGGTAAACAAAACATACAGATAAACCAGCTTGGCAGATCATAAACTCAAGCATTAAAATTAGCAATTAAAAAGTTTCAATAGCTTAAAACATTAAGCCCACCAACCACTTGTGGAAATATATATCAAGAAAACACCTTCATGTCAATATGTCCTAAGCAATTAACTGCATAATGCTCAGTGTCTCTAAAGAAGTCAGAAAAAGAGCATTTATGATACTCAAGAAGAAATGTTCTAAGAAATAAAACATGTCATTTGAGCAATCCTTAAAAGTTCTCACCACCAGAGGCCAAGATATGTAACCAGCGTTACCACATATGCTAGAACACCATTGGCCTGCAATAATCATATGACAAAGAGTCCATTATACAAAAATTGAAGCCTTCAATCTTGCATCAAGAGAGACGCGAAAGCTAGGCTGCCCGGTCATTTTTAACACTCTAAGAATGCACTGCACAACACACACAAAGGCATCCCCAACTATTGAAAGCTCTATTCTTTTTCACCACAATGTCACTAACACACTACCTTATACACCGGCCTGTTTCCAGCAGGAGAAATCGGGCCTTCAACCCTTTTCCCGGGAAGCAAAAGCTGAAGTGCAGCCTCAAATGCCCCATAACAAGCAATGATTTTCCATGCAGTGGCAGTGGGTTTTGGCCATATATTAATGAATCCTTGTAGGCCATGCTGCCTTAAGTAATCCCATGTTTGCAACAGGGACCCATCGGCATGTACCATAGTATACCATCTACATGAACATCATAAATATACATCAGCCCAATTATACGCCAACAAATCCATCACATCAAACAGGGGAAAAACAATCGGAATAAATCAAGAATCGGAAACAGACATTATTATATCTGATTAAGCCAACTAGCTCTAGTTTGGGTCAAGAGCATCAAATCCAATTAAATAAATCTGGCAATAAAAAATCAAGAAAAAAATAACCAGAAGCAGATTGTAAAAGACCCCAGATTGAGAACCGATTTAGCAACTAAAGGGTTCTTCAGGAAAGGCCACCACTACAATCTTTAATGAGATTACAAGAATCGCAGTGGAAAAGCAGATCGATCGAGCAAAAACAAAAACAGAGACAGACACAGAGAGAGGGAGAGAGAGAGAGAAAGCTTACAGAAGAATGACAAAAGGCGGGCAGAGAGAGAGGAGAGAGAGCATGGAGGCGTACGTCACCATAGGTGAGTGTACCATATTGGATTCTGCCCCCATTTTTCTTCTTCTTCTTCGTGAAAGCTGAGAGTGGAGTGATAAACTGTTACTGTAAATCA